>CM077673.1:307561787-308910120 GCA_039707655.1 Elymus sibiricus
TTTGGAGCTAAATATGTCATTTTGGAGCAAAATAGGTCATTTTAGAGCTAAATATGCTCCAAAATGACTTAATATGCTCCAAAATGACTTAATATGCTCCTAAATGACTTAATATGCTCCTAAATGACTTAATAGGTCATTTTGGAGCTAAATAGGTCATTTGAGAGCTAATTAAGGTTATTATGTCATTTTTTAGCTAGCTAAGCATATAAATCCATTTTTGGAGGAATAAATGCTAAGTATAGGTTATTTTAGAGCTATCCTAGGTTAAATAGGTCATTTTGGAGCTAATTAAGGTTGTTATGTCATTTTTAGCTAGGTAAGCATATTGAGTCATTTTGGAGGAATAAATGGTAAGTATATAGGTCACTTTAGAGCTATCCTAGGTTAAATAGGTCATTTTTGACCTAATTAAGGTTATTATGTCATTTTTGAGCTACCTAACCATATAAATTCATTTTTGGAGGAAAAAATGCTAAGTATAGGTCATTTTAGAGCTTTCCTAGGTTAAATGGGTCGTTTGAGAGCTAATTAAGGTTGTTATGTTCTTTTTGAGCTAGCTAAGCATATTAAGTCATTTTGGAGGAATAAATGCTAAGTATAGGTCATTTTAGAGCTATCCTAGGTTAAATGGGTCATTTGAGAGCTAATTAAGGTTATTATGTCATTTTTGAGCTAGCTAAGCATATAAATCCATTTTTGGAGAAATAAATGCTAAGTATACGTCATTTTAGAGCTATCCTAGGTTAAATAGGTCATTTTGGAGCTAATTAATGTTGTTATGTCATTTTTTAGCTAGCTAAGCATATTGAGTCATTTTGTTAAGCTAAACACTTGGGAAAACTTACCGTCATCACTTAGATGTAGGTGAAGGACCGGTCGCGCCAGTGGCAGACGGAGAAGCATCGGTCGATGCTTGTCGGGAGTTATGCTGCACCAAAGATCATTTGCAGTGTATCGTTAGCATGATGCAACTCAAATGTGAAGACTAGTAACTAATGACCATTCAAATGAAACTCACCGTGCCCGCCGGAGCAATGACTGGCATCGGCGGAGGGGTCGTGCCATTCTTTTCGCACATGCTCTGCACATTTGGTTTTCTCGAGTTAGTCATATTAGTTAGTAATGAAAGGAAGGAACATTAGGTGCATGATTTGGCTAATATGCAGAAGAAACTTACCACGAAGAGCTCGTATAGGGCCCGTTGACCCGCCTCGTTCCGGTTCCTTTCCTCCTCCAATAGCTTAGCCGTCCTCTCCTCCGCCTCCCTCTCCCTCGCCGCCGCCTGCCGTCTCTGTTCCTCTAGAAGCGCCTGGGTCCTCGCTTCTGCTTCCTCAAGAGCAGCCTGGGTCTTCGCTCTCTCTGCCTCAATAGTAGCCTGCAACACCACTCGTTAGCATTGTAATCATCGACGGCCGCACACACAATGTAATGGAGGAAAGGTATCTGAGTCCGTATAACTAACCTGGAATTCGAGCTCCATTGGCCGTGCACGAGGCCTTATCTCAGGATTGGAGCTGGTCTGGCGCTTCTTGATCTGCGGGAGAGTGCTAGTACAACGTATCAGTCCACCCCCAATGGCTAACAAGCCATGGTGCCTCCCGCCACCAGATATCATCACCAGCTCTGGATCAAGAGGTTGCTGGCTCGGGTTAAACTCCGGCCCTTTCCTCGCCTTCCCCTCGTCTCTGTACCTCACAAGCTTGTTGTGGGAGGCGCGGTTGCTGAATTTCTCTGGATCATCGAGGTCAGACTCAGAGAATGCCTTGGACTTCTTGTACGAGGCAGTATTGGACATGGCATAGAGGTCGAACAGCTCTGGCACTGGAGCCTTGTTGTGCCGCGCCTAAAAGAGAGGAACAGAGTATTAGTTAAGGGCTCAAGCTAGCATGAAGAATGAATTTGCATGAATCATGAAGCAAACCACATACCCAGTTTTCCCCGAACCCACGTAGGTTGACGCTGCCTAGATGGTGTGGGACACCTTTCATTTGGGCACGCTTCTCCTTTGCACCGTCGTGGACGTTGCGCCATTGGGGAGTGCACCACTCATCCACCAACGCCTCCCAACAGTCCATCCTATCCGCACACCATCTCGGGGGCACCTAAGTTAAGCAAGAGAAATTTGAGCGCTACGCATACGAATCAAATCAAGGAATTAAGTACAAGGCCTTAAGAATAGGTAATTGCCTTCATGTACTTCTCCTTACTCAGATATTTGAGGCGGCACTTCTCTTTTTTCCTCCGAATACCAGTCGAGGCGTAGTAGTCTCGAATAGCCTGAGTCCGAGCCTCGTGCCGAAAGTTTTGAAGTAGGCGCCTGCACTCGTTGCCGATAACCCGAGCCGCGGCCTCCTCCTGTCCCTCAGCACACCTGTAGAAGGTCTGCAATCAAACAAGAAAACACGGATTAGTACAATCACTAGGGTTGCCAATCAAAGAAGAAAACACAACGTAGACGGCAAAGGAGAAATTACCCAAAACGTCTGGATCACAATGTCGGCGACCGTGTGGCACTTGACATCGCCGATCCTATGCCCCGGCGGGGCCGGGGCAGCCAAGTAGTGCTCCCAGGTCATTCCTAGCTCTGGAACCCGGCCCTCACCGGGCAACGTGACCCACCCCGGGAAGCTCTGGCGACAAATCACGCCAAGGACACTGTTGGGCTTGCGGCAACCAGGCCCGTGTGTCCAAGACCTGCAGTATGACAAGGCCAACGCATTAGATATTCGAAGAAACGTGAAGACAAAAGGTTAAAAAAGAGTAAATGCACTTACTTCTCCCCCTGCGGCGCAATCAACCACCTCTGGTCGGGGGTCGCCGGGGTGGGCGGGAGCTTTGTACCACCACGCTGGTAGACTTTGCGCCCCTCAACCCACTCACTCTCGCTATAGCTATCAGAACTATAGCCACCCTCAGCACGGCCACTCGACGAGCCTGCACCTGGGTTCTGCTGCGACTCAGCGTGATCCCCAGTCTCGTGGCACGAAGGCTCGGCGGCCCGACGCTCATCGGCCCCAGGCTCGTCGGCCGTAGGCGCGTCTGTCGTAGCCTCGTCTGTCGTAGGCTCGTCGGCCTGAGGCTCGTGGACCGGAGTCCGAGGCGGCTGCACCTCAGGCTGCTTCATCTCAGACGGAGCACTCCTGTGGTCGGGTGAATCAGCTGGGGGTGGCGGCGAGGAAGGCGTAGTAGCAGCCTTCCTACCTCTCCCGCCGCCACGTCCACCTCTACCAACCTTCTTCCCCCCCCGACCTCTCCCGGTCGAAGAAGAAGCGCCCGCCGGTGTCTGCATACTAAGATCCAGCGCTCTCCGGAGGTGGTGGGGTGGGATGGAAGTACCCCTCCCACAACGCGCCGACGAAGGAGCCTCGGAGCGCTCTCGACCCGCGCCCACCATCTGTTAACACCTGCAATGACAAAGAGTAAACGAAGTTAGTACAACATTAAAAAAATGAATACCTGACATGAATATAATTTAAGTGTATCATCATCATGAACATAATAAAAATTGAATACCTAACATGAACCAATTAATAATATATATGTACATAATAATAATTGAATACCTGACATGAACTATAATATTAATCTTCATCGTCATCATTAATAAATGCATCATCATCGTCTATATATGCTTCGGGGTCAATAAATGCATCATCATCATCACTATCAGTAATGACGTGCTCATCATCATCATCAATAAATGCATCAACATGTGGAAGGCCTCCTGTACGTAATCGGTCAAGCATTGACAGGTCATCTGCAGCAGTAACCTCTTCTTGTTCCGGCTCTTCTTGTTCCGGTTCAGGCTCGGATTCACTGCCGTTGTCTACTTCAATGTTCTGAGGTGAAGTAGAGCGGTTCTTGAAACGTTTTTTGGAAAGACGTGTTTCTTGGAAGAATTCTCCTTCATATGTGTCTGGGTTAATGTGAGGTTCATAATCCTCTTCATTGGGGGGAGGTGGTCTAACATGTGGCGGCACTTCATAAACGACATCCCAACCTTTGAGATTTGAATCACTTTGGCAGGCCCACGGTAGATAGAAAACTTGGGTTGCCTGTTGAGCCGTAATATAGACATCGGGAACATCCAAATGGGTGCTTTGTTTGATTTCGACTAGCCCTGGATGTTCATGAGTCCTTCTAGTCTCCTTCGGCTGGAACCAATAACATTTGAAGACTACGACTTTCGGTGGGTTTGCACCATAGAATAGAAGTTCATAAATTGCTTCAACTCTTCCATAATACTCGGTACCTCCTTCGCCGATAGCAGAGACACAACAATTTGTAGACTTTCGGTCGGCCATAGATAGCTCTTTGCCATAGGTACGAAAGCGATACCCGTTGATGTCGTATTTGTCAAATGAACGGACCTTATAGTCAAAACCATTAGCGACTTGTCTCAATTCGGCGTCCATAGACTCTGAACTAGCCTACAAGTTTAATACCAAAGGATTGTTGCATTAGCCGGAAATTAGACGAAGAAATGAAATGGTCTAATGGAAATTACCGTTTGTTTGAACCAAGAGATGAAACCGGGATAGCTGCCTCCATGCATTGCCCGAAGCTCATACTCTTCGACGGAATCCTTTTGGATCACCGCTCCATACGAGAATTTGGCGACGTATCGACTGTATCAAATATCCGGGAATAAGAGAAGTTCAAAGGAATTAGAGGTTGCGAAACAATGTACCGAGACCTTACTCGATGTACGGCTGCACTTCTGTTAGGTTGTTCAAGATATACAACGTAATAGTCCGCCATTCGTCGACATCCAGCGATAAGGAAGTATAAGCACCGGCTGGTGCGAGCTTCCCTTTGAATAGGCTGAGGTTGGATCCACCCTTTTTAGGGTCGCCAGCATTGTACCGAGGCTTCGGATTATGCAAATGACGATTTTTGGCTTCGTAGTGTGCTGTCACGAAGTTTGTTGCCTCCTCAGTAATGAATGCCTCGGCCATCGATGCTTCAATTCGACGTTTATTTTTACATTTTTCTCGAAGCGTCTTCTGCATCCTCTCAGTTGCGTAGCACCAACGATTCTGCACGGGCCCCCCCAATCGTGCCTCGGTTGGGAGATGCAAAATCAAATGCTGCATTGGATTAAAGAAGCCCGGTGGAAAGATCTTCTCTAACTTGCAGATCAACTCCGGCGCCAACTCTTCCAGTTCTTCTAGCAAGCCAGGCGATAGTTCTTCGCACAAAGAACACGGAAGAAATAGCTCAGCTCTGCCAGTACTAGCCATTCATCCTCAGGGATAAAGCCACGCAACATCACCGGCATTACCCTCTCAAGCCATATGTGCCAATCATGACTCTTGAGACCAAATATTTTCAATTTTTCAAGGCTCGCTCCCCTCTTTAGATTCGCTGCATACCCATCGGGGAACATCAACTCCTTTTTCACCCACAGGATAATTTCCCTCATAGCTGGCCTTCCAAGATTGAACCATGCCTTTGGCTTCATCCAGTTCTGCTTTCCTTTCAGTTGTCGCATATTTTGTAGCGGTCTATCACATAGAGCCTCCTGATCAACTCTAGCCTTAGGATTATCCTTTGTTTTCCCCTCTATGCCGAACAATGTACCAAAGAGGGCCTCGCCGACATTCTTTTCAGTGTGCATCACGTCGATGTTGTGTGGGCAAAGGAGGTCTTTGAAGTAAGGCAGATCCCACAAGCATGTCTTGTGAGTCCAGGCGTGTTCGGAATTATACCCCTTGAAATACCCTGGACGCTCCGGATCCGACTCGAGAGAGTTGAACTGATCCAGGGTCTGTTGGCCTGTCAACGCAGGTGGTGCAGAGTTTTTGACAACTCTACCTTTGATGAAGTTCTTCTTGTCTTTTCTGAACTTATGGCGAGGATCCAGGAACTGTCTATGCATGTCGAAGCAAGAAAACTTGCCACCCGCCTGCAGCCGATGAAACTCAAGAGCTGCCTTGCATGTGGGGCATGGGAACCTTCCATGCACAGACCAGCCAACGAATAGCGCATACGCCGGCAAGTCATGCATCGAGTACATGTACCACGCACGCATTAGGAAGTTTTTTTTTGTAGCGGCGTCGTATGTCTTGATCCCATTATCCCAAGCTTCTTGCAGTTCATCCTTAAGCGGCTGCATGTACACATTCATATTCTTCCCCGGATAGTTGGGCCCCGGAATTATCAACGTCAGGAAAATGTTCTTTCTTTGCATAATCTGTCCGGGGGGGAGATTGAGTGGAATGACAAATACAGGCCAACAACTGTATTGAGCTGCCATCATACCAAACACATTGAACCCATCCGTGCTTATGGCGATTCGAGGATGCCTTGGATCTGCCGCTTTAGCATGATGTATTGCATCGAAGCGCTTCCACGCAAAAGCGTCCGATGTGTGTACCAACATCGGCTCCCCATCTGCATCTAGTTCGGTTCTTTTGCCCAATTTGTGCCATGTCATCTGTCTGGCCGTCTCTTCGACCATGAAAAGACGTTGAAGTCTTGGTATGATTGGCATATACCGAAGAACATTAACTGGGATTTTTGTCTGACTCTTCTCACCCATACCGTTGTCTACCTCAACATACCTGGAAGACTGGGAAACGGGACAATACTTCAAGTCCGCATACTCAAGCCTAAATAAGGCACATCCTTTCTCACAGGCATCTATCTTCTCATAGGGCATCTTAAGTGCACGGAGGATTTTGTCCGACTGGTACAGGTTTGCAGGCATTACATGGCCTTTGGGTAGAAAGCGTCCAAATAGTGTCATCATCGCGTCGTAGCATTCTCTGCCCAAGTTGAATTGAGCCTTCAGAGCCATTACTTGTGCGATGGCATCCAGCTGACAAAGCTCAGTGTGCTCGTGGAGAGGACGTTTTGAAGACTCCAACATATCATTGAAGGCCTTTGCAGATTCCTCCATCTCATCGTCCGAATCCCGAGCATCATCAAAGTCTTCCACCATGTCTTCCATCCCGGTACCATGCTCGTTGGTGCGACGACGGCCCTCCTCAGCTCTGGCACGTTGGGCAGACTCACCATGAAATGTCCAGACCGTATAATCAGGCGTAAAACCCAACTTCTGCAGGTGTTTGATCATTTCAAACTCGGACTTCTTATGAAAGTTGTCGTAGTCGACAGAGGGGCACCTGTTTGTTTCCTGTCCATTTGCAAATGCGGCTCTCACAAACCCCTTGGTTTTTCTTAGCCATTCATGGGTCATGTCTTTCTGACTAGTCTGACCGGTGTACATCCACGCACGATCACTCATCTTGCCTAGCTACTGGACACACAAGAAATATATACATAATTCAGCAAACCATATTCATCAGTTAATAGAGTTTGTCAGTTTTATTACGTCCATGCAACCTAGACACTAGTAGGTAAAGATAGGTCCTAATCCCACCCGAGTATGTGTAGATTGGGTTCGTTTTCCCATGCTCTGCTTCGGATCCGACGCAAAATTTCGGCAGCACCTCCCCGCTGTTCTCCTGATACACGTCTCGGCAATAAGCAGAGAGGATGTGTACCCGGAGAACAACAGGGAGGCACTGACGAAATTCTGCATCGGATCCGGAGCAGAGCATATGGGAAAACGAACCCAATCTACACATACTCTGGCTGTCCATGGATAACGTTGGACAATTCGAAAGAATCACGGTTATAAATATGCAAATGCATGCATATTTATAGATGTAACCCTTTGGAACGGGAGACGCATAGTGGTCACGCATACTGATGATTGACACCTATAGCTAGCAAGTTTCATCGGCACGAAGACCGGAACAGAGCAAATGAAGGGGGGAGCAGGAGATGTCATTTGTGCTCACCCACGAACGCAGGGGCGGAGCTTGTCGAATGCACGGGGAGGTCGTCGAACACCAGACCCTCGCAGCCCCGAAAGAACTACACATTTAAATCCACCCGATCAACACAAATATATATGATGTTTTTCTTAACAAAATCGGGAAATATACTTCCTAACTCATAATTCACAAATATATGACCCCATTGGCCTCTGGAAGGCCAAAGAGCACCTTTTCGGTCAACAGGAGGCCGAAGAGGTGTCGGGGGTCGGGGGTGTCGTGTCTGGGTGGCGTGGTGTCGGGGTGTCGTGGTGTCGGGGTGTCGGGGTGTTGTGTCGGGGTCGGGGTGTCGGGGGGTATCGTGTCTGGGTGTCGTGGTGTCGGGGTGTCAGGGGTGTCGGGGTGTCGTGGTCGGGGTCGGGGTGTCGGGGGGTGTCGTGTCTGGGTGCCGTGGTGTCGCGGTGTCAGGGGTGTCGGGGTGTCGGGGTCGGGGTGCCGTGTCGGGGTCGGGGTGTCGGGTCGGGGTCGGGGTGCCGTGTCGGTGTCGGGGTCGGGGTCGGGGTGCCGTGCCGGGGTCAGGGTCGGGGTCGGGGTGTCGGTGTCGGGGTGTCGGGTCGGGGTCGGGTTGTCGGGTCGGGGTCGGGGTGCCGTGTCGGGGTCGGGATCGAGGTCGGGGTGTCGGGGTCGGGGTGTCGGGTCGGGGTCGGGTTGTCGGGTCGGGGTCGAGGTGCCGTGTCGGGGTCGGGGTTTTTTCTCTTTTTTTCTTTTCTTCTTATTCCTCTTCTTACTTTTCTTCCTTTTCTTCCTTTTTTTCCTTCTTCTTCTTCTTCTTCCTCCTTTCCTTTTTCCTCTTCTTCTTCTCCTCCTCTCCTCTTTTTTCTTCTTCTTCTTCCTCTTCTTCTTTTTTCTTCTCCTCCTCCTCCTCTTCTTCTTCTTCCTTTCCTTTTTCCTCTTCTTCTTCTCCTCCTCTCCTCTTTTTTTCTTCTTCTTCTTCTTCTTCTTCTTTTTTCTTCTCCTCCTCCTCTTCTTCTGTTTCTTCTTCTTATTATTATTTTTTGTTCTTTTTATTTTTTCTTTTTCCTTTTTTTTCATCTTCTTTTCTTCTTTTTTTTCTTCTAGGTTTTTTTTCTACCTAAATGTCTAAATATTTTTTCCTATTTACCCAAACACCTAAACAACTATTTGCAAAACATCTAAAAACAGAAAACTAAAAATCTAATTAGAAAAACAGAAAAAAAAAATTAAAAGGGGGGCAGGGGAAGCTCACCAGAGAGGGGCAGGGGGCAGGGCGGCCAGCGGCGAGGAGAGGAGGCCGGCGGCGAGGAGAGGAGGCCGCCGGGGAGGGGGCGGCGGCGGCAGGAGGGCCGTGAGGAGGGGGCGGCGCCGCGGTGGTGGAGGTGCGCCACGGGGAGGGGGGCAGGCGGTGGTGGAGGGCGGGGAGGGGGCGGCGGCGGCGGTGAGAGAGGGGGGGGGGAGGGGGCGGCGGCGAGAGGGCGGGAAGGGGGCGGCGAGAGGGCGGGGAGGGGGCGGCGGCGGCGGCGGCGGTGAGAGAGGGGAACGGGCGCGGGTGTGAGAGAGAGAGAGGTGAGAGAAAGAGAGAGAGAGGCGGGAGGCGCGGGGGGATGGCGAAAATTAAGCCCTTTCTTCTTTGCCGTCTGCCAGCAGACGGCAAAGAGGGGGGCCGTTAGCCCGTCCCTGCCGTTACACTGTGGGGCCCCCCTCACCTCTTTGCCGTCTGCCAGCAGACGGCAAAGAAGTGGCCCGTGTGACCTGGCAAGTGCAGTACCAAGTGGGGCCCACTTTGTTCTTTGCCGTCTGCTGGCAGACGGCAAAGAACTCTTTGCCGTTTGCCAGCAGACGGCAAAGAAGTTCAGATGGCAAAGAGCCTCTTTGCCATCAGCATGTTCTTTGCCGTCTGCTTTTTAAAAGCAGACGGCAAATATCCTCTTTGCCATCTGCCAGCAGACGGCAAAGAGCTGGCAGATGGCAAAGTCCCTGATTCCAGTAGTGATACATGTGTGAATACATAGACCACACCATGTCCCTAGTGAGCCTCTAGTTGACTAGCTCGTTGGTCAATAGATGGTCATGGTTTCCTGACCATGGACATTGGATGTCGTTGATAATGGGATCACATCATTAGGAGAATGATGTGATGGACAAGACCCAATCCTAAGCATAGCACAAGATCGTGTAGTTCGTCTGCTAGAGCTTTTCTAATGTCAAGTATCATTTCCTTAGACCATGAGATTGTGAAACTCCCGGATACCGTAGGAATGCTTTGGGTGTATCAAACATCACAACGTAACTGGGTGACTATAAAGGTGCACTACAGGTATCTCCGAAAGTGTCTGTTGGTTTGGCACGAATCGAGACTGGGATTTGTCACTCCGTGTGACGGAGAGGTATCTCTAGGCCCACTCGGTAATACATCATCATAATGAGCTCAATGTGACTAAGGAGTTAGTCACGGGATCATGTGTTACGGAACGAGTAAAGAGACTTGTCGGTAACGAGATTGAACAAGGTATATGGATACCGACGATCGAATCTCGGGCAAGTAACATACCGATGGACAAAGGGAATTGTATACGGGATTAATTGAATCCCCGACATCGTGTTTCATCCGATGAGATCATCGTGGAACATGTGGTAGCCAATATGGGTATCCAGATCCCGCTATTGGTTATTGGCCGGAGAGGTGTCTCGGTCATGTCTGCATGGTTCCCGAACCCGTAGGGTCTACACACTTAAGGTTCGGTGACGCTAGAGTTGTAATGGGAATTGTATGTGGTTACCGAAAGTTGTTCAGAGTCCCGGATGAGATCCCGGATGTCACGAGGAGTTCCGGAATGGTCCGAAGGTAAAGATTTATGTATGGGAAGTCCTATTTTGGCCACCGGAAAATGTTCGGGATTTTTCGGTATTGTACCGGGAAGGTTCTAGAAGGTTCCGGAGTGGGGCCCACCTGCTTGGGGGGACCCTCATGAACGTGGGTAGTGGGGGCAAGGCCCCACACCCCTGGTCAAGGCGCACCAAGACCCCCCCTTAGAAGAAATAAGATCATATCCCGAAGGGATAAGATCAAGATCCCTAAAAAGGGGGATAACAATCGGTGGGGAAGGGAAAGGATGGGATTTCTTTCCTCTCACCTTTGCCAACGCCACAATGGACTTGGAGGGCAAGAAACCAGCCCCCTCCACCCCTATATATAGTGGGGAGGCGCATGGGAGCTGGACCCCTTGCCCCTGGCGCAGCCCTCCCCCCTCCTACACCTCCTCCTCCTCCGTAGTGCTTAGCGAAGCTCTGCCGGAGAACCACGAGCTCCACCGCCACCACGCCGTCGTGCTGCCAGAGCTCTCCCTCAACTTCTCCTCCCCCCTTGCTGGATCAAGAAGGAGGAGACGTCCCCGGGTTGTACGTGTGTTGAACGCGGAGGCGCCGTCCGTTCGGCGCTTGGATCGGATCTTCCGCGATTTGAATCGCCGCGAGTACGACTCCATCAACCGCGTTCTTTGCAACGCTTCCGCTTAGCGATCTTCAAGGGTATGAAGATGCACTCCCTCTCTCTCTCGTTGCTAGCATCTCCTAGATTGATCTTGGTGACACGTAGGAAAATTTTGAATTATTACTACGTTCCCCAACAAAACATATGTTTATTTGAATGTTTAGAGGTGGCACATGCAAATTTACTTGGAATGGCAGTGAAATACCATATATAGGTAGGTATGGTGGACTCTTATGGAAGAAACTTGGCTCAAGGATTTGTATGCACAAGTAGTATCTCTACTTAGTACGAAGTGTTGGCTAGCAAAAGGTTCTAAACAAGCACCACATGTTGGAGGATCCATAACAATATAGCTTCTATGCAAATATGCACAACCATAACTCATTACGTTGTCTTCCTTGTCCAACTTCAACTAATTTGCTCAAGTTTCAAAATAATTAATGGGTATTCACAATCATAGAAGATGTCCAAGATAATATATTTGTATGTGAAAGTTCTCTTCCTTATACTAATCATTCACGAATTGCTTGTATAACCAATATTGTGATTGTCAAACTTCAATGGATTTTACTTTCTAAACCAGATGTGAAACTACTACTAAGCATAAAGCACATTGATAATTTCAGATTTATGATATTTCATTCATTCACAATTTACTCTTAGGATATAAGTGAAGCACAAGAGTAACCATTAAACTACTCTCAAAAGATATAAGTGAAGATCAATGAGTAGTCAAACAATTAAGTAGCTATGTGAGGACTCTCTCTCAATAAAGATTTTCAGATCTGAGTATTTTATTCAAACATCGAACTAATAAAAATAGCACTCCAAGGATAACACATATCATGTGGACAAATAAAAATTTAGGCTCAACATAGGCTAACCGATAATTGTTGATGAAGAGAGGTGGGATGCGTAGCATCCCCAAGCTTAGATGCTTGAGACTTCTTGAAATATTTACTTGGGGTGCCTTGGGCATCCCCAAGCTTGAGCTTTTGTATCTCGTTCAATCCTCTCATATCCCGGTTTCACCTATTCTCAAAAACTTCATCCACACAAAACTTGAAAAAAACTCGTGAGATAGGTTAGTGCACATAATAATAAATTAACTCTTTATGTACTGCCAATACAAGTTACATAATAATTTCCAAACATTATCTAATGTATACTATCATTTCCACAATTTATATCTACCCATATAGGCTATGGAAACTATAGGATAAGTAGATAACAAAACTATGACAGGCAATCTGTCCAAACAGAACAGTCTGTAGCAATCTATTAAACCAGTGTACTTCTGTAACTCAAAAAATTATGAAAATTTAGGACATGCTAAAGGATTTATATGACAATACTGTGTAAAAATTTCAGAAACTTTACACGCTCCCGTAAAATATGAAAATTCAAATACTACAGCAAAAGTTTCTGTTTTTACACAGCACAAACGTGCAATGCAAGCATCCTAAGGCAATTCATGGGACTTTTTATTGAAAAACAAGATTATAAATAAAACCTAACAGAGAACAACGAAATAAAATGACGCTCCAAGCAAAACACATATTATGTGACGAATAAAAATATAGCTATAAGTAAGATATACCGATAGTGTTGAAGACGAAAGAGAGGATGCCTTCCGGGGCATCCCCAAGCTTAGGCGCTTGTGTCTTCCTTGGATATTACCTTGGGGGTGCCTTGGGCATCACCAAGCTTAGGTTATTTTCACTACTTATTCTCCTCATATCGGTGTCTCACCCAAAACTTGAGAACTTCAATCACACAAAACTTAACGGAACTTCATGAGATGGGTTAGTATAGTAAATAAAGATCATTCACTTAGGTACTGTCAAGACAAGATTCATAATTGTTCTCACATAATACCTACTGTATTATACCATTCTCATAATTTATATCTCTGAATATAAGTTATGGGAACACTAAAACAAGCAAACTATGCATGCAAAACAGAATCTGTCAAAAACATAACAGTCTGTGAAGATCTGTAGTATAGCCATACTTCCCCGTCTCTAAAAATTCTGAAAATTTAGGAAAACCTGAAGAATTTGTATATCAAGACTTTTTAAAAATTTCATATCATTATCACACTCCAGTAAAAAAATGAAAATTCCTGTACTGGAGTCAAAAGTTTCTGTTTTGGTTCAGCATCAATTCTACTCATCTTGTTAGTCATCCCAAAGGCTTTACTTGGCACTTTATTGAAGTAAAACACACAAAAAATGATTAATACAGTAGCTTAATAATGTGAACACACAAAAACAGAAAGGAAATGTATTGGGTTGTCTCACAACAAGCGCTTTTCTTTAATGCCTTTGAGCTAGGCATGATGATTTCAATGATGCTCACATAAAAGTAAAGAATTGAAACATAAAAGAGAGCATCATGAATCTCATGACAAGCACATTTAAGTCTAACACACTTCCTATGCATAGGGATTTTGTGAGCAAACAATTTAGGGGAGCAAGAATCAACTAGCATAGGAAGGCAAAACAAGCATATCTTCAAGATTTTCAACACATAGGGAGCAAACTTGATATTATTGCAATTCCTACAAGCATATGTTCCTCACTCATAATAATTTTCAGTAGCATCATGAAGTAATTTCACAATATAACTATCACATACAGCATTCTTTTCATGATCTACAAGCATAGAAAATTTATTACTCTCCACGTAAGCAATTTTCTTCTCATTCAATGTAGTGGGAGCAAACTCAACAAAATAATTATCATGAGATACATGATTGACATAACCACATTCAATATTAAAATCATGATGACAAGTTTCATTGTTACTATCACTCTTTATAGCATACATGTCATCATAATAATCATCGTAGATAGGAGGCATGTCATCATCATAATAAATTTGCTCATCAAAACTTGGGGGACAAAAAATATTATCTTCATCAAACATAGCATCCCCAAGCTTGTTTCTTTGCATATCATTAGTATCATTTATATTCAGAGAATTCATACTAGCAACATTGCAATCATGCTCAGAATTCAAAGAATTCTCATTAAGTATTTTCATAATTTCTTCCTCTACCAATTGAGCACAATTTTCTGACTCCTTATTTTCACGAAACACATTATAAAGACGATACAAATGATGCAACCTAAACTCCATTTTTTTGTAGTTTTCTTTTATAAAAACCAAACTACTGAAAAACAAGAACCTAAAAGATTTAATTGCAAGATCTAAAGATATACCTTCAAGCACTCACCTCCCCAGGAACAACGCCAGAAAAGAGCTTGATGTTACGCAACTTTATTCTTGCAGACTTTGTTCGGCCTCCAAGCGCAGAGTTTTGTAGGACAGTAGCAATTTTCCCTCAAGTGGATGACCTAAGGTTTATCAATCCGTGGGAGGTGTAGGATGAAGATGGTCTCTCTCAAACAACCCTGCAATCAAATACAAGAAATCTCTTGTGTCCCCAACACACCCAAGACAATGGAAAATTTTATAGGTGCACTAGTTCGGCGAAGAGCTAGATGGTGATACAAGTGCAATATGGAAGGTAGATATAGGTTTTTATAATTTGAAAATATAAAAACAGCACGGTAGCAAGTAACAAAAGTGAGCACAAACGGTATTGCAATGCTTGAAAGCAAGGCCTAGGGTCCATACTTTCGCTAGTGCAATCTCTCAACAATGCTAATATAATTGGATCACATAACCATCCCTCAACGTGCAACGAAGAATCACTCCAAAGTTCTTATCTAGCGGAGAACATAAGAAGAAATAGTTTGTAGGGAACAAAACCACCTTAAAGTTATCTTTTCCGATCAATCTATCCAAGAGTTCGTACTAAAATAACACAAAGTTATCCTTTCCGATCAATCTATCTAGAGTTCGTACTAAAATAACACCATATGATACGCATAAGCCAACTCTAATGTCACATAGATACTCCAATGTCACCACAAGTATCCATGAGTTAATTATACGATACACATCAAACAATTTCAGATTCATAATACTCAATCCAACACAAAGAACCTCAAAGAGTGCCCCAAGATTTCTATCGGAGAACGTAGGACAAGAACGTACATCAACCCCTATGCATAGATTACCCCAATGTCACCTCGGGAATCCGCAAGTTGAGTACCAAAACATACATCAAGTGAATCAATAGAACACCCCATTATCACCACGGGTATCCATATGCAAGACATATATCAAGTGTTCCCAAATCTAATGTTCAATCCAAAATAACGATATCTCAAAGGGAAAGATTCAATTCATCACAACATGATAGCAAGGGAATACCATCATATGATCCAACTATATTAACAAAGCCCATGATACATCAAGATCGTGACATCTCAAGAACACGACAGAGAGAGATTGAACACATAGCTACTGGTACATACCCTCAGCCCCGAGGGTGGACTACTCCCTCCTCATCATGGCCTCCGCCGGGATGATGAAGATGGCCACCGAAGATGATTTACCCTCTCCGGCAGGGTACTAGAACGCCTCCAGATTGGTTTTTTGTCGATAAAGAGAGTTGCGGCGGCGGAGCAGAGAGTCTAGGGTTATTGCTGATGGTTTCTATATTTATAGGATTTTTTGGCGTTGGTTTCACGCGAAGGTGGGCCATGAGGAGGGCACGATACACCAGGGCGCGCCGGGGGGGGGGGGGGGCTGGCACGCCCTGGTGGGTTGTGCCCACCTCGTGGCTCTTCTGGCCTTCCCACGAAGCGTATAGTGCCTCTTTTGTTCCAAAAAAATCATCAAAAAGGTTCGGGCGATTCCGAGAACTTTCATTTTCTGCACAAAAACAACACCACGGTAGTTCTGCTAAAAACAACGTCAGTCCGGGTTAGTTCTAAATAAATCATATAAAGTACATCAAAACCATATAAAAGTATTGTAAACATAGGTGAATATGGCATGAATACTTCATAATTTATCGATACGTTGGAGACGTATCAAGGACGAGTAGTAATTAAGCTTGGGGATGCTTGATACGTCTCCAACGTATCTATAATTTTTGAGTGTTCCATGCTATTATATTACCATTCTAGGATACTCTTTGAGCAATAATTTACCAATTTATAATATTTTTGAGTACTAACCTATTGACCCAGTGCCTAGTGCCAGTTCCTGTTTTCTGTGTGTTTTTTACTTTTCAGGTTTACAGTACCAAACGAAGTCCAATTGCTCCGAAACATTTTTATGATATTTTATGGACCAAAAGAAGACCTCGAAGCTTCGGGACAAGACCGGAGACCGCACGAGGGAGGCACAAGCCATCTGGGCATGCCCAGGGGGGTCGGCGCGCCCTCCTGATCCCGTTCTCTGGCCTATAAATTCACATATATATTCCAAAAACCCTAGAGGGCATCCTGAAACTCTTTTTCCGCCGCCGCAAGTCTATGTTCCGCTGCGATCCCATCTTGAGCTCCGTTCCAGCACGCTGCCGGAGGGAGGATCAATCATGGAGAGCCTCTTCATCAACCTTGCTGACCTCATGATGATGTGTGAGTAGCCCACCACAGACCTACGGGTTTGTAGTTACTACCTAGATGGCTTTCTCTCTCTCTCTCTCTTTTGATCTTCAATACGATTATCATCGCATCTTCGCTTTGATCTATCCAATGTAATTCTTTGTACGGTGCGTTTGTTGGGATCCAATGAATTGTGGGTTTAAGTTTTGATTATTCATGAAAAGTATTTGAGTCACCTCTGAATATTATGATTCTTCTTTGCATGATCATTATAGCTTTGTAATTCTCTCCGATCTATTGAGATAGTTTGGCCAACTAGATTGATATTTCTTAAGTGGGGGAGGTGCGTTGTAGTGGGTTCCACCTGACGGGTTTCTATATCCCAGTGACAGAAGGGGACAAGATATGTCATTGTGTTGTTGCCACTAAGGATGAAACGATGGGGTTCATTCGTACTAATTGAGTTTACTTTGTCTACATCATGTCATCGTTCTCCATGCATTACTCTGTTTGTCATGAACTTAATACGTAGAGAGGCAAGCATAGAGGCGCTCTTGAAGTGGAGTAATAGTAATAGGTGCAGGCAGGAGTCGGACTATTTGTCTTGGACGTGATGCCTATATACACATGATCATTGCCGTGAATATCGCATAACTATGCACTTTTCTACCAATTGCCCAACAGTAATTTGTTTACCCACCGTATGTTTATTTTAATGAGAGATGCCTCTAGGGAAAACTATGGCCCCGGGTCTATCTATCTATATATTTATAAACGCTACAATACCTTGCTGCCTTTTATTTTATTTTGCAACCTACAATTATCTACTATTATCTACACACTTCACTTGCTTGCAAATAACGAGATCAAGGGGATTGACAACCCGCTTGGCCGCGTTGGGTGCAAGTTGTTTGTTCTTTTGTGTGCAGCCGCGCTGAAGACGATTGTGGATTGATGTCCTATTGGTTCGATAAACCTTGGTTTCATAACCGAGGGAAATACTTACACTTATTGTGCTGCAATTACCCGTTCCTCTTCACGAAAAACCCAACGCATCACAAGTATCAGTTGGCCGGGGTCCCCTCTGGCAAGTAGGCCGCCAGCGCTGAGCATGGGGCATCCGCCAGCGCTAAGCATGGGGCTTCCATGATAGTGGATAGTAGCATGCCGCCAATGCTAAGCATTGGGCATCCGCCAACGCCGAGCGTGTGGCTTCCACGGGGCTTCCACGAGAGTTGGTAGGAGTAGGCCGCCAGCGCTGAGCATGGGGCATCCGCCAACGCCGAGCATGGGGATTCCACGAGAGTGGGTAGGAGTAGGCCGCCAGTGCTGAGCATGGGGTATCCGCCAATGCCGACCGTGGGGCTTCCACGGGAGTGGGTAGGAGTAGGCCGCTAACACCGAGCATGGGGCATCCGCCAACGTCGAGCGTGGGGCTTCCACGAGAGTGGGTAGGAGTAGGCCGCCAACGCTGAGCATGGGGCATCCGCCAATGCCGAGCGTGGGGCTTCCACGAGAGTGGGTAGGAGTAGGCCGCCAGCGTTGAGCATGGGGCATCCGCCAATGCCAAACGTGTGGCTTCCACGAGAGTGGGTAGGAGTAGGCCGATGTGGGCCACATCAAAGATGATGAACCCACATCGAAGATGATGAACTCCGCACTGTAGGTCTCACGGGTGCCGAAGGTGACGGGAAGGCGTACCTGCGACAGGGGGAGAGTGGAGCCTCGGGTGACGCTCAAGAAGGGCCTGGTGGGCGCCAGGCGCTTATAGGCACCTGGAGCATCTCGAAAGTCTCCACTGAGAGCACATTGATGCCCTCGCTACCGTCGATGAGCGTCTGGGCAACGGCCACACCACTGATGGTGGGAGTGCACAGGAGAGGGACAACGCCCATAGCCCTAGTAGACTTGGGGTGGTCGCTGGCATCGAAGGCGACGGGGGACTCGGACCACTTGAGGCGGCCGGCCGACCCGGGCACCGGAGGTCCGCATTTGCCTCGTGCGAGAAGCTCTTGAGGTGGTGGCTGGACGGAGGGGCCTGGGCCCCTCCTAGGATGCAAGTGACCCTGTGGGGCTCTTGGGAGCCCCCACTGGTGACAACGCCCCTGGTTGGAGCCGTGCGGCCACCGCGCCCAACCGCGGTGGTGCCGTGGGGGACACGATGGATAACTTAGAGGCGGCCCCCGACGCCGCCCGGCGCGGACGAACCGTGGTTTAGCCCTAAAGCGCACGCCGCGCGGCGCCATCCGGTTGTGCCGCGACCTAGAGGAGGAGGAGAAGCAGTGCGCACCGCGGTGAAGCGTGCGAGGAGCGACGGGGTGCCTGGCCACCGTACGAGGCAGAGATGAGCTCGGTGACGCGCTTGAGCCAGGCGTCGCGGCCGTCCCTGGCGGGGCGACAGCGCAGCAGCCCCTGAACCACGAGCAGCGCAGCGTGCAGAGCGGGAGGGTTGCGACTCGCGGGCGAGGAGGCGGTGGTGGAATAACAAAATCATTAACTTTCCAAATATACGATCCTTAAAGAATATTTACTCCCCATTAATTTTATCATATTAGCATGTCATGGCTCCGTATTCACCACATAAATACGAATGTCAAGCACCACGATGTTAAGCCAGACAATTGGATCGTACTTCTTAACGCGCTTCAGCATTTTATACCTCACTCAATACATGAGCGTGAACCATGGACATAGCATATAGGTGGAATAGAATTTTGTGGTAGATATCAAAGGAGTAAAAGTGGAGAAGAAAGCCGCATCAACTAGGCGGACAAACGGGGTATGGAGATACCCATAAATCGATATCAATGCGAGGATTAGGGATTGCCATGCAACGGATGCACTAGAGCTATAAGTGTATGAAAGCTCAACTGAAGCTAAGTGGGTGTGCATCCAACTTGCTTGCTCATGAAGACCTCGGGAATTTGAGTAATCCCGTCATCGGAATATACAAGCCAAGTTCTATAATGAAAAATTCCCACTAGCATATGAAAGTGACAACTCATGAGACTCTCTATATGAAAAACATGGTGCTACTCTGAAGCACAAGTGTGGTAAAGAATAGTAGCAAAGTCCCTTCTATCTTTATCTATCATTTATTTTTATTTGTATTTTTATTTTCTTTCTTTTTCTCTCTCTCTTTTTCTTTTTCTTTTCTTTCTTTTTCTTTTTCTCTTTTCTTTTTTTTCTTTTTCTTGGTGGCTCATTTGACCTCCCCCATTTTTTCCTTTTTCGTTCGGAATCATTACTCCATCATCCTTTCCTCACCAGGATAATGTTGTAATAATAGTGATCATCACACTTTTATTTACTTACAACTCATTATGAAAAACTACTAAACAAGATGACTCTATATGAATGCCTCTCGTAGTGTACCAGGATATGCAATGATCTAGTGTAACATATAATCACTGATGAACGGTGGCTTTGCCACAAATACTATGTCAGCTACATGATCATGCAAAGCAATATGATGATGAACACACAATTCATGTGATGTAACGGTGGAAGTTGCATGGCAATATATCTCGGAATGGCTATGGAAATGCCATGATAGGTAGGTATGGTGGTTGTTTAGAGAAAGATATAAGGAGGCTTACGTGCAACAGAGCTTATCATCTCACGGGGTTTGGATGCACCGACGAAAGCTGCACCGATCCTCGAGGTGAGAACGGGCAATGCACGGTACCGACGAGGCTAGCATAATATGGGAAGATGAGTGTGCGCACATCCATGGATTCACATTAGTCATAAAGAACTCTTATACTTATTGCAAAGTTTGTTTAGCTCTCTCGAAGGAAAGTACTACTCACATGCCCCTAGGTTGGAGGTTGGTAGGAGTTAACCATCGCGCGCCCCCAACCTAAACAACACTAGGATTTCAACGAGGAATAAGAATGCTCACACATCATCACCATTCCATAACCAATATTTAGACGAACAACAAGTTAACACCCTTTAACTATCAATATTTCCACTAACCAACAACAATGTACTCACGCCCATTCATATTACCACATCAATATCATTAATCCATGCAAATTACCATTACTATTAATTAGACTATCAAACAAATTTAAGTGAAGCATGAGAGTTCAATTATTTCTACAAAATCTATACGCCAGCGTGCTCTGAAAGATATAAGTGAAGCACGAGAGCAACTGCTTAGCTCAAAAGATATAAGCGAAGCACATAGAGAATGATTTTGGAAACAATGATTTTGGAAAACTAAAATTAAAGCAAACTATAATACACGATGCTCCAAGGAAAACACATATCATGTGATGAATATAGCTCCAAGTGACATACTAATTGATTGAGACGAAAAAGGGGATGCCTTCCAGGGCATCCCCAAGCTTAGACGCTTGAGTATTCCAAGAATTTACCTTGGGGTGCCTTGGGCATCCCCAATCTCAGGCTCTTGCTGCTCCTTATTCCTTCATCCATCGTGATCGCACCCAAAACTTGAAAACTTCAGCACACAAAACTCAACAGAAAACTAGTGAGCTCCGTTAGTATGATAGGTAAATCAAAAACTTTAGGTACTGTTATAAATTGATTCATATTTTATTATTGCATAATATATTGTATTCTAACTTCTCCATGGCTTATATCCCCCGATACAACCCATAGCATCAACAAAACAAGCAAACTATACAAGCAAAAACAGAATCTGTCTAAAACAGAACAGTCTGTAATGATCTGCACAAACACCATACTTCTGAAACTCCAAAAATTCCGAAACATTAGGAAAAAGTGTGTAATTATCCTAACAATACTGTGTAAAAAATTAAGATCAAAAAGACTTTCCAGTAAAATCAGAGAAATTCTTCACTGGACGCAAAAGTTTCTGTTTTTGCACCGTATCAATTCTACTATCATCCAAATTAATCCCAAAGGCTTTACTTGGCACAAATACTAATTAAAACATACAAACACAAACATTACAGCAGCAATAACCATGTAAACACACCAAGACAGAAAGTAAAAACAAAAATTTCAAGATAACTATTGGGTTGCCTCCCAACAAGCGCTATCGTTTTACGCCCCTAGCTAGGCATAGTGCATAGTTTCAAGTGTTGTCATATTTGATGAAACTCACATCTTGGGATGTGTGTTCATGAGGAAGTTTTTCAAAGACAATTGGAAACACATCATCTAGTAAAATCTTAGCATTATCAATGCTACTTTCCTTGGAACCTTCTTTATTCTCTCTCACTATCCAAGAATATTGTTTATTGATAGCATTGAAAACTTGTTGGATAATATGTATAGGAGGAATTTCCTTCTTGGTATTTTCATCGAAATTATGGTTATCACGAAACACATACCTCATCATATAGTCCTCACCATATAAGATTTCATCTATCACCAGATTTTCACAACTCCTATTATAGAAATCAAAGATCTCTCGAGCCTCTCGCACTATATAATCAAATTCATTCATGAGGATAAGGGTGGCTATATTCTTAGCCCTGGGGTTATTTATAACCGGTAATTCATATAAAATCCTTTGAAAAATTTGTGAACATCTGGTGCGCATAAATCTTCTTTCATGTTTAAGAACAAGTGCGGAAATAGCATCGGCATAGCTATTGGTTCTTTTAAGAATAGGTGTGTCATTACAAACCAAAGTACTCGTACAATTAAAGAATTCTTGGATAATGCTATTCCCTATGATATTCCCCTTCCCCGCAACAAAAACCTTCACATCTCGGTTTTGGGGAGTTTCCTCTTTAGGTGTTTTTCCATCCTCACTTTTCTCAGTGATAAACTCAGACATGATAGCAACTCCAAGCAAGCAAACTAACAAGCAAACGAGTAAACTAGCAAGTATAGCAAGCAAACAAGTAAACTAGCAAACGTAAATATATTTGTATTTTTGATTTTTATAGCAAGAAAAATATAACAAAAAATAACAAGCAAACAAGTAAACTAGCAAAGATAAATATATTTCTATTTTTGTTTTTTATAGCAAGAAAAATATAATAGCAAATAAAAAGTAGAACAAGTGAATGATAATTTGTGAGAAGGTACTTGATAGGAATTTGGTGATGCTCCCCGGCAACGGTGTCAGAAATTCTTCTTGCTACTTGTAAACGGCGTTGGATTTTCCCTGAAGAGGAGGGGAGATGTAGCATAGTAGAGATAAGTATTTCCCTCAGCAAGAACCAAGGTTATCGAACCAATAGGAGAACCACGCAAATTCCCGTCTTCAGCCCCTACACACAAAAGAGCACACACTTACACCCAACGCGGGCAAGAGGGGTGTCAATCCCCTTGAACTCGTTACTTGCAAGCGATAAGTAGTGATAGATAGATAAATAGATAAATTGCAAATAAAAAGAAAGTAAATAATGGAAGCAATAATTGTGGAGTTTTCGTAATAATATTTGTGAAGAGACCCGGGGGCCATAGTTTTCGCTAGAGTCTTCTCTCTCGAAGAAAGTATACGGTGGGTAGAGAAATTACTATTGGGAAATTGATAGAAAAGCACATAGACCGACTGCTGTCTGCATCTACTACTATTACTCCACCCACCGACCATTATCCAGCATGCATCTAGAGTATTAAGTAAAAACAGAGTAATGCTTGGAGGATGATGACATGATGTAGACAAAGTAAATCAATCAATATGAATAAACCCCATCGTTTTACCCCTAATGGCAGCAATACAATACGTGTGATGTCCCTTTCTGTCACTAGGATTCAGCACCGCAAGATTGAACCCATCATAACGCACCAATCCCATTGAAGATAAATCAATCTAGTTGGGAAAACCAAACCGATAGATCGGAGAGAAATATGAAGCTATACCAATCATGCATATAAGAATTCAGAGAAGACTCATATATTATTCATGAATAATCTGAACATAAACCCACAATTCATCGGATCCCAACAAACACACCACAAAAAAGATTACATAGGATAGATCACCGCGGGAATCGTGGTGATCTTTGCATTGAAGAACATAGAGAGAGATAGCTATCTAGGTACTAACTACGGACACGCAGGTCTCAGGTGAACTACTCACACATCACCATGGGAGCAGCAAGGTTGATGTAGAGGCCCTCCGTGATCGACCCCTCTTCGGCAGGGCACTAGAATAGGGCTCTAGATGGCACACGACGAAACAGCCATTTGCGGTGGCGGAAAAGTGTTTCGGGAGGCTCTCAAGAGTTTCCCAATATATGTGAATTTGTAGCAAAGAGATCAGGTCAAGAGGCCGTGGGACGTGTCCCCAAGCCATCAAGGCGCGGCCACCCCCCTGGGCGCGCCCTGTTGGCTTGGCGCCACCACGGGGGGACTCTAGTCTCCCTTCGAAGCTTCCAGGTCTTATTTTTGTGCAGAAAAAATCATCAAAAAAATTCGGGGTATTTGGACTTCGTTTGGTACGGTATTCCTGAAAGGCCAAAAACAAGCAGAAAACAACAACTGGCACTTGTCACTGGGTTAATAGGTTAGTGCTCAGAAATAATCTAAAACAACAAGTAAAGGCCTAAAAAGTATCCTAGAATGATAATATAATAGCATGGAATAATAAAAAATTATAGATACATTGGAGACGTATCAGTGGTCACTTCGGTCGAAGGTGATCCGGATTTCCAACCATGGGTTGTACGTTGGCGCTGCTCACTCTACGGCGTAAACATCTCCAAGCGCGTGTTTTCTCTCCTTCCTTGTGATGTGAGTAGCATAAATCATGTTCACGTCCTTGACCTCGGAAGGGAACTTTTTCTGGCCTCCATTATTTGTCCTAAGCTGGTTACCGTCCTCATTATGCGGCTTGTCCATGCCTTCATTCTTGGCCGTTATCTTCACAGCTTGCTTGACCACCAAACAATTCTAGTTTGAGTGTGTAGCAGGATTTTTCTTGGGTGCCTTGAGTGGCACATGGTTTATCCAATCGATGGGCTGCCCTCATTGCCTTGAAAAGGCTTCGGTTTATTACCACCACGTCGGTTGCTAAATCTAGCATTTACTGCCCCCTCCTCGGTGTCACTGCTCTGTCCTCTATTACGACACTTGTTGTTCTAATGGCGTCGGTGTTTACCATTCCCGTCACGCACCTCAGAGGTACTCGGGTCGTCGTTTTGGTTACTACGGCGAGCTAACCAACTATACTCACCTGCGCAAAAGTGAATCATTAGTTGTGTGAGGGCCGCCATTGTCTGGGGGTTTTCCTGCTCGAGCTCACTCACGAGCCACTCATTGCGGATGCTGTGCCTCAAACCTGCTATGGCCTCGGCCTCCGGGCAGTCCACGATTTGGTTCTTCTTTGTAAAGAATCGGTTCTAGAATTTTCTCACCGCCTCCTCTGATTCCTATATAATATGGCCGAGGTCATCGGCATCCAAAGGTCAGACATAGGTTCCTTGGAAGTTTGCTCGAAAAGCATCCTCCATGTTCTTCCAGTGGCCGATCAAGTTCTCAGGCAGACTATTAATCCAGTGCCGAGCCAACCCTTTGAGCTTCAGGTGTAAATATTTTCTGGCATGGAGTTTTTCACTTCTAGCCATGTGGATGGGCATGAGGAAGTCCTCGATCCACACCGCGGGGTCCGTGGTACCATCGTACTGCCCAATGTTTATGATTTTAAACCCCTCTAGAAACTGGTGCTTCATCACATAGTCGGTGAAACACATGGGGTGAGCTACTCCTCGAACCCTCCCCGTGACATGTCATACCTCAGTCGACATGATCGTTTGGTCGTATGCATTGTGACGCATACTACCATACATGTTTGACCAAGTGTGTTGTTCTGCTTGCTCCGCTGGTGGGCGTTCCCTTGATCCGTAAATTGATCGAGAAGGAGCGACCGGTGTAGATTTCTTCCTTGGGTCGTATGAATTCTGAAGTGTGCCACTGCCATGATGGCAAGGTACCTCGGGGGATTAGTGTATCTTCCGGCTGGCTTGTCTCGGCCCCAAGGAGGTCGTTATTGGGCCTAGTCGTGTATTGACACTAGTGCAGGCGCTTGCTATACAAACGGTTTTTAACCCCTTTCCGTGACGTAGTCTCAAACCGTCACCTTGCATGTGTGGGTGATAGGGGGGGCTATCCCACACGACATGGAAAACCCGTCGGCGATGGCTGCGCCCGGTCACACACGATGAGCAAAAATATGTCGTGTGCGATTGGAACAGCCATCACAAACAAATATATTGGGGAAGTCATGTGAGATGTGCTTAGCATCCCACATGGTGAATCCCAAACGTACATTTCCGTTCATATTCTACATCACACACAATTTTCTGCATAACTGATAACCCACAAGTATAGGGGATCGCAACAGTTTTCGAGGGTAGAGTATTCAACCCAAATTTATAGATTCGACACAAGGGGAATCAAAGAATATTTGAGAGTATTAGCAGCTGAGTTGTCAATTCAACCACACCTGGAGATTAAATATCTGCAGCAGAGTGATCAGTAGCACAGTAGTATGATAGTTTTGATAGCAGTAGTAGTAACAGTAACTGTAGCAGTGATAGCAATAGTTTCGAAGCAAGTGTAACAGTAGCAGTAGCAATAGTAACTTAGCAAGAACAATATGTGGAAAACTCGTAGGCACTGGATTGGTGATCTCGTTGGATGATATTCATCATATAACAGTCATAACCTAGGGCGATACAGAACTAGCTCCACTTCATAAATGTAATGTAGGCATGTATTCCGTAAATAGTCATACGTGCTTATGGAAAAGAACTTGCATGACATCTTTTGACCTACCCTCCCGTGGCAGCGGGGTCCATAAGCAAACTAAGGTATATTAAGGCCTCCTTTTAATAGAGAACCGGAACAAAGCATTACCACACGGTGAATACATGAACTCCTCAAACTACGGTCATCACCGGAAAGTATCCCAAATATGGTCACTATGGGGTTTACGGATCATAACATGTAATAGGTGCATATGACTAGGCAAGATCGGATCAAGAACATAGATATAATGGTGATAACATTAACGGTTCAGATCCGAAATCATGGCACTCGGGCCCTAGTGACAAGCATTAGGCATAGCAAAGTCATAGCAACATCAATCTCAGAACATAGTGGATACTAGTGATCAAGCCCAAACAAAACTAACTCGATTACATGATGAATCTCGTCCAACTCCTCACCGACCAGCAAGCCTACGAAGTAATTACTCACTCCCGGTGGGGGGCATCATGGAGTTGGCGATGGAGAAGGGTTGGTGATGACGAAGACCGAAGATTCCCCTCTCCGGAGCCCCAAACGGGCTCCAGATCTGGCCTCCCGATGAACAACAGGAGGTGGCGGCGGCTCCGTATCGTAAAACGCGATGAAACTTTCTCCCCTATTTTTTCTCCGAAAATAGGAATTTATAGCGGCGGAATTAGGGTCAGTGGGGCCACGAGGTGGGCACAACCCACCAGGGCGTGCCCAGGGGGCCTGGCGCGCCCTGGTGAGTGCTGCCCACCCTGGCCCCCTTCTCCGGTAGTTTTTGGCTCCAATAATTCTTATATATTCTGAAATAATTCTCCAAAAAGTTTCGTTCCGTTCCAAGAACTTTCATTTCTGCACAAAAACAACACCATGGTAGTTCTGCTGAAAACAGCGTCAATCCGGGTTAGTTTCATTCAATTCATGCAAATTAGAGTCCAAAACAAGGGCAAAAGTGTGAGGAAAAGGATATACGTTGCAGACGAATCAACTCCCCCAAGCTTAAACTTTTGCTTGTCCTCAAGCAATTCAGTTGACAAACTGAAAGTGATAAAGAAAAACTTTTACGAACTCTTTTGTTCTTGTTTACATATATATGCTTAAGTAGCACCCAGGTTTTCAGCAAAGATTATGACTAACCATGCCAACAATAACTCTTAGAAATTATATTAACTCATATCAATAACATAAGCAACTAGCGAGTAGTAATAAGAGGTCTCAAGCGCCAACACTTTGTCAAAACAATCATGATACAATATGACAATAGTGGTATCTCGCTAGCCCTTTCTGAGACCGCAAAACATAAATGCAGAGCACCTCCAAAGTTCAAGCAGCGACTAAACATTATAATTCATGGTAGAAAAGATCCAGCCATGCTGCACCCAACATCAACTATAAACAATGCATGAGGATGACAATAGTGCTCTCAGGTCTGGTGCTTATTTGAGAAGGTGATGACTCAACATAAAAGTAAATAGATAATCCCTTCGCAGAGGGAAGCATGGATTTGCAGAGGTGCCAGAGCTCAAGCTTTTAAAACATACATAGATATAATTTTGGGAGGTACACCCTTCCTGTCAACGTCACGACCAAGAGTTATCAATATCTTCCATTCTAAACAAATTAGTGGCGGTTCCCAAGCGGTAAAAGTAAAGGTTTACTCCCCCTCCACCAACAATCACACTCCACGGCTAGCCGCATCCACGGGTACCATCCAAACCAACAACATTCCTGGGGGAGTTTTGTTTAATTATTTTTGTTTTTTGATTTCGGGACTGGGAATCCCTATTACCGCCCCTCTCGTGTAAGGACGAGTGAATAAACACTCATCATGAGAATAACCTGCTTAGCATGGAAGATACTGACCGCCCCTGTCGCTCCATGAGCGGTCCAGGCACACAAAACAGATGTTCATTTGAATTTTTAGAGGTGGCACATACAAATTTACTTTTGAGCGGCAGGGTAATACCGCATATAGGTAAATAGAGTGGACTCATCTGGAATAACTTTGGTTTAAGGATTTTGATGCACAAGCAGTATTCTCGCTTAGTACAGGTGAAGGCTAGCAAATAGATTGAGAAGCGGCCAGCTAGAGAGCGAAAACGGTCATGAGCATGCATTACATATAATAAACATTGACTACTAGCATGACTAGGATATGGACACCATGAACATAAATATCATGAAGGCTATGTTGGTTTTGATTCATCTACATGCGTGAACATGTGCCAAGTCAAGCCACTTGAAACATTCAGAGGAGGATACCATATCATCATACCACATCACAACCATTTTAATGCATGTTGACGTCCAAGATAAATTATTACCCACTCCTAGCTACTTAGGCATGGCATGAACAACTATAATCTCTAATGGTCATTGCAAACATGTTTGATCATAATATGCTGAATCAAGGATACTAGGTTAAACATATTTACAAAAACAAAAACAAGTTGAGTTCATACCCGCTCTTCTCTGCCACAGTCAATTCATCAAATATCGTCATCATTGCCTTTCACTTGCACGACCGAATGATAAGGAAATAATAATAGTGCAAGAATACCGTGGACTAAGCTGGAATCTGCAACATTTTATTCAAGAGAAGACAAGGTAAAATGGGCTCTTTGTTAGAGTAACAATGATGCATATGAGAGCCACTCAACATTTTCACCGTGGTCTTATCCTTGGTACGACTCAAACAAAAGGAAAAGAATTTCAGAGAAACACACTGAAATATTTTTGGAGTTTTTATTTTTTCTTGAAGAAAGCAAATTAAAGAGGAAAAACAAAAACGAGAAAACTATTTACACGGGAAAGCTCCCAACAAGTTAAAGAAGAAACGAGAAATATTTTTGGGTTTTGTTTTAATACTACAACTGAATTTAAGCTAGAAAGGAAAGCCGAAAATAAGTAGGAAATGTTTTTGGATTTTCTCAAAGTTTTTCAAACACACAAGAAGAAAGCGAGAAAACAAATTTAGCCTGGATAATATAATGAAAAAGTATGAACACCGACAACTGGAATGAAATGTGTGAACATGAATGTAATGTCGGTGGAAATACGTAGTCCCCCAAGCCTAGGCTTTTGGCCTAGCTTGGTAATCACCATATTTATGAATAATAATCTGGGCGATGGCTCACTGAGGCCCTTTGTGCAAACTCCACGGCCCTCCTGGCAGCTTCAACCTCCGCATTGTACGCATGGGCCTCACTCTCAAGAACATAGTATCTTCCTCTACTATGAAAATCAAAGAGAGCAGGAGCAAGCAAAGTGATAGGCACAACATTTTTTTAATTAAATCTCAAGTTATAAGTGTAGTTAGTGGCCGTACCCGTAAGGAACTTATAACGCTTCATGGCATCAAAGTCTAAATACTAAGTAGGTAAGATGGGGTCATTAGGCCAAGGTGATACACTTAATCTCTTTGCTACACGGGAGGCATAGATTCCTCCATAAAAATTACCACTAGCGGCATTGAGTTACAGTCTCCGTGCAACAATTGCGCCAAGATTATAATATTTACTTCCAGTTATGGCAGTGTGTATGAGACTCAAATCATGAGCACACAATGTGCTACAATCTTGTTTGCCTATGATACATTTGCATTAAATAGTGTGAAATATTGTTTTGATGGGAAATGGATGCTCTTAATTCTCCCTTGTGTTACCCCCTATCTTCACCAAAGCAAAGATTAACTAGAACTTACTCGTATTCAGATTTTGTTGGTTCATCAAGGGAACCCCAATATGGAAGTTTGCATGCTTCATTGAACATTTCTAACAGCATGGTGAAGGAACGGTCATAAAGGTTGAATGAAACTCTAGACTCACGAGGAAAATATTTAAATTTCTTTGTGAATGTTTTCGTGAGTTTGAGGTGTTGAGGGCACTTATCTGCGATGAAGGGAGCAAACTCTGTATTGTGGATATATTGTTCAAATTCCACCTTAATACCTGCACCTTCCATGAACTCGTCGCACGGCCACAAGCATGATTTAGTGGCGGCATCTCGCATCGAGCTTTCACTCGGCTCAACATAAGATTGTCGAACTAAGATTCCACTTGATGAGGCCTCCGAGGATCTCCTCCTCGAAGAACTCCTAAAAAATTGCATTTTATTTGCGAACTAATTTCTGAAATATTTTTGAGACACGATATTTTGTTAACAAAACTTCGTAAGATTGATAGCAACTACTCCTAAGCATGCATAGAGGCCATATTGAGCATTCAAACTACTTACAACTCTAAGAATTCAACATGCAAGCTCATCTACAGGAGCACCAAGAGTAGCTAATTACTCTAAAAATGACCCACTAAATCAAAAAATAATTGGAGCAATGGAGGAGTCACATACCAAGTAGCAATCCTTCCAAATAGTTTCAGAAACGGAGCTTCGAGCTAAGAGATCGAAATCCGCGGGTTTGAGAGCAAGAACACGGGAATGGTGGCTGTGGTGAATTTTTTCTCGAGGTAGGTGATGATGTGAGCTAAGGGAATAAGTGAGGGGGGCCACGTGGGGGCCACAACACACCAGGGCGCGCCTGGGGGTGCTGGCGCGCCCTGGTGTCTTGTGGGCACCAGGTGCACCCCCCTCTGGTATTATTTGCACCAGAAATTTAGAAATATTTGGAAAAAATCATATTAAATTTTTAGGACATTATGAGAACTTTTATTTTTGGGTCATTTTTTATTGCACGGTGAAAACAGAAAACAGGATAATCATGGCATTTTTATTTTATTTGACTAACTAAAACAGAAAATAAAAGGTGGGAGCAGAGAGTTGTGCCTACTTGATTCATCAACTTCATACCTCTCAAAAATGATCCATTAATAAGGTTGATCAAGTCTTATTAACAACCACTTCCGATTAGCATGAAGCCGAAGAACTTTCGTAAAACACTAAGTTACCTCAATGGGGATGTGCATATCCCCTACAATAAGTATATCATATTTCTTTTTGGCAGTAGGTAGAGGTAATTGAAAACTTCCAAAATAATGGTCGAAGATTCTTCAATAACATTTATACCATTCACTTGGAATTGTTTCTTCGGAAAGTGCACCGTGTGCTCATTACCATTGATATGAAAAGTGACTTTGCTTTTATTGCAATCAATAACAGCCCCTGCAGTATCCAAAAAGGGTCTACCAAGGATAATCTACATGTTGTCGTCCTCGGGCATCTCAAGAATAACAAAGTCCATTAAGATAGTAACATTTGCAACAACAACGGGCACATCCTCACAAATACCGATAGGTATGGCCATTGATTTGTCAGCCATTTGCAATGATATTTCGGTAGGTGTGAGTTTATTCAAGTCAAGTCTCTTATATAAGGAGAAAGGTATAACACTAACACCGGCTCCCAAGTCACACAAAGCAGTTTTGACATAGTTTCTTTTAATGGAGCAAGGTATAGTTGGTATTCCCGGATCTCCAAGTTTTTTAGTTACTCCATCCTTAAAAGAATAATTAGCAAGCATGGTGGAGATTTCAGCTTCAGGTATGTTTCCTTCATTTGTGATGATGTCTTTCATATACTTTGCATATGGGGCCATCTTTAGGATGTCAGTTAAGCGGGTACGCAAAAAGACCGGCCTAATCATTTCAGCAAAACGCTCAAATTCTTCATTATCCCTTTTCTTAGATGGCTTAGGTGGAAATGGCATGGGTTTCTGAACCCATGGCTCTCTTTCCTTACCATGTTTCCTAGCCACAAAGTCTCTTTTATCATAACGTTTATTTTTAGATTGTGGGTTATCAAGATCAGGAGCAGGCTCTATTTCAACATCATTATCTGGTTCTTTATCATTATTGGGTTGACCATCTTCATGAACATTATCATTATCATTTTCAATATCACTAGGTGAATGTTCATTACCATACCGAGTTTCAGCATCGGAAATAGAGACATCATTATTATCAGGAGGTTTTTGTATCTCAGGTTCACTAGAGGTATGCAAAGTCCTATCATTTTTCTTTTTCTTTTTCTTTCTAGAAGGACTAGGTACATCAGTATTAATTCTCTGAGAGTCTTGTTCAATTCTTTTAGGATGACCTTCAGGATAAAGTGGTTCTTGGGTCATTCTACCTCCTCTAGTTACTACTCTAGCAGCAAAATCATTCATATTATTATTCATTTCATCAAGCAATTCTTTTTTAGACATAGCAAATTGTTCTAACTGATTTGGAACCATAGAGGCATGCTTTCCTACACCTCTAACATCATTACTAATTCTAAATAGCAAGTCACTCAAGCGAGCTATCATATCAGAGTTATATTTCAATTGTTTCAGGACATGTGCATTGAAATGATCTTGCTTCATAATATAGTTGTCAAACTAATATAAGCACTGACTAGGATGTTTATTGTAAGGGATATCACCTTCATCAAACTTTAATAAAGAATTTACCTCTACCACCTGTGGAGGTGGTGATGTGTCAAGGCCATGCATTTCTTCAATAGGTGGTAAATTCTTAACATCCTCGGCTTTAATACCTTTTTCCTTCATAGATTTGTTTGCCTCTTGCATATCTTCGGGACTGAGAAATAAGATACCCCTCTTCTTCAGAGTGGGTTTAGGCGGTGGTTCAGGAAGAGTCCAATCATCATAATTCTTCAATATGTTATTCAATAATTCCTCAGCTTGTTCAACAGTTCGTTCCCTGAAAACACAACCAGCACAACTATCTAGGAAGTCCCTAGAAGCATCAGTTAGTCCATTATAGAAGATATCAAGTATTTCATTGTTCTTGAGTGGGTGATCAGGCAAAGCATTAAGCAATTGGAGAAGCCTCCCCCAAGCTTGTGGGAGACTCTCTTCTTCAATTTGCACAAAGTTAAATATTTCTTGTAAGGCAGCTTGTTTCTTATGAGCAGGAAACTATTTTTCAAAGAAATAGTAGATCATATCCTGAGGACTACGCACACAACCAGGAGTAAGAGTGTTGTACCATGTCTTAGCATCACCCTTTAATGAGAACGGAAATAACTTGAGAATGTAATAGTAACGAATCTTCTCATCATGAGCAAAGAGGGTGGCTATATCATTCAGCTTAGTAAGATGTGGTACTACAGTTTCAGGTTCATAGCCATGGAAAGGATCAGATTCAACCAAAGTAATTAACTCTGGGTCGATAGAGAATTCGTAATCCTTATCGGCAGCAAAGATAGGTGAAGTAACAAACTTAGGATCACATTTCATTCTAGCATTCAAAGACATTTCCTTATACTCGCGTAGCAATTTCTCTAGTTACCTCCTCGTCCATAACATAACCTTAGGTATCTTAGGCATTTCAAATCTAGGAGAGCTAGGACTAATAGGTGGTTCATAGTCATCATCAGTTTCATAGGCTTCATCAGTTTTAGCAATCTCATCAGTTTCAGTAGTTTCATTCTCTTTAGCTCTAGCAATTTGTTCATCAAGAAATTCTCCTAGTGGCACATTATCATCAAGCATGGCACTAGCATCATCATAAGCATCATTCATAGCAGAAGTAGCATCATCAATCACTTGCGACATATCAGGATTACTAGCATGTGGTGGTGTTGCAAGCTTACTCATAATAGAAGGTGAATCAAGTGCAGAGCTAGATGGCAGTTCCTTACCTCCCCTCGTCTTAGAGGGAAAAATCTTGGTCTTTGGATCCTTCAGATTCTTCATAGTAATAAATTGATATAAATCCCAAGTGACTCAACAAATATAGCTATGCTCCCCGGCAACGGCGCCAGAAAAAGGTCTTGATAACCCACAAGTATAGGGGATCGCAACAGTTTTCGAGGGTAGAGTATTCAACCCAAATTTATAGATTCGACACAAGGGGAGCCAAAGAATATTTGAGAGTATTAGCAGCTGAGTTTTCAATTAAACCACACCTGGAGATTAAATATCTGCAGCAGAGTGATCAGTAGCACAGTAGTATGATAGTCTTGATAGCAGTAGTAGCAGTAATAGTAACGGTAGCAGTGATAGCAATAGTTTCGTAGCAATTGTAACAGTAGCAGTAGCAATAGTAACTTAGCAAGAACAATATGTGGAAAACTCATAGGCACTGGATCGGTGAACTCGTTGGATGATATTCATCATATAACAGTCATAACCTAGGGCGATACAAAACTAGCTCTAGTTCATAAATGTAATGTACGCATGTATTCTGTAAATAGTCATACGTGCTTATGGAAAAGAACTTGCATGACATCTTTTGTCCTACCCTCCCGTGGCAGCGGGGTCCATAAGGAAACTAAGGGATATTAAGGCCTCCTTTTAATAGAGAACCAGAACAAAGCATGAACACACGGTGAATACATGAACTCCTGAAACTAAGCTCATCACCAGAAAGTATCCCAAATATTGTCACTATGGGGTTTACGGATAATAACACGTAATAGGTGCATATGACTAGGCAAGATCGGATCAAGAATATAGATATAATGGTGATAACATAAACGGTTCAGATCTGAAATCATGGCACTCGGGCCCTAGTGACAAGCATTAGGCATAGCAAAGTCATAGCAACATCAATCTCAGAACATAGTGGATACTAGGGATCATGCCCTAACAAAATTAACTAGATTGCATGATGAATATCATCGAACTCCTCACCGACCAGCAAGCCTACAAAGGAATTACTCACTCCTGGTGGGGAGCATCATGGAATTGGCTATGGTGAAGGGTTGGTGATGACGAAGACCGAAGATTCCCCTCTCCGGAGCCCCAAACGGGCTCCAGATCTAGCCTCCCGATGAAGAACAGGAGGTGGCGGCGGCTCCGTATCGTAAAATGCGATGAAACTTTCTCCCCTATTTTTTCTCCGAAAATAGGAATTTATAGCGGCAGAATTAGGGTCAGTGGGGCCACGAGGTGGGCACAACCCACCAGGGCGCGCCCAGGGGCTCTGGCGCGCCCTGGTGGGTGCTTCCCACCCCGGCCCCCTTATCCGGTACTTTTTCGCTCCAATAATTCTTATATATTCTGAAATAATTCTCCAAAAAGTTTTCTTCCATTCCGAGAACTTTCAATTTCTGCACAAAAACAACACCATGGTAGTTCTGCTGAAAACAGCGTCAGTCCGGGTTAGTTTCATTCAATTCATGCAAATTAGAGTCCAAAACAAGGGCAAAAGTGTGAGGAAAAGTAGATACATTGGAGACGTATCAATAACATCATTTGTGTTAGGGGTGGCCATCACGCACGGTGCCTAGAAGAAACTGTTTGGCATAGGGCTGTCCATCACACACATGTTTTATGTGAAAACGTTTGCGAATGTGTGTTCTAACGCACACAGTTTTCGGCCGGAAGTCGTGTGTGATTTTTCACTGATCCAACACGCCAAATTTCCAGAAACCGTGTTGGTTTGGTGAGGTCATCGCTCATGGTGTTCTATGACAAACCGTTTGCTATATGAAGCCCCAATAATCAGGCTAATTGCTCTATTATTTATAATCCAGCTAGTAAACAAATTGACACTTCATATCAAGCACACAATATATTTCATTTCGTATTACGGCAACCAGGATTTCATAATTGAAATACATCAGAGTACAACATCATATAGGCATATACTACCTAGCTACCCAATTACACGACATGACCGAGTTTCACATGCAACATCTAAAACCTTTGGAAAATAGCATCATATATGGTAAATATACAGATGAATCTCGTCTAGAAAACTGTTGAAGCGGAAGGCAAATATTGAGCCTTCGCTGATGTTGAAGGTCCTTGCGACTTTATGCCGGTGCCTGTGGATGGTTGCCCGCCCATCCTTCATCCTCTTGAGGAAGACTTCAAGATTATACCGTGGGTGCTGTATGAATACCTTCCTCGCCTCTTGTCCATACAGGTGGTTTGAGACGTACTCATCGAGGAACTGCTTTGGAAAGGACTGGAAACAAAGATATGCATAAATTTCGTTTCGAAAAATTGGAATGTCAGAAAGGGAAAAAAGACAAGGTAAAAGCGATAGTACCATCCTATTGTTCAGTGATGTCTTCTTCATTGTGCATACAAACAACTTGTTGTTTTTCATCACAAGTTTCTTTATCTTAACAATCTTTCTGAGTTTCTTGATTTGCCTGATATTCATGAACACATCATTTCCCCACATGCAAAATGGGTCGAACAGTTGGTCTAAACCTCTTACAGCAGGACCTACATGTGCAAGACCAAATATTATTAGAAACCTAAATATTAGAACCAAAGGATCATGAAAGTGCAAACCTCGATGGTAAACTTCAGTGTCTCCCATTCTTCCCCCTGTAACGCGTTTAAGATAGATATTGATCAGGTTTTAAGTGAGATTTGGCGTCCTTTCAGTAAAATATGTTAATGAAAATAAACGCATTGTAGATCCAACATATTAATTCAAGCCACATGGAAAAGCCAAGCGTGCTAAGAACTATGAAATATAGCAATTGTATGTTTCACATGCATAATAAAACAAAATTGTACCAACAATAATCGAACATCACATTGCAGACGATCACCAAAGAAAATGAACCAAATAGTTAACTGAGCATCACATTGCACAATAGAACATACTAGATGGTCAGATTGCATAGTAGCATTACATTGCATATTTCACTAGAATTTCTAAAGGAAAGGCAGGAGCAGCACATGCAACAGGTAAAGCAAACATGCTTAATAGGCGTAGCTAGCTAAACACATGTCATTAGTAATTAAGATTAAAAAACAAGATATTCCTCGTCGTTGGAGATATCAATAACGATGGGCTTGGACGAGGGCGAGGCCTCCACATCATGGGTGCCCTCCTCGTCGTGGTGAGTGGCCTTAGCCTGTCTGGGCATAAACCTACCGGCTCTGGAGTTGAGGAAAGCACGGGCATGCTGAGAAAACAACTCATAGTCGTCGTCAAAGGCAACAGAGGAGCCCTCGAGAAAACACAACGAGTTGTTGTTCAAAGCAGCCAACCGCGTGGCGGCGTCCGCGCGCGAGGCTTGAACAGTGGCCTCGACGGTGAGGTGCTGCTCCAAGATCTGGGGGTCCGCACGCATGGCAGCCATCGCGGCCTCATCCGCGCGTGCGGTCGCGATTTTCTTCTCCACTTCCAGGTGCTCCTTGAGATCCTGGCTATACTGCATGCACCATGTCTTTCGGTGGCGATTATGTGGGTTGTGGGCCAGTGATTTTGGTGGAATGTGTCGCGCCGGCGGTCGGGGCATGTGGAATGGAGGAGGAGGGGGTGGAGGGGGAGGGGTATGGGGAAGGTGTGGATTACCTGACTAGATGGAGGAGGGCGAGCAGCAGGAAGGAGCGTCGCCGGCGAGGAGGCGGCGCTGCAAGCAAGCAGTACAGGTTTGAACTTAGGAAAGGAAGGGCGAAGCAGGGGGATGTGGCTTTTGCTTGGTACGAGGGGCGGGGGAGGTAGATATTTGTGCGGCAGCCCAAAATTTCGTTCGGTGCAGCGAAAAAGTAGCACGCACAGTCACATCGGACACATACTCTTTACCATAACTGTGTGAGATATTCAACAACACAAACGAATCCTATAGTTGATCCCGTGTGTGATGCGACCGAACGTGGAAATTTTGGTCTCCAAGCTTCCGGCGTAAGATATCGGATACTACATTGCACACGGTACTTGCATTTCATTTTCATTTGGAAGAGAAAATGGGGATACGACGGCAAATTTTAGTCCGAATTTTCCTCGTTACATTGGTCATCGACGTCAATGCTTAATTTAACAACACTTGCAAATTTGAGTACTACACAAAAGAGCCCACAACACTGCCCGCACTTACTTAATCGAGCAACTAATAAAAATTAGTTAGTTGACCTAAACATTACTCTAACAAAAGACCATCGCTCTAGACAGAGACTAATATTCTGCCTCGCATTCGTCGATCTCCGCCACCTCCTCGATGACCAGCTCCCACTCGACGACCTCCGGGGTAAGGAGATCCATGGGATACATCGCCACATACTCCAGCACCTCGCAGTCTTCGTCCACCATCTCTTTGGATAAGGACGCCATGAGCCGGGCATGGGTGGCCTTGCTCTGGGCATGGATGACCACAATCTTGGCTAGGGAGGCCACCTGCTCGAGCACACTCATCGATTACCAACTCATCGGACGTGGGTTGTCGACCGGTGTCGGAGAAGGCAGATGCGATTTGTGCAGTGACCGACACAAGATGGGCATGGGCGGCCTCGAGATGGGACTGGGCATCCGCCATCAGGGCTACAGTGACCACCGAGAAACTGACAGCTGATGTGCCATTCTCGCCATTTGCTATCCCTGTCGCGGTTGTTGTTGCCGCCCTCTCAGCTGCAGCAGCTGCCATTTCGGTTGCTGCAGCCGCCCTGTCGGAGGTAGCCACCGCATTCAAGCATGTTGACAGTGCGCTCATGGCTGATGCGGCCGCGCTTGGGCCGGAATGGGTTGCCAAAGTTGCCCTCACGACGGGGATCCACGTCCCCATCTTTCACCGGTGACGATTGAAAAGTAAAATGGTCTGATGAGTCCGTGCGGTAAACTGGTCGGCGGTGTACTGTAGCCGACGAAGCTTCCGGCCTAAGCCATGCATTATGAGGATTGGCCCAAGATATTTTGTACTGCATCACACACAATTCATGAACTTGATCTGTTTTTGAAAGACTTGATTTTCAAAATGTTTTTAGAACAAAATATGAGGTTACTTCGACAAAGGACGGTGTTTGGATTGCAATAAGATTTATCTGCAGTGAACACTGACCAATAGCTATGTCGTGCTAAAATATGGAATTATTTAGGGTCCGTTTGGCATTTTTATACATTAATTGAGTTTTCTAGACATTTAATGTGTATAATTAAAATTTGAACTATCGTCCCAATGTCCGATGCATCAAAATGGGATGAAAAATCATATTACTATCCATGGCTTCATCTTTAGGTCACGGGCAAGAAATGGGAATGAATTTCAAACATATCGGCATCTTGGCTCGGCCACAAACGTTGAGAAACTTGGTTTTTAAATTACTGTAAATCCAAAACACGTCAAAAATTCTAAAAACTTGGCATGTTGTCATGACATGGCACATATGCGCCATTGAAAAAATTGTCCAACTTGGGACAATTTTAGTCACAAGTCCCTTACAAACCGGAGCTTCTCAGTGCAAGCTTTGTGGTTCCGATAAGGAACACGTCACCTTACGTGGGCAAAACAACATCCGCTCATCTTCTCGCCTTGAACTTTTGTTAGAGGCAACACAGACCAGTAAGAGTGTCTTGCTAAAATATGGAATTATTCAAGGTTCTTTTTGCATTTTCATACTTTAATTGAGTTCTCTAGGCATTTAATGTGGATAATTAAAATTTGAACTAAAATCACAAGGTCTAGTGCATCAAAATGGGTTGAAAAATCATAAAAGTGTCCATGGCTACTTTGGGCCCCATGCAAGATATGGGAATGGATTTCAAACATCTCGGGGTATTGGCTCGGCCACATACATTGAGAAGCTTGGTTTTACATTCATGTATAAATCAAAAACTCATCATAATTTCATGAAACTTGGCATGGTGTCATGACATGGCTCATATGTGCCCTGGTGAAAAAATGTCCGATTTGGGACAAGTTTTGGCACAAGCCCCTTACAAACCTGAGCTTCTCACGGGAAGCTTTTGTGGTTTTGATATGGAACGCATCACCTTATGTGGGCGAATCGACATCCAGTGCATCTTATCGTCTTGAACTATATATTTCTAGAGGCAACATATACCGAAATGAGTGTCGTTCCAAAATATGAAATTATACATGGTTCATTTGGCCTTTTTATACATTAATTGACTTTTATATGAATTATTTAATGTGCATAATTCAAATTTGAACTACAATCACAAGGTCCGATGCATCAAAATGGGTTGAAAATCATATACGTGTACATGAATCTTTAGGATCCCATGCAAGATATGGGAATGAATTTCAAACATCTCGCGGTCTTGGCTTTCGCACACAAACATTGAGAAACTTGAGTTTTAAATCATGTATAAATCAAAAACTCGTTAGAAAATTCATGAAACTTGGCATGGTGTCATGACATGCAAGGCTCATATGTGCCCTCGTAAAATAATTTCCAATGTGGGACAAGTTTCGGCACAAGCCCCTCGCAAACCTGAGCTTCTCAAGGGAAGCTTTTGTGGTTTCGATATGGAACGCGTCACTGATGACCCACAAGTATAGGGTATCAATCGTAGTCCTTTCGATAAGTAAGAGTGTCGAACCCAATGAGGAGCAGAAGGAAATGACAAGCGGTTTTCAGCAAGATAATTTCTGCAAGCACTGAAATTGTAGGTAACAGATAGTTTGATAGCAAGATAATTGGTAACGAGCAAGTAATGGTAACGGTAAGTAAGGTGCAGCAAGGTAGCCCAATCCTTTTGTGGCAAAGGACGGGCCAGAACAATCTCTAGTAATTGGCAAAGTGTTCTTGAGGGTACATGGGAATTTCATCTAGTCACTTTTATCATGTTGGTTTGATTCGTGTTCGCTACTTTGATAACTTGATATGTGGGTGGACCGGTGCTTGGGTGCTATTCTTACTTGAACAACCTCCCACTTATGATTAACCCCCTTGCAAGCATCCACAACTATGAGGAAAGTATTAAGATAAAATCTAACCATAGCATTAAACGTTTGGATCCAAATCAGCCCCTTACGAAGTAGCGCATAAACTAGGGTTTAAGCTTCTGTCACTCTAGCAACCCATCATCTAATAACTACTCCACAATGCATTCCCTTAGGCCCATGAATGGTGAAGTCTCATGTAGTCGATGTTCACATGACACCACTAAGGAAATCACAACATACATATCATCAAAATATCGAACACATATAAAATTCACATGATTACCAACAACATGACTTCTCCCGTGACCTCAAGAACAAAGGTAACTAATCACAAATAATAATCATGATCAAGATAAGAGGGGTATTGAATAGCATAATGGATCTGAACATATAATCTTCCACCAAATAAACCATATAGTAATCAACTACGCAAGGTAATCAACACTACTAGGCACCCACAGGTACCAATCTGAGGTTCCGGTACAAAGATTGAACACAAGAGATGAACTAGCGTTTGAGAGCAGATGGTGCTGCTGAAGGTGTTGATGAAGATTGGCCTCCCAAAGATGAGAGGGGTGTTGGTGATGACGATGGCTTCGATTTCCCCCTCCGGGAGGGAAGTTCCCTCGGCGGAATCGCTCCGCCGGAGGGCAAAAGTGCTCCTGCCCAAGTTCCGCCTCGATACGGCGGCGCTCCGTCCCGAAATTCCTCCTCTTATTTTTTTCTAGGTCAAAAGTGAATATATACTAGAAGATGGGCACCGGAGGTGGGCCGAGGAGGGCACAACCCACCAGAGCGCGCCCAGGGGGGGCTGGCGCGCCCTGGTGTCTTGTGCCCACCAGGGTGGCCCCCTCCGGTAGTTCTTTGCTCCAGTATTTTTTATTTATTCCAAAAATAATCTTTGTAAAGTTTTAGCTCCATTGGAGATGTGTAGAATAAGTATCTCTGATGTGCTTTTTTCAGGTCCAGAATTCCAGCTGCCGGTATTCTCCCTCTTTGTGTAAACCTTGCATATTATGAGAGAAAAGGTATTAGAATCACTCCCTAAAGCATTATTATTCAACAAAACATAATAAATAACAGTAGGAAATCATGATGCAAAATGGACGTATCAACTCCCCCAAGCTGAGACCTCGATTGTCCTCAAGCGAAAAGCCAAAATTGAAAAGCATGTCCACATGGTTTGAGAGAGAGGTATCCATAAAAAAAATACGGACATAGAAGCATCACGATATTATCATTACAGCAACAAACTCTATCATAAAACTTATTCATATACTTTCATCATATAACTTCTCATGCACAAGTAAAAATTCATCACAACATAGAAGTATAAAGCATAAACCTTATTGAAAACCAACAAACTATGTTCTCAGTCAACTTTGCAACTACAATTCATCATATTTTCAGGAAGGGTCTCATGTCAGAGCCTTTTGACAAGTCCACATACTCAACCATCATTTAGTCTTCTATGATTGCTAACACTCACGGCATACCCATGCGCAAAAAGTTTCAACCGGACACATAGGAAGATAGGGGCTTATAGTTTCGCCTTCCAACGTATTCACCTCGAGGGTGATGTCAACAATAATAACTCATGCCCACCCATATCCAACTGGATATATGTGCCTAGATCTTTCCTCACCACATGATGCTTGCAAAAGGAAAAAGTAAAAAAGGAATGGGGAAGAATACTTTGACTCTTGCATACAAGTAAGTACATGAAAGTAAAAGATAATCCCTTCGCAGAGGGAAGCAGAGGTTGTCATGCGCTTTTTGGTTTGTATGCCCAATCCCTTAATGTAAAAGAACATCACGCTATATTTCCCCCTATGACAGCAACCTTTATTATGCAGTCCGTCGCTTTTATTACTTTGCCATCATACGTTCGTATAGCGCTCAATTTTCTCTTACACTAATTGATCAAAACACTTTTAGAAGCAATTTTAATTGCCTTATTGCACCGATGACAACTTACTTGAAGGATCTTACTCGATCTGTAAGTAGGTATGGTGGACTCTCAAAGGATGAATTTGGCTTTGGGTTTTTGGATGCACAAGTAGTATCTCTACTTAGTATGGAAATTTTGGCTAGCAAAGATATTGGGCAAGCACCACATGTTGAAGGATCTATGACAATATAACTTCTATGTGGATATGAACAAGCATAAATCATTACATTGTCTTCCTTGTCCAACGTCAACAATTTTGTCATATAATATTTAATGGGGGCTCACAATCATAAAAGATGTCCAAGATAGTGTATTTGCATGTGAATCTTCTCTTCCCTTATTTTTTTCATGAATTGCATCATTGACCAATGCTATGTTTGTCAATCTCCAATAAATTTTACTACCTATACTTTTCCTTATGTGATGTCATTACTCACCATAAGATTAGCATATGATTCTTTTCATTTATTTCTTTTTCCTTTACTTTGATTGCAACAAGAAAGTAGAGAGGCAAGAACTCAAACTAAATATTATTATATAACTCGCACTCGATTACATAGATAGATAGGCCACGAAACTAACACACAGAAATAGATCATGCTAAACTTTTATTCAACTAAAGCAAAGGAAAACTAAAGATCAAACTAAAATAGGTAAAGGTGAATAAAAGTGATGGTGATACGATACCGGGGCACCTCCCCCAAGCTTGGCTCAAGCCAAGGGGAGTGCCCATACCCGTGTGCTCAAGTCTCCTTTGGTGGTGGTGATGAAGAAGGTGGTGGTGATGATGTAGCCTTCTTATTCAACTTATATTCAAGCATAAAAAATTTCCTCCCTTAGATCATCATTTTCCAACCCGAGCGTTAATATCTTTTTGCATAATGCCGCCTTGCTCTCCTGCAGAAAACAAAATGGGACAAATAGGACCTCAGGTTTGTATCCTCTAGGGAGGCTTGACTTCTTGAATTCCACATGCATGTCTTCGGGTTGAGGTAATGGATCATCCTCTTCCTCAGAGCTATCATCCTTCGTTTGCTTCATGGCAGCGTCTTCTTCCTCATCTGAGGTCCATCCATAATGCTCCACTTCCCCATAGATCTTGGGGTTTGCAACATAGTCAGCAACATAACTCTCCCCCTCTGAATCTTGAGACGACATGTTCTCAGATCTATCAGGAAAATAGCACGAAACAAGAACAGAGGATTTTTCTGCGATCCGGTCGTCAAAACAGTCGGGGGTATATATCGAGAATTATTATTCTTGGAAAATAAGCATATGGAAGGAAAACGGAGTCGGGAAGGTGTCCGAGGTGGGCACAACCCACCAGGGCGTGCCCAGGGGGGCCTGGCGCGCCCTGGTGTATCATGCTCACCTCGATCACCTTCCGGTTTATTTCTTAATTTCCAAAATTTTCTAATATTCCAAAACTGACAAAAAATATTTTTGCGGATTTTTCGGAGTCCGTTTACTTACCCTATCACGTACCTCCTATTTTTCAGAATTTTGGAGTGTTCCGGAAGGTTTCTTTTATGTGTTCCTCCGGCGTCATGGTTTGGATAACATTGCTTTCAACGTTAATAGGCGTACCTGAGATATAATGCTTAATTCTTTGTCCATTGACCACCTTCGGGTTAGTACCTTCGGCATTATTAATCTTGATAGCTCCAGAACAATAAACCTCTTCGATAATATATGGTCCTTCCCATTTGGAGAGAAGCTTACCTGCAAAAAATCTTAAACGAGAGTTGAACAAAAGAACATAGTCTCCTATTTTGAATTCCCGCTTTTGGATTCTTTTGTCATGCCATCTTTTTAATTTTTCTTTGAATAGTTTGGCATTTTCATAGGCTTGGGTTCTCCATTCATCTTGTGAGCTAATATCAAATAGCCTCTTCTCACCGGCAAGTTTGAAATCATAGTTGAGTTCTTTAATTACCCAAAATGCTTTATGTTCTAATTCTAGAGGCAAATGACACTCTTTTCCATATACTATTTTGTATGGAGACATACCCATAGGATTTTTATAAGCTGTTCTATAGGCCCAAAGTGCATCATCTAATTTCTTAGACCAATTCTTACGAGACCTATTGACAGTTTTCTGTAATAGCAATTTTATTTCTCTATTCTAAGTTCAACTGGACCACTAGATTGAGGATGATAGGGTGATGCAATTCTATGGTTAACATCATATTTAGCAAGCATCTTATGGAAAGCACCATGAATAAAGTGTGAACCTCCATCAGTCATTAAATATCTAGGGACTCCAAACCTCGGGAAGATAACCTCTTTAAGCATTTTAATGGAGGTGTGGTGATCAGCACTACTAGTTGGAATAGCTTCTACCCGCTTAGTGACATAATCAACAACAACCAAAAGATGAGTGTACCCGTTAGAGGAAGGAAAAGGTCCCATATAATCAAAACCCCAAACGTCAAATGGTTCAACAACAAGTGAATAATTCATAGGCATTTCCTGGCGCTTACCGATATTACCAATTCTTTGACATTCATCACAAGACTAGACAAACTTACGGGCATCCTTGAAGAGAGTAGGCCAATAAAAACCAGATTGCAATACCTTGTGAGCAGTTCTATCTCCTGCATGATGTCCTCCATAAGCTTCGGAATGACATTTCCGTATGATTTGTTCATCTTCATGCTGAGGTACACAACGTCTAATAATACCATCTACTCCTTCTTTATAAAGATGTGGTTCATCCCAAAAGTAATGTCTTAAGTCATAGAAGAATTTTTTCTTTTGTTGGTATGTGAAGCTAGGTGGTATATATTTCGCGACAATGTAATTAGCATAATCAACATACCAAGGGGTGTTTTGAGAAACATTTATTGCAGCTAACTGTTCGTTAGGGAAACTATCATCTATAGGTAGTGGGTCATCAAGAATATTTTCTAACCTAGACAAGTTATCATCTACGGGGTTCTCAGCTCCCTTCCTATCACCGATATGTAAGTCAAATTCTTGAAGCAAGAGAACCACCCACCTAATGAGTCTAGGTTTAACATCTTTCTTTTCCATAAGATATTTTATAGCAGCGTGGTCGGTGTGAACAATAACTTTGGAGTCAACAATATAGGATCTAAATTATATCCTAGGCAAACACAACTGCTAAAAATCCTTTTCAGTAGTAGCATAATTTTGTTGGGCACTGTCTAGAGTTTTGCTAGCATAATGGATAACATTCAGTTTCTTATCAACTCTTTGTCCTAGAACAGCACCAACAGCATAATCACTAGCATCACACATAATTTCAAAAGTCAAGTTCCAATCAGGTGGTTGAACGATAGGTGCAGAGGTTAAGGCTTTCTTGAGTGTTTCAAAGGCTTCCACACAATCATCATCAAAAACAAAAGGGATATCCTTTTGCAAAATATTAGTAAGAGACCTAGAAATTTTATAGAAGTCTTTAATGAACCTCCTATAGAAACCAGCATGACCAAGGAAACTTCGAATACCTTTAATATCTTTGGGACATGGCATTTTCTCAATTGCATCAACTTTAGCTTTGTCCACCTCAATACCTCGTTCAGATATTTTATGCCCCAAGACAATACCTTCATTAACTATAAAGTGGCACTTCTCCCAATTCAAGACGAGGTTAGTTTGTTCACATCTCTGCAAAACTCGATCAAGGTTGCTTAAGCAATCATCAAAAGAAGTCCCGTAAATGGAAAAATCATCCATGAAAACCTCCACAATATTTTCACAAAAATCAGAGAATATAGCAGTCATACATCTTTGAAAGGTAGCAAGTGCATTGCATAAAACAAAATGCATACGTCTATAAGCATAGGTTCCAAAAGGGCAGCTAAAGGTGGTTTTCTCTTGATCGGATTGTGACACAGGTATTTGAAAGAAACCAGAATATCCATCTAGAAAACAAAAGTATGTGTGCTTAGATAATCTTTCTAGCATTTGATCAATGAAAGGCATAGGGTAATGATATTTTCTAGTAGCTATATTTAACTTTCGAAAATCAATTACCATTCTATAGCAAGTGACAATTCTTTGTGGAATGAGTTCATTTTTATCATTAGGAACAACGGTAATACCTCCTTTCTTAGGGACACAATGAACGGGACTTACCCATCTACTATCAGCTATGGGATAGATTATACCTGCTTCCAGAAGCTTTAATATTTCAGTTCTTACCACTTCTTTCATCTTAGGGTTTAATCACCGTTGATTATCAACAATGGGTTTAGCATCAGGTTTCATATTAATCTTGTGCTGACATAGAGTGGGACTAATGCCCTTAAGATCATCAAGAGTATATCCAATAGCAGCCCGGTGCTTCCTTAGAACTTTTAATAATCTTTCTTCTTCATGTTGTGAAAGGTTAGCACTAATAATAACATGATATATCTTTTTCTCATCAAGATAAGCATACTTCAAAGTGTCAGGCAATTGCTTTAATTCAAACACAGGATCACCTTTAGGTGGAGGAGGGCCTCCAAGAGTTTCAATAGGCAAATTGTGTTTCAGGAGAGGTTGTTGTTCAAAGAAAATTTTATCTATTTCATTTCTTTCACGCAAGTGCATATCATTTTCATGGTCAAGCAAATATTGTTCTAATGGATTAGTAGGAGGCACGGCAATAGAAGCAAGACCAATTATTTCATCCTTACTAGATAATGCTCTATCACGAGGTTGTCTACTAAACTTGGAAAAATTAAACTCATGAGACACACCACCAAAACTGACACCGACAGTTTGTTTTTCACAATCTATCTTAGCATTGACGGTGCTCAAGAAAGGTCTACCAAAGATAATACGACTAAAGTCATCTTGTGGGTGACGGTGTCCTGGACTAGGGGGTACTCACCACGTCGTCTCCCGACCAGTGGGTCGGGCCGAGGACCCCCGTAATGATTCACTAATGGACCACTTCGGGCAGCCCATGCCGAATACAAGGAGGATTCCACAAGACTTGGCGCACAAGACAAGGACTCCTCTAAACCCTAGGCCTACGGTGCATATATAAACCGAGGCCAGGCTAGTCAATAGATCAATGTATTACATCTCATAATCTCGTGGTAGATACATGTACTCTGTACAACACCCCATATGAATACAATCAAAAGCAGGACGTAGGGTATTATCTCTTCGAGAGAGCCCGAACCTGGGTAAAATCCTGTGTCCGTGTTACCACTGCTCCAAGATGCCTAGCTTAGGACCCCTACTACGAGATATGCCGGATTTGACACCGACATTGGTGCTTTCATTGAGAGCCTGCCGGCAGTCGCCGCGGTGCGATGGGAATTCAGATGGTCTCCGACGCGATCTACGCGTTGGAACCGAGCTTTGTGGTCGATGTCGGCATCTTCGTCGCCGGCTCGACTGGTCACCTCGGCTGGACCGAGGACTGCGCTCCGTGCCGGATCGTCAATATCGGACGGATACTTTCATCGTCATCATCTCCGATCTCTATCAAGATCACAAGAAATCATCCATGGAGCTCGGGGGCTCAATGTTGACATCGTCCTCGAGCAACCGAGCAGTTTTTCTGGACAGCGACTCGTGTTCGTCGTCCCCGCTTCCTCGAGCGTCGCCTTGACGATTGCTTTGGTGGAACTGTGCGTAATTGAGTCTCTAATGACCCCGTAAAATTTTGCCGTATTCCGATGGAGGAATCTTCGGCGATCTACGAAATACCGGAGCCCTGTCGAATCGGGATGGGAATCTGGATTAGTTTAGGGTGAGGTGTCCAGCTTCCAGCTCGGACATCGTTTAGAAGATCCCGCCGTTCATCGGCTGCGGAATTCCCATACCGATCACCCCTCAAAATTTCAGCTCAATCCGACCGTCCAAACTCCGGGAAACATCCGCTTAGTACAACAAATTTTGGATCTATTTTCTGCGCGAAAACGAATCCGACCCGAGTTCATCTTTTTCATGAACGGGTTGTCGGACGTCCTCTTTGAAGGAAATTTTCTCATCATCTCGGTCATCCGACCAAGAGTTCGGCATCGCGAGGGCCGAATAATCATCAAGCGAACCTCGTCATCCGCGGGTTGTACGGGTCGGGCGCTCCGTTGCTTCATCAAGCCAGCATTGACCTCGTCACAAATTCCGACCTGCGTCGACATCGCCGCGCCGTTACTTTTTCAAGCTGACGTCCACCACGCCGACCTGCTTTGACACGTCGGCTGGTATGGGGCTCTAGCGTCACCTTACCGATCTGCCCCGTCACCTCGGCTAGACTGGGGGCTTCGTCATCTCCTCATCAACCCGCTCCGGAGACTTCGGTGTCACCAGCCGACCAGCTCCGACACCTCGACTGGCATGAGACTTCGGCGTCACCAGCCGACCAGCTTCGACACCTCGGCTGGCATGAGACTTCGGCGTCATCAGCCAACCTGCTTCGACACCTCGGCTGGCCTGAGACTTCGGCGTCACCAGCCGACCTCCTTCCACACCTCGGCTGGCCTAATACTTCGGCGTCACCAGCCGACCTGCTCCGTCACCTCGGCTAGACCGGGGCTTTGGCATCCCTTCATCAACCTGCTCCGGGGACTTCGGCGTCACCAGCCGACCTGCTTCAACACCTCGGCTGGCATGAGACTTCGGCGTCTGCCGATCACAGCTTCGCCATGTTAACTGGACCGAGGACTTCATCTCGCCACATCGACCGTGCAGCGTCGCCACTTCGTCAAGCCGAACTCTTCGTTCAGGCACCTCGGCGCCCAGGAAATCGACTTCGACTGCCGTCATGCAGTCACCCCGGCGTCACCTTGACGACCTACTCCACCACCTCGGCTGGACCAGGGGCTTCGCCTCGCCGAGCCGTGACACTACTTCGGAGTGCCGAACTCCTCGTTCGGTCACCTCGGGACCGGCTTGGGGGCTGGGACCTTGACCCGCTATAAGCTCGGCCTGCGTCGTCAACACCGAGCACATTAACCAACTAAGTCGCTTTAATGCTCAAATTTCTAAATTTTTGTTCGGTTCTACCGAGCATTATATTTATGTTAAATAAAAAAGTTTGTTTGTTAACAACACTTCCTTTTCCCATGATAACTGGGGGCTTCATCGTCACGCTGCCGAACTACTCTGTCTCCTCGGCTGGACTGGGGGCTTTGCCTCGCCGCAGCAACCGTGCTGCGTTGCCACTTCTTGACCCGAGCTCTTCGCTCGGTTACCTCGGGCTTGGGGGCTGGGACCTCGGCCAGGCCGAGGACTACGTCTTTGTCCCGCCACAACCCCAGACCGCACCGAGCACATTAACCAGCTAAGTCGTTTTCGTGCTCAACTCTCTTTAGAATTTTACTTTTTGTTCGGTTCGACCAAGCACTATACTTTTTTGACAAAAAGTTGTTTGCGAAAAACTTTCTTTGTCAAAACTTTGTTTGTTACAAACAAGTTCAAATACCCCGTTTACTTGGGGGCTTCCTTTATGAAACCTTTTCTCTCTGCATGTGATTATTATTGTACAACTTCTTTCCTTGCTCGTGTATTATGCCAAAATATGCATCATGTTGACTTAAGTGTTCCGCAAAGCTGGGATGCCTAGCTCCTGTGCTTACCCCTACGTTCCCGATTGTTCGGCTAGGGAGTAAAGGGAGCACCTCTGCGATTGTTACGATCGGGTCATCCGAACTCGTACCTCAGACGGGTGAAGCTGAAAGCTAGCGCTCTTATTGTTTTCAACTATGGTCGGCACACGACGGAACTCACGCGTACACAAATCTATTGCACAAGTCTCATAGTAATCATGAGCGACCAAAGAAAGGTACCGTTGCGGGCACTATTTTCTTTGAAGATGCTTCTTACGTTACATAAGTAATATAGCATAAGTTCCCTGGGCGCGCTTTGTCTGTTACAGCCTCATGGCCTGATTGCCTGGTTATCCGAAACACCGCCGATATTCTCGGTAGGCGGAGTAGATAACACTTTTTGGCCCTTGGCCAAAGAGGGAGAAGCCGACGGTCGGTTAAGACGCGTTCAAAGTTCGGGCGAACATAGATATTATATAAGTACTTCGGTACATACAATCATTAGACATAAAATTCTTTTACCCAAGTCACTTGGGGGCTCTTAAATTAATATGAGCCGTTTTATAATAGATGTTTTCTTCTTAGTCGTTGCAAAGTCTTTTTCTACTACTCCTTTCTCGACTCAAGTGTATGATCAATAGTCGGGTAGCCTGGTTTCTCTCTAAAGCCGCTCGCGTTTAGTTCGCTAAACTGGCTTGAGAAACACTCCGGCTTCGGGATAGGGAGGTTGAAGCCGAAGGCTGACCCACTTGAAGTCTAGAGATCGGATGTGTCATGTCAAAGCACGACGGAAGCACAATTTTAAGACCAACTTCGTATTGGCACCAAAAAACTTGATTCAATCTAGACGTAAAGTTTTTTACGCAAGTTTTTTGGTCTTTTGAGCTTATAACATCTTTCACCTATTTTATGTTTTCCTTTCAGGAAGCGGGACATTCTCTTGGTTGAGGTGTTCGGCGTGATGGTCTTGCTAGGAAACTCTTTTCTAAACTACAGTTCGGCATCTTTCCTGCTAAACTCCACCTCGGTGTTGTCAAAACATACATGACGGTTGAACTAGTTCCCGAGGACGTACGATCCTAGGGTCGGCCATGTTGCCCAACCCAAGTCTCGGGGGCTACTGCATTGACAATTCAATGCAGAAAATTTAAGTGCAATACAGTTTCTGAGGAGATTATGATCCTCAGGTTGGTCGGCCGCACCCAACCTGAGTGTCGAGGTCTGTGCACACCGCTTTTGTGTTCCTAAGTATGCTGCCGAGCTAGAAGTTGATCCTTAGGCCGATTTCGCGAATCGACCTGAGTCTCAGGGGCTACTGGGATCAGCGGTCTTATGTCATCCTTCAGGTGTGTCTCGGATTTTAGATCGACACACACCTTGAGGGCTACTGGCTATACGTCTCGGCAGAGAATAAATTGCACCAACTGAAAATATCCACAAAAAATCAGCCATGGTCGGGGTGGTGCACCACCTCGAAAGCAGTCCGGCATAAAGCTCGGGCGCAAGTGGCTGGCTCCATAGAGAGCGTTTCCGACATTAAGCTCGGACGAATTCCTTTAATTTTTGAAGGTCCAAGGTAGTTTATGATACCTCGGACGCTGATCATCATTGGAGCTTGGATGCAGTCTGGCGTTGGAGCTCGGAAGCAGTCCGGCATAAAGCTCAAGATCGGAGACGCCTTAGAAGCAGTCCAGCATAAAGCTCGGATGTGAATGGCTGGCTCCATAAAAGACTATTCCGGCATTTAAGCTCGGATGAAGTCCTTCAACTTTTCCAAGACCGAGGTAATCTATGACACCTCGGATATAGTTCGGCGTTGGAGTTCGAACACAGTTCGGCGTTGGAGCTCGAACACAATCCGGCGTTGGAGCTTGGACGCAGCCCGTCATTGGCGCTCAGATGCCGATCAGCATTAGAGCTCGGCTGCAAAAAGATACCTCAGATGCAGTTCGGCGTTGGAGCTCGGACGCAAGAGGACACCGCCGCACGGGAAACCCTTCAAACCTGAGGTGTGGCATAAAAAATAATAAGGCATTGATAAAGGCCGATAACTTAAAGGGGCTCCTCGGATGCCCGACATGTGAACTCTTCGGATTCAGCTCGGCGATCCTCAAGATCGGACATGGGAAGATTTGTTGAACCAGTTTTCAAGACCGACGACCGAAGACAAAGAACTGTTCGGAAGAACCGAGGAGCGTCCCCAACTTGAAGACCGGTTCAGGGGGCTACTGCGGTGTCCTGGACTAGGGGGTACTCACCATGTCATCTCCCGACCAATGGGTCGGGCCGAGGACCCTCGTGATGATTCACTAATGGGCCACTTCGGGCAGCCCATGCCGAATACAAGGAGGTTTCCACAAGACTTGGCGCACAAGACAAGGACTCCTCTAAACCCTAGGCCTACGGTGCATATATAAACCGAGGCCAGGCTAGTCAATAGATCAATATATTACATCTCATAATCTCGTGGAAGATATATGTACTCTGTACAACACCCCATATGAATACAATCAAAAGCAGGACGTAGGGTATTATCTCTTCGAGAGAGCCCGAACCTGGGTAAAATCCTGTGTCCGTGTTACCACCGCTCCAAGACGCCTAGCTTAGGACCCCTACTAGGAGATATGCCGGATTTGACACCGACAGTGGGGAACCAGGAACTAGAAAATCAGTAGGGTATTTTACTTTCCCACACAAGACTTCAACATCTCTAACAATCCCAAGTGATGTGATGGTGTCTCTATTAGCAAGTTTAATAGTAGCATCAATGTCTTCTATTTCAGCAGGTGCTATTTCATCCATAATTTCTTGGTACAAGGTAAAAGGGATAGCACTCACACTAGCACCCAAATCACATAAACCATGATAGAAATGATCTCCTATTTTAACTAAGACAACATGCATGCCTTCTATGGGTCTATGTTTATCTTTTTCATCGGGTTTAGCAATTCTAGCAGCTTCATCACAGAAGTAGATAACATGCCCATCAATATTTTCTACCAAGAGATCTTTAACCATAGAAACACTAGGTTCTACTTTGATTTGCTCACGGGGCTTAGGTGCTCTTATATTACTCTTACGAACCACAGTTGATACCTTAGCATGTTCCTTTATCCTAACAGGGAAAGGTTGTTTTTCAATATAAGCGGTAGGCACAACTGGATCAACATTGTAAATGATGGTATCATCTTTAGCTATGACTGGTTCTTTAATTTCTTCTTTAATAGGGGGATGATATTTAAACCACTTCTCCTTAGGGAGATCAACATGAGTAGCAAATGCTACACAGAAAGAGGCTACTATCTCAGAGTCAAGTCCATATTTAGTGCTAAACTTATGAAATGTATCGGTATTCATAAAAGATTTAACACAATCAAACCCAAGCTTTATACCTGACTCATTACCTTCGTCGAGTTCCCAATCTTCAGAGTTGCGTTTAATTCTTTCTAAGAGATCCCACTTGAATTCATTAGTCTTCTTCATGTAAGAACCAACACAAGAAGTATCGAGCATGGATTGATCATTATGAGAAAGCCGAGCATAAAAATTCTGAATGGTAACTTCTCTTGGGATGTCATGATTGGGGCATGAATATAACATTGACTTAAGCCTCCCCCAAGCTAGAGAGATGCTTTCTCCTTCACGAGGCCAAAAATTATATATATAATTCCGATCACGATGAACTAGATGCATGGGATAAAACTTTTGGTGGAATTCCAATTGCAAACGATTCCAGTTCCACGATCCAAGGTCATCACATAGCCTATACCATGTCAATGCTTTTCCCTTCAAATATAAAGGTAAAACCTTCTTCTTAGTTTCATCTCCGGGTAAACCTATAAACTTAAATAATCCACAAACATTGTTCACATATAATAGGTGCATATCAGGATGTTCAGTTCCATCTCCTGCATAAGGCTTAGCAAGCAGTTGTTCTACCATACCCAAAGGAATTTCATAACAAATATTTTCAATAGGTGCAGTAGGTTGAGGGGCAACTAATTTTGGTTTCGGTCGAGGTGAAGATACCCCGAACAAACCCCTCAAAGGATTGTTTTCCATAGTAGCAAGTAACAATAAATTTTAGCACGTAGTATAAGTGTTTCCTTACCGGTTTCCACTTACCAAGAGTGCTTCACTCCCCAGCAACGATGCCAGAAAAGAGTCTTGATGACCCACAAGTATAGGGGATCAATCGTAGTCCTTTCGATAAGTAAGAGTGTCAAACCCAACGAGGAGCAGAAGGAAATGACAAGCGGTTTTCAGCAAGGTAATTTCTGCAAGCACTGAAATTGTAGGTAACATGTAGTTTGATAGCAAGATAATTGGCTACGAGCAAGTAATGGTAACGGTAAGTAAGGTGCAGCAAGGTAGCCCAATCCTTTTGTGGCAAAGGACAGGCCAGAACAATCTCTAGTAATAAGCAAAGTGTTCTTGAGGGTTTGGTTTGATTCGTGTTCGCTACTTTGATAACTTGATATGTGGGTGGACCGGTGCTTGGGTGCTGTTCTTACTTGAACAACCTTCCACTTATGATTAACCCCCTCGCAAGCATCCGCAACTACGAGAAAAGTATTAAGATAAAATCTAACCATAGCATTAAACGTTTGGATCCAAATCATCCCCTTACGAAGTACCGCATAAACTAGGGTTTAAGCTTCTGTCACTCTAGCAAGCCATCATCTAATAACTACTCCACAATGCATTCCCTTAGGCCCATGAATGGTGAAGTGTCATGTAGTCGACGTTCACATGACACCACTAAGGGAATCACAACATTCATATCATCAAAATATCAAACACATATCAAATTCACATGATTACTTGCAACATGACTTCTCCCGTGACCTCAAGAACAAAGGTAACTACTCACAAATAATAATCATGCTCAAGATCAGAGGGGTATTGAATAGCATAATGGATCTGAACATATAATATTCCACCAAATAAACCATATAGTAATCAACTACGCAAGGTAATCAACACTACTAGTCACCCATCGGTACCATTCTGAGGTTCTGGTACAAAGATTGAACACAAGAGATGAACTAGGGTTTGAGAGGAGATGGTGCTATTGAAGATGTTGATGAAGATTGGCCTCCCAAATATGAGAGGGGTGTTGGTGATGACGATGGCTTCGATTTCCCCCTCCGGTAGGGAAGTTCCCCGGCGGAATTGCTCCGCAGGAGGGCAAAAGTGCTCCTGCCCAAGTTCGGCCTTGGGACGGCGGCGCTCCGTCCCGAAAGTCCTCCTATTATTTTTTTCTAGGTCAAAAGTGAATATATACCAGAATATGGGCACCGGAGGTGGGCCGAGGAGGGCACAACCCACCAGGGCGCGCCCAGGGGGGCCTGGCGCGCCCTGGTGTCTTGTGCCCACCAGGGTGGCCCCCTCCGGTAGTTCTTTGCTCCAGTATTTTTATTAATTCCAAAAATAATCTCCGTAAAGTTTCAGCTCCATTGGAGATGTGCAGAATAGGTATCTCTGATGTGCTTTTTTCAGGTTCAGAATTCCAGCGGCCGGTATTCTCCCTCTTTGTGTAAACCTTGCATATTATGAGAGAAAAGGCATTAGAATCACTCCCTAAAGCATTATTATTCAACAAAACATAATAAATAACAATAGGAAATCATGATGCAAAATGGACGTATCAGTCACCTTATGTGGGAGAATCGACATCCGCTGCATCTTCTTGTCTTGAAGTATATATATTTCTAGAGACAACATATAGCAAAATGAGTGTCGTGCCAAAATATGAAATTATACATGGTTCGTTTGGACGTTTTATACATTAATTGACTTTTATATGCATTATTTAATATGCATAATTCAAATTTGAACTACAAACACAAGGTCCGGTGCATCAAAATGGTTTGAAAACCATATTAGTGTGCATGCATCTTTAGGTCCCATGCAAGATATGGGAATGAATTTCAAACATCTCGGGGTCTTGGCTCGGCCATAGAAACATTGAGAAACTCGGGATTTAAATCATGTAAATCAAAAACTCATCAGAAGATTCATGAAACTTGAGATGGTGTCATGAACATGGCACATAAAGGCGTCATAGCATTTTCTTTCCTTATTTGAGATTCGTTTTTAATATATTTTTTCTTTTAGAGCCAACATTGAGAATATTATGTTAAATTATAGTAAATCTAGAAGTCACACAAAATTCAAGAAATTGGGCATGGCGTCATGATATAGCGGAAATATGCTGTGGTATTTTTCGTGTCCACTTTGGGAAAAGGCGGACACATTAATAGCAAACAAAAGCTTTTTGGAACAAAGAACTGTCATGTTTCCACGCAAACGGTTGCATTATTTTCAAACCATGGGCGTTATACTGCCCTCACGTGCTGCCAAGCGTCGCACTTTTTTATTGGCTAGGGCTTAGGAGGTGTCGTGCGAGCAGCTGCTTGAGTTGACAAAAGGCGTGTGAGCTGGCCTCCGCTGCGCAGGCTCACCGGGAGGCGTGCGGGTTGTACGCCGCAGGCTCACCAGGAAGCGAGCCCTTTGACCTCCGTATCCGCCCTCCTCACTTCCAACATGTCCATCAATGGCTCCCGAGCCACTTTTTAATAGGCGGCTCTACTGCCCACTCACTCACAATCCTCTCTACATCTTCGCCTCCCATTCCCCTCCATCATTCGGACCTCCACGGCGACCTACACCATGGTGCACAAGGATCATATGCCACTACTCTTCCGGTTTGGTGAACTTGACACCGAGCCGGAAGAGATATAACATAAAGACCAATGGGATCCCATGGACATGACCCTGGAAGAGCTGCATGCTACAACGGATGCTGCCCGACGCACTCGCGAGCAACCATCCCTGCGCCCGCGCCAACAACCATCCCCGAGGCATTGACGGGCTGGTCACCGAGCATCATCGCAACGCTGGAAACCGCGGGCGTCGGAGAGGTCCCCGCAGACCCGCGCGAGCTCGTGTTCGTGCAAGCGCCAGCGCCTCCTCCTGCGCCCGTGCTCGTGCACGCCCCTGCACATGCCACGCCGGTACCAGTGAGCATGCCCATACCCACGACGCCTGACCCCATGCGCGCGCCTGCACCCACCGCGCCCGTGCCCGTGCACGCGCCTACACCCGTCACGGGCCCCTCAGCGGATTGGGCCGCCGACGTTGACAGTTTCCTCACAGCGTCGCTAGTCGCCGCCCCCCGGCCCCGCGCCCGTCGATCGCGCGACGAACGGCTCTTTGATTCTGAAGTCCATAACATTCTGGTCTCGTTTGAAGAACTATACAACTGCGCCCCGGAGCACGAGAACGCCGCTGCAGGATGCCGCCGCCGCCGCCGCAATTAGTTTTCTTTATATTGTATCTCGATTGTATTAATGAAAAGTCAAATCTTGACTGAATGAAATCTATGGTTTGATGAACTAAGTATTTATCTCTGAATTCACATAGAAAACAAAAAACCATCATTGTTTTCTCTGAATAAACACTCATCAGAAACGGTTCAGGTTGAATACGTGTATGCAGATCGACAGCTATCTTTCCTTCGCCCGTAAGCCAAGTGAAAATATTGGCGCGAAGGATCGGTGCAATGCGTCATCGCAAACGTTTATCTAATATGACCCGTGTGCCTAGTACAGACAATTCGGGAAGATTTGCATCTATCATATTGGATAAATTACCATGTGTCAAATCGAAAACTTTGGCATCTGTCGATCTAGTAACATTGGCATTTGTCAACATTGTAGCACTCGCATTTGTCAAATTTCGCATGAACAAAAACACAATTAGGGTGTAATTTTGCAACTGAAATTATGTAAACACGGATTTCATTCATACATTCAGCACTGGTCTTTGTACAATACAGTTCAACTCAACAGCTGAACCGAACAAACTTTTTCCCAATTCTTGCCAACCACGTACTGTAATAGCTAGTTCAACTATATATACTAGCTAATTTAAAGTACGTGGTACGTACAGTTCAACCATATCTATAGTTAGATGAACCAAACAAAATAGCCCCTAAATACTAGTACTACGGAGGGGCTTTGTACCACTTCCAGCAGAATCGAGCGTGCTCAGTAAGAGCAAGTGGAGGAGGAGCCTGCCGACAAGTTGGTGGAGTCCTGTCCGTGGCCTACCAGTGTTGCCCTCCGACGCTCAAGACACCCCTCCTCGAAGCGACGAGACTCGGCGTAGATCTCCGCATTCTGTGTTGCCGCTGCGGCTTGTCCTTTGGCCACTGCGTCGGTGAGTTTCTTCGCGTGCGCGACCTGGCGCTCCACCTCCTTCTCTAGGGTTGCGACGCAGAAGCCCGGCGGCGGACCTTTGGCGTCCTCCACCTCCCGCATTCGGGCCGCGGTGGCGGAGCGGGTGATGACCCCGCTGCCTAACGGCGGGGTCGTGGCAAAGACGGACGACGGTGGGGTGGCGGCCCCGGCGGCTGCCAGCGTGTTGGCGGTCACGGCGGCCACCGACAGTAGCTGCCTTCAGGAAACGGTGGTGGAGCGTGCAGTTGGTGGCGTGCGCACACCCACCAGGGACGCCACGTGCACTACACGCTTCAGAGGACTGCCGCACCGACGAGGTGAAGCCTCCCAGCTGGAGCTGTCCTCTGGTGGAGTGGCTGGGCGACGACGAACGGCTGGTGCCATTGGTGATTGGAGGAGAAGCAAACTAGACAAGCTACGGGGAGGGGGAGATGAAGGCAATGTGGAGTCGCCGGCCGTGAGGGTTTATATAGCAGGCCGACAAGCATTGGGGATTTGGGGATTTCACCGAGCCGGGCGGGAAGCTAGAGCCGTAGGACGGTTTTGTGCGTGGGAACCTGCGCGGTTGTGCGCGGGAACGGGCTCATCGAGCGGACGCGTGGCTAAAAGCGGTGCCGAAGCATGCACTGGAATCCTCAGGCGGCAACGCGGTGACAAGACGCGAGAGAGGAGGACGGGGTGATGCGCAGGCACAAGGGTCATAATAATAAAACGTCTGTACTATTAATACAGGCAAACGACACTTCCCAACGTAGCGTCGGTAATGATTTCATCCATCGCTGACAATTGTTTGGCAGCAACCGTCTGCCAACAACCCACATAGCTTGTCAGTATGAATCGTTTGGGTTATTATTGGTCTTCCCACACAATTCTGATGAATGAACTATTTGCCTGGTATCACACACACCTTGTTATGGTAACTCGTTTGTGTTCTATCTCGAACAAAGCAAACAATTTGTCCTAATGTAATGTATGCCGTACTTCACGCACATATGTATTTTGAGAACCGTTTGTATTATCTTATCTAATCGCAAACAGTTCATAAGCACCAATTGTATGCCGTGCATCACACACGCAACTATTTTCTGAATCATATTTGATGGATCCATCATCGCACACAGTTCGTGGCATTAGCAATGGAGCTTGAACTATAGCGTTTGCGATTCATGCATCGTACACAGTTTCGTCGAAGGGTCTCTTATTGATGTGTCGTCTTTTGACCATCCTGCAATAGTGTGACAACAGGGTGCCGATAACCTCCTTGTTGAACTCGGGTAGTAGGTTCTTCTGTGGATAGTATTGCTTGTTTCCCACAAATCGTTCTTTGAGCTCTTGCTTGGCACTGAGGACCTCGGTCCATTTATCAGTCAACCTATCCTGCTCGGCTCAAAGCTTCTGGGCCTTTAGCTTCATGCTCTTGGCGGTCCTAAGTAGCCGCTGACGGAATGCATGTAACTAAGGATCATCTAGTGGATCCTTGGGGATATCAAATTCATCATGTTCGCAGCTTAAATCTTCCTCGGACTCTGGATAGTGGTCATCGTATTCTGGGTCGTCATCCCCGTTGGTGGTGGTGACATCTATGGGACCGTTGCCGATGTTATCGGCGCCATCTGGAGTGTCGCTGTTGTCAATGGCATCGCCATTATCAGTAGCTTCGTGGCTAGCACTATCGTTACCCGCACCTTTATTATGGCATCTTCGGCGTTGGCGCTTGGGGGCTCCTTGTCACCTCCCTCCTCTTTGGGAGTGTCCATCATGTAGACATCATGGGTGGAGGTGGCCGCCCAATTCCTAGTATAACTGGTCACCATAGGTGATACCGTATCTGATATATCGTCCATGTCTTCCTCCATGACAAAATACTCCTTGGAGGTATAGTCCAACACATCGGTTAAATCCTCGATCATGGCGACTAGGTGGGCGGTGGGTGGGAAGAAAATTTAGGCACCTCTAGATCTGAATCCGATCTAATAACCAACCGAGGTGTGCTCGCCCGAGACTGATACGTCTCCAACGTATCTATAATTTTTCATTGTTCCATGCTGTTATATTATCATTCTTGGATGTTTTACAATCATTGTATAGAAACTCTATATCATTTTTGGAACTAACCCAGACTGACGTTGTTTTCAGCAGAACTACCGTAGTGTTGTTTTTTGTGCAGAAATCAAAGTTCTCCAAATGCAATGAAACTTTTTGACGATTTTTTTTGGAACAAAAGAGGCACTAGAAGCTTCGTTGGAGGGCCAGGAGAGCCACGAGGTGGGCACAACCCACCAGGGAGAGCTAGGCCCCTCTAGCGCACCCTGGTGGGTTGTGGTCCACTCGTGGCCCATCTTCGCGTGAAACCGACGCCCAAAAATCCTATATATTCAGAAACCCCCAGAAATAACCCGAGACGAGCAGTTCCGCCGCCGCAACCCTCTGTATCGACGAAAAACCAATCTGGAGGCATTCCAATACCCCGCCGGAGAGGGTAGATCATCTCCCATGGCCATCTTCATCATCCCGGCGGAGGCCATGACGAGGACGGACTAGTCCACCCACGGGGCTGAGGGTATGTACCAGTAGCTATGTGTTCAATCTCTCTCTCTCGTGTTCTTGAGATGTCACGATCTTAATGTATCACGGGCTTTGCTAATATAGTCGGATCATATGGTGTTTTCCCCTCTCTATCTTGTTGTGATGAATTGAATCATTCCCTTTGAGATCTCGTTATGTTGGATTGAATATTGGATTTGAGAACACTTGATATATGTCTTGCATGTGGATACCCATGTTGACAATAGGGTGTGCTATTGATTCACTTGATGTATGTTTTGGTGCTCAACTTGCGGATTCCCGAGGTGACATTGGGGTAATCTATGCATAGGGATTGATACACGTTCTTGTCCTACGTTCTCCGATAGAAATCTTGGGGTGCTCCTTGAAGTTCTTTGTGTTTGACTGAGTATTATGAATCTTAAATTGTTTGATGTGTATCGTATAATTAACTCATGGATACTGGTGGTCACATTGTAGTATCTAGGTGACATTAGAGTTGGTTTATGCGTATCATATGGTGTTATTTTAGTACGAACTCCAGATAGATTGATCGAAAAGGATAACCTGGTGTTATTTTAGTATGAACTCTTGGATAGATCGATCGGAAAGGGTAACTTTAAGGTGGTTTCGTACCCTACAAACAATTTCTTCTTATGTTCTCCACTAGATAAGAACTTTGGAGTGATTCTTCGTTGCATGTTGAGGGATGGTTATGCGATCCAATTATATTAGCATTGTTGAGAGATTGCACTAGTGAAAGTACGGATCCTAGGCCTTGTTTTCAAGCATTGCAATACCGTTTGTGCTCACTTTTGTTACTTGCTACCTTGCTGTTTTTATATTTTCAGATTACAAAAACCTTTATCTACCATCCATATTGCACTTGTATCACCATCTCTTCGCCGAACGAGTGCACCTATACAATTTTCCATTGTATTGGGTGTGTTGCGGACAAGAGAGATTTCTTGTATTTCATTGCAGGGTTGTTTGAGAGAGACCATCTTCATCCTACACCTCCCACGGATTGATAAACCTTAGGTCATCCACCTGAGGGAAAATTTCTACTGTCCTACAAAACTCTGCGCTTGGAGGCCCGACAAGAGTCTACAAGAATAAAGTTGCGTAGTAGACATCAAGCTCTTTTCTGGCGCCGTTGCCGGGGAGGTGAGTGCTTGAAGGTATATCTTTAGATCTTGCAATTAAATCTTTTAGTTTCTTGTTTTTCACTAGTTTGGTTTCATAAAATAAAACTACAAAAAAAAGGAGTTTAGGTTGCATCATTTGTATCGTCTTTATAATGTCTTTCGTGAAAATAAGGATTCAGAAAATTGTGCTCAATTGGTAGAGGAAGAAATTATGAAAATACTTAATGAGAATTCCTAGAATGATGAGCATGATTGTAATGTTGCTAGTATGAATTCTCTGAATATCCATGATGCTAATGATATGCAAAGCCACAAGCTTGGGGATGATATGTTTGATGAAGATGATATTTTTAGCCCCCCAAGTTTTGATGATCAAATATATTATGATGATGGCATGCCTCCTATCTATGACGATTATTGTGATGACATGTATGCTATAAAGAGTAATGACAACCATGAAACTTGTTATCATGATTTTAATATTCAATGTGGTTATGTCAATCAAGTATATCATGACAGTTATTTTGTTGAGTTTGCTCCCACTATTATGAATGAGAAGAAATATGCTTATGGGAGAGTAATAAATTTTCTATGGTTGTAGATCATGAAAAGAATGATTTATGTGATAGTTATATTGTTAAATTCCTTCACGAAGGTAGTGAAAATTATTATAAGGGAGGAACATATGCTTGTAGGAATTGCAATAATATCAAGTTTCCTCTCTATGTGTTCAAAGTTTTGAAGTTATGCTTGTTTTGCCTTCGTATGCTAGTTGATTATTGCTCCCATAAATTGTTTGCTCACAAAATACCTATGCATAGGAAGTGGGTTAGACTTAAATGTGCTTGTCATGAGATTCATGATGCTCTCTTGCATGTTTCAATTACTATTCCTATGTGAGCATCATTGTAATCATCATGCCAAGCTAAAAGGCATTAAAGAAAAGCGCTTGTTGGGAGACAACCCAACACTTTTCCTGTAACACCCCCATGTAATGGTGCACAGTGAACACCATGATCAGTGCCTAATCATTTTGCTAAGTAGGTTATGATCAAGTTGAAATTCATATCTCATTTCAAATTCCACTTCAAAAGCCCCTAGTATTTTAAAGTGATAAAATAATGTTGCAAACAACAAGTTAAAAATGTTCCACACTTGTGAAAAATAACAAAGCAAATGATGTTAAGGAAAACAACATCACCAAACATGTGGTGTGGACCCCACCAACAAAACAGAGCCAATTTGTATTTTAAAAGTGCTCTTAAATTCTTTTGAATATTTCAGACAGATTTGAAAATTCCTCAAACTTGGTGAGGTATTGCAGAATATTGCCAAGTATTATTTGGATCCAGTGGCACATAATTGCTGAGAAGAAATAATGCCAAAATAAAATGGAACAAAAGCTATGAAGAAAACAGAAAAGAAAAAGAATAAAAAAGGAAAAAAGACTACTGTGCACTTAGGCCCAAAGCTACAGTACCCGGCCCGGCCCAACTCCCCTGTCTTCTCCTTCCTCTGTTCACCCCAGCGCGCTGTCGCCGCGCGCGCGCACGCCCGCACCTGCCCTCCCCCCCTCGCTCTGATCGACAGCGGCGCCGCGCCCGTCGCTGGGTGGATAAGGGCAGAGCCCCGCGCCCCACTGAGCTCCCCTCTCCACTCCTCTCCCTCTGCCTCGCTCTCTTCCTCCCTCCCGAGCGGCGCCATGGCCGGCCCGTCGTAAATCTCGCGGCCATCGTGCCCCTCTCGTCGCCTCTCCGTGTCCAGCGCCTTCTCCGTTCTCGTCTACGTCGGCTACGCCGACTCTTTGAAGCCCGGAGCCACCACGACGCCTTCCACGCTGTCGCCTTCCTCCTACGGCCGCCGTCGATCGCCGCCCCGATTCGCTGCCGTCGAGCCCTCCCCGAGCTCGCTACCACTCCCTACGGCTCCGCTGTGAGCACTGCGTCCCTCTCCTTCTCTCCCCGTGCTTTCCCGTGCCCGTAGATGCCGTTCCCCAATGTGCCCGAGCCCGCTGCCGCACGAGCTCGTCGCCGGCGAGCCTCCGGCGACCAAATGGCCACGCGCTCGTGCCCGTTAGCTTCACCGTGACGTGTAGTTCCCCGCTAGCTATTCCTTTTGCTCCTACGCGAGCTCTTGCGCAGTTTCCGCCCACCACCGAACTCCGGCGTCCGCCGATGAGCTCGCCGCCGTCGCTACACACCGTCCCCGGCCGCGCCACCACCTCCAATGGACGCACCGCGCTGCGGCCGATCCAACGCGCCTGACCACACACGAAATGGTGGCCGGAGGACGAATCCCAACCACCTACCGAGCCGCGCCGCCGCTGGAATGGTCGCCGGCGGCGAAATCCCGGCGACGCTGACCAGGCGCCGATGTGGCAGCCTCCTGTGAGACTGACAGTGGGCCCCACGGGCCCCAGTTGACTGGGTCAACTGCTGACTAGGCACTCTGGCCCACTGACATGCGGGCCCCACTAGTTTAAAACATTTTTATAACTAAATAAAACTGATAATTAAAATATGTTAATTAATTAGTAATTAGTTAGTCACTGACACCTGGGGCCCACCCCTCTAATTAGTCTGTTAGTTTAGTTTAACCCACTGTTAAACCCATAGAGGCTGACAGGTGGGTCCAACCTGTCAGGTGTAAAATAATCCGTAGCTCAGATGTAAAAGTGTAAAAATCATATAAAATAATCCGTAGCTCACATGTAAAAGTTTTATACATGAAAGTTGATCAGAAAAATCCCACGAATCCGAATACGCTATCTGTTCGTCTGTCACATGCTCCTAGCATAGCAAACATGGAACTTTTCCCCTCCGGATCGTCTGTCCGATAAATCCAAAGACCCGGGAAATATCGTCAGATATTCTCCCGTTCCGTCTGATACGTGTAGTACTGCGTTAGACTACCCCTAGCACTGCGTATTGCCATGTCTTGCATCGTGTTGCATCTATTTGCTTGTATTTATTGTTTCCTCCCCCTCTTCTCTCCGGTAGCCTCCGAGACTGACGCTCCTGCTGGGTACGACTACACCGTTGACGATCAGCCTTTTGCCGCAGAGCAGCAAGGCAAGCAACCCCCCCTTGAGCATTCCGATATCACCCATTCCTTTTCCTCTTATTCTTGCATTAGATTTTGCTACTGTATTCGTTAGCTCCTATTCTGATGCATAGCCTGCTTTTGATAAACTGCTACTATACTTGCAATCATATCAACTGCTTAGTATAGGCTGATCAGTGAATCCCCAGTGACCCCTTAGTCCCAGTTGCCCCTGCTTCTTCATCGACACCTCGACGACTCGAAGACTCGGTCAACCGACCGACAAGCCAGGCCCCTCACATCACCGCACACCCCTTAGTTGTACGACTCTGCAACGCTACTATCGAGTACCGAGGGTGACACCTCGTGAAGTACTCATGATGCTAGCTCTGTAGTGTAGCTAGTCGGTCGTGGTTATCGAGGGTGATTCCTCCTTCGCCACTCCCGACGATGACTCTGTCGTGCAACCCCTCAAGTGTGGGACCCTCAAGGGTGATTACTCTAAGTCCACCTTGATGGTTTCATCGAGCGGGGCCCCTCGAGGGTGATTCCTCAGGTTCCGTCTTGATGTTTTATACACACAGTTACTTTGACTTGACATTTATTACACGTGGAAGACGGGACTGGAGGGACAGGCGGTACCACCCTGGTTGCGGTGGACCTGAGTTCCCGACAGTCTTGAGACGGGTCGGCCCCAGGGGTACCCGTGTGTGAGATGTGGTGGGATGCGCCGGTAAGGCATCCAAAGGGTTATGTTGAGGCGTGGACGGGCAGGAGAGGCCCTTGCCACACATCGTCGAGTCGGGGTGACGGGACCGCACTTTATGGGTCGCGCTTGCCCCGCATTAATAAAATGCTAATGTGTTGGGTACTTGATCTGATTTAGGTCGTTGGCCTTAATACGCACTAACCTTCACGTGGGAGAAGTTATGGGTACTCAGCGTCGTTGTATCAGCCGAAGCTCTTCGGACGTCAGCAATGGAGCGGCGCGCGCCGGATTGGACTGGACGGTACAGCTCTTGGACTGGAGTGTGCTAGGTCTGCTTCCGGCCGCGTTCGCATCGTGCAGGAGTGCAAGGGCAAGTGGGCCCACGAACCTGCGCGCTTAGGATTTAGACCGGCGGGCTGGCCTCTTGGTTGAGCCTAGGTGGGGCGACGACGTGCTGATATCCCGAGGCCGGGCATGACCCAGGAAAGTGTGTCCGGCCGGAGGTGATTCAGGCGTGTTGGGGAATATGTGGCGCACCCCTGCAGGGATGATTAATCTATTCGAATAGCCGTGTCCACGGTAACAGGACGACTTGGAGTTGTACCTTGACCTTATACAACTATAATTGTGACTTTCAATTGAAATGAATGTGGCTCCGAGATTGCTTCCTCGCAGGGAGTCAAGGAAGAATCTCTGGGCGTGGTTACTTAATAAAATTGCTACAATAATATGACTATATATGAGTTACCAGTCTACTCTCTTCTAATGCTGCAAGATGCTGAAGATGCTAGTCTTCGATAGGACTAGGCCTTCTCCCTATTTTTGCTTTCTGCAGTCAGTCCAGATATAACCCATCCCCTTGATAATGATGCATATTTAGCATAGTCCTGATGTCAGTCTTGCGAGTACTTTGGATGAGTACTCACCGCTGCTTTGCTTCCTCTTTCCCCCTCGATACGATTCTGCGTTCAGACGATGGCGCCCAGAAGATGGGATGCGCCGGAGACGACTACTACACCACCGCCGGAGCCTACTACTACGTGGAGAATGCCGACGCTCAGGAGTAGTTAGGAGGTTCCCAGGCAGGAGGCCTCGCCTCTTTCGATCCGCTGCTTATGTTTGTGCTAGCCTTCTTAAGGCAATACTTGTTTAACTTATGTCTATACTCAGATATTTTTGCTTCCGCTGACTTGTGTTTATGTCGAGCTTTGTATTCAAGCCCTCGAGGCCCCTGGCTTGTAATATGAAGATTATGACTTTATTTTGTGTCTAGTGTTGTGTTGTGATATCAATCAGTGAGTCCCTAATCTTGGTCGTACGCATTGCGTGTATGTTTAGCGTACGGTCGAAATTGGGGGCGTCACATTTCCTTTTTGTTTTTGTGTGTTCACATGATTAATCTACTGTATGAATCATGTTTTGTGTCTTTTATTTCAATAAAGTGCCAAGTAAAGCCTTTGGGATAGTATGGATACTTGTTGATTTGATTCTGTGCAAAAACAGAAACTTTTGCCTCCAGTAAAGAATTTCTATGATTTTACTGGACCTTCAAAAAATTCTGAAATTTTTAAAAAGTCTTGATATACAAATTCTTCAGGTTTTCCTAATTTTTCAGAATTTTTAGAGACAGGTAAGTATGGCTATACTACAGATCTTCACAGACTGTTCTGTTTTTGACAGATTCTGTTTTGCATGCATAGTTTGCTTGTTTTAGTGTTCCCATAGCTTATATTCAGTGATATAAATTATGGGAATTATAGAATACAGTAGTTATTATGTGAGAACAATTATGAATCTTGTCTTGATAGTACCTAAGTGAATGATCTTTATTTATTATACTAACACATCTCACGAAGTTCCGTTAAGTTTTGTGTGATTGAAGTTTTCAAGTTTTGGGTGAGACACCGATATGAGGAGAATAAGGAGTGACAAGAACCTAAGCTTGGGGATGCCCAAGGCACCCCAAGGTAATATACAAGGAAGACTCAAACGTCTAAGCTTGGGGATGCCCCGGAAGGCATCCCCTCTTTCGTCTTCAACACTATCGGTATATCTTACTTGGAGCTATATTTTTATTCATCACATAATATGTGTTTTGCTTGGAGCGTCATTATATTTTGTTATTTTCTGTTAGGTGTTATTTATAATATTGTTTTTCAATAAAAATTTCCAAAAATTGCCTTAGGATGCTTGCATTGCATGTTTGATGTGTGCTGTGTAAAAACAGAAACTTTAGCTGTAGTGTTTGAATTTTCATATTTTACTGGAACATGGAAAGTTTCTGAAATTTTTATACAGTGTTTTCATATAAATCCTTTAGCATGTAGTAAAGTTTCATAATTTTTTGAGTTACAGAAGTACACTGGTTTAATAGATTGCTACAGACTGTTCTGTTTCGACACATTGCTGTCATAGTTTTGTTATCTACTTATCCTATAGTTTCATAGCCTATATTGGTAGATATAAATTGTGGAAATGATAGTAAACAGTAGATGATGTTTGAAAATTATTGTGCAACTTGTCTTGGCACTACATGAAGTGTTGATTTGTTCTTATGTGTACTAACCTATCTCAAGAGTTCTTTTTGAGGTTTGTGTGGATGAAGTTTTTGAGACTTAGGTGAAACCTGGATATGAGAGGATTGAACGGGATACAAAAGCTCAAGCTTGGGGATGCCCAAGGCTCCCCAGGTAAATATTTCAAGAAGTCTCAAGCATCTAAGCTTGGGGATGCTATGCATCCCACCTCTCTTCGTCAACTATCGGTTAGCCTATGTTGAGCCTAAATTTTTATTCGTTCACATGATGTGTGCTATTCTTGCAATGTCATTTTATTTTGTTTGTCTTGCTGTTTTAATAAAATACTTAGATCTGAAAGTTTTTAGATAGGAGAGAGTTCCCAAATGGCTACCCATTTACTTAACTACTCGCTTGATCTTCACTTATATCTTTTTGGAGTAGCTTGTCATACACTCTAATGCTTCACTTATATTATTTGAGATATGAAATTTGTATGCTCATGTTCTTCACTTAAATTTATTTGAGCTTGTCAAAAGCAATGGCAATATATGAAACTAGTCCCAAAGTGATAGATATTCAAGAGGGATATAATAAAGACTTTCATGAAGATCATTGGACAAATTAAACTTGATTCCTTGTAATAGTATTGAGACATGATGATTGTAATAAGTGAGTCATGTTGATGAGTAATTGTGCTTTAGTAAAAATATTGGTGTTAAGATTTGTGATTCTCTATGCAGGCACGAAAGTCAATAGTTATGCAATGAAATTACATCCTACTTGTTGTGCATTATTTGGTGTTAGTTATGCTTAATGCCCATTTATGTGAATTTTTGTTTCTTGGTTGGTTGCTTCTCAATCTATTTGCTAGGCTCCACTTTTACTAAGTAGAAATACTACTTGTGCATCCAAAATCCTTAAACCCAGTTTTGCCATATGAGTCCACCATACCTACCTATATACAGTATTTCCATGCCGTTCCAAGCAAATTTGTATGTGCCATCTCTAATTTTCAAAATGAATTTCGTTTTTGTGTGCTCGTACCGCTCATGAAACGGTAGGGGGTATCCGATATTTTTCCATGCTAGATGTGTTATTCTCAAGATGAGTGTTTACTCACTTGTCATTGCACGATCAGAAAGGATAACTTTAAGGTGGTTTGGTACCCTACAAACAATTACTTCTTATGTTCTCCCCTAGATAAGAACTTTGGAGTGATTCTTCGTTGCATGTTGAGGGATGGTTATTTGATCCAATTATATTAGCATTGTTGAGAGATTGCACTAGCGAAAGTACGGACCCTAGGCCTTGTTTTCAAGCATTGCAATACCATTTGTGCTCACTTTTGTTACTTGCTACCTTGCTGTTTTTATATTTTCAGATTACAAAAACATTTATCTACCATCTATATTGCACTTGTATCACCATATCTTCGCCGAACTAGTGCACCTATACAATTTGCCATTGTATTGGGTGTGTTGGGGACAAGAGAGATTTCTTGTATTTCATTGCAGGGTTGTTTGAGAGAGACCATCTTCATCCTACACCTCCCACAGATTTATAAACCTTAGGTCATCCACTTGAGGGAAAATTGCTACTGTCCTACAAAACTCTGCGCTTGGAGGCCCAACAAGAGTCTACAAGAATAAAGTTGTGTAGTAGACATCAAGCTCTTTTCTGGCGCCGTTGCCGGGGAGGTGGGTGCTTGAAGGTGTATCTTTAGATCTTGCAATTAAATCTTTTAGTTTCTTTTTCCGAGATCTAGTCCGATGTGCGGGCGATGGTATTCTTGGGCTGATCTGACATCTGGCACAAATAAGTGAGCTCACTGCATTAATCTGTGGTGTTTTATGGATCACCAAACTGAGTGGCTTGGTCCGAGGGAAGATCCTTTACCTGGCCGAGATGGCCAGTCGAGTCGGCACACACCATAATGATGCTGAAGGAAAAAAGCTGGCCGGGGACAAAGATGTCCCTGCAACCTTTGCTATCATCGATCCAAACACCCGCAATCAAGCTCTCATGATCACCAGGCGGGACCTGCATGGTCCACCAACGCCGGTGCTAAAACTGGGAGATCTCGGGTAGGGGGTCCTAAGTTTGGTGATCTGATCTCGATGGTAACAGAAGAAATAGGGAGACAATGTTTTACCTAGGTTCGGGGCTCTCTTGATGAGGTAAATATTGGAAATATGCCCTAGAAGAAATAGCAAATTGGTTATTATCATATTTCCTTGTTCATGATAGTCGTTTATTATCCGTGCTAGAATTGTAGTGACCAGAAACACAGATAAATGTGTGGATACATAAACAAAACTGTGTCCCTAATGAGCCTCTACTAGACTAGCTCGTTGATCAACGATAGTTAAGGTTTCCTAACTGTATACAAGGGTTGTCATTTGATAATGGTATCACATCATTAGGAGAATGATGTGATGGACAAGACCCAACCGTAAGCTTAGCATATGATTGTATCACTTAAGTTTATTGCTACTTTGTTCTTAGTGTCAAGTATTTGTTCCTAACACCATGAGATCATGCAACTCCTGAAACCGTAGGAATACCTTGTGTGCTATCAAACGTCACTTAATTACTGGGCGATCACAAAGGTGCTCTATAGGTATCTCCGAGGGTGTGTGTTGGGTTGGTGTGAATCGAGACTGGGATTTGTCACTCCGTATGACGAAGAGGTATCTCTGGGCCCTCTCGATAATACAACATCACAAGAATCTTGCTAGCAATGTGACTAATGCGTTAGTTATGGATTCTTGTATTACATAACGAGTAAAGAGACTTGCCAATAACGAGATTGAACTAGGTATGAAGATACTGACGATCGAATCTCGGGCAAGTAACATACTTCTACTTGTGAGCTGCGTTGGAATTTTCCCCGAAGAGGAGAGGAGATGCAGTACAGTAGAGATAAGTATATCCCTCGGTGAGAACCAAGGTTATCGAACCAATAGGAGAACCAAGCAAATTCGCTTCGACAAAACCTACAAACAAAACCAAACACTTGCACCTAACGCGAGCAAGAGGGTTGTCAAGCCCCTTGAACTTGTTACTTGTAAGGATTAGATATTCATAAAATAGATAATCCAAATAATAAAAATAAATATAAATAATAAAAAGCCGCAAGGTATTTTTATAGTTTTTGTTTTTACGTTTAAGTAGACCCCGGGCGATAGTGTTCGCTAGAGGCTTCTCTCTCGAAAATAGCATACGTTTGGTAGACAAATTACTATTGGGCAATTGATAGAATTGCGCATAGTTATCACATGTTACTCACGGCAATGATCATGTATATAGGCATCATGTCCATAAACAAGTAGACCGACTCTTGCCTACATCTACTAGTATTACTTTACCAATCGACCGCTCTCTAGCATGGATCTATGGTATTAAGTTCATGACAAACGAAGTAATGCTTGGAGCAAGATGACGTGATGTAGATAAAATAAGACAAGCAATATGTTCAGATCCCGTCGTTTAATCCTTAATGGCAACAATACAAATACGTGTCTTGACCCATGCTGTCACGAGGATAGAGCACCGCAAGATTGAACCCATTAGAACACACCACTGCCACTGAAGATGAATCAATCTAGTTGGCCAAACCAAACCGATAGATCAGAGAGAAATAGGAAGCTATAATATCATGCATATCAAAATTCAGAGAAGAGTCAATAACTTTTAATGAATAATCTGATCATAAACCCACAATTCATTCGATCCCAATAAACACACCACAAAAGAAGATTACATCGAATAGATCACCGCGAAGATCCCAGTGAACTTTGTATTGAAGATCTAAGAAAGAGAAGAAGCCATCTAGGTACCAGCTATGGACCCGTAGGTCTGTGGTGGACTACTCACGCATCATTATGGAGGCAAAAAGTTTGATGTAGATGGCCTCTGTGATCGATTCCACCTCCGGCAGATCACCGGAAAAGGTCTCCAGATGGTGTCCCATCGGAAAAGAGGCTTGTGGCAGCGGAAAAAGCGTTTCGGTTCGCTCTCTGATGGTTTCCCAATATTTGAGAATTTATAGAAGTGGAATTAGGTCAAACGGATCCATAGGGGGCCCACAAGGCATCAGGGCACGCCCTGGCGGCTTGTCGCCTCCTCGTGCGGCTTCGTGATTCCTCCCGAAGCGTCCTCAGTCTGTTTTCTCTAGAAAAAAATCCTCAAAAATTTTCGTAGCATTTGGACTTCGTTTGGTATTTCCTATAAAACCAAAAACAAGCAGAAAGAGCAACTGGCACTGGGTTAATAGGTTAGTTTCCAAAAATGATATAAAATAGCGTATAATTGCATATAAAGTATCCTAGATTGATAATATAATAGCATGGAAGAATCACAAATTATAGATACGTTGGCCATGTGTCAGCATCCCCAAGCTTAATTCCTACACGTCCTTGAGTAGGTAAATGATAAAAACAGAATTTTTTATGTGACATGCTACCCAACATGTAATCTCTTTTTAGTATGATCATTGAGAAACGATGAACTAATTGATATCAACATAATAATATCCATAAACATAAAATAATCACCACTCTTCAAAATATACAATCACTAAAGAATTTTATTCCCTAATCATTTTATCATATTAAGCATGGCATGACTCCGTCTTCATCGCATAAGTAAAAATCATGAGCACCCTGGTGTCAAACCAGGCAATTGGATCGTACTTCTAATGTGCTTCAGCATTTTCAACTTCACGGAATACATGAGTGTGAACCATGGATATAGCATATGGGTGGAACAGAGTATGGTTGTAGATATCAAAGGACTCAAAGTGGAAAAGAAAGTCTTGCATGAACTAGGTGTATCAACGGGATATAGAGATGCCCATCGATAGATATCAATGTGGGGAGTAGGGATTGCCATACAATGGATGCACTAGAGCTATAAGTGTATGTAAGCTCAACGGAGGCTAAGTGAGTGTGCATCAAACTTGCTTGCTCATGAAGACCTCGTGAATTTGAGGAAGCCCGTCATCGGAATATAAAAGCCAATTCTATAATGAAAAATTCCCACTAGCATATGAAAATGACACCTCAGGAGACTCTTTATATGAAGAACATGGTGTCACTTTCAGGCACAAGTGTGGTAAAGGATAGTAACACTGCCCCTTCTCTCTTTTTCTCTCTTTTTTTTTGTGGTGGGCTCATTTGGTATCCCCCATTTTTTATTTTTGGTCTGGAGTCACATCCTTACTTGTGGGGGAATCATTGTCTCCATCATCCTTCCTCACTAGGACAGTGCTCTAATAATGATAATCGTCACAATTTTATTTACTTACAAATCAACATAAAACAATTTTGACTCTATATGAATGCCTCTGGCAGTGTACCAAGGTGTGCAATGATCTAGCATAACATGTAGACATGATGAACGGTGGCTTTGATACAAATACTATGTCAACTATATGATCATGCAAAGCAATATGATGATGAACACACAAGTCATGTGACGGAATGGTGGAAGTTGCGTGACAATATATCTCGGAACGGCTATGGAAATGCCATGATAGGTAGGTATGGTGGCTTTTTTAGGAAGACATAAGGTGGCTTATGTCTGATAGAGTGTAACATATCACGTTTTTTGGATGCACCGGCGAAGTTTGCACCGACTCTCGAGGTGAGAATGGGAAATGCACGGTACTGAAGAGGCTAGCAAATACGGAAAGGTGAGAGGGCGTATATGCATGGATTCACATTAGTCATAAAGAACTCACATATTGCAAAGCTATATTAGCACTCTTGAAGCAAAGTACTACCGCATACCCCTAGGGAGGAGGTTGGGAGGAGTTAACCATTGCGCGCCCCCGATTGAAACAACACGATAGGATTTCATTACAGACATAAAAATGCTCACACATAATCCCTATGCCATGTTAATACTTAGATGAAAAACAAATGACAAGATTTAATTATCAATATTTCTACTAACCAACAATCATGTACGTATGCCCTTTCATATTAGTACATCAATAGAATAAACTCACATTTCTTCTTTAGTGAGCTACATGAAAGTTTTTATTATATCCCCCTCGAATACCTATCCTATTTGGATTAGCCTTATAAGTCATACGATTTACTATTCCCATTTCTTATTATACTCTCAAAAATATTTAAGCAAAGCATGAGATTTCAATCATTTCTACAAAATTTAGACGTTGTCGTGATCTAAAAAGATATAAGTGAAGGACTAGAGCAACTGCCTAGCTCAAAAGATATAAGTGAAGCATATAGAGTATTCTAACAAATAATAATAACCGCGTGTCTCTATAAAATATGTGTGTCGAACAATCAATGATTGTGACAAACTAAATTAAAAATAAAATAAATCACACGACGCTCCAAGCAAAACACATATCATGTGATGAATAAAGATATAGCTTTAAGTGACATACCGATAGATTGGAGACGATAGAGGGGATGCCTTTCGGGGCATCCCCAAGCTTAGACACATGGGTCTACCTTGAATATTACCTTGGGGTGCCTTGGGCATCCCCAAAGTTAGGGTCTTGCCACTCCTTATTCCTTGATCCATCGTTCTCTCACCCAAAACATGAAAACTTCAGCACACAAAACTCAACAAAACCTCGTGAGATCCGTTAGTATAATAAACATATCAATATACTCTAGGTATTGTTATAAATTGATTCATATTTCATTAGTAAATAATAGGTACTTTAAATTCTCCATGGCTTATACCCCCGATACAATCCATAGCATCATCAAAACAAGTAAACTCCAAGCAAAAATAGAATCTATCTAAAATAGAATAGTCTGTAAATATCTGTAGAAAAACTATACTTCTGTAACTCTGAAAATTCTAAAATATTAGTATAGCCTGGGAAATTTGTATACCAATACTGTGTAAAAATTTCAGGTCAAAAAGACACTCTAGTAAAATCAGAAAAAATATGTAATGTACGAAAAAGTTTCTGTTTTTGCACCGTATCAATTCTACTATCTTCCAAATCATCCCAAAAGCTTTACTTGACACAAACATTAATTTAAACATAAGAACACAATCATTACAGTAGCAATAATCATGTCAAAACACCAAAACAGAAAGTAAAACAAAAATTTAAAGATAACTGTTGGGTTGCCTCCCAACAAGCGATGATGTTTTATGCCCCTAGCTAGGCATAATGCATAGTATCAAGTGTTGTCATCCTTCAAATTAATTCCATAGGCAGCCCTCATAATAGATTCATAAGTTGGTTTAATTTTCTTTCTAGTGAAGTGTTCCATCCCTTTCTTTAATGGGAATTGGAATCTTATATTACCTTCTTTCATGTGAATAATAGCACCTATAGTTTGTAAGGAAGGCCTAACAAGTATAATTGGACAAGACGGATTGCATTCAATATCAAGCACAATGACATACATGGGCACATAATTTCTATTAGCAAGATTTAGAACATCGTTTGTTCTACCCAATGGTTTCTTAATAGTAGAATCTGCTAAATGCAAGTTAAGGGAACATTCATCATATCGGTGAGACCTAGCACATCAGATAAAGATTTTGGTATTGTAGAAACACTAGCACCAAGGTCACACAAAGCATTGCATTCATAATATTTAAGTTTAATTTTCATAGTAGGTTCCCATTCATCATGTAATTTTCTAGCTATTGAAACCTCTAACTCAAGTTTCTCCTCATGAGCTTTTATCATAGCTTCTACGATATGTTTAGTGAAAGATTTATTTTGTTCATAAGCATTAGGTGAGCTAATCATGGATTGCAAAAAGAAAATACAGTCAACTAAAGAGAAACTTTCATAATTAAAGTCCTTGTAATCTAAAGTAGTGGGTGCATCACTTTTTAAGGTTTTGACCTCTCCAAACACACTTTTTTCATTTTTATCAATAAGATCATCACCCTCCAAACAAAAGGGACGCCTTCTAGCTAAAGTTCACTCATCTTTAGTACCTTTATCATTGATTTTCATATTAGTAAATAAAGATTCAATAGGAGAAACACCAATCATTTTAATATCTTCACCATGATTACGATAAAAATCGGGATGAAGCGCTTTTTCTAGGAATTCTCGCTTAGCTCTCAACCTAGCGGTTCTCTCCTTACTTTACATAATAGATATTTGGATGGATTTAATAGACTCATTCATATCATGCTTGGGTGGAAATTTTTTACTTTTAAGAGTTTCCACATCATGAGCAATCATATCCATGTTTCTAGCCATATCTTCAACTTTATGTAGTTTTTCTTCTATTATAGTATTGAAAACTTTTTGAGAACTAATAAATTATTTAATTGTGTTCTCAAGATCATAGGGCATCCTAATATTATTATTGGAACAATTACCATAGGAATTACCATAATAATTGCCATAATTATTAGAGGAATTGTCGGGATAGGGTCTAGGATCGAAATTACCTCTATAAGCATTATTATCGAAATTATTTCTAGAGACAAAGTTCACATCAATAGCATCATGATTTTGCTATATCAAAGTGGATAATGGAAAATCATTATGATCAACTGAGCATTCTTATTTGCAAACATATTCATAAGAGAATCCAACTTACCACTCAAAGTAGAAATTTCTTCAATATAATTTACCTTGTTACCAGTTGGAGCTCGTTCGGTGTGCCTGATGGGGTCACCTACTAGTGGTAGGGTCATAGACCAGACATCCAGGGCCCACCTAGGGTCCCACATGGTCATAAAGGTCTCAGGACTACAGAGGCATTCAAATGCATACACCGATTCCACTCGGTTCCTTGGAGTCACTCGGACACCTTCCAGTCAGTCAATCAATCACCAGCACTAGGACAGAGAAGAGGCGCGGAAGACGTGGGAGCTTCAACGGCTGAGGGACTTAAGGACACACATGAAGTGAAGTCATGGCTACTGTTACCTGCAACTGTTGTAGTTCAGGCTGCCGTTTCTAGTAACTCCCGTGTTACTCGCATTAGTTACCCTTGTAATGACGCTCGACGGGTCCTGGTGCACTCTATATAAGCCACCCACGATCTCTGTTACAAGGGTTCAGCATCCATTGTAATTATACACCCCCAGAGAAAACACAAGCCCCCGGGCACGAGACGTAGGGTCTTTACCTCTCCGAGAGGTGGCCCAAACTCGCTAAATCCAAGTGTTACACTTGTGCTGTAGCTAGGCTCCGCCCTCATTCGTACCCCCATTACTATTGTCAGGCTTGTTCCCTCAACAATTGGCGCCCACCGTGGGGTGATACGTCTCCAACATATCTATAATTTTTGATTGTTCCATGCTATTATATTATCATTCTAGGATACTTTTTGAGTAATAATTTACCAATTTATATTATTTTTGAGTACTAACCTATTGACCCAGTGCTTAGTGCGAGTTGTTGTTTTCTGCGTGTTTTTTACTTTTCAGGTTTACAGTACCAAACGAAGTCCAATTGCCACAAATCTTTTTTATGATTTTTTTGGACCAAAAGAAAACCTGGAAGATTCAGGAGAAGACCGGAGGTCGCACGAGGGAGGCACAAGCCAACAGGGCGCACCCAGGGGGTCGGCGCACCCTGATGGCTTGTCCCTCCCTGGTGGCCCTCCTACCCCCGTTCTCTGGCCTATAAATTCACACATATTCCAAAAGCCCTAGAGGGTATCCCGAAACACTTTTTCCGCAGCCGCAAGTCTCCGTTCCTCCGCGATCTCATCTGGAGCTCCGTTCTGCCACCTTGCCGGAGGGGGGATGGATCACGGAGGGCCTCTTTATCAACCTTGCTGCCCTCATGATGATGTGTGAGTAGTTCACCACAGGCCTACGGGTCCTTAGTTAGTATCTGGATGTCTATCTCTCTCTCTCTTTTGATCTTCAATAAAATAATCATCGCATCTTCGCTTTGATCTATCCGATGTAATTCTTTTGTACGGTGCGTTTGTTGTGATCCGATGAATTGTGGGTTTATGTTTCAGATTATTCATGAAAAGTATTTGAGTCACCTCTGACATATATTATGATTCTTAATTGCATGATCATTATAGCTTCGTAAATCTCTCCGATCTATTGATATAGTTTGGCCAACTAGATTGATATTTCTTCGGCGAGAGGGGTGCATTGTAGTGGGTTCAATGTGGCGGTGCTCTATATCCAAGTGATAGAAGGGGAAAAGACACGTCTTTGTATTGTCTCCACTAAGGATAAACCGATGGGGTTAGTTTATATTAATTGAATTCCCTTTGTGTACATCAGGTCAATGTTCTCCAAGCATTACTCTGTTTTACTTAATACTCTAGATGCATGCTGGATAGCGGTTGATGTGTGGAGTAATAGTAATAGGTGCATACAGGAGTTGGACTATTTGCTTATGGATGTGATGCCTATATATACATGATCATTGCCGTGAATATCACATAACTATGCGCTTTTCTATCAATTGTCCAACAGTAATTTGTTTACCCACCATATGTTGCCTACATGAGAGATGCCGCTAGGGAAAACTATGGCCGCCGGGTCTATTAACTTATATCTTTACAAACCCTATCATTACCTTGTTGCCATTATTTACCTTTTATTTTATTTTTCAATTTACAATTATCTTCTATTATCTAAACACTTCACTTGCTTGCAAATAACGAGATCAAGGGGATTGACAACCCTCTTGTCGCGTTGGGTGCAAGTTGTTTGCTCTTTTGTGTGCAGTCGCTGAAGACGGTTCTGGATTGATATTCTTATTTTTTTGATAAACCTTGGTTTCTTAACTGAGGGAAATACTTATCCGTATTGTGCTGCAATTACCCGTTCCTGGTCACAGAAAACCCAACGCAGATCACAAGTATCAGGAAGGATTTCTGGCGACGTTGCCGGGGAATATCATCACCAACTATCAGGTAACTTCACACAAATTATCATTCCTGTGTTCTTCTTTTTATTTTCTATTATATTTAGTTTGCTTCATAAAAATAAAAAATACAAAAATATGTATCTTTGCTTGTCACTAGCTCACTTCTTTGCTTGTTACTAGTTTGCTTGTTTTGCTTGCTTGAAAGTTGCTATCATGTTTGAGTTTGACAAAGTTATTGTTGAGAGTGCTAGCGAAGATAGTGCTAGTGACTCGGAAGAGGAGAGACCAAAGTTTATTGATGCTACTCATGATCCTCCTAAAAATCAAATTCATAATAGTAATACTCACGCGGTTTTAAAATCTAAAATCTATGATGTGGGTAGTGGGAACATTATTGGAAAATATGTTATACAAGATTTTTTTGAGTGCTCGGGAGCTATTCCTTTTTCTAATGGAACCATAATTGATGAGACAAATTGTGTTGTCGATGCTATTACCATGCTAATATTGAAGGTAGAAAGAAAGTTTGTGCATCTTCATCCTATGCTTCAAAAGATATTTTTGGGACTTCCGAGTATACGTAATCCTAAGATTAAGAAAATTGCCACCATTATCCTTATGCATGAATTTGATTATATAGTGCGGAAAGCAAGAGACATATTTTATTTTTATAGAGTAAAATATGAAGCTCCCCCTATAGAAGTGATCCTACATAATAAAGATCCTTTGCGTATGTTGGAATCTAGTAATTGCCAAGGTTTTAGTGAGAATATGAGGAGGAATGTTCCTCCCGAAGAATTAACACAAGATTTATTACTCCACACTTTTGATAAATTTGAATGGATTGCTAAAGCAATTAATGAACGGTTTAGTGAAGATTGGATTGAAAACTCTATTAGGGAACCTATCAATGATGAAATTCATGTTTTATATGAAGATCCCTATGATGATGGTGATGTTAGTGAGGATATTACAAACCCTTTTGAGCACTTGAGACCTTCAACTAAATTTGAGAAGGATGATTTTTTAAGTAATATTTTGGAAGAGCTAGTTTTTAAAGATATGAAGGTGTCCAATACTTGAAACTATGCATTATGCCTAGCTAGGGGCATAAAACAATAGCGCTTGTTGGGAGGCAACCCAATAGTTTATCTTTATTTTTGCTTTTTACTTTCTATTTGTGTGTGATAGCATGATTATTGCCTCTATAATGATTGTGTTTTTATATTTTAATTAGTGTTTGTGTCAAGTAAAGCCTTTGGGATGACTCACAAGATGAGTAGAATTGATACGGTGCAAAAAAAGAAACTTTAGCATCCGGTGAAGAATTTCTATGATTTTACTGGTACATCTTTTTGATCTGAATTTTTTACACAGTATTTATACACAAATTCTTCCGGTTTTATTAATTTTTCAGAATTTTTTAAGTTACAGAAGTATAGGTTATCTACAGATCTTTACAGACTGTTCTGTTTTAGACAGATTCTATTTTTGCTTGCATAGTTTGCTTGTTTTGATGATGCTATGGATTATATCGGGGGGTATAAGCCATGGAGAAGTTAGAATACAGTACCTATTATGCAATAATGAAATATGAATCAATTTATAACAGTACCTAAACTATTTGATATGCTGCTTATACCAACGGATCTCACGAAGTGTTGTTGAGTTTTGTGTGATTGAAGTTTTCAAGTTTTGGGTGTTATCACAATGGACGAAGGAATAAGGAGAGGCCAAAGCCTAAGCTTGGGGATACCCAAGGCACGCCAAGGTAATATTCTAGGAAGACTGAAGCATCTAAGCTTGGAGATGCCTCGGAAGGCATCCCCTCTTTTGTCTCAATCCATCGGCGTGTCACTTGGAGCTATATTTTTAGTCGTCACATGATATAAGTTCTGCTTGGAGCGTCATATGATTTTGTTTGATTTTATTTTTAGTTTGCCACAATCATCATTTGCTGTACACACCTATTTGAGAGAGACACACCTTCGTCATAATTTATTAGAATACGCTATGTGATGCACTTATATCTTTTGAGCTTAGAACTTGCTCTAGTACTTCACTTATATCTTTTTGAGCACGGTGGCGTATAGATTTTTTAGAAATAATTGCACTCTCGTTATTCACTTATATTTGTTTGAGGGTTAATAAATAGTGACGGTAATTTGCATGGGTCATAAGACTAGTCCAAAAATAATAGGTATTCAATGTGTGATAATCAAAACCATCATGTAGCACATAAAAGAGAAATTGTGGGTTAATGATATTGATGTGGTAATATGAAAAAGGTGTGAGTGCATCATTGTTGATTCATAGAAGTATCGGTATTAAGAGGCGTGAATATTCCATTTGTCTAAATATTAAAAATGCATGGTGATGATGTGTGAGCATTTCTATTCCTCGTTAAAATCCAAGTGTTGTTTCGGGTCGGAGGCGCGCGATGGTTAACTCCTCCCAACCACTTCCCTCGGGGCATGCGAGTAGTATTTTGATTTGTGATAAAACTAATAAAACTTTGCAATAAGTATATGAGTTCTTCATGACTAATGTGAACCTGTGGACCTACGCAATCTCACCATCTCATATTTTGCTAGACTCTTCGGTACCGTGCATTGCCCATTCTCACCTCAAGGATCGGTGCAAACTTCGCCCGTGCATCCAAACCCCGTGACATGATATGCTCTGTCACACATAATCCTTCTTATATCTTCCTAAAAACAACTACCATATCTACCTATTATGGCATTCCCATAGCCATTCTGAGATATATTGCCATGCAAATTCCACCGTTACATCATATGACTAGTTCGTTCATTATCATATTGATTTGCATGATCATATAGAGCTGGCATAGTATTTGTGGCAAAGCAACCGTTCATTATATTTTTGATACATGTCATTCCAGATCATTGCACATCCTGGTACACTGCCAGAGGCATTCATATTGAGTCATATTGTTTCATAGTTCTTCATATCGAGTTTTCATGTTGAGTTGTAAGTAAATAAAAGTGTCATGATCATCATTATTAGAGCATTGTCCCAGTGACGAAATTAAAATGGGGAGGCCAAATGATCCCACCATAATAATAATAAAAAATGAAAATGAGAGAAAAAGAGATAAGGGACTTTGCTACTATCCTTTACCACACTTCTGCCTCAAAGTGGCACCTTGTTTTTCATATAGAGAGTCTCATGTTATGTCATTTTAATATGCTAGTGGGAATTACATTCATTATTTTAAACTTAGCTTGTATATTCCGATGACGGGCTTCCTCAAAAGCCCGGGGTCTTCATGAGCAAGCAAGTTGGATGCACACCCCAGTTAGCTTCAGTTGAGCTTTCAGACACTTATAGCTCTTGTGTATCATTTGCATGGCAATCCCTGCTCCTTGCATTCACATCTATTGATGGGCATCTCCATAGCCCGTTGATACGCCTAGTTGATGCGAGACTTTGTTCTCCACTTTTTACCCCTTTAATATCTACCACCATATTCTATTCCACCCTTATGCTATGTCCAATGGTTCACGCTCATGTATTGCGTGAACAATAAAAAGTTGATGCACATTGAAAAAGTACGATCCAATTACCTGACTTGGACACCGTGGTGCTTGACATTGGTATTAATGTGGTGAAGACGGAGCCATACCTTGCTAATATGATAAATGAATGGGGGTAAAGATTCTTTTAGGATTGTATACTTTGAAAGATTGATGATTTTGTTGCTTGTACCTATAAATATTACTAAGGGTCTGTTTCGTTTGAGACTAACTTTGCCAAAGTTTGACACACTTAAGGTTAGGCATGTTTGACCAAGTAAGGTGGGTGTTTTGTTGAGGCCACTCCTTAGCCAAGCCACACGTGGCAAGATTCCCTTAGGCTTGCCAACTTGTGGCTCTCATTTTGAAGAACTTACCTTAGGCAAGTGTGACAACATTATGTGGCAAAATGTGGCATCGCTAGGTGTAAAACCAAACAGCCCCTAAGTTGATGTTTGTTAATTCATCGTTTCTCAATGAGCATACGTGCAAAAGATTACATATTGGGTAGCATGTCACATAAAAAATTCTGTTTTCATCATTTACCTACTCGAGGATGAGCAGGAATTAAGATTCAGGATGCTGATACGTCTCCAACGTATCTATAATTTTTGATTGTTCCATGCTATTATATTATCATTCTAGGAATTTACCAATTTATATTATTTTTTAGCACTAACCCATTGACCCAGTGCCCAGTGACAGTTATTGTTTTTTGCGTGTTTTTTTCTTTTCAGGTTTACAGTACCAAAAAAAAGTGCAATTGCCCCGAAACTTTTTTATGATTTTTTCTGGATCAAAAGAAGACCTGGAAGCTTCGCGAGAAGACCGGAGGCCGCACGAGGGAGGCACAAGCCAACAGGGCACGCCCAGGGGGGTCGGCGCGCCCTGATGGCTTGTCCCTCCCTGGTGGCCCTCCTACCCTGTTCTCTGGCCTATAAATTCACATATATTCCAAAAACCCTAGAGGGCATCCCGAAACAGTTTTTTCGCAGCCGCAAGTCTCGGTTCCGCCGCGATCTCATCTGGAGCTCCGTTCCGGCACCCTGCCGGAGGGGGGATCGATCACGGAGGGCCTCTTCATCAACCTTGCTGCCCTCATGATGATGTGTGAGTATTTCACCACAGACCTACGGGTCCGTAGTTAGTACCTAGATGGTTATCTCTCTCTCTTTTGATCTTCAATACAATGATCATCGCATCTTCGCTTTGATCTATCCGATGTAATTCTTTTGTATGGTGCGTTTGTTGGGATCCGATGAATTGTGGGTTTATGTTTCAGATTATTCATGAAAAGTCTTTGAGTCACCTCTGATATATATTATGATGCTTAATTGCATGATCATTATAGCTTCGTAAATCTCTCCGATCTATTGAAATAGTTTGGCCAACTAGATTGATATTTCTTCTATGAGAGGGGTGCATTGTAGTGGGTTCAATCTGGCAGTGCTCTATATCCCAGTGACAGAAGGAGACAAGACACATCTTTGTATTGTTGCCACTAAGGATAAAACGATGGGGTTACTTCATATTAATTGAATTCTCTTTGTCTACATCATGTCAATGTTCTCCAAGCATTACTCTGTTTTACTTAATACTCTAAATGCATGCTGGATAGCGGTCGATGGGTGGAGTAATAGTAATAGGTGCAGGCAAGAGTCGGCCTATTTGCTTATGGACGTGATGCCAATATATACATGATCATTGCCATGAATATCACATAACTATGCACTTTTCTATCAATTGCCCAACAGTAATTTGTTTACCCACCGTATGTTGCCTACATTAGAGATGCCGCAAGGGAAAACTATGGCCCCCGGGTCTATTCACTTATATCTTTACAAATCCTATCATTACCTAGCTGCCATTATTAACCTTTTATTTTATTTTGCAATATACAATTATCTACTATTATCTACACACTTCACCTACTTGCAAATAACGAGATCAAGGGGATTGACAGCCCTCTTGCTGCGTTGGGTGCAAGTTGTTTGCTCTTTTCTGTGCAGGCGCTGAAGACAGTCGTGGATTGATATTCCTATTGGTTCGATAAACCTTGGTTTCTTAACTGGGGGAAATACCTATCCGTATTGTGTTGCAATTACCCGTTCCTCTTCATGGAAAACCCAACGCAGATCACAAGTATCATGGGGCAGAGCGTCTAGCGACTTGCAACACAATTGGAGATTTACCAGTCATCATGATGACTCTCGGCGGTGAGATCCTGTTTGGTTCCCTCAGCTTCATCGCCGATGACTCGGCGTGGCTGCAGGAAGCTCTACTGGACATGGATTTGCTGCCCGCCCGCGGTGCGGTGCATGTTCGTTCGGGGTCCTTCTCCGACAGCCGTCAGTCCCGTACCGCGTGGTACTAGTTCTTTCCGCTGGACGCCGTCGCAAGCGCTCCGGGCAGTCATGGCTCTAGCGGTGGGTTAAGCATGTTGTGGCCCTCTAGTCCATAGCTCAGCAGGTGGCTACGCTCGAGTCCAACGAGCTCACCCTCGACTTGTTTTCTGCCTTGCATGGCGACTCCTCCGACGAGTCGGAGTGCGAGAGCAGCAAGCCTGCTGCGGGATTCTGATGACGAGGCCTGATGGAGGCCCTCCCGGGTTCGGTGAGGGAACCTCTCGTGGGCGCAGTGGGAATGGCCACAGTGACAACATCGATGACCCCTACGTCCCCTAGCCTCTCTCTCAGGAGCAGCGGGAGGAGCTCAGGCGGCAGAATGAGCAGGCTTTGCTCATCCCCATTGCCGGAACGACCCCGGAGGCCATCGCCCTGGAGGCCACGCACCAAGCCACTCTGGCTGAGCGCGAATGGCTTGAGCGGCTCCAAAAGTCACTCGATGATCACGCGGCTCGGGAGCAACCTAGTTCCAGTCAGCATTGCAAGCGGTTGTTCCCGAACGATCGCTCCCGCAACTACAACGTGATGCGCACCCCGTAGCAAAATCTGGCCGCGGCGACTCGGATCGCTGATTCCATTCAGCCGTCTGATTCGATGGCGAGGGAAGGCATTTGGCATATACAAACTCTCCTGAAGACTGGCTTGGAGCAAAACTCTGCAGTGTCCCAGTCGCATAACTGCATCCATACTTAGTGTGTCCGGGCGAACACGGTGCAGTCATCTCATAGCCCACTCACACCAGGGAGATACCGACGCACCCCTCCTTCGGGAGACCAAAGACGCGAAGATTATCATCGCAGTCGGACTCCTCCTCCGGGGAGTGCTTCATACGGACATCGGTCCTATGACGACAAGCGACCCTACGAAGACGAGTGGAGGCGTAGTCCCATTCGGCGAAGAGACTACAAAGACGAAGATTTCTGAGAGCCCCCGGTTAATTCTAGGTCCATCATTACCCAGGGCTTGGTCGATAGACCCGAGCCAGAAGAGCGGTCGAGTGGTCGGGGCGCTTCCGTCCTTGAGTGCTTCAGCAGATATATTTGGGAAGCCAAGATTCCCTCCAACTACAGGTTGACAACAGGAAGCGACAAGTTCGACGATGAGTCGAAGCCGGAAACTTAGCTTGAGGATTACTGAGGGGCTGTCCAGATTGGCGGCGACAATGATTTCGTCGCGATGAAACATTTGCCCCTCGTGTTGGAGGGATCAGCGAGGGCATTGATACGTCTCCCACGTATCTATAATTTTTTATTGTTCCATGCTGATATATTATCATTCTAGGATACTTTTTGGGTGTTTATTTACCAATTTATAATATTTTTGAGCACTAACCTATTGACCCAGTGCCCAGTGCGAGTTGTTGTTTTATGCATGTTTTTCACTTCTTAGGTTTACAGTACCAAACGAAGTCCAATTGCCACGAAACTTTTTGATGGTTTTTTTTGGACCAAAAGAAGACCTGGGAGATTCGGAAGAAGGATGGGGGCCACACCAGGGCCCCACAAGACAACAGGGCGCGCCCTGGGGGGGCGCGCCCTGATGGCTTGTGGGCCCCTGGTGGCTCTCACGACCTTGTTCTCTGGCTTATAAATTCTCATATATCGTAAAAACCTTGGAGGCAGTCCCGAAACCCTTTTTACGCCGCCGCAAGTCTTTGTTCCGTCGCATCTGGAGCTCTGTTCCGGCACCCTGCCGGAGGGGGGATTGATCATGGAGGGCCTCTTCATCAACCTTGATGCCCTCATGATGATGTGTGAGTAGTTCACCACAGACCTACGGGTCCATAGCTAGTACGTAGATGGAAATCTCTCTATCTCTTGATCTTCAATATAATGATCATCGCATCTTCGCTTTGATCTATCCGATGTAATCCTATTGTGTGGTGTGTTTGTTGGGATCCGATGAATTGTGGGTTTATGTTCAGATTATTCATGAAAAGTATTTGAGTCACCTCTTAATATTAAGATTCTTATTTGCATGATCATTATAGCATCGTAATTCTCTGCGATCTATCGATGTGCTTTGGCCAAATAGATTGATCTATCTTCAGTGGGAGCGGTGCGTTGTGGTAGGTTCAACCTGGCGGTGCTCTATATACCAGTGACAGAAAGGGACAAGACACGTCTTTGTGTTGTTGCTACTAAGGATAAAACAATGGGGTTTAATCATATTGGTTGAGTTTACTTTGTCCATATCATGTCATCGTTCACCATTTATTACTCAATTTTACTTAATACTCTAGATGCATGCTGGATAGCAGTCGATGAGTGAGTGATGACCCACAAGTATAGGGGATTAATCATAGTCCTTTCGATAAGTAAGAGTGTCGAACCCAACGAGGAGCAGAAGGAAATGACAAGCAGTTTTCAGCAAGGTGATTTCTGCAAGCACTGAAATTGTAGGTAACAGATAGTTTGATAGCAAGATAATTGGCAACGAGCAAGTAACGGTAACGGTAAGTAAGGTGCAGCAAGGTAGCCCAATCCTTTTGTGGCAAAGGATAGGCTAGTACAATCTCTCGTAATAAGCAAAGTGTTCTTGAGGGTACACGGGAATTTCATCTAGTCACTTTTATCATGTTGGTTTGATTCGTGTTCGCTACTTTGATAACTTGATATGTGGGTGGACCAGTGCTTGGGTGCTGTTCTTACTTGAACAACCTCCCACTTATGATTAATACCCTTGCAAGCATCCGCAACTCCGAGAAAAGTATTACGATCAAATATAACCATAGCATTAAACGTTTGGATCCAAATCAGCCCCTTACGAAGTAGCGCATAAAATAGGGTTTAAGCTTCTGTCACTCTAGCAAGCCATCATCTAATAAATACTCCACAATGCATTCCCTTAGGCCCATGAATGGTGAAGTGTCATGTAGTCGACGTTCACATGACACCACTAAGGGAATCACAACATACATATCATCAAAATATCGAACACATATCAAATTCACATGATTACTTGCAACATGACTTCTCCCGTGACCTCAAGAACAAAGGTAACTACTCACAAATAATAATCATGCTCAAGATCAGAGAGGTATTGAATAGCATAATGGATCTGAACATAAAATCTTCCACCAAATAAACCATATAGTAATCAACTACGCAAGGTAATCAACACTACTAGTCACCCACAGGTACCAACCTGAGGTTCCGGCACAAAGATTGAACACAAGAGATGAACTAGGGTTTGAGAGGAGATGGTGTTGTTGAAGATGTTGATGAAGATTGGCCTCCCAAAGATGAGAGGTGTGTTGGTGATGACGATGGCTTTGATTTCCCTCTCCGGGAGGGAAGTTTCCCCGGCGGAATCGCTCCGCCGGAGGGCAAAAGTGCTCCTGCCCAAGTTCCGCCTCGAGGCGGCGGCGCTTCATCCCGAAAGTCCTCCTCTTATTTTTTTCTAGGTTAAAAGTGAATTTATACCAGAAGATGGGCACCGGAGGTGGGCCGAGGAGGGCACAACCCACCAGGGCGCGCCCAGGGGGGCCTGGCACGCCCTGGTGTCTTGTGCCCACCAGGGTGGCCCCCTCCGGTAGTTTTTTGCTCCAGTAATTTTTATTTATTCCAAAAATAATCTCCGTAAAATTTCAGCTTCATTGGAGTTGTGCAGAATAGGTATCTCCGATGTGCTTTTCTAGGGTCCAGAATTCCAGCTGCCGGTATTCTCCCTCTTTGTGTAACCTTGCATATTATGAGAGAAAAGGCATTAGAATCACTCCCTAAAGCATTATTATTCAACAAAACACAATAAATAATAGTAGGAAATCATGATGCAAAATGGACGTATCAACTCCCCCAAGCTTAGACCTCGCTTGTCCTCAAGCGAGAGCTGATATTGAAAAGCATGTCCACATGGTTTGAGAGAGAGGTGTTGATAAAATCAAAATACGGACATAGTAGCATCATGCTTATTATCATAACAGCAACAAACTCTATCATTAAACTTATTCATACACTTTTATCATATAACTTCTCATGAACAAGTAACAATTCATCACAACATAGAAGTATGAAGCATAAACCTTATTGAAAACCAACAAACTGTGTTCTCAGTCAACTTTGCAACTACAATTCATCATATTTTCTAGAAGGGTCTCATGTCGGAGCCTGACATGGCTTGAGACTGCGTAGGTATTTCCCCAAAGAGGAAGGGATGATGCAGCATAGTGACGGTAAGTATTTCCCTCAGTTATGAGGCCAAGGTTATCGAACCAGTAGGAGGATCACCACCACCCAATAAGCAGCACCTGCACACAAACAACAAATACTTGCAACCCGACGCGAAAGAGAGGTTGTCAATCTCTCTACGGTAATAAGATAGATTAGGTAGTGATAGATAGGAGAGATAGATCTCTCAAGAACACAAATAAAAAGAGTAAATATGCAGCAATATGTTTTTTGGTTTTGTAGATCTGAAAACAAAGATTGCAAAAAAGTAGATCGAAAAGCAATATGTTGGAAAAGTAGACCCGGGGGACGTCGGGTTCACTAGTGGCTTCTCTCATGAGTATAGCGCACAGTGGGTGAACAAATTACTGTTGGGCAATTGATAGAAAATCGAATAGTCATGACGATATCCAAGGCGATGATCATTATATAGGCATCACGTCCAAGATAGATAGACCGACTCATGCCTGCATCTACCTCTATTACTCCGCACATCGACCGCTATCCAGCATGCATCTAGTGTATTAAGTTCATGGAAAAACGGAGTAATGCAATAAGAACGATGACATGATGTAGACAAGATCTATTCATGTAGGAATAGACCCCATCTTGTTATCCTTAATAGCAACGATACATGCGTGTCTTGCTGCCCCTTCTGTCACTGGGAAAGAACACTGCAAGATCGAACCCATCACAAAGCACCTCTTCCCATGGCAAGAAAAATCGATCTAGTTGGCCTAACTAAACCAAAGATTCGGAGAAGAAATACGAGGCTATAAGTAATCATGCATATAAGAGATCAAAGAAGACTCAAATAATATTCATGGATAGAGACTGATCATGAACTCAAAATTCATAGGATCCCAACAAACACACCGCAAAAGTTTACATCAAATCGCTCTCCAAGAGACCATTGTATTGAGAATCATAAGAAAGAGAGAAGAAGCCATCTAGCTACTGCCTACAGACCCGTAGGTCTATGGTGGACTACTCACGCATCATCGGAGAGGCACCTATGAGGAATATGAACACCTTTGTGATGGTGTTTAGATTGGATCTCGTGGTTCTCGAACTTGCGGCGGCTAGAATTGTGTTTCGTCGACTCTCCTAGGGTTGTTGGAATATTTGGGAATTTATAGGCATCAGAGGAGGTGGAGAGGGGCCCCGAGGAGGGCACAACCCATCAGGGCGCGCCGGGGCCCCCCTGGCGCGCCCTGGTGGGTTGTGGTCTCCTCGGCCCACTCCCCCGACACTTCTTTGGCCCACTGGGTGTCTTCTGGTCCAGAAAAAATCTCCCAAAAGTTTCGTCGCGATTGGACTCCGTTTGGTATTGATTTTCTGCGAAGTAAAAAACAAGCAAAAACAGCAACTGGCACTTTGGCACTATGTCAATAGGTTAGTCCCAAAAAATGATATAAAGTTGTTATAAAATGATTGTAAAACATCCAACAATGATAATATAACAGCATGGAACAAGCAAAAATTATAGATACGTTGGAGACGTATCAGCATCCCCAAGCTTAATTCCTACTCGTCCTCGAGTAGGTAAATGATAAAAACAGATTTTTTTTATGTGGAATGCTGCCTAACATGTGCATCATATTATTTTCTTTTGTATAGCATGGACATTTGGACTTGTAAATGGTTCAAAGCAATAGTCTAGTTTTAACATAATGACTTCAATACTCAAGCATGTCAACAAGCAACCATGTCTTTCAAAATATCAACACTAAAGAAAGTTGTGGTCTCCTCGGCCCACTCCCCCGGCACTTCTTGAATCAAGAGAACCAACCTAATGAGTCTAGGTTTAGCATCTTTCTTTTCCATAAGATATTTTATAGCAGCATGGTCGGTGTGAACAATAACCTTTGAGTCAACAATGTAGGATCTAAACTTATCACAGGCAAACACGACCGCTAAAAATTCGTTTTCAGTAGTAGCATAATTTCGTTGAGCACTGTCTAGAGTTTTACTAGCATAATGGATAACATTCAATTTCTTATCAACTCTTTGTCCTAGAACAGCACCAACAGCATAATCACTAGCATCACACATAATTTCAAAAGGCAAGTTCCAATCAGGTGGTTGAACAATAGGTGCAGAGGTTAAGGCTTTCTTGAGTGTTTCAAAGGCTTCCACACAATCATCATAAAAAACAAAAGGAATATCCTTTTGTAGAAGATTAGTAAGAGGCCTAGAAATTGTAGAGAAGTCTTTAATAAACTCCTATAGAAACCAGCATGACCAAGGAAACTGTGAATACCTTTAATATCTTTAGGACATGGCATTTTCTCAATTGCATCAACTTTACCTTTATCCACCTCAATACCTCGTTCAGATAATTTATGCCCCAAGACAATGCCATCATTAGACATAAAGTGACACTTCTCCCAATTTAAGACAAGATTAGTTTGTTCACATCTCTGCAAAACTCGATCAAGGTTGCTTAAGCAATCATCAAAAGAAGTTCCGTAAACGGAAAAATCATCCATGAAAATCTCCACAATCTTTTCACAAAAGTCAGAGAATATAGCAGTCATACACCTTTGAAAGGTAGAAGGTGCATTGCATAAACCAAAAGGCATATGTCTATAAGCATAGGTTCCAAAAGGGCAAGTAAAGGTGGTTTTCTCTTGATCAGATTGTGATACGGGTATTTGAGAGAAACCAGAATATCCATCTAGAAAGCAAAAGTGTGTGTGCTTAGATAATCTTTCTAGCATTTGATCAATGAAAGGCTGAGGGTAGTGATCCTTCCTAGTAGCTTTATTTAATTTTCTAAAATCAATTACCATTCTATAGCCAGTAACAATTCTTTATGGAATGAGTTCATTTTTATCATTAGGAACAACGGTAATACCTCCTTTCTTAGGAACACAATGAACGGGACTTACCCATCTACTATCAGCAATAGGATAGATTATACCTGCTTCCAGAAGTTTTAATATTTCAGTTCTTACCACTTCCTTCATCTTAGGATTCAGTCGTCGTTGGTGATCAACAACGGGTTTAGCACCAGGTTTCATATTAATCTTGTGCTGACATAGAGTGGGACTAATGCCCTTAAGATCATCAAGAGTATATCCAATAGCAGCCCGGTGCTTCCTTAGAACTTTTAATAATCTTTCTTATTCATGTTCTGAAACGTTAGAACTAATAATAACAGGATATATCTTTTTCTCATCAAGATAAGCATACTTCAAAGTGTCAGGCAAGTGTTTCAATTCAAACACAGGATCACCTTTAGGTGGAGGAGGACCTCCAAGAGTTTCAATAGGCAAATTGTGTTTCAGGGGAGGTTTTCACGCAAGTGCATACCATTTTCATGGTCAAGCAAATATTGTTCTAATGGATCAGTAGAAGGCACATCAATAGAAGCGGGACCAATTATTTCATTTTTACTAGATAACGCTTTATCACGAGGTTGTCTAGTAAACTTGGAAAAATTAAACTCATGAGACACACCACCAAAACTGACACCGACAATTTGTTTTTCGCAATCTATCTTAGCATTGACGGTGCTCAAGAAAGGTCTACCAAAGATAATGGGACAAAAGTCATCTTGTGGGGAACCAAGAACTAGAAAATCAGTAGGGTATTTTACTTTCCCACACGAGACTTCAACATCTCTAACAATCCCAAGTGGTGTCATGGTGTCCCTATTAGCAAGTTTAATAGTAACATCTATGTCTTCTATTTCAGCAGGTGCTATTTCATCCATAATTTCTTGGTATAAGGTAAAACGGATAGCACTCACACTAGCACCCAAATCACATAAACCATGATAGCAATGATCTCCTATTTTGACTGAAACAACACGCATGCCCTCTATGGGTCTATGTTTATCTTTTTCATCGGGTTTAGCAATTCTAGCAGCTTCATCACAGAAGTAGATAACAAGCCCATCAATATTTTCTACCAAGAGATCTTTAACCATAGAAACACTAGGTTCTACTTTGATTTGCTCAGGGGGCTTAGGTGCTCTTATATTACTCTTATGAACCATAGTTGATACCTTAGTATGCTCCTTTATCCTAATAGGGAAAGGTGGTTTTTCAATATAAACGGTAGGCACAACTGGATCAAGATTGTAAATGATGGTTTCTTCTTTAGCTATGACCGGTTCTTTAATTTCTTATTTAATAGGGGGATGATATTTAAACCACTTATCCTTAGGGAGTTCAACGTGAGTAGCAAATGCTTCGCAAAAAGAGGCTACTATCTCAGAGTCAAGTCCATATTTAGTACTAAACTTGTGAAAGATATCAGTATTCATAAAAGATTCACAATCAAACTCAAGCTTTATACCTGACTCGTTATCTTCGTCGAGTTCCCAATCTTCGGAGTTATGTTTAATTCTTTCTAAGAGACCCCACTTGAATTCAATAGTCTTCTTCATATAAGAACCAGCACAAGAAGTATCGAGCATGGATTGATCATTATGAGAAAGCCGAGCATAAAAATTCTGAATGATAACTTCTCTCAGAATGTCATGATTGGGGCATGAATATAGCATTGACTTAAGCATCCCCCAAGCTAGAGTGATACTTTCTCCTTCATGTGGCCAAAAATTATATATATAATTCCGATCACGATGAACTAGATGCATGGGATAAAACTTTTGGTGGAATTCCCATTGCAAACGATTCCAGTTCCACGATCCAAGATCATCACATAGCCTATACCATGTCAATGCTTTTCCCTCCAAAGATAAAGGGAAAACCTTCTTCTTAACTTCATCTCCGGGTAAACCTGCAAGCTTAAATAATCCACAAATTTCGTTCACATATAATAGATGCACATCAGGATGTTCAGTTCCATCTCCTTCATAAGGTTTAGCAAGCAGTTGTTCTACCATACCCGAAGGAATTTCATAACCAATATTTTCAGTAGGTGCAGTAGGTTGAGGAGCAACTAATTGTGGCTCCGGTCGAGGTGAAGATACCCCGAACAAACCCCTCAAAGGATTGTTTTCCATAGTAGCAAGTAGCAATAAATTTCAGCACGTGGTATCATTTTTTCCTTACCGATTTCCACTTACCAAGAGCGCTTCACTCCCTGGAAACGGCGCCAAAAAAGAGTCTTGATGACCCACAAGTATAGGGGATCAATCATAGTCCTTTCGATAAGTAAGAGTGTCGAACCCAACGAGGAGCAGAAGGAAATGACAAGCAGTTTTCAGCAAGGTTATTTTTGCAAGCACTGAAATTGTAGGTAACAGATAGTTTGATAGCAAGATAATTGGAAACGAGCAAGTAATGGTAACGGTAAGTAAGGTGCAGCAAGGTAGCCCAATCCTTTTGTGGCAAAGGACAGACCAGAACAATCTCTAGTAATAAGCAAAGTGTTCTTGAGGGTACACGGGAATTTCATCTAGTCAATTTTATCATGTTGGTTTGATTCGTGTTCGCTACTTTGATAACTTGATATGTGGGTGGACCGGTGCTTGGGTGCTGTTCTTACTTGAACAACCTCCCACTTATGATTAACCCCCTCACAAGCATCCGCAATTATGAGAAAAGTATTAAGATAAAATCTAACCATAGCATTAAACGTTTGGATCCAAATCAGCCCCTTACGAAGTAGCGCATAAACTAGGGTTTAAGCTTCTGTCACTCTAGCAAGCCATCATCTAATAACTACTCCACAATGCATTCCCTTAGGCCCATGAATGGTGAAGTGTCATGTAGTCAACATTCACATGACACCACTAAAGGAATCACAACATACATATCATCAAAATATCGAACACATATCAAATTCACATGATTACTTGCAACATGACTTCTCCCGTGACCTCAAGAACAAAGGTAACTACTCACAAATAATAATCATTCTCAAGATTAGAGAGGTATTGAATAGCATAATGGAACTGAACATAAAATCTTCCACCAAATAAACCATATAGTAATCAACTACGCAAGGTAATCAACACTACTAGTCACCCATAGGTACCAATCTGAGGTTCCAGCACAAAGATTGAACACAAGACATGAACTAGGCTTTGAGAGAAGATGGTGCTGTTGAAGATGTTGATTAAGATTGGCCTCCCAAAGATGTGAGGGGTGTTGGTGATGACGATGGCTTCGCTTTCCCCCTCCGGGAGGGAAGTTCCCCTGGCGGAATCGCTCCGTCGGAGGGCAAAAGTGCTCCTGCCCAAGTTCCACCTCGAGGCAGCGGCGCTTCGCCCCGAAAGTCCTCCTCTTATTTTTTTCTAGGTTAAAAGTGAATTTATAACAGAAGATGGGCACCGGAGGTGGGCCGAGGAGGGCACAACCCACCAGGGCGCGCCCAGGGGGGGCTGGCGCGCCCTGGTGTCTTGTGCCCACCAGGGTGGCCCCCTCCGGTAGTTTTTTGCTCCAGTAATTTTATTTATTCCAAAAATAATTTCCGTAAAATTTTAGCTTCATTGTGCAGGATCGAAAGTATGTCTAGAGGGGGGTGATTAGACTACTTGACAAATAAAATTTCTACATTTTCTTAATTTTAAGTGTTGGCAGATTTTAGCAATGATAGCAAGTCAAGCACACCCTACACATGCATGTCTAAGAGTATAGCAGCGGAAATTAAAGACAAGCATATGTAATAGAGGATAGGGAAGAAGATCAAACGCAATTTGGAGACACGAAGATTTTTCCCATGGTTCCGATAGGTGGTGCTATCGTACGTCCACGTTTATGGAGTCTTCAACCCACGGAGGGTAACGGTTGCGAGAGTCCATGGAGGGCTCCACCCATAAGGGTCCACGAAGTAGCAACCATGACTATTCCATAACGGCTTCCGTCCACGAAGGAATGGCCTCACTATGGGTAGATCTTCACGAAGTAGGCGATCTCCTTTCCCTTACAAACTTCTTGGTTCAACTCCACAACACGAAGTAGGAGGCTCCCAAGCGACACCTAACCAATCTAGGAGGCACCACCCTCCAAAAGGTAATAGGCTCGATGATGATGATGAACTCCTTGCTCTTGTGCTTCAAGATGATAGACTCCTCAACACTCAATCACTCTCTCACAGATTTGGCTTTGGTGGAAGAGATTGATTGGGTGGAAAGCAACTTGGGGAGGCTAGAAATCAAGATTCATATGGTTGGAATGGAATGTCTTGATCTCAACACATGAGTAGGTGGCTCTCTCTCATAAAATTGGATGGGGCAAGTATGGAATAATTCTGAGTGCTTCTCTTTCGAGTGAGTGGTGGTGAAGGGGTATATATAGGCATCTCCAAACATCCAACCGTTACACCTATAATGACCAACTCGGTGACACCGAAGTGTAAAACTCGGTGGTACCGTGTTGCTCAAAAGGTAGCAACTTTTGAATCTCGGTGAGACCGATATATTAGTCTTGGCAGTACCGATCAGGTGACCAACGGTCAGATTGCAAAACTCGGTGGCACCGATCCAAACAACTCGGAAATTCTGAATTGAAGAAAAGGGGCAACAGAATGTTGGCAACCTAAACTCGGTGGCACTGATGCAGAATTGGTTGTACCAAAAACTTAGGGTTTGGCTGGGATCTGTTTGAGGTGAAATTCGGTAGGGCCGAGTGGGAAATATTTGTGGCACCGATTTTGCATGATAGGCTTTTGACAGACTTTTGTGGAAGAGCTTGTGGGTGTTTTTGGTGACTATCACTTGTGCACGTGGAGCATTTTGTTCACCATCAATACCTCACCCCCTTTTAATAGTATTGGCTTTCCTATAGACTCAAAGTGATTTCTCACAAAGTAAAATGTAGAGTCTTCTTGCTTGAAGCTTTGCCAATCCTATTCCTTGCATCTAGGGGTCTCTCCACAATCCTTTTGCCATCCCATCATTGAACTTTTCCTGAAATATACTTAGTGGAAACATTAGTCCAATGAGATATATGTTGTTATTAATTACCAAAACCACCAAGGGAGCAAATGTGCTTTAAATCTCCCCCTTTTTGGTAATTTATGACAATATATAGATCAAAGCTTCGACATATGATATAATCAATGAATATAATCGTCGCTTTGAGAAGTATGTGATAAGCAAGAGCTCCCCCTAAATTTGTGCACTATTTTGAATTTGCGTTTGAATGCAAGTGCACAATCGATTAGGTATATGGGGCACTCTTCCATGTCACATACAACTTGGTGGTGTGCGAGAGTAATAAGAATGAACATCATAGCACAACACAACAAGCAAAAGTGAATGATCATCTCATAGGCATCTCAAGGATAGGAAATAGTAGAAGCACACATCAAGTGTATGATCAAACACAAACAAATCAAAAGATATCAATGTTTTTGAAGAGCGATAAAAAGCAACACTCTCCCTCTCTCGAAGCCCTAATGATCTATACAACTTCTCCCCCTTTGGCAACAAGTTACCAAAAAGTTCAAAGGTATATAGAACTAGGCATCTCTCTGGAGCTGTTTTCCTCCAGTAGCAGATGAAGGAGTCGAGAGAACGGCACCAGCGAAAACTTCAACAGACGTCATGGATGGAGTTGGTGTAGCAACTAGAGGTGCTGGTGTAGCTGACGGACCTGAAGGTGCCGATGGAGCTGTAGCAGGTGCTGATGAAGAAGGCCTCAACTCTGGAGCAGTCACTGTAGGAGTCCTGGCTTTAGTCCTGAACTGGGTGTCGGCTCTGAGAGGTGGACTGTCCTCATCATCATCTGTGGTGTGGGGACTGGGCACGCCGTCAACTTCTCTCTTGAGCTCATTTATTGTCACTGTGAGCTCATCCACCTTGTTGTTGAGAATGTGAAACTTGTTCTCAACAATCCTTCCCACACTCTCCTGGTTCTTCAAGATATTTCCAATGTCCTTCTGCATGCTGAGAACGGAACTAAGAAGAAGATCCATCTCCTCACTCCGGGTCGTTGGCACCTGAGCACTAGTGTCTCTGGCTGCCTCTGTCTCTGCCTGTGCTGTAGCTAAGGTGGGATGATCTGGATCCATCACCACAACATTGTCTTCTAGCTCTGGCAAGAGTGGCAAATGTATTCGATCAAGTGCATACACGTGCTTCTCCAGCTCGGAGTTGATAAGCATCTGAATGTATGGTGCATAGCCACATGATCTCTTCTGGTCTGCAGCAGTCCTCTTCACGGTTTCAACTATCAAGTCCATCACCCTAAATCTGGTGTGTTGATCAATATGGAGCAGCATGTTGATAGAATATCCTCTGATCATCTTCTCATCTCCAGACTTAGGCATCAATGTATACCTCAAGATGGTGTTGGTTGTGCGTAGGCCAGCCTGAAGAAAATAGATGGATCCAAGATTGTGTGAATGCACATTTGCAGCAGGGATCTCATTGTACATATTGGCCATGGAGTTGTGGTTTGCCTTGGACTCAGAGTACACATCCAAGTCTCCTTCTTGCACCTGTGAGGCTCCTAAGATGGTAGCCCACTCATCAACAGTGGATTCATATCTGGTGCCTTCGGTCATCCATACAATCCTACCATCTCCATAGAAATGTGCAGTGGAGTAGAATTGCATGATCATCTCATCACTCCAGGCAGTGAACTCTTTTCCAACAAACTCATCAATGCCAATGCAGTGGAAATTATCCTGCACACTTGGAAAGAAATCTTGGTTCTCCTTGATGTACTTCCAGTCAACATACCTCATATCACTAACTGCAGGGCTCTTGTCAAGCAGAATAGTCTCATAGAAGTCTTGTTGTTCCTTGGTGTAGAATCTGTAGTCTACAGCTGTCCTTCTCCTCTGAGAATAGGGATCTTTGGCTCTGCACTCTCTCAGTCCATAATCCTTCCTCTTCTTCAGCAGCAGCTTCTGGATCCTCATACATAGAGGTAGGTCTGCCCACAACATATACAATCCTCTTCCTGGACTTCTTCTTGTCACCTGCCTTCTTAGGCATAGAATTCTTCCTTGGAGGTGACTCAAGGTGAAGGGTCATGCTTTGCTTGACATAGTCTGGTGCCTTCATATCCTTAGCACTAACATACACCTTCTTAGTTGGCCTCTTGGAAGATGTGGCTTCAGCAGTTGTGCTCTTGGCAACTTTATCCTTCTTGGGTGGCTCTTCTGGCACAAAATCTTCATCCTCCTCATCAGAGTTCAACTTCCTCCTTGTCCTGGTGGCAGCCTTGGGCAAATCAGGTGAGCTAGGCACATCATCAGAGCTGCCCTCAGGACTAGTGCCTGAGCTCATATCAACATTCTCCTCTCTGAAATTGTTCTGACTGTCATCTGAGCCTGACATACTGACCCTAAGAATAGAGCATAGAAGAGTAGAAAGGTTGAGCCATCACAAAATGCAGAAGTTTTCTAAAATTTGAACTTAGAATTCTAAAGGTTTGCTTTCTGCAAAGGGAATTTCGGTACCACCGAGTCACAATTTTCGGATCCACCGAGACTCACAGTCTGGTTTATAGAAAATGGCAACCACTTCAGTTTCACCGAAAGTGGGTGCTCGGTTTCACCGAGACTGTCCTCAGTAGACCTAAAAACTAAATCGGTAAAACCGATTTTTGCGCTTCAGTGTCACCGAGATTCGGATTGCGGACGACAAAACCTAAAAATTCGTTGTTCTCTATTCTAATGGACAATTATTGAGGATAGAATGATCTCAAACTGTGTCTTATCGATGGAACGATCCTAATGCGCATGAATTGGATAGAGGAGCGCACAAGGGGTCGGATTCGTACCCTAACTTGGTGACGAGTCCGCTACGGCGACGACGGCGGTGAGGATTCCGTCGACGATGGCGAATTCCAATGGCGGAGGCACTCAGGAAGATAACGGCGAGGACCAGGTGTCCACGAACGGCAGCTAGGGTTTGGAGGAACCGGACGTTTGAAGAAGTGATTTCAAAAGATGGGTCCGCCACATTAAGTACCCATCGCTGTCGGTGACACCGATTCAAAATTATCGGTGCCACCGAGTTACTCAACTGTCAGCTGACAGGGAAACTCGGTGAAGCCGAGAAGATGGAATCGGTGTTACCGAGATTGGAAAACTAGATCAACCCTAGGCATCGATGAGACCAAGATTTTTGTGTTGGTTCCACCGAGATGCACTTGGGAGGTTTTGGTGGTCAGTCCTTGTCGATACGGAACTCCGAGTGCTCCTCACACAGAGAGATCGAGAAGTACTTGTTCAAGTTTTGTGATGCAGCAAGAATAGAATATGAGACGAGAAAGCATAGATAGCTAGAGAGGGGTCCTAGGCATTCTTGTCCATCCAATGGGCAAAAGAGAAAACAAAGTCCAAATAGCAACAATTGGATGTCCTCGAATGATAAAAGATATGCAAACCTGCATGCTCACACAATAAGATGTCCAATGAAATCATGGCAAACATGCAAAACCACTCTAGTATCTACCAAGCACTTTGGCGATGATGGAGTCATCTATATATGAGTATATTGACTTAGGAGCCAAGCAAGAATACTTGATCATAGGTCATACTCATCGTTTAAGCACAAGTGGGGTTACCACTTTTACATAAAGCATTTAATGTTGTCACATTCTAAGAGATGCTTTAACTCAAGTCTTAGAGTAAAGCTCCCCCTTTATGTGACATCCCCCCATAAGAGGGATAAACTAACCTTGGGTTTGTCGTAGAAGACTTCATGTGGGTGATGTAGTGGTGGATGCTCAAGGTTGATGAAGACATCTTGAGTTGGGAGCATCCTTGTTGTTTCCTTACTCTTCTCACCTACATGGGTTAGTCCCAAGCACAAGAGACAAATACAAGGATATCTATGGACTTGGAGTGCAAAGCATATAGGATGATGTCCATGGATTCATTAATTACCTTGTCCCTTGCTTACCTTTGAGGGAGTGTGTGACTCCTTGAACTATTGCATAGTGTTGATGTTGATTGCAACTAGTCCTTGCCAATAAAGAATATGAGTGAATTTCCTTGGCGGAGTCACCCCTCAAGAACTTCTCTATTTCTTCTTCTTGGGGACCCACATCAACTTGATGGGAATCCTTGGTGTTGAATTGGCACTTGTAGAAGTTGAGCTTTTAGAAGCTTTGGGAACCCACTTGACCAAAGCTTGGGATTCATCTTCATATGAGTCAATCTCCTCTTGAAGCTTGTCCTTGCCCTTGAGCTTGTGGTCTTGTGGTGGAAGGTCATCTTGAGCTTTTATTCCCTTGGGGAGAGTATGTTCATACTTCTCCGTTTGAGGAACAAACTTTGGCTTGGGGTATTGACCTTCTTCCCATTCAACTCCATTTGCGTTGAAGTAGCCAATGCCATGGTTCTTCCAGTATCCTCCGTGCTTGCGTACAATCTTCTCAAATTGCTTACATCCGGAAAGACTTTTGTAGATACCTTTCTATATAATTCCTTTCAATAAATCGTTTTCTTGCTCAAGTGTAACTTGGCTAAGAGAATCATCATTAGTGGAATCAATAGAACTACTAGAAGCAACATCATTAGATTTAGCATTTTTATTGTTGCTACTAGATGAAGAACCTTTCTTGCCTTTGTTACTAGTTTGTCTAGGTTTAACTTACGGCATAAATGTAGACAAGCATAATCATTTGGCTAGATAAGATGAAGTCATCTTTCGGAGATCATCATTGATAGCTTTAAGAAACTCATGTTCTTGCTCCAAGGTGAGCTTCTTGAAGCGTAGATTCTCATGAGTATTTACAAGCTCTCTATGATCTTCTAGAGTAAATTCATGGGCTAACTTAAGAGTGTTTAATTCTTTAGTTAGTCGATCTATTTCCATCTTATCATCATCACACGACTTATCTTGACTAACATGAAAATTATCAAGTTCATTTTGACTAATATCACTAGCTTTATCAAAGAACAAGTAATCATCTCCAAGCAAATCATCCTCGTCGCTATTGAAATCAAGATACTCGGGGTGTGATACCTTGGGGCCTTTAGCCATGAAGCAACTTCCACTTCCTTCATTTGGTGAATCAAATATGTCATAGGAGTTGGTAGTCACTAGTGCAAGTCCAGCAACACCTTCATCTTGACTATAGTCGGAGTTGGAGTGATAGCTTCTCTCAGAGGGGTTGTCGGATTTGGAGCCGGAAACCCATTCACCAACGTGATCTTGATGTATTCTTCTTGAGTAGCTCCTGGTGTACTTGTCCTTCTTCTCCGAGTCCCTACTTCTCCTTGATGGTCTTCGTTCATAACGGTCATCTCTACTCATTCTCTCTCTTCGAGGTGATTCATCTCTTGAGCTTCGTATTCTAGGTGACTCTTCTCTTCGTTTGTAGGGAGCCGTGCACTCATTGGAATAGTGTTCGGGCTTCCCACAGTTGTAGCAGTTTCGGTCACGACTTGACGAACGCTTCTCTTCATATCTTGAGTTGGAGCTTCGTTCTTTGCCTCTATTCTTGTAGAATTTGTTGAATTTCTTGACCATGAGGCTTATCTCTTCATTGGTGACAAGGTTGTCGCTTGAAGTTGTGGGAGCATCACTTGTGGCTTTGTAAGCACCGCTAGACTTGTTGTGAAGCTCTTCTTTGTCTTTGAGTGTCATCTCATGAGCAACAATCCTTCCAATGACTTCCGTAGGCTTGAGATCTTTGTAGTTGGGCATCATTTGGATAAAAGTGCACACGGTGTCGTATCTCTCATCCAAAGCTCTAAGTATCTTCTTGATGATGAATTTGTCAGTCTTCTCTTCGCTTCCTAAGCCGGCAATATCATTGGTGATGAGAGCTAGACTAGAGTACATTTCTGCGACTCCTTCACCATACTTCATCTTGAACTTGTCAAGTTGACTTTGAAGAACATCTAACTTGGATTCTCTCATGGATTCGGTACCTTCGTGCATATCAACCAAAGTATCCCAATTTTTTTGGCATTCTCAAGACGACTGATTTTGTTGAATTCTTCGGGGAATATGCAGTTGAAAAGAATGTCACATGTTTGAGCGTTGTATTGCAACATCTTCAATTCTTCCGCGGTCGCTTGACGATCCGGTTCCTTTCCATCACCAAAGAATTCATCTGGCAAGCCAACATGAACAACAGCCCAAACGGCTCGATTATGACCAAGAATATGCATTTTCATTTTGTGCTTCCAACTAGCAAAATTTGTACCATCAAAGTATGGACCTCTACGTTGGTAATTTCCCTCGCTAGATGCCATACTCTCCTAGGTTGTGAAACCAATGCAATGGAGATCAAAGCTCCGATACCACTTGTAGGATCGAAAGTATGTCTAGAGGGGGGGTGATTAGACTACTTGACAAATAAAATTTCTACCTTTTCCCAATTTTAAGTGTTGGCAGATTTTAGCAATGATAGCAAGTCAAGCACACCCTACACATGCACGTCTAAGAGTATAGCAGCGGAAAGTAAATACAAGCATATGTAATAGAGGATAGGGAGGAAGATCAAACGCAATTTGGAGACACGAAGATTTTTCCCGTGGTTCCGATAGGTGGTGCTATCGTACGTCCACGTTTATGGAGTCTTCAACCCACGGAGGGTAACGGTCGCGAGAGTCCACGGAGGGCTCCACCCATAAGGGTCCACGAAGTAGCAACCTTGACTATTCCATAACGGCTTCCGTCCACGAAGGACTAGCCTCACTATGGGTAGATCTTCACGAAGTAGGCGATCTCCTTGCCCTTACAAACTTCTTGGTTCAAATCCACAACACGAAGTAGGAGGCTCCCAAGCGACACCTACCCAATCTAGGAGGCACCACCCTCCAAAAGGTAATAGGCTCGATGATGATGATGATGAACTCCTTGCTCTTGTGCTTCAAGATGATAGACTCCTCAACACTCAATCACTCTCTCACAGATTTGGCTTTGGTGGAAGAGATTGATTGGGTGGAAAGCAACTTGGGGAGGCTAGAAATCAAGATTCATATGGTTGGAATGGAATGTCTTGATCTCAACACATGAGTAGGTGGCTCTCTCTCAGAAAATTGGATGGGGCAAGTATGGAATAGTTCTGAGTGCTTCTCTTTCGAGTGAGTGGTGGTGAAGGGGTATATATAGGCATCTCCAAACATCCAACCGTTACACCTATAATGACTAACTCGGTGACACCGAAGTGTAAAACTCGGTGGTACCGAGTTGCTCAAAAGGTAGCAACTTTTGAATCTCGGTGAGACCGATATATAAGTCTCGGCAGTAACGATCAGGTGACCAACGGTCAGATTGCCAAACTCGGTGGCACCGATCCAAACAACTCGGAAATTCCAAATTGAAGAAAAGGGGCGACACAATGTTGGCAACCTAAACTCGGTGGCACCGATGCAGAATCGGCTGTACCGAAAACTTAGGGTTTGGCTGGGATCTGTCTGAGGTGAAAATCGGTAGGGCCAAGTGCGAAATATTTGTGGCACCGATTTTGCATGATAGGCTTTTGACAGACTTTTGTGGAAGAGCTTGTGGGTGTTTTTGGTGACTATCACTTGTGCACGTGGAGCATTTTGTTCACCATCAATACCTCACCCCCTTTTAATAGTATTGGCTTTCCTATAGACTCAAAGTGATTTCTCACAAAGTAAAATGTAGAGTCTTCTTGCTTGAAGCTTTGCCAATCCTATTCCTTGCATCTAGGGGTCTATCCACAATCCTTTTGCCATCCCATCATTGAACTTTTCCTGAAATATACTTAGTGGAAACATTAGTCCAATGAGATATATGTTGTTATTAATTACCAAAACCACCAAGGGAGCAAATATGCTTTCACATTGGAGTTGTGCAGAATAGGTATCTCTGATGTGCTTTTCTGGGGTCCAGAATTCCAGTTGCCGGTCTTCTCCCTCTTTGTGTAAACCTTGCATATTATGAGAGAAAAGGCATTAGAATCACTCCCTAAAGCATTATTATTCAACAAAACACAATAAATAACAGTAGGAAATCATGATGCAAAATGGACGTATCATGGAGTAATAGTAATAGGTGTAGGCAGGAGTCGGCCTTTTTTTATGGACGTGATGCCTATATACACATGATCACTACCGTGAAAATCGCATAACTATTCGCTTTTCGATCAATTGCCCAACAGTAATTTGTTACCCATCGTATGTTGCCTACATGACACATGCCGCTAGGAAAAACTATGGCCCCCGGGTCTATTCACTTATAAATTTACAAACGCTACTACTACCTCGCTGCCTTTATTTATATTTTATTTTATTTACAATTATCTACAATTATCTACACAACTCATTTTCTTGCAAATAACGAGATCAAAGGGGATTGACAACCCTCTTGCCCGCGTTGGGTGCAAGTTGTTTGCTCTTTTGTGTGCAGTCGCTGAAGACGGTTGAGGATTGATATTACTATTGGTTCGATAATGCTTGGTTTCATAACTGAGGTAAATACTTACCCACTTTGTGCTGACATTACCCGTTCCTCTTCACGAAAAACCCAACGCAGATCACAAGTATCAGGAAGGATTTCTGGCGCTGTTGCCGGGGAATATCATCACCAACTATCAAGTAACTTCAGACAAATTATCATTCACTTTTCTATATTTTTATTTGATGTTATATTTATTTTGTTTCATAAAAATCAAAAATATAAAAATATTTATCTTTGCTTGTTACTAGTTTACTCCTTTGCTCGTTTTACTTGCCAGTTTACTTGTCCTGCTTGTTACTTTGCTTGTTCGGTCACCATGTCTCAAGATGTTACTAAGTTGTGTGACTTCTCAAATACTAATAATGATGATTTTATTAGTACTCCTATACCACCCAAAACTAGTGCGGAGGCTTTTGATATTAATGCTGCATTGCTAAATCTTGTCATGAAGGATCAATTTTTGGGAAGTCCTAATGAGGATCCCGCGTCACATCTTAATACCTTTGTTGAATTACATGATATGCTAAATAAAAAGGATATGTATAATGATATTGTGAAATTAAACTTATTTCCTTTTTCACTAAGAGATAAAGCTAAGGCTTGGTTTTCATCTTTACCTCGTAATAGTATTGCAAAATGGGATAAGTGTAAAGATGCTTTTATTGCCAAGTATTTTCCTCCTGCTAAAATAATCTCTCTTAGAAATCAAATAATGAATTTTAAACATCAAGATCAAGAGCATGTTTCACAAGCTTGGGAAATAATGAAATTGATGATAAGAAATTGCCCTACTCATGGCTTAAATTTGTGGATGATTATCCAAAACTTCTATTTTGGACTAAACTTTGTGTCTAGAAATCTTCTAGATTCTGCTGTAGGTGGTACCTTTATGGATGTGACCTTAGGAGAGGCCAAACAACTTTTGGATAACATTATGACAAATTATTCTCAATGGCATACCGAAAGAGCTCCAACCAGTAAGAAGGTAAATTCTGTTGAAGAAACTGCTACTTTGAGTGAAAAAGTGGATGCTCTTATGAATATGGTTGCTAGTAAAAATGCTCATGTTGATCCCAATGATATGCCCTTGTCTAATTTGATTGAGAAAAATAATGATGCTATTTATGTGAACTTTATCGCGAAATAATTTCAACAACAATGCTTATAGAGGAAACTTCAATTCTAGACCATATCCCGATAATTCCTCTAACAACTATGGAAATTATTATGGTAATTCTTATGAAAATTCTTCTATAAATTCTAATAGGATAACCTCTGATCTTGAGAACACAATTAAAGAATTCATTAATTCTCAAAAGGTTTTCAACACTATGGTAGAAGAAAAATTGCATGTAGTTGTTGCTTTGGCCAAAAACATGGATAGAAATGATCTTTATGTAGAAAGTCTTAAAATCAAAACTTTGCCACCTAAGCATGATTTTAATGAGACTATTAAATCTATCCAAATATCCATTAGTGGAAGTAAGGAGAGGACCTCTAAGTTGAAAGCTAAACGGGAATTCTTAGAAAAGTCTCTTCCACCCGGTTTTTACCGGAATCATGATGAAGATCTTAAAATGATTGGTACTTCTCCTATTGAACCTTTGTTTACTTATCTGAATATAAATGATAAAGGGACTGGAGATTAGTCAACTTTAGTTGAGAAGGGTCTCGTTTGCTTGGAGGGTGATGATTTGATGCTAAAATTAAAAAACGTGTGTTTGGAGAGGTCAAAACTTTAACTAGTGATGTGCCCACTATTTTGGATTACAAGGACTTTAATTATGATAATTGCTCTTTAGTAGAATGTATTTCCTTGTTGCAAACCATTATTAGCTCACCCAATGCTTATGAACAAAACAAAGCTTTTACCGAACATATAGTAGCTAGAAGCTATGATAAAAGCTTATCATGAGAAACTTGAGCTTGAAGTTTCTACTCCTAGAAAATTGCATGATCGGTGGGAACCAACTATCAAAATAAAGATAAATAAATATGAATGTGATGCCTTGTGTGACCTTGGTGCTAGTGTTTCAACTATTCCTAAATCTCTTTGTGATGTGCTTGGTCTCACTAATATTCAAGATTGTTCCCTTAACTTGCATCTTGCGGATTCTACCATTAAGAAAGCTCTAGGTAGGATTAATGATGTGCTCATTATTGCAAATAAAATTAATGTGCATGTAGATTTTATTGTGCTTGATATTAATTGCAATCCTACTTGTCCCATAATACTTGGAAGACCTTTCCTACGAACTATAGGTGCAATTATTGACATGAAGGAGGGAAACATAAGGTTCCAATTCCCATTAAAGAAAGGCATGTAACACTTCCCTAGAAATAGATATAAACCACCTTATGAATCAATCATGAGAGCTACTTATGGGTGGAGTGTCAAAGATGCCAACACTTGAAACTATGCATTATGCCTAGCTAGGGGCATAAAACAATATCGCTTGTTGGGAGGCAACCCAATAGTTATCTTTATTTTGGCTTTTTTACTTCCTGTTTGTTTTTGATAACATGATTATTGCCTCTGTAATGATTACGTTTTTATGTTTAAATTAGTGTTTGTGCCAAGTAAAGCCTTCGGGATGACTCACAAGATGAGTAGAATCGATGTTGAAACAAAACAGAAACTTTTGACTCCAGTACAGGAATTTTCATTTTTTACCGGAGCGTGATAATCATATGAATTTTTTAAAAAGTATTTCTATATAAATTTTAGAGGTTTTCCTAATTTTTCAGAATTGTTAGACTTACAAAAGTATAGGTTCTCTACAGATTTCTATAGACTGTTCTGTTTTAGACAGATTATGTTTTTTCTTGCATAGTTTGCTTGTTTTGATTGTGCTATGGATTGTATCGGGGGGTATAAGACATGGAGAAGTTAGAATAAAGTACCTATTATGCAATTATGAAATAATAATCAATTTATAACCATACCTAAAGTATTCAATATGTTGCTTATACTAACGGGTCTCACGAAGTTTTGTTGAGTTTCGTGTGATTGAAGTTTTCAAGTTTTGGGTGTTATCATGATGGACAAAGGAATAAGAGGCGGCAAGAGCCTAAGCTTGGGGAAGCCCAAGGCAGCCCCAGGTAATATTCTAAGGAAGACTCAAGCGTCTAAGCTTGGGGATGCCCCGGAAGGCATCCCATCTTTCGTCTCAATCCATCGGTATGTCACTTGAAGCTATATTTTTATTCATCACATGATATGAGTTTTGCTTGGAGCGTTGTTTGTTTTTGTTTGCTTTTACTTTCAGTTTGCCACAATCATCATTTGCTGGAAACACCTATTTGAGAGAGACACACCTTCATCATAATTTGTTAGAATACTCTATGAGCTTCACTTATATCTTTTGAGCTTAGCAGTTGCTCTAGTACTTCACTTATATCTCTTGAGCACGGTGGCGTGTAGATTTTATAGAAATAATTTCACTCTCGCTCTTCACTTATATTTGTTTGAGAGTTAATAAATAGTGACGTTAATTTGCATGGGTCATAAGACTAGTCCAAAAATATTAGGTATTCAATGAGTGATAATCAAAACCATCATGTAGCACATATAGAGAAATTGTGGGTTATTGATATTGATGTGCTAACATGAACAAGGTGTGAGTTCATAATTGTTGATTCATAGAAGTGTCGATATTAAGAGAGGTTAACTTCTCGTTCGTCTAAAAATTAAAAAGGCATGTTGATGATGTGTGAGCATTTCTATTCCTCGTTGAAATCCTAGTGTTGTTTTGGGTCGGAGGCGCGCGATGGTTAACTCCTACCAACCTCTTCCCTTGGGGCATGCGAGTAGTACTTTGATATGTGATAAAACTAATAAAACTTTGCAATAAGTATATGAGTTCTTTATGACTAATGTGAAACCATGGACATACGCAATCTCACCACCTCATATTTTCTAGCCTCTTCGGTACCGTGCATAGCCCATTCTCACCTTGAGGATCGGTGCAACTTTCGCCGGTGCATCCAAACCCCGTGACATGATACGCTCTGTTGCACATAAGCCTCATTATATCTTCCTCAAAACAGCCACCATACCTACCTATCATGGCATTTTCATAGCCATTCCGAGATATATTGCCATGCAAATTCCATCATCACTTCACATGACTAGTTCGTTCATCATCATATTGCTTTGCATGATCATATAGAGCTGACATAGTATTTGTGGAAAAGCCACCGTTCATCATATTTTTGACACATGTCACGCTAGATCTTTCACATCCTGGTACACTGCCAGAGGCATTCATATAGACTCATATCTTTCTATCAGTTCTTCATATCGAGTTGTAAGTAAATAAAAGTGTGATGATCATCATTGTTAGAGCATTGTCCCAGTGAGGAAATAAAAATGGGTGAGGCCAAATGAGCCCACCATAATAAAACAAATGAGAGAAAATGAGAGAAGGGACTTTGCTACTATCCTTTACCACACTTGTGCCTCAAAGTGGCACCTTGTTCCTCATATAGAGAGTCTCATGTTATGTCATTTTCATATGCTAGTGGGAATTACTTTTTCATTATTATAAACTTGGCTTGTGGGCCCCTGGCGGCTCTCCTGACCACGTTCTCTGGCCTATAAATTCTTATATATCGTAAAAACCCTGGAGGCAGTCTCGAAACCCTTTTTACGCTGTCGCAAGTCTCTGTTCCGTCACGAGGCCATCTGGAGCTCCGTTCCGGCACCCTGCCAGAGGGGGGATCGACCACGGAGGGCCTCTTCATCAACCTTGTTGCCCTCATGATGATGTGTGAGTAGTTCACCACTGACCTACGGGTCCATAGCTAGTACCTATATGACAATCTCTCTATCTCTTGATATTCAATACAATGATCATCGCATCTTCGCTTTGATCTATCCGATGTAATCCTATTGTGCGGTGTGTTTGTTGGGATCCGATGAATTGTGGGTTTATGTTTAGATTATTCATGAAAAGTATTTGAGTCACCTCTGAATATTAAGATTATTATTTGCATGATCATTATAGCTTCGTAATTATCTCCGATCTATCGATGTGCTTTGGCCAAGTAGATTGATCTATCTTCAGTGGAAGGGGTGCGTTGTGGAAGGTTCAACCTAGCGGTGCTCTATATCCCACTGACAGAAAGGGACAAGACATGTCTTTGTGTTGTTGCTACTAAGGATAACACGATGGGGTTTATTCATATTGCTTGAGTTTACTTTGTCTACATCATGTCATCGTTCTCCATGCATTACTCTGTTTTACTTAATCTTCTAGATGCATGTTGGATAGCGGTCGATGAGTGGAGTAATAGTAATAGGTGCAGGCAGGAGTCGGCCTATTTGTTTATGGGCGTGATGCCTATATACACATGATCATTGCCATGAAAATCGCATTACTATACACTTTTCTATCAATTGCCCAACAGTAATTTTTTACCCATCGTATGTTGCCTACATGAGAGATGTCGCTAGGAAAACTATGGCCCCCGGGTCTATTCACTTATAAATTTACAAACGCTACTATTACCTTGTTGCCTTTATTATATTTTATTTTATTTCCAATTATCTACACAACTCATTTGCTTGCAAATAACGAGATCAAGGGAATTGACAACCCTCTTGCCTGCGTTGGGTGCAAGTTGTTTGCTCTTTTGTGTGCAGCCGGTGAGGACAGTTGAGGATTGATATTCCTATTGGTTCGATAAACCTTGGTTTCATAACTGAGGGAAATACTTACCCACGTTGTGCTGCAATTACCCGTTCCTCTTCATGGAAAACCCAACGCGGATCACAAGTATCAGACATGGCTGAATCAGCTACCCCATGGCAGTATTTACAGCTGGAAATACCTGGTCCGAGTGTTTGTCAAGACGTCCGAAGGCACTTACATGTGCCCGTGTGGATTGACTGAGTTGCAGCACTGCGTGCGGAGGAACAACGAGACTCTCCGCGAGTATATACAACGTTGGACCACGTTGCACAACACCGTGGAAAATGTGGTGGAGCATCAGGCCATCTGTGCCTTCAAGGTAGGCCTCTGGTACCGCGAGCTCACCTTGAAGTTCGGCCGGTGTGATGTTTTGTCCCTCAGTCGGGCCATGGAAATCGCCAGTCGGTATGCCAATTGTGAGGTAGAAGACCGCCTCAGGAGCGGCAAAGGCCGCGCGTCCGAAGTTCCCCAGTCAGGAGGCAGCGCAGGCAATAAGCAGAAATGAAAGGCCGAACCAGCCAACAAAGCAGAAGCCGCAGCTGTGCCTGGGCAAAGCAAGAATAAGGGAAAGTAGAAGCGGAAGAGGGATTGTGCAGCCAAGAAGGCGAGACCAAGGGCGACATCTTGGATCAGCCCTGCCAGATTCACACCAAGAGGGATGAAGATGGAAACCTAATTCTGTCAAAGCATACCACTCAGGAGTGTCGTCTGCTCAAGTAGGAGATGCGAGGAAAGTCCTCCGAGGACAAGGACGATGACGACACAAAGGGCGTAGACGCCTCCGGGTACCCCAATGTCGAGAAGGTCCTCATGATCTTCGCTGACGTAGAGCGCAAGAGCCGATTGAAGGTCATCAACTGGGAGGTCAACATGGCAGTTCCGACTGTCACCAAGTATTTGGATTGGGCCAACACGCCCATTACATTCGATCAGTACGATCACCCGGCTCACGTGCTGACCCCTGGGCGGCAGGCGCTGGTGGTGGATCTGGCTGTTAATGGGGTCCGACTGTGGAAAGTTCTCATGGACGGGGGCAACAGACTTAACATCATCTACGCCGACATGTTGAATGCGATGGAGATCCCCTTGTCCCGACTGAGCAAGAGCAACATGCACTTTCATGGGTTCATCCCCAGAAAGAACGCGAATTCACTCGGGTAGATTGCCCTCAATGCCATTTTCGGAAGTGAGAAGAACTACAGGAAGGAACGTCTGACCTTTGAGGTGGTGGACTTCCGGAGTGCATATCAAGCCATCCTGGGTAGGCCCGCCTACGCTCGTTTCATGGCCCGGCCATGCTACGTGTATCTTAAGCTTAAGATGTCAGGCCCGAAAGGCGTGATCACGAGCACTCGCAATCGGAGGTTCGCCGAAGAGTGCCTCCAGCAGGGCTCTAAGATCGCAGATGAGCAGATAGCGGTCGCCGAGCTCGATGAACTCAAGAACACGGTGGATGCCGCAGTGCTTCTCAGGTCGAAGAAACCGGCCACTGAGTCCGCTTTTCAGTTGGCTGATGAGACGAAGCAAGTCCACATCCATCCGTCGGATCCGAATGCGGCAGCGACCAACATCTCCACGACACTCGGCGAGAAATAGGAAGGCGAGCTCATCCAGTTCCTCCGTGAGAACTAGGACATCTTGATACGTCTCCAACGTATCTATAATTTTTGATTGTTCCATGCTATTATATTATCCATCTTGGATGTTTTATATGCATTTATATGCTATTTTATATTATTTTTGGGACTAACCTATTAACCTAGAGCCTAGTGCCAGTTTCTGTTTTTTCCTTGTTTTTGAGTTTTACAGAAAAGGAATATCAAATGGAGTCCAAACGGAATAAAAATTTACGGTGATCATTTATGGACCAGAAGAAGCCTAGGGAGCATTGGAGGTGGGCCAGAAGAGCCACGAGGCAATCACAAGCCTAGGGGGCGCGCCCCCCTGGCTTGTCGCCGCCTCGTGGGCCCCCTTGACTTGTTTCCGACGCCCAAATTTCTTATAAATATAGAAACCTCCAGAAAGAAACCTAGATGGGGAGTTCTGCCGCCGCAAGCCTCTGTAGCCACGAAAAATCAAACGGGAGCCCGTTCTGGCACCTTGCCGGAGGGGGAAACCATCACCGGAGGCCATCTTCATCATCCCGGCGGTCTCCATGACGAGGAGGGAGCAGTTCACCCTCGGGGCTGAGGGTATGTACCAGTAGCTATGTGTTTGATCTCTCTCTCTCTCTCTCGTGTTCTTGAGATGACACAATCTTGATGTACCGCGAGCTTTTTAATATAGATGAATCATATGGAGTTTTCCCTTCTCTATCTTCTTGTGATGAATTGAGTTTTCCCTTTGAAGTTTTCTTATCGGATTGAGTCCTTAAAGGATTTGAGAACACTTGATGTATGTCTTGCGATGGGATATCCGTGGTGACAATGGGATGTTCTATTGATCCACTTGATGTATGTTTTGGTGATCAACTTGCGGGTTCCGTGACCTTGGGAATCTATGCATAGGGGTTGGCACATGTTTTCGTCTTGACTCTGCGGTAGAAACTTTGGGGCACTCTTTGAAGTTCTTTGTGTTGGATTGAACCTGATGAATCTGAAATTGTGTGATGCATATCGTATAATCAAGCCCATGGGTACTCGTGGTGACATTGGAGTATCTAGGTGACATTAGGGTTTTGGTTGATGTGTATCTTAAGGTGTTATTTTAGTACGAACTCTAGGGCTGTTCGTGACACTTATAGAGATAGCTCATACGATTGATCGGAAAAGATAACTTTGAGGTGGTTTCGTACCCTACAATAATTTCTTCGTTTGTTCTCCGCTATTTGTGACTTTGGAGTGAACTATTTGTCGCATGTGAGGGATTTACATATGATTCAACTATGTCAGTATTGTTGAGAGAACTTGCACTAGTGAAAGTATGAACCCTAGGCCTTGTTTTCAAGCATTGCAATACCGTTTTTGCTCACTTTTGTTACTTGCTACCTTGCTGTTTTTATATTTTCAGATTACAAAAACTTATATCTACCATCCATATTGCACCTGTATCACCATCTCTTCGCCGAACTAGTGCACCTATACAATTTGCCATTGTATTGGGTGTGTTGGGGACACAAAAGATTTCTTGTATTTGATTGCAGGGTTGTTTGAGAGAGACCATATTCATCCTACACCTCCCACGGATTGATAAACCTTAGGTCATCCACTTGAGGGAAAATTGCTACTGTCCTACAAAACTTTGCGCTTGGAGGCCCAACAAAGTCTACAAGAATAAAGTTGCGTAGTAGACATCAAGCTCTTTTCTGGCGCCGTTGCCGGGGAGGTGAGTGCTTGAAGGTATATCTTTAGATCTTGCAATTAAATCTTTTAGTTTCTTGTTTTTCACTAGTTTGGTTTTATAAAAGAAAACTACAAAAAATGGAGTTTAGGTTGGATCATTTTTATCGTCTTTATAATGTCTTTCGTGAAAATAAGGATTCCGAAAATTGTGCTCAATTGGTAGAGGAAGAAATTATGAAAATACTTAATGAGAATTCTTTGAATGATGAGCATGATTGCAATGTTGCTAGTATGAATTCTCTGAATATCCATGATGCTAATGATATGCAAAGCCACAAGCTTGGGGATGCTATGTTTTATGAAGATGATATTTTTAGTCCCCCAAGTTTTGATGAGGAAATTTATTATGATGATGGCATGCTTCCTATCTATGATGATTATGATGATGACATGTATGCTATAAATAGTGATAGTAACCATGAAACTTGTCATCATGATTTTAATATTGAATGTGATTATGCCAATCATGTATCTCATGATAGTTATTTTGTTGAGTTTGCTCCCACTACGATGAATGAGAAGAAATATGCTTATGTGGAGAGTAATAAATTTTCTATGCTTGTAGATCATGAAAAGGATGCTTTATGTGATAGTTATATTGTGAAATTCCTTCATGATGCTACTGAAATTTATTATGAGGGAGGAACATATGCTTGTAGGAATTGCAATAATATCAAGTTTCCTCTCTATGTGTTCAAAGTTTTGAAGTTATGCTTGTTTTGCCTTCCTATGCTAGTTGATTCTTGCTCCCATAAATTGTTTGCTCACAAAATCCCTATGCATAGGAAGTGGGTTAGACTTAAATGTGCTTTCCATGAGATTCATGATGCTCTTTTGAATGTTTCAACTACTATTCTTATATGAGCATCATTGAAATCATCATGCCTAGCTAGAAGGCATTAAAGAAAAGCGCTTGTTGGGAGACAACCCAACAATTTTCCTTTCTGTTTTTGTGTGATCACATGATTAAGATACTGTAGTAATCATGTTTTGTGTCTTTTATTTCAATAAAGTGCCAAGTAAAGCCTTTGGGATGACTCACAAGATGAGTAGAATTGATGCTGAACCAAAACAGAAACTTTTGACTCCAGTACAGGAATTTTCATTTTTTACTGGAGCGTGATAATGATCTGAAATTTTTACACAGTCTTGATATACAAATTATGCAGGTTTTCCTATTTTTTCAGAATTTTTATAGACAGGGAATTATAGTTACACTACAGATCTTCACAGACTGTTCTGTTTTTGACAGATTCTGTTTTGCATGCATAGTTTGCTTGTTTTAGTGTTTCCATAGCTTATATTTAGTGGTATAAATTATGGTTATGGTAGAATACAGTAGGTATCATGTGGGAACAATTTTGAATCTTGTCTTGACAGTACCTAAGTGAATGATCTATCTTTATTATACTAACCCATCTCACGAAGTTCCGTTAAGTTTTGTGTGATTGAAGTTTTCAAGTTTTGGGTGAGACACCGATATGAGGAGAATAAGGAGTGACAAGAACCTAAGCTTCGGGATGCCCAAGGCACCCCCAAGGTAATATCCAAGGAATACTCATGCACCTAAGCTTGGGGATGCCCCGGAAGGCATCCCCTCTTTCATCTTCAACACTATCGGTATATCTTACTTGGAGCTATATTTTTATTCGTCACATAATATGAGTTTTGCTTGGAGTGTCATTTTATTTTCTTGTTCTCTGTTAGGTGTCATTTATAATCTTGTTTTTCAATAAAAAGTTCCATGAATTGCCTTAGGATGCTTGCATTGCATGTTTGATGTGTGCTGTGTAAAAATAGAAACTTTTGCTGTAGTGTTTGAATTTTCATATTTTACTAGAACGTGAAAAGTTTGTAAAAATTTTACAAAATATTTTCATGTAAATTATTTAGCATGTCCTAAATTTTCATAATTTTTTAAGTTACAGAAGTACACTGTTTTCATAAATTTCTACAGACTGTTCTGTTTGGACAGATTGCTGTCATAGTTTCGTTATCTACTTATCCTATAGTTTCGATAGCCTATATTGGTAGATATAAATTGTGGAAACGATAGTAAACAGTAGATGGTGTTTGAAAACTATTGTGCAACTTGTCTTGGCAGTACATAAAGAGTTGATTTATTCTTATGTGTACTAACCTATCTCACGAGTTCTTTTCGAGTTTTGTGTGGATGAAGTTTTTGAGAATAGATGAAACCATGATATGAGAGGATTGAACGAGATACAAAAGCTCAAGCTTGGGGATGCCCAAGGCACCCCAAGTAAATATTTCAAGAAGTCTCAAGCATCTAAGCTTGGGGATGCTACGCATCCCACCTCTCTTCAATTATCGGTTAGCCTATGTTGAGCCTAAATTTTTATTCGTTCACATGATGCGTGCTATTCTTGGAGTGCTATTTTTCTTTTGCTTGCTGTTGAATAAAATACTTAAGATCTGAAATTCTTAGATGAGAGAGTCTTAACATCGTTATTTAATTGTTGGCTACTCATTGATTTTCACTTATATCTTTTTCGAGTACTTTATCTTTTGCTCTAGCGCTTCAATTATATCTTTTTAGAGCACGGCGGTGGTTTTATTTTATAGAAATTGTTGAACTCTCATGCTTCACTTATATTATTTTGAGAGTCTCTAAACAGCATGTTAATTTGCTTAGGTTATGAATTTAGTCCTAATATGATGGGCATCCAAGAGAGATATAATAAAAACTTTCATATAAAGTGCATTGAATACTATGAGAAGTTTGATTCCTTATGATTGTTTTGAGATATAAAGATGGTAATATTAGAGACATGCTAGTGAGTAATTGTGGATTGGTAGAAATACTTGTGTTAAAGGTTGTGATTCCCGTAGCATGCACGTATGGTGAACCGTTATGTCACGAAGTCGGAGCATGATTTATTTATTGATTGCCCTCCTTTGTGTGGAGGTCGGGATCGCGCGATGGTTAACTCCTACCAACCCTTCCCCTAGGAGCATGCGAGTAGTACTTTGTTTTGATAACTAATAGACTTTTGCAATAAGTATGTGAGTTCTTTATGACTAATGTTGAGTCCATGGATTATACGCACTCTCACCCTTCCACCCTTGCTAGCCTCTCTAGTACCGTGCAACTTTCGCCGGTGCATTAAACGCACCATATACCTTCCTCGAAACAGCCACCATACCTACCTGTTATGGCATTTCCATAGCCATTCCGAGATATATTTCCATGCAACTTCCACCGTTCCGTTTATGACACGCATCATCATTGTCATATTGCTTTGCATGATCATGTAGTTGACATCGTATTTGTGGCAAAGCCACCGTTCATATTTTTTATACATGTCACTCTTGAGTCATTGCACATCCCGGTACACCGCCAGAGGCATTCATATAGAGTCATATTTTGTTCTAAGTATCGAGTTGTAAGTAAATAAAAGTGTGATGATCATCATTATAGAGCATTGTCCCATGTGAGGAAAGGATGATGGAGACTATGATTCCCTCACAAGTCGGGATGAGTCTCCGGACTTTATAAAAAAAAAGAGGCCAAAGATGCCCACCAAAAAAAGAGAAAATAAAAAAATGAGAGAAAAGAGAGAAGGGACAATGCTACTATCCTTTTTCCACACTTGTGCTTCAAAGTAGCACCATGATCTTCATGATAGAGTCTCCTATATTGACACTTTCATATACTAGTGGGAATTTTTCATTATAGAACTTGGCTTGTATATTTCAATGATGGGCTTCCTCAAATTTCCCTAGGTCTTCGTGAGCAAGCGAGTTGGATGCACACCCACTTAGTTTCTTTTTTGAGCTTTCATACACTTATAGCTCTAGTGCATCCGTTGCATGGCAATCCCTACTCACTCACATTGATATCTATTGATGGGCATCTCCATAGCCCGTTGATACGCCTAGTTGATGTGAGACTATCTCCTTCTTTTTGTCTTCTCCACAACCACCATATTTTATTCCACCTATAGTGCTATATCCATGGCTCACGCTCATGTGTTACGTGAGAGTTGAAAAAGTTTGAGAATACTAAAGTATGAAACAATTGCTTGGCTAAAACCGGGGTTGTGCATGATTTAATATTTTGTGTGATGAAGATGGAGCATAGCCAGACTATATGATTTTGTAGGGATAGCTTTCTTTGGCCATGTTATTTTGAGAGGACATGATTGCTCTATTAGTATGCTTGAAGTATTATTGTTTTTATGTCAACATTAAACTTTTGTTTTGAATCTTATGGATCTGAATATTCATGCCACAATAAAGGAAATTACATGGATAAATATGTTAGGTAGCATTCCACATCAAAAATTCTGTTTTTATCATTTACCTACTCGAGGACTAGCAGGAATTAAGCTTGGGGATGCTTGATACGTCTCCAACGTATCTATAATTTTTGATTGTTCCATGCTATTATATTATCCATCTTGGATGTTTTATATGCATTTATATGCTATTTTATATTATTTTTGGGACTAACCTATTAACCTAGAGCCTAGTGCCAGTTTCTGTATTTTTCCTTGTTTTTGAGTTTTACAGAAAAGGAATATCAAACGGAGTCCAAACGGAATAAAAATTTACGGTGATCATTTATGGACCAGAAGAAGCCCAGGGAGCATTGGAGGTCGGCCAGAAGAGCCACGAGGCGATCACATGCCTAGGGGGCGACCCCCCTAGGGCGCGCCCCCCCATGACTTGTTTCCGACGCCCAAATTTCTTATAAATACAGAAATCTCCAGAAAGAAACCTAGATGGGGAGTTCCGCCGCCGCAAGCCTCTGTAGCCACGAAAAATAAAGCGGGAGCCCGTTCCGGCACCCTGCCGGAGGGGGAAACCATCACCGGAGGCCATCTTCATCATCCCGGCGGTATCCATGATGAGGAGGGAGTAGTTCACCCTTGGGGCTGAGGGTATGTACCAGTAGCTATGTGTTTGATCTCTCTCTCTCGTGTTCTTGAGATGACACAATCTTGATGTACCACGAGCTTTATTAATATAGATGAATCATATGGAGTTTTCCCTTCTCTATCTTCTTGTGATGAATTGAGTTTTCCCTTTGAAGTTTTCTTATCGGATTGAGTCTTTAAAGGATTTTAGAACACTTGATGTATGTCTTGCGATGGGATATCCGTGGTGACAATGGGATGTTCTATTGATCCACTTGACGTATGTTTTGGTGATCAACTTGCGGGTTCCGTGACCTTGGGAATCTATGCATAGGGGTTGGCACATGTTTTAGTCTTGACTCTCCGGTAGAAACTTTGGGGCACTCTTTGAAGTTCTTTGTGTTGGATTGAACCTGATGAATCTGAAATTGTGTGACGCATATCGTATAATCAAGCCCATGGGTACTCGTGGTGACATTGGAGTATCTAGGTGACATTAGGGTTTTGGTTGATGTGTATCTTAAGGTGTTATTTTAGTACGGACTCTAGGGCTGTTCGTGACACTTATAGGGATAGCTCATACGATTGATCGGAAAAGATAACTTTGAGGTGGTTTCGTACCCTACAATAATTTCTTCGTTTGTTCTCCGCTATTTGTGACTTTGGAGTGAACTCTTTGTGGCACGTGAGGGATTTACATATGATTCAACTATGTCAGTATTGTTGAGAGAACTTGCACTAGTGAAAGTATGAACCCTAGGCCTTGTTTTCAAGCATTGCAATACCGTTTTTGCTCACTTTTGTTACTTGCTACCTTGCTGTTTTTATATTTTCAGATTACAAAAACTTATATCTACCATCCATATTGCACTTGTATCACCATCTCTTCGCCGAACTAGTGCACCTATACAATTTGCCATTGTATTGGGTGTGTTGGGGACACAAGAGACTCTTTGTTATTTGGTTGCAGGGTTGTTTGAGAGAGACCATCTTCATCCTACGCCTCCCACGGATTGATAAACCTTAGGTCATCCACTTGAGGGAAAATTGCTACTGTCCTACAAAACTCTGCGCTTGGAGGCCCAACAAAGTCTACAAGAATGAAGTTGCGTAGTAGACATCACATCTTCGCATGGAAGCCGTCTGACATGCTGGGTATTCCCAGGGAGCTGGCTTAGCATCGACTCCGTGTCGACCCGAAGATCAAGCCCATCAAAGAACACTTGCGTCGTTCCTCCATGGAAAAGCGCAAGGCGATTGGCGAAGAGATCGCTCGGCTCCTGGTCGCCAAATTTATTCGTGAGGTGTACCACTCCGAGTGGCTCGCCAACGTCGTCCTGGTCCCAAAGAAGGACAAGTCACTCCAGATGTGCATCGACTTCAAGCACCTCAATCGGGCCTGCCCGAAAGATCATTTTCCTTTACCTCGCATAGATTAGATAGTAGATTCAACTGCCGGATGCGAACGCCTGTCGTTCCTGGATGCGTACTCCAGGTACCACCAGATCCAATTGTATGGCCCGGATAAAATAATAACGGCCTTGATCACCACATTCGGGTGTTTCGGCTATATCACTATGCCATTTGGCCTTAAAAACGCCGGAGCTACTTTCCAGCGCATGATCCAGAAATGTTTGCAAAAACAGATCAATCGGAACGTGGAGGCGTATATGGATGACATCGTGGTCAATTCAAGAGAAGGTTCCGACCTCCTGTATGACCTCACTGAAACCTTTGTGAACCTGCGACGCTTCAGAATTAAGGTCAATCCGGCATAGTGCACTTTCAGGGTCCCTGCCGTTAAGTTACTCGGTATCCTTGTTTCCGAATGTGGGATCGATGCCAACCCTGATAAGATCGGTGCTATTGTCCAAATGAAACAACCTGAGCGTCTTCATGACATACAAAAGCTCATGGGTTGCCTTGCGGCCCAGAGTAGATTCATATCAAGACTTGGTGAGAAGGCATTGCCTCTTTGCCGATTGATGAAAAAATCCGACAAGTTTGAGTGGACGACTGAAGCGCAGGCTTCGTTCCAAGAACTTAAAGCTTTGCTTTCCACGCAGCCGGTGTTAGCTGCTCCGTGCGGTCGAGAGCCTTTTCTCTTGAATATCACAGCCACAAACCAAGTGGTCAGCACTGATACGTCTCCAACGTATCTATAATTTTTGCTTGTTCCATGCTGTTATATTATCATTCTTGAATGTTTTACAATCATTTTATAACAACTTTATATCATTTTTTGGGACTAACCTATTGACATAGTGCCAAAGTGCCAGTTGCTGTTTTTGCTTGTTTTTTTACTTTGCAGAATATGAGTACCAAACGGAGTCCAATCGCGACGAAACTTTTCGGAGATTTTTCTAGACCAGAAGACACCCAGTGGGCCAAACAAGAGCCAGGAAGGAGGGCTGTGGAGAGCACAACCCACCAGGGTGCGCCAAGGGGCCCCCGACACGCCTTGATGGGTTGTGCCCTCCACGGGGCCCCTCTGCACCGCCTCTGATGCCTATAAATTTCCAATTATTCCCAAAACCCTAGGGGAGTGGACGAAACATAATTCCAGCCGCCGCAAGTTCCAGAACCGCGAGATCCAATCTAAACACCATCACGGAGGGGTTCATCTATTTCATAGGTGCCTCTCCGATGATGCGTGAGTAGTCCACCATAGACCTACGGGTCCGTAGGCAGTAGCTAGATGGCTTTCTCTCTCTCTCTCTCTCTTATGATTCTCAATACAATGGTCTCTTGGAGATCTATTTGATGTAAACTTTTGCGGTGTGTTTGTTGGGATCCGATGATTTTTGAGTTCATGATCAGTTTCTATCCATGAATATTATTTGAGTCTTCTTTGATCTCTTATATGCATGATTGCTTATAGCATCGTATTTCTTCTTCGAATCTTTGGTTTAGTTAGGCCGACTAGATCGATTTTTCTTGGCATGGGAAGAGGTGCTTTGTGATGGGTTCGATCTTGCGGTGTCCTTTCCCAGTGAAAGAAGGGGCAGCAAGACACGCATGTATCATTGCCATTAAGGATAACAAGATGGGGTCTATTCCTACATGAATAGATCTTGTCTACATCATGTCATCGTTCTTATTGCATTACTCCATTTTTCCATGAACTTAATACACTAGATGCATGCTAGATAGCGGTCGATGTGTGGAGTAATAGAGGTAGATGCACGCAGGAGTCGGTCTACCTATCTTGGACGTGATGCCTATATAATGATCATCGCCTTGGATATCGTCATGACTATTCGATTTTCTATCAATTGCCTAACAGTAATTTGTTCACCCACCATGCACTATACTCATGAGAGAAGCCACTAGTGAATCCTACGGCCCCCGGGTCTACTTTTCCAACATATTGCTTTCAGATCTATCTTTTTGCATCTTTATTTTCAGATCTACAAAACCAAAAACCCAAAAACATATTGCTGCATATTTTATTTGTATTTTCTATTTTGTGTTCTTGAGAGATCTATCTCTCCTATCTATCACTACCTAATCTATCTTTTTACCGTAGAGAGATTGACAACCTCTCTTTCGCGTCGGGTTGCAAGTATTTGTTATTTGTGTGTAGGTGCTGCTTATTGAGTGGTGGTGATCCTCCTACTGGTTCGATAACCTTGGTTTCATAACTGAGGTAAGTACTTACCGTCGATGTGCTGCATCATCCCTTCCTCTTTGGGGAAATACCGACGCAGTCTCAAGCCACGTCAACCACTAGCAGCGTTGTGTTGCAACCTTCGTGCAACGATTGCTCCAAGATTATAACGTTTACTCTCCTGTTATAGTAATGTGTATAAGACTCAAATCAGGGGCACACAGTGTGCTACAATCTTGCTTGCCTACGATGCATTTGCCATTAAAGAGTGCAAAGTAGTGTATTGATGGAAAATGGATGCTTTTTATTCTACCTTGTGTCACTCCTCTATCTTCACCGTAGCAAAGATTAATCAAAAATCACTCATACTCAGATGTTGGTGGTTCATCTAGCGAACCCCAATATGGAATTTTGCACGCTTCACAGAACACCTCTAAAGGCATGGTAAAGGGATGGTCATAAAGGTTGAATGAAACTCTAGACTCACGAGGAAAATATTTAAATTTCTTGGTGAATGTTTTTGTGAGTTCGAGATGTTGAATGCACTCATCTGCGATGAAGGGGGCAAGTTCTGCATTGTGGATAAATTGCTCGAATTCCTCCTAGATACCCACACCTTCCATGAATTTGTTACATGGTAAGCATGATTTGGTAGCGGCATCTCGCATCGAACTTGCACTTGGCTCAACATAAGAGCGTCATATTGAGCCACTACTCGATGATGCCTCCGAGGATCTTCTCCTCGAAAAACTCTTTCCAACGTAGTTCATTTTATTCGCGAACAAAATTCTGAAAATTTTAGGTCCCAAAATGTTTGTCAACAAAACTTCGTAAGATTGATAGCAACTACTCCTAAGGATGCATAGAGGCCATATTAAGCATTCAAACTACTTAGAACTCTAATAATTCAACATGCAAGCCCATTTACATCAACACCAAGAGTAGCTAATTATTCTAAAAATAAACCACTAAATCAAAAACTAATTGGAGCAATGGAGGAGTCACATACCAAGTAGAAATCCCCCAAAATAGTTTCGGAAACAGAGCTTCGAGCAAAGAGATCGAAATCCGCGGGTTTGAGAGCAAGAACATGAGAGTGAGAGCTATGGTGATTTTTTTCTAGAGGTAGAAGATGACATGGGCTAAAGGGATAAGTGAGGGGACCCACGTGGGGACCACAACCCACTAGGGCGCGCCTGGGGCTGCTGGCGCGCCCTGTGTTCTTGTGGACACCAGGTGCACCCCCCTCTGATGTTATTTGCACCAGAAATTCAGAAATATTCAGAAAAAATCGTGTTAAATTTTCAGGACATTCTGAGAACTTTTATTTCGGGGTCATTTTTTATTGCACGGAGAAAACAGAAAACAGAATAAACATGGGATTTTATTTTATTAGACTAAGAAAAAAAATAGAAAACAAAAGGTGGGAGCAGAAGGTTGTGCCTACTAGATTCATCAACTTCATACCTCTCAAAAATGATCCATTAATAAGGTTGATCAAGTCTTATTAACAACCACTTCCGATTAGCATGAAACCGAAGAACTTTTGTAAAACACTAAGTTACCTCAATGGGGATATGCATATCCCCAACAATAAGTATGTCATATTTCTATTTGGCAGTAGGTAGAGGTAGTTGAAAACTTCCAGTAGTGAGTGTCGGAGATTCTTCAATAACATTTATACCATTCACTTGGAATTGTTTCTTCGGAAAGTGCACCGTATGCTCATTACCATTGATATGAAAAGTGACTTTGCTTTTATTAATGCAATCAATAACAGCCCCTGCAGTATTCAAAAAGGGTCTACCAAGGATAATCGACATGTTGTCGTCCTCGGGCATCTCAAGAATAACAAAGTCTGTTAAGATAGTAACATTTGCAACAACAACGGGCGCATCCTCACAAATACCAATAGGTATGGCAGTTGATTTGTCAGCCATTTGCAATGATATTTAAGTAGGTGTGAGTTTATTCAAATCAAGTCTTTTATACAAAGAGAAAGGCATAACACTAACACCAGCTCCCAAATCATACAAAGCAGTTTTAACATAATTTCTTTTAATGGAGCAAGGTATAGTTGGTATTCCAGGATCTCCATGTTTTTTAGGTACTCCATCCTTAAAAGAATAATTAGCAAGCATGGTGGAGATTTCAGCTTCAGATATCTTTCTTTTATTAGTGATGATGTCTTTCAAGTATTTTGCATAAGGGGCCATCTTTAAGATATCAGTTAAGCGGGTACACAAAAAAGACTGGCCTAATCATTTCAGCAAAGCGTTCAAATTCTTCTTCATCCTTTTTCTTAGATGGTTTAGGTGGAAAAGGCATGGGTTTCTGAACCCACGACTCTCTTTCTTTACCATGCTTTCTAGCCACAAAGTCGCTTTTATCATATCGTTTATTTTTAGGTTGTGGGTTATCAAGATCAACAGCAGGTTCTATTACATCATCATTATCTGGTTCTTTATCATTGTTTGGTTGGGTATCTTTATGAACATCATCATTATTATTTTCATTATCACTAGGTGAATGTACATTACCAGATTGAGTTTCAGCATCGAAAATAGAGGCATCATTATCTTTAGGAGGTTTTTCTATCTCAGGTTCACTAGAGGTATGCAAAGTCCTATCATTTTTGTTTTTCAATTCTTTTAGGATGACCTTCAGGATAAAGAGGTTCTTGGGTCATTCTATCTCCTCTAGTCACTACTCTAATAACATGATCATTCATATTATTATTCATTTCATTAAGCAATTCTCTTTGAGATTTAGCAACTTGTTGTAACTGGGTTTGAACCATAGAGGCATGTTTTCCTACACCTCTAACATCATTACTGATTCTAAATAACAAGTCACTCAAGCGAGCAATCATATCAGAATTATATTTCAATTGTTTCAGAACATTTGCATTGAAGTGATCTTGTTTCCTAATGTAGTTGTCAAACTCATATAAGCATTGACTAGGATGTTTATTGTAAGGGATATCACTTTCATCAAACTTTAATAAAGAATTTACCTCTACCACCTGTTGAGGTGGTGGTGTGTCAAGGCCATGTATTTCTTCAATAGGTGGTAAGTTCTTAACATCCTTAGCTTTAATACCTTTGTCCTTCATACATTTCGTTGCCTCTTGCATATCTTCGGGACTGAGAAATAAGATACCCCTCTTCTTCGGAGTGGGTTTAGGTAGCGGTTCAGGGAGAGTCCAATCATCATAATTCTTCAATATATTATTCAATAGTTCCTTAGCTTGTTCAACAGTTCGTTCCCTGAAAACACAACCAGCACAACTATCTAGGAAGTCCATAGAAGCATCAGTTAGTCCATTATAGAAGATATCAAGTATTTCATTTTTCTTAAGAGGGTGATCAGGCAAAGCATTAAACAATTGGAGAAGCCTCCCCCAAGCTTGTGGGAGACTCTTTTCTTCAATTTGTACAAAGTTAAATATTTCCTATAAGGCAACTTGTTTCTTATGAGCAGGAAAATATTTTTCAGAGAAGTAGTAAATCATATCCTAGGGACTATGCACACAACCAGGATCAAGAGTATTGTACCATATCTTAGCATCACCCTTTAGTGAGAACGGAAATAATTTGAGAATATAGTAGTAGCGAATCTTCTCATCATGAGCAAAAAGGGTGGCTATATCATTTAGCTTAGTAAGATGTGCCACTACAGTTTCAGTTTCATAGCCATGGAAAGGATCAGATTCAACCAAAGTAATTAACTCTGGGTCGACAGAGAGTTCATAATCCTTATCAATAACAAAGATAGGTGAAGTAGCAAACTTAGTATCACATTTCATTCTAGCATTCAAAGTCTTTTCTTTATACTTGCATAATAATTTCTTAAGATTATCTCTATCCTTACAAGAAAGGATTTCTCTAGCTATCTCCTCATCCATAACATAGCCTTCAGGTATCTTAGGCATTTCAAATCTAGGAGAGCTAGGTCTAATAGGTGTTTCATAGTTTTTAGTTTCAAAGACTTCATCAGTTTCAGTAATCTCATCAGTTACAGTAATTTCATTCTCTTTAGCTCTAGCAATTTGTTCATCCAGAAATTCACCTAGTGGCACATTATCATCAAGCATGGTACTAGCATCATTCATAGAAGAAGTAGCATTATCAATAACTTGTGACATATCAGGATTAATAGCATGTGGTGGTGTTGCAAGTTTACTCATAACCGAAGGTGAATCAAGTACAGAGCTAGATGGCAATTCCTTACCTCCCCTCGTCTTAGAGGGAGAAATCTTGGTTCTTGTATCCTTCATATTCTTCATAGTGATCAATTGATATAAATCCCAAGTGACTCAACAAATATAGCTATGCTCCCCGGCAACGGCGCCAAAAAAAGGTCTTGATAACCCACAAGTATAGGGGATCGCAACAATTTTTTAGGGTAGAGTATTCAACCCAAATTTATAGATTCGACACAAGGAGAGCCAAAGAATATTTGCAAATATTAGTAGTTGAGTTGTCAATTCAACCACACCTGGAGATTAAATATCTGCAACAGAGTGATCAGTAGCACAGTAGTATGATTGTTTTGATAGCAGTAGTAACAGTAACGGTAACGGTAACAATGATAGCAATGGTTTTGTAGCAAGTGTAACAGTAGAAGTAGCAATAGTAACTTAACAAGAACAATATGTGGAAAACTCGTAGGCACTGGATCAGTGAACTCGTTGGATGATATTCATCATATAACAGTCATAACCTAGGGCGACACAGAACTAGCTCCAGTTCATAAATGTAATGTAGGCATGTATTCCGTAAATAGTCATACGTGCTTATGGAAAAGAACTTGCATGACATCTTTTGTCCTACCCTCCCGTGGCAGCGGGGTCCATAAGGAAACTAAGGGATATTAAGGCCTCCTTTTAATAAAGAACCGGAACAAAGCATTAACACATAGTGAATACATGAACTCCTCAAACTACGGTCATCACCGGAAAGTATCCAGACTATTGTCACTCCGGGGTTTACGGATCATAACACATAGCAGGTGCATGTGACTAGCAACATCTGATCAAGAACATAGATATAATGGTGATAACATAAACGGTTCAGATCTGAAATCATGGCACTCGGGCCCTAGTGACAAGCATTAAGCATGGCAAAGTCATAGCAACATCAATCTCAGAACATAGTGGATACTAGGGATCAAGCCCTAACAAAACTAACTCGATTACATGATGAATCTCATCCAACTCCTCACCGACCAGCAAGCCTACGAAGGAATTACTCACTCCCGGTAGGGAGCATCATGGAATTGGCGATGGAGAAGGGTTGATGATGACGAAGACCGAAGATTCCCCTCTCCGGAGCCCCAAACGCCAGATCTGGCCTCCCGATGAAGAACAGGAGGTGGCGGCGGCTCCGTATCGTAAAACGCGATAAAACTTTCTCCCCCGTTTTTTCTCTGAAAATAGGAAGTTATAGTGCAGGAATTAGGGTCAGTGGGGCCACGAGGTGGGCACAACCCACCAGGGCGCGCTTGGAGGGGGTGGTACACCCTGGTGTATCGTTCCTAGCCAGGGCACCCCCTCTGGTGGTTCTTGGCTCCAGTATTTTTTATTTATTGTAAAATAATTCTGCAAAAAGTTTCGTCCAGTTCCGAGAACTTTTATTTTTGCACAAAAAAAAACACCATGGTAGTTCTGTTGAAAACAGTGTCAGTCCGGGTTAGTATCGTTCAAATCATGCAAATTAGAGTCCAAAACAAGAGCAAAAGCGTTAGGAAAAGTAGATACGACGGAGACGTATCAGACCCGGGGGCCATAGTGTTCGCTAGAGGCTTCTCTCTCAAAAATAGCATACGTTGGATGGACAAATTATTGTTGGACAATTGATAGAATTTCGCATAGTTATGACATGTTATTCACGGTATTGATCATGCATATAGGCATCACGTCAATAAACAAGTAGACCGACTCCTGCCTGCATCTACTAGTATTACTTCACCAATTGACAGCTATCCAGCATGCATCTATGGTATTAAGTTCATGACAAAGGAAGTAATGCTTGGAGCAAGATGACATGATATAGACAAAATAAGACAAGCAATATGTTCAAATCCCATCATTTTATCCTTAACGGCAACAATACAAATACGTGTCTTGACCCCTTCTGTCACGAGGATAGAGCACCGCAAGATTGAACCCATTACAACGCACCACTCCCACTGAAGATAAATCAATATAATTGGCCAAACCAAACTGATAGATCGGAGATAAATACGAAGCTATAATATCATGCATATTGAAATTCAGAGAAGACTCAATAACTTTTCATGAATAATCTGATCATAAATACACAATTCATCTGATCCCAATAAACACATCGCAAAACAAGATTAAATCGAACAGATCACCGCGAATATCGCGGTGAACTTTGTATTGAAGATCAAAGAAAGAGAAGAAGCCATCTAGGTACTAGCTATGGACCTGTAGGTCTGTGGTGAACTACACACGCATCATCATGGAGGTAGCAAGATTGATGTAGATGACCTCCATGATCGATTCCCCCTCCAGCAGATCACGGGAAAAGGTCTTCAGATGGCATCCCGTTGGAACAGAGGCTTGCGACGGCGGAAAAAGTGTTTTGGGTCGCTCTTTGTTAGTTTCCCAATATTTGATAATTTATAGAAGTGGAATTAGGTCAAACGGAGCCACAGGGGCCCACAAGGTATCAGGGCGCGCCCTGGTGCCTTGTCACCTCCTTGTGCGGCTTCCTGACTCCTCCCGAAGTTTCCTGGGTCTCTTTTGTCCAGAAAAAAATCGTCAAAAAGTTTCGTAGCATTTGGACTTCATTTGGTACAGATTTCCTGTTAAACCAAAAACAAGGAGAAAACAACAACTGGCACTTGGCACTGGGTTAATAGGTTAGTTCCCAAAAATGATATAAAATAACATATAATTGCATATTAAGTATCCTAGATTGATAATATAATAGCATGGAACAATAAAAAATTATAGATACGTTGGAGACGTATCACATATAGATGGACAAAGGGACCTGCATACGGGATTGACTGAATCTTTGACATCGTGGTTCGACCAATAAAGATCTTGGAATATGTAGGAAAAAATATAGGCATCCAGGTCCCGCTATTAGTTATTGACTGGAGAGGTGTCTCAGTCATGTCTACATGATTCTCGAACCCGTAGGGTCCGCACGCTTAACGTTCGGTGACGCTAGAGTATTATTGGGATATGTACGTTGGTGACCGAATGTTGTTCATATTCCCGGATGAGATCCCGGATGTGACGAGGAGCTCTAGAATGGTCTAGAGGTAAAGATTTATATTTGGGAAGTCACATTTGGGCCACCGGAAAGGTTCGGGTTTCACCGGTGTTTTACCGGGAGTGCCGGAAGGGTTCCGGGGGTCCACCCGGGAGGTCCACCCACCACGGGGGGGGCACATGGGTTGAGAGAGAGGCGCACCAGTCCCTGGTGAGCTGGGCGCCCCCTCTCCCCAAGGGCCCATGCGCCAAGGGTGGGGGAAACCTTGGATGGGGCGCCCCCCTTTGGTGCCTTGGGGAGGAGGGAGTCCTCCCCTTGGCCGTCGGCCCCTCCCTTGGAGGAGGGGTTAGGGCTAGTACCCCCTCCCCTCCCCCGTGCCTCCTAGAAAAAGTGGAGGGGGCGAGGGGTTGCCTTGCACAATACCCCATGCCCTGCGGCAGCCCTCTCTCTCACGTTTTCTCCTCCGTTCGCGTTCTCGGCAGTGCTCGGCGAAGCCTTGTCGGGATAGCACCACCACCATCGCCGCCACGCCGTCATGCTGCTGGCAATCCCATCTACTACTCCACCCTCGCTTGCTGGATCAAGGAGGCGGAGACGTCATCGAGCCGCACGTGTGTTGAACGCGGAGGTGTCATCCGTTTGGGGCCATATTGGATCGCGATTGGATCGTGAAGAGTAGGACTACATCAACCACGGTATATACGCTTCCGCTTAACGATCTACAAGGGTACGTAGACACACTCTCCCTCTTGTTGCTATGCATCTCCATAGATATATCTTGGGTGTTCGTAGGATTTTTTTTATGCTTCGTTCCCCAACAGTAACACTATACGTCCTGCTTCTGATATATTGATTATGATGGAGTACAAAGTACAACATGATCTACCTCGGGTTCATATGAAGGAGGTCTAAGCTCTAAACCTTGTGAATGCGCCCATCTAGAGACTAAACCCCACGGTTTATATAGACATCGAAGGGTAGTTAGGATTTACAAATGGTTGTTTACAATATGGGGATGGCGGTAGAGATACGCTTGAAGTGTACGATATGCCTCTAGGACATCTTCATCTTGATTACGCCTAGGGAGAGGACTTCCAAGCCGTATTTTCAATCTTTTGCGGGTCCTTGGCCCGGCCGATAGCCGGTGGGCCGACGTGATAAGCACCCCCAAATCAAGGACATCAACAGTGGGAGGCGGAGATCACCAGGCTGCGTAGGAGGTGGTGGCGGTCGGCGAAAAGGGCGCTGCAGAACGTCTCGAGGCGGAGAAGGCACACTACAAGCTCGTCTACACCCTCTATCGTTGGGCGTGCGAGCAGTTCCTCCATGTGAAGCCGTGAGCCGCCGGCGGCCCTCCATCGAGCTCGGCTTTTATGAATATTATAGTTTGTCTGTGTGTGATGATCTCCGGTGTGTTCCGGACTGAACTATGTAGCGGGAGCCTGTTTTAGTTTAAGTTTTTAAATTTACCGTACTATTTACGGTATCAGTTATGCCTCGGGGATGAACTGCGTGTAAAATTGTTTTAGGGCGAACCGTAAAACGATTTTGTGGGTCAGCAATTTAGCACATTTGCTGAGTTGCTCTTATCCCGTTGAAATGCACGTGCCTTTTTGCTAGTATAATGAAAAATCACGGTAGGATCTTTTCCTATTGTTTTTCGTTTACAAAAGAAAGAAAGGACAAAAGAATGTGGTGTGGTTGGATGGTTAGGAGGACAGTGGTATCCCAAGTCCACCAGAGTTCAAGTCGCAGACTTGACATTGGTGCTCTCATTTTTCTAGATTTGTTCAAAACTTCGACGATGTCCGTTCAGTGGGAGTAGACGTTCCTGTCGACTACGAAGGCGTCTATAGCGACTTTGTCAATCTCAAGGATATGTGCCAGCCCTGTCGCTCGAAGGTACTCATAGGGATAGGGTTGTGCATGTGTTCGTTCATAGGGGTGAGTGATACGTCTCTAACATATCTATAATTTTTTTATTGTTCCATGCTAATACATTATCATTCTAGGATAATTTTTGGTTCTTTATTTACCAATTTATAATATTTTTTGAGCACTAATCTACTGATCCAGTGTCCAGTGCCAGTTGTTGTTTTCTGCATGTTTTTCACTTTCAGGTTTACAGTACCAAACGAAGTCCAATTGCCACGAAACTTTTGATGATTTTTTCTGGACCAAAGAAAGGCATGTCTTTGTGTTGTTGCTACTAAGGATAACACGATGGGGTTTATTCATATTGCTTGAGTTTACTTTGTCTACATCATGTCATCGTTCTCCATGCATTACTCTGTTTTACTTAATACTCTAGATGCATGCTGGATAGCGGTCGATGAGTGGAGTAATAGTAATAGGTGAAGGCAGGAATCGGCCTATTTGTTTATGGACGTGATGCCTATATACACATAATCATTGCCATGAAAATTGCATAACTATCCGCTTTTCTATCAATTGCCCAACAGTAATTTGTTACCCACCGTATGTTGCCTACATGAGAGATGCCGCTAGGGAAAACTATGGCCCCCGGGTCTATTCACTTAGAAATTTACAAACGCTACTATTACCTCGCTGCCTTTATTTACCTTTTATTTTATTTTGCAATTTATAATTATCTACACAACTCATTTGCTTGTAAATAACGAGATCAAGGGGATTGACAACCCTCTTGCCCGCGTCGGGTGCAAGTTGTTTGCTCTTTAGTGTGCAGCCGCTGAAGACGGTTGAGGATTGATATTCATATTGGTTCGATAAACCTTGGTTTCATAACTAAGGGGAATACTTACCCGCTTTGCGCTGCAATTACCCGTTCCTCTTCATGGAAAACCCAACGCAGATCACAAGTATCAGTGAGTTTTTTTCGAAAAGGAGGATGACCCCGGACCTCTGCATTTGGGCGATGCATGTAGCCATTTTATTAATTATTGACCGAGACCTTACAAAGTAATACATGAATAAGTCTGAAGCCACCATCTTTGCAACATCTGTCGCTACTCCTATCCATTTGATGAAGGGGTGCAGATTGTTTGAGCCGTATATCTAGGCCTCACACCAAAACTTAAATCTAAAACCGGAGGCCCCAACCAAGTCGCAATACTAGGTCTGAGGCACACCGGTCCGGCGCATTCTCAGCGGGCACCATATGCACCCGCTGCAGAGGTCGTTGTCACCGTCTTCCACCGATCCACCTTGCCAAGCCTGCTGTCGACGCCACCACGAGGCTAGACAACGCCCCCGCCCTGCACGAGTCCGTCCTCTCACGTCAGTCACTGAGACCCCACTGCGCCACGCCGCCAAGACTTACCATTGTCAACGCAGTATATGTACACCGCTCCACTCCTTGCGTCCTCCGTCCAGCAGCTGCTCGAAAACAATGCCCTCATGAGGGAGAGCGACACCGAGAGCACCGCCATCGTTCGATCCGGGATACCCGGATCTGAGGTTTCGCCCGGAGCAGCGCGAGTGGGTAGAAGGTGGCTGCAATGACAATGCCTTCAACAAGGTAACGAGGCGTAGACGCCGCCATCACCTGCCATGACCATAGTCGAAGCTCGGTTTTCACAGGCAGACGCGCCTCCCAACTCGTCGCCAGGACTAGCCGTGGGATCTAGGGATCCGCCACAACCAGCCGGCCGACCACCTCCGACGGAGGAGGAGGCCAGCACCGCCACACTCGGGGCTAGAAACCCCGGCTTCCTCATGCTGCGGGACTAGCCCAAGAACCCGCAAGCTGACGTCGGAGACGTTGAGATGCAGTCGGTACAACGGCCTGGGTGGCTGTCCGTCTAAACCCATATGGGCCTAGAACGGGCGCGTCCACCGCCGCCACCACCTGCTGCCCTTGACCGTTCGTCGTCGCAGGTCGCAGATCCTTCCCGCTGCCTCCCCGCGACACTGCCGTTGAATGGCCGTGGAGATCCGCCACCGTTGCCACGCCACACGGGCTTTGCCCGGCGACACCCCCGACAGCAGCGGCGGGAGGCAGGAGCTTGGCGCGGAGAAGGCCTCAAGCCGGCCGGCGGGAGCTGCCCCGGTGCGACCGTACGAGAGCAGGGTCGGGCGTTCCTTCCTCCACCGGGGGCTTCGCCATTCATAAGTGTGAGTGTACGTGTGTATGTATTAGCGTGTGCGTGTTATTTAAAAAAAATCGTTGCGCCCCCACGCCAAGAGAATAAAGTGGACCCTCCTCTTGTGGACTGAAAGCTGTGGTACAATGATGAGATGCGGCATGGACACTGGGAATTATTTGTTCATGCAGCTGAAGCGTGTCGTGTAGGTTGGTCGATCGAAGCCGTGCTGTAATTGGAATGGAACTCGTGGATAGTGCAACAAGGAACATGAAACGTGGGAACAGAGAAAAGTTTTTATTTATTTCGAAAGACAGGACAGAGGAAAAGTTGGTCAGTTTGTCCTCCTGATGATGGTAAGTGTCCCAAGAAAGAGATAGTGAAAATTCTTGTGCTAGATATACATGTTGGTGCCTATCTAGGTGCTGACTGCTAGCCGCTGCGGTGATGATGGCAGTTTCTGCCACATCCTAATTGACATAGACTCTTGAAGCTGAGGGTGACTTCATGGGCCAAGACAACTCCAAGTTGCCTATGTCATAATGTCAACATCTCGAGATATATAAATTGACGTTACACAAAAATTCTACCCAGAAAAGAAACAGGATTTGAGCACGTTTCAGTTCACGAAATAGTGTGAAGATCCGTAAGTACTGTTGATTAGTTATAGTTTGTACCGCATACAGATACAGTACTATACCCCTCGCAAAAAATACAGTAGTATACGCACCCGCACTAGCTGCTAACACAACAGGTCGAAAAGGAATCACACCGGAGCAGTAGCGATGGTCTGGTCCCTCGTGAAAAGAGTTGGCGTGAGGGCACTGAGCGGAGTGACGTCCGTGACGCGAGTAGCCTTTGGCGGTTTGCATGGCTTCACGTCCAAGCCAGCTAGCTAGGTCTCTCAGAGAGGAACTGGAGGTTCTTATTCCCTCGTTATTCCCTCTCATATAATTCGTCCCGTATATCAACCTTGGGTAGAGACGTATGCTCGATCGATGAGGCTTCAGAGACGGGACCATCGTGTACTAGAGCTATGGAGCAGGGAGGTGCGGTCACACGGCCCGAACAAACGTTTCGCTTCAGTCCCTGTCATCCCATGCCTCTCAGAGCCCATCACCTGAATGCAAGGACTCGGAGAAGCGTTGGCCTGTATTAGATTCAGGTCACGCCGTGAGCTGAAAGTGCACCGCTTAAGCGGAACTCCGTAGCACCATGAGTGGCGTGCACGCTAGTAAATGTTGAAGTCAAGTCCCGTGCTGCAAGTATTTTCAGTTTCCTTCAGTTATAGCTAGCTCTGAATAATGCAGTTGTACACTTGGTTCAGAAAGTAGTAGCTTCAGGCCGAGTCGTTTTTCTGTTGTAGTGCCAGAAACGTACTTTGTTTACGTTGCGGCAAGATTAGCAGATCAGTTAGTTTAGTGATTGGCCACGATCTGATTGCGTGGGATGGCGCGTGATAGAAGGATCGTGGGCGGTCTTACCGGGCAGTCTGTTGGGGATTGCTCCATCTTCTGAATAAAAGAAAGAAGTGCAGAAAAGACGTAGTTAAGGCGTCGAAAAAACCTCTGTGTGTTCATCTCTTCCACCGTCGATTATTCGAGTGTTTAGTCCAGCTATTGTGTGCATGATCCTGGCCTAAAAATCTGACAATTGGCATCAGAGCCTTAGGTTCTTTAGGGTTCTTGTGGTGTTTGGCGGCGGCGGCAGCGGGAGGTGATTGGCGGCGGCGATGGGAGACACATCTCCGACGAAAGGCGATGGGAGCAAGAGCTCGAGCGGCGGAAAGTACACGCCGCCAGCGGCCAGGAAGGCCGGCGCCAGCGACGCGGACGGCGGAGCTGTGGTGCTCGCTACCCCGTCGAGAGCCACGAACGTGCCCGTTCAGTATCCGATGCTGACGGACACAAACTACTCCTTGTGGGCCGTGAAGATGAAGGTGTTGATGAAAGCGCTGCGCGTCTGGTCGGCGATCGAGGGCTCCGGCGAGTTCGATCAGGCCGCCGACGAGGGGGCGTTCGCTGCTCTCTCTCAATTTGTTCCAGATCATGTTATGATGCAGGTTGCAGACTGCGACACCGCACTGGAGGCGTGGGAGCTGATCCGGAGTGCGCGCGTCGGCGAGGATCGCGTGAAGAAGGCTCGTGCGCGCCAGCTCAAGAGGCAATTTGATCGCCTCGACATGAGTGATGGGGAGACCATCCCGGAGTTTGCCAGGAAGCTCACCACATTGGTGAGCGAAATCCGCTCCCTCGGCGTCACCCTCAACGAGGAAGCCGTGGTGGAGCGGCTGTTCAGCGCGGTGCCAGATCGGTTCGCCGACATCGTCAATACCATCGAGCAGTGGGGCGACGTCACGACCATGACGGTGCAGGAAGCCGTCGGGCGGCTCACGGCATTCGAAGAGAATCAACGTGGGCGGCGGCAGAGCCGTGGCGACAAGGACGAGCAACTGATGCTTGTCACCCGTGCGCTGGAGACGCTGATGAAAGGGAAGAAGATCTTCGACAGCGGCAGCGGGTCTAGCTCAGGCGGCAAGAAGGGTGCTGGGCATGAAAAGGGGCGCGGTGATCGTGTCCAGTCCAGCGGCAAAGGAAAGGGCAAGGAGAAGGTCAAGAAACACAGAAAGTTTGACATAAGCAAAGTAAGGTGCTTCAACTGTAATGATATGGGACACTTCCAGTCAGATTGCCCCGAGCCTAAGAGAGAAAAGGCAAACCTTGCCGAGAAAGAAGGTGATGATGAACCGGGTCTTCTGTTGTCTGTTGCGTGTGAGCTCACTGAATCTGTGCACACCCCGACTGAGTATGTCATGCTACATGAGGATAGGCTTGTGCCGAAGTTGACAGGCACACAAAACATGTCATGGTACCTTGACACTGGTGCTAGCAACCACATGACAGGCGATGTGGGGAGGTTTGCTGAGCTCGACAGTGCCGTGAAGGGGACAGTTAAATTTGGCAATGGGTCAACAGTGGACATTTGTGGTCGTGGGTCAGTTCTACTTGAATGTCAGTCTGGAGAGCACAAGCTGCTGACAGAGGTATATTTCATTCCAAGGCTCAAGAGCAATATAATCAGTGTAGGGCAGCTTGATGAGATTGGTTGCAAGACTGAAATTGAGTCTGGAGTGATGACTGTACTTGATACAGAGCGGAAGCTACTGGCTAGAGTGAAGAGGTCCCGCAATCGTCTGTATATCTTGAGTGTCAATCTTGCACACCCTGTATGTCTCTTGACAAAGACCAAGGATGAGTCCTGGTTATGGCATGCCCGCTATGGCCATATGAATTTTCATGCACTAAGGGCCCTCTCGTCGAAAGGAATAGTGCGTGGAATGCCTTATGTGGATCAGGTTGACAGAGTCTGTGATGGTTGCATGCTAGGAAAGCAACGGCGCGCACCCTTCCCTGCAAAAGCCAACTACCGAGCAGAAAAACCGCTAGAGCTAGTGCATGGTGACCTCTGTGGTCCAGTATCTCCACCAACATTTACTGCAAAGCAATATTTCCTTTTGTTGGTTGATGACAACTCACGTTTTATGTGGGTGGAGCTGATCCGAAGCAAAGATGAGGCATTTGCTGCTCTGAAGAAAGTAAAAGCTGCAGCAGAGCTCCAGAAAAATGTGAAGCTCAGAGCACTCAGGACAGATAGAGGTGGTGAATTTACTTCAAGAGAATTTAAGAAGTACTGTGAAGAGCTTGGCATCGCTCACTACCTCACTGCGCCGTATTCGCCACAACAAAATGGCGTGGTCGAGCGCAGGAACCAGACTGTGATAAACATGGCTAGAAGCATGATGAAAAGTAAGGGGCTGCCTGGAGCATTTTGGGGAGAAGCAGTTGTAGCTGCTGTTTATCTTTTGAATCGAGCGCCGACCAAAAGTCTAATTGGTATGACTCCGTACGAAGCAATGTATGGGAAGAAACCAAGTGTTGAACACCTGAGAACTTTTGGGTGTGTCGGTTATGTGAAAAAGGTGGGTGGTCATCTCCCCAAGCTGGCTGATCGGAGTACTGCGATGGTCTTCATAGGATATGAGCCAAAGTCCAAAGCTTACCGGATGTATGATCCAGAGAAGAAAAAGTTGTGTGTCTCTCGAGATGTTGTGTTTGCAGAAGATGAGCAGTGGAAGTGGGATTCAGAGACCATGGAAAATTTAACAACATCTATGGGCACATTTTCAGTACAGTACACTGTCCCTGTTTCTGAACCTGAAGCAATTAGGACACCAGGAACAGGGGATGTGAAGCCTGACTCCACCATTGGCACACCTGCAACTCCGGAAACATCAACATCAACCGAGAGCACTCCTTCACCTTGTTCCCCCAATTTTGTTTCGCCACCGACTGGTGCATCAGTTCCAACTCCAACCGAGGGGCAGAGGAGATACAGACTGCTTGATGATCTGTTTGAGGAAACAATGGAAGTGGAAGCCATTTCAGAACTCTGTCTCATGGGGTCAGAGGAACCCTCTGATCATAAAGAGGCCAGCAAAGAGCACAAGTGGCGGTGTGCTATGGAAGAGGAGCTTGAGTCGATCAGGAGTAACAAGACTTGGCAGCTCACCACACTTCCACCCGGACAGAAACCTATAGGCCTGAAATGGGTTTATAAACTGAAGAAGGACTCAGCTGGAAGGGTTGTTAAGTACAAAGCACGCCTAGTAGCGAAGGGATATGTGCAACGTCCAGGGATTGATTTTGAGGAAGTTTTTGCGCCAGTTGCAAGACTTGAGACAGTGCGTTTGCTGATAGCACTAGCAGCGCAAGAGAAGTGGGAGCTTCATCACATGGATGTCAAGTCTGCATTTTTAAACGGTGATCTGTCCGAGGAGGTGTATGTCACCCAGCCACCTGGGTATGAGAAGAAAGGTGAGGAGGATAAGGTGCTGAAGCTGAGCAAGGCCCTCTATGGGCTGCGACAAGCACCGCGTGCCTGGAACTCAAAACTCGATCAGACACTAGTTTCAATGGGTTTTGAAAAATGCCCATTTGAACATGCAGTCTACAAGAAGTTCAGTGGGAATTCTACTCTGCTAGTTGGTGTGTATGTGGACGACCTCATAATTACAGGAGGTAGCAGCAAGGAGATCACTGAGATTAAAGAGCAGATGAAGAAGAAATTCTGCATGAGCGATTTGGGCTTGCTAAGCTATTATCTTGGGATCGAGGTAAAACAAACTGAATCTGCTATCACCATTAGCCAGTCATCTTACGCAGCTCGGATTCTGCAGAAGTGTGGTATGACAGATTGTTTTTCAACCAAAGTTCCTATGGAGCCAAGGCAGAAATTAAGCAAGCATAGTAAGAATCCACCTGTTGATGCTACAATGTATCGTAGCATTGTTGGTAGCTTGCGCTATCTAGTTCACTCTCGCCCTGACATAGCATACGCAGTTGGCATTGTGAGTCGATTCATGGAGTCACCCACAACAGAGCATATGGCTGCTGTCAAACAGATCTTGAGGTATGTTAAAGGTACTCTGGATTATGGACTTGTTTATAAGTTCAGTGAAATGGGACTGCAGTTGCGCGGCTACTCTGACAGTGACCATGCCGGGGATGTGGATGATAGAAAGAGTACCACTGGAATTGTTTTCTATCTGGGTTCAAACTTGATTACTTGGTTGTCTCAGAAACAGAAGGTTGTGGCTACTTCCTCATGTGAGGCAGAGTATATTGCCGGTGCAGCGGGCGCATGTCAGGGAGTGTGGCTGGGGAGATTACTCGCTGATTTGATGAAGAAGGAGGTGGATCCAGTATCACTGAAAATTGACAATCAGTCAGCAGTACAATTGTGCAAAAACCCAGTTCACCATGAGAGGAGTAAACACATAGATGTGCGGTTTCATTACATCCGTGACTGTGTGGAAAAAGGGCTTGTTTCAGTAGAGCCTGTGAGGACGAACAACCAGCTCGCTGATATTCTTACAAAGCCTCTCGCCAAACAGAAATTTGTGGAGATGCGTGAGAGAGTTGGGGTGCAACCGTGTTAGTGATAAAGCAGCAACAAGACTTGAGGAGGTGAATGTTGAAGTCAAGTCCCGTGCTGCAAGTATTTTCAGTTTCCTTCAGTTATAGCTAGCTCTGAATAATGCAGTTGTACACTTGGTTCAGAAAGTAGTAGCTTCAGGCCGAGTCGTTTTTCTGTTGTAGTGCCAGAAACGTACTTTGTTTACGTTGCGGCAAGATTAGCGGATCAGTTAGTTTAGTGATTGGCCACGATCTGATTGCGTGGGATGGCGCGTGATAGAAGGATCGTGGGCGGTCTTACCGGGCAGTCTGTTGGGGATTGCTCCATCTTCTGAATAAAAGAAAGAAGTGCAGAAAAGACGTAGTTAAGGCGTCGAAAAAACCTCTGTGTGTTCATCTCTTCCACCGTCGATTATTCGAGTGTTTAGTCCAGCTATTGTGTGCATGATCCTGGCCTAAAAATCTGACAGTAAACAGGTATGCTTAAAATATATCGTAAATCAGATGTTACTTTTGCAATAGATAGAGATATGCTTTCTCCGTCTCAGAATAAGTGTCGCTGATCTACTAAGTTGTACTACAAGATCAACGGCGCTTATTTCGAAGCGGAGGGAGTATTTGGTTGCACTGAAAGAGAGGCTCCAGCTAGTTCAGTGCACACAGTCAACAAGTAAGCTCCACATTTCCACGTCGGAAGAAGGCAACCAAACCCCGGAGAGAATCTCAGCTTAGAGCCGTACAGAGCGCGGGGCCCGGTCACGAGTAAGAGAACACGGCACCATATGGACATATTCCTTTGCAACCACCGCCTCGATCCCACGGTCTCTCCTCTCCTCTCACCACCCGGTAAAATCCAAACGAGACGGCATAATTGAGCTGCATAAAACCAAGCGACCAAATTCCCTCCTCGCACGGGAACGTGACTATCCCCGTGCCCTACATGGTGGAGATCGGCGTGCCCCGGCCATGGATACTGTAGTCCAGTGTGGTCGAAAAAGCCCTCCCCAAAGCAACGCCGCGAGTGTTTTCTTGGGTAAATGAATCACGTCGGGGAGGAGCATATGCGAATACATTCTTCATATCAGCAGCAATGTGTCAGTGTCACCTCACCTTGACCGGAATTCCCTCACCTAATGCATGCTTATCGTCATGTATATATCATCGTGGTACTGTTCGCTTTCGTTCTTAGCGGCTGTCTGGTTGCTGAGGCTAGCCATACAATTAGCTTTTTTTTAACACAGTACAGACGCAAGCGCTCATATACACGCGCATACACTCACCCCCTATGAACGCACACACGCACACCCTATCCCTATGAGCATCTTCGAAAGACTGAGCCGGCATATTTTGAACACAGTACAGACGCAAGCGCTCATATACACGCGCATACACTCGCCCCTATGAACGCACACACGCACACCCTACCCCTATGAGCACCTCCGAAAGACTGAGCCGGCATATCATCTTGAAATTTACGAATTAACCATAGGCACCTCGTCGTCGACGGGAACGTCTCCTTCCACTAAATGCGCATCGCCGGAAATCCTGAAATAAATCCAGAAATAAACGCAAGCATCAGGATTTGAACCCTGGTGGGCTGCGAATACCACAATCCCTCTAACCATCCAATCATAGGTTGGTTCGCGCCAAACAATTAGCTGTAGAATTTTCTTTCCCCTCACGAAATGTCCTTGGTTTATGGTTGGCGTCGATTATAAAAGTTGGGACAGCGAAACGTCCGACTTAAAAAGGCTTGCTCGACGGACATGGTTTGACTAGGCGCATACATAGATAGCAGTATGTCACGCTAATCATTGAGATTACCCGCTTACAAAAGTCACTCGTGGGATTTGACTCGTGCATGCCAAATCCATCGGACTAGCTAGCTACGTAGGGACATGAAAAGATTGAAATGTATGTCACCAGGGAAAATACAGGGCGCTGACACAGTAAGATGACGATTTTCTAACATGGTGGGCCTGCTACTGCGCTCTGGTCATTTCGACAATCGATGGTTCCTGGTCGATTCGCGCAAAAGAAAAAAAATAGTGTTGGAACTTTCTGGGATCATGCGTGAAAATTCCTAGGCCAATGAACAATAATCAATGCAAAGCAGAATATGACTCTGTCAACTTGTTGAACTATCAACGACATGGTCGTCTCATACTGGATCAACATAAACAGCCAAAATTTGCCAACCAAACGTTGCCAAACTTTTCGTCCCTAAAACATTATGTGACATCTTGCCGATTCTATGCATCTTAATCACAGTATTAAAAACGAGACCGGGCCGCCGGATCACCAGCCCACTATTTGATTTTTTAGCCATAAAAGATACTCCCTCCATCCCATAACATGAGACATTTTTGCAAGCTACATTAGCTTGTAAAAAGTCTTATATTATGGGAAGGATAGAGTATATTTTGAATACCAGTGTACTAGTAATAGCCGGTCAAATATTTCATGCTCACGGCACGCCGTCGGTGCATGCAGGAGGAACTAGCAACCGGCGGGAGCGGATCCTCTAACATGCACAAGAGATGTCACAAAGGTACAGTAAACTCTGTGTGTAAAACGAAGAAGGGATGTCACGAGGCTAGCATTGGACGTGAATCACTACAGACCCGACACTGTTCATGAGTTACTGTACATAGTTACTGTTTACAGATCCTTGTGTTATATCATGGTTTAGGAAAATTTGGGGAAGGGATGTCAGGGTACTGTAGCTTCCCTGACTTCCCTCCCAATGTGAGAGGATCTGAATCCAACACCGGCACCCCAAGATTTTGAGTGTATTTCTATTTTTCTGCAAAGGTGTGTTTATAAAAACTTGTGGTACTTAATATACGAGCTTACGCCTTTTCACAAAAAAAAAACGTTTGGTGATTTTCTATTCCTGTATTTTTAACAACAACAAAAGAAGGGTGAGATGGTTACTAGGCCGAAGTTCAGACTTTTGGCCTAGTAGGCATAGTTTAGTTAAGTGTCACCCAATACGCTGTTTTTCTGGCCCAGTAGACTTTCGGCCCAATTTCCTTTTTAATATCCTCTGCCTATTTATTATTTTCAGAAAAAAATCAATTGCATAAATCATAGTAATTCAAACAGTGTTCGGATGATCTAGTGTTATATATGTAAATTCCTCAGAAAAAAGTGTAGAATATGAATATGCGTTTTCATCCATGTTTGCAGTATATAAAATTCAGCATTTAATTAAATTGCATTAATACATTAATTACATGCCTAATTCATAAGTAATTCCTCCTAGCTTAGTTTAATATGTTTAAATATGCCATCTTGATCAAATTAATACATAGATCATTAATATGGCATATTCATGCATGGTTGTATCAACTAAAATTGGAGTTGGGCCTAATCATTATTTAATTTTTCTTTAATGGAGTAATTGGGAAATGCTTTATTTCCCCACTTCATTTAAAATGAGTTGATAGTCCTAGCTTATGCACCTCACCATATTATGCCATGTTCATCCATGATAACCATGTCTGTTAGTCTTCATCCTTAATTGGTTGCATTTAATGAACTTGGCATATTTATTGCATGCTAATCCAAATAACTTGATCCATGTTGCATTTGAATATAATCCTTGGCATGACATGAACATGTTGGATCTTGTTGTAGCAATAGAATGCCTATTTTATTGCTTCTTTCAGTGTTTGCTTCTTGGCGGATATGACTCGGAGATGATGTGAGCTACGAGCAAGAATATGACCATGTACCATGCTACTAGTCCATGAGGCAAACAAAACCAACTTGAACATTCTGACAAATCTTCTGCTTTCACCCTTATTCATGCACTAGTATGATAAGGCTGTAGTGAGTCTCGATGACAATCCTTATGCATAGCCTGATTATAGTCACCTGATATTGCCTTTTGTAGGAGATATGCCCTAGTGGAAATATAACAATCATTATTTATCTTCAGGTTTGTAGTTAATATTTATATTCTATGCTATAACTACTATGGTTCTCGGGTCTGCAATAACCACGTGGCTTGGAGGGAAACTCATGTACACATGTGGAATAATAAACAGTAAAATAGATTCGTAGTCTCGTCTCTAAGACTAGCTCAAGTATTTTAAAAATTAAGTTGCAAATAAAATTCAAATAAAAGTAATTGTTTTGAATCTAATTTTCCATTATTTTATTTATGTTTTTGAAGAAGTCGTATTTTCTTCTCTCTTTAATTTATTTGAATGGGAAAGAATTTGAGTAAATTCAAAAACGTAAATTCAAAAGTGGAAATTAATATATAATATTTTTTAACTCTTTCTATTTCAAGAAGTCCTTTTATCTTCCCTCATAATTTTCTTTCTTGAGTTGGAAAAATATCTAAATCAAATCCAAATTTATATTTAGAACATTTCCAACTCTCTTTTATATTGAAGGAGTCATGTTGCCTTCTCTCATATTTGAATTGAAAATATTCTCAAACCCAAAGTAAGATCAAAATGACTAATTGGAAATGTCCTTTTATTCCCTCTCATGAATTATTCAAAAAGTTTCAATTGCCACTCAATTTCATACAGCAATCACATAAGCAATCATTATTACTTAATTTAGTATAACATTTCAAAATTTAAAATATATGGATGTTACATCAAAGGACAAAGATTACTTATCACATACGAAGTTCAGCTAAAATGCATATGAAAAATGATAAGGGGTTCATGCCACTACAATTCAAATGACAGTACAATATCACAAAGTTCAAGCAATATGTAATCATCTCCAAGAGAAGCTCACAGACTTCTATTATTTTTCATGCATGCATAATTTGCATGACACTCTGGGAGAGGCTTCAATACAATATCTTTGTGGTATGGTCCCGGGTTGGAAAAATTGGCATCCCTTCTTTCAAGAACCCAAGAGGGGAGAGCAGCCTTCCTCGGTATCGGTGATGTTCCTTGCTTAATTACCCAGTCAATGATGTGGCCAGGGTTTTGCAAGTCTAGTTGAGCCAATTCACCCCTTGTTGCGCAAAATGTGATTTGCCTTGGAAGATCACCTCCGTGAAGCTTTTCGTTTCTCTTGAGGTCACGAATATTTTTTTCTTTTTCTTCGACAACCTTCAGAGGGTAGTCACTGAAATAACATGATGCAAAGTCCCTCAAAGTTTCATTCCACTCGTTGACGGTCTCCAGGGCATCTCGAAGGCAGACCGGCAAACCTCCCGCAACCATCCAGACCGAAGCCATCCAATGCGGTCCTGTATCGGTCCGCAGAGCGGTCCGGACGCGATTTCTTTCGTAAACGGGAGACAAACGTGGGGAGGTTTGCGTGAGTCCGGACACAAGAAACGTCGCTATTAACCCCCGCACCCCCACCCCGGCCCACCCAAAAGGAAGGCGGAGCCCACGCTTTTAAGCAAAGCACTACGTCCGCACCAAAATCCCCCACTTTTCTTCTTTCATTCCCCGCTTCTCTCCGCCCAATTCCCGCTGTTTTCTCCCACTTCTCTCCTTCCTTCTGCCGCTGACGCATCGACCCGTCAGAGAACCTGCCGGAGATGGAGCCGGTGGAGGTGCCAGAGGATCCGCGCGTCGCGCTTGCCCGTAAGATCAACTCCGTGATGTGACAGGATCACCGCGTCAAAGAGAAGGCCGCAAAGGAGGAGAAGCTCAAGAAGCAGTTGGCCACCGGTAGGCCTGCTGGTGGCGATGGGCATGGAGGTCGTTGATACGTCTCCAACGTATCGATAATTTATGAAGTATTCCCGCCATATTCACCTATGTTTATAATAGTTTTATATGGTTTTAATGCACTTTATCTGATTTAATTGGAAATAACACAGACTGGCGCTGTTTTCAGCAAATTTACCATGGTGTTCTTTTTGTGCACAAAATAAAAGTTTTCGAAATCGCCCAAAACTTTTTGATGATTTTTTTCTGGAAGGAAAGAGGCCAGGAAGCTTCGAGGGAGTACTAGGGGATCCACGAGGGGGTGCCAAGGCATTAGGGCGTACCCAGGGGGTGGTTGTGCCCTGTTACCTTGGGACCACCCCGTGGCTCCGTTCCACGTGATTCCAACACTGAAAATCCTATAAATAGATAAACCCCCAGAAATAAACCTAGAACTTTTGCTCCGCCGCCGCTAGCCTTTGTACCAAAGAAATCTCATCCGGGACCCTATTTTGGCACCCTGTCGGAGGGGGGATCATCATCGGAGTCCATCTTCATCATCCCAGCGGTCTCCATGACGAGGAGGGAGTAGTTCACCCTCGGGGCTGAGGGTATGTACCAGTAGCTATGTGATCTCTCTCTCTCTCTCTCTCTCTCTCTCTCTCTCGTGTTCTTGAGATGTCACGGTACGGTTTTGATGTATCACGAGCTTTGTTAATATAGTTGGATCATATGGTGTACTTCCATCTCTATCTTGACATGATGAATTGAGTCTTTCCCTTTGAGGTTTTGTTATGTCGGATTGAATATTGGATTTGGGATCACTTGATGTATGTCTTGCATGTGGATACCTGTGGTGATAATGGGGTGTTCTATTGATTCACTTGATATATGTTTGGGTACTCAACTTGCGGATTCCTGTGGTGACAATGGGGTAATCTATGCATATGGGTTGATACACGTTCTTGTCTTACTTTCTCCGATAGAAATCTTGGGGTACTCTTTGAAGTTCTTTTGTGTGGATTGAATATGATGAATCTGAAATTGTTTGATTCATATCGTATAATTGACTCACGGATGCTTGTGGTGACATTGGAGTATCTAGGTGACATTGGAGTTGATTAATGCGTGTCATATGGTGTTATTTTAGTACAAACTCTAGGGCTGTTTGTGAAACTTATAGGAATAGCTCAATAGATTGATCGAAAAGGATAACTTTCAGGTGTTTCTACTACCTACAACAATTTCTTATTATGTTCTCCGCTATATATGAACTTTGGAGTGAGTCTTTGTCGCACGTTGAGGGATGATCATATGATTCTGTTATGTTAGCATTGTTGAGAGATTGCACTAGTGAAAGTATGAACCCTAGGCCTTATTTCCAAGCATTAATATACCATTTTTCTCGTTGTTTAGTACTTGTTACCTTGCTATTTTTATTTATTCAGATTATCAAAACCCATTTCTACTATCCATACTACACTCGTATTACCATCTCTTCGCCGAACTAGTGCACCTATACAATTTGCCATTGTATTGGGTGTGTTGGGGACACAAGAGATTTTTTTGTATTTGATTTCAGGGTTGTTTAAGAGAGACCATCTTCATCCTACACCTACCATGGATTGAGAAACCTTAGGTCATCCACTTGAGGGAAAATGCTATTGTCCTACAAAACTCTGCACTTGGAGGCCCAACAAAGTCTACAAGAATAAAGTTGTGTAGTAGACATCAAGCTCTTTTCTGGCGCCATTGCCGGGGATGAGAGTGCTTGAAGGTATATCTTTAGATCTTGCAATTGAATCTTTTAGTTTCTTGTTTATCACTAGTTTGGTTTATAAAAGAAAACAAAAAATGGAATTGAGGTGGCCTCAAATGCTTCGTCTTTATAATATCTTTCGTGAAAATGATGGATCGGAAAATTATGCCAAAGTGTTAGAAGAAGAGTTCAATAAAATGTTTGGCATTAAATCCTTGAATGATGAGCATGATAGCAATGTTATTAGTATGAATTCCTTGAATATCCATGACACTAATGATGATTGCACTAGTCATAATAAAAAGATTTCCTATAAGCATGTCAATTTTTCTGGAGTGAATACAATTTGTGAAGACATGCCTTATAGGGATGATAGATTTTGTAAGAAGCATAAACATGATAAAACCGATTGGTGGCTTAAAGGGATAGATGAATGTGCTACAAAATTATGCTCTCTTCATCCCATTACTTGTGAACTTTGCAATAGGGTTGGTCATCTTAATTTCCAATGCACACTTTTTCAAGATCGAATCATGACCAAATATTGTAATAACTTGATCACCCTTGAACTTTATAATGAACTTTGTTTATTTTTGGAGTGTGAAGAATTGACAGAAAAAATAGTTGGTTTGAAGCATTCTTATTCACATAATATTTTGAAACTAGTCTACACGAACTCTATATGTTTTGTATAGTAAATTGCAATGAGAATGCTTATATTGCCAACTATAGAAAGACAGGAAAACCAATAGAATATAAAAGGAATACTAATGAAAGGTTGAATATTTCCACTCCCCCTCCTATTGTCTCTCATTATGAAACTAGCGACGAGAAGGAGCTTCCTATCCAACCAATCTCGTTAATAAGAAGCTCGGAAAATTGAGACCCACACATGATGTGGTGGAGAAGAAGAAAAGAAGAAAAAGTAGAGGTAAAAAGGTATCTCTCCCAAATAATGTTGCTCCTATAATTTTAGAGAATGAATCCTATAGTATTGAGGATGATGATACCCTTGATGATGTTGTTATGCCTATTACTTGTCATGATAGTTATGATTGGGAAGATAATGATACTTCTTATAATCTTGAAAATCTTTTTGGCACTAACTTGTAAAATTATGATGATAATAATTGTTATACTATTGGTGTCATTCTTACTATTGACCATAAGAGTGATTATGCTAATGATATGCAAACCCACAAGCTTGGTGATGCTATGCTATATGAGAATGACATGTTTGAGAATATATTTGTTGCAATTAACATTTGTCCGAAGCTTGGGGATGCTATGCTTAATGAAGATGATCTTTTTAGTCCCCTTACTTTGAATGATCAAATTGATTATGATACTTCTGTTATAAAAAGTAGTGATGATTATTATTATAAAGCTTGTAATAATTATGAATACCCTTTTTATGAACATTACCCTTTTAATGTGGAAACAATTTATAGTATTCGAGTTTCATATGATACTCCCACTACTATGTATGAGAATTTGCTTATGGGAAGATGATACGTCTCCGTCGTATCTATAATTTTTGATTGTTTCATGCCAGTATTATACAACTTTCACATATTTTTGGCAACATTTTATATGATTTATTGGACTAACATATTGATCTAGTGCCCAGTGTCAGTTCCTGTTTGTTGCATCTTTTTTTGTTTCACAGAATATCCATATCAAACGAAGTCCAAACGCGATAAAACTTTACGGATAATTATTTTGGAATATATGTGATTTTTGAGAGTTGGAATCAGCGCAAAAGGAGGCCAACAACCACAACGAGACACCAGGGCACGCCCCAGGGCCCAGGCACGTGGTGATGGGTTGTGCTCACGTCGTAAATCGGTTGGAGCTATACTTCGGGCGCAAGGAATCTTATATCCGTAAAAAATCGTGTTAAAATCTCAGCGCAATCGGAGTTACGGATCTCCGGGAATATAAGAAACGGTTTTTGGCCAAAAAACAAAAACGCGAAACAGAAGAGAACAAAAGAGGGAGATCCAATCTAGGAGGGGCTCCTGCCCCTCCGCCGCCATGGATGCCATGGACCAGAGGGGGAACTCTCCTCCCATCTAGGGGGGAGGCAAAGGAAGAAGAAGAAGGAGGGGGGCTCTCTCTCCCTCTCTCCCGGTGGCGCCGGAACGCCGCCGGGGCAATCATCGTCACGGCGATCTACACCAACAACTTCGCCGCCGTCAACACCAACTCTCTTCCCCTCTATGCAGCGGTGTAACACCTCTCTTCTCCACTATAATCTCTACTTAAACAAGGTGCTCAACTCCATATATTATTTCCCAATGATATTTGGTTATCCTATGATGTTTGAGTAGATCTCTTTTGTCCTATGGGTTAATTGTGGTATGATGTTATGGACGTGAGTTGTATGTTGATATGATGCTGTCCTATGGTGCCCTCCGTGTCGCGCAAACGTGAGGGATCCCCGCTGTAGGGTGTTGCAATATGTTCATGATTTGCCTATGGTGGGTTGCGTGAGTGACAAGCACAAACCCGAGTAGGTGGGTTGTTGCGTATGGGAGTAAAGGGGACTTGATACTTAATGCTATGGTTGGGTTTTACCTTAATGAACTTTGGTAGTTGCGGATGCTTGCTAGATTTCCAATCATAAGTGCATATGATCCAAGTACGGAAAAGTGTGTTAGTGTATGCCTCTCCCTCATTGCACATAACAAGTATCTATCATATTATATTCAATTGCCTAGGGACAATCTTTCTCTTGTGATACACAAAAAGCTTTCTACTAAGTTATTTACTTTTATTGTTCTTTTATTAAAACAGCACCTAAATTTTATTTCCACGTTCTTTATTATCTTGCAAAGTACTTCTAGTTTTATTCTAGCAAAGTAGTTTCATACTTGTTCTAGGTAAAGCAAGCATTAGCGTGCGTAGAGTTGTATCGGTGGTCGATAGAACTTGAGGGAATATTTGTTCTACCTTTAGCTCCTCGTTGGGTTCGACACTCTTACTTATCAAAAAAGGCTACAAACAATCTCCTACACTTGTGGGTTATCAAGACCTTTTTCTGGCGCCGTTGCCGGGAGCAATAGCGTGGGGTGAATATTCTCGTGTGTTCTTGTTTGCTTTATCACTAAGTAATTTTTATTTTCTGTTATTAGTTGTTTTATATCTTTAGTTATGGACATGGAACACGAAACACCAAAAAAATTAGTTGTACTTGCTACTCATGGAGATGGGGAACCTCCTAAAACCCTCGATGCTCGTTATGTGGAACGCGTTAATTACTCCTTTGATAATTCTGAGAAATCATCATTAAACTTTATAATTGGAGACACGTTGGATCAACGTGAGTACTTTAGGGATTATCGCTTGTCTCAAAAAGGGAAACACTTATGGGATCAAATTAGAATATTGCAATGGTTTGCTTGGGATGCATGCTTGAGATGTGATTTTACTTGTTGCTCTAAGATAAAGGCTCCACACCTTCCCTTTAAATGTTTATTTAATGATAATGAAAACCTTGGCTTCTTATGCTAATGGTATTTATGATTACTATGATGTGGAACGAATAGAAGAATTTGTTGCTTTTAAAGGTGCTTATGAAATTGCTTCTTTGCTTGAAAAGTATGATGATGTTCCTTACAAATCTGAAAATTTATCCATACTTAAATATTGCTATGATAATTATGAATACAATTATGATATTATGGAATTTATTTAAAGAATGACCGTTGCCTTGGAAGAGACTAATATTTTGCAGGAATCTATGGAAGAAGAAATTGCTGAAACTATGAGCTCATTAGATGAAAAAGATGAGGAGGAGAGCGAAGAACAAAAGGAGGAAGAGCGGATTAGAAACCGTGCCTACCTTCTAATGAGAGTAACTCTTCAACTCATACATTATTTAATTTCCCTTCCTGCTTACCGAAGGATGAATGCTATGATAATTGCTATGATCCCATGGATTCTTTTGAAATATCCCTTTTTGATGAACTTGATGCTTGCTATGCCTGTGGCCAAGATGCCAATATGAATTATGCTTATGGAGATGAACTTGCTATAGTTCCTTATGTTAAGAATGAAATTGTTGTTATTGCACCGACACATGATAGTCCTATTATCTTTTTGAATTCTCCCAACTAGACTATATCGGAGAAGTTTGCTCTTATTAAGGATTATATTGATGGGTTGCGTTTTACCACTACACATGATGATTTTGATGAATATAATATGCATGTGCTTCCTGCTCCTACTTGCAATTATTATGAGAGAGGAACTACATCTCCACCTCTTTATGTTTCCAATACGATAAAATTGCAAGAAACTGTTTATACTATGCATTGGCCTTTACTTGATGTGCATGAATTGTACTTGTATGACATGCCAATGCATAGGAAGAGAGTTAGACTTCGTTGTCACATGATATATGTTGCTTTGTGCTCACTACTAAATTACAAATCATTGTTAATTAAAATTGGCTTTGATATACCTTGGGATCCGGGTGGATCAATTACTTGAGCACTATATGCCTAGCTTAATGGCTTTAAAGAAATCGCTGCCAGGGAGACAACTCAGAAGTTTTAGAGAGTCATTTTATTCTTTTGAGTGCTTTTATAAAGTTTAAAAACATAAAAATATAGAGGGGAACCTAAAACTTCACAAAAAGAAAGGTGAAAGTGAGAGAGATGAGCACCGTTGAAGTGGGGGCTAGCCTTGAACTTTGTTCATGCCCATGGAAACTTTGTGAATCTTGAATTACAGAAACTTTTCAACAGAAATAATTATCCCCTTGTACAAATCCATTGTATTATAAAAATAATGTGCCAAGATTTGCCTGTAGAATGATTAGATTGCTTGTTGGTGTGTGCGGTGTAAAAACAGAAACTTTGGCTGTAGTGCGTGAATTTACATTTTTTACTAGAACGTCAAAAGTTTCTGAAAATTTTACATAGTGTTTCTATACAAAAATTTTATTTCGTCCTAATTTTTCGGAATTTTTGGAGTTACAGAAGTACGGTCAAAGTCCAGATTACTACAGACTATCCTGTTTAAGATAGATTCTGTTTTGATGCATTGTTTTGCTTGTTTTGATGAGACTATCGATTTTATCGATGGTATAAGCCATGAAGAAGTTATAATACAGCAGGGATAATGCAAATATAAAATATGAATGGGTTTGCAACAGTACTTAAAGTAGTAATTTGCTTTATTATACTAACGGATCTCACCAATTTTCTATTAAGTTTTGTGTGGATGAAGTTTTCAAAGATCGAGGAGGTCTCGATATGAGGAGAAGGAGGAGAGGCAAGAGTTCAAGCTTGGGGATGCCCAAGGCACCCCAAGTAAATATCCAAGGAGACTCAAGCATCTAAGCTTGGGGATGCCCCGGAAGGCATCCCATCTTTCTTCAACAAGTATCGGTATGTTTTCGTTTTCGTTTCGTTCATGTGATATGTGTTAATCTTGGAGCGTCTTTTGTGTTTAGTTTTCCATTTTCTTTTATGCACATGCTGGTATGACATAGTCCATGGTTGATTTATAGAATGCTCATTGCACTTCACTTACATCTTTTGAGTATGGTTTATAGAATGCTTCATGTGCTTCACTTATATCATTTGAAGTTTCGATTGCCTGTTTCTCTTCACATAGAAAACCGTTATTTGTAGAATGCTCTTTTGCTTCACTTATATCTATTAAGAGAGTCAACAAGAATTGTTCATTTGCATGGTTAGTCATAAAATCCTACATAAAACTTATGGATCACTGAATATGATATGTTTGATTCCTTGCAATAGTTTTGCGATATAGAGATGATAATATGTGGGAGGTACTAGTGGATGATCGTGTTTAGTAAGATATTGGTGTTAAGGTTTGTGATTCCCAAAGCATGCACGTATAGTCTCCCGTTATGCCAGGAAGTTGGAGCACAATTTATCCTTGATTTTCTGTCTTTGTGTGAAGGTCGGGGGCGCGCGATGGTTAACTCCTACCAACCTCCCCCTTAGGAGCATGCGTAGTAATACTTTGCTTCGAGGGCTAATGAATTTTGCAATAAGTATGTGAATTCTTTATGACTAATGTGAGTCCATGGATTATACGCACTCTTACCTTTCCGCAATTTGCTAGCCTCTACGGTACCGTGCATTGCCCTTTCTCACCCCGAGAGTCGGTGCAAACTTCGCCAGTGCATCCAAACCCCGTGATATGATACGCTCTATCACACATAAGCCTTATTATATATTCCTCAAAACAGCCACCATACCTACCTATTATGGCATTTCCATAGCCATTCCGAGATATATTGCCATGCAACTTCCACCGCTTCCATTTTGATGACTTGAGCATTCATTGTCATATTGCTTTACATGATCGTAAGATAGCTAGCATGATGTTTCCATGGCTTTTCCATTTTTTGATATCTTTGCTACGCTAGATCATTGCATTCATATAGAGTCATACTTTGTTCTACTATCGTTGTAATATTGAGTTGTAAGTAAATAGAAGTGTGATGATCATCATTATTCATTATTAGAGCATGTCCCAGTGAGGAAAGGATGATGGAAACTATGATTCCCCCACAAGTCGAGATGAGGCTCCGGACAAGAAAAAGAAAAAAAAGGAAAAAAAACAGAAAGAAAAAAAGGAGAAGAAAAAAGAGAAAAAGAAAAAAAGAAAAAAAAAGAAAAAAAAGAAAAAAATGAGAGACAAAGAGAGAAGGGGCATGCTAATTCCACACTTGTGCTTCAAAGTAGCACCATGTTTTTCATATAGAGAGTCTCCTATGTTGTCACTTTCATATACTAGTGGGAATTTTTCATTATAGAGTTAGATGCACACCCACTTAGTTTTCATATTGAGCTTTCATACACTTATAGCTCTTAGTGCATCCGTTGCATGGCAACCCCTACTCCTCGCATTGATATCAATTGATGGGCATCTCCATAGCCTGTTGATTAGCCACTTCGATGTGAGACTATCTTTCTTTTTGTCTTCTCTATATTAATGTCTACCACCGCATTCTATTCCACCCATAGTGCTATATCCATGGCTTGCGCTCATGTATTGCGTGAGAGTTGAAAATGCTGAAGCGCGTTAAAAGTATGAACCAATTGCTTGGCTGACACCGGGGTGCTACATGATTTATACTTTGTGTTAAGACAGAGCATGACAAGGCTATATGATTTTGTAGGGATAGCGTTCTTTAGCCTTGATATTTTGAAACACATGATTGTTTGTTGGGATGCCTGAGTATTAATGTCTTGATGTCAAATTATAGAGTATTGCTTTGAATCACTCATGTCTTAATATTCATGCCATGATTAGATATATGATCAAGATTATGCTAGGTAGCATTCCACATCAAAAATTATCTTTTTTATCATTTACCTACTCGAGGACGAGTAGGAATTAAGCTTGGGGATACAGATACGTCTCCATCGTATCTATAATTTTTGATTGTTTCATGCCAATATTATACAACTTTCACATATTTTTGGCAACATTTTATATGATTTATTGGACTAACATATTGATCCAGTGCCCAGTGCCAGTTCCTGTTTGTTGCATGTTTTTTGTTTCACAGAATATCCATATCAAACGAAGTCCAAACGCAATAAAAAATTACGGAGAATTATTTTGGAATATATGTGCTTTTTGAGAGTTGGAATCAATGCAAAAGGAAGCCCACAACCACCACGAGACACCAAGGCGCGCCCCAGGGCCTAGGCGCGTGGTGATGGGTTGTGCTCACCTCGTAAGTCGGTTGGAGCTATACTTCGGGCGCAAGGAAGCTTATATACGAAAAAAAATTGTGTTAAAATCTCAGCGCAATCGGAGTTACAGATCTCTGGAAATATAAGAAACGGTTTTCGGCCAGAAAACAAAAACGCGAAACAGAAGAGAATAGAGAGGGAGATCCAATCTAGGAGGGGCTCCTGCCCCTTCGCCGCCATGGAGGCCATGGACCAGAGGAGGAACTCACCTCCCATCTAGGGGGAGGCGAAGGAAGAAGAAGAAGGAGGGGGGCTCTCTCGCCCTCTCTCCCGGTGGCGTCGGAACGCCGCCGGGGCAATCATCGTGACGGCGATCTACACCAACAACTTCGCCGCCGTCAACACCAACTCTCTTACCCTCTATGTTGCGGTGTCACACCTCTCTTCCCCGCTGTAATCTCTACTTAAACAAGGTGCTCAACTCCATATATTATTTCCCAATGATATTTGGCTATCCTATGATGTTAGAGTAGATCTATTTTGTGACGCCCCCAATTTCGACCATACGCTAAACATACACGCAATGCGTATGACCAAGATTAGGGACTCACTGATTGATATCACAACACAACACTAGACACAAATTAAAGTCATACAGCTTCATATTACAAGCCAAGGGCCTCGAGGGCTCGAATACAAAGCTCGACAAGCATGAGTCAGCGGAAGCAAATAATATCTAAGTACAGACATAAATTAGACAAGTTTTGCCTTAAGAAGGCTAGCACAAACATAAGCAGCGGATCGAAAGAGGCGAGGCTTCCTGGCTGGGAACCTCCTAACTACTCCTGAGCATCGGCACTCTCCACGAAGTAGTAGGCTCCAGCGGTGGTGTAGTAGTCGTCTCCGGCGTACTCCATCTCCTAGGCTCCATCGTCTGAACGCAGAATCATATCGAGGGGGAAAGAGAAAGCAAAGCAGCGGTGAGTACTCATCCAAAGTACTCGCAAGACTGACATCAGAACTATGCTAAGTATGCATCAGTATCAAGGAATGGGGTTATATCTGGACTGACTGCAGAAAGCAAGAATAGGGGGAAAGCCTAGTCCTATCGAAGACTAGCATCTTCAGCATCTCGCAGCATTAGAAGAGAGTAGACTGGTATCTCATATATAGTCATATTATTGTAGCAATTTTATTAAGTAACCACGCCCAGAGATTCTTTCTCGACTCCCTGCGAGGAAGCAATCTCGGAGCCAACATTCATTTCAATTTAAGTCACAGTTATAGTTGTATAAGGTCAAGGTACAACTCCAAGTCGTCCTGTTACCGTGGACACGGCTATTCAAATAGATAATTCATCCCTACAGGGGTGCACCGCATTTCCAACACGCCTGATCACCTCTGGCCGGACACACTTTCCTGGGTCATGCCCGGCCTCGGGATAGCAGCACGTCGTCGCCCCACCTAGGCTCAACGAAGAGGCCAGCCCGCCGGTCTAAATCCTAAGCACACGGGGGTCGTGGGCCCACTTGCCCTACGCGCTCTTGCACGATGCGTACGCTGCCGGAAGCAGACCTAGCACACTCCAGTCCAAGAGTTGTACCGTCCAGTCCAATCCGCCGTGCGCCGCTCCATTGCTGACGTCCGAAGAGCTTCGGCTGATACAACGACGCTGAGTACCCATAACTTCTCCCACGCGATGGTTTGGTGCGTAAAAAGGCCAACGACCCAACTCAGATCAAATACCCAACCCATTAGCATTTTATTAATGCGGGGCAAGCACGACCCATGAAGTGCGGTCCCGTCACCCCGTCTCGAGGATGTGTGGCAAGGGCCTCTCCTGCCCGTCCACGCCTCAACATAACCCTTTGGATGCCTTACCGGCGCATCCCACCACATCTCACACACGGGTACCCTTGGACCCGACCCGTCTCAACACTGTCGGGAACTCAGGTCCACCTCAACCAGGGTGGTACCGCCTGTCCCTCCAGTCCCGTCTTTCACGTGTAATAAATGTCAAGTTAAAGTAATTGTGTGTATAAAACATCAAGGCGGGAACTGAGGGATCACCCTCAATGGTCCCCGCTCGATGAAACCGTCAAGGTGGACCTAGAGGAATCACCCTCGAGGGTCCCACTCTTGAGGGGTTGCACGACAGAGTCATCGTCGGGAGTGGCGAAGGAGGAATCACCCTCGATAACCACGACCGAGTAGCTGCACTACAGAGCTAGCATCATGAGTACTTCACGAGGTGTCACCCTCGGTACTCGATAGTAGCGCTGCAGAGTCGTACAACTAGGGGGGGTGCGGTGATGTGAGGGACCTGGCTCGTCGGTTGGTTGACCGAGTCTTCGGGTCTTCGAGTCGTCGACGAAGGAGCAGGGGCACTGGGACTAAGGGGGTCACTGGGGTTCACTGATCAACCTATACTAAGCAGTTGATATTATTGCAGGTACAGTAGCAGTTTATCAAAAACAGGCTATGCATCAGAATAGGAGCTAGCTAATACAGTAGCAAAATCTAATGCAAGAATAAGAGGGAAAGAAATGGGCGATATCGGAATGCTCAAGTGGGGGTTTGCTTGCCTTGCTGCTCTGCGGCAAAAGGCTGATCGTCAACGGTGTAGTCGTACCCGGCAGCACCGTCAGTCTCGGGGTCTACCGGAGAGAAGAGGGGGGAAGAAACAATAAATATAAAGCACAGATGCAACACGATGCTTGGCATGGCAATAAGCAGAGCTAGGTATGCACTAACGCAGTATTACGCGTCGCAGACGGGTCGGAAGAATATCTGACGATATTTTCCGGGTCTCGGGCTATTACCGGTCAGGCGAAAACGATGGAAAAGTTCCATGTTCGCTATGCTAGGAGCACGTGACAGACGAACAGGCAGCGAAGTTGGAATCGTAGAATTATTCTGAGCAACTTTCATGTTCAAAACTTTTTAATCCGGACTACGGTTTATTTTATATTAATTTTTAAAGATTAAACAATATTCTGAATTTCTTTTAATTAATAAATCCGAATTATCCAAAACAGTAAATACTGTTTAATTAACTAATTAATTAATTAATTAATCAATTTAATTCACTAATTAACTAATTAATTAATCTAATTAATTAATTAGTAATATTATTATTTATTATTTATTTATTTATTAAATCATTTTTATTATTTAAATTTCGTTTTAGGGCGTGGGCCCCACATGTCATTGAAACAGCCCCACACCTACGTACGTACGTACGTACACACACACACACACACACACACACACACACACACACATACACACACACACACACACATATACACATGCACACACACACAGCGGCACACACGCACACATACACGCACGCGTGCACCGGCCGGCGCGGCGGCGAGGCGGCCGCCGGCGGGTGGGGGGGAGCTCACAAGGGTCGGGAGGCCGAGGCGGCGGCGGGGCGGACGGCGACGTGCGGCGTCGGCCGCGGGTGGCGAGGCGGTCGGGCGCGGCGGCGTGGGCCGGGGCGGCCGCGGGGGGAGGGGGGCTGGCCGGTTACAGGCCAGCCGGTCCGTCGTCGGGGGGGGGGGGGGGGGCGGCGCGGCGGTGGGGGGGGGAACGGGCGGGGGCTCGCTAGGGTTCGCCCCAGCTGGCTCCTTATAGGAGCTGGCTGGGCCGGCCCTTTCGGCCCGGTAGATATTTTATTATTATTATTATTATTAAACAGCGTCTGTTTTTAATGCTTTTGAGGCACCAAAATAATTCCAAAAATACCGGTTTCAATTTTATAAAATCTTAGGTGTTATTTGCAACCCATCCAACATTTTTATTTTCAGTTTTGCACAACTTTTGAATCCACCTTTCAGACGAATTTAAATTGCAACGGAATTTGAACCGGAGGTTAATTCCAACAGTGATCACAATTTGATTAGTAAAATGGATTACCCTAATCCTGACCATCACTGTAGCTTAATTACAGGGATCACTGTAGCACAAATCCAGGGTGTCACAATTCTCCCCTACTAAAAAGAATTCTCGTCCCGAGAATTAAGAAGTAGAAGGAAAGAGCGCGGGGTATTCTGCATGAAGATGATCTTCGCGTTCCCAAGTAGCCTCATCTTCAGAATGATTTGCCCACTGCACCTTGAAGAACTTAGTAACCTTCTGACGAGTCCGACGTTCAGTTTCATCGAGAATGCGGACTGGTTGCTCTTTGTAAGAGAGGTCTTGTTGCAGGTCAAGCATATCATGATCCACTGCTCGGATATGATCCTTGAAGCAGCGACGAAGTTGTGACACATGGAACACATCGTGAACCTGAGAAAGGTTTGGCGGTAGTTCCAGTTGATATGCCACTTTACCACGCCTTTTGAGAACAGTGAAAGGACCAATATATCGAGGAGCCAGCTTGCCCTTGATCCCGAAACGGTGTGTACCTCTCATTGGCGTGACTCGAAGATAAGCCTTTTCGCCAGGTTGATAGACCATATCTTTGTGATGACGGTCATACTGACTCTTCTGATGAGACTGGGCAGTCTTCAGATTTGCATGAATAATGCGGACTTGATCTTCGGCATGTTGGATAATATCCGGACCGATAAGTGTACATTCCCCAGTTTCTGACCAATTCAGAGGAGTTCGACACTTACGTCCATATAATACTTCAAAAGGAGCCATCTTCAGACTAGCTTGATAGCTATTGTTGTAGGAGAACTCAGCATACAGGAGAGATTCCTCCCATTGCTTGCCGAAAGAAATGACACAAGCTCGAAGCATGTCTGCGAGAATCTGATTGACTCTTTCAACTTGTCCCTGCGATTGAGAGTGAAAAGCGGTGCTGAATGACAAATGAGTTCCCATAGCTTCCTGGAAACTTGCCCAGAATCTTGAAGTGAATAAGTTTCCACGGTCTGAACTGATAACCAGTGGAATACCGTGAAGTGAAACAATTCTGGACATGTAGAGAGTTGCCAGCTGACTAGCAGTAATAGTTTCCTTGACAGCCAGAAAATGTGCAACTTTGGACAGTCGGTCAATGACGACAAGAATAGCATCATTACCTTTCTGCGACCTGGGAAAACCAGTAACGAAGTCCATTTCAACATGATCCCATTTCCATTCAGGAACCGTAATAGGTTGCAGAGTTCCGGCAGGCTTTTGATGTTCTGCTTTGATCCTACGGCAAATGTCACATTCTGAAACATAGCGTGCAATGTCTTGCTTCATGTTAGACCACCAGAATCTCCGACGAATGTCTTGGTACATCTTGGTACTACCAGGATGAATAGACAGCGGAGTGTCATGTGCTTCCTTCATGACCTCCTGAGTCATATCATGGTTTTTCTCCTTACTCGGTACCACTAGGTGGCCTTTGAAGTACAAAGCGCCATCCTCAGCAATAGTGAAGGGTGAGGGCTTGCCTTCTGCGAGATCGAATTTAATCCTCTCGACTTCATTGTCACACTTCTGGATCCACTTAATGACGTCCACAAGATCTGGTTTAGAAACCAGGGTATTAAGAGAACCCTGGGAAACAACGTGGAGGTTCATTTTGTAGGACCCTTCAGGGGGGGAGCGAGATAACCCTGAGGAACAATATGGAGGTTCAGCTTGCGAAATTCCTTTTGAAGAAGGGGGTGAACCTTATGAACCTGGAGGTGATTGCAGTAAGACTTGCGGCTCAAAGCATCAGCCATTACATTAGCCTTGCCTGGGGTATAAGAAATACCCACATTGTAATCTGCTATGCGCTCCATCCATCTCTGTTGACGGAGGTTCAAATCTGGCTGAGTAAACAGGTACTTCAGACTTTGGTGATCGGTGTAGATCTCGCAACGATTACCAACAAGGTATTGCCGCCACCCTTTCAGTGCGTGAATTACTGCAGCAAGTTCAAGGTCATGAACTGGATAGTTCTCTTCATGAGGACGCAATTGACGAGATGCATAAGCAACCACTCTGCGCTCTTGCATTAGGACACAGCCCATTCCCTAACGCGAGGTGTCACAATAAATCACGAAGTCCTTACGAGTATCCAGAGGAGCAAGCACTGGAGCAGACGTCAGTTTGTCCTTAAGTGCCTGAAAGCTCTCCTGAAAATTTTCTGTCCACTCATATTTAACACCTTTGTGAAGCAGATTAGTTAAGGGCTTGGCAATCTTGGAGAAGTTCTCGACGAATCGACGGCAATAGCTGGCGAGTCCGAGAAAACTTCTGACTTGCTTGACATTCTTCGGGGGAGTCCAGTCAAGAATAGCCTGAACTCGTTCAGGGTTGACCGCAATACCATCCTTGGAGATCACATGACCAAGGTAGGTTACTTCGTCCATCCAGAACTCACACTTTGAATACTTTGCATAAAGTTGATGTTCTCGAAGCCTCTCCAGTATAAGACGGAGATGTTCAGCATGCTCTTCTTTATTCTTGGAGTAAACCAGGATATCATCTAGATAAACCATGATGAATTTATCGAGGTAATCCATGAATATATAGTTCATCAGGCGAGAGAAAGTTGCTGGAGCATTGGTTAAGCCAAAGGACATGACGGTGTACTCGTATGAACCATAGCGAGTAACAAATGCAGTCTTGGGAATATCCTCTTCACGAACCCGGATCTGATGGTAACCCAACCTCAAGTCGAGTTTCGAAAACACTGATGAACCAGCAAGTTGATCGTACAGGTCGTTGATCCGAGGAAGCGGATATTTGCCTTGAATCGTTGCCTGGTTGATGGGACAGTAATCTTGGACCAATCGATTCGTACCATCTTTCTTCTTGACAAAGAGAGAATGTGCTCCCCAAGCAGAGGAACTTGGACGAATGAAACCCAGACGAAGCGAATTGTCAATTTCTTGCTTAAGTTCAAGGAGTTCATGTGGTGGCATCTTATACGGTCGCTTGGCTATAGGAGTGGTACCAGGTACCAAGTCGATGACAAACTCGACAGCTCTAGCAGGGGGGATCCCTGGAAGTTCTTCCGGAAAAACATCTTGGAAATCCCGAACAACTGGAATGTTTTCAATCCCTTCAAGAGGTGACACATTTAATGCATTCAAGGCATATAGCCGGGCTTCAGCGTTCCGGACAAGATGAGCATGGTCAAGCTCTAGCATGACGATAACGATGGGGCCTAACGGCTTGGAAAGACATGATCGAGTACAATTCATGACTAAAGAAGATTACTACGAGTTGTTGAATCGCAATGCGTACTCGATTCAGATATCAATATCCTTGATTGGCCAATAACTCAGAACACGAGGAAACTGGAATCAGTGAAATATCATAGTTGATGAGGAGCTCTTAAGAAGTTATAAAGCTCCATGATATTTATCAAGATACCAGGGATAATACTCGGAGGTAGATCAGCATAGAGGTTAGACTAGCGTATTGATCTGTGAAAGACAAGCACTTTAACTTGTCTGAGAACGAAATCAAAGTAGAACAACATGGGCGGAACCACGATTGCAAAGGACAAGATCAAAGATACAATATCAAATCATACAATGAATGATTATATGAAAGGAGAAGCTTGTATGATAAGATCAACATCGTTTCCATGGGCATGAACACAAGGTTCAAGGTCGACTCCCACTTCATCAATGCATCACCTTCCATTTACACCTCGCCTTTGATGAATTTGTAGTTTTGAAAGTTTAACTGGCAAAACACCAGGAGAGTACGACTCATGAAAATTGTCGGGTTCACACGAATTAAGGAAGGCATAGGTTCAACCCATCGGGGCATCTTAGGAACATATACCACAAGCTTCAAGAGTAATTAACACATGCTTGCAAACAGAGCATGGCTGACGAAAGCATAGGATACAACTTATCAGAGGGAGAAGACACAGTTTACCAATGGCCTCATGTATCAGGGGAAGAACATCACAAGCATTTTGAATGTGAAGGATGCTATCGGGTAATAACCCAACACTGGGTCTGGCAGTCCACAAAGGACCTGATGTGAGTATCGGTACCCAATCAGAGGAAGAAGGAATGTAAGGCATCAGATCATAGAACATCCAAATAATTTGATGCTTAAATAACCAAAGGAATTAAGATTTCCAAATTGGTGTATCAGAATCAGATGCTTCGATCAGATACAAGTAAGATGAAAGGACTTAGATGGGCAATCAAACAACTGATGACTGCGTGCATTCACACACAGGTTGAATCAATAAAATCAAATGAAAACCACAAAGGATTTACTTAATATTGCTAGACAAATGGAATTAACCATAATGCAAGCCGTTGAGGAAGGTTAAGAGCAATAGGCTGCTCATGATTTCGGAAGACCGGATAGCGTTTCGAAGAATTTTGTGAAAACAAGAACAGCTGGGGACAAACGAATCCTCGATAAGGATGAGGAGTTATCCGCAGGCGTTGGCGATGGAAGGAAATCGCAAAATCGGCTAGCATAAGTTCTCGGGAGAACATCTGAGAGTATCTTCGGAGTCTTCTGATGAATCGAGCCATCGTCTGAAATGAGGGGCTCTCCGGGGGAAGTAGTTACGAGAACCTAGAGTTAGAGTTAATAAAATCTTTAACCCGAAAGAGAAGAGAGATCAGAACCCAGAGTATAGATGAGGAATAAAAGATCCTAATACCACCCGATTGAGATGTGGGCCCGTAAGCCACACAACTATGTTAGTAAAGTTTTTCAATGACTAGACTCAACTTCGGCCAAGGAGTTGGAAAGGGGGCTACCTACAGGCAGTCGGCTCTGATACCAACTTGTGACGCCCCCAATTTCGACCGTACGCTAAACATACACGCAATGCGTACGACCAAGATTAGGGACTCACTGATTGATATCACAACCTAACACTAGACACAAATTAAAGTCATACAGCTTCATATTACAAGCCAGGGGCCTCGAGGGCTCGAATGCAAAGCTCGACAAGCACGAGTCAGCGGAAGCAAATAATATCTGAGTACAGACATAAATTAGACAAGTTTTGCCTTAAGAAGGCTAGCACAAACATAAGCAGCGGATCGAAAGAGGCGAGGCCTCCTGCCTGGGAACCTCCTAACTACTCCTGAGCGTCGGCACTCTCCACGAAGTAGTAGGCTCCAGCGGTGGAGTAGTAGTCGTCTCCGGCAAACTCCATCTCCTGGGCTCCATCGTCTGAACGCGGAATTGTATCGAGGGGGAAAGAGAAAGCAAAGCAGCGGTGAGTACTCATCCAAAGTACTCGCAAGACTGACATCAGAACTATGCTAAGTATGCATCAGTATCAAGGAATGGGGTTATATCTGGGCTGACTGCAGAAAGCAAGAATAGGGGGAAAGCCTAGTCCTATCGAAGACTAGCATCTTCAGCATCTCGCAGCATTAGAAGAGAGTAGACTGGTATCTCATATATAGTAATATTATTGTAGCAATTTTATTAAGTAACCACGCCCAGAGATTCTTCCTCGACTCCCTGCGAGGAAGCAATCTCGGAGCCAACATTCATTTCAATTTAAGTCACAGTTATAGTTGTATAAGGTCAAGGTACAACTCCAAGTCATCCTGTTACCATGGACACGGCTATTCAAATAGATAATTCATCCCTGCAGGGGTGCATCGCATCTCCAACATGCCTGATCACCTCTGGCCGGACACACTTTCCTGGGTCATGCCCGGCCTCGGGATAGCAGCACGTCGTCGCCCCACCTAGGCTCAACGAAGAGGCCAGCCCGCCGGTCTAAATCCTAAGCACACAGGGGTCGTAGGCCCACTTACCCTACGCGCTCCTGCACGATGCGTACGCGGCCGGAAGCAGACCTAGCACACTCCAGTCCAAGAGTTGTACCGTCCAGTCCAATCCGGCGCGCGCCGCTCCATTGCTGACGTCCGAAGAGCATCGGCTGATACAACGACGCTGAGTACCCATAACTTCTCCCACACGATGGTTTGGTGCGTAAAAAGGCCAACGACCCAACTCAGATCAAATACCCAACCCATTAGCATTTTATTAATGCGGGGCAAGCGCGACCCATGAAGTGCGGTCCCGTCGCCCCGTCTCGAGGATGTGTGGCAAGGGCCTCTCCTGCCCGTCCACGCCTCAACATAACCCTTTGGATGCCTTACCGGCGCATCCCACCACATCTCACACACGGGTACCCTTGGGGCCGACCCATCTCAAGACTATCGGGAACTCAGGTCCACCTCAACCAGGGTGGTACCGCCTGTCCCTCCAGTCCCGTCTTTCACGTGTAATAAATGTCAAGTTAAAGTAACTGTGTGTATAAAACATCAAGGCGGGAACTGAGGGATCACCCTCAATGGTCCCCGCTCGATGAAACCGTCAAGGTGGACCTAGAGGAATCACCCTCGAGGGTCCCACTCTTGAGGGGTTGCACGACAGAGTCATCGTCGGGAGTGGTGAAGGAGGAATCACCCTCGATAACCACGACCGACTAGCTGCACTACAGAGCTAGCATCATGAGTACTTCACGAGGTGTCACCCTCGGTACTCGATAGTAGCGCTGCAGAGTCGTACAACTAGGGGGTGCGGTGATGTGAGGGGCCTGGCTCGTCGGTCGGTTGACCGAGTCTTCGGGTCTTCGAGTCGTCGAGTTGTCGACGAAGGAGCAGGGGCACTGGGACTAAGGGGGTCACTGGGGTTCACTGATCAACCTATACTAAGCAGTTGATATAATTGCAGGTACAGTAGCAGTTTATCAAAAATAGGCTATGCATCAGAATAGGAGTTAGCTAATACAGTAGCAAAATCTAATGCAAGAATAAGAGGGAAAGAAATGGGCGATATCGGAATGCTCAAGGGGGGGTTTGCTTGCCTTGCTGCTCTGCGGCAAAAGGCTGATCGTCAACGGTGTAGTCGTACCCGGCAGCACCGTCAGTCTCTAGGTCTCCAGAGAGAAGAGGGGGGAAGAAACAATAAATATAAAGCACAGATGCAACACGATGCATGGCATGGCAATAAGCAGAGCTAGGTATGCACTAACGCAGTATTACGCGTCGCAGACGGATCGGAAGAATATCTGACGATATTTTCCGGGTCTTGGGCTATTACCGGACAGACGAAAACGATGGAAAAGTTCCATGTTCGCTATGCTAGGAGCACGTGACAAATGAACAGGCGGCGTAGTTGGAATCATAGAATTATTCTGAGCAACTTTCATGTTCAAAACTTTTTAATCCGGACTACGGTTTATTTTATATTAATTTTTAAAGATTAAACAATATTCTGAATTTCTTTTAATTAATAAATCTGAATTATCCAAAATAGTAAATACTGTTTAATTAACTAATTAATTAATCAATTTAATTCATTAATTAACTAATTAATTAATCTAATTAATTAATTAGTAATATTATTATTTATTAATTATTTATTTATAAAATCATTTTTATTATTTAAATTTCGTTTTAGGGCGTGGGCCCCGCATGTCATTGAAACAGCCCCACACCTACGTACGTACGTACGTACACACACACACACACATACACACGCACGCACACACAGCGGCACACACGCACACATACATGCACGCGTGCACCGGCCGGCGCGGCGGCCGTCGGCGGGGGGTAGGGAGCTCACAGGGGTTGGGAGGCCGAGGCGGCGGCGGTCGGCGGCGGTCGGCGGCGGGGCGGACGGCGATGTGCGGCGGCGGCCGGGGCGGCGTCGGCCGCGGGTGGCGAGGCGGTCGGCGCGGCGGCGTGGGCCGGGGCGGCCGCCGGCGTCCGCGGGGGGGGCGGAGGACGAGCGGGGGGGTGGCCGGGGCCGGGCCGGTTTCAGGCCGGCCGGTCCGTCGTCGGGGGGGGGGGGGGGGGGGGGGACGGCGCGGGGCTCGGGCGCCGGGTGCTGTGGGGGGGGGGGAACGGGCAGGGGCGCGGGGCTCGCTAGGGTTCGCCCCAGCTGGCTCCTTATAGGAGCTGGCTGGGCCGGCCCTTTCGGCCCGGTAGATATTTTTTTTAATTATTATTAAACAACGTCTGTTTTTAATCCTTTTGAGGCACCAAACTAATTCCAAAAATACCGGTTTCAATTTTATAAAATCTTAGGGGTTATTTGCAACCCATCCAACATTTTTATTTTCAGTTTTGCACAACTTTTGAATCCACCTTTCAAACGAATTTAAACTGCAACGGAATTTGAACCGGAGGTTAATTCCAACAGTGATCACAATTTGATTAGTAAAATGGATTAGCCTAATCCTGACCATCACTGTAGCTTAATTACAGGGATCACTGTAGCACAAATCCAGGGTGTCACATCTTTTGTCCGATGGGTTAATTGTGGTATGATGTTATGGATGTGAGTTGTATGTTGATATGGTGCTGTCCTATGGTGCCCTCCGTGTCACGCAAACGTGAGGGATCCCCGCTGTAGGGTGTTGCAATATGTTCATGATTTGCCTATGGTGGGTTGCGTGAGTGACAGAAGCACAAACCCTAGTAGGTGGGTTGTTGCGTATGGGAGTAAAGGGGACTTGATACTTAATGCTATGGTTGGGTTTTACCTTAATGAACTTTGGTAGTTGCGGATGCTTGCTAGATTTCCAATCATAAGTGCATATGATCCAAGTACGGAAAAGTGTGTTAGTGTATGCCTCTCCCTCATTGCACATAACAAGTATCTATCATATTATATTCAATTGCCTAGGGACAATCTTTCTCTTGTGATACACAAAAAGCTTTCTACTAAGTTATTTACTTTTATTGTTCTTTTATTAAAACAGCACCTAAATTTTATTTCCATGTTCTTTATTATCTTGCAAAGTACTTCTAGTTTTATTCTAGCAAAGTAGTTTCATACTTGTTCTAGGTAAAGCAAGCATTAGCGTGTGTAGAGTTGTATCGGTGGTCGATAGAACTTGAGGGAATATTTGTTCTACCTTTAGCTCCTCGTTGGGTTCGACACTCTTACTTATCGAAAAAGGCTACAAACGACTCCCTACACTTATGGGTTATCAGAAGAGTAATAAATTTTCTATGCTTGTGGATCATGAAGATAAGGCTTTATGTGATACTTATATTGTTGAATTCCTTCATGATGCTACTGAAAATTATTATGAGGGAGGAATATATGCTTGTAGGTATTGCAATAATATCAAGTTTCCTCCCTATGTGTTGAAAATTTTGAGGTTATGCTTGTTTTGCCTTTATATGCTAGTTGATTTCTATTCCAATGAATTGGTTGATTCCAAAATCCCTATGCATAGGAAGTGGGTTAGACTTAAATGTGCTTGCCATGTGATTCACGATGCTCCCTTGCATGTTTCAAATACTATTCCTATGTGAGCATCATTGAAATCATCATGCCTAGCTAAAAGGCATTAAAGAAAAGCGCTCATTGGGAGACAACCCAACATTGAAATCATCATGCCTAGCTAAAAGGCATTAAAGAAAAGCGCTCGTTGGGAGACAACCCAACACTTATACTTTTTTTATGTTCACATGATTAAGCTACGATAGTAAGCATGTTTTGTGCCTTTTATTTCAATAATGTACCAAGTAAAGCCTTTGGGATAGTGTGGATACTTGCTGATTTGATTCTTTCTAAAAACATAAACTTTTGCGTCGAGTATATGAATTATGTGATTTTAAGAGACAGGTAAGTATGATTTTAGTTCTGATCTTTACAGACTGTTCTATTTTTAACAGATTTTGTTTTGCATGCATACTTTGCTTGTTTTAGTGTTTCCGTAGCTTATATTAAGTGATATAAATTATGGGAATAATATAATACAGTAGGAATTATGTGAGAACAATTATGAATTTTGTCTTGTCAGTACCTAAGTGAATGATATATTTTTATTATACTAACCCATCTCATGAAGTTCCTATAAGTTTTGTGTGATTGAAGTTTTCAAGTTTTGGGTGAGATACCGATATGAGGAGAATAAGGAGTGGTAATACCCTAATATTGGGGATTCCCAAGGCACCCAAAAGGTAATATTCAAGGAAGACCTAAGTATCTAAGCTTGGAAATGCCCCGGAAGGCATCCCCTCTTTCGTCTTCAACACTATCAGTATATCTTACTTAGAGCTATATTTTTAATCGTCACATAACATGTGTTTTTCTTGGAGCATCATTTTATTTTGTTAGTATTTGCTTACTGTTATTTATAATCTTGTTTTTCAATAAAAAGTTTCAAGAATTGCCTCTAGGACGCTTCAATTGCATATTGTATCTGTGCTGTGCAAAAATAGAAACTTTTATTGTAGTGTTTTTAATTTTGATATTTTAATGGAACGTGCAAAGTTTTGGAAATCTTTGTATAAAATTTTTATACCAATTATTTAGTATGTCCTAAATTTTCATTATTTTATTAGTTACATAAGTACACCTTTTGAATTAATTGCTACACACTGTCCTGTTTAGACAGATTGTTGTCATGGTTTTGTTATCTACTTCTCCTATAGTTTTCAAGAATTATATTGGTAGTTATAAATTGTGGAAAGGATATTCTATAGTAGATAATGTTTGAAAATTATTATGCAACTCGTCTTGGCAGTACATAAAGTGTTGATTTATTCTTATGTGCATTAACCAATCTCACGAGCTCTTTTCAAGTTTTGTGTGGATGAAGTTTTTGAGACCTACGTGAAACCGTGGTATGAAAGGAATTAAAGAGACAAAAGAGTTCAATCTTGGGGATGCCCAAGGCTCCCCAAGTCAATATTACAAGAAGTGTCAAGTATCTAAGCTTGGGGATGCTACGCATCCCACCTCTCTTCGTCAACAACTATCGGTTAGCCTATGTTGAGCCTAAGTTTTTATTCATTCACATGATATGTGCTATTCTTGGAGTGTATTTTTGTTTTCTCTATTGTTTCAAATAAATCTCAGATCTGAAAGTCTTTATTGAGAGAGAGTTCTCACATAGCCATTTAATTGTTTAAACTACTCATGGATCTTCACTTATATCTTTTTGAGAGTAGTTTGATGTTCACTCTTGTGCTTCACTTATATCCTAACAGAAAATGTTGAATGAATTGAATGTAATAAATATTAAATTATGTATGCTTCATATGCTTGTCCCATGGAGAGTAGTGACTTCACATACAAGAAGAATAAGCGGTAAAATTTATTGGAAGTTAACAAAAATAGCATGTGTCACTTGAACAATTCATGAAAGAATATTGACGGAAGAGAGATTTCACATATAAATATACTATCTTGGACATCTTCTATGATTATGAGCCCCCATTAATTATTTTCAAACTTGATCCAGTAGTTGATGTTGGACAAGGAAGACAATGTAATGGTTATGTTTGTTTATATTCACATAGAAGTTAAATTATCATGGATCCTCTAATGTGGTGCTTGCTTAGGGTCTTTTGCTAGCCAAAAATTTGTACTAAGTAGAGATACTACTTGTGAATCCAAAAACCCTTAAACCCAGTTTCTTGCCATGAGAGTCCACCATATCTACCAGTGGATTGAATAAGATCATGCAAGTAAGTTGTCATCGGTGCAAAAAGCAATAAAAATTGCTCCTAAATGTGTATGATATTTTATTGGAAGGGAAAATAAGCTTTGTACAACTTGTGATAGTGAAGAAATAAAAGCGACAGTCTGCATAATAAATTTGTTATCAGAAGGGGTAATATAAAGTGACGTTCCTTTACATTAAGGGCTTGCACATCCAAAAACAAAAAGCGCATGACAACCTCTGCTTCCCTCTGTGAAGGGCCCATCTTTTACTTTTATGTATTTACTTTTTTATAATTACTTTTATGCAAGAGTCAATAATGTTCATCCCTATTCAAATCTATTAATTATTTAGTTGGCAAGAATCATGTGGTGGGGAAAGATCCAGGCACATATATCCAGTTGAATATAGGTGATCATGATTCATTATTGTTTACATTATCCCTCAGATAAGTAAGTTGGGAGGAGAAACATTAAGCCCCTATCTTCCTATGTGTTTGACTCAAACTGTTTCTTCTAAAAAATGCTTTGAGTGTCAGCAATCATGGAATACTAAATGATAGTTGAGTATGTGGAATTTTCTAAATCAAAGCTCTTACATAGACCCTTCCTGAAAATAAGATGAATTGTAATTGTTTAATGACTGAACACATAGTTTGTTGTTTTTCAAGAAAGTTTATGGTTTATACTTTAACATGTGAATAGCTTGCTACTTGATCATGAGAAGTTGTATGAGAAATGATCTACTGTTTATTTTATATATATATATATATATATATATATATATATATATATATAACAATGCTAGAAAAGGTGATTGAATATCATTTATAAAACTTTTGCACTATGCTAGCATTCACACTTCATAAATTATTTCTTTTATCATTTACCTACTCGAGGACGGGTAGGAATTAAGCTTGGGGATGCTTATACGTCTCCAACGTATCGATAACTTATGATGTATTCATGCCATATTCACCTGTGTTTACAATATTTTTATATGGTTTTGATGCACTTTATATGATTTAACTGGAACTAATCCGGACTGACGTTGTTTTTCGCAGAATTACCGTGGTGTTATTTTTGTGCAGAAAATAAAAGTTCTCGGAATCGCCCGAAACTTTTTGACAATTTTTTCTGGAAGGAAAGAGGCCCAGGAAGCTTTGAGGGAGTACTAGGGGCCCCACGAGAGGGTGCCAAGGCAACAGGGTGCGCTCAGGGGGGGTGGTCGCGCCCTGTTACCTTGGGACCACCCCATGGCTCCGTTCCGCGTGATTCCAACACTGAAAAATCCTATAAATAGAGAACCCCCCAGAAGTAAACCTAGAACTTCTGCTCCGCTGCTGCAAGCCTCTGTACCAAAGAAATCTCATCCAGGACCCTATTCCGGCACCCTGCCGGATGGGGGGATCACCACCGGAGGCCATCTTCATCATCCCGGCGGTCTCCATGATGAGGAGGGAGTAGTTCACCCTCAGGGCTGATGGTATGTACCAGTAGCCTAGTGATTGATCTCCCCCTTTCTCTCGTGTTCTTGAGTTGTCACGATCTTGATGTATTAGGAGATTTGTTAATATAGTTGGATCATATGGTGTTCTTACCTCTCTATCTTGATGTGCTGGATTGAGTCTTTCCCTTTGAGGTTTTGTTATGTAGGATTGAATATTGGATTTGAAATCATTTGATGTATGTCTTGCATGTGGATACACGTGGTGACAATGGGGTGTTCTATTGATTCACTTGATATATGTTTGGGTACTCAACTTGCGGATTCCCATGGTGACAATGGGGTAATCTATGCATATGGGTTGATACACGTTCTTGTCCTACTTTCTCCGATAGAAATCTTGGGGTACTCTTTGAATTTCTTTTGCGTGGATTGAATATGATGAATCTAAAATTGTTTGATGCATATCGTATAATTGACTCACAGATTCTTATGGTGACATTGGAGTATCTAGGTGACATTAGAGTTGATTGATGCTTATCATATGGTGTTATTTTAGTACGAACACTAAGGATGTTTGTGACACTTATAGGAATAGATCAATAGACTGGTCGGAAAGGATAACTTTGAGGTGGTTCTACTACCTAAACAATTTCATGTTATGTTCTCCGCTAGATATGAACTTTGGAGTGATTCTTTGTCGTGCGTTGAGGGATGATCAGATGATTCTATTATGTTAGCATTGTTGAGAGATTGCACTAGTGAAAGTATGCACCCTAGCCTTATTTCCAAGTATTAATATACCATTTTGCTCGCTGTTTACTACTTGTCTTCTTGCTGGTTTTATTTATTTAGATTATAAAAACCTATTTCTACTATCCATACTACACTTGTATTTGCCATTGTATTGGGTGTGTTGGGGACATAAGAGATTTCTTGTATTTGATTGCAGGGTTGTTTGAGAGAGACCATCTTCATCCTACACCTCGGACGGATTGATAAACCATAGGCCATCCACATGACAGAAAATTGCTATTGTCTTACAAAACTCCGTGCTTGGACGCAAAACAGAGTCTACAAGAATAAAGTTGCACAGTAGACATCAGTCGTGGCGGTCGACGCGGCCGTGGTGGGCGCCTACAGACGTGCGGGTTCATAGCATAGATGGCACCGCCGCCGGAGCCTTACAAGCCTCCATACTACTATGCCTCCAAGCAGCTCGGCACCCCAGCCGGTACGGTGCCTTACATCGTGGACGCCAACAAGACGTCGCTCTTCTCCGAGTATTCTTTGCCGCAGCTGCAATGGGCGCTGATACTTGTGATCTGCGTTGGGTTTTCCGTGAAGTGGAACGGGTAATTGCAGCACAAAGTGGGTAAGTATTTCCCTCAGTTATGAAACCAAGGTTTATCGAACCAATAGGAATATCAATCCTCAATCGTCTTCAGCGGCTACACACAAAAGAACAAACAACTTGCACCCAATGCGGGAAAGAGGGTTGTTGATACGTCTCCAACGTATCTATAATTTTTGCTTGTTCCATGCTATTATATTATCATTCTTGGTTGTTTTACAATCATTTTATAGCAACTTTATATCATTTTTTGGGACTGGCCTATTGACATAGTGCCAAGTGCCAGTTGCTGTTTTTTGCTTATTTTTTACTTCGCAGAATATGAGTACCAAACGAAGTCCAATCGCGACAAAACTTTTTGGAGATTTTTTTTGGACCAGAAGAAGGCCAGTATGCCAAAGAAGTAACCAGGAGGGAGCCCAGGCCGCCCACAAGACACCAGGGCGCGCCAGGGGCCCAGGGAGCGCCCTGGTGGGTTGTGGCCGCCTCGGGAACCTTCTCCACCGCCTCTGAGCTCTATAAATACCCAAATATTCCAGAAACCCCTAAAGGAGTCGACGAAAAATATATCCAACCGTCGCAAGTTCCAGAACCGCGAGATCCAATCTAACACCATCACGGAGTGGTTCATCATACTCATTGGTGCCTCTCCGATGATGCGTGAGTAGTCCACCATAGACCTACGGGTCCGTAGGCAGTAGCTAGATGGCTTCCTCTCTCTCTCTTTTGATTCTCAATACAATGGTCTCTTGGAGATCTATTTGATGTAATGACTTTTTGCGGTGTGTTTGTTGGAATCCGATGAATTTTGAGTTCATGATAAGTTTCTATCCATGAATATTATTTGAGTCTTCTTTGATCTCTTATACGCATAATTACTTATAGCCTCGTATTTCTTCTTCGAATCTTTGGTTTAGTTAGGCCAACTAGATCGATTTTTCTTGCCATGGGAAGAAGTGCTTTGTGATGGGTTCGATCTTGCGGTGTCCTCTCCCAGTGAAAGAAGGGGCAGCGAGGCACGCATGTATCATTGCTATTAAGGATAACAAGATGGGGTCTATTCCTACATGAATAGATCTTTTCTACATCATGTCACCGTTCTTATTGCATTACTCCGTTTTTCCATGAACTTAATACACTAGATGCATGCTGGATAGTGGTCGATGTGTGGAGTAATAGTAGTAAATGCAGAATCGTTTCGGTCTACTAATCTTGGATGTGATGCCTATATAATGATCATCGCCTTGGATATCGTCATGATTATTTGATCTTCTATCAATTGCCCAACAATAATTTGTTCACCCATCGTGTACTATACTCATGAGAGAAGCCACTAGTGAAACCTACGCCCCCCGGGTCTACATTTCCAACATATTGCTTTCCGATCTATCTTTTTGCCGCTTTTGTTTTCAGATCTATTATTCCAAAAACCCCAAAATACCTTGTTGCACTTTTTATTTGCCTCTTATTTTGTGTTCTTGCGAGATCTGTCTATCCAATCTATCACAACCTAATCTATCTTTTTACCGTGGAGAGATTGACAACCTCTCTTTCGCGTCGGGTTGCAAGTATTTGTTCTTTGTGTGCACGTGCTGTTTACGTAGTGTTGCATGATCCTCCTACTGGTTCGATACCTTGGTTTCATAACTGAGGGAAATACTTACCGTCGCTTTGCTGCATCATCCCTTCCTCTTTGGGGAAATACCGACGCAGTCTCAAGTCACGTCAAAGGAATTGCTGGCGCTGTTGCCGGGGAGGAAGCAGTCTCTTCAACGTGCCAATTTCTGGTGCCGAGGAGACATCATCAACATCTATCAGGTTCCTAATCACAAATCTCATCTCCTTGCAATTAAATTATTTGCCATTTGCCTCTCGTTTTCCTCTCCCCCACTTCACCAAATTTGCCGTTTTATTCTCCATCTTTTTCGTTTGCCTTTTTCTCGTCAGATCTCTTTTGTGCCTACCTTGTCATTATGGCTAGTTCTTCCTCTATTGCGTGTACTCCTGAGAATGAAGTTCTTAATTTTAAGCAAAGGGATGGGGAGAACCTAAAAGATGCTTTGCATAGGATTTGCAATGCTCACAATAGATCTATTCATAAGCAATCTATCGTTGTTCTTCTCCGCAGTTTTTATGTAGGCATCGCTACTTGGTATAGATTCATCCTTGATACGATTACCGGGGGGGGGGGGATTTGTTGATGTGTCCATCTTTGGTCACTTTTAATGCTATGGGAAGTTTAGTGGGATCACCATCTCTCATGATTAATGAAACAACTTTAACTCTCGAACATGTTATGGAAAGGCTAGATGCTATTGAAAAGAAGATGATTACAAAAGAACATCTTGAAAATTTGGATAAGAAAATGCATAATATTGCTAATAGAATTGGGTCAAAAGCGGGAGATGCCTTTAAATTTTTGAAGGAAAAGGAAACCGTAGTTAACGAAAGAATAGAAGAAAGTCCCTACCGGATTGATAACTTGGAAGAAATTTTTAGTAACTTGAGTTCGGCCTTTTCTTCTATTAAAACTATTGAAAAAACTCCCGTAAAAATTTGCCAGACCACGCAAGTCATTAAGAACAAAGGTGCTACATCTAGTAGCCACAAGGGAGATCTTAAAATGATTAGTATTCATCCCGATTTTGTTGAAATAGTAAAAGACCCTATTTACAAGAATGAATTTTTTTTGGTATTATTCCTAAAAGTATTGTCATTGAGAGTGCGCATGCTAAATTATTGAATAAATCTAGTTGTGTGATTGAGGAGTTGAAAACCAAAGATGACAATACTTGAATCTATGCTGTATGCCTAGCTAGGGGCGTAAAACCATAGCGCTTCTTGGGAGGCAACCCAATGAATAAATTTATTTTCATCTTTTTATTTATGTTTTTGAGCGTTGACACAATTATGCCTCTGTTATGATTGTGTTTTTATGTTTTATTTAGTGTTTGTGCCAAGTAAATCCTTTAGGATGATTCATAAGATGAGTAGAAACAATGTTGAATCTGAAACAGAAACTTTGACTCCAGTGCACGAATTTTCATTCTTCACTGGAGCTTTATAATAAGCTGAAATTTTAAAACAGTGTTGATATACAAATTCTTTATGTTGTCCTAATTTTTCAGAATTTTTAGAGTTACAAAAGTATGGTTAGAGTACAGATTACTACAGACTGTTCTATTTAAGACAGATTCTGTTTTCGTTGCATTGTGTGCTTGTTTTGATGAATCTATGGTTCGTATTGGGGGGTATAAGCCATGGTAAAGTTTAAATACAGTAGGTATAATGCAATTATAAAATTTGAATGGGTTTGCAACAGTACTTAAAGTGGTGATTTGCTTTATTATACTAACGGATCTCACGAAGGTTTTGTTGAGTTTTGTGTGATTGAAGTTTTCAAGTTTTGGGTGAGATCACGATGGATGAAGGAATAAGGAGTGAAAAGAGCCTAAGCTTGGGGATGCTACAGCACCCCCAAGATAATATCCAAGGAGAAACAAGCAACTAAGCTTGGCGATGCCCCGAGTGGCATCCCCTCTTTCTTCTAACGACCATTAGTATTTTACTTGGAGCTATAGTTTTATTCGTCACATATCATGAGTTTTGCTTGGAGCGTCTTGTATTATTTGAGTCTTTGCTTGATTTGCTTTTTTTAGTTTATCACTAGTATCCTTGCTGGACACACCTATTTGAGTGAGCCAAAATTATGCTATGATTTGTTAGAATTGCTCTATATGCTTCGCTTAAAAAAATGAGCTATGGAATTGCTCTAGTGCTTCACTTATATCTTTTTGAGCATGGTGTGCTTTGAAATTTTGAAGAAATACTCTCATGCTTCACTTATATTAATTTGAGAGTTGGTAAATTTTGAAGAAATTCTCTCATGCTTCACTTATACTATTTTGAGAGATGAAACTTTTATGCTCATGTTCTTCACTTAAATATATTTGAGCTTGTCAAAAGCAATGGCAATATATGAAACTAGTCCCAAAGTGATAGATATTCAAGAGGGATATAATAAAAACTTTCATGAAGATCATTGGACAAATTAAACTTGATTCCTTGTAATAGTTTTGAGACATGATGATAGTGATATGTGAGTCATGTTAGTGAGTAATTATGCTTTAGTAAGAATATTGGTGTTAAGGTTTGTGATTCCCTATGCAAGCACGAAAGTCAATAGTTATGCAATGAAATTACATCCTACTTATGGTGCATTATTCGGTGTTAGTTATGCTCAAATCCCGTTTATGTGAATTTTCGTTTCTTGGTTGGTTGCTTCTCAATATATTTGCTAGCCTCCACTTGTACTAAGTAGAAATACTACTTGTGCATCCAAAATACTTAAACACGATTTTGCCTTATGAGTCCACCATACCTACCTATATGCGGTATTTCCATGCCGTTCTAAGAAAATTTGTATGTGCCATCTCTAATTTTCAAAATAAATTTCCTTTTTGTGTGCTCGTACCGCTCATGAAACGGTAGGGGGTATCCAATATTTTTCCATGCAAGATGTGTTATTCTCAAGATGACTGTTTATTCACTTGTCATTACACGAGAGTACGGTGGTAGTAGGGATGCCCAGTCCCGAAATGAAAAGGAAATTTACTTTATTTTGTAAAATAATAAATTCCTTGGAAAATGTTGGTATGGAAGGCAACCGTGGATACGGCTAGCCATGGATCGTGAAAGAATGGTGGAAAAAGGAATAAACTTTACTTTATGTTTGGGAACCGCCTATGATGTATCTAGCATGGAAAGTATTGAGAACTACTTTATCATTTTCGTTGACAGGAAAGGCATGCCACTCAAAATATTTTTCTCTCTCAATTTAAACTTTGAGCTCTGGCACCTCTAGAAATCCCGACTTCCCTCTGCGAAGAGCCTATCTATTTACTTGATGCAATTTTTTATTTTTTATTTGAGTCTCCATCTTCTCTTATAAAGCACCAACTAGGGGGCACTATGATCATACTTGTTCATTGGGTGTAGTTAATATTTGAGTGTGTTTCATGAATGGATCAATGATTGAGCATGATGGGCTAGGGATAACTTTCTTTAGTGTTGATATTTTGAAAGACATGGTTTCTTGTTAGCATGCTTAAGTATTAAAGTCTTTATGTCCAAATTAGACTATTACTTTCAACCATCTAAAACTCCAAATGTCCATGCTACAAAAGAAAGAATATGTGATGAACATGTTAGGCAGTATTCCACATCAAAAATTCTGTTTTTATCATTTACCTACTCGAGGACGAGTAGGAATTAAGCTTGGGGATGCTGATACGTCTCCAACGTAGCTATAATTTTTGCTTGTTCCATGCTGTTATATTATCATTCTTGGATGTTTTACAATCATTTACATAGCAACTTTATATCATTTTTTGGGGCTAACCTATTGACATAGTGCCAAGTGCCAGTTGATGTTTTTTGCTTGTTTTTTACTTAGCAGAATATCAGTACAAAACGGAGTCCAATCGCGACGAAATTTTTTGAAGATTTTTTTTGGACCAGAAGAAGGCCAGTGGGGCAAAGAAGTAACCAGGAGGGACCCATGCCGCCCACATGACACCAGGGTGCGCCAGGGGCCCCGGGCGCGCCCTGGTGGGTTGTGGCCGCCTCGGGAACCTTCTCCACCGCCTATGAGCTCTATAAATACCCAAATATTCCAGAAACCCTAGAGGAGTCGACGAAAAATACATCCAGCCGACGCAAGTTCCAGAACCGCGAGATCCAATCTAACACCATCACGGAGGGGTTCATCATCCTCATTGGTGCCTCTCCGATGATGCGTGAATAGTCCACCATAGACCTACAGGTCCGTAGGCAGTATCTAGATGGATTCCTCTCTCTCTTTTGATTCTCAATACAATGGTCTCTTAGAGATCTATTTGATGTAATGACTTTTTGCGGTGTGTTTGTTGCGATCCGATGAATTTTGAGTTCATGATCAGTTTCTATCCATGAATATTATTTGAGTCTTCTTTGATCTCTTATACGCATGATTACCTATAGAGAGTAATAGTAGTAGATGCAGAATCGTTTCGGTCTACTAATCTTGGACATGATGCCTTTATAATGATCGTCGCCTTGGATATCGTCATGATTATTTGATCTTCTATCAAGGGATTTCTATTCATGTGCCCCTCATTCCTTAGCTCTACTCATTCATCCCCACGCTCTTAACATTTGCTCACTTTTCCCCACTCCTTAGTCCGAAACACTCATAAATGGTCACACGGGGGGATGCCGTCGGGTCAATTGTTTGACCGTTAACTACTGACGAGTGGGGCCCTGGTTTCGGTGGACTGTTGGGCCGAAGCGTGCCACTCCCTCCATCCCATTTTACAGGCGTCTTTTCACAGGCGCCCGCCACGTCGGGCTGACGGCATGGCCCCACGCGGACTCGTCGGGAAACCCGACGGTCCGATGGGCGCCTCGACCGTTGGCGCGGTGTGAGCGCCGCATGACGCCGCTTCGAATCTGCCCTTGCACATCCTCCTCCTCCCTCCACGCCGACGCCGCCCGAACCCATACGCCTCCTCTCGCACTTTCGTCGCCATCAGGATGGTCCGGCGCCTCATCACCATGTACGCGCAGCTCACTCCGGAGCGGCGCCTGCAAATCGAGGCGGAAATGCAGGCTCGCCGCGCCGCCCGCATCGCTGCGGGTCTCCCTCCAGATTCGCCGGAGACGGAGGAGGAGGAGGAGGAGGAGCAAGAGGAGGAGCACCAGCCGGCGCCCATGGAGGAGGACGACCCGGAGGCGGAGGCGGAGGTCGCCGTCAACCAGCCGAAGGAGATGGCGGAGCAGCAGGCCATCCTGGATTCCATCCGGGATGAGGCCGAGGTGGAGGCCAACCGCCGGCTCATCCGGCAGAGGCAGTCGGAGGCCCACGCCTTGTTCGACGAACTACAGCGGAGATAGGGGCAGAGGAGGCGGCAGCGGAGCAGGCGCACGCGCCGGAGGAGGCGGAGCCGCAACAGGCGGCCATTTATCCACCGGAGGGCGCGGAGATCATCGACATCTCCGACGAAGAGTAGATAGGTTTTATTATGTAGTACGTAGGTTTTACATCTTGCATGCTTTTGTATGAGATGTCCGGTTGTGTAATGACGTTTTCAATCTAATATGAACCATGGTGATATTGAAAAAGAAGAAGGAAAAGAAGCTATTTTTTGCAGGATGAAACTAATTTGGTGCAATCAAATCAATAAAAAGAAACAAACGGTACAATCAAATCAATAAAGAAAAGGGTGACGGTGCAATGAAATCAATAAAAAAACAGAACCAGCGCATGCACCATTTTATAGGCCTCTATTATCCTTGTGTGCCTTCGACAGGTCAACGCCTTGCGAAGGCCCAACAAGGACTTGTTTGCATTTTGGGACAGACGAGTGGGCGAGCAGAACCAACCTCTCGCGGATCGCTCAACGATCCAACGGTGCGGAGCCGTCCATGCGATCCAACGGCACGCAGCCTACACGCGGCCCGCCCTGTGAATTCCTTCTAGAAGACCAGATCTGAGGGCTGTCGCTTGGCGCTAGGGTATGATCGGACGGCTGTAGTTCGACGCTAAGGTTTGGAGAGATGCTACGGGGTTTTGATCTGGTCAGCGGGGTTATCTTAGGTTTGACCAACTTTCAAATGATGTTAACTAATTCAAAATAAATCAAAAAATAGCAAACCTTCGCGGTCCATGTGGTCCATCGTTTCAAAAAATAGCAAACCTTCGCGGTCCATGTGGTCCATCGTTTCAAAAAATAGCAAACCTTCGCGGGGATATTTTTATGTAAGTTTTTTTAGGTAAGCTACCATCTCCAAGTTCAAATGAGAAGAAAAAATTCAAAAATAATCTAAAAAAAGGAAGACCTGCGCACAATGTCGTTGTATGTGACATGGTTATGACAAAAAATAATAATCTTGGTTTATGGACATTTCCATGAAAACTCCTTCACACAAATGAGCTATCACGTACGAGAATGTATAGAGTCCAAGAAGAGATTGATAGTGGGTTTGGGTTTATGAAAAATTAAAAAAATTAAAAAAATTAAAAAAATCACCATAGATTCATTTTGGTGTGAATAAGAAGGATCTGAAATTATTTTTTTATTATTGAAATTTTAAACTGTTTTTATAATGATTTATATTGGAAATGGTCTGTTTACCCTAACTTTTGGAGCTCACCAACATAGGCTAACATGATCATTTGTTTGTATTTTTGTTTTATTTGTTGTTAGATCATTGCAACCTAGCCTAACATGATCATTGCAACATCATAGAGCAATGGATTTCAAATGTTGCTTATAATTCAAAGGTCAGTCCAAATTCAAATTCAAACATCACATCACAGTCAAAACATCATATCAAATCACATCAACCTGCGTTAACTTTAATTATACATTAATGCTGGCCACAAAGGCCGGCGAGAGTTCACAAGTCCGCCAGGCATTAACTAAAAACATTAAAACTAAAAATAAGAACGAGGAGGTGCGCTGCCCCCTAGGCGTCCTCGTCGTCGTCGTCATTGGGGCCGGTGAGGTCGACGAGGGTCGGTGCCGGGCAAGCCCACGGGAACGACGTCTCCCAGGCGGTGGCGACGTCGTCCGTCGGTGGCTGCACCGCCGCTGCCTGCGCTTCGGCATGACGCTTTTCCACCTCTGCCTCGGCGTCCTTCTCCAACTCCTCGAGGCGCTGACCCTCGCGACGCTCCGCCCACAGGTGCTTATGTCGCCATAACTCCAGGTAGTCTCGCTCCTGCTTCGGCGTCGCCAGCATCCATATGGGTGGCACGCTCACCCACTCCCGCACCACCCCTCCCAGACGTACTCGTGGTGTGTGAAGGCGATCGGCGCCTGCTCGAGCCGGGCGGGGGACGGCGGGGCCAGCGGCGGCACGACGCAATCGCCAGCAGCGGAGAGCGCAATGGCCTCCGCCATCCGCGCCTGGTAAGCCTCCTCCTCCTCCTTGCGCCGCTCTTCCTCCTTGCTTTCATGGAGGACAGCTGCCAGCGCCAGCGCCTCCTGGTATGCGGCCTCCGCCTCCTGGTCCTCATCGCGCATGATGAGGGGCGGTGGGGTGCCAGCCCACACGTCGCGGACGCCACGCCGGCGCTGCTCCTCGTGCTCAAACGCAAACCAGACCTCCCAATTGGGAAAGTCTGCAGCATAGGCCAGATCGAGCTGCTGCTCGGGCGTGAGTAGCTGTCGCCGGCGCCTCACCTCCTCCGCATGCGTCTGTGCCGACCGTGGCACTGCCGGCACTGGGATCCTCTCCGGATCCAAGTGCCAGTAGTGTGGCAGGATCACGTCGGGGTAGGGGAGAGGGATGGTGTGCTCCCAGTGCCACCTCGCCTGGTGCACTAGGACGCTAATCCGCTGCCGAGGCGGACGGGAAGAGGACGACTGGGGTAGCGCATGCCAAGGGACGGCGGGGGCCTTGCCCTTCTTCTTGCCGGAGCTCAAGCTGGCTGCTACTTCTTGAGCTTGCGTTGGTTTTCCCTTGAACGGGAAAGGGTGATGCAGCAAAGTAGATAAGTATTTCCCTCAGTTGTTGAGAACCAAGGTATCAATCCAGTAGGAGATACAAGCAAGTCCCCAATCTTCGCACCTACACAAACAATCAAACTCTTGCACCCAACGCTATAAAGGGGTTGTCAATCCCGTCACGGTTATTTGCAAGGATGAGATCTGATAGAGATAGATATAAAAGATTGCTAAAACGAAAAGTAAAACAAAAGTAAAAAGAATGCAGCGAAGTATTTTTGGTATTTTTGGTTTATAGATCTGAAAATATAATATGGAAAATAGACCCGGGGGCCATAGGTTTCACTAGAGGCTTCTCTCATGAAGGAAAATAATACGGTGGGTGAACAAATTACTGTCGAGCAATTGATAGAAAAGCGCATAGTTATGACGATATCCAAGGCAATGATTATGCATATAGGCATCACATCCGTGTCAAGTAGGCCGAAACAATTCTGCATCTACTACTATTACTCCACACATCGACCGACTCCTGCCTGCATCTAGAGTATTAAGTTCATGAAGAACAGAGTAACACATTAAGTAAGATGACATGATGTAGACGGATAAACTCAAGCAATATGATGAAAACCCCATCTTTTTATCCTCGATGGCAACAATACAAATACGTGCCTCGCTACTCCTACTTTGTCACTGGGTGAGGACACCGCAAGATTGAACCCAAACCTAAGCACTTCTCCCATTGCAAGAATTACCAATCTAGTTGGCCAAACCAAACCAATAACTCGAAGAGACTTGCAAAGATATGAAATCATGCATATAAGAATTCAGAAAAGATTCAAATAATATTCATAGATAATCTGATCATAAACCCACAATTCATCGGATCTCGACAAACACACCGCAAAAGAGTATTACATCGGATAGATCTCCATGAAGATCATGAAGAACATGGTATTGAAGAACAAAGAGAGAGAAGAAGCCATCTAGCTACTAGCTATGGACCCAAAGGTCTGTGGTGAACTACTCACGCATCATCGGAGGGCAATGGAGTTGATGTAGATGCCCTCAGTGATCGAATCCCCCTCTGGCAGATTACCGGAAAAGACTCCAAGATGGGATCTCACGGGAACAGAGGCTTCCGGCGGCGGAAAAGTATTTTCGTGGCTCTTTTTGGTATTGGGGGAATATTTGGGAATTTATAGGCCGAAGAATAGGGTTAGGAGACCTGCTGGGGGGCCACAAGCCAGGAGGGCGCCCCCCTAGGGGCGCGCCCTGGTGGCTTGTCGCCTCCCGACAAGTCTCCTGCCTTCATCTCTAAGTCTGGCAGGTTTCTTCTGGTCCAAGAAAAATCATATCGAAGATTTTATTCCGTTTGGACTCCGTTTAATATTCATTTTCTGCAATACTCAAAAACAAGAAAAAAACAGAAACTGGCACTAGGCTCTAGATTAATAGGTTAGTCCCAAAAATAATATAAAATAGCATATTAATGCATATAAAACATCCAAAACAGATAATATAATAGCATGGAACAATAAAAAATTATAGATACATTGGAGACGTATCAAGCATCCCCAAGCTTAATTCCTGCTCGTCCTCGAGTAGGTAAATGATAAAAACGGAATTTTTGATGTGGAATGCTACCTAACATATTTATCCATGTAATATTCTTTATTGTGGCATGAATATTCAGATCCGCAAGATTCAAAACAAAAGTTTAATATTGACATAAAAACAGTAATACTTCAAGCATACTAACAAGGGAATTGTGTCCTTTCAAAATAACATGGCCTCAGAAAGTTATCCCTACAAAATCATATGGTCTGGCTATGCTCCATCTTCCCCACACAAAGTATTTAAATCATGCACAACCCCGATGACAAGTCAAGCAATTGTTTCACACCTTTTATGTTCTCAAACCTTTTCAACTCTCACGCAATACATGAGCGTGAGCCATGGATATAGCACTATAGGTGGAATAGAATATGGTGGAGGTTGTGAGGAAAAAGGAGAAGATAGTCTCACATCAACTAGGCGTATCAACGGGCTATGGAGATGCCCATCAATAGATATCAATGTGAGTGAGTAGGGATTTCCATGCAATGGATGCACTAGAGCTATAAGTGTATGAAAGCTCAAAAAGAAACTAAGTGGTTGTGCATAATGATGAAAAATTCCACTAGTTATATGAAAGTGACAAAATAGGAGACTCTCTATCATGAAGATCATGGTGCTACTTTGAAGCACAAGTGTGGAAAAAGATAGTAGCATTGTCCCTTCTCTCTTTCTCTCATTTTTTTTGGGTGGGCATCTTTGGCCTCTTTTTTTTATTTGGGCTTCATTGGCCTCTTTTATTATTTGTAAAGTCCGGAGACTCATCCCAACTTGTGAGGGAATCATAGCTTCCATCATCCTTTTCTCTCACGGGACAATGCTCTAATAATGAAGATCATCACACTTTTATTTACTTACAACTCAAGAATTACAACTCGATACCTAGAACAAAATATGACTCTATATGAATGCTTCCGGTGGTGCACCGGGATGTGCAACAATCTAGCCTAGCAAATGACATAAAAAAACAGACAAGCCATGAAAACATCATGCTACCTATCTTACGATCATGCAAAGCAATATGAAAATGATGGTGCGTGTCATGAAAAATGAAACGGTGGGAGTTGCATGGCAATATATCTCGGAATGGCTATGGAAATGCCATAATAGGTAGGTATGGTGGCTGTTTTGAGGAAGGGTATATGGTGGCTGTTTTGAGGAAGGTGGGTTTAATGCACCAGCGAAAGTTGCGCGGTACTAGAGAGGCTAGCAAAGGTGGAAGGGTGAGAGTGCGTATAATCCATGGACTCAACATTAGTCATAAAGAACTCACATACTTATTGCAAAAGTCTATTAGTTATCGAAGCAAAGTATCAGATGCATGCTCCTAGGGGAGAGGTTGTTGGTAGGAGTTAACCATCGCGCGCTCCCGACCCTCACACAAAGGATTGACAATCATTAAACAAATCATGCTCCGACTTCGTTACATAACGGTTCACCATACGTGCATGCTACGGGAATCACAAACTTTAACACAAGTATTTCTACCATTCCACAATTACTCACTAGCATGACTCTCATATCACCATCTTTATGTCTCAAAACTATATGCAAGGAATCAAACTTCTCATAGTATTCAATGCACTTAATATGAAAGTTTTTATTATATCCCTCTTGGATGCCCATTATATTAGGACTAAATTCATAACCTAAACCAATTACCATGATGTTTAAAGACTCTCAAAATAATATAAGTGACGTACGAGAGTTCAATTATTTCTGTAAAATAAAACACCACCGTGCTCTAAAAATATATAAGTGAAGCACTAGAGCAACATTGCCTAGCTCAAAGGCTATAAGTGAAGCACATAGAGTATTCTAATAAATTCACGATTAATGCGTGTCCCCCTCAAAATATGTGTGCAGCAAGGATGATTGTGGCAAACTAAAAAGCAAAGACTCATATCATACAAGATGCTCCAAGCAAAACACATATCATGTGGTGAATAAAAATATAGCCTCAAGTAAATTTACCGATGGATTGAAGACGAAAGAGGGGATGCCTTCCGGGGCATCCCCAAGCTTAGTCTCTTTGGTATCCTTGAATATGGCTTGGGGTGCCTTGGGCATCCCCAATCTTAGGCTCTTGCCACTCCTTATTCCATAGTCCATCAAATCTTTACCCAAAACTTGAAAACTTCACAACACAAAACTCAACAGAAAACTCGTGAGATCCGTTAGTATAAGAAAAATAAATCACCACTTTAGGTACTGTTGTGAACTCATTATTTATTTATATTGGTGTAATATCTACTGTATTCCAACTTCTCCATGGTTCATACCCCCCGATACAACCCATAGATACATCAAAATAAGCAAACAACACAAAGAAAACAGAATCTGTCTAAAACAGAACAGTCTGTAGCAATCTATAGACTTTGAATACTTCTGTAACTCCAAAAATTCTGAACAATTAGGAAAATCAGGGAAATTTGTATATCAATCTTTTGTAAAAATTTCAGACTCATTCGACGCTCTGGTGAATTTATAAAATTCCTGGACTGAGCGCAAAAGTTTCTGTTTTTCAGCAAAATCAAATCACAAACACCGTAAACCATCCCAAAGGTCTTACTTGGCTCAAACACTAATTAAAACAAGAAAACACAATTACTACAGAGGTAATAATGTGTAAATCACTCAAAAACAGAAGCAAAAAACAAAAAATATAAAATAAAATTGGGTTGCCTCCCAACAAGCGCTATTGTTTAACACCCCTAGCTAGGCATAATGATTTCAATGATGCTCACATAAAAAGTAGTAATTGAAATATGCAAAAGAGCATCATGAATCTCATGAAAAACACGTTTAAGTCTAACCCACTTCCTATGCATAGGGATTTTATGAGCAAACAATTATGGGAACAAGAATCAATTAGCATAGGAAGGCAAAACAAGCATAACTTCAAAACTTTGAACACATAGAGAGGAAACTTGATATTATTGCAATTCCTACGAGCATATGTTCCTCCCTCATAATAAATTTCAGTAGCATCATGAAGGAATTCAACAATATATCTAGCACATAAATCATTCTTTTCATGATACACGAGCATGCAATCATCATAATGAATTTGCTCATCAAAACTTGGGGGACAAAAAATATCATCTTCATCAAACATAGCATCCCCAAGCTTGTGGCTTTGCATATCATTAGCATAATTGACATTAATAGTATTTATAGTAACATCATTGCAATCATGCTTTTCAATCAAGGAGCTATCATGAATCACCTTATAAATTTCTTCTTTCAACACTTCATCACAATTTTCAGATTCATGATTTTCAAACAAAACTTCATAGAGATAATCAAGTGCACTCAACTCACTAGCAATTGGTTCATCATAATTTGGCCTTTTGAAAAGATTAGCAAGTGGATGAGGATCCATATCAATAGATTTTTAGCAAGCGAAGATGCAAGCAAATAGAAGGCACATGGCAACACAAGCAAACAAAAAGAGATCCGGCGAGAAAAAGGCGAACGGAAGAAGGGCGAATAAAAACGCAAATCTTTTTGGGTTTTTTCTGAAAATCGTTTTAGAAGTGGGGGAGAGGAAAACGAGAGGCAAATGGCAAATAATGTAAATGCAAGAGATGAGTTTGTGATGGGTACATGGTAGGCTTGATGTAGATCTCCCCGGCAACGGTGCCAGAAATCCTTCTTGCTACTTCTTGAGCTTGCGTTGGTTTTCCCTTGAACAGGAAAGGGTGATGCAGCAAAGTAGATAAGTATTTCCCTCAGTTGTTGAGAACTAAGGTATCAATCCAGTAGGAGATACAAGCAAGTCCCCAATCTTCGCACCTACACAAACAATCAAACTCTTGCACCCAACGCTATAAAGGGGTTATCAATCCCTTCACGGTTATTTGCAAGGATGAGATCTGATAAAGATAGATATAAAAGATTGCTAAAACGAAAAGTAAAATAAAAGTAAAAAGAATGCAACGAAGTATTTTTGGTATTTTTGGTTTATAGATCTGAAAATATAATATGGAAAATAGACCCGGGGGCCATAGGTTTCACTAGAGGCTTCTCTCATGAAGGAAAATAATACGGTGGGTGAACAAATTACTGTCGAGCAATTGATAGAAAAGCGCATAGTTATGATGATATCCAAGGCAATGATTATGCATATAGGCATCACGTCCGTGTCAAGTAGACCGAAACAATTCTGCATCTACTAATATTACTCCACACATCGACCAACTCCTGCCTGCATCTAGAGTATTAAGTTCATGAAGAACAGAGTAACGCATTAAGTAAGATGACATGATGTAGAGGGATAAACTCAAGCAATATGATGAAAAACCCATCTTTTTATCCTCAATGGCAACAATACAAATACGTGCCTCGCTACCCCTACTTTGTCACTAGGTGAGGACACCGCAAGATTGAACCCAAAACTAAGCACTTCTCCCATTGCAAGAATTACCAATCTAGTTGGCCAAACCAAACCAATAACTCGAAGAGACTTGTAAAGATATGAAATCATGCATATAAGAATTCAGAAAAGATTCAAATAATATTCATAGATAATCTGATCATAAACCCACAATTCATCGGATCTCGACAAACACACCGCAAAAGAGTATTACATCGGATAGATCTCCATGAAGATCATGAAGAACATGGTATTGAAGAACAAAGAGAGAGAAGAAGCCATCTAGCTACTAGCTATGGACCCGAAGGTCTGTGGTGAACTACTCACGCATCATCGGAGGGGCAATGGAGTTGATGTAGATGCCCTCCGTGATCGAATCCCCCTCCGACAGATTACCGGAAAAGGCTCCAAGATGGGATCTCACGGGAACAGAGGCTTCCGGTGGCGGAAAAGTATTTTCGTGGCTCTTTTTGGTATTGGGGGAATATTTGGGAATTTATAGGCCGAAGAATAGGGTTAGGAGACCTGCTGGGGGGCCACAAGCCAGGAGGGCGCCCCCCCCCTAGGGGCGTGCCCTGGTGGCTTGTCGCCTCCCGCCAAGTCTCCTTCCTTCATCTCCAAGTCTGGCAGGTTTCTTCTGGTCCAAGAAAAATCATATCGAAGATTTTATTCCGTTTGGACTCCGTTTAATATTCCTTATATGCAATACTCAAAAACAAGGAAAAAACAGAAACTGGCACTAGGCTCTAGATTAATAGGTTAGTCCCAAAAATAAAATAAAATAGCATATTAATGCATATAAAACATCCAAAACAGATAATATAATAGCATGGAACAATAAAAAATTATAGATACGTTGGAGACGTATCAGTGGCCCCTGATAAGATGCCCATGGTGGCTACTGGCTAGGGTTTGGTTTTGTCACCGGCGGGCTAGGGTTTGTAGATCCTGCCGGGGGTGGAGGGGGCAGGCGCGGCTCTGGAAGGATGGAAGCTACTATGGACTGGCCAGTTTCCATTTAAAGAAGGACGACAACCTGAACATGGGTGGCTGACGACCGGGGGCCGCCGCGCATGCGCATTTACTTTTGGCTGTCAGGGTAGTTGGAAGGCCGCCACGCGTCCCCGAGGCGGATGAGGAGAAAGCGTGTGCACGTCCGTTCGGCATCCGTGTGGCCGGAAATGGGGCGGGACGGACTCACTCGTCAGGTCCAACGGGCAACGCAGTCCAGCGCGGCCCCACTCGTCAGAGTTAACGGTCAAACCATTGACCCGACGGCATCCTCCGTTGTGACCTTTGGTGAGGGTTTTGGGCTAGGGAGTGGGGAAAAGTGAGCAAAAGTTAAGGACGTGGGGATGAATGAGCACAGCTAAGGAACTAGGGGCACAGATGTAAAAAACCCTTCTATCAATTGCCCAACAGTAATTTTTTCACCCACCGTGTGCTATACTCATGAGAGAAACCACTAGTGAAAACTACGCCCCCGGGTCTACTTTTCCAACATATTGCTTTCCGATCTATCTTTTTGCCGCTTTTGTTTTCAGATCTATTATTCCAAAAACCCAAAAATACCTTGCTGCACTTTTTATTTGCCTCTTTTATTTTGTGTTCTTGCGGGATCTATCTATCCAATCTATCACGACCTAATCTATCTTTTTACCGTGGAGAGATTGACAACCTCTCTTTCGCGTCGGGTTGCAAGTATTTGTTCTTTGTGTGCATGTGTTGTTTACATAGTGTTGCATGATCCTCCTACTGGTTCGATACCTTGGTTTCATAACTAAGGGAAATACTTACCTTCGCTATGCTGCATCATCCCTTCCTCTTTGGGGAAATGCCGACGTAGTCTCAAGCCACGTCAGTTGTCAATCCCCTTGATCTCGTTATTTGCAAGCAAATGAGGTATGTAGATAATTGTAGATAATTGTAAATTGAAAAATAAAATAAAAAGTAAATAAAGGCAGCAAGGTAATAGTAGTGTTTGTAAATTTATAAGTGAATAGACCTGGGGGCCATAGTTTTCCCTAGCGGCATCTCTCATGTAGGGAGCATACGGTGGGTAACAAATTACTGTTGGGCAATTGATAGAAAAGCGGATAGTTGTGCGATTTTCACGGCAATGATCATGTATATACAGTAATCACGTCCATAAACAAATAGGCCGACTCCTGCCTACACCTATTACTATTACTCCACTTCAAGAGCGCTTCTATGTTTGCCTCTTTACGTATTAAGTTCATGACAAACAGAGTAATGCATGGAGAACGATGACATGATGTAGACAAAGTAAACTCAAGCAATATGAATAAACCCCATCGTCTTATCCTTAGTATCAACAACACAAAGACACATCTTGTCCCCTACTTTGTCACTGGGATATAGAAACTCGTCAGGTTGAACCTACCACAACGCACCACTCCCACTGAAGATAGATCAATCTACTTGGCCGAAGAACATCAATAAATCGGGGAGCATTACAAAGCTATAATGATCATACAAATAAGAATCTTAATATTCAGAGGTAACTCAAATACTTTTCATGAATAATCTGAACAAAAACCCACAATCATCGGATCCCAACAAATACACCGCACAATAGGATTACATCGGATAGATCAAAGCAAAAATGCGATGACCATTGTATTGAAGATCAAGAGATAGAGAGATTGCCATCTAGGTACTAGCTATGGACCCATAGGTCTGTGGTGAACTACTTACACGTCATCATGAGGGCAGCAAGGTTGATGTATAGGCCTTCCGTGATCGATCCCCCCTCCGGCAGGGTGCCGGAACGGAGCTCCAGATGGCCTCGCGACTGAACAGAGACTTGCGGCGGCGTAAAAATAGTTTCGGGACTGCCTGTAGGGTTTTGGGAATATTAGAGAATTTATAGGCCAGAGAGGGGCATCGGGAGAGCCACGAGGGGGCCAGCACACATCAGGGCGTGGTCCCCCCAGGGCGCGTCCTGTTGTGTGCTGGGGCCCTCGTACAGCCTCCTGACTCCTCCCGAAGATTCCATGTATTCTTTTGGTCCATAAAAAAATCATCAAAAAGTTTCATGGCAATTGGACTTTGTTTGCTAATGTAAACCTGAAAAGTAAAAAACATGCAGAAAACAGCAACTGGCACTGGGCACTGGGTCAATCGGTTAGTGCTCAAAAATATTATAAATTGGTAAATAAAGACCCAACAAGTATCCTAGAATGATAATATATCAGCATGGAACAGTCAAAAATTATAGATATGTTGGAGACGTATCAAGCATCCCCAAGCTTAATTCCTGCTCTTCCTCGAGTAGGTAAATGATAAAAACAGATTATTTGATGTGACATGCTATCCATTATGTAATCTTATGCATGTATGCTCATTGAGAAACGATGAATCATCAAATATTACATAGCAATACTTATAAGTATAAGAAACAAAATCATCAATCTTTAAAGTATGCGATCCTCAAAGAATGTTTACCGCCCATTCATCTTATTATATTAGCAAGGCATGGCTCAATCTTTACCACATTAATACAAATGTCAAGCACCACGGCGTCCAAGTCAGGCAATTGGATCGTACTTTTCAATATGCATCAACTTTTTATTCTTCACGCAATACATGAGCGTAAGCCATTGGACATAGCATTTAAGTGGAATATAATATGGTGGTAGATATCAAAGGGGCAAAAAGCGGATAAGAAAATCTCACATCAACTAGGCGTACCAACGGGCTATGGAGATGCCCATTGATAGATGTCAATGCAAGGAGTAGGGATTGCCATGCAAATGATGCACTAGAGCTATAAGTGTATGAAAGCTCAAATGAAACTAAGTGGGGTGTGCATCCAACTTGCTTGCTCATGAATACCTAGGGCATTTGAGGAAGCCCGTCATAGGAATATACAAGCCAAGTTTGTAATAATGAAAAAGTAATTCCCACTAGCATATGAAAATGACATAACATGTGACTCTCTATATGAGGAACAAGGTGCCACTTTGAGGCACATGTGTGGTAAAGGATAGTAGCAAAGTCCCTTCTCTCATTTTCTCCCATTTTTTTATTCAGAATGGTGGGCTCATTTGGCCTCCCCCATCTTTATTTCCTCACTGGGACAATGCTCTAACAATGATGATCATCACACTTTTATTTACTTACAACTCGATATGGAGAAATGATATGAAGATATGACTTTATATGAATGCCTCTGGCAGTGTACCAGGATGTGCAATGATCTAGCGTGACACGTATCAAAAATATGATGAACGGTGGCTTTGCCACAAATACTATGTCAGCTCTATATGATCATGCAAAGCAATATGATGATGAACGAACTAGTCATGTGAAGTGACGATGGAATTTGCATGGCAATATATCTCGGAATAGCTATGGAAATGCCATGATAGGTAGGTATGGTGGCTGTTTTGACGAAGATATAATGAGGCTTATGTGCACCAGAGCGTATCATGCCACGGGGTTTGGATGCACCGGCGACAGTTGCACCGATCCTCGAGGTGAGAATGGGCTATGCACGGTACCGAAGAGGCTAGCAAATATGAGAAGGTGAGATTGCGTATGTGCATGGTTTCACATTAGTCATAAAGAACTCATATACTTATTGCAATGTTTTATAAGTTTTATCACAAATCAAAGTACTACTCGCATGCCCCGAGGGAAGAGGTTGGTAGGAGTTAACCATCGCGCGCTTCCGACCCGAAACAACACTAGGATTTCAACGAGGAATAGAAATGCTCACACATCATCACCATGCCTCTTTAATTTTTAGATGAACAAAAAGTTAACCTCTCTTAATATCGACACTTCTATGAATCAACAATTATGAACCCACAATTTCTCTATTTGTGCTACATGATGGTTTTGATTATCACTCATTGAATACCTAATATTTTTGGACTAGTCTTATGACCCATGCAAATTACCATCACTATTTATTAACTCTCAAACAAATATAAGTGAAGAACGAGAATGAAATTATTTCTATAAAATCTACACGCTACCGTGCTCAAAAAGATATAAGTGAAGTACTAGAGCAACTTCTAAGCTCGAAAGATATAAGTGAAGCACATAGTATTCTAACAAATTATGATAAAGGTGTGTCTCTCTTAAATAGCCGTGTACAGCAAACAATGATTGTGGCAAACTGAAAGTAAAAGCAAACGAAAACAAACAACGCTCCAAGCAAAACTCATATCATGTGATGAATAAAAATATAGCTTCAAGTGACATACCGTTGGATTGAGACGAAAGAGGGGATGCCTTCCGGGGCATCCCCAAGCTGAGACGCTTGAGTCTTCCTTAAATTATTACCTTGGGGTGCCTTGGGTATCCCCAAGCTTACGCTCTTGCCACTCCTTATTCCTTTGTCCATCGCGATAACACCCAAAACTTGAAAACTTCAATCACATAAAACTCAACAAAACTTCGTGAGATCCGTTAGTATAAACAACATATAGAATACTTAGGTACTGTTATAAATTTATTATTATTTCATAATTGCATAATAGGTACTGTATTCTAACTTCTCCATGGATTATACCCCCCGATACAATCCATAGCATAATCAAAACAAGCAACTATATATGCAAGCCAAAACAGAATCTGTCTAAAACAGAACAGTCTGTAGCAATCTGTAGAGAACCTATACTTATGTAACTCTAAAACTTCTAAAACATTAGTAAAACCTCGAAATTTTGTACATCAATACTTTGTAAAAATTCAGATCATTATCGCGCTCCAGTAAAAAATGAAAATTCTTGTACTGGAGTCAAAAGTTTATGTTTTCTTTCAGCATCGATTCTACTCATCTTGTGAGTCATCCCAAAGGCTTTACTTGGCACAAACACTAATTTAAACACAAAAACATAATCATTACAGAGGAAATAATCATGTTATCAAAAACAAACAGAAAGTTAAAAGCAAAAAGCAAAAATAAAGATAATTGTTGGGTTGCCTCCCAACAAGCGCTATTGTTTTATGCCCCTAGCAAGGCATAATGCATAGTTTCAAGTATTTTCATATTTGACATCAAGCTCCTCAATAACACAACCATGGATAATAGGATCAATAGGAGTCTTGGCAATAGGATCTTTTACCATGTTTATAAAGTTGGGATGAACACTAATCATCTTTAGATCCTCGTTTCTTTGGGTAGGAGGTGTACTAATGCTCTTAGGAATAAATATGAACTTGGGAATTTTGTTTTGAGAGGTACTAGCATTAGTTTTAGAAGGTGTGAAAGCGGAACCTACTTTGTCAATTACCTCTTCCATTTTATCAATTCTATTCAAACCTTGTTCTATCCTCTCATCAATAATAGTATCTTTTTCCTTTAAAGCTTTCAAAGTCATTCCTACCCGTGACCCAAGTTGAGTGATATGATTATGATTTTTTTATCCAACTCCTCAATTGGTTTATTCATGATCATTTTCTTTTCAATAGCATCAAGCCTTTGCATAACATGTTCCAAGGTCAAACTAGTTTCATTAACAATAACGGGTGGTGCCCCTACAAGATTTTCAATTACGTTATAGGCATCCAAGGTGTGACACATTAAGAAGTTCCCACCGGTGATGGTGTCAAGGACAAACCTATACCAAATGGTCATACCAACATAAAAATTGTGAGGCAAGGTAGTGGTGGATAACTTTTTAGTTGCTTTATTTTGAGCAAAGCAAATCCTATACCATGCATCTTTCAAACTTTCTCCACCTCTTTGTTTAAAATTGACTAAATCATTATTAGGAGTAACGCGAGTGGAAGAAGAACTAGCCATGTCTTCAAACAAGGAAACTAATGACAAGCAAAGATAAATATTTTTGTATTTTTATTTTTATGATACAAACTAAATATAACAGCAAATAAAAAGATAAACAAGTGAATGAAAATTTGTGTGAAGTTACTTGATAGTTGATGATGATATTCCCCGGCAACGGCGCCAGAAATCCTTGATGATACTTGTGTTCGGTTTTCCGTGAAGAGGAACGGGTAATTGCAGCACAAAGTGGGTAAGTATTTCCCTCAGTTATGAAACCAAGGTTTATCGAACCAATAGGAATACAATCCTCAACCGTCTTCAGCAGCTGCACACAAAAGAACAAACAACTTGCACCCAACGCTGGCAAGAGGGTTGTCAATCCCCTTGATATCATTATTTGTTAGAAAATGAGGTGTGTAGATAATTGTAAATTGAAAAATAAATGAAAATTAAATAAAGGCAGCAAGGTAATAGTAGTGTTTGTAAATTTATAAGTGAATAGACCCGGGGGCCATAGTTTTCCCTAGCAGCATCTCTCATGTAGGCAACATACAGTGGGTAACAAATTACTGTTGGGCAATTGATACAAAAGCGGATAGTTATGCGATTTTCATGACAATGATCATGTGTATATAGGCATCACGTCCATAAACAAATAGGCCAACTCCTGCCTCCACCTTTTACTATTACTCGACTTCAAGAGCGCTTCTATGCTTGCGTCTCTACGTATTAAGTTCATGACAAACAGAGTAATGCATGGAGAACGATGACATGATGTAGACAAAGTAAACTCAAGCAATATGAATAAACCCCATCATGTTATCCTTAGTAGCAACAACACAAAGACACATCTTGTCCTCTACTTTAAAACTGGGATATGGAAACTCGTCAGGTTGAACCTACCACAACGCACCACTCCCACTGAAGATAGATCGATCTACTTGGCCAAAGCACATCAATAAATCATGGAGCATTACAAAGCTATAATGATCATGCAAATAAGAATCTTAATATTCAGAGGTGACTCAAATACTTTTCATGAATAATCTGAACATAAACCCACAAGTCATCGGATCCCAACAAACACACCACACAATAGGATTACATCAGATAGATCAAAGCGAAGATGCAATGACCATTGTATTGAAGATCAAGAGATAGAGAGATTGTCATCAAGGTACTAGCTATGGACCTGTAGGTCTGTAGTGAACTACTCACACATCATCATGAGGGCAGCAAGGTTGATGTAGAGGCCCTCCGTGATCGACCCCCCTCCAGCAGGGTGCCGGAACGGAGCTCCAGATGGCCTCGCGAAGGAACAGAGACTTGCGGCGGCGTAAAAATAGTTTTGGGACTACCTCTAGGGTTTTTGGAATATTAGAGAATTTATAGGCCAGAGAGGGGCGTCGGGAGAGCCACGAGGGGGCCAGCACACATCAGGGCGTGACCCCCCCAGGGCGCGCCCTGTTGTGTGCTGGGGCCCTCGTGCAGCCTCCTGACTCCTCCCGAAGCTTCTAGGTATTCTTTTGGTCCATAAAAAATCATTAAAAAGTTTCGTGGCAATTGGACTTCGTTTGGTACTATAAACCTGAAAAGTACAAAAACATGCAAAACAACAGCTGGCACTGGGCACTGGGTCAATAAGTTAGTGCTCAAAAATATTATAAATTCATAAATAAAGACCCAAAAAGTATCCTAGAATTATAATATATTAGCGTGGAACAATAAAAAATTATAGATACGTTGGAGACGTATCAGGCGTGGCCGACGCCCAGGGAGCACATGGGTGCTCGCACGTTGTTCGCTGCAATGCCTAGAGTGGGGGAGCCGGCGTATGACGCAAACAGGGAGATGCTCGACATCATTCACGACGGAGGCGAGGGAGGGGGAGGGGGCTATGAGGACGGGCAGGTGGAAGACTAGGATCCCACCCAGTCCGGCAACTACGAGCAGCAGTCCTACACCCAAACGGCCACGCAACAGACGTACTCCCAGACCGGTGATGGCACAGATCAACATCAGCACTGGGCCACCGGAGAGCAGCAGCCTGATGGGGAGGAGGAGGAGGAGGGCAACGACGATGATCTAGATGATACAGCCGGCGATACGAAAAAGAAGGGAAGAGGAGAAAGCTTCAACATGAGGGAGGAGGGGCTGTTGTGCGAGCCATGGTTGGCCACTTGCCTTTATCCGTTCCATGGCACGGAGCAAAAGGGCACAACCTTTTGGAGGAACATTCACATATGGTTCCATGAACACAAGCATTTTGCGCCATACACCGACGCGGTCTGATACGTCTCCAACGTATCTATAATGTTAGATTGTTTCATGCTATTATATTATCAATCTTGGATACTTTATATGCAACTATATGCTATTTTATATCATTTTTATGGGACTACCTATTAACCCAATGCCTAGTGCCAGTTCCTGTTTTTTTTTGCGTGTTTTTGGACTTCTCAGAAAATCAATATCAAACGGAGTCCAAATTGGATGAAACTTTACGGGGGTTACTTTTGGACATAAAGAGACCCGAGAAGCTTCGGGAGGAGGCCAGAAGACCCACGAGGGAGCGACGATCCTGGAGGACGCCCCCCCCCCCCCCCCCGAGCTCGTGGGCCCCTCGTGCACCCTCCTGACCGAATTGCACTTCTATATATCTTCAATTACCCCAAAACCAACAGAGAGACACCTGAAACACTTTTTCCGTCGCCGCAAGCCTCTGTTCTTCCGCGATCCCATCTGGAGGCCTTTTCCGGTACTCTGTCGGAGGGGGAATCAATCATGGAGGCCATCTACATCAACCTTGTTGCCTCCATGATGAGTTGTGAGTAGTTCACCACAGACTTACGGGTCCATACACTAGTAGAAAACATGGCATTAGTCCCGGTTGGGAAGGGCCTTTAGTCCCGGTTCCCCAACCGGGACTAAAGTATAGAGACTAAAGGTCCAAGCCTTTAGTCCCGGTTGGCTACGAACCGGGACTAAACCCTGGCCACGTGGCCGGCAGCGCGCGCCAGGGCATGGGGTCCTTTGGTCCCGGTTGGTAACACCAACCGGGACTAATGGTTTAGCGGTTAAGGCTTCATTTTTTATTTTTCCTTTTCATTTTGTGTTTTCCATTTAATTTTTTCCTCTAATTCAACATGATCACTTGCATCCATCCACTTTAATCAAATATATTTCATATAACTCATCATCATCTTACTCATCTAACAACTCATCATCATCTTAATCATAACAAGTTAAAATCTCATAAAACACAAAAACATCATAATACTAATCATCCTAATCGATCATGCAAGTTAATATAAACCAGAAACACTTCTCTCTCATAGGACCTAGTCCTCCCTCCTAGGTAAAATGACATAAAACAGAATAACACCTATGTCTCCATGATGAAGCAAAGAGATCCAACGGTCTCCAACTTGTGGCTTGCGATCCTTCTTTATTTGTCCCTATGCTTCAATTTGGAGCCGTCTTGGTGGTTTGCGCTCAGTCGAGTATGCAAAAGAGAACTCGGGCTGGAAGGGGCTTTTAATTGTCATATTACCTTCGATTTGCATCAACGGAGGCACAACTTCATTTGGCAGTTTCTGTTGAAGAACATAATAGTAGCCTAGTTAGCAATGTAATCAATACCATTTATGCAACAGTACTAGTGTACTTAATTAGCAACTCTTACCAAGATATTTCGGCGAATGTCATCCGCCCTCAACCTATGCACTAGTGTCCTGTACAATGTATAATTTGGGCCAGTTCCCAAATTATACGGGAAGATCTCCCTACCAACTAGGACACCAATAACAAAGTTCATAAGATCATCCTTCTCCTCCCAAGTTAGATGTGATCCATAAGTGTAGTGTGTCGTGTCAATTATGTTCTGTGTTTCACTCGAAGAAACGAAATAAGCTGTAAATTATAAATTAACAAATTTAGTATGGATGAACACCAAATATTTTTAAATATAGAATGCAAATTACTTGACAAATATGCATGGTTGACAAACTCACATGGAGGTAAAACAGGAAGCATATCGACATCCACCCAAATGTCGATGTTTCCTTCAATATGATCTTCAGGACGAAGATCGAAGGTTATTTCCATATCCTCCTGAAATCCATATGCCTTGCAAAGAGCTTCCCAATTTGAGCACCCTAATTCTGTGTTATCAGGTGCATTCATTACTTTCACCAGAAATGTGTGACCATGTTTAGTCCTCAGGTTGGCTGTCCTCGTCTCGAACCTCTCGTGCTCTTCGAAACCGAGCCTCTCCAAGAAATACCGTCTTGCATGACAGGGGATGAACTAGTCAAATTGTATAAAACAAAAATTACGCATTGAAGGAAAGAAACAGAAGTCATGCTTAATTACGAAAAAACAGTTGTCATCGTTGCGTACCGTAGAAATATCAAAGTCCTCGTAAAGCTTCATGGTGAAGAACCTGCCGTCTCGCAGCCCAGGCTGGTCGCAAAGACCCTTATCTTCACCGCAAAGTTCACACGCTTGGATCCTATCGTCGTCTGATGACGACGACATTTCCTGTGTTCATGATTCAAGAATTACGGCATGCTTGGATCCTAATGCGTGTGTGACTTTCGGTCCATTGAGGCTTTCCCTAAATAACTCTCATATCTCATGGTGTGTTGGTGCGCACTCGCTCACACTGATATGGTGGTGTATATATGTTGGTGGACACTCTCTCACAGTAATAGTTTGACCGTCGGTGATGGACGCCCCCCCTCTTCTCTTCTTGCGCATTATACCGACGAATATATCGCAAAGAAGAGAAGAAGAGGAGGCGCCCCCCACGACAACAGTCGTGATTCCTCCATCAAGAACACACATGAAAGTCACACAAGGAGCAACGACAGACCGAAAGTCACACACGCATTATACCGATAAAATATCACTAATACATTTATAATGAACTCGAATATAATATCACTAATACATCATCTCGAATAATCCAGTTAATGCATCATCAAATATTAACTAATACATCTCGAATATTATCATATAAGATCACTAATACAGATCGAACACTATCGAATAATCTAAGTCACTAGCGGTTCCTGAGTCGCGGGTGGTGGACACCCAAAGATAAGGAACCATCACGGGATCATAACTCGGGTGAGATCCCTGAAGAATCTGCCAGGTATTGTTGAACCTGGCGTCCAACGCCTCCATGTAGCGACGGACGTGCTCGTCCTCCTCCCTGACACGGCGACGTACCACCTCCGCGGGGCCCCACTCCCTCTGCACCGAAAGTGGCCCACGTGACCGCCACCAAAGAAGCTCCGGGTCGACGACGAGACCAGGATTCCTCACCAAGCTCCGAGCCCGGGAAGGTAGCACCTCCCGGTGCCAGCCCGGCGGAGCCCAGTCCCGGACATTGTGCCTCTCAAGGATGTCGACGCCGACTCGACGACGACGAGGATGCGGGCCAGGCATCGTCGACGTCGAGACAAATTCCTATGAGAACATTTTCTTATCGTTTAATCACTAATTTTTTCAAAACCCAAGAATTTTTCTCTAATCTAACATACACATACTAATTTTTCCTAGGACTCCTAATTAACTAAAACATAAAAAGCATCATAAACAAAATCATCTAACAATATCAATCTACTTATCCATCTACTACAATTTTCTTAACGCATTGTTTAATGAAAAAATGTTGCATACCAACCATAAAAAAATTCATAACACTAAAAAGATGTTCTAACAATTAGAAAATATTTGCACGTTTTTAAACAATATGTTTGTCTGTGTGTGTGTGTTTGCGGCACTGGCGGGGCTCCTACGACGTCGAAGATGGACGGGGAGGCGGGGCTCCTACGCCGGAGATGGATGGGGAGCGCGGCGGCTCTCGGGCATCTCCGGTGGTGGCTCTAGGTGGGGGATGGGCTCGGGGAGGGGCGGCCATGCATGGCGGCAATGGCGGATGGGGAGGGGCGGCCATGCATGGCGGCAATGGCGGACGGGGAGGGGGGCTTCAGGAGGAGAGGGAGGAGAGTGGCTCACAGCGGTCTCGGCGGCGAGGTCGAGGTGATAGCGGGCTCGACGGCGAGGTCGAGGGAGAAGAGGTGCCGGAGCGATGGCGAGGTCGAGGCGACGGCGAGGTCGAGGCGACGGTGAGGTCGAGGGAGAAGAGGCGTCGGGGCAGGGGCGGCGTCGGCGTGCAGAATGGGAGAGGTTGGGGAAGAAACGACATATATAGAGGGACTCTTTAGTCCCGGGTCGAGGCTCCAACCGGGACTACAGACCTTTAGTCCCGGTTGGTATCACCAACCGGGACTAAAGGTCCTCCCGGGATTCCGCGTGGGAAGGTCTTTTCGGCGGCCCAAATTACGCGCGGGAAGGGACCTTTAGTCCCAGTTGGTAGCACCAACCGGGACTACAGCTGTATTTTCTCTTTTTTGTTTTGTTTTGTTTTTCTAATTTTTGTTTTTATATTTGGAATAACTGTTAGAATATTTATAGTTTTTTAATGAATCTTTTTGCTTTAGGTCAAAACAATTACAAACTTTCTGTTAGTGCCGGTAGTTTTCAAATTGAAATAGTTTAAATTTGAATTCATTTGAAATTTGTGTGAAACAGTAATTTGTGAATAACTTTAGTTTAAAAATAGATTTTTGAGTGATTGTTTTTCCTGTTGTTTAATATTAGTATGTTTTATCATTATGTTAATGTTGGGAATTTTTAGGATAATTTAAATAGGTGTTTTAATCAAAATCAGATTCTGTTTAACTCTTTTAGTTTTATATCTTCATTTGTTTTAATCAAAATCACCCAACTGAACTCTGAAAAGGTTGAAACTTGGCATGGTATCATCATTTCACCCACATAGCATGTGCTAAAAAGTTGAGAGCGTTACGGCAAAAACTGGATGCACTTCGTGTACAAAATGGACAATCTCCTTCGAAGTATCAGGGTTTCGGACGAAAACTCGTCTGTTACAAAAGGATTTCAATTTTTTTTTACCTTATTTCAACTCCAGACTTTTTGTGCATTCAATATGAACCATTAGAAGCCACATACTAAAATTTCAACCCTATCTAACTTCATTTGCTATTTTTCATGCATTTAATGATTTGTTTTGAGCTAAATGACCCTGAAATTAAAAAGCACCACAAATGAACTCTGAAAAGGTTGAAACTTGGCATGGTACCATCATTTCACCCACATAGCAAGTGGTAAAAAGTTGAGAGGGTTACAACAAAAACTGGATGCACTTCGTGTACAAACTGAACCATCCCGGCTACTCACTAGAGAAGAAAAGTGATGACGGTGCAGCCAGTCACATCCTAGAGTGGGATCTTGGGCTATAAAACTTTTTCTTAGCGTGTGTCCCTTGATTATTGCGACGTAACCATGGACAATCTTCATCATTTAACATGATGCTTGGGTCAGTCTTCACTGCGAAGAGAGGAATTTCATCAAACTTTTCATAATCTCTTGACATGTCTGTCTTGTCCTCCACTCCCACGATGTTTCTTTTCCCAGAAAGAACTATGTGGCGCTTTGGCTCATCGTATGATGTATCCGCTTTCTTGTCTTTCCTTTTTTTTCGGTTTGGTAGACATGTCCTTCACATAGAAAACTTGCGCCACATCATTGGCTAGAACGAATGGTTCGTCTGTGTGCCCAAGATTGTTGAGATCCACTGTTGTCATTCCGTACTGCGGGTCTACCATTACCCCTCCTCCAGTCAGATTGGCCTATTTGCACCGGAACAAAGGGACCTTCAAATCACCTCCATAGTCAAGTTCCCATATCTCCTCTATGTAACCATAATATGTGTCCTTTTACTTGGTGTTTGCCGCATCGTCAAAGTGAACACCACTGTTTTGGTTGGTGCTCTTTTTATCTTGGGCGATCGTGTAAAATGTATTCCCATTTATCTCGTACTCTTGGAAAGTCAATATAGTCGAAGATGGTCTCTTGGCCAACAAGTACAAGTCATCTTCAACATTGTCGTCATTCATGAGATGTGTTCGCAACCAACCGCCGAAAGCCTCAATGTGTGTATGTTGAATCCAGGGGTCAGACTTCTCCGGGTTCTTCGAGCGTATAATATCCATGTGTTCCTCGATATATGGGGTGACCAAGGTAGAATTCTGTAGAACTGTGTAGTGTGCTTGCGCCCAAGAATGCCCGTCCGTACATATTATTGATTTTGGTCCAAGCGTGCCTTTTCCACGCAGTCTCCCCTCATGCCGCGATTGAGGAACACCAATCGGCTTAATGTCAGGAATAAAGTCAACACAAAACTCAATAACCTCCTCTGTTTCATGGCCCTTGGAAATGCTTCCTTCTGGCCTAGCACGGTTACGAACATATTTCTTTAAGACTCCCATGAACCTCTCAAAGGGGAACATATTGTGTAGAAATACAGGACCCAGAATGGCAATCTCTTCGACTAGGTGAACAAGGACGTGCGTCATAATATTAAAGAAGGATGGTGGGAACACCAACTCGAAACTGACAAGACATTGGACCAAATCATTCTATAAGCTTGGTAGGATTTCCGGATCGATTACCTTCTGAGAAATTGCATTGAGGAATGAACATAGCTTCACAATGGCTAATCGAACATTTTCTGGTAGAAGCCCTCTCAACGCAACCGGACGCAATTGCGTCATGATCACGTGGTAGTCATGAGACTTTAGGTTCTGAATTTTTTTCTCCGCCATATTTATTATTCCCTTTATATTCGACGAGAAGCCAGATGGGACCTTCATACTGAGCAGGCATTCAAAGAAGATTTCCTTCTCTGCTTTGGTAAGAGCGTAGTTGGCAGGACCTTCATACTGCTCATGCATGCCGTCGTTTTTGTGCACACGTTGTTGGTCCTCCCGTGCCTCCGGTGTATCTTTTGTCTTCCCATACACGCCCAGGAATCCTAGCAGGTTCATGCAAAGATTCTTCGTCACGTGCATCACGTCGATTGCAGAGCGGACCTCTAGGACTTTCCAATATTCTAGCTCCCAAAATATAGATTTCTTCTTCCACATGGGTGCGCGTCCCTCAGCGTCAGTCGGAACAGATTGTCCGCCAGGACCCTTTCCAAATATTACTTGTAAATCCTTGACCATATCAAGTATGTCATCACCAGTATGGAGGACGGGCTTCTTCCGGTGATCTGCCTCACCTTTGAAATGCTTGCCTTTCTTTCTTAAGGCATGCTTGGCCGGAAGAAATCGACGATGTCCCAGGTACACATTCTTCTTGCATTTGTCCAAATATATACTTTGGGTATCATCTAAACAGTGCATGCATGCATGGTATCCCTTGTTTGTCTGTCCTGAAAGGTTACTAAGAGCAGGCCAATCATTGATGGTTACAAAGAGCAACGCTCGCAGGTCAAATTCCTGTTGTTTGTGCTCATCCCACACACGTACACCTTTTTTATTCCACAGCTGTAAAAGTTCATCAACTAATGGCCTTAGGTACACATCAATGTCGTTGCCGGGTTGCTTAGGGCCTTGGATGAGCACTGGCATCATAATGAACTTCCGCTTCATGCACAACCAAGGAGGAAGGTTATAGATACATAGAGTCACATGCCATGTGCTATGCTTGCTGCTCTGCTCCCCGAATGGATTAATGCCATCTGCACTTAAACCAAACCATACGTTCCTTGGGTCATCTGCAAAGTCCGGCCACTCTCTCTCGATTTTTCTCCACTGCGACCCATCAGCGGGTACTCTCAACTTCCCGTCTTTCTTACGGTCTTCTTTGTGCCATCGCAACGACTTGGCATGCTCTTTGTTTTGGAACAAACGTTTCAACCGTGGTATTATAGGAGCATACCACATCACCTTGGCAGGAATCCTCTTCCCGGGGCGCTCGCCCTAAACATCATCAACAGGGTCATCGCGACCGATCTTATATCGCAATGCATTGCATACCGGGCATGCATCCAAATTCTCGTACTCACCGCGGTAGAGGATGCAGTCATTAGGGCATGTATGTATCTTCTGCACCTCCAATCCTAGAGGGCAGACAACCTTCTTTGCTTCGTATGTACTGTTGGGCAATTCGTTGTCCTTTGGAAGCTTATTCTTCATTATTTTCAGCAACTTTTCAAATGCCTTGTTAGCTACACCATTCTCTGCCTTCCATTGCAGCAATTCGAGTGTGGTACCGAGCTTTGTGTTGTCATCTTCGCAATTTGGGTACAACGCTTTTTTGTGATCCTCTAACATGCGCTGCAACTTCAACTTCTCCTTTTCATTTTCGCAGTTTCTCTTTGCATCAGCAATGGCCCGACCAAGATCATCAGCGGGCTCATCTGATGCCTCAGCTTCTTCTTCTTCATTCTCTTCCCCCATTGTACTACCATCATATTCAGGACACCCAGGATAGTTGTCGTCATCCTCTTCTTCTTCATTCTCTTCCATTAGAACCCCTCTTTCTCCGTGCTTGGTTCAACAATTATAGCCGGACATGAAACCGGACGTAAACAGGTGGACGTGAATCTGTTTTGAGCTAGAGTAAGTCTTATTATTCTTACACACACCACATGGACAACACATAAAACCATCCCGCTTGTTTGCCTCAGCCGAACGCAAAAAACTCTGCACGCCATTAATGAACTGGGGAGAGCGTCGGTCAACGTACATCCATTGCCGGTTCATCTTCATTACACAACACCGAGAATACCAAATTAATACAAGTTCATACATACAGTTCATACACACTTATTCTCATAAAACAACATAAAACTATCTAGCTAAAACATTTTAAATGCAACAACAAATGCGATCAAAATCGCAACTAAGGTAAAAATTGATCCAACAGCATAATGATACCAAGCCTCTTTATTAATGGCATATTTTCTAATATTTCTAATCTTCAAGCGCATTGCATCCATCTTGATCTTGTGATCATCGACGACATCGGCAACGTACAACTCCAATTTCATCTTCTCTTCTTCAACTCTTTTCAATTTTTCTTTCAAATCCTCGTTTTCTTTTTCAACTAAATTTAACTTCTCGACAATAGGGTCGGTTGGCATTTCCGGTTCAACTACCTCCTAGATAAAAATATCTATGTCAACTTGATGGGCATAATTGTCATTAACACGAAATGCAACAAATAGTTATAAAAGAGAATATACCACATCTGAATCGTAAACCGGACGAGGGCCGACGGGCACGGATATCATAACCATGGCACTATATATAACAACAATCATACAAGTAAGAAAACTATGCAAGTAACTATCTAAATCATACAAATACGATTTTATTTATAAAAATGATAAGAACACAAGAAGAGGCTCACCAAGGTGGTGCCGGCGACGGGACGGTGCGGTCGATCGACGGTGGTTAGGACGGGGACGGGAAGGCACACTAAGTAAACCACACCTACACATATGCAAACTAAGGAGTTAATTTGAGCTCAAATTGCATATAAATCAAAAAAAACTACCACATAATTACACCCAAACTAAAACCCACAAATCACTATACTTATAAAGCATAGCACGAGCTGATCTAGCAATAAGAGATGAAAGGAAAAAGTTGCTAACCTTTGTGGACACTTGGATGGATTGGGGTGCCTCAAATCTTGACAAATCTTGGCAAAAATGGAGGGAGGAGCTCGAGCTAGGGGAAGAACAGAGAGGGGAATTCGAATGGAGAAACAGAGAAATGGAGTCGGGCTGGACGAAGGGTTTATATAGGGAGAGCTTTAGTCCCGGTTGGTTATACAGACCGGGACTAAAGGTCCATCTATAGTACCGATTTGTATCACAAACTGGGACTAAAAGGGCTCGTGGGGGCCCCAGGCTGCCACCAGCCTGCCACCACTCCTTTAGTCCCGGTTTGTGATACAAACCGGGACTATATGTCCAAAATGAACCGGGACTAATGGGGCCCGTACCCCCTGACAGCTCCTAGCCGTTGGAACCAGGACTAATGGACACATTAGTCCCGGTCCAAAGCAAAACTGGGACTAAAGGTTGAAACGGAAGGCCTGTTTTCTACTAGTGATAGCTAGTATCTAGATGTCTTCTTCTCTCTCTTTGATCTTTAATACTATGTTCTTCGCGATTCTCGCGAAGATCTATCCGATGTAATTTTATTTTGCGGTGTGTTTATTGGGATCCGATGAATTGTGGGTTTATGATCAGATTATTCATTGAAAGTAATCGAGTCTTTTCTGAACTTTATTTTGCATGATTGTTATAGCTTTGTAATTCTCTACGATCTATCTGTTTGGTTTGGCCAACCAGATTGATTTATCTTCAGCGGGAGGAGTGCATTGTAGTGGGTTCAATCTTGCGGTGCTCTATATCCCAGTGACACGAGGGGACAAGACACGTATTGTATTATTGGCATTAAGGATAAAACGACGGGGTCTGAGCATATTGCTTGTCTTACTTTGTCTACATCATGTCATCTTGCTTAATGCGTTACTCTATTTGTTATGAAATTAATACCATAGATGCAGGCAGGTGTCGGTCGATTCGTGGAGTAATAGTAGTAGACCCATGATCGTTTCGGTCTACTTGTCACGGACGTGATGCCTATATACATGATTATTGCCATGAATAATGTCATAACTATGCGCTATTCTTTCAATTGCCCAACAGTAATTTGTTTACCCACCGTATGATATGCGTTCGAGAGAGAAGCCTCTAGTGAAAACTATGGCCCTTGGATCTATTTAAATCATATTGCTAAAAACCTAAAAACCCTGCTGCAATTATTTACTTTTTATTTCTTTTTTACTTTTTATATATCTTTCATTATCGAAATTAATCCTTGCAAGTAACGAGTTCAAGATATTGACAAACCTCTTGCCCGCGTTGGGTGCAAGTGTTTGGTTTTGTGTGTGTAGGTGCTGACGACGAGAGTTTGCCTTGATTCTACTACTGGTTTGATAACCTTGGTTCTCACTGCGGGAAATACTTATCGCTACTATATTGCTTCACCCTTCCTCTTTAGGAAAAAACCAACGCATCTCACAAGTAGCACGGTCATCCGCAACCGTGAATCGAAGTGCCTCAACCATCGATGGTACACCATCCAAGAGGTCGTGTCCAAGTATTGCGGGCACTTGAAGTAGCTCATCGCACGGTGGCCTAGTGGTGCACAAATCACCAAACAAGTAAGTAGATCACTACCCGGATATGCGTTAGTTTTGTTGTTCACTAGCCATACATGTATTGTTTTGTTGCTCACTAGACAGATATGCATTGTCGATATTGTTTCACTTTGTAGCCTACTTGTGCTTATGTGTTGCACAAGAAGTTGGAGAAGAAGTCCTTTGTCGTCATGCATTGTTGGTTGAAGTTGAATGGGCAACCGAAGTGAAACCTTTTCATTGCCAAGACCGCCAGCCAAGCCGACGAGGAAGAAACTGATGACCCTACTGACCCAACCAAACAACCGCTGAAGAAGGTTAGAAGAGATCTGCGGGAGAAGGAGTGGGAGGAGGATAGGGCGAAGCGAGACGGTGCGGCGGCCAAGATGACGGAGAAGTTCGAGGACATCTTGACGAAGGAGGAGGTAAGCGTGAGGCGCTCAGAGATCAAGGAGGAGAAGAAGGCGGAAAGGTTCAAGATGTTGATGGACGCGACGGACAAGAAGCTCGCGCTTGGAGGACCATGATCGAACAGAGGAAGGTCGTGTTCGAGGAAAAGAGGTTGAAGATCGCCGCCAATGCGGAGGACGCCAAGATGTTGACCTTCAAGGTCGACTCTTTGGATGCCGACGCAAGAATGACCGTGCAATCCGTCCGCTTCCAGATGTTGCAGCAGCAGAAAGATGCATTGACGGCGGCTGACTATGAGGACGCAGCGGAGGCGGAAGCGGAGGCTGCCTACACGGCGGCGACGACACCTCCTTGATCGGGGAGCAGTTGGCTGGGATTGCTGGTCCGGCAGGGCAGAAATGCATGCACTGTCGGACTGATGTTCTTTTGAAATCGGACATGTAAAAACTAAGCATATTTGTCTCATTTTGCTGTGATCGGACATGCATTCCGGCACGCGGCGCGCTGTGTGGATCGGATATGAATACATTTGAATTTAAATTTACTAACGGACATATACAGGTTTTACCGTTGGATGTTGTCCTTCCGCATCCGTGTCTACGAACTGGCCCCTGTCCGCGGACGGATGCGGGAGAAAATTTGCGTGTCGCCATTGGAGGATGCTCTTACCCACTTGTGCATCTCTTCCTCGATAACTATGCGTTGATCATCATTTCTTTGGAACTAAGGCCAGATCTTGTTTAAGTTCTCAAGAAAAGGTCAAAACAGTGATTTCAGCCCATCGACGACGATGGCCGAGTGGAAAACCACATAATTTCAGCGAGAGTTGAAGGCCATGACGGACGTGACGTATGGAGATAGAGAGATCGATATGTGCATGCAGTCACAACGTGACGTATGGCTTCGATACGGACGAAGGTCTCTCACCGAGCGAGCCCCGTACCTACGCCTGCACTGCATGGCACCGCCGGACCGCCCGAAGCTCACGGCCTCGTACGTACCCACCTGTGGGGTGTGGAGAACCAAATTTTGTCCAAATCTATGGTGCCCGTGCGAGAGAAAAGACATGCATGCCATCCATGCGTACCAGTGCGACTGCTTGGACCTGTCTATGGCTAAGCCAAATGGTACTCGGCGCAGGTAGCTAGGCGCACTCGTGACATTTCTGGCTAAAGTACCCGTGGGGCGTTTTAACCACCGGGCTCGGTTTTGGTAGTTTCCAAGGGCAGATTGAGGAGCCATAGCCTATAGCCCATATATATCTAGCATCGTACGCCCTGCTACCACTAACCCATGTATTTGTAGTTCAAAAGAAATTAACACATGTGTATTTACTTTTGCAAATGTAGACAAACTGAGATACAAAAGCCAAAACATATAGTTAATCTGTGTCTTTTTTTGAAGGCATTGCTCTGGAGGGGGCTTAAACGTGCTCTTCAATTTTCAAGGTGAAGACTCGATATCTGACCCTCAGTGGTTGGCTCACGGAACCTTCCTCATAGCTCGTTTGCTGTCAAGGACGATGGATGGCGTTGCTGCTTGTTCGTTGCAAGTCGTTTGATGCATTGGCTCTCTTTGTTCCTTTTTCTAGTTATTTTTATTGTTTCTTGCCCGAGTGCATCCTCGTTGTCTCGACTTATTATTGATATTGTGCCTTTGGAGCCCAGTCGGATGATTCTCATAAAATCAACGGAAAGCATATTTTTTTTGTACTGATGACTAACATATAGGCCGTCCCGTACAAGGGAGGAGGTCCCGGTAGGGCCAGGTTGGACGCTCGCCCTACCTTGATTTCTGGTGTTGCTGCTGTTATACATATACATATATACAACCTAATCGATCGCTAAAAGAATAAAACTGGTTAAAAATCACCGTGAAACAATTTTGGGCCGTGATGAAACATTGCACCCACCTCGACACGAACGTGTGGGAGGCCGACGACCAACAGAAGCGACGGGGGACATGATCGTATACTCGCGCTTCCGGTGGACAACAGAAGGGCTCTGCGGTGTGAGGCCGACAACTAAAAGGAGACGATGAACAGAAAGGAAAAAGGATCGACGATATTTTTTGTGATGAATAAAGCTTATTGCCTCGATTGTTTTCTTTCTAAACCTGATTGAATGGATGATAAATTTGGTTATGAGGTTTTCTTCAAATTAATTGGGTATGACAACTGAAAAAAAGCAGCCGTGGCGTAGTCAATTTGGCTTTGCATCAAGAAATGCTATGCTTACGAGTTCGCTCCACCTCAAAAAAAATTGTCCTCCGCCACTGGTCCCGTATATTACCTTTGTAAAAAAAAATCTACTCTTTTACTGATGTATGGACATGCTTAGATACACAGTGAATACGTCAAAAATACCAGTAAATCGAGGGCGCACGGACAGCTAGCTATTACTGCTAGTCTCTGGCCATTGTTGAACCGTTGGTTGAGATGCATGCAGGCGTGATTAAGATGCGTAGAGTTAGCGTTGCACATATCCAGACGTGAACAAGCTGTGATGCATACATAAATCCAACGCCCGTGTGCGTGGTGCGTCGGCCTACGTCGGCTAGTGTCGGTGGACCCAAATCCTCAGCCGCTTCACGACCCGTGTGCGTGAGCGCGGGGCCCGCCCGCCGGGCAAGCCCCCTCCCCACAGTCGGTGGACCCCCGGCCGGTCCACACTCCACAGCCGCTCGACGACGCCCGCTTGCTCCACTCCATCGACTGTGCTGCTGTACTCTGCTACTCACGTACTCCCTTAATTTCTCTGAGCAGTACATACAATTACAAACCCAATTTACACCAGTACATTCAATGTAGTATATACCGCCAATATACTCGTATGCCGCCCGTGAAAAGAGAGCTGCAGGTGTACGTAGTAACGTAGCAGAGGAGCGTACATGTACAGTAGCCAGTGTGGAAAGGAGGGGGCAAAAGGCGATAGGGAAAAGCATGACAACGATATGAAGGAAAGGAATCAGACAGCAACCTTCTTATTAGCCTCCTCCATACCCTCACCCTCCTCCTCCTCCTCCTCGTCTCCTCTTCTTCTCCCCCTTGTCTCGAGAGCAAGCAAGGAGAAGACTAGTAGCCGCTAGCATGCAGCAGCGTGCTAGGGATAGATAAGAGCCGGGGAGACAGATAGGTATGGCGGGGAAGAAACAAAGCCCTCGTTTTTCTCTGCGTATGCGTGTGGGTTGGGTTTGGGTGTTTGCGAGCTTCGATTTGTTCTCCCGCTCTAGCCTTGCTTGTTTCTGAGTGCAACTGCTGGTTTGGATTTCACTGCGCGAGTTTGTTCGTTTGTTCATCTTGGTTCCGCGATTGAGCCCTAACCCTTTGGAGTTTCTCTCCCTCCCCCAGCTACTTCTTGTCCAAGCTTCAGATCGATTCAGGGCAAAGAGTAGACACACACATATGAGATAGGTATTGCCTTCTCTCTCTTTTTGTTTGGTATTTTCTGTACGAGAAAGAACTTTCTGACCTCTTCTATGCACGTTTCCTGAGTTTGTTCTTGGCATGTCTCTCATGGAAAGCGCTGCTTTTTTCTTGAAGTGAGGGGAAATTTGCTAGTTCCAACACCGGGCTACCAAAAGGGAAAAGTTTCCCTGTTGCCGGTGAGTAGCTGAAAGGCTGAATCTGAGCGGTGATGGCATCCAATTCGTCGGCGGCGGCTGTCGCGGCGCTGTTTGGGATTAGGGAAGGGCACCAGCAGGAGCAGATGAAGCCGCTGCTCGCCCAGCAGCAACGGCAGCATGTCGTCGCGCCGCCCAGCGCGCTGTTGACGGCGGGGCCAGACCAGGCGGCCGCGGCGGCGCCACCGGTGAAGAAGAAGAGGACCATGCCAGGTATGAGAAGAAACTGCCCTTCCTACAATTTCATTCATGCATGCATAGCATCTCCTATCTGACCTTGCTTGGATCTGCCGAGAGTTTTTTTAGATCGTTCTGCTATGAGTTTTCCTTAGGGAGATCTTAGATGCAAGAACGGCAACTCTCTCATGGGCTTATGGTTTCTCCTTATGTCGATCTTACTTTATCTGGCCCTTGTTTCTTGATTTCGAAATTTTGATTCACAACAAATGAGGTGTCTTCTTAAATAGGAGTTGCGTTACAGTCCAAGATTTGTTTCACTGGATTTATATGGAATGAAAATAGTCTCATATGTTCTTCAGTTCCCAGTTCTCTCTCCGGCCCCCTCTTGTCCAATGAATTTCTACCATGAGCTAGCTACCTCGATCCAAACCAAGCTGGAAGTGGTCGTCACATCTTTTTACTCACTGTATACTTCATTTAAAGCTGCTTGTAGTCTCACCTGAATAGTAGACTAGGGAGAACCTAATTATTCCTAGTATTCATCCTGTTCATTAATCTTATTCCTTTTTTTTTACTCATTCCAAATTTCAGTAGATATACGTAATTAATTCCTCGTGTATTCCAAGTAAAATTCCTTGGAATAAACTGTCACTGCGGACTCACGGGTCACGAGTACTAGCAGCTCAAATTGGACACACACAGACAAAAAAAATAGAGTTTTCTTGCAAGATTCCATGTACATGAGCTGTTCTCCTCCTCACCCTTTTACTCCTTGTTCCTCTTGCCAATTATGAGAGATGCAAATAGGGGCCATGACACGATCGTCGTCAATTCCTTTGTTCCCTATATTAGTTGCTGCAAATGCCCTTTTGCGTGTTTTCTTCCTCCAAGTCTCATGCAAATATTCTCCCCTTTGTTGCCTCCATTTGTCCCTTCCTCACCAAAACCAAAGGAAGAAACACCACCAGTACGTTACCTGCTACCCCTCCCTCACACCATGCACCATTATTAGTCATAAGCTAATCGTGCACCGTTGCCTTATCACGCATTCGTACTTGTCTGCAAAGCATGGCAAGTTGGAAACTTTTGTGGCCCTTCCATTTCAAGCTCATCGTGCATGTTAATGCGCAACCGTTACTATGTATGCTCAGTTGCTCACTGCCTACATTAATTCCAGTGATCGATCGATATCAGATGTGCAATTGAGTCGTTGTTTAATTAATTAACTGCGGACGTATACATGTTGCATTCATGTATGTATGTATGTATGTATACATGCAGACCCTGACGCGGAGGTGATCGCGCTGTCGCCCAAGACGCTGATGGCGACGAACCGGTTCGTGTGCGAGGTGTGCAACAAGGGGTTCCAGCGGGAGCAGAACCTGCAGCTGCACCGGCGCGGGCACAACCTGCCGTGGAAGCTCAAGCAAAAGGACCCGAACCAGGTGCAGCGCCGGCGGGTGTACCTGTGCCCGGAGCCGACGTGCGTGCACCACGAGCCGGGCCGCGCGCTGGGCGACCTCACCGGCATCAAGAAGCACTTCTGCCGCAAGCACGGCGAGAAGAAGTGGAAGTGCGACAAGTGCTCCAAGCGCTACGCCGTGCAGTCCGACTGGAAGGCGCACTCCAAGATCTGCGGCACCCGCGAGTACCGCTGCGACTGCGGCACCCTATTCTCACGGTACGTAGTACGTCGACCTACCTTCTGCGTCTCCCTACGTACGCACCGCACCTCATGCATGTAGCTATAGCATGGCCGCCGAGCGCGCGCATGCACGCGCGGTTTTGCCAAAAGACAAAGCAGCGTTGGTTTCGGCATTGCATGCATGCACCCGGGCGGCAAAGTTGTTGAACACTCCCGTTTTCCTTGGTCTCAGTGGCGGAGCTTCATGGGGGCCAACCTGGGCCATGGCCCCCCCAGCTCACATGAAAACAAGCATATATTACTTTGTACTAATGCCTATTTTCCACTAAAAATCAGTCGTAAACAACGATGTTTGCCCCCCCTCAAGCCCATGGCCCCTCCATGGTTTTGGCTCAAGCTCCGCCACTGCTTGGTCTACTGTCTTTCGATCGACGGGTGACCTTTCGTGCTTGTCAGCGGTGACCCAAAACCTTGGTTCGGGCCGGGGTTAGGGTTTTGTTTGAGATGTCGCTTCTCTAGCGCATGCTTAATTTGTTTGTGCCTTTGTGGCAACGTTTGCATGCCCGTGGAAGAGTGAGAAAGACGGAGAGAGAATGCCACACGTACGGGGGCACAAGATAAATCAGGGAATTAACAACCGGCTAGGAACCTGCTCACATGTACAGTCACACACACGTGATGCAAGTGTTCTCAGCTAATTCTTGTTAGGGCTTTGCTACACCTACGTAATTTATCTACGTAAAGCTACGTGAAAACTGATTTGGGATAGTTTGATTGGAAGGAAAAACAGCCCGGGCCCCGCCCTCTGAAACAAGGTTCGACTACAGTAACAAAACATGAATAGGAAAGCAGCTACTCAATCTATTTTGAGTAGCTAAAATTTCCAAAGAAAGGAAAAGAGACCTAAACAGTATATTATACTACAGTTGAACTGATTACATGATCGCCAGACATTTTTTGCAATCTACTCCCTCCGTCCCATAATATAAGACGCTTTTTAACCGTCTTATATTATGGAACGGAGGGAGTAATATACATTTATAAGTAAATAAATAAAGATACCATTGGCGTACACCAATTCATCGTATTGACTATACACCAATTCATATATCTATATCTTGTTTGCATATTAGTGGAATTTCAATGCATTGGGTTATTTCTTAGATCTAGATGGAATGAAATAGTGAAATAGAATAAAAAAAAGCCCTTTCGGATGAAAATGGAAGAGAAGAATAGTATGCGATGTATCTAACTTGGACAAAAAAATAAAAAAAAATTTATCTTATCCTCGTTTGTTCCTTCCTTTAGATAAATACTTAAAAATCCCCTTATATATAGCGCAGCCGAGAACAAAGTAGTTGCGCTCCTCAGCTGCACAATTTTTGCTGTGGGAGTACTGCCTACCCAATATTTTGCCTTTAAACTACCTTTATTCCAAAGTAAGTGTCTCAATTGTAGTACTACAGGTTATCCTAAAGTTGGAACATTTATTTCGGAACCGATGAAATATACTCCTACAACATGCTATAAAAAATACTTAGTACAAGAGAATATTCAGTACCACACTGTTGGCTTTGCACGGATGACAAGACAGCATATTTGGCATGCATCTGGGCAACTTCACGTGTTTCCAGTGTGACTGTGAAGCAATACTGTCCTTACATGTCATCCTAGCATTTCATGAATATAAAAGGCTTGTTCGATAGGAGTATATATTTTGCAAGCGACTCATGCATATATATACATCTATACTTAAGTCCTTAATTTGGTTATTGTGATGCAACTGCAGCGTATAGGAGAGCATTCAACCGCCACTAACCACTTGTGCATGCACTCATGTTCTTTCCATGCAGGAGGGACAGCTTCATCACCCACAGGGCCTTCTGCGACGCCCTCGCCCAGGAGAGCGCGCGGCTGCCGCCCGGGGCCGGCCACCTCTACGGCGCCACCGGCGCAGCTAACATGGCACTCAGCCTCTCGCAGGTCGGCTCCTCCCTCCATGACGCGCACGGTCAATACCACCAGGCATCCCCGGATCTCCTCCGCTTCGGCGGTGGCGGTGGCGGCGGCATGGCTGCCCGCCTCGAACACCTCCTGTCGTCGTCCAACAACGCCCCGTCCTTCCGCCACCTGCCACCTCCACAGGCACCTGCATTCCACCTCGGCACAGCGCAGGAGTTCGTCGACGGGAATGGACCGCACGCGTTCTTGCAGGGCAAACCGTTCCACGGCCTCATGCAGCTCCCGGATCTCCAGGGCAACGGCTCCGGCGGCACGTCGTCCTCGGCTCCTGATCTTTTCAACCTCGGCTACATCGCCAACAGTGCCAATAGCTCCGGCACCTCCAGCCATGGTCACGCGAGTCAGGGACACATGGCCAATGACCAGATCAGCGAAGGCGGCGGTGGCGGAGGCGGAGGTGCAGGTTCTGAGAATTCAGGCGCGGGGTTCTTCAGCGCCGGTGGGAACTTTTCCGGTGGCGACCACCAGGTTGCTCCTCCTGGGATGTACAACGAGCAATCCGTGATGATGCCGCAGATGTCGGCGACGGCGCTGCTCCAGAAGGCAGCGCAGATGGGCTCGAGCACGAACGCGGACGGCGGCGCCGCGTCCGTGTTCAGCGGTTTCATGGGCTCGTCCGTCCCGCAGGGCCGCGCACCAATGCTCGACCAGGGACAGATGCACCTGCAGAGCCTGATGAACTCGCTGGCCGGCGGCGGCAATGGTGGCGGAATGTATGGCGGCGCCAACGGCCGCGGCATGATTGATCCAAGGCTGTATGATATGGATCAGCACGAGGTCAAATTTAGTCAGGGCCGTGGCGGCGTCGGCGCAGGCGGGGACGTGACGCGGGACTTTCTTGGCGTCGGTGGCAGAGGGGACATGATGAGGGGGATGTCAGTGGCAAGAGGAGAGAACCACAGCGGCAGCGACATGAGCTTCTTGGAGGCAGAGATGAAGTCGGCCTCGTCGCCCTTTAATGGAGGCAGGATGCAGTGAAGAGCTTGTGGAAAGGCATTAAGCTCGATCCTATAGTGAGCGAGTTGGGAACTTGGGATACATCATACATCCATGGAACAAGCTGTTCACATACAGGTTGGCACTTGGCAGCACAAATCTTTTGACGTGAGAGAGTAAGCTTGAAATTCCTCCAGTGATAATGTCAGCTTCGGTGATCCGGAGACACATGGTGTGTGGGTACGCAGGGCAGGCATCTTCTTCTACCAGTTCATCAAGAGCCAGATCAACCGGAATCGTGAGACGAGACTATATATTTAGTAGCTGCTTTCCTATTCATGTTTTGTTACTGTAGTCGAACCTTGTTAAATTGGGTTAATTCATGTTTTGTCGCGCCTACTCAATCTATTTTGCTCTTGCTCTTTTTTCACTATGAACTAGCAGAATGAGCCAAGCATTTACACAGCTAGATTTTCTTTCTATTGTTGTATTCGGTTTTTCTCTTTCTGCTAATATAATATTTAGGCACGTAGCTAGACTTACTACATATTGTTATTTCTTAGTATTTTCATCCAGTGCAAACAGGGGATGTGTATTATATGGCCGATCTAACGGATGAAACTAACTGGGCCTTATTAGAGCCCAATGATATTTTTGACCAAAAAAATATTTAAGTTTAATTGGCCCAATTCGGTTCAGGGGTATTATCTTCCTAAAAATATGAATTAACTTAATTGCATTTACACATCAGTTAATTATAAACAACATCGTGCCTTGTCATTTGAATTTGAGTTAGAGCGGTTTCTCAGCTCACTACGAGCCCTAGTCTGTGGCGAACACATCACCGCCGCCCTCGATCGCCACGCCCCCAATTGCTGCCGCACGCACTCGTCGTGGCACTCCCTCCTCCTCCTTCTCCCCCTCTCACACACCATTATCCCCATCCCTCTCGCGCGACCCCCCTCGGGCTAGGCGGCGCCAGATCTTCCGATGAGCCACCTAATCCCCTCCTTCGTCGACGCGACGCCCCCTTCTCTGACGTGATGCCAGATCATCCTAATCGCCGACTCTGAGATGTAAGTGCCTATCCATCTCTACTCTTGTCTGGTCCTTTCTGCATAGTACCGATAGGGTCAGAGTCGGTTAGGGTTTAGGTTATTGTGATATGAGAAAGTTGTGACTAGATTTCGATTGAAAGCAAGTGTACATCTTATTTAGCGAGGACATATTTTGTATTTAGTTAGGGATCCATGGTATGAAAAAGTTGTCACTATTTTTGGATTCAATGAAAGTGTAGTTTGAATTTAGTTATGACGTATTTTGGATTTAGTTTGGAGTTATTTTGGATTTAGTTAGTGGATATTTTGGAGTTTGGAGTTATTTTTGATTTAGTTAGGAGACATTTTTGTTTGAGATTGGAGTTATTTGGATTTGTTAGGAGATATTCGATCTATGAGGTTGGATTTATCAGGGCCTGATTAGTCACGACATTTGAAGGATTTGTGGACGATTGGAGTGATGAATTTAAACAAACCTGCATATATGAAGAATTATGTGATATCCTTACATCATAGACACAAGCAATCAAATGTTTAGTTACAACAAGTACAAGCAATCAAATATTTTTGGATTTAGTTAGGAGATATTTCATCTATGAGGATATACTTAGGTTTTCAAGGACGGAGTTAGGTACATGAATACAGATCGAAAAATAATTTAAATCATTTTAGCGGAATAGTGCATAATTATTTTGTATGATATCCATCCGTAACATGGTCTATGTATTTTGTTGCCATCATAACAACATGGATGATAAAAGGCAATGATGGCGAAAACAAGGGGGATAAAGGCAGGGATGACAAGGACATGGGTGATAGAGATAAGGAAGGCAAAGACATGGATGATAAGGACAATAAGGATGTAGGCATGGACAACAAAGGAATGGATAATAAAGGCATGGATGATGTAGGCAAGGATGGCATAGACATGGATACTAAAGACATGGATGATGTAGGCATGGACGACAAAGGAATGTATGGCAAAGGCATGAGTGGTATAGATTTGAATGAGTATATGGAATACATAGACATCGTGACGAAGACTTTAAGGAGTGAGGAAGAAGCCTACACGTTCTATGTAGGCTATGCAAGAAGCAAAGGTTTTGGTGTTAGAAAGGATGATCTGAAGTATAGGGGTTCCAAACAATATGCATACCGACGGGCGTACAAGTGCTGCAAACAAGGATGGCGGGCCCTTAAGCACTTTAACAGAGCTGACACAAAAAGAACACCGAGGGGTCTTTCTCGGTGTGGGTGTCCCATCCTTTTTCAGGTTGAGCTACAAGATAGCAATGGTCTCTGGTTCGTCAAGAATTTTGTGGACAAGCATAACCATCTGTTTGTTCCTCCTGGTCTGACTCCCTACTTATCGGCTCATGGTAGAATGACTGACGCGCTGAAGGAGGATGTCATCAATTGAGGAAATCTGAGCCCGATAGCCTTCAAGCGGAGAATTTGGATGGTGGCGATGGAGAGCTTGTTGTCGTGTCCGTCAAGATAGCTCCATTCCTTGTTATGGACCGGCAGCTCCTTCAAGGGCTTGCAGAAATCCGGGTACTCTTTCTCCTTGATGTAGCACCACTCCCCGCGCAATTCTTCCCACTTCCGGTGCAGGTTGCCGGCGGGGTACACCTCCTTGTGGTTGGCGCAGGGGATCCAAGTAACGCTGCCAGAGAGAGTGTCCCCTTCTACGCGCGGATAAAAGTAGTGCCGGAACAGAGCTACATTGGGCGCTGCCCCGACAAAATTCTCACACATGTGCGTGAAGACATACATGGTAGTGATGGCATTTGGCGTAAAATCCAAAAGTTTGAAGCCGTATGTCAACATCAAATCAGTGAAGAACGCAGAAAGAGGGGGGACCGGCCCGCAGTAGAAATACGTCGTGAAGAACGAGTACTTCTCTGTGCCAGGCTTGCCGTTGCCGGGGAGCACCATCGGCGCAGCGTGTGCCTTGGTCTCCTTCCTCCACATAGACGCGTACCGCTCGATGAGGTTGTTGTCGTTCAATACAGATGGGTAGAAGATGACGCGAGATCTCTGTGACGTTGCAATGGCTTCCTTCCTCTTCTTGGCCTCTGGGTCGACAGGCTTCTTGGCTTTCTTCTCCACGGCCGAAGCGGCGGCTTGCTGCACCTTTTTAGGCGCACGACCCAGGCCCCGTTTCGCTCCACCTCTCCCATGCCCTGCATTTAATGCGCGTCGTGGGTAGGTAGTAAAAAGCATCATTGCGGCGCAGTAACTCCCCGCCACGTGTGTATGTGCACTGTTTTGGGCCTAGCCTAAAACCATCACGGACGCAGGTGTGGCCCAGGCTCGGGGGCTCCTGTCAGTGTACTAAGAAATGGGTCCTTTAGTACCCTGACTTGTGCACAGATGACAACAACTCATCGTCCGGCAAGCCTTGCCAGAGGATAGCTGTGCCCAAGACACAGCCAACTGAAGACCAAGCTGCGGGCAGGGCATCTTGCCGGCAGGAGAAGACCCGGCAAGCTCCGTGCCGGCAGGCTCCCACTATCAGGCCACCGCTCTACCTCATCAGCCTGATTGTCACCTATCAGTGAGGTGTCGAGCGGGCGGGCAGTTAGGTAGAGCCTGCCGAGGCACGTGGCAGCTCTAGAGGATTAATCTACCTTTATTAACACCTGTCCGGGTGGCGTGGCGAAGAAATAACAGGTAGTTGGGTGGATGGCATAGAAGGAGAGACCATCCTTGCCGGGAGACGACGCCGGCGTGACACCTCACGGCGCATTTAATGCGTTTGTCCTAAGCCGTCAGAGTTGGGCATTTGGCACTATAGCCATTGCCAACATAGTGTTTTTACTGTTTTGCCACTATGGTAACCCCTTTCCATATAAAAGGAGGTCCATGGAAACATTTACAAGGATCGAGTCCCTATCCTTTTGCATGTAGTAGTTGCACGTCCATGCATCCTTGCCCGCAAACTGCGCTCTCTGTAAATAGGACATACACCCATAATCCACCAAATCAGGAGTAGGGTTTTACACCTCACGGTGGCCCGAACCTGGGTAAATCCGCTACATTGACTGTTGTTTCCGCTCTTTGTGCATGTCAATTCCGCTAGTAGAACCGCAAAGGGGCCCTGCCGGTCCCATAGATTGTCGTGCCTCGAAAGGCGTATGCTGCAGATCTAACTGTGAGGGGGCGACGGTGGCTTACAGCGGTGGTGGACGACTCCGACGACAGCGACATGGGCTTCGGGGCGATGATTTCGACAGCTCCGGTTATTGGGGAACGTTGCATGGGAAACAAAAAACTTCCTACGCACACGCAAGATCTATCCATGGTGATAGCATCTACGAGAGGGAGAGTGGATCCACGTACACTTGTAGATCGCTAAGCGGGAAGCGTTAAGAAACACGGTTGATGTAGTCGAACGTCTTTGTGATCCAAATCGCAAGCCGTCCCGCGATCCAATCACGATCCGTCCCGCGATCCAATCATGATCCTTCCGATCTAGCGCCGAACGGACGGCACCTCCGCGTTCAGCACACGTACAGCTCGATGACGATCTCCGCCTTCTTGATCCAGCAAGAGGGGGCGGAGAGGTAGATGAGATCTCCAGCAGCATGACGGCGTGGTGGTGGTGATGGTGGAGTTATCCCGGCAGGGCTTCGCCTAAGCACTACCGGAATCTATTTGGTGGAGGAACTAGAGAATAGAGAACTAGCACGTGGCCGTGGGTTTTGGGGCTCTATTCCTCTAGTATATATAGGAGGGAGAGGGAGGAGCAAGCATCCCTAGGGTTTCCCCTAGGGGTCGACCGAACCAGGGCAAGGAAGAGTCCAATCCACTTCCTACTGGGAAGTGGATTCATATTAGGAAGGAGTCGTATTCCTTCCTATCTCCACCTTTTTTTTCTCTTGGGCATATGGGCCCTTATGGGGTCGGTTCCCCAGCCCATTAGGGGCTGGTGCGCCACCTCTTGGGCCCATGTGGCCCCCGGGGTGGGTGGGCCCCACCCGGTGGACCTCCGGAACCCATTCGTCACTCCCGGTACACTACCGGAAATACCCGAAACTTTTCCGGAACCCAAATACCACTTTCCTATATATAAATCTTTACCTCCGGACCATTCCGGAGCTCCTCGTGACGTCCGGGATCTCATCCGGGACTCCGAACAACCTTCGGTCACCAATACATATATCTCAATACTACCGAAACGTCACCAAACGTTAAGTGTGCAGACCCTACGGGTTCGAGAATTATGTAGACATGACCGAGACACCTCTACGGTCAATAAACAATAGCGGGACCTGGATGCCCATATTGGTTCCTACATATTCTACGAAGATCTTTTATCGGTTGAACCTCTATGTCAAGGATTCAGTTAATCCCGTATGCTGTTCCCTTTGTTCTTCGGTATGTTACTTGCCCGAGGTTCGATCGCCGGTATCTCCATACCTAGTTCAATCTCGTTACCGGCAAGTCTCTTTACTCGTTCCGTAATACAAGATCCCGTGGCTAACTCTTTAGTCACTTTGCTTGCAAGGCTTATTGTGATGTTGTATTACCGAGTGGGCCCTGAGATACCTCTCCGTCACACGGAGTAACAAATCCCAGTCTTGATCCATGCCAACTCAACAAACACCCTCGGAGATACCTGTAGAGCATCTTTATAGTCACCCAGTTACGTTGTGACGTTTGATACACACAAGGTACTCCTCCGGTGTCAGTGAGTTGCATGATCTCATGGTCATAGGAACAGATACTTTGACATGCAGAAACAATAGCAATAAACTGACACGATCATATGCTACGTTCATAGTTTGGGTCTTGTCCATCACATCATTCTCCTAATGATGTGATCCCTTTATCAAATGACATCTCATGTCTATGGCTAGGAAACCTTGACCATCTTTGATCAACGAGCTAGTCCATTAGAGGCATACTAGGGACACAGTGTTGTCTATGTACCCACACATGTATTTGAGTTTCCAATCAATACAATTATAGCATGGATAATAAACGATTATCATGAACAAGGAAATATAATAATAACCATTTTATTATTGCCTCTAGGGCATGTTTCCATCAGTCTCCCACTTGCACTAGAGTCAATAATCTAGCTCACATCACCATGTGATTAACATTGTAATGAATCTAACACCCAATGAGTTCTGGGGTTCGATCATGTTTTGCATGTGAGAGAGGTTCTAGTCAACGGTCTGCAACATTCAGATCCGTGTGTTCTTTGCAAATCTATATGTCATACTGCAGATGCTACCACGCTCCACTTGGAGCTATTCCAAATTGCTGCCCAACTATACGTATCCGGATCGCTACTCAGAGTCATCCGGATTGGTGCCAAAGCTTGCATCGACGTAACCCTTTACGACGAACTCTTTATCACCTCCATAATCGAGAAACATTTCCTTAGTCCTCTAGTTACTAAGGATAATTTTGACCGCTGTCCAGTGATCCACTCCTGGACCACTCTTGTACCCCTTGACAGACTCATGGCAAGGCACACACCAGGTGCGGTACACAACATGGCATACTAAACAGAGCCTATGGATAAGGCATAGGGTACGATCTTTGTCCTTTCTTCTGCCGTGGTCGAGCTTTGAGTCTCACTCAACTCCACACCTTACAAATCAGGCAAGAACTCTTTCTTTGACTGATCCATTTTGAACTCTTTCAAAATCTTGTCAAGGTATGTACTCATTGAAAGTCTTATCAGATGTCTTGATCTATCTCTATAGACCCTGATGCCCAATATTTAAGTAGCTTCATTCCAGGTTTTTCCTTTGAAAAACTCCTTTCAAACAACCCTTTATGCTTTCCAAAAATTCTACATCATTTCCGATCAACAATATGTCATCCACATATATTTATCAGAAATTCTATAGTGCTCCCACTCACTTTATTGTAAATACAAGTTTCTTATAAACTTTGTATAGACCCAAAAACTTTGATCACCTCATCAAATCATATATTCCAACTCCGAGATGCTTGCTCCTGTCCATAGAAGGATTGCTGGAGCTTGTATACATTTTAGCATCCTTAGGACTGACTAAACCTTCCGGTTGTACCACATACAACCTTTCCTCAAGGAAACCGTTAAGGAAACGATGTTTAGACATCCATCTGCCAGATTTCATAATCGAAAAATACAGCAACTGCTAACATAATTCCAATAGACTTTAGCATCGCTACGGGTGAGAAAATTTCCTACGCGCACGAATGATCTATCCATGGAGATGCATAGCTACGAGAGGGGGAGTGTGTCTACATACCCTTGTAGATCGCTAAGCGGAAGCATTTAGAAACGCGGTTGATGTAGTCGTACGTTTTCACAATCCAATCGCGATCCATTCCGATCAAGCGCCGAACGGACGACACCTCCACGTTCGGCACACGTGCAACTCGATGACGTATCCGCCTCCTCGATCCAGCGAGCGAGGGTGGAGTAGTAGGTGAGATCTCGACCAACACGACGGCGTGGTGGAGATGGTGGTGTTGCGGTGCCGTCAGGGCTTCGCCAAGCGCCTCCGGAACGACGTACGAGGAAGAAACGGGAGAGACGGGAGGAGGGTCGTGGCCGTGGGAGGGTATGATGCCCCCTTGCGCCTCCCAAGCTTTATATAGGCGTGGGAGGGGCTGGTGGCTTGCCCTCCAAGCCCCTAGGGTCGTTGGTCAAGGGGGAAGGAAGGAAATCCCTCCTTTCCTTCCCCACCGATCACTATCCCCCCGTTTTTAGGGATCCCGAGCTTATCCTTTCGGGATAAGATCCTATTCCTTTGGCGAAGTATCCAGTGAAAATAAGTATTCAGTGAAAATCTGAAAATTCCGTCGTGGTCCACCAGATATATAATGAACGGCACCGATGAAAGGTGGGATCTCTAAATATCCACTTAAACACAATTAGCGGATAACCCCCTGTTCTCTCAGCGATTAACCAATATCATGTGGGGATTGCCTTGCCGAACTCCAATCTAAATATTCCCCGGCCGTTCCATGGAGTTGCTGCCGTGGGGAATGCCATGGCGGTTTCGAGACTTCCTCGGCCATAAGGCATGAGGCGGGGCAGACACAACCGGTGGCGACGCAGGCATGCACCGCGTCAGAGCACTCATGGGAAGGGAGGGCTCCCGAGAACCCGAGGCAAGGACGCCGCTCCGACGGAAGGCAAGGATATCCGTGGCGTCCGCCCCGACAGCTTCACCGACGATGCAGACCGTGTGAAGAGGATTGGGACTACGTAGATGACGTGCACGCGGCAGACCAGCCGCATGGGTGAAGTCGAGCGGTGTGGTGCTGCTGTGCCACGATGACACTGGCCGGTGGGTGCGAGTTGCGGAGGCTGCTGGCTCTCCCCAGTGCCGCCAACCGGCGGTACCTCCACTCCCGCAGAAGACGCGGCCGCCCCACCGGCATCGGCTACCTCTGGCGCACTTTCGTCGACAGCCTCACCCGAGCTGTAGCCAACTTCCTCGTTGCCATAGTTGAGCGGGACGCCGAACTGGTCTTCTGGGACGAGCGCTCCGTTCGACCCCAGCTCTGGGAAATAGACCTCCGGCGCCGCATAGCTGGCCAGCTCGGAGGCCGATCGCCACGTCGCGCCGCGCCAAGTCATTCTGTGCCTCCACCCGCATAGTCGCCAGTTGGCCCAGGCTAATCCCCGGATACCAGGAGAGGGAGAAGCTCAAGGCCATCCGGGCGCCGGCCCGCACCGTGGAAGCCCTCCACGCGTCAAAGCGACCGACGGCGTGCTCGAGCCACCTGGCCACTCGGTCAGCAGGGATCGGCACTGTCCGGCCAGGCCAGAGAGCCTCGACGACCTCCTCGCCCACCGACAGGAGGCGCTCGATGAACGCCTTCATGTGAGACAGGCGTGGACTATCTCCTCCATCGTCCAGCCGGCACCCTCCTCCACCTCGCCGCCGAGGTCCGCCCGGCGCTGCTCCACGGCTCGTTCCGCCCGCCGTTGGGTTTCGGGAAAATGGCCTAGACCAGCAAGGACGGTGAGAAGAAAAATGAGCAAAACTCCAGCCGGCATCGACTGCCGGCCGGACGCAACCAAGAAACAAAGCCAGAAACTCTTACCGGAGAAGGCCTCGTCGACCTCGTGGAACAACATGAGCTCGTCGGCTACCTCCTTCTCCGCCTCAACCTTGGCCGCCTCCGACTGGCTGAGCGCCTCGCCGAGCCGGACCACCTCGCGGCGCAGCTCCTCCGCCTGCTGCTCCTTGGCAGCCGACGCCTTCAATGCGTCCTCCTTCTCCGCCGCTTCCTTCTAGAGCGACGCGTCGAGCCTTTCCAGCTCCGCCGCATGGGCGGATTTCAACTGCTCCATCGCCGCCCGCTCGGCCTCGAGCTCCTTTGCAAGCCGGTCGCGCTCGCCGGCGGTCTCGTCGCGCTTGCCCCAGACGTCCGCAAGCGCGCGGTGCAGCTCCTCCGCCTTGGCTGCCGGAATGGCCCCCGCTGCGCCAAGGAAGCCGGTCAGCAGCCAGCACGACAAAAAAGTATCAAGGCAGAAAATGCATGAGAAGATTCGGCCCGGCTGCCACGCAGCCGCGCAGCCGACCCGAATCTCGGGGACTACACTCAGTGGGTGCGCTGGCGCGCACCCACCACTCGAAGAACATACCTCGAACCGTCTACAGTTCAGCCGTGCGGGCCTCGAGCTCCTTCTTGGTTTTGTAGTAGGAGTTCTTGGCGAAGCGGCACAGCGCGGTTGCCTCCTTAAAGAGCACCTCGGGCTGTGCAATGTCAGACTGCAAACGGAATAGCAAAGACAGGTCAGAAATTTGAAGGAAGATCTGGCCCGGCTGTCACGCAGCCGCATAGCCAGCCTGCATCTCGGGGACTACACCCAGTGGGTGCGCTGGCGCGCCCCCACTGAAAAATAAGAGGAAGAACAAACAAAACAGACCTGCACGGCCCGCTCCATTGCCTGGAAGTTGCCGATGGCAGTCTGGTGAAGGCCGCCACCCCCTGCTGATACCGCGCCATGGCCCCAGCCGCACCGGGCAGCTCCACGACTTGCTCCGCAGACGACGGAGCCGAGCCGGACCCCCCAGGGGCCCAGTTCAACTTCTCCCAGTCCGCCAGGACAGCGGACATCGACCGACCGCCACGGCCGGACCCGCTGCCAAACTGCCCCGACCCGTCCGGGCCGGCGGGCGTGGAACCCGGCTGGGCTGACGAAACGACCAAGGCCTCGGCATCGCCACCCGAGGCCCCGGGCTTCGACAGGCGCGGCGGCTCCGCTGCCGGGCTGATCGCCTCTCCCTCCATCACCGGCTCCAGCGCCTGCGGCACGGCCACCTCTGGCTCCTGTTGTTGCTCCATGCGGGCCGGCTCCGGCTGCCGCTCCGTTCGGGCCGGCTCCAACCGTTGCTCCACCCGAGCGGGTGGGGTGGCCGAGGCGCCGGTCCCAAGGGCCGCCTGGGCCGCGCCATCCTCCGCTCCCTCAGCAGCGGAGTCCCGCGGTGCAGCTACCGCCGCCGCCTTAGACACCCGAAGTTGAGCGGCCTGCTCCCTCTCAAGCCGCGCTGTAGCGGCGTGCTCCGCAGCCAGCTTTGCGGCTGCGTCACCGCCCGGCCCTGACGGGGCCGGCGGAAGAAGCTCGATAGCAGCGCTGAAGCGAAAAGACCGGGGTAAGCTCAAAGGGAAAAGAGCAGGTACGACAAATAAGCGTAACCCAGCGAGCCTACTTACCCGGATACGAGGGGGATCTGACGCCCGCCGTGCCTCGACGTCCTCTGCCCCGGCAGCCGAGCGCCCGGCGGCAGCACGGACGAGCGCACCTTCTTGGTGGCTGGGCCAGCCGACGGCCCCTCAGCCGGCCGCTTCTCCCTCCGCCGTTCCTCCGCCGTTTGGCGGCGTGCCGGCTGTCCACCTGCCGGCTTCCGGGCAACCGGGAGCTCCTCGCTCCCACTGCGATGATGGTTCCAGGGCGGCACCGCTGCGACAGGCGGTGCGTCCAAGATTTGGACATCATCATCATCGTCCGTCCAATCCCTCAAAGAGACGTCGGGGAGGGACTCACCGGCTCCTCCGGGCCCGCCGGGCCCGGTGCTGTCCGGCGCCTCCACCTCGCCCTCCTCTGCCATCTCCGGGGCGTCCCCGCCCCCGGAGGCGTCCGAGCCGTCGCCCTCCGTCTTGTAGTCAACAAGGTCGGAATCCGCGCGGTCGGACGCAAAGTTCAGCGGCTGCGGCCCGTCCGGCGTCAACTGCCGGCTGAAGCGCTGGTAAAACAGCCGGCCAGACATTAGGGCCGCGTCAGGAGAAAGCAAGAAAGGAAGAAAAAGCTGCCGAGACTAACCACCGGCGCAGGAAAGTTGCGGCAGCATGGCTCCTTGCCGAACCACAAGCCGTCCGGGCACAGCTGGAAGTTGGTGATGTTATTGACCCGGCGGACAATCTTGACTGACCCTAGGTTGATGGTCGACAACCGGCATGGGTCCTTCCGCAGGCCCATGTTGCAGATGTGGTGCGGCCATTCCTGGAGCGGCAACACTCGGCGGGCGATGAACGCCACCACCAGGTCCGACGGCATCAGCCCCTCCGAGGCCTTGAGCTGCTGCAGCCGGCTCAGGATGGCCGTAATCTCGTCACCACGCGGCTCCAGGTCCCAGTTGGTGTCGGCCGGCGGGGCGTCGACAAACTCCAGCAGATTGACCCAGTCGCGCTCCGCCCCGAGGCTCCGGACGTAGAAGAACGTCCGTTGCCACTTCTTGAAGGATTCGATCAGCTTCATCTTAGGGAAGAGGTTGTTGCGGCGCGCGTACACCACCGCGCCTCCGCAGTAGTACGGCACCTCGTCGTTCTTCTGGGCGCGGAAATGAAAGAAGGATTGAAATAGGGAGGAAAAGGGCCAAAACCCGAAGTACCCCTCGCACAACGTCACGAAGCACGTGAGGTACAAGACCGAGTTCGGCCCCAGATGGTGGATCCGGAGGCCGTAGAACTCCAGGAACTGCCGCAGGAAGCGGCTGGCCGGGAGCCCGAACCCCAAGTTGAAATGGGTGGCGAAGACCACCCGCTCGCCCTCGCACGGCGCCGGCACACACTCGCGTCCCGGCGCGCGAGCCTCCAACAGCTCCGCCGACGGGATCTTGCGCGCTTGATGAAGGCGCTCGATGTGTTCCTCGGTGACCACCGAGCCTTCCCAAGACCCGGGAGGGGCCGCCGCGGCCATCTCGACGCCTGGCGGCGGTAGCGACGCGGAGAAGAGGCGGGAGAAAGAAAGACGGACACCCAGCGGGCCGCCGGCGATGGGCGCTACGGGCGCGAGGAGGGAGGAGAGGAGGCGGCGAGCACTGTGAGTGCACGGAGGAAGGAAGAACGGCGGCAGAACGCTCCGGCCTCGAAGCGAAGGGGCGAGGAGGGAGGCGAGGCGCGGCAGGGGGAACTGATAGCCTCGGCACCTCCTCCCCCTCCCCATTTATATTGGGCGAGAAGACGTGGGGGCGTGGGATCAGTTACGCCCACGTCCCCTACTTGCCCGATACCCACGGGCGCGTTAAACGTGGGTGCGGAATCCCAACCGACGGCCTGCAGCCACAGAGGATCCCGTTCGCGGGCCGAGGCCTAGTGGGCTATGAATGCGGCAGCGTCCCATCGCGCGCGTGGTGCCCCCCCTCCCCCCCCCCCCCCCCGCGCGGTCCACACGTGGCGCGTGCCGGCTGGCGGCGGACCCGAGGCGGTGTTGCGGAACCCCAGGCGTCGGGGGCAGCCGACCAAATGCCAACCGACCGGCTGCTCCAGCGTTTCGACAATTTCTACTTTCGGAGAAGCCGCCGGCCCCTGTCGTTCCGAGACCTCCGGACCTCGACGGCTTCGGGGGCTACTGATGGGGATATGGACCCTAGGTATACCAAAGCGGAGGAAACCCAACTCCAAGACATTTGGGGAGCCGGCTGGCACCCTAGGCCGGCTGGCGACAGGCGGCCCGTCCGGCCATAGTGTTACTAGCCGGCTGGCGGCAGCCGGCCAAGCACGACGACAGCCGGCGGGTCAGCGGCCGTCCCATCCGCCCATACCGACATACGACGACAAGACAAGACCCCCGAGAGAGAGGCACGCATGGCTATAGGGCGCGTTGACAGGCCTCGCGTGACAACATGGCTCGCTGACCCCAGCAGGGCGCGGCTACAGGACCACGGACACCCCCGGACTTGACCAGGCGGAGCGGCCCTATAGCCGGCGTGCGGCTACATACTTCTTGACGACTGGACATGCAGGCCACGGTGGCGCGCGGCCGGCGGGCCCCGCGCCCCGACAAGACTCGACAGCCGGCGGGCCCCATGGCCAGCCTGAGAGGCTAGCAGCCGAGGCCCGCGCCCCTCTTTTCCCACTTGTTGTAATCAGCCGGGTACACTATAAAGCCAACCCCCCGGTCCCCAGAGAGGTACATGGGCGAATAGAGAGAGAACACACCCACCCACACAGCACCTAGAGGTAGCAAGGCCGGTAGCGAGAGCTCCATCTTCCTCCTCACGAACAGCTCGAGGAGCACCTTGTATTGTGACCGCCTATAGTCACTCTGGCAGGACTAGGGGTTTTACCTCCCCTGGAGGGCCCTGAACCTGGGTAGCTTCGGCGTCATGTGTCTTGCACCACTACCCGTCTCCGGACGACGCCGGCGCCCGTCGGCCCCAAACCACGATCTAAGCCACCCCCTGGCATCTGTCGCAGAAATACCACGACATTGCCTCTAGGGCATATCTCCAACATCAGCAACACAACATCCGAACAAATCATTGTCATTTAGTAGGTCTGATACTAAACTTATATGGCATAACCCCTGTGGCAAAATTTGTTTGTATGAAAATGGAGGGATCCAATTATATCTCCACACTGGGATGCTTTTTCCGTTACCAACACTCCATGTCAACACATTTTTGCAAAATATCAAGGCCATGACTTATTGCTTGCCACGATGATGACGCGTTCCCTGTGAATATTGTATCCTCAAGTTTACCTTGTGGGTAGCATCTTGACTTAAGTACCTGAGCACACAAACTATCCGGATTAGATATCAATCGCCAAGCTTGACAGGCCAACAAAGCTTCGTCGAACATCTTGAAGTCTCAAAAACCCGCGCCACCTTTATCTTTAGCTTGTAAGAGATGGTCACAACCTATCAAGTGAACTCTTCTTTACATTTCGAGGACCCCCAGTAAAAATTCCTTACCATCCTCGTGAGGTCATCCCATTCAGAATAGGGTAGTTTGAAAACACCCATAATATAGGTCTGCAGAGCCTGGGACACCGATTTAATAAGCACATCCCTACCCGGCCGAGCTAGCAAACCATCACCCCACTGGTTAAGACGCTTTGTGATACTTGCCTGCAAATTCTAGAAAATGACCTTTTGACATACATCCCTTAGGACTACGGAGACCAAGGTACTTTTCCTCAAACACCAAACTTGTGACGTTCAGGGCATCCCGAACTTGATCCTGAATCACAATAGGGAAAGCGCCACCAAAAAATATTGAGCATTTATTGTAGTTCATGTTTTGTCCGGTAGCCGTACCATATAAGTCTAGAGATGCCTTCACCTTTTCCGCCTGGGCTCTAGAGGCCTCAAAGAATAAAAATTGGCATCAACAAATAACAAGTGAGATATGCCTGGAGCTCTTGTGCATACTTTAACCGAGGTGATATCACCCATATCCACTTTACTTTTCAAGATAGCTAATAAACCATCTGCCACAAACAGAAATAAAAACGGTGAGAGTGGGTCACCTTGCCGAAGACCACACGAAGGTGCAAATGGATCCAAGAGGGTCCCATTTAGTTTTACAGAATATCTCACCGATGTGACACACATCATTGTCCAGTCAATCCATTGCTCACAGAAACCCAACTTTTGCATGAGATGCCTCGAGAAAACCCACTCTACTCTATCATATGCCTTTGACAGATCAAGTTTATATGCACAAAAACTTTTTGTAGGATTCTTCTCTTCCTTTATGTAGTGCGTACACTCAAAGGCCACGAGTGCATTATCGGTAATCATCCTACCTGGAATAAAACACAGTCTTCTCCGGTGAAATTAAGTTGTCCAATAGTTGCCTCAATCTGTTAACGATTTTTTTTGATATAATCTTATAAATAACGTTGCAAAGGCTAACGAGCGTGTAATTAGACAACTTGGTGGGGTTAGGAATTTTAGGAATAACAATGATGGAAGTAGAGTTTACCCCCTCGGGCATGAGACCGTCCGAAAGAAATCCTTAACCTTAGCAAGAACATCGTCCTTAAGTATATTCCTGTTTCGCTGGAAAAAACCGGGCAGGAAAACCATCCGGCCCTGGAGCCTTTAATGGGCCAATCTAGAACAAGGCGTCTGCAATCTCCTTATTTGTAAAAGGTGCACACGGCTTAGCATTATCCTCATCTGGCACCTTGGACTCAAGGAGGTCAAGTACCGAAGACGCATCGAGAGAGTAATCCGCTAAGAAAATATCCTAATTACTCATAAGCCAGCTTTCCCATCGCAGCAAGATCAATGTGCACCTCCACGATACCGTCTATTAACTCACGTATTTTATTCTTCCTCGCCCTCCAAACAGCCTTGCTCTTGAAATACTTCGTGTTTCTATCACCCTCCTTTGATTCTATATTGTTTTAGCCACAACATCTCCTCGTGATATAATAGATCATTCATTTTGTCTGTTACCCTACGAATATCATGACTATCTGCATTCATATGCATCAACTCTTCCAGCTGTGTCCGTGATTTGGCAAGCTCCCTAGTAACATTCCTAGACTTTTTACTCCATGAACCAAGAGACGCCATGGTCTTTGTAAGGACATCACATAGATGGCCTAAATTCTGCACCATGCACACTGCTGCCCATGCTTCCTTAATTACCTCCATCAATGTGGCATCTCTTTCCCAGAATAATTCATATCGCTTGCTCCTAATGCCTATTGGACCCAGGTCAACCAACCCCTTTAACAGAAGAACCAAGTGGTCTGAGCACAGAGAAGGGACGTGCAAAACAGATGCATACACTAACATGTTCCTCCATGCACTAGTTGCCGTGACCTATTCGAGTTGAACTCTAAAATTGCTCCCTCCACTTTGCATGTTATCGTAGGTAAATGGAACACCAACAATACCCGAGTTTACCAAGCCACATACCTCCAATGTCTCAGGAAAGGCCACCATCTGCGCATCTTCCCTTGGTGTGGCGGACATATGCTCGAAGTCCCAATGTGCCGCATTAAAATCACCGACCAGTAAACATGGCGGATTATTGACGTTTTTCAGATTCTACAGCTTTGCCCCCATGAGGTGTCTATTCTCGAATCAAGGCTCCCCATGTACAAATGTTGCTCGGCATTGCTTGGTATCTTGATGAACACAAACTAGGGCATCAATATAGCGCTCATTTTTGTCAACAATTTGTACATCATAAGATTCATACCAAAAGAGAGCCAAGCCGCCATTCATACCATTAATATATATCGACACCATAGTAACCTTCAAACGACCACGAATTCTCTTCATCTTTTCTTGCTTTTGTATTGTCTCAGAAAGGAAAACCATCATGGGGGAATGCGACTAACACAATGTCATTAATTCTCGAACTGACTGGTTATTCCCCCCTCCCCGGTAGTTCCAACCTAGGAGATTCCTTGGACCCAGCGGTCCTCCAGCTCAGAGGCCGCCTCGTTTGAGATATGAGCGTCAACACCATCTTCTCCCTCACCTTGTCTTCTCCTTTTAACAATTGGCATCTTCCCTAGGGTAGTATTAGGTGGCACCTCTCCCTCATAAACTTCTGCGGCACCCCCGTTTTCAATCATTAGAATTGTGTTTGACACCTTCCCGACCAAATTTGGCATAGCTTGACCCATGACATTGATTGTACCATCCTCTCTTACAAGTTTCTTGCGAGCATTTCTAGCATCCACCCCAAGCGCCTCAATATTGTACTACGAATAATCCATGCCTGCGACCTCTGAGGGATCGTCCCCCCTTCCACGGCCACCAACCACACCTGCTCTACCACCTTTCTCACCTCTGCCTCCTCCACCACTCCTTCCACCATGGCTAGGCTAAGTATAGGTGTCCCTCCCTCTCTGTGATCCTGCCCAACCTCCTTACCTACCGCCCCTTGTGCCATCGCCGATTGGCTCATTAGTCTAGTGTAACCAATCTCCCCATTCTCATGTGCTGGGTTCATGAACGCCATCACCACATTCCTCGACTACGTGTCCCATACAATCACAGAGAAAACAAAAGTCTGGGAGCTTATCATAGCTAACTGGGTATTTCTTTTGTCCTCTCCTTCGAAGTAATAGGCACAAAGCGCACTAGAGGCTTATTAACATTCACAAACACTCTCACACACAGATAACTTGCGGGATTAATTTTTCTTTCATTGATAACTTCTGTAAACAGAGGTTCTCCTACCTTCTTCGCCACCTTCTCCGCAAGTTCCTTCTTCCTAGTCAATTCATCAAGGAGACCTTTGATTCTTGCCCATAGATGGAACATATCCAGTGCATATTCCATTGCATTGGTGAAACCATCATACTCCACTATAACAACCAGATCCCTATGAAACTACACAACCGGATCCCTACGAAACTACCACGGACCCCCTTCCATAACATGCTTACAATCCCCCAAGAAGTGGCATTGTGCCAAGAACAAGTTCAGCCCTTTGATGTTAAATGTGACCTCTTGAGCACACGACCAAGCATTCCTCATGGCGTTCAACAAGGCCGCATGGCTGAAGGGACACATTGTATGAACCCTAAACATGGCCAGCCACCGTACCTCCTTCATCAAGTCATCCAACTCACCCGACAAATTCAGGTTTTCTTCCTCCTTGTCGTGCAAGTTCAAGCCCTCGAAATGATCTTCGAGGGTCGGATCAAGATCGTAGTGGTCCCTATCTCCCTCTTCTTCCTCCTCTAGATCTGCTTCGACAGGTCATGCCTTCTCTCCCACCTGATCATCCACGATCGGCGGGTTAGACAATCCATCTCCTGAACCTCCCTCAACACTCACATATCCAATCTGCCGCTCCCCCATATGATCTCGCGTCGACTCTCCTCCACCCTCCAAGCTCTGAAGATCCTCCATGCAACGACCGACAAACACTGCCAAACAGTAGGGTTGATGATCGCTTGGAAGGCCCAGTGAAATTACGTGGACTCCGACCGCCGCCAGAGGACAGGGTAGACCCTGGTGTTTCGCCTAGGGGGGAGGAGAGGCCTGCTCCTTATGTTGATAGGGGGTTATCCCCCTTTTTTGAAAAAAAAAGGAAGTTTGATCCCTCTTCCTACCATTGTTCTTTGTTCTTTCTCCATTCTTTTAAGTTGTTGTAGATCTGTAGGTCTCTTTGGCCTTCAATTTTTTTCGTGTGTTGCAGGGGCACTTCAGACAAATAGTACTGTGTTGCACGCACAGCAGAGCACAGATGTTGGTTTCTAAAACTACTTGGTAGGGGTCCGTCCGTCTGGATTGAAGCGCGTGGCTGTACTTACTCGTCACAGCGTAATAAGTTCTTGTCTGCACAAGTCCTGTCCAAGTGGGGAAACATATACAGGGTTGTAGCATTACATGGAATCGTCAGGCAATGCAAATCTGGACAGATGTTTGAATGTGCAGGCCAATAATCTGGTCAGTACAAACAGGCTAATGCCATTTGAAAATCTGATAGGGGGCGGAGAGGAATTGAAACATTCAGGTTGCCAAGTAAACATGGCGGCATTGATACATAGATACACTTACGTGATGACTGACGATATTGCTTTTCTGCCACAACGAAAGGATTGGCAAATCAACAGGTAATTCAGTTGGGATCATGGCGAATAGAGGCGTTGCCCCTGAACTCAGCAGTAAAACATGACACGCTTCACGTTTTCCTTGAGGTCAGGCAGAGGCTTAACAGCAACATTCCCTGCAGCTCTACCGCCGCGTGCACCAGTAGGGCCACGGCCTGTCGTGGCACCACTCGCGACCGAGCCACCGTCGGAGGTATCCGGTTCCATGTAGAACCGAGCTCGAAAAGCCGCGAGGTGAGCATAGTATGCCGGAGGCACTGCACATGAAACCAGTACACTGAGAAGACGCTAATACCAGAGAGTCGATAAGGTTTTAACATCAACTAGATATAACCAAATAGAGGTTTTTGACGCGTTCGCTTACCAATCGATACAGAACGGGTGCACCTTGCGTAGCTGCAAGAATAATAACGGTCAACCTTACTGGTCATGAGTGTAAATATCGGATTAGCGTGACGGTAACTTACGTGTAGCACAAGTTGTTCGTGAGAGTCTGCAAACCATCCGCGGTAAAATTGTTCTCATCCCAAAGGACATGGTAATGCGCAGGGCGGCTTGTTCCCTGAAAGTAATGTAATGCAAGGTTAGATCAAGTCCATCCCATCAACGAAGAATGCTCCCATTTCTACCTGTGCAGAAAAACTGACCTGAATACCAGCATGGCTACAAAGGTAGAAATCGAACTCGGTAGGATGGCAGATCTTTGAATCAACCACGGTGCCTAAAATAAAATATAAGATGGTAACTAAAAGTTGACTTTGAATTCAGTAATTGAGCTTTCATGCATAGAGTCGACAAGCTAGACAAAACAAGTAAACTCAATAACAAGGCAAAGAACTCACCAGGCAGTATGTTTCCACTTTTTCTATCAACACTTCGCTGATCGTTGTGGTTGTTGGCAAATAGCCGTGTATGATGACGCTTCTGGACCACCACAAAGGTAACAGGTGGCTGATAATTGGGCTCCAAGGATGCGCAGGCCTACGTTTATTAAACCAAAATGTTCAGGCTCCATGCAGATATCATGTGAGAATATTTAGAGAAATGAAATCTCACCTTTCTAATCGCATCAAGCTCATACAACAGAACCTGGTAGAACTGTCCTTCACTAACACCATCCCTGAAATTGGACAATTGTGTGAGGTTTTAGAAAATAATGCCAATTGGACATGCTTAAATTAAGATAGTACCTGTAGAATATGATCCTCTGGGGTTTTTGACCAGTTGATCTCTTAAAGGAAATGAGAAGTTCTCTGCATAGTCAATAGAATATTTATATTCAGGTATAGAGGTATTATTGCAAGTAAACAAATTCAGGTCTTTATTCTTCGCGATGGGTATTAACATGTATATCCTGTGCATGTCTGCATATTAAATAGAGTGAATTCCACATTTTACCCCCTAGATATGCATTTGTGACACTAATTACCCCGTCGAGTGGAAATTCATCTAGAATACACCTTTAAGAAGCTTTGGACCCTCGTTTTCTGATGCGTGTCCATTAAGCCAGGTGTGAGGTGACACCCGGGGTCCAAAAATATCTGGACGAGGACGAGGAATCGAACAGATGGACAAGAGAAGTGTGAGCCTGACCGTCAATGATGCCCTTTGTTCTTTACACATTTTTTTACGAATCATTGACGCAACATGCCGATCCTATCTAACATAAACAAGCAAAATGAAAAACTAGGGCAATACCGTGTTAAATGTCCCCAAAATCTGATATTTCAACCGAAGATCCACTAAATAGGGTAATATGTGTCACAAATGTACAACTACAGGGTAAAAACTGGAATTCACTCTATTAAATATGTGAACTGCTGCACGCACACCATTCAAACAATATTCAGAAATTGCAAGTGAACAAGATCATACCTAACCATTCCACCAGTTACAGTCCCTCTCTGAGGATCTTGCCACACTTTGAAAAGATCTTGTATCAACTCCTGGCGATGGGTTTGTGCACTCACCAATCCAGCATACTTGGTGACCTCGGGCCAATCTTGAGAAGCAACAACCTGCATGAGCATGAAATCATCACAAATCATTGGACGACCAACCTGATGAGCATGCCAACAGTAAAACTGAAAAGTGGATGTTCGGCATAGAAAGAGCAAACTTTCACCACAAAATAATGCATACATAATGATTTAAAATTGACATGTTATGCACCTACAGCTGCAATGGAAGGGCTAGAATCTTCTCCAGGATGGGGATGAGTAACATCAGCACCAAATATAATGGTTGGTCTGTCACTAACAAGGGGAATTCTCCTTGACAAAGCATCGACAAGTACAGTATTTCTTCCTCCCACCTAAAGAGTACAGGAATGTGAAAAGGAAGTATAGAAGGAAAAGATCTACAAAAACCAGGTTGGCAGTGGGCAGAAGCCACAGAACAGGACGAACCTTAACATTGATTTTAAGGGCGACATTTGCAAGATACTGCGGGCTCATCTTAAAAATATGTTTCGTGAGACAGCATTGAGAGACCAATCCAAGATCTGTTTCACATATTCTTTTGAGATTACCTGAGGAATGATTAGAAGTTAAGAACAGTACAACATCAAAAACTGATAAGAATAATAGTTAGTATTTGAATTAGATAATGCACTACTCCCTCCATTCCACAATTCTTGCCGTTTTAGTTCAACTAAAACCACGGCAAGAATTGTGGAACCGAGGGACTAGGTATCTTTTGAATTAAAAAAGCATACCATAAAGAGAACCATTATTGTCAGGCAAAATTGCAACAAGCAGGTCAAGTTCCCTGCCCAGTGGTTTCAGAACATTCATGGCATCTCGATAGCGTGCCTTGAGTACTCTTTCCACATGTTCAGGTCTCGCAGATAAAGGAGGAAGCAGAGAATCCACTGAGAAGTCCTATGGTGAGAGGATACGGAGCATGTGAGAAAGAGGACACTGAGACAACTAAATCAACATATTGAAAAAGAAATGTCTGGAGCACTGTTTAGATGACATAGACCTACCATCCCAGATGTTTGGCACATGCTAGCCAGTTCATGACAGAAATTCCCCGCGGCACTATCTTGGACATTCCGAGAAAAGTTGATGCATATCCAGTCCTTAACTCTCCCACCATTGACCATTTTCTGGAACAAGCGTATTACCAAGAAAATTAATTAATCATACACAGTACTGTAAACCAAATACTGGAAGAGATACACAAGAATACCTAGTTTATATTGAGGGAGTTTTGGGGAATTTACTTTAAGAGCATACCTTATTCATCATATTCCATTGGCCAATTCTTGGCAAGACATCCTTCTCTCTGCCACTATCATGGTACTTAAGCTAATAGTAAAGAACAGTAATCAGACATCCAGGGGAAGGCATAACATATAATTATATAAAATAGACTTCAAAGTTCAAAGATGTCAACCATGTGTTGAAACATTTAACTTACTCTAGGGGGAGGTAGGATTCGAGCTTCAACTGATGCAAGGCGTTCATCAATCCTTATACCAAACTCCTGTGCATATGGATCCGCATGGTATGCGTTGTGATTCACCGTCTGGTAACCAGAACAAAACGAGAAACAGGTTCAACATGGAAGCCAATCTTGGTGTAAGAAAAGAGAATGAAACCGACTGATTATATATGCAACAAAAAGGATAAATACATGGCCATCTGTTGTGCTACTACAAGTAGCAATTTACGCCAATCAAACCACCTTAACATGTATTATCTCTGTATCAAAATGGAGGAGCCTACAAAAACGTCTTGTATTTTGGTACGGAGGCACCAGACTCTAGTTGCAATAACAAGTTATTGGACATCAACCCTTTCAAATATCACTACCAAGTCCAAATTAGCATAAGAAAAAGGAAAACCAGGTCCACTGTAGTAGATAAATGATACGAAATTGGACGAGCTTATATACATAGCTGAAAGCATGTGTGACTAAACCAAGAAACAGATCCTGGCTAGAAAGAACAATGAAATCCACATAGTACTACAGTGAAACAGAAATAAATCGGTTTAAAGTAGTTAACACCACAAAATGCGGCAAAGTTACCTGCAAAATGTCCAGCTCCCGCTGCTGGGGACGCTGGCAGGTCACTTTAAGAAGAGCAGCTATCTGCTTCTCATTCAGTCGTTTTGTGTAACGCTGTCCCTCGACAATCTTACATACCTGTAAAAGGAACCAGCTTATGATACAAAATGGATGTGTCTATAACTCTTTAACTCTATGTAGAATGCCAAACGTTTTTTACCGTTCAATATGTTAAAAAGGTATAATACGAGATAATACAGGTTGTTTAGGATACCAACCTCCATCGGAAGATAATTCGGTTTCTGTTGGTTGCCCACTTGCAAGCAAGGTAAAGTAGTATGCTGAATGTTAAAACCATATGTCTCCTGGAAATAGTGCCATACTGTCTTAACAGTACCATGGTCGTCTATAGGGAAACTGTCACACGCCAAACAAGTGTGATAATCAAATTAACAGCATGATGGACATGATAGAGGCTTCGCATATAGGTAAGTGAACTACATACGTTAATTCTCTTGTTGCTTGTGAGGTAAGACCAAATATACGATACTTTCTGCGCATATTGCCTCTATGTGTGACTTCAACTTTTACACCTCGTAGGGCCTTCTTGATCTGACCAGTGAAAAGGAAGGAAGCTTGTCAAAAGTGAGCCCAAAATAACAAATTAAGCATGTACTCGGAAACATATGAGTAGAATATAAACCATGTGATAGTTGATAGCAGTAGTGGTCCATAGAATAACCTAACCTTCACACGGTCAGCATCTGATAATGGTCTAACTGAGACGTTTCTGTTCAAGAGTTGTGCAACAAAATCAATCACGGGAAGAGGCTCAATGAACGCTGTAGATGACATATCTGCAAGCGAAAATATCAAGCTATTTCAAGATGCTACAGAAGACCAGAATCAGTTTAATGACTTCTCCCACTGTAAGATCCATATCTTAGGACTGGACTGAACATGGAACAATTTTTATCCAGCAATTCAAGCATGGCAGGTGACAAAAACATCTAAACATAAACACACCATCCAAGATTCAAGGTTTCCAAAAATGCATGCTCCTAATATTAGCTGCTTTTTACCATAACACTCGAATATGATATCATGTTTTCCAATTATTAATCTGCAGAACTGTAGAACAAAGATGCTATTAAATAGGTAGGAGCTTATAACGATATAGGCACAGGACGGCATATTGAGGGCAGTTCAAACTGTGGACAATTTTGCGATATTGATGGCTCCTATATCTTTCTCTCTCAACATTATTAGTCTATTGGAGCAAACATGGCTCATATATCTGTAATTTGTGAACTTTACATGCGATTGTTCACTAGCTACTAATCATCCTAAATGCAAGAGGCCAGAGTAGGAAAATATTTAGCAGTAGTCAACTATTTCATCTACTACGAGTTATACTGATAGAGTGATAGGAAAGTATTCTAAAATGGTTGCTATTCTGAAGTGGAAACTATGATTGCTCTTCTCATACAGTACTATGGTTTGTGAAGACAAAGAATTAGGATCTAACCAATATTCAATGAAAGTCCCATCTGTGTGGGTCGTATACTCTGGTAAAAACCACGCCAACTTTCCAAGCCATCACCAAGTTGCTGGCGCCTCCCTAAGTTAGGTGAATAAAATGATCTGGCAACTGGGGAATACCTGCAGACGAAAAGTGAAGAAATGTTCAACAGCCATGCTAAAAGAATAACACCTATACAACCACACGGTGGGAAAACGTTACCTTGCAGTAGGTAATTCACGTAGAACAATGTCAAGCACTTGAATAGCTTCTTGAGGAGCATCTGGCTGCTTCCCAGCTAGAAACATAGCTAAATGATGGAGATCAGCACGCGCGGCGAATTTGATGACGACCGTAAAATGTTTTTCACGCCTTAAGACAAGGAGATATATCAGCAAGGAACATAAACTGTATCAGCTCATGGTTATGTCCAGAATAGCAAACCTTTGTGCAACTTGCGCACCACCAAGTTTATCATCCTCATCTTGAAGAACAATATTAAAGGTCCTAGAAGTAAATGGCAACGGTCCGGCAGTATATAGGCTCTTCCTTCCATCATAGGCAGGAAGACGACCACCCAAAAGAGAATGTCTGTAGAGTGTTACAAGTTGTCCCATGACAGCACGATTGACACCACGGGAAGGAATGTCGGGGGTTATAGACACCTGATATGATATCAAATGAAAGCTCATGAGCAGTGGCGGAGATAGAGGGTGGCCAGGGTGGGCCATGGCCCACCCTGAAATTTGAAAATAGCTTTTATACCATATAAGGAAAAAGCTAAAAAAGAAAACAAAAAAAAATATATATGTACAGTAACACTGTTGGCCCACCCTGGCTCAGTGGGCTAGGTCCGCCACTGCTCATGAGAGGAACATATTATATGTTCAAGAAGTTCTGCAAGAATGGGACCTTACATCATACTGGTGAAGATCTTTATCAGGCAATTCAGCAGAGAAATGATTTGCTTTCACGATGCACCTACTGCCAAATGTACCCTTGCCAGGCCGCATTGGAAATCTTACTGATTTAGTTGACGATGGTGCTGATTGGATACCCTGTCTAGAGGAACTTTGACCCAGGATATCAAGTTGCTGAAACTGTAACTGGATTTGTCCAGTGTTCATCTCAACATGTGGTGAGGATGAGGCAGTTTCGGGGGGTGAAGGTGTAAGCACCGGAACTTGGTTCTGGACTTGTGGAGCTTGGTGCAGTTCGGGAAGTGTTATTGATGGAGTAGCAGGAACTCCACGTCCATGACTCCCACTCCTACGCCCGTCATGGTATGGTTGTGGTATTCCTCTTTGGCGTGGGGCACCACGGCCATAATACCCATGTGCTTGATACTTAACAGGACCACCAAATGGTTGATGTGATGCTGGATCCTGAAAATGTCCACCACATCTCAGGTGTTGTCCGCCACCACGACCACCTTGTTGAGAATATTGAGTATTGGCATGTAGCCGATCGCCACCTCCATGCTGTTGAGCTCTCTCAACCCGCTGTGATGGATCCTGTCCAGGGTTTCTTGGAGCATCGCGAGTTTCAGTACTTCCACGGGCGCTAGGGGGGGTATATCTTTTATTTTTCATCATAGGTAAAGCTGCAAGGTGAAGCAAATAGTTTTACTATTGATGTTGGTAACATATACAATAACCAGCAGGCATAGAAAGATGAAGACTAAAGAGGATCAAGACAGATAACACAACGACCAAGAACAAACTAGAATAAAGAGAATTGAAATGATTAGATTTTTGCATAGAACTGAAGAGCGCTACATTTGCTAAATATTATGGCCTAAACTGGAAGACGGAATTTGTAATTCTTTTCAGGCAGCAGCGGGCATAGTAACATATTCTTTATCGCTGTGTGCATACAACAGTCTTTGTTTTGTCCCAGATGAAAAAAAGGAAAATTAAATCATACTAGTACCATATATTTATTAAAAAAAAACATTCACCACATAAAAGAAGTGCATTATATGAACCAAAAAGGAAAAAAACAAACTGAATCTTGTTGTCCAAAGCGAAACAAAAAAAAGAAACTTGTTTATATGCCATCAAACAGCGTCCACTTAGATCATATGCTGCTGGAAAACCCTCAATTGCTTATGTTCCACTCAGCCACCAACTTCCTCGTTATTGCCATCATAGTTCACCTCATGTTAAAGTCTTCTGATCCCTCAAAAAAAAAAAAATGTCAGGAGTCCTCTGTTCATTGGGTCAATGCCCCTTTTCCCCCTCAGTGTTACATAAACAAGTTTAGTGTTGATACTTCGTGGCATCCTGCTGCTACTGCTGTGTATCCTAATGTACTGACTTGCTCCTGCTGCTGTGTGCAAGCTGTGTTTGGTTGCAGTTTGAACATGGCAACTCCAAAACTCTTGCATTTTTCTACGGATACTTGAATGCATTTTGTTTTCAACATGACAACGCCAACAAAACTGAACATAACCTAACATTTAAGTTCAACATGAAAACTTACCATTTTCAGTACCAACATGGCAAATCTAAAAAATAAATTCTAGGATAGTCGGATCTGAACTTTCACATGACTAATTCCATACAGCACTTTATTGAAGTCACGGTTAAAATCAAAACAAGTCCATAACATGCTATTCAACCGCGCCCGCCATTGGGGATTCAGGTATGCGGATCGGCCCCAGGCGACGCCTGACGCTGGCGCCCTGCTGGTCGCCGCCGCCGGTGCCGACGCCGGCGTTGTCGGGCGGCTCCCGCTACTCGTGCCTGGCGGATGCGGACACGGAGGAGGCAGGGATGCCAGTGGAGGAGGACTGCGTGGATCCGTCCACCAGCGCTCGACCGCCGCAACCAGCCGCGTCTGGTCACAGGAGGAAGTCCGACCAGGAGCTTGCGGATGAATTCTGGGCAGATATTGGCTACCCTACGCCGGCATCTAGGGTGTGGGAGAATCCATCTAAGACGACAGGTGAGTTTGTTCATGTGTGCAGGTTGGAGTCTATCGGGGTTCGGCATGAGGAGAAGGCCGGGGAAACCTACAACTCGATCGAACCGGCGGGTTCATCAACGCCGCTGGGGGCGGATAGGCGAGATGCCGTTGGGGTGCCGGCGCGGTCTAGGGCTTTGGTCAAGCCGTGGATCGGTCCGATTCCGCCCCCTCGGTTATCTCCTCCTCGGACGTTTGCCGACGTCATGCCGCATGCAAGCTTCGGCGCGCCGGAGGTCTCGCAGCAGTCCAGGTCACCGACGGCGCATTCACGTGTGCATGAGCGGGGAGTCTCGTCCAGGGACATTCGAACTTCCGATCCGGGCATCACGGCGGGGCCAGAGCCACCTCTGGGCCAGTCGAATCCTGGACGTCCGCTTCGCATGGTTAATCTTAACCGTTGGCTGTGGCATTTGTGGAACCGGAGGACGCAGCTGGGAAACCCTAATCTCACTCGTTCCTTCGCGGCCGTCGTCCGCTCCACGGTCATGACGCGTGGTGATGCAGCCGCGCCGTCGGGGCTCAACGCCGCCCTTCACGCCCGCCCAACCCCCGCCACCCCTCAGCCGCCCGACACTGCTTCGTCTGGTGGCGCTCCAGGCTTCGTTCCGGGGGTCTACCTGCCGGTGCAGCCGACGCAACTCCTGCCGCCGCCGGGGACTCTAGCGCCGGCACAGCAACAGGCTGGGTATCAGCCACCGGTACATCATCAGCAAGTGTACCAGATGCCCCTCCAGCAGCAGCTCATCGCAGGTCAGCAACAGCCGTTCATCTATCAGCCGCCGACAGGTTATGTGCATCAGCAGCAGCAGCCCCCGGTGTTTTCGTATCAGCCGTCAGGTGCTCCTACACAGCAGCTCGCTCTTCCCGCCGGTGTGCAACCGGTTGCCTTCAACGCCGGGCCGGCGTACAATGCTACCACGGGGCTGCCAGCCAATTCTCGTCCTCGCAAACCGAAGGGCGGCAAGGGAGGACGTCCAAAAATCCATCAGGCTGCGGTGCACCAAACTACCACAGTCGCCGCTCCGCAAGGCCAGCAGGGGGTTGCACCTACTCTCGTCGCTGGTCCAAATCTGAATGCAGGTCACGGACAGCTGGTCCCTATACAAATGCCACACCAACTTCAGGCTCAATCCGCAGTTGCAACGGTGCCTAAGAAGATGTGGTGCACTAAATGTCAGGCTACCGGTCACCTTGCTGACGACTGTGAGACACAGCAATATTGTTTCATATGCAACAAGACGAACCATCCAATGACCATGCGCCGTTGCCCGGCTCTTAAGATGCCGAAGCCGGCGGCGATGCTTTGTGGATATGGTACTGAGAATATGGCCTTCTTTCAGATGCCTGATAACGTCTGCAGGGAGGATCTTTCTCCACAAATTTCCCCAACGGCGCTTGTCACGATATCTGGTGGCTCTATCTCTCCCAGTATTGTGGAGGCCGAGGTTGCAAAGATTGCACAATATCAGCAGCAGTGGACCTGGGAAGCTATACCACATGGTCAGAATGCCTTTCTCATGTCTTTCCCTAGTGAGGAGGTGCTTCTGAGAGTCACTGGGTTTACCGTTTTCATCAAGTCGCACAATGTCACGATAGAGTTCAAGGCCTGGAAGTCCGAGGAGATACCGCACCGTTTCGAGTTAATACCTATTTGGGTGCACGTTCACGGGGTGCCTCACGCGCTTCGTCACTTCTTGGGTCTTTGGGCAGTTGGCTCAGTCATTGGTGCCACTATGGATGTGGACCTACTTTGCTTGCGCCGTAGAGGCATTATTCGCATACAGGTGGGAGTGCTTAACCTCGACGCTTTCAAGAGGAGCACAATTGATTCCCTCTCGTCGTACGTTGTTGTTCAGAAGAAGGGATATGAGTTTCGATATAGTCTGGAAGGGCCAGATTTCCGTGTTGATGACGACTTCGTGCCTCGTGTTTGGGAGCACGATGATGACCACGAAAGTGACAGGGGACATGACAGAGAAGACAATATGAGGGCTAATGATACAAGCAAGAGGCCCAAAGCTTCGTCATCATCTACTACTCAGCCGGCTACCATGACCACGGGGGGGGGGGGGGGGGGGTGTGTGCCCATGCAGATTGCCACTGCCACTCATGGTCCCCGTGGCCCTTCATCGCCAGGGAAGTTCATTGCTGTGACACCACCGAACCCGAACCGGCGTACGTCTTCCAAGCCAGCTTCTCCGACTTCTCAGGGGTCGTCGCCGTCGGGCGGGCCGAGTTCGACTACAGCGCACTTGGCGCCGAAGATCAACCCTACTCCGGCCTTTGTTCCTGTGGAGGCTAGTCGGTCACCATCTCCACCGAGTCTACCTGTGGTGCGGCTTCACCGTGACGAGGCGCATCCCTCACTGGAGGGGCGTGCATCCCCGGAGGGTGCCGCGGTTGGAGTGCCGCTGCTTCCCTCGCCGGGGCTGCAGTCACCAGCTCGACGGGGGGTGATCTTTTCCCCGTCCGTTAAAGCTGATCACGAGCAGGCGCTGGCGGAGCTGAGGGCTTTACCGTCTGCGCCATTATCACCAGGAGGGGCGTCGGCGACCGGAGCGATCGCAGCGGAGGAGGTTGACGCGCAGCCCTCACGAGCTGTGACATCATCGCCGGATCTTCAGGGGCTCCGGGACACTTGCCGCTGCGGAACCCACAACCACACCCCTCAGGCGCAGCGGCCGTCACCCCATTGGTGCGGACGGCGCTTCAGCTACCGACGAGGATTCGATGCTGAAGGCCATGCGCAGAACGGCTGCTCGCAACCTCAACGTCGAAGGTACTTCCGCCACCAAATCTTTTCTGTCTTTTGATAATGCCAAAGTTTCTTCGAATATTGCTAGTCTTGGTATTTCATTAGGAAGAAGTGAAAAAGCGGTTGATTTTTCTGTTAAGGCTCTTAAGCAAGTGGAGTTCGACCGGCTTACGGTTGCTCCTAAATTGCCTATGTTTGTGGATCCCGTAATATCAGATGGGGAGGATGAGGAAGCTGATGCTAATAATGAAGGCAAGCTCCTTTCCCATCTGGTTAAAGACACAACTGAAGTGGACTTGGATGATACTGAGCGTGACACTATGCTAGATGAGCTTGTCGCGTCGGTACGAAAGAACAAGTCTAATTCAGCAAAGAAAAAGGGACGTCCACATAAGAAAGCAAAGGTCTCTAAACAAAAAAAATGTTCATCATGAGAGGAATGTTTTGGAATAGCAGAGGTCTCGGTGACTTGGCTAAATACAAACATATTTCCGATTGTGTTAGGGATCATGCTCTAGACTTTGTGGCCATCTCTGAGTGTGGCAAAAGAGACTTCCCAACACGTGATCTTGACCATTTTTCAAGTGGGTATGATTACGAATGGCACATCCTACCGCCATTTGGGAGGTCTGGGGGCATACTGCTGGGTATACACTCCACATATCTGGAACTCCTGTCCACGTCTAAAGGGGAATACCATATCAAATTCCACCTTAGAAATAAATCCGACAACTTCCTTTGGAGCTTGGTGGCAGTTTATGGCTCCGCTCAAGAGGAGTTCAAGTCGGCTTTTCTCAAAGAATTGGTCAATACCTGCCGAGAGAACCCTCATCCCATGTTAATCGGGGGGGATTTTAGTATTATACGCTACCAACAGGAAAAGAACAAATGACCGGTTTGATTCAAGATGGCCGTTTCTTTTTAATGCTGTTATTGACAGTCTCGATTTGAGGGAACTCACTATGTCTGGTCGTCAGTATACCTGGGCCAATAACAGAGCGAACCCAACCTATGAAAAACTTGACCGGGTACTAGTTACCACCGACTGGGAATATAAATATCCCCTAGCTTCGGTACGGACACTAGAAAGAATTGAGGCCTTATCAGACCACGCTCCACTGCTAACCGACTTCGGTCAGGCAGCTCCTAATGCGAATTGCCATCAGTTCAAGTTTGAACTAGGATGGCTCACTAGAGAGGGTTTTCATGAGCTGGTTCAAAAAGTGTGGGCACGCCAACCTCGTGGTAACACGCCAATTCAACGGTGGAATAATCGTATACGCGCTCTGCGCCGATTCCTCCGTGGATGGGCTAAACACACAGCTGGTATTTACAAGAAAGAGAAGTTGCGTCTCTCAACCTTAATTGATACTCTCGATAAAATCGCGGAGGTGAGGCCTCTTTCTGCCATAGAGATTGAACAAAAAAGTCATCTCAATGAGCAGCTAGCCCGCTTGTTACGTGAGGAAATCAAATGGTACCAACGCTGTAAGACGGACTCGCTCGTCCTTGGAGATGATAATACGAAATACTTCCAAATGTTAGCCAATGGCAGACATAGAAAGAAACGTATCTTCGCTCTAGACCAGGAGGAGGGTCGGATCCAGGGGGAGGCACCACTTAAAAGTTTCATTACTAACTATTATAAACAACTTTTTGGACCATCAAATGGTACAACCGTTGAGATGGATGAGTCTATCATACATGGCATTCATCAAGTTTCCGTTACGGAAAATGAATTCCTAACCTCCCCATTCTATGAGGAGGAAATTCGAACCGCGGTGTTTCAGATGGAACACAACAAGGCTCCGGGCCCAGATGGGTTTCCAGCGGAGTTCTACCAATCTTTTTGGGATACGATCAAGTCCGACCTCGTTCAGTTGTTTAATGAACTGTATGCTGGGCAACTAGACATCTCCCGTCTAAATTTTGGGGAAATCATTTTATTACCTAAGACCAAGGATGCTAGTCGGATCCAACAATATAGACCGATTTGCCTTCTAAATGTTAGTTTTAAAATCTTTACGAAGGTTGCGACTAACCGGCTGAACGGGGTGGCTGACCATGTCGTCAAACCCACCCAAATAGCTTTCATGCAAGGACGGAACATATTAGATGGAGTTGCTGTTCTACATGAAACTGTTCACGAGCTTCACCGTAAAAAGTTGAACGGAGTCATCTTTAAGATCGACTTCGAAAAAGCCTATGATAAAGTTAAATGGCCCTTTCTGTTGCAAACATTACGCATGAAGGGCTTTTCGAATACATGGTGTCGATGGGTAGAGAGCTTTGTGTCCGGAGGTAGTGTGGTCATTAAGGTAAATGATGATGTGGGCAATTACTTTCAGACTAGGAAGGGGCTTCGCCAAGGGGACCCCTCATCCCCTATCTTGTTTAACATTGTGGCTGATATGTTAGCTACCCTGGTTGAGAGGGCTAAGATAGCCGGACAAATTAGCGGTGTCATCCCTCATTTGGTAGAAGGTGGATTATCTATTCTACAATATGCAGATGACACCATTTTGTTCCTAGACCACAATTTAGAACAAGCCAAAAACCTCAAATTGCTGCTATGTGCTTTTGAGGAACTCTCTGGTCTCAAAATTAATTTCCATAAGAGTGAACTCTTCTGTTTTGGCGAGGCCGCAGAAGTTGCAGCTGAATATGCTGAAATCTTTGGCTGTCAACTCGGGCAGTTCCCGATTCGTTACCTGGGCATCACCATCATTATAGGCGCTTGACTATAGCTGAATGGAAGCATGTAGAAGAGAGACTGGAGAAACGCCTGGCCAGTTGGAAGGCCAAACTCTTGTCCTATGGGGGTCGATTAATTATGATTAACTCGGTCCTCACGAACATGGTTCTATACATGTTATCATTCTTCCATCTTCCAAAAGGAGTACTTCAGCGCCTAGACTATTTTAGATCAAGATTTTTTTGGCAGAGTGATAATGAAACCAAGAAATATCGGCTGGCTAGGTGGAATGTATTATGTCGACCTAAAAGCCAAGGGGGTCTTGGAATCCAAGACCTTGAGATTAAAAATATCGCACTTCTCAGCAAATGGGTGTACAAACTACTCACTGAGAATGGAATTTGGCAGAAAATCATTCGTAACAAGTACGTGGGTTCCAAAGCTATATCTCAAGTCTACTGGAAACCTGGTGATTCACATTTTTGGAGTGGGGTGATGAAAGCTAAAGAATTCTTTTTTCATTTTGGCACGTTCTCCGTCAGGGACGGGTCCCAAGTCCGTTTCTGGGAAGATACCTGGCTACGGACCAACCCTCTTAGCGTGCAATACCCAAGTTTGTACCGGATTGTTAGACATAAATTTGTCACGATCAAACAAGCTTTGGGTCAGGCAAACCCTGATATTTCTTTTCGTAGGGATCTTCTAGGACCTCGCCTGGCAGCCTGGAATGATTTGCTCGGCCGTTTGGAGGTCATTCAGTTGTCGGATGAACCAGATATCTTTAGATGGAAATTGCACCAGAATGGAAAGTTTTCAGTCAAATCCATGTATGATGCAATGGTTCATAACGAGGTTCCGATTGATAACAGAAAATTGTGGAAGCTCAAAATCCCTCTAAGAGTAAAGATATTCCTTTGGTTTATGAATAGAGGGGTGATCTTAACTAGGGATAATTTGGCACGTCGCAACTGGCAAGGGTGCAAAAGATGTGTCTTCTGTCATCAAGACGAGTCTATTAAACACTTATTTTTTGAGTGCAAGTTTGCTCGGTCTGTGTGGGCCATTGTCCAAATAGCTTCAAATCTTTATCCCCCACGTAGTGCATGGAACATGTTCGGCAATTGGTTGAGGGGAATAGATAAACAATTCTCTGCACACATCCTTGTGGGGGCAGCTGCCTTATGTTGGGCATTGTGGCTCACCAGGAATGATATAATTTTTAACAACAAATGTGTTTCGTCTCCTATGCAGGTTATTCATGTACGTTCGCGATGGCTCCGTATGTGGTCTATCCTGCAGAGGCCGGAGGACAGAGACCTTTTTATGATGGCGTCTACTCGGCTGGAGCGTACGGCCCGGGAGGTTTTCTACCCCCATGGATGGCGGTGTGATCTTCGGATAGGATCCGCCACGTCTTAGGCTGGCTTTATCTTTATTTTTCGTCATACTGGCTGCTCGAGCCTTTGCTATTTCTTTTTAGGTTCGTGGACTTGTTGGCTGTGTGCATCTAGTTATGCAGAGGCCGGGCGTTCTATGATGCGATTGTATCAACTCGATATTTCAATTCAATGAAATGCTCTTTATCGAAAAACCGTGCCAACGAACGAAATTCATTCTGCAGGTATGGAAAGGAAAAGAATCTTGCCGTGGCGGAGTCGCTGGGCGTTGGCCTTGCTGTTGAGGTCGGGGGGCACGCTCTCGCTGTCATGGAGGCCAAGCGCGGCCTCGCTGGACATGGCGTGAAGGCCGACGGCGTGGGGTAGGGCAACGTGGGGCGGCGCCAATCGTTCCCCCAGCCGTGAAGGGAATAGGACGGGTCGCTGGAGCGGCCGTCATGGTCTCTTGGGTTTTGGGGCGATGGAGCCGCCGGGAGGAGGCTCACCGATCGCGCTGGCTGGTGTAGGAGCCGCCATGGCGCCAAATGGCGGTGTGCACGGGCGGCGGAGGGGATAATTTTGGGGACTATTGAGCAGGCGACTGAATTTTTTCTTTCTTACGGTCCGTCGGATTGATCACAGCCGTTGGAAATCCAACGGCTGCGGTATCTTCTTCCTCCTCCCGACCTTCAACCGTATCACCAGCGGCACTTCCGCCGTGTCAGCTTGCCGCCTCATCCTGCTTGAACCGATGACCATGCACCCTGCACATGTACCTGTCAAGCCTTCGCATTGTTTCCACATATGACCGTGGCGTCGGTTCTTCGATTCGACTCACACACCGAATTTTTTTCGGATGCATGCTTAATAGTAATAGCGAACACGGTGAATATTTGGGATTTGATCTTTCATCCTATTTCACTTTGACATCTTGCCGTTTCATAAAAGTACATTTGCACAACCTTCTTTTTATTTTTTTTATTTGTTCTCTTGGCTTTTCGGATTTGAGTTGCTTGTGTAATAGCAAATGAGATGAGTTTTCGGATTTGATCTTCTGCCCTAGTTTTTACCTTGACAATTTCCCTTCCATGACAGTACATTTTTTCCAACATTTTTCTCTTCGAACATAATTTTTCCATTCACATGATGTGGACGTTTTGGGTCGAAAATTCAATGGCGAAATACCCCTCCGGTCGATTTGTGGAGGTAACTGACTCCCCTCCTCCTTATTTAGATGTTCCTTTTCTCGACAATGGAGGAAGCAAATAACTTGTGCAGGGCGTCCGCTACTTATAGTTAAGCTTCTTGGAGAAGTAGACCTTCCTGATTCAACTAAACGTGTCACATATTGTCGTGTCCATCCAAGTGGTTTGGCCCATGCATCCATGTTGTTACTGCTCTATCGGCCGTCACCTAAGTCGGGACCTTTCTCGCCACCGTTCTGCAAGTTGTTGCCTCTATGTAGTTTGTGGCCACCCAATTCACCGTCTCAATGAACGTTGTTGTCTCGCCCCTGTAAGTCGCATAGACACCCATCACGCCACCTCTATGTAGTTTATAGTCAGCTAGTTCGCCGCCCTCATGAACGTCACCGCCTAGCTTGTTGTCTCACTGCTCTGTCTTAGTTTGTCTCCATATCCGTCCACATCAGGAGAATAGTCTAGACCCTGGGGGGGGGGGGGGGGGGGGGGGGGGGGGTAGGGTCATAGAGCAAATTGTGGAAGTAAAGTTGGGCAAAAGATCCATTATAATGTATTAAGGATAAATTTTCAAAGTGCAAAATGATGGCCGAATTTTTAGGGGTTGGGGCACTGATGAAAGCATGAGAAATTGGTAGGGGTGTTATGCAAAAGTAGTAAATGGCGTTAGTGGTAGTTATCGACATTTAGAGCGGCGCCAATCTGTCATAGAGCAAACTGTGGAAGTAAAGTTGGGCAAAAGATCCATTGCAATGTATTAAGGACAAATTGTCAAAGTGCAAAATGATGACCGAATCTTTAGGGATTGGGGCACTGATGAAAGCATGATAAATTGTTAGGGGTGTTATGCAAAAGTTCTATGCATTCTACTAAACAGGAGAGAGCGACATGGATGGAGCCCCATTACCATAAGTCCATAATCATGTTGACCTCCGATTAGTTCAACTCCTTTCCAGCGGTAACTCTTTGGTATCCGATTTTTTTGACATCATCACTGGGTAGCACACGATAACATCAACAAGCACCGCAGCAGTCAAAAGCAGCCACCAATTACCGGATCCAACTCGCACGTCATATCAACTCAAGATCAAACAAGAAACTATATCCGCAAAGCGGCTACTTGAAGAGACATGAAATCAACAATGTCCATCCTTTGATTTGATTCAAAATAATTTTATAGTTGATGATTAGATTCCTTAAAAAATATCTAAATTGATCGTTTGATTCGTAGGATTGAATTCTATGTAAAAAAAATATCTAATAAGCTATATACTATATCACTAAACCCCATAGAATTGGAGGCCTCTCGTTCAATTGAGGTCACCAATTTAAAATTGGGTAACCGATTTTGACCGGGTCAACAATTTCCCACTCAATCATTTTAATCCTTTATAACATTAAGCTCCCTATTTTTTAAGGTCTCACAATCAATTGAGGTCTCAATTTGAAGTTGGGTCATCCAATTTTGACTGAGTCAACAATTTCACAATGAGCTCTCTCATTTATTTTTTAATACGCTATGCTCCCTAATTTTAAAGCTTCTCCCGTCAATCCTTGATTTTGACTCCGTCAATCCTTTTTTTTTTTTTTTGCGAGATCCGTCAATCCTTTGTTGTGGCAATGCAATCTCTAACTTCGTTAAGCTATCCTGCTTTAAAGCCCTCATTCAACTCTTCAATTTTGATTGGATACATAATTGATTGGGTCGTTCACCCTGACTTCATGATGGGATCTCTCGATGAATGGGTGACAAAACGGAAGTGTCGTCCATGACACGTTTAGCACCGGCAAAACACAAGCGTCCAACAACGTAAGTAACTTTCCCATGTTTTTGTACTAATTAAAAGACATCCTCCAATCACACGGTCAAAAAAATTCATCCAAACACCACAATAAAAAAATGATACACTCACGAACGATTCGCTACGGATTGGTCATACCAAACATTATCCCACCAATCACTTCCCCGATTTGCATCGTTGGCCCACTTTTTCTCTAATCTTTGATCATAAATTGACACATCCATCTGTAAGCATGATTCTGCAAAGTCTGACCGTAGGAGTAGCATATCTGATAAAAAAAATGCACTTCATTGTATCTCCCACACGCCAAACCAACTAATGCTTAAATATTTTTCAGAACTTTAAAAAAATTACAAGAAACATGTACAACCCGAAGAATATAAGCGGCGCGGCAAAGCGCGCACTGCCCTTCTAGTTTGTACTATATTTCATAGAAAATCTAGCATTCACTTCAAAAAAAATTTCTTTATTTCTCTTATGACATCAAACACTCTCTGTCCAAATTCTATGATTTCCTACGATTCGCAACAAAAAAAATCCTATGATTTCCTAATTCTATGGAATCAAATGAACATGCCATTTCAATCCTATATTTTTCATGTTTTTTAAATTCATACGAATTAAAAAGATACTAGTGCGGCCATGCGTTAGAAGGCGAAACGAGAATAACATCACCCGGACAATCTCGTAGAGATTCGACGAGCCAAGACAACAAAGGCAGTTTGCAAGCTTGGAAGAAACGGATAGAAAGAGCAAGCAGAGTAAATACATACTGCATGATCATGAGCAACGGCACCCGTCGTCCGTTCACGCCAACACATACTAGTTTCCAACCTGAGCAAAACCATGTGCGGGAAGGAAAATGCGAAGCAGTAAATACATACTGCATACCTTGATCATGAGGGGAGTACCCGTTGTCTGTCCGGGAGGCCATCGTCGCAGTGTGTGCTGCACCACGCCGCGCTCAAAAGATCCCGGCAGGCCGGCCGCCGCCTGCAATGGCTGATCGGTCCCAAATCAGCAGCGGAGAAGGGAAGGGATGGAGGATGGAGACGTGAAGGGGGAGGAGATGAGATGCGATGCGATGCGGGCGTTGGTGTTGTTAACAATTCTTATAGATAGATAGATAGATAGTTCCTGATACTCACGCGTTTATTGAGGATTAGGCTTGGTGTGTAACCGAGACTAAAAATCCTAGTACTCATACTTAAAAGGCTGTATGCATCCCTAGTTGGTGCAGAGGCCGGGGAAGTGAAATTCTCCCCCAATTTTAAGGGAGTGAGCCTAGCTCAACTGGTTGGGGGAGTGGATGTACAAGCCCAACACCTGGGTTCGAATCCTCACGGAGGCGAATTTAGGTTCCTATTTATTCTTGAGGACCAGGCTCTCCTGATACTCACGCATTTATTGAGGACTAGGCTTGGTGTGTAACCGAGACTAAAAATCCTAGTACTCATACTTAAAAGGCTGTGTGCATCCCTAGTTGGTGCAGAGGCCGGGGAAGTGAAATTCTCCCCCAATTTTAAAACCCGAAGACCAAGCCCCTCCTCTCGTCCCCTCCTCTCGTCCCCGCGTGGCGACGGGAGGGGAAAACCCTAGCCGCCGCCAACCGCCGCCCTCCCCACCTCTCCCTCTCCTCCCCCGCCGCCCCAGGGCGCGGCCGGGCAAAGTCGGGCCGTCGCCGGCGGCAGGGGAGGCATCCTCGTCCCCTCACGCGATGGATCGGCGCGGGCCGACTTCTTCGAGCCGGGGTGTGGTGCGGCCGGGCACCATGGCGTGGTGGCTCCTCCGGCGCGCCTGGAGCAGCCGCGGCGTGGCGGATCGGCGCGGTGGTCTGCGCCTTGGAGGGGCGGCGGCTTCGGCCCCGATCTCTAGGCGGCAAGGAGGTGGATGGCACCGAATCTCCTGGCTGTGCGTGCACCTTGGGGGATCTGGGGCCTGGTCTTGGGGGCTGGCGGCGGTGGATCTGGGGCTCCCGGCCCTGATCCGATCTCCTCCGGCGGCGGTCCTAGGGTTCCAATTCGCGCCGAGATTTTGATCGACCGGATGCATGTCCCCATCGATCTGGCTGCAGTGTCGTGTTCCGGAAGGCTCCGCCGGGAACTCCCTTGGGCGATTCATGCCTGGAGATTGCTGGATCGGGTGGGATTCGGTCGTGCGCACCCGTGTTTTTCTCTGACCGTTTGGTTTCAGAGGGAGCGCTGCGAAGCTCTGCTGGCTGTTACCATCATGGGGTATGCTTTCTCGTTCCATGGTGAAGTCAGCTGGCGGAGAATGTCATGGAAGCTGAGATCTGAGGACTAGCAATGGTGATTCGAGTCTCTGTGGCGATGAGGAATTGGCTTGGTGATTCGTGACTTGGAGCAGCGGCATGCTAGTGGGGGCGACTGCACAGGAGAAGTCCAAAGTCTTTCTTTCAGGATGAAAATCCAAGGTCTGGCCTTAATTGGTTGTGCCTGGCAATGGCCTTGTTGAAGGCATTGTTTTTGAGAGCGAGGACTTTCTTCAGGGTGAAAACCTAAGATCGATGATCGGGCGACGACGGTGTTTGCACTGTTCCCTTATTGGAGGCGTCGCTTTTGGAGAAGCTGGACTTCTGGTGCTGTCTTGGTGGTGTTAGTGCTGCTGTTTCAGGGAATAGATCATTGCAGCGGGACTTTTCTTTTTCGTAATTCTTCTTTCTTTTTTTGGCTGTGTGCATCCGTAATGTCGCTAGGGCATTGCGTTGTTGCAGAGGCTGGGTGTAATTGGTATCTCCACGATATTAATATATGCTCTTTGTCGAAAAAGATAGATAGATGGCATTTGTATTTGTTGGTGGGTGGGCGCTTGCTGTACCTGTACGTCCCTCTCGCTCGTCGGTCTGCTTGGCGCGCAGAGAAAGGGGGAGAAGACAGTCGCGCCGCGCAATGTGGCGGCTGATGCGATACCGCACGTACAGCCATCGCCAGTCGCTGCTGGCCATGGTGGGGCGCCGCTACGCTGGCTACCGCACGGAGGCACCGGGCGCTGTGCGCGAGCAGGGCGGCGATCGGCGTCATTGGCCATTGCTTGCTTAATTTGGCACTTGTGACTTAACAAATCGGCCTAGCTCGGCTCGGTCGGGGCTTAACTGGTTCGTGCGCTCCTCGCTGGCGTGTACTACTACGTGACCGTGACAGGCGCGGACTTGGGAATGGGCCGACGGATCACCGGCTGATGGTTCGCTCATGTGCGCTGCCACTGGCTCGCGCTCGTCCGGGCCGCTAATTATTGGCCGCCGTGGGTGGGGCTGATAACCCGTGGGCCAATTTATTAGCAAGTGGTGCTTATCCTCTGGGATAACGATGCAATGGATGGATGGATGGAGGGCGTTTAGTACCAGTAGTATTATTATCGTCATTTCTTCGTAGTTTACAAGAAAGCGCCCCGTCACTGTTGCGAACTGTTGGCGACGGTGCCGGGGGAGGAGATTCCCAGTGCTATGAGCAGCGGACGGTGGCACTGGGACCGGCGCCTTCAATTGATACAAGCGACGGATGGCGATGCTGGAACCGACGATTGTGATTGCTAGAAAGGGGCAGGCAGCGAAGGTGGGGCCGATGATTGTGATTGCTACAAAGGGCAGGTAACGGTGTCATGGATTAGGGGGTGCTGACCACGTCGACTCTCGGCCATTTGGGTCGGACCGATGACCCCCAAAGTAACTAACCAGTGGGCCACATTCGCCCGGCCCCCTGAAGGATCAAGATGGAATCTTCGAAGACTTGGCGCCTACTCCGAGACTCGAAGGCAATCTTCGACATGTTATCTGAAAGGATCGATATGGTCGGACTAGAGGGGGTGAATAGGCGACTAACAATTTTTAGCTTCTTTTTGCAAAATAGGCTAAACAATAAAATAGGTTGTCTAGATATGCAACCAGGTGGACAACCTATATGATGAGCTCAAGAAGCACAAGATACAAGCATAATATAACTTGCACAAAGTAAAGGTAAGAGGTAATCACAAGTGGATTCGATGGAGATGAGGATGTGTTATCAAAGTTTCCTCCCTTTAGAGGGAGGTACGTCTTCGTTGGAGCGGTGTGGAGGCACAATGCTGTCCAAGAAGCGGCTAGGGCCACCGTATTCTCCTCACCCCCTTTCACAATGCAAGATGTCGTGATTTCACTAGTGGTGCTCTTGAAGGCGGCAATCGAATCTTTACAAACAAGGTTGGGGCAATCTCCACAACTTAATTGGAGGCTCCCAACTCCACCACGATCCTTCACCATAATGGAATGTGGCTCCGAGGTGACCTCTTCTGTCTAGGGTACCCAAACATCCAAGAGTAACAAGATCTGCAAGGGATTAGTGGGGGAATCAAATTTATCTTGGTGGAAGTGTAGATCGAGGCCCTCTCCTCCAAACACTAGAAGATCAACAAGTTTTGATGGCTAGGGAGAGAGATCGGGCAAAAATGAGCTTTGGGGCAACAATGAAGCTTAGGGGAATAAGAGGTCGGTCTTCTTGGGGAAGAAGACCCTCTATATATAGTGGGTGAAAATCCAACCATTTTCTGCCCTCTAGACGCAGCTAAGCGGTACTACTGCTTAGGCGGTACTGCCACACACAAGCCAAGGAGTACATATAGCACACGAGTGGTAGTGCCGCCGGAGCGGTACTACCATCCCCTCCAGCGGTACAACTGCTTAGAGTCCCTGAACCAGGGGAGGAAGCAGTAGTAGAGAGTACTAGGGTGACACTACCACACAAAGCGGTACTACAGTGCTAGTGCCGCTCTACTACCGCTTAAGGGAAATTGGCAACAGAAAGTAGCACAAAGGAATTCCTGCAAGCGATACTGGTCGCGCTAGTAGCGAGCGGAAGTACCGCCTAAGAGGTACTACCGTGCTACTACCGTAAATGGAAAAAAGGCAACAGAAAGTTGCACGCGTAGGAAATCCCAAGCAGTACTAACACGGCTGTACACAACGGTACTACCGCCGGAGCGGTACTAACGCTTATGTGCTACCGAAATGTTCATAGAAAACAAAGAGATATCTCCAGGCAACGGAAAGGGAAATGTAGGTGCAAATGAGGTTGTGTATGTGTTGATTCCACCCATACCTTTCCAAAGCGGACCCCTTCTTAGTAGTAAGGTTGTCCTACGACTCAAAAACCACCGAAAAAGAAATCGATAGAGACAACCGTCTTCACTCTTTACAACCGAGGGGAATAAACCGTCTCGTGCCATGACACAATATCTAAAACGCTCAATGCACACGGTTAGTCCACAAATTGCATTGTCATCAATCACCAAATCACTAAGGGGAAAATATGCCCTAACGATCTCCCCCTTTTTGGTTGACTGATGACAACGCCGAATTTGCACAAGAACATCAATGAATAATATGCAAACCCAGAGTCATACAAAATATAGACGGACTCCCCTAGATGTGTGCACTATTCAGTATGCCTTTGGAATGCAAAGCACACACACTAGGATCAACACTCCCCCTATATATTATAGACGAGGCACTACTTGCAACAAACAAGATGTAGAACTACACATGATTGCAAGCATAAGCATGTGAGCATAAGGATGTAAGGGCATAACATAAGCATGGCATCGTATACTTATATAACACGACATAATAAGATATACAAGGGATAATGTATGCCTCACACCATACTAGCATCACAAACCAAAGGAAATAAGATAAAGGAGTGCACAACCGATGAAATCGAAGCAACTTAAAACGAGTTTGTGACTCGACAACACCCTAAGAGAGCAAATAGCAAATCCTCGATCCTAAACCATCTCCCCCTTTGGCATCGAGACACGAAAAAGGAAAAGAGTGACACTAAATGACATCAGGTGATAGCTCTAGTATCCGCCCATGGAATCGTTGGTGTTCTCATCGTTCGAGCCATTGTCAGAACCTAGCTCCTCAGACTCCTCATGATCCTTAGACTCATCCTCGATCTCCTGCTCATGAGCAGGTGCAGACGTGCCGGTGTTGGAGACATCAAAATCGGTCCAGCGAGTGTGAGGGGATATCCACTTGTCCTCTAGAGTGATACGGTCCTCAGAGCCGCTCTGAACTGGAAGCTCCAGCTTCCTCATGATGGCGTTCCTCTGCTAAGGAGACAACTTGGCATCCACATGAGCCAAGTACATGTTGTGTTGAACATCCACCTGGGGGCAAAAGAGCTTCTTCACCTTGTGCTTGAGCTTGGCAGCCCATCCCGACTGACCAGAGGAGGGCTCAGGATCTAGCACATAATCAGGCTCATCGTCCTCCTTAGAAGCAGACGGAATCACAGCCTCAAGCCTACGGGCAGGAGACCAGAGCTCCTTCTGTCGCAAGTTAATTACCTCATGAGGAGTCATTGGCCCAGTCTCTAGCTCCACCCCGGGAAACATGGAGCTCCAAGTGCTCTCAATAAGTCTGAAGATGAACGGGGCATAAATCGGCATGTGGTCACCATAGGTAGCGTTGACGAGCTCCCTCCACATCACATGAGAAACATACAGAACAATGCCCTTGACCTTCTCCATGTGGCACAACAACAGCATATCAACCAAGTATCCGTGCACCATGTCAAGGTTGCCAACTCGAGGAAAGAGAGTGTTCCGGAAGATATGGTGCATGATATCAAAGAATAACTTCATCTCCTTATTGCGACCTTTCTCAGTCTCAGTGATGATCATGTGGGGAAGCAGGTTGTCCTTGTGAGTAGGTCCACCCTCGTGATGAGGACGAAGACCAAGGGGCTTCCGTGACCCCTCATCATTGTAGCCCAGAAGACTCATGAACACCCCCCCATGGAGCAGGCAACTGCTTACCATGAGTCATCCAAATTATGTTCCTGTCATCAGAAGTCCCAAACCAAACAGTGGCAAAGAACTGTTCAACCAACTCGGCGTCGAAGTCATATTTGAATGTCATGATGGGCAAGATATTGAAGTACTCACAAAGGTCCAGAGCCTCTCGAAAGTACGCATGATCCTTCTCCATATGTTCAATGTTGATGGAATTAATCTTGACAAAAAAGATTCTTCTTGGCCTTGATCTTGTCGAAGTCCATAGTGGCTTGAACCTTGTTCCAGATGGGACGATTGATACTTGTGATCTGCGTTGGCTTTTCCGTGAAGAGGAACGGGTGATTGCAGCACAATACAGATAAGTATTTCCCTTAGTTAAGAAACAAGGTTTATCGAACCAATAGGAATACCAATTAACGAGGTCACCTACCCTAGGTAGGGTCACATACCTCTATACTAGGACACCCCTGGGGACCTACAAGTTCCTGGAAGTCCTTAGTTCACCTCGACTCTCGGATGAATGCACAAGCCGCACTCGGAACCTATAAAGTCACTCGGACGTCACTCATCACTCGGCGCCTTTCGGGACACTCGGATAGAAAGGAGCAGGACCGTCGTGGGAGAGGCAACGTTCAAGGGACTTAATACGCCTTAAGTATTGTAAAGACCACGTTACCTGTAACGGCTATAGTTAACTTAGCAGTTTCTAGTAACCCCTGCAGTTACTAGCATTAATGGCCCTAGTGATGGCGCTCGGTTGATGGCGGCGCACTCTATATAAGCTACCCTCCGACTCCAGAGCAAGGGTTACGAACTCTCTGTAATCAGATACCCATACAAGGAAAACACACAGCCCCAGGGCTCGAGACGTAGGACTGTTACCACTTCCGAGTGGGGTCCGAACTCGTAAATTCCGAGTGTGACACTTATTCCGTAGCTAGGCTTCCCCCTACTCATTCGTACCCCCCGTACTATTGTTAGGATTACTCCCACGACAGTTGTCGCCCACCGTGGGGCGGAGGGTCTAGCGAATTCCAGCGTAAGTGGATTCAAGCCTTTTCTCATTCACTATGTTGGCACTCGGCGGTGAGATTCTCTTCGGCACCTTGCGTTTCGTCGCCGACGGTTCAGCTTGGTTGCACGAGGCACCGCTGGATCCTGAATCGTTCCCCGCGCGGGGAGCGTCGCACTTCAGCGCCGCGACCCACGGCGTCCTCTTGCTGCAGCCGTCGGAGCCATACATCTCCTCATCCGTTTTCGACTCTGGGAGTCACCACAGGCGCTCCGGGCGCTCGCGGTGGCAACGGTGGGTCGAGCATGCCATGGCTCGTCAGTCGGCAGACGCCCAAGTGGCTATGATCGACTCCGACGAACCCACCGTCGATTTGTTCCCCTCTTCGGGGGACGAATTGTCCGATGAGTCAGAATTCGGAAGCAGCGATGTCGTGGGAGTAATCCTGACAATAGTACGGGGGGTACGAATGAGTAGGGGGAAGCCTAGCTACGGAATAAGTGTCACACTCGGAATTTATGAGTTCATGTAGGACCGAAAGTATGTCTAGAGGGGGGGGGGGGTGATTAGACTACTTGACCAAATAAAAATTCTACCTTTTCCTAATTTTAAGTGTTGGCAGATTTTAGCAATGATAGCAAGTCAAGTACACCCTACACATGCATGTCTAAGAGTATAGCAGCGGAAAGTAACAATAAGCATGTATAGTAGAGGGTAGGAAGGAAGATCAAACGAAATTTGTAGACACGAAATTTTTTCCCGTGGTTCCGATAGGTGGTGCTATCGTACGTCCACGTTTATGGAGTCTTCAACCCACGGAGGGTAACGGTCGCGAGAGTCCACGGAGGGCTCCACCCATAAGGGTCCACGAAGTAGCAACCTTGACTATTCCATAACGGCTTCCGTCCACGAAGGACTAGCCTCACTATGGGTAGATCTTCACGAAGTAGGCGATCTCCTTGCCCGTACAAACTTCTTGGTTCAACTCCACAACACGAAGTAGGAGGCTCCCAAGCGACACCTAACCAATCTAGGAGGCACCACCCTCCAAAAGTTAATAGGCTCGGTAATGTCGATGAACTCCTTGCTCTTGTGCTTCAAGATGATAGACTCAACACACAATCACTCTCTCACAGATTTGGTTTGGTAGAAGAGATTGATTTGGTGGAAAGCAACTTGGGGAGACTAGAGATCAAGATTCATATGGATGGAGTGGAATAGCTTGATCTCAACACATTAGTAGGTGGCTCTCTCTCAGAAAATAAGATAGGGCAAGTATGGAATAGTTCTGAGTGCTTTTCATGCGAGTGGGTGGTGGTGAAGGGGTATATATAGGCATCCCCAAAAATCCAACCGTTACACCTAAAGTGACCAACTCGGTGACACCGATGTGTGAATCTCGGTGGTACCGAAGTGACCAAAAGGCAGTAACTTTTGAATCTCGGTGAGACCGATATATAATTCTCGGTGGTACCGATTAGGTGACCAACGGTCAGATTGCGCAACTCGGTGACGCCGATCCAGAAAACTCGGTGGTACCGATTTTGTGAATCGAGGTAACAGAAAGTTGGCAACCCAAACTCGGTGGCACCGAAGTGGAATCGGTTGCACCGATGTGCTAGGGTTTGGCATGGGTCTGTCTGAGTTTGGGAATCGGTGGCACCGAGTGGGAAGTGTTGGTTGCACCGATTTTGGATATTTGACATTCTACAGAATTTTGTGGAAGAGCTTGTGGGTGTTCTTGGTGAGTATCTCTTGTGCACGTGGAGCATCTTGTTCACCAACAGTACCTTACCCCCTTTTAATAGTATTGGCTTTCCTATGGACTCAAAGTGATTTCTCACAAAGTAAAATGTAGAGTCCTCTTGCTTGAAGCTTTGCCAATCCATTTCCTTGCATCTTGGGGTATCTCCACAATCCTTTTGCCATCCCTATCATTGAACTTTTCCTGAAATATGCTTAGTGGAAACATTAGTTCAATGACATATATGTTGTTATTAATTACCAAAACCACCAAGGGAGCCAATGTGCTTTCAATCTCCCCCTTTTTGGTAATTGATGACAACATATAGATCAAAGCTTCGACATATGATATAATCAATGAATATAATCGTCGCTTTGAGAAGTATGTGATAAGTAAGAGCTCCCCCTAAATTTTTGCATTATTTTAAATTTGCGTTTGAATGCAAATGCACAATCGATTAGGTACATGGGGCACTCTTTCATGTCACATACAACTTGGTGGTGTGCGAGAATAGTAAGAATGAACATCATAGCACAACACAATCAAGTAATGGTGAATGACCATGTCGTAAGCATCACAATGATAGGAAATAGTAGCGATACACATCAAGTGTATGATCAAACACCAACAAAGTTTAACACAAGCAAACCAAAAGATCAAATGTTTTTGTAAAGAGATAAAAACCAACGCTCTCTCTCTCTCTCGAAGCCTAAAGATCTATATACATCTTCTCCCCCTTTGGCAACAAGTTACCAAAAAGTTCAAAGGTATATAACTAAGCGCTCTTCTAGGGCTGATCTCCTCCGGTGGTCGATGAAGGAGTCGAGAGAACGGCATTGGCGAAGACTTCAGCAGACGTCATGGACGGAGTTGGAGTAGCAACTGGAGGAACTGGAGGAGCTGATGGAGCTGAAGAGGCTGTAGCAGGTGCTGATGAAGAAGGCCTCAACTCTGGAGCTGGCACTGTGGCTGATCTGGCCTGAGTAGTGAACTGAGTGCCTGGCCTAAGAGGAGAGTCATCCTCATCATCTGTAGTGTGGGGACTGGACACGCTATCAACTTCCTTCTTGAGCTCGTTCACGGTCTTGGTCAGCCCATCCACCTTGTCATTGAGTGTCTTAATCCTGTTCTCCATGATCCTCACAAGACTATGCTGATTCGCCAAGATGTCCTTGATATCCTTCTGCATGCCCTGAATGGTACTGATCAAGAGATCCATTTGCTCGTTCCTGGATCTAGGGACTTGAGCACTAGTGGCTCTAGCTGCCTCTGCTTCTGCCTGTGCTGCAGCCGAGGTGGGATGATCTGGGTTCATCACCACAATGTTGTCCTCAAGATCAGGCTGTAGGGGCAAATGTGGCCTGTCAAGAGCAAAGATGTGCTTCTCCAGCTTGGAGTTGATGAGCATCTGAATGTAGGGTGCATAGCAGCATGAGCGCTTCTGATCAGTAGCAACCCTCTTCACAGTCTCTACTATCAAGTCCATTACCCTTATCCTGGTGTGTCTATCAAGATGTATCAGCATGTTGATGGAATAGCCTCTAATCTCTTGTCATCTCCAGACTTAGACATCAAGGTGTGCCTCAAGATGATGTTCATGGTGCGGAGACCGGCCTGGAGGAAGTAGATAGATCCTAGCTTGTGAGACTTCACATGTGCAGCAGGAATCTCATTATACATGTTAGCCATAGCATTGTGGCTCTCCTTGGATTCAGAATATACATCCAGATCTCCTTCTTCCACCTTTGGGACTCCTAATATGGCAGCCCATTCCTCAACAGTAGATTCATAACTTGCTCCTTCAGTCATCCACACAATCCTACCATCTCCATAGAAGTGAGCAGTGGAGTAGAATTGCATGATCATCTCATCATTCCATGCAGTGAATTCCTTGCCAACAAATTCATCTAAGCCAATGCAGTGAAAGTTGTCTTGAACACTTGGGAAGTAGTCTTCATTCTCCTTGATATACTTCCAATCAGCATATCTCATGTCACTCACAGTTGGGCTCTTATCAAGCAAGATTGTCTCATAGAAATCTTGTTGCTCCTTGGTATAAAATCTGTAGTCCACAGCTGTTTTCCTTCTCTGGGCATATGGATCAATGGTTCTCCATTCCCTCAAACCTGAGTCCTTCCTCTTCTTCATGTCCTCAGCAAGCAAGTGGCTGGCATTGTGCTCTGGAAGGTGTGGTCTTAGCTTCATCAAAGTAGTAATATCATCATCATCCTCAGCTTCCCTAAAAGTGGAGGTCTTGTTCTTGCTGGAAGCTGGTATCTCTCTGGAGAACCTCTTGGGTTTTTCAGCAGCAGCCTTCTTGGGTGCAGTCTTGGTGCTCTTGGATGTGGTAGCCTTAGGCATAGCTTCTGCCATAAGCTTCTTCTTCTTCTTTGGAGGGGCTTTGGCAACTGTCTCTTCCTCCTCCTCTTCAGCAGCTGCCTCTTCTAGATCCTCATACATAGAGGTTTTTTTGCAAATGACATGGATAATCCTCTTCATGGCTCTCTTCTTCTCCCCTGCCTTCTTAGGCATAGACTTCTTGGGAGGCTCAACAGTCAAAGTTGCCCTAGAGCTCTCTGGTGCTCTAGTTGACTCAGAACTAGCATACTCCTTCCTCATGGCTTTCTTCTTCTTGGAAGAAGAAGCAGCAGCAGTGGTGTTCTTGGCAGCATCTTCCTTCTTGGACAGCTCCTCAGGAATAAAGTCCTCATCCTCCTCATCTGAGTTGAGCTTCCTCCTTGTCCTTGTAGCAGCCTTGGGCAAATCAGGAGAACTAGGAACATCATCATAGCTCCCATCAGGACTAGTGCCTGAGCTCATGTCAACACTCTGCTCTCTGAGATCATTCTGACTGTCTTCAGCATATGACATATCTGACCCTGTGAATTAGTGTATAGAAGAGTGGAAGGGATGAGTCATCACAAAATGCAGGTATTTTCAAAATATTGAACTAATATTTCTCAAGTTTTGCATTCTGCCAAATGTATGTCGGTACAACCGAAGCAAATATTTCGGACCTACCGAGACAGACAGTCTCTTTAACAGAAACTTGGCACCACTTTCGGTGAGACCGAAAATGGGCGCTCTCACCGAGACCGTTCTCAGTCGACCAGAAAAGTGAATCGGTGCTACCGATTCTTTTGCGTCGGTTCCACCGAGATTCATGTGGCGGACGGCAAAACCTAAAAAATCGTTCGTTCGCTATTCTACTGGAGTTTCTCGTGGATGAATCAATCTCAAACTATGGATTATCGATGGAGAAGCCCTAATGCACAAGAATCGGAGGTTGGAGCACATGAGGGGGTGAAATCGTACCCTAGCTTGGTGACGACTTCGCTACGGCGGCGACGGGGGAGAGGATTCCGTCGACGGCGGAGACTTCCAACGGCGGAGGCGCTCGGGAAGACGAAGGCGATGACCAGGGGCCTTGGTTCGGCAGCAAGGGTTTCGGAGGGGGCGACGGTTGAAGAATAGATTTCAAAAGTCGGGTCTGCCTCTATATAAACCCATGGCTGTCGGTGACACCGATTCTAACTTTTCGGTGTCACCGAGTTCCTCAACTGTCTGCTGATAGGGAAACTCGGTGTAACCGAGAAGATGGAATCAGTGGTACCGAGATAGAAAACCAGATCAACCCTAGGCATTCGGTGAGACTGAGATTTTGGGTTGGTTCGACCGAGATGCACTTGGGAGGTTTTAATGGTCAGTCCTTTGTCGATACGGAACTCCGAGTGCTCCTCACACAGAGAGATCGAAAAGTCCTTGTTCAAATTTTATGATGCAGCAAGAATAGAATATGAGGTAAGAAAGCATAGATAGCTAGAGAGTGGTCCTAGGCATTCTTGTCCATCCAATTGGCAAAAGAAAAATCAAAAGCCAAATAGCAACAATTGGATGTCCTCGAATGGATAAATAAATGCAGACCAACATGCTCACACAATAAGATGTCAAATGAAATCATGACAAACATGCACAAACATACTAGCATCTATCAAGCATTTTGGCGATGACGGAGTCATCTATATATGAGTATATTGACTTAGGAGCCAAGTAAGAATACTTGATCATAGGTCATACTCATCGTTTAAGCACAAGTGGGGTTACCACTTTTACATAAAGCATTTAATGTTGTCACATTCTAAGAGATGCCTAAACTCAAGTCTTAGAGTAAAGCTCCCCCTTGATGTGACATCCCCCCATAGGAGGGATACACTAACCTTGGGTTTTGTCGATGAAGACTTCATGTTGGTGAGGTAGTGGTGGATGCTCAAGGTTGATGAAGATCACCAAGAGTTGGGAGCATCCTTGTTGTTTCCTTACTCTACCCACCTACATGGGTTAGTCCCAACACACAAGAGACAAATACAAGGATATCTATGGACATGGAGTGCAAAACATGTGTGATGATGTCCATTGATTTGTTGATTACCTTGTCCCTTGCTTACCTTTGAGGGAATGTGTGACTCCTTGAACTATTGCATGTTGTTGATGTTGATTGCAAATAGTTCTTGCCAACAATGAATGTGAGTGAATTTCATTGGCGGAGTCACCCCTCAAGAACTTCTCTAGTTCTTCTTCTTGGGGACCCACATCAACTTGATGGGGATCCTTGGTGTTGAAGTGGCACTTGTAGAAGTTGAGCTTGAAGTAGCCTTGGGAACCCACTCCACGAAAGCTTGGGATTCATCTTCATATGAGTCAATGTCCTCTTGAAGCTTGTTCTTGCCCTTGAGCTTGTGGTCTTGTGGTGGAAGGTCATCTTGGAAGCTTGTTCCCTTGGGGAGAGTATGTTCATACTTCTCCTTTTGAGGAACAAACTTGGGCTTGGGGTATTGACCTTCTTCCCATTCAACTCCATTAGCGTTGAAGTAGCCAATGCCATGGTTCTTCCGGTATCCTCCGTGCTTGCGTACAATTTCCTCAAATTGCTTACACCCGGCAAGACTCTTGTAGATACCTTTCTCTATAATTCCTTTCAATGAAGAGTTTTCTTGCTCAAGTGTGACTTGGCTAAGAGAATCATCATTAGTGGAATCAATAGAACTACTAGAAGCAACATCATTACGTTTAGCATTTTTATTGTTACTACTAGATGAAGAACCTTTCTTGCCTTTGTTACTAGTTTGTCTAGATTTAACTTGTGGCATGAATGTAGACAAGAGTAATCGTTTGGCTAGATAAGATGAAGTCTTCTTTCGGAGATCGTCATTGATAGCTTTAAGAAACTCATGTTCTTGCTCCAAGTTGAGCTTCTCGAAGCGTAGCTTCTCATGAGTCCTTACAAGCTCTCTATGATCTTCTAGAGTAGATTCATGGGCTAACTCAAGAGTGTTTAATTCTTTAGTTAGTCGTTCTATTTTCATCTTATCATCATCAAGCGACTTATCTTGACTAGCATGAGAATTATCAAGTTCATTTTGACTAACGTCACTAGTTTCATCATAGAGCAAGTCATCATCACAAAGTAAATCATCTTCATCACTATTGAAATCAAGATACTCGGGGTGTGATACCTTGGGGCCTTTAGCCATGAAGCAACTTCCACTCCCTTCATTTGGTGAATCATATACATCATAGGAGTTGGTAGTCACTAGTGCAAGTCCGGCAACACCTTCATCCTGACTATAGTCGGAGTTGGAGTGATAGCTTATCTCGGAGTTGTTGTCGGAGTCAGAGCCGGAAACCCATTCACCAACATGAGCTTGATGTCTTCTTCTTGTGTAGCTCTTGGTGTACTTGTCCTTCTTCTCCGAGTCCCTACTTCTCCTTGAGGGTCTTCGTTCATAACGATCATCTCTACTCCTTCTCTCTCTTTGAGGTGATTCATTCCTTGAGCTTCGTCTTCTAGGTGACTCTTCTCTTCGTTTGTAGGGAACCGTACACTCATTGGAGTAGTGTCCGGGCTTCCCACAATTGTAGCAGTTTCGGTCACGACTTGACGAACGCTTCTCTTCATATCTTGAGTTGGAGCTTCGTTCTTTGCCTCTATTCTTGTAGAACTTGTTGAATTTCTTGACCATGAGGCTTATCTCTTCATTGGTGACAAGGTTGTCGCTTGAAGTTGTGGGAGCATCACTTGTGGCTTTGTAAGCACCGCTAGACTTGTTGTGAAGCTCTTCTTTGTCCTTGAGTGTCATCTCATGAGCAACAATCCTTCCAATGACTTCCGTAGGCTTGAGATCTTTGTAGTTGGGCATCATTTGCATCAATGTGCACACGGTGTCATATCTTTCATCCAAAGCTCGAAGTATCTTCTTGATGATGAATTTGTCGGTCATTTCTTTGCTTCATAAGCCGGCAATCTCATTGGTGATTAGAGCTAGCCTAGAGTACATCTCTGCGACTCCTTCACCATCCTTCATCTTGAACTTGTCAAGTTGACTTTGAAGAACATCCAACTTGGATTCTCTCACGGATTCGGTACCTTCGTGCATATCAACCAAAGTATCCCAAATCTCTTTTGCATTCTCAAGATGGCTAATTTTGTTGAATTCTTCGGGGCATAGGCAGTTGAAGAGAATATCACATGCTTGAGCGTTTTATTGCAACATCTTCAATTCATCCGCGGTCGCTTCACGATCCGGTTCCTTTCCATCACCAAAGAATTCACCTTGCAAGCTAACACGAACAACAGCCCATACTGCGGGGTTATGACCAAGAATATGCATTTTCATTTTGTGCTTCCAACTAGCAAAATTAGTGCCATCAAAGTACGGACCTCTACGGTGATAATTTCCCACACTAGACGCCATACTCTCCTAGGTTGTGAGACCAATGCAATGGAGACCACAGCTCTGATACCACTTGTAGGACCGAAAGTATGTCTAGAGGGGGGTGATTAGACTACTTGACCAAATAAAAATTCTACCTTTTCCCAATTTTTAGTGTTGGTAGATTTTAGCAATGATAGCAAGTCAAGTACACCCTACACATGCAATTCTAAGAGTATAGCAACGGAAAGTAACAACAAGCATGTATAGTAGAGGGTAGGAAGGAAGATCAAACGCAATTTGTAGACACGAAGATTTTTCTCGTGGTTCCGATAGGTGGTGCTATCGTATGTCCACGTTTATGGACTCTTCAACCCACGGAGGGTAACGGTCGCGAGAGTCCACGGAGGGCTCCACCCATAAGGGTCCACGAAGTAGCAACCTTGACTATTCCATAACGGCTTCCGTCCACGAAGGATTAGCCTCACTATGGGTAGATCTTCATGAAGTAGGCGATCTCCTTGCCCGTACAAACTTCTTGGTTCAACTCCACAACACGAAGTAGGAGGCTCCCAAGCGACACCTAACCAATCTAGGAGGCACCACCCTCCAAAAGGTAATAGGCTCGGTAATGTCGATGAACTCCTTGCTCTTGTGCTTCAAGATGATAGACTCCTCAACACACAATCACTCTCTCACAGATTTGGTTTGGTAGAAGAGATTGATTTGGTGGAAAGCAACTTGGGGAGGCTAGAGATCAATATTCATATGGATGGAGTGGAATAGCTTGATCTCAACACATGAGTAGGTGGCTCTCTCTCAGAAAATAAGATAGGGCAAGTATGGAATAGTTTTGAGTGCTTTTCATGCGAGTGGGTGGTGGTGAAGGGGTATATATAGGCATCCCCCAAAATCCAACCGTTACACCTAAAGTGACCAACTCGGTGACACCAATGTGTGAATCTCGATGGTACCGAAGTGACCAAAAGGCAGTAACTTTTGCATCTCGGTGAGACCGATATATAATTCTCGGTGGTACCGATTAGGTGACCAACGGTCAGATTGCGCAACTCGGTGACGCCGATCCAGAAAACTCGGTGGTACCGATTTTGTGAATCGAGGTAATAGAAAGTTGGCAACCCAAACTCGGTGGCACTGAAGTGGAATCGGTTGCACCGATGTGCTAGGGTTTGGCATGGGTCTGTCTGAGTTTGGGAATCGGTGGCACCGAGTGGGAAGTGTTGGTTGCACCGATTTTGGATATTTGACTTTGGACAGACTTTTGTGGAAGAGCTTGTGGGTGTTTTTGGTGACTATCTCTTGTGCACGTGGAGCATCTTGTTCACCAACAGTACCTTACCCCCTTTTAATAGTATTGGCTTTCCTATGGACTCAAAGTGATTTCTCACAAAGTAAAATGTAGAGTCCTCTTGCTTGAAGCTTTGCCAATCCATTTCCTTGCATCTTGGGGTATCTCCACAATCCTTTTGCCATCCCTATCATTGAACTTTTCCTGAAATATGCTTAGTGGAAACATTAGTTCAATGACATATATGTTGTTATTAATTACCAAAACCACCAAGGGAGCAAATGTGCTTTCAGTTCGGACCCCACTCGGAAGTGGTAACAGTCCTACGTCTCGAGCCCTGTGGCTGTGTGTTTTCCTTGTATGGGTATCTGATTACAGAGAGTTCGTAACCCTTGCTCTGGCGTTGGAGGGCAGCTTATATAGAGTGCGCCGCCATCAACCGAGCGCCATCACTAGGGCCATTAATGCTAGTAACTAAAGGGGTTACTAGAAACTGCTAAGTTAACTACAGCCATTACATGTAACGTGGTCTTTACAATACTTAAGGCGTATTAAGTCCCTCGAGCGTTGCCTCTCCCACGACGGTCGTGCTCCTTTGTATCCGAGTGTCCCGAAAGGCGCCGAGTGATGAGTGACGTCCGAGTGACTTTCTAGGTTTCGAGTGCAGCTTGTGCATTCATCCGAGAGTTGAGGTGAACGAAGGACTTCCATGAACTTGTAGGACCCCAGGGGTGTACTAGTATAGAGGTATGTGACCCTACCTAGGGTAGGTGACCTCATCAGTTGCCCCCGAATCGATTGAGTCTCAGGGGACCGAGTGACCTGCATGTCACGATTCTGAAACCGCCTCGGGAGCGTTTTGAAAACAGATTGGACCTTTTCCAGCTCGGTGTTCGAGCCGTAATCGATTCAAGGTGTAATGTCTTCCGAATGTCCCTCACAGCCCGGACTGCCCGGGCCACTCGGTTCAAGTTTGACCAACTCTCGGGAGAGATGAACCTCGAGCTTGATGCTGTCATTAGAACTTTTGCCTGATCTTCATTTGGAAGTTTCAGGAGTGTTTGGAGATCAATCCGAGTGTCAATGAAACTTTGTCCACTCGGTGGAAGTTTGACCAGTCATTAGACACTCGGTTAAATTTGGTACGTCGGAACGCTCGAGTCCACTCGAAATGCGGCGTCGCAAAATCTTCGGCGATTTCAAAATCGCCGGGTAGCGTGCGTGCGTGATTGTGATGGTTGTGTCAGAGGCATGGGGGAGGTGGCCGTGGCGCCTCGATTTCCGCACCGCCAATTTCGCCACGCGTCCCCACTACTCTGCCCCGAGGATTTGGCGGATCTGGGCTCGTCCGTTGATTGCACGGCCTTACCAAATCCGACGACTGGAAATCAGCCGAACAGGGGTATAAAAAGAGGACCGGGGGGGAGGCAAGGAGAAGATATCCTCTCTTTCTCCTCCCAATCTCCACTGTAGCTCCACCGTGAGCTCCGCTAGCACCACCAAACAGCCGATTCGCCGCCGACCCTCGCCGGAGATGTCGAGGAACTCCACTGCCAAGGCCGAGAAGGCGAAGAAGGCTTCGCGCGACTCCTCCTCGAGCGCGGGCGGCTCGGCTAGCTTCGTCCAAGGCGAATGGTTGGCGCCCCGAGTCGTCGCCAGCCGATTGAAGTAGTACGAGAGCCAAGGCCTCCTCGCCCCGGGGAGCTGGCGGCTGCCGGATAAGGGAGAAGTCGAACCCGCGCCGCGCGGAGGCGAACGGGTACTCCTTACCACTCATATCAACCAAGGGTTTTCGCTCCCGCCTCATCCTTTCTTCCGGGCTTTCTTGGATTTCTTTGGGGCTCAACTGCATCATCTCCCTCCCAATTCCATCACATACTTAGCCGCTTTCGTCTCCCTATGTGAGAAATTTCTTGGCTGTCACCCGCATTGGGGCTTTTTCAAACACTTGTTCACTTGTCGAATGATGACGGTAAACAAAACCAGAGGAAGAGAAAACAAACATAGCTCAGTTATGTGGGGGATTGGGAATCTAGTTGAGGGGCAAAGGTAGCTTCCCCACACTAAATTTTCCAAATACAGTCAAGGGTTGGCAATCCACATGGTTTTACTGTAATGACGTCTCAGTCGGTGAGGGTCAGTCGGGCCTTCCCCCATATTCCACCGAACGCATTCAGCGGCTTCCAAAGCTGAACGTGTCCAAGGAGGAGAAGGTCGACGTAGATTTTCTCATGATCGCACTGGTAGCTTTAGTGAAACAGGGCGTCAATAGGCTGGATTTACTGGAGGTCTTCTTCCAGAGAAGGATCCAGCCACTTCGGGCCAGAGCCCATCCCATGTGGCAGTACTCGGGTCCGAGTGATGTCACTCGCACGCACCCAGAAGAGCTCAGCGCCGAAGCAGTGGCGAACAAACTGAAGGCCATAACTCCAGCTCGGGACAACCCCAGGGGGTCGAGGCTCGTGCCGCCGTACTCGACCAACCACTTGCCGAGTGAGGTAAACTCCGAATGCCAGTACTTCCGAGTGATGTGATTTTCCTTTGACAAGTTTTGATCTTTGCGACTTCCGTTTCCACAGGGTTACACGAACATGGAGAGCTTGATTCCCGTGGGTGCCAATGCGACCACAGACGTGGCCAGCGACAATGAGCGCCGTGGAGACTCGGGCGGGGAAGAAGAGTCTGAAGATGGAAACGATGGTGAAGAAGAGGAGGAGGAGTCTGACCCGGGAGATGAGGCGGAATCTTCCCCTTCAGAAGGGGTGCTTCCCGAGCCCCGTTCCAAGGCCCGCCAAGACCCTGGAGTCCACGGAAGCCGTACGGGTGGTCCGGGTGCTGCTAAGCCTTCCGCGAACATCCCTCTCACTTGGACTTCGAAGCGTGGGCGCAGCGATCCCGTCATATCTCCAGAGAAGACTGCGAAGCAAGCGAAGATCACGACCAGTAAACCCCGGAAGGCAGCCTTGCCCAAGACCAAGATGAACGTGCCAATGGACTCCACGTAAGTTTCTTCACGCCGATTGACATTTCAAGTGATTAACCGATTAGAGTAAGCAATCCGAATGACTTTGATGCAGGGCCGACACTTCATCTGCCTCGCTAGGGAAGAACAAGGCTGAAACTAAAGCGGCAACATCAAAAGGTATCACTCGTCTTTGCCTATTTGTGAATTTCGGATAATTTGTTTCTCCTGTCGGCTCATTTCCGAATGACTGTCGCTTGTATGTAGTGCCGCGTGAGGTGATCCAGATTGACGCGGACGAACAAGTGGACCCGTCGAATCCTGCTGTTGACGCGGACGTCGTGATGCGAGATGTCTCGCCTGTCCAGGAGCTGCCTCAGGCCCAAGGAACTTCTTCAAGGGCAAGATCAGCACACGGAACTCCTCCTCCAACTCCCCCTGTGACCAACATCATCGGTCTGCAACGCATCCCGGAGGACCAAGTGGGAGCAAGCAAGGAGGCGCTAATCCCGCTGAAGTTGATGAACGACAAGTTGAAGGAGGCCCGCGATGTCGGCGAGGCTCTGGAGGAGACTGTCCAAGTAAGTACTCTCGTAAGTACCTTCTTTAGACATAATATTTGTGTTGAAAATGTTTTCAGAATCTTGTAGAATCCCGAGTGAGTTTACGTAGAGTCCCGAATGGGTTTACATCAGTAGTGGGAGTACACCCACTGGGTGTTTTAGGTAGTAGAATCCGAATGGCAAGATACTTGTCGAAGAGGATGCGGTGATGGTCCATGGATCAGAGCCTCTCGACGTTGACCGTCGGGGTGTAGAACCTGTGGTTCTCCACTGGGGGCGCGCTGAGCGAACGCAGTGGGTGTAGTCCCCGAGGCTACCGTCGCCTGAAGCAGTCAGTGACAGTCTCCAAATCCGAGTGTTGAAGTAGTAGGATCCGAATGATGAGATACTTGTCGAAGAGGATGTGGTGATGGTCCATGGACCAGAACCTCTCGACATCGACCGTCGGGGTGCAGAACCTGTAGTTCACAAGTGGGGGCGCGCTGAGCGAACCCAATGGGTGTAGTCCCCGAGGCTGCCGTCGACTGAAGCAGTCGACGACAGTCTCAAAATCCAAAAGTTGAAGTAATAGGATCCGAATGATGAGATACTTGTCGAAGAGGACGCGGTGATGGTCCATGGACCAGAGACTCTCGACGTTGACCATCGGGGTGTAGAATGCGGACGTCGTGATGCGAGATGTCTCGCCTGTCCAGGAGCTACCTCAGGCCCGAGGAACTTCTTCAAGGGCAAGATCAGCACTCGGAACTCCTCCTCCAACTCCCCCTGTGAACAACATCATCGGTCTGCAACACGTCTCGGTGGACCAAGTGGGAGCAAGCAAGGAGGCGCTAATCCAGCTGAAGTTGATGAACAACAAGTTGAAGGAGGACCACGATGTCGGCGAGGCTCTGGAGGAGACTGTCCGAGGAAGTACTCTCGTAAGTACCTTCTTTAGACATAATATTTGTGTTAAAAATGTTTTCAGAATCCTGTAGAATCCCGAGTGAGTTTACGTAGAGTCCCGAATGGGTTTACATTAGTAGTGGGAGTACACCCACTAGGTGTTTTAGGTAGTAGAATCCGAATGGCGAGATACTTGTCGAAGAGGATGCGGTGATGGTCCATGGACCAGAGCCTCTCGACGTCGACCGTCGGGGTGTAGAACATGTGGTTCTCCACTGGGGGCGCGCTGAGCGAACCCAATGGGTGTAGTCCCCGAGGCTGCCGTCGACTGAAGCAGTCGGCGACAGTCTCAAAATCCGAAAGTTGAAGTAATAGGATCCGAATGATGAGATACTTGTCGAAGAGGACGCGGTGATGGTCCATGGACCAGAGCTTCTCGACGTCGACCGTCGGGGTGTAGAACCTGTAGTTATCCAGTGGGGGCGCGCTGAGCGCACCCACTGGGTGTAGTCCCTGAGGCTGCTGTCGACTGAAGCAGTCGGCGAGAGTCTCAAAATCCGAAAGTTGAAGTAATAGGATCCGAATGATGAGATACTTGTCGAAGAGGACGCGGTGATGGTCCATGGACCAGAGCCTCTCGACGTCGACTGTCGGGGTGTAGAACCTGTAGTTCACCAGTGGGGGCACGCTGAGCGAACCCACTGGGTGTAGTCCCCGAGACTGCCGTTGACTGAAGCAGTCGGCGACAGTCTCAAAATCCGAATATTGAAGTAATAGGATCCGAATGATGAGATACTTGTTGAAGAGGATGCGGTGATGGTCCATGGACCAGAGCCTCTCAACGTCGACCATCGGGGTGTAGAACTTGTAGTTCACCAGTGGGGGCGCACTGAGCGAACCCACTGGGTGTAGTCCCCGAGGCTGCCGTCGACTGAAGCAGTCGGCGACAGTCTCAAAATCCGAATATTGAAGTATAGGATTCGAATGATGAGATACTTGTCGAAGAGGATGCGGCGATGGTCCATGGACCAGAGCCTCTCGACGTCGACCGTCGGGGTGTAGAACCTGTAGTTCACCAGTGGGGGCGCGCTGAGCGAACCCACTGGGTGTAGTCCCCGAGGCTACATAGACAACACTGTGTCCCTAGTAAGCCTCTAGTTGACTAGCTCGTTAATCAAAAGATAGTGAAGGTTTCCTAGCCATGGACATGAGATGTCATTTGATAACAGGATGACATCATTAGGAGAATGATGTGATGGACAAGACCCAAACTATAAACGTAGCATATGATCGTGTCAGTTTATTGCTATTGTTTTCTGCATGTCAAGTATCTGTTCCTATGACCATGAGATCATGCAACTCCCTGACATCGGAGGAGTACCTTGTGTGTATCAAACGTCGCAACGTAACTGGGTGACTATAAAGGTGCTCTACAGGTATCTCCGAGGGTGTCTGTTGGGTTGGCATGGATCAAGACTGGGATTTGTTACTCCGTGTGACGGAGAGGTATCTCAGGGCCCACTCGGTAATACAACATCACAATGAGCCTTGCAAGCAATGTGACTAAAGTGTTAGCCACGAGATCTTGTATTACAGAACGAGTAAAGAGACTTGCCGGTAACGAGATGGAACTAGGTATAGAGATACCGATGATCGAATCTCGGGCAAGTAACATACCGAAGAACAAAGGGAACAGCATACGGGATTAACTGAATCCTTGACATAGAGGTTCGACCGATAAAGATCTTCGTAGAATATGTAGGAGCCAATATGGGCATCCAGGTCCCGCTATTGGTTATTGATCGTAGAGGTGTCTCGGTCATGTCTACATAGTTCTCGAACCCGCAGGGTCTACACACTTAACGTTTGGTGACGATTAGTATAGTTGAGTTATTTTGTTGGTGACCGAAGGTTGTTCGGAGTCCCGGATAAGATCCCGGACATGACGAGGGTCTCCGGAAGAGTCCGGAGGTAAATATTAATATATGTGATAATAGTGTTGTGATCTTCGGAAGGGTTCCAGAATTCACCGGAAGAGGTTCCGGATGTTTACCGAAGTGTTCGGGTGCAGCAATACTTTATATAGGCCAAAGGGGTAAAACCCACGTGGTATTGGAAAGTGCAAAAGGAAGTTTTGCTGCTGCCTTAAGCGGTACTACCGCTGGTAAGGCAGTACTACCGCTCGTGAGCGGTACTACCGCTTGTGCGCGGTACTGCAGGGATCCGAGTTGGACTCTTTCCCTGCGGGCCAAACCGACCTTGTGCGGGCAAAACCGACCTGGAGGAGGCTTTTACTCCAAGTTTAGACCCCAAGGCTCAACATATAAATAGAGGGGCAGGGCTAGCACATGGGACATATTAAGATTTCCCAAGCCGTGTGTCGGCAACCCTAACCCTCTAGTTCTCCCGTCATAATCTCCGTAGTGCTTGGCGAAGCCCTGCAAAGATTGTTCCTCACCACCATCACCACGCCGTCGTGCTGCCGGAACTCATCTACTACTTCACCATCGCTCGCTGGATCGAGGAGGTGAAGGCGTCATCAAGCCGTACGTGTGTTGAACGCGGAGGTGCCGTCCGTTCGGCACTAGTTCGTGATCGGATCGAGGGACGACTTGCGATTTGGATCGCGGAGACGTTCGACTACATCAACCGCGTTTCTTAACGCTTCCGCTTAGCGATCTACAAGGGTATGTAGATTCACTCTCCCACTCGTAGTTGCTCATCACCATGGATAGATCTTGTGTGTGCGTAGGAAAATTTTTGTTTCCCATGCAACGTTCCCCAAAAATAATGGGAAGAATTTCGATTCGGATGAGTTCCGTGAGTTTTGTCACTCTCAAGGTACTCGGGTCAATTATGCTTCTGTAGCTCACCCGCAGTCGAACGGACAGGCAGAACAAGCCAACGGAATGATTCTTCAAGGATTGAAACCCTGATTGATGAGTGACCTGGAGATTGCTGCTGGTGCGTGGGTTGAGGAATTACCTTCTGTCTTGTGGGGCATTCGGACGAACCCGAATCGTTCCACCAAGCGCACTCCTTTCTTCATGGTATACGGATCCGAAGATGTTTTGCCGAGTGACATTCGCCACAACGCTCCCCGGGTGGAGCTCTATAACGAAGACGAAGCCGAAGTGGCACGCCAGGACGGCCTTGACCTTTTGGAAGAGGAAAGAGAGCAAGCCCTAATCAGGTCGACGCTTTACCAGCAAGACTTGAGGCGTCTTTATGACACGCAAGTCAGAAGACGTGCTTTCCAGGAAGGTGATCTCGTCGTCCGACTGGATCAGCAGAAGCCACACAAGCTAGCGCCTCCGTGGCAGGGGCCCTTTATCATCTCCAAAGTTCTCAACAATGGAGCTTATCGGTTGTACAACATTGTTGACGATAAGGAAGAGCCCCGAGCGTGGAACGCGGATCTGCTCCGCAAATTCTATACCTAGTGTTAAGACACTTTGCCATCTTTGTAATACACTTCCGAGTGAACCTCATGAATAAAGTATCTACTTTCTCAGTTCTTTGTTTAAACTGTTTACTACTCCGAGTGAGGATTTCATCCACACTCGGGGGCTTAGCTGTGATCCTGTATCGCCTAAGTAAAAATTACTCTGAGTGAGCATTTCATCCACACTCGGGGGCTTAGCTGCGATCCTGTATCGCCTAAGTAAAAACTACTCTGAGTGAGGATTTCATCCACACTCGGGGGCTTAGCTGCGATCCTGTATCACCTAAGTAAAAACTATTCCGAGTGAGGATTTCATCCACACTCGGGGGCTTAGCTGTGATCCTGTATCGCCTAAGTTAAAAACTACACCGAGTGTGGACTTCATCCACACTCGGGGGCTTAGCTGCGATCCTATATCACCTAAGTAAAAACTACTCCGAGTGTGGACTTCATCCACACTCGGGGGCTTAGATACGATCCTGTATCGCCTAAGTAAAAACTACTCCGAGTGAGGACTTCATCCACACTCGGGGGCTTAGCTGCGATCCAGTATCGCCTAAGTAAAAACTACTCCGAGTGAGGACTTCATTCACACTCGGGGACTTAGCTGCGATCCTGTATGGCCTAAGTAAAAAACTACTCCGATTGAGGACTTCGTCAACATTCGGGGGCTTAGCTGCGATCCTGTATCGCCTAAGTAAAAACTACTCCGAGTGAGGACTTCATCCACACTCGGGGACTTAGCTGCGATCCTGTATCGCCTAAATAAAAACTACTCCGACTGAGGACTTCATCCACATTCGGGGGCTTAGCTGCGATCCTGTATCGCCTAAGTAAAAAGTACTCCGAGTGAGGACTTCATCCACACTTGGGGGCTTAGCTGCGATCCTGTATTGCCTAAGTAAAAACTACTCCGAGTGAGGAATTCATCCACACTCGGGGACTTAGCTGCGATCCTGTATCGTCTAAGTAAAAACTACTCCGAGTGTGGACTTCATCCACACTCAGGGGCTTAGCTGCGATCCTGTATTGCCTAAGTAAAAACTACTCCGAGTGAGGACTTCATCCACACTCGGGGACTTAGCTGCGATCCTGTATCGTCTAAGTAAAAACTACTCCGAGTGTGAAATTCATCCACACTCGGGGCTTAGCTGCGATCCTGTATCATCTAAGCAAAATCTACTCTGAGTGTGGACTTCATCCACACTCGGGGGCTTAGCTGTGATCTTGTATCGCCTAAGTTAAAAACTACTCCGAGTGAGGACTTCGTCCACCCTCGGGGGCTTAGCTGCGATCATGTATCGCCTAAGTTAAAAATTACACCGAGTGAGGACTTCATCCGCACTCGGGGACTTAGCTGTGATTCTGTATCGCCTAAGTTAAAAATCCGCATTCGACAAAAGTGCAAACAAACATCTAAAATGATTAAGCAAAGGCATTCAAATGTCATGAAGTTCAAAGCAAAAGTGCAGATAACCGGAGCCGCAAAGTCACGTCGAAAGTATCAGTACAGGACCACTCGGCATTCCGAGGCAAATGAAATTTAAAGTCTTTTCCCGACGATCAGTCGGACGGTGATGGAGAAGCTGCGTCTGTAAAGGTGTCCAGGTCGATGACGTCCGTAATACGAGTGGCGGCTGGCAAGAAAGTCTCCATGAAGTCATCGGTCTTGGCATTCTTTTTGTTGATGACCTTCAGCGACTTCAGCTTTTCCTCATCCAAGCCTATGCAGTGCACACGAACAAGGGAAAGGGCGATGTCTGCCCCAGCCCGAGCTGCGGACTTCTTCCATAATTGGACTCGGCGGGGCACATCATTCAGACGGTTGATAAGAACATCCAAGTCACTCGGGAGCTCTTCCTCGGGGTCGGTTTCCTTGTCGATCTCCTTGGCGGCTTCGCGCAGGCGGTTGAGGAAATGAGCTACCTCCGTGGTGCGCTCGTCTAGGCGAAGCAACGCAAGTGCTGCACTATCGTTGAAAAGCCCAGCACTCAGATCCAGTTCTTTTTCAATCTTGGAAGTTTCTTCTTCTTCATCCGTGCATAAGTCTGATAGACATTCGGGAGGGAAAAAGTAAGAGGGGAAGCAAGTTAAGTTGGAAAGATTCGTGGTTTGACCAGGCCGAGTGCGTACCTTTGTGCCTCTTGTTCATTTCATCAGTAGTCCTCCACAAGCTTCTCAAGCTCAGCCTTCTTGGCTGAGATGCCCTTCAGCTTAGCTTCAGCCTCAACAGCCTCTAGGGTGCTCCTCTTGGCAACATCCTCCAACGTCTTCTTCTCCTCCTCCCACTTCCCGAATGCCTTCAGTTTGTCCTCCGCCTCCTTGGCCTTCCGACTAGCTTCCTTCTGGGCAAGTGCTAGGTCATTGTCCTTCTTCTCCAAGGCAATCTTCATGGTCTCTATAGAAATGGAAACCCGCGTACATCTGGCGGAGTACTTTCAGTCAGACTGGGAAAAGGATCGAACTTAAAGTACTCGGTCGAAATCTGAGTACCTCCGAGTGTCAATTTCTCCTGCTCCAGACGTGCATTCTTAGTCTTCTCAGTTTCGAGGTTGCGACGCAGCTCCTGCACCTCCTCCTTGAGAGTTTTATAGCGAGATCCGATCTCGCACACACCCTACATACGACGACAACAATAACGAAGAATATCAGAGCTGGCAATCAGATACAATGTAGAGGTACAACGGAATTCGGATTTTGAGACTGTCACCGACTGCTTCAGTCGACGGCAGCCTCGGGGACTAGACCCACTGGGTCCGCTCAGCGCGCCCCTAGTGGAGAACTACAGGTTATACACCCCGACGGTAGACGTCGAGAGGCTCTGGTCCATGGACCATCACCGCATCCTCTTCGACAAGTATCTCATCATTCGGATCCTACTACTTCAACTTTCAGATTTTGAGACTGTCGCCGACTACTTTAGTCGACGGCAGCCTCGGGGACTACACCCAGTGGGTTCACTCAGTGCGCCCCCACTGGTGAACTACAGGTTCTACACCCCGACGGTCGACGTCGAGAGGCTCTGGTCCATGGACCATCATCGCATCCTCTTCGACAAGTATCTCAACATTCGGATCCTATTACTTCAATATTTGGATTTTGAGACTGTCGCCGACTGCTTCAGTCAACGGCAACCTCGGGGACTACACCCAGTGGGTTTGCTCAGCGCGCCCCCACTGGTGAACTACAGGTTCTACACCCCCATGGTCGATGTCGAGAGGCTCTGGTCCATGGACCATCACCGCGTCCTCTTTGACAAGTATCTCATCATTCGGATCCTATTACTTCAATATTCGGATTTTGAGACTGTCGCCGACTGCTTCACTCGACGACAGCCTCGGGGACTACACCCAGTGGGTGCGCTCAGCGCGCCCCCACTGGAGAACTACATGTTCTACACCCCGACGGTCGACGTTGAGAGGCTCTGGTCCATGGACCAACACCGTGTCCTCTTCGACAAGTATCTCATCAGTCGGATCCTATTACTTCAACTTTTGGATTTTGAGACTGTCGCCGACTGCTTCAGTCGACGGCAGCCTCGGGGACTACACCCACTGGGTTCGCTCAGCGCGCCCCCACTTGTGAACTACAGGTTCTGCACCCCGACGGTCGACGTCGAGAGGCTCTGGTCCATGGACCATCACCACATCCTCTTCGACAAGTATCTCATCATTCGGATCCTACTACTTCAACACTCGGATTTGAAGATTGTCACCGACTACTTCAGTCGACGGCAGCCTCGGGGACTACACCCACTAGGTTCGCTCAGCGCGCCCCCAGTGGAGAACCACAGGTTCTACACCCCGACGATCGACGTCGAGAGGCTCTGGTCCATGGACCATCACCGCATCCTCTTCGACAAGTATCTCGCCATTCAGATTCTACTACCTAAAACACCCAGTGGGTGTACTCCCACTACTGACGTAAACCCATTCGGGACTCTACGTAAACTCACTCGGGATTCTACAGGATTCTGAAAACATTTTCAACACAAATATTATGTCTAAATAAGGTACTTACGAGAGTACTTACTCAGACAGTCTCCTCTAGAGCCTCGCCGACATCGTGGGCCTCCTTCAACTTGTCGTTCATCAACTTCAGCTGGATTAGCGCCTCCTTTCTTGCTCCCAGTTGGTCCTCCGGGACGCGTTGCAGACCGATGATGTTGGTCTGAGGGGGTCTGGAGGAGGAGTTCCGAGTGCTGATCTTGCCCTTGAAGAAGTTCCTCGTGCCCGAGGCAGCTCCTGGACAGGCGAGAAGTCTCGCATCACGACGTCCACGTCAACAACAGGATTCGGCGGGTCCACTTGTTCGTCCGCATCAATCTGGATCACCTCACGCGGCTCTGCATACAAGCAACAGTCATTCAGAAATGAGCCGACAGGAGAAACAAAGGATCCGGAGTTCACAAATAGGCAAAGCCGAGTGATACCTTTTGATGTTGCCGCATCAGTTTCAGGCTTGTCCTTCCCTAGAGAGGCAGATGAAGTGTCGGCCCTGCATCGAAGTAATTTGGATTGCTTACTCTAATTGGTTAATCACATGAAATGTCAATCGGCGTGAAGAAACTTACGTGGAGTCCACTGGCACGTTCATCTTGGTCTTGGGCAAGGCCGCCTTCCGGGGTTTACTGGTCGTGATCTTTGCTTGCTTCGCAGTCTTCTCTGGAGATATGACGGGATCACTGCGCCCACGCTTCGAAGTCCGAGTGAGAGGGATGTTCACGAAAGGCTTGGCAGCACCCGGACCACCCGTACGGCTTCCGCGGACTCCAGGGTCTTGGCGGGCCTTGGAATGGGGCTCGGGAAGCACCCCTTCTGAAGGGGAAGATTCCGCCTCATCTCCCGGGTTAGACTCCTCCTCCTCTTCTTCACCGTCGTTTCCATCTTCAGACTCTTCTTCCCCGCCCGAGTTGCCACGGCGCTCGTTGTCGCTGGCCACGTCTGCGGTCGCGTTGGCACCCGCGGGAATCAAGCTCTCCATGTTCGTGTAACTCTGTGGGAACGGAAGTCGCAAAGATCAAAACTTGTCAAAGGAAAACCACATCACTCAGAAGTACTGGCATTCGGAGTTTACCTCACTCGGCAAGTGGTTGGCCGAGTACGGCGGCACGAGCCTCGACCCCCTGGGGTTGTCCCGAGCTGGAGTTATGGCCTTCAGTTTGTTCGCCACTGGTTCGGCGCTGAGCTCTTCTGGGTGCGTGCAAGTGACATCACTCAGACCCGACTACTGCCACATGGGATGGGCTCTGGCCTGAAGTGGCTGGATCCTTCTCTGGAAGAAGACCTCCAGTAAATCTAGCCCGTTGACGCCCTGTTTCACTAAAGCTACCAGTGCGATCACAAGCAAATCTACGTCGACCTTCTCCTCCTTGGACACGTTCAGCTTTGGAAGCCGCCGAATGCGTTCGGTGGAATATGGGGGAAGGCCCGACTGACCCTCACCGACTGAGACGTCATTACAGTAAAACCATGTGGATTGCCAACCCTTGACTGTATCTAGAAAATTTAGGGGGGGGGGGAAGCCACCTTTGCCCCTCAACTGGATTCCCAAACCCCCACATAACTGAGCTACGTTTGTTTTCTCTTCTGAGAGGGCGGTTTTCTTTACCGTCATCATTCGGCAAGTGAACAAATGTTTGAAAAAGCCCCAATGCGGGTGACAACCAAGAAAGTTCTCACATAGGGAGACAAAAGAGGCTAAGTGCGTGATGGAATTGGGAGGGAGATGATGCAGTTGAGCCCCAAAGAAATCCAAGAAAGCCCGAAAGAAAGGATGAGGCGGGAGCGAAAACCCTCGGTCAATATGAGTGGTAAGGAGTACCCGTTTGCCTCCACGCGGCACGGGTTCGACTTCTCCCTTCTCCGGCAGCTGCCAGCTCCCCGGGGCGAGGAGGCCTTGGCTCTCGTACTCCTTCAATCGGCTGGCAGCGACTCGGGGCGCCAACCATTCGCCTTGGACGAAGCCAGCCGAGCCGCCCGCGCTCGAGGAGGATTCGTGCGAAGCCTTCTTCGCCTTCTCGGCCTTGGCGATGGAGTTCCTCGACATCTCCAGCGAGAGTCGGCGGCGAATAGGCTGTCTGGTGGTGCTAGCGGAGCTCACGGTGGAGCTAAAGTGGAGATCGGGAGGAGAAAGAGAGGATATCTTCTCCTTGCCTCCCCCCGGTCCTCTTTTTATACCCCTGTTCGGCTGATTTCCAATCGTCGGATTTGGAAAGGCCGCGCAATCAATGAACGAGCCCAGATCAGCCAAATCCTCGGGGCAGAGTAGTGGGGATGCGTGGCGAAATTGGTGGCGCGGAAATGGAGGCGCCGCGGCCACCTCCCCCACACCTCTAACACAACCGTCACAATCACACGCGCTTCCCCACGATTTCGAAATCGCCAAAGATTTCGCGACGCCGCGTTTCGAGTGGACTCCGCGTTTGCTCAAGCGTTCCGACGTACCAAATTTGACCGAGTGTCTAATGACTGGTCAAACTTCCACCGAGTGGACAAAGTTTCATTGACACTCGGATTGATCTCCAAACACTCCTGAAACTTCCGAATGAAGATCAGGCAAAAGTTCTAATGACAGCATCATGCTCGAGGTTCATCTCTCCCGAGAGTTGGTCAAACTTGAACCGAGTGGCCCGGGCAGTCCGGGCTGTGAGGGCCATTCGGAAGACATTACACCTTGAATCGATTGCGGCTCGAACACCGAGCTGGAAAAGGTCCGATCTGTTTTCAAAACGCTCCCGAGGCGGTTTCAGCATCGCGACATGTAGGTCACTCGGTCCCCTGAGACTCAATCGATTCGGGGGCTACTCACGAGGTCACCTACCCTAGGTAGGGTCACATACCTCTATACTAGGACACCCCTGGGACCTACAAGTTCATGGAAGTCCTTAGTTCACCTCGACTCTCGGATGAATGCACAAGCTGCACTCGGAACCTAGAAAGTCATGAACGCCCCCCATGGAGCAGGCAACTGCTTACCATGAGTCATCCAAATTATGGCCCTGTCATCAGAAGTCCCAAACCAAAAAGTGGCAAAGAACTGTTCAACCAACTCGGCGTCGAATTCATATTTGAATGTCATGATGGGCAAGATATTGAAGTGCTCACAAAGGTCCAGAGCCTCTCGAAAGTACGCATGGTCCTTCTCCAAATGTTCAATGTTGATGGACTTAATCTTGACAAAAATGATTCTTCTTTGCCTTGATCTTGTCGAAGTCCATAGTGGCTTGAACCTTGTTCCAGAAGGGATGACTGATACTTGTGATCTGCGTTGGCTTTTCCGTGAAGAGGAACGGGTGATTGCACCACAATACGGATAAGTATTTCCCTCAGTTAAGAAACAAGGTTTATCGAACCAATAGGAATACCAATTGATGAGGTCACCTACCCTAGGTAGGGTCACATACCTCTATACTAGGATACCCCTGGGGACCTACAAGTTCATGGAAGTCCTTAGTTCACCTCGACTCTCGGATGAATGCACCAGCTGCACTCGGAACCTAGAAAGTCACTCGGACGTCACTCATCACTCGGCGCCTTTCGGGACACTCGGATAGAAAGGAGCATGACTGTCGTGGGAGAGGCAACGTTCGAGGGACTTAATACGCCTTAAGTATTGTAAAGACCACGTTACCTGTAATGGCTGTAGTTAACTTAGCAGTTTATAGTAACCCCTGCAGTTACTAGCATTAATGGCCCTAGTGATGGCGCTCGGTTGATGGTAGCGCACTCTATATAAGCTGCCCTCCGATGCCAGAGCAAGGGTTACGAACTCTCTATAATCAGATACCCATACAAGGAAAACACACAGCCCCAGGGCTCAAGACGTAGGACTGTTACCACTTCCGAGTGGGGTCCAAACTCGTAAATTTCGAGTGTGACACTTATTCCGTAGCTAGGCTTCCCCCTTCTCATTCGTACCCCCCGTACTATTGTCAGGATTACTCCCACGACACAAATCAACAACCGTCTGGAGCAACTGCACACAATAGAGCAAACAATTGCACCCAACGCGGCAAGAGGGTTGTCAATGCCCTTGATCTCGTTATTTGCAAATAAATGAAGTGTGTAGATGATAGTAGATAATTGTAAATTGCAAAATAAAATAAAAATAAATAAATGGCAGCAAGGTAATGATAGCTTTTGTAAATATATAAGTGAATAGACCAGGGGGGCATAGTTTTCCCTAACGGCATCTCTCATGTAGGAAACATACGGTGGGTAAACAAATTACTATTGGGCAATTAATAGAAAAGCGCATAGTTATGTTCATATTCATGGTAATGATCATGTATATATAGGCATCACGTCCATAAGCAAATAGGACGACTCCTGCCTGCACCTATTACTATTACTCCACCAATCGACCGCTATCCAGCATGCATTTAGAGTATTAAGTAAAACAGAGTAATGCTTGGACAACAATGACATGATGTAGACAAGAGAATTCAATTAATATGAACTAACCCCATCGTTTTATTCTTAGTGGCAACAATACAAAGACATGTCTTGTCCCTTTCTGTCACTGGGATATAGAGCACCGCCAGATTGAACCCACTACAACACACCCCTCTCATTAAAAAAATATCAATCTAGTTGGACAAATTATTTCAATAGATCGAAGAGATTTACGAAGCTATAATGATCATGCAATTAATAATAATAATATATGTCAGAGGTGACTCAAATACTTTTCATGAATAATCTGAACATAAACCCACAATTCATCGGATCCCAACAAATGCACCGTACAAAAGAATTACATCGGATAGATCAAAGCGAAGATGCGATGATCATTGTATTGAAGATCAAAAGAGAGAGAGATAGCCATCTAGGTACTAACTACAAACTCGTAGGTCTGTGGTGGACTACTAACACATCACCATGGGAGCAGCAAGGATGATGAGGAAGCCCTCCGTGATCGACCCCCCCTCCGACAAGGCACCGGAACGGAGCTCCAGATGGGATCACGGCGAAACAGAGACTTGCGGCGATGGAAAAAGTGTTTTGGGATGCTCTCTAGGGTTTTTGGAATATATGTGAATTTATAGGCCAGAGAACGGGGGCAGGAGACCCAGCAGGGAGGGACAAGCCATCAGGGCGCGCCGACCCCCCTGGGCACGCCCTGTTGGCTTGTGCCTCCCTCGTGCGGCCTCCGGTCTCTTCCCGAAGCTTCCAGGTCTTCTTTTGGTCTAGAAAAAATCATAAAAAAGTTTTTGGGCAATTGGACTTCGTTTGGTACTGTAAACCTGAAAAGCCAAAAACACGCAGAAAACAGCAACTGGCACAGGGCACTGGGTCAATAGGTTAGTGCTGAAAAATAATATAAATTGGTAAATAAATACTCAAAAAGTATCCTAGGATGATAATATAATAGCATGGCACAATCAAAATTATAGATACGTTGGAGACGTATCAACGACTCATGAGAGAAGCATCCTGAGGACGACATTATGGGTTCTTCTCTCGATATTCCCACATTTTTCTTCAGTTAGATGCAGACTTGACTAGATCCTTCTCCTTGCGAGCAACTGACTTGGCTTTTCACTTGACCTTCCCCTTGTTCCTTGCAGACTACCAACGATGGAGTGATGGTGAAGGTGCAACTTCTGCTTCATCATCGGAATAGATTGTCCTTGCATAATAGGTGCATCCACGCTTGGGTGGAAGATTCACATTCCTGCGACGAGCCTTGGAGCCACTACCACCTAAATCAGACACAAAACAATGAGGGAAAGCCGGTATAAACATATTGCATAAGCCAAGAGGAAACAAAATTGAGAAAGGAAGTAGTAGGGGAGAACTTTAAAAGTTGGGAGTTCAAGCAGTAGTACATCGCACCTAGAGCGGTAGTACCGCTCCAAGCGGTAGTACCACTATGGGTAGAGTGGTAGTATCGCCCGGAAAACTAACGCACGACCTTGCCCAGATCCGGTAGTACGGGAAGATCCAAATTAAAAAAATTCCCCACTAAAAATTCAATCCTCCTATCTAGCAGTCGCACCGCATCCTACTCAAGCCCTAATTTAGCCTAAAATCGAGAAACCACCATGCATGGAAGATTCACATTCTTGCGACGAGCCTTGGAGCCACTACCACCTAAATCAGACACAAAACAATGAGGGAAAGCCGGTATAAACATATTGCATAAGCCAAGAGGAAACAAAATTGAGAAAGGAAGTAGTAGGGGAGAACTTTGAAAGTTGGGAGTTCAAGCAGTAGTACAGCGCACCTGGAGCGGTAGTACCGCTCCAAGCGGTAGTACCACTATGGGTAGAGTGGTAGTACCGCCCGGAAAACTAACGCACGACCTTGCCTAGATCCGGTAGTACGGGAAGATCGAAATTAAAAAATTCTCCACTAAAACTTCAATCCTCTTATCTAGCAGTCACACCACATCCTACTCAAGCCCTGATTTAGCCTAAAATCGAGAAACCACCATGCATTGCCCTAGAAACCTAGATTCAAGAAATAGAACCGTACGAGAGACGAACAAGGCAATATCGGGTTCCATGGCGAGAGGAGATGGTGGGATCGATCCTACCAGACGAAATCGTAGAAGACGACACGAAATCGTCCAGCCCGGGGGGAGGAAAGTGAATGGGTATGGGGGAGTTAGAACTCCTCCTGCCCGACACTTAACTCTTTCCATGACCATCTAAGCGGTAGTACCGCTCGGGGAGCGGTAGCACCACCCCGGTACTACTGCCGGGCAGGAGGCCCAGTAGTACCGCTCATGCGGTAGTACCGTTGGCTTGGGAGGTAGTACTGCTTTGAGCGGCAGTACCGTTTCTTGCTAGAGTTAGTACCGCGTGCAGGTGACAGAACATCCAAGATCAATAGGGGGAAGGCTTGGGTTGGAGACTCAAAAACACAGCAAAGGGAATGAACGCTCCATGATCAACTGATGATTAAAAGAAGAACACTTGTGAAGTGAGCCAAAACTCAAAAAGACCTAAAGTCTAGATAAACCAAATGAAACCACAAGAACCAAATACCTCTCAACGAGAGGGCGGTGGCCGAGGCCACCTATGTAAGAGTCAAATGGTTTGGCACCACGAAGATTTTAACCTTGGGTCCAAGACCAAAACCCATCTTTAAAGCACAAGTACCATCACTAATGGCTAATGTGAAAGATTGTTTTTATTTATGCATAATAAGAGGAGTGTGAGTTCATGAAGAGAACAACACTCCCCCTATGTCCATGCCTACATCTAAAACAAGATATAATGATTAGTGCGGTGGGATATACATTGCCTCAAGCCACATTGCTCAAATCTATGATATTTATCTCATGCCTTAACTTGCGAAATCTTGCTTCATCCAATGGCTTCGTGAAAATATCTGCTAGTTGCTCATTTGTACCTACAAAAGTGCAATTAATCTCTCATCTCTTGATGTGACCCCGGATGAAATGATGATGAATCTCAATGCGCTTCGTCTTGCTATGTTGCACGGGGTTGCAGGAGATCTTGATTGCACTTTCCTTGTCACATAGAAGAGGCACTTTGTCACAAGTGACACCGTAATCCTTTAAAGTTTGCCTCATCCATAGAAATTGTGCACAACAACTTGCAACAGAAACATACTCGGCCTCAGTGGATTTCCTCACCATGTTGCATGACTTTGAATCCAAGAAAGAACTTCAAATAACTTGCAACGGAAACATACACCAACTCACCAAAGAGCTACCAAGGAATTGGAAAGTGGATTTCCTCACCACACGGTCTCCCACCCAATCCAAATAAGAATATCCCATGAGATCAAAGATTGCTCCTTTGGGGTACCATAAGCCAAAGTTTGGGGTATGAGCCAAATATCGAAAGATTCGCTTGACTGCCACAAAGTGGCTTTCCTTTGGTGCGACTTGAAACCATGCACATATTCCCATAATCAACATGATATCTAGTCTAGATGCACAAAGGTAAAGCAAGGATCCAATCATGGAAAGATATACCTTTTGATCCACTGCTTTACCATTGGGATCAATGTCAAGTTCGCACTTGGTTGGCATTTGGTTGGCATTGGAGTCTTTCTTGAATCTCTTGAGCATGTCTTGAGTATATTTGGCTTGGTTGATGAAGGTTCCTTCTCTATGTTGCATGACTTCGAATCCAAGAAAGAACTTCAACTCTGCCATCATACACATATCAAACTTCTCGGTCATTAGTGCGGCAAACTCATCATTGAAAGCTTTGTTAGGAGAACCAAAGATAATATCATCAACATATAGTTTGCATATGAACAATTCCATTTTAACCATCTTAGTAAAAATAGTGGGATCATTTTTCCCAATTTCAAACCCACCATCTTGCAAGAACTTAGTAAGGTTCTCATACCACACATGTGGGGCTTGCTTAAGGCCATAGAGTGCCTTATCAGGTTTATATACATGATTGGGTAACTTGGGATCCTCGAACCCCGGGGGTTGTTTGACATATACCAACTCATTTAAAGGACCATTAAGAAAGACACTCTTAACATCCATTTGTTGCGATTTAAAATCATGATGAGAAGCATATGAAAGCAACATGCGGATAGATTCAAGACGAGCGACGGAAGCAAAGGTTTCACCATAGTCGATCCTCTTGACTTGGGAGTAGTCTTGGGCAACCAATCTCGCCTTATTGTGAATGACTATGCCATGTGCATCTTGCTTATTCTTGAAGATCCATTTGGTACCAATGACATTATGGTTATCCTTTGGCCTTGGCACCAATTGACACACTTTATTGCACTCGAAATTGTTGAGTTATTCAAGCATGACTTCTAGCCAAACCAAATCCTCGAGTGCCTCAAAGACCTTTTGGGGCTCAACACAAGAAATAAACGTGCGATGCTCACAAAAGTTTATTAATTTTCTATGAGTAGTTACCCATTTTCTCAAGCTTCCAAGGACATTCTCAATGATGTTTTCCTTTTGTTTAAGGTTGGAAGAAATCTTGGCGGCCTGACACTCTAGTTGTTCTTCAAGTGAGCCTCGAGGAACATCATCATTATGATCTTGAGCGTCATCATGAGCTTGCTCTTGATCTTGCTCGAGGTCGTGAACATGATCTTGGTCATTAGGTACATCACCATCATCATGAGGTTTATCTTGGCCTTGATCTTGTTCACTTGGTTGAGGGCCTTCACTTTGTTCTTCACAAGAGTGTTGGTCTAGTGTTGATGATGGTTCCACTTGCGTAGAACATTGTCCTTCTCCTTCCATCACAAGGGGTTCCTCAACTGGTAGGAAATGTCCCACACCCATTCTTCTTATGGCTTGAGGGCGATTTCATCACCTACATCACAAAGATCACCTTGCTCCACTTGGGAGCCATTATTTTCATCAAACTCCACATTACACGTCTCCTCAATGAGTCCATTGGACTTGTTGAGGACATGGTAAGCATGAGATTTGTAACATAGCAAACAGATATGCGCTCTTGAGCTCTAGTTTCGAATTTAGACAAACGGGCACCCTTTTTGATAATGAAACACTTACAACCAAACACCCGGAAGTACTTGAGGTTGGGCCTGTTACCGGTAAGTATCTCATATGGAGTCTTGTTCAAGCCTTTGTGGAGGTAGAGCCAATTGCATGCACGACATGCAATGTTGATGGCTTAGGCCCAAAAGCTGTACGAATATTTGAATTCCACCATCATGGTCCTTATCGCGTCCATCAACGTCTGGTTCTTCCTCTTTGCTACACCGTTTTGTTGAAGGGTATAAGGTGCGGAATATTGATTCTCGATCCCGTCATCACTAAGAAACTCATCCAAGGTGTAGTTCTTGAACTCGGTGTCATTGTCGCTTCTAATGATGAAAATCTTTGCATCATGTTGACGTTGAGCTTCATTTGCAAAGTCGATCACGGTTTGTTGGGTCTCGCTCTTCCTCTTGAAGAAATATACCCAAGTGTATCTTGAATAATCATCCAAAATCACCAAGCAATACTTCCTCCCACCAAGACTATCAAAAGATGGAGGCCCAAAGAGATCCATGTGAAGGAGCTCCATCGGCCTCTTGGAAGATATAATTGTTGTCGGTCGGTGAGCCGTCTCATGTAACTTCCCTTCGATACAAGAACTGCAAACACGGTCTTTAGCAAAAATAAGATTTGTTAGTCCACGAACATGGTCCCCATTGAGGAGACTTTGCAAAGATCTCATATTGACGTGGGCTAAATGGCGATGCCAAAGCCACCCCACGTCAAATTTAGCCATTAAATATGTTGCGGTTTTAGTGGGCCTCTCCGATAAGTTGGCCACATAGAGACCGTTCTCAACATATTCGACATAGGAAACTTTAAGAGTCTTGCTCCACAAAAGGGCCACCGTATTATGATCAAGAAAAGTAGAAAAACCCATGACTACAAGTTGATGAACGGAAAGTAAATTGTATGCAAGGGTCTCAACAAGTATGACTTTCTCAATGGTTAGATCTGGAGAGATCACCACCTTGCCAAGACCCAATACCTTTGACATTGACGCATCACCAAATTGGACATGGGAGGGCATATATGAACTAGCTTGAACGTCCACCAACAAGTCCTTGCTTCCGGTCATATGATTTTTCACTCCACTATCGAGCAACCATGAACCTCCATCGGAAGCAAACTGCTACATAAGATCAATACTTGGTTTTATGTACCCATTCTTTAATTGGTCCTTTGATGTTAGTAACAAGGGTCTTAGGAACCCAAATAGACCATTAAATGTACTCATAAGGAGAACCAACAAATTTGGCATAAACATGCCCATCACTAGCACGCCACAAAACATACGAAGGGTTAAAATCCTCGGCATTGTTGGGTGAAGTGGTTTTGCCCCTCTTGGAACCACCATCAACCACCTTGTTCTTCTTCTCCTTAGGAACACCCTCTCCCTCTTTGACGAAGATAGTTTTGAGAGGGAGAGCTTGTTTGGTCTTGTTTTTCTTCTTGGTGTTCTTGTTCTTTTGCTTGGGTGCAAACCCAAGTCCCTCCTTTGCCACAACTTCCTTTTGATTGCTCAAAAGGTCATTGAGATCCTTCTGACCCTGAATGCAAGTGACAATGCCTTTCTCAAGTTGCTCTTTCAACTTGGCATTCTCCTCAACAAAATGAGCATGCTCACAACAAGGGTTAGTAGCATGAGTATTATCAATTAACACAAACAGAGGACAAGTACCAATCTCCTTTGTTAGCTTCAATTGGAGTTGATCATGAGACTCCTTGAGAGACTTATGAGCACTCTTCAGAGCCTTCTGAGCCTTGTCAAGTAACTCAAGCTCCTCCTTGAGTCTAGCATGGCCTACCCCTAGTTCAACATTCTCGGATTGAAGCACGAGCAAGAACTTGAGCATGATCATGATCTTTCTATAATTTAGAAAGGTCACCGTCTTATCACTCTTTATGAGCCATGCGAAGACCTTGCTCTTCCTCAAGAGCATTAGAAAGATCTGCAATCTCATTGGCATAGTCACGGCTATGCCCTTCCATCTTAGTGATGGTCTCTTCATGAGACTTAATGATGTAATTGGCCTCACCTAGTTGTTCCAAGAGAGCAATGAAGTGCTTCTTGGTCTCACCGTTGAGCTTACCCAAGAACTTGTCAAACTCATTTTCATCCACCTTTACCTCCTTCGTTTCATCCACACAATCCGTCAAAGAGAGATAGTAGTGATAGTAGTTTTGATGTTGGAGGTTACCTAGTTGGTGGACTTTGGCTTGAGGCACTTGGCGGGGGCAATGAGGTTCTCGTTGGAGGATTCGAAGAGACACACAAGGGTTGGGGAAGAGGTGGCAATGGCTACAAAGGTCGTTGCAATACCTTCACCACTTGCATCATCATCATCATCATCATCATCATCAGAGTTGTACTCTTGGAGAGCCACCAAGCCCTTTTGGGACACCCTCTTTGTGAAGTTGTTCTTGTTGGGGAAGGACTTGGCCTTGTCTTTGTAGATGAGCTTGCCTCCATTGTCCTCCCTCTTCTCATAGGCGCATCTTATTCTTCCAGTAGGGGTAGTTAGTGACTTCAAAGACATGGCACACAACGGAGATCTTGATCATACCTGCGGTTGACATAACTAAAACTCCTGGTGGTTAAACTAAAATCACACAGAACAAGGGAGAACCTTGCTGATACCAATTGAAAGTGCGTTATATTGACCAAAGGAGGGTAATTGGGCGATTTTAACAAATTCGTCACTGAAGAATTACTTAGTGAAGAAATATAGAGTGACAAAATGCTAAACAACAGATAAAGTACTCAAGTGCATGCGAAATAGAATAACAACAAAGTCATCATGATGAAATGAAGCATACACATGGATAGAGTAGCAAGAAATCAGGGTAAGATAGAGAGAAGCAAAGTGACCGAAGAAATGAGATTGACGAAATTGAGAAAGTCTTCTGTCAAAGACTTCACAACCAGTTAGCAGAGTAAATGGAAGGTTGATTAAATAGAACCTGGTAGGTCAATGAAGACACTGGATTTGTTTGACCAGTTCCAACTATTGTGATAGTTGTACGTCTAGTTAGGGAGGCTTGAGATTGAACTTCGAAGACACTAAGTCTTCACCGTATTCCCCTTGAGCTAGACTCACTTAGACTCTGCCCAATAACTCATGGTAATTCTTCAAGGTAGACTTCCAAAACCTTCACAGACTTGTTCATCGAAACGCCACAATTGAGTCTTGGGTGCTCAGAATATGATGCCTAATCGTGTGGCACATCACAATATTCAAAGGAAAAAAGCGTCAGATCTACACGTGACAATTTCTTTAGTGATGCTCAATCACGTTAGGCTATGGGTGTTTGGGTTTTTCCCCACTTAGGTTTCTCTTAAGCTCGACAGAGGATGGGTTGGTCTAGATGACACTTGTCAGTCTCTCTCTCGGAGCAACTAACCAAGTACTGGTTGTGGGGGCGGCTATTTATAGCCAGGGGCAACCCGACATGGTTTGATATAAATTCCCCTTCAGACATGACCGTTATCAGGATAAGTATCCACTCGACAGCTGGTGCTAGCGCAACAATGGTCAGAAATTTGAACTCAAATTCGTAATGGCTCTCAAATTCCTCATGATAGGAGAGTCGCACTTGCGATAACCCCCTTTGGCTATATGAAGTATTTTGACCTAGAAAATAAAGAGAAGACTTTCAAGATGAAGCACCGCCATCTCGAGGCGGAACCTGGGCACGATCACTTTTGCTCTTCGATGGAGCAATTATGTCGGGGATACTTCCCTTCGGGAGGGGGAAATCGAAGCCGTCGACATCAACAACGATCCTCTCATAGTGAGAGGACCAATATTCATCAATACCATCTCATCTCAAACCCTAGTTCATCTCTTGTTTTCAATCTTTGTCCCAAAACCTCAGATTGGTACTTGTGGGTTAATAGTAGTCTTGATTACATCTTGTATTTGATGCTAGTTGGTTTATTTGGTGGAAGATTATATGTTTAGATCCTTAAGAATATTCAATACACCTCTGATGTTGAACATGAACATGATTAGTAGTTACTTTTGTTCTTGAGGACATGGGAGAAGTCTTGTTAAAGTAATCATGTGAAGTTGGTATTCGTTCAATATTTTGATGATATGTATGTTGTTCTTCCTCTAGTGGTGTCATGTGAATGTCGACTACATGACACTTCACCATCTTTGGGCCTAGGGGAAGTCATTGGGGAGTAATAAGTAGATGATGGGTTGTGAGAGTGACAGAAGGTTAAACCCTAGTTTATGTGTTATTCCGTAAGGGGCTGATTTGGATCCATATGTTTCATGCTATGGTCAAATTTATCTTAATTCTTATTTCGTAGTTGTGGATGCTTGCAAGAGGGGGTAATCATAAGAGGGTTGCTTGTTCAAGTAAGAATAGCACCCTAGCACTGGTGCACCCACATATAAAATTATCAAAGTCATGAATGCGACTCAACTAAACGTGATGAACTTGACTAGATGGAAATTCCCTTGTGTCCCCGAGAACACTTTGCTCACTATAAGACATACTTCCGGCTTGTCCTTTGCTATAAAAAGGATTTGGCCGCCTTGTTGCACTCTTATTACAATTGTTACTTGTTACTTGTTACGAATTATCTTGCTACACAACTATCTATTGTCACCACTTACAACACTTGCAGAGAATATCTTGCTCAAACTCACTAGTCATTTCCTTCAGCTCCTTGTTGGGTTTGACAGTCGTATTTATTGAAAGTATTATGATTGATACCCTATACTTGTGGGTCATAAAGACTCTTTTTTGGCACCTTTGTTGGGGAGTGAAGTTCCTTTGGTAAGTGGAATTTGGTAAGAAAACATTTTTGCTACGTGCCGAAATTTACTGTCACTTGTTATTAGGGAAAGTAATCCTTTGAGGGGCTTGTTTGGGGTATCTTCACCTCAAACAGAAGTGGTAAGAGACTCTCCTCAACCTACTGAATCTAACGAAAATATTTATTATGAAATTCCTTTTTATATTATGGAAAAATTGCGAGCTCATCCTTATGCAGGAGATGGAACCGTGCATCCTGACATTCACTTGATCTTTATAGATGAACTTTGTGGATTGTTTAAGCTTGCATGTATATTAGAGGATGGAGTCAAGAAGAAGTCATTCCCTTTATATTTGGAGGGAAAACAATTTTATGGTACAGACTATTGGATGGACATGGAGTGTGGGAATGGAAGTAGTTGAAACTGGAATTTCATCAGAAGTTTTATCCTATGCACTCGGAATTATATATATAATTTTTGGCCTCGTGAAGGAGAAAGTATCGCTCAAGCTTGGGGGAGACTTAAATACATTATGCACACTTGCCCAATCATGAGCTCTCGAGAGGAATGATTATTCAAAACTTTTATGCTCCGCTTTCTTATAATGATCAAACTATGTTCGATTCTTCCTCGGTTGGTTCTTTTATGAATAAAAGTACCGAATTCAAATGGGATCTTCTTGAGAGAATTAAACACAACTCTAAATATTGGGAAATCAACGAAGGCAATTAGCCAGGTATAACTCTTGAATATGATTGTGTTAAGTCTTTTATATAGACCGATGCATTTCATAAGCTTAATGCAAAATATGGACTTGACTCTGAGATATTAGCAGCTTTCTGTGAATCCTTTGCTACTCATGTATCAAAAATTTCATCCACCTATTGAAGAAAATCATGAACCTGTTATATCCAAAACTGAAACTATTACTTATTGTGCCAACCCAATTGTACCTACCGCTTATATTGAGAAACCTCATTTCCCTGTTAGGATAAAGGAACATGCTAAAGCTACAACTGTGGTTCATAAGAGTAATGTTAAACCTCCTAGACCATCTGAAAAAATTAAAGTGGAACCTGATATTGCAATGGTTAAATATCTCTTAGTTGATGCCATTGATGGCCATGATTTTTTTAAAGAAGCCACTAGAATTGCTAAACCAGCTATTAATGAGCAAGATAAATTGGATAAAACCAAACCTATTGTTGGAATGTTTGTTGTTTCTGTTAAAATAGGAGAGCATTGCTATCATGGTCTATGTGTATGGGTGCTAGTATTAGTGCTATTCCTCTCTAGTTATATCTACAAGTCATGAATGATATTGCATCCGCTAAGATAGAAGATATTGATGTTACTATTAAGTTTGCAAATAGAGATAATATTTCACCTCTTGGGATTGTCAGAGATGTTGAAGTCTTGCATGGTAAGATCAAATACCCTACTGATTTCTTAGTAATTGAATCACTACGAGATTATTTTTTGTCCCATTATACTTGTAGACCTTTCTTGAATATGTTAATGCTAAAATTGATTGTGCTAAAGAAAAGGTTAAAGTTAATTTTGGTGGTGTATCTCATGATTTTTAATTTATCTAAGTTTAATAGACAACCACATGCTATTGAGCCATCTAGTAAGGATGAGATTATTGGTCTTGTTTCTATTGTTGTGCCTCCTACCGATCCATTAGAACAATTTCTACTAGACCATGAAAATGATATTCATATAAATGAACGAAATGAAATTGATGATATATTCTTTAGACAAGCCCCTATCCTCAAACATAATCTGCATGTTGATACTTTGGGAGATCCTCTCCCACCTAAGAATGATCCAGTGTTTGAATTAAAGAAACTTCTCAAACCATTGAAATATGTTTATCTTGATGAAAATAAGATATATCCTGTTATTATCAATGCTAACTTTTCAGTGCACGAAGAAAATAAATTTCTAAAAACTCTTAGGACACATCGTGCTGTAATTGGATATACTCTTCACGATCTCAAGGGAATCAGTCCCACCTTATGTCAACACAAGATTAATATGGAGCCTGATGCTAAACCAGTTGTCGATCGTCAACGTCGTTCGAATCCTAAAATGAAGGTTGTGGTAAGAACTGAAATATTAAAACTTCTAGAAGCAGGTATAATCTATCCTATAACTGATAGTAGATGGGTAAGTCATGTTTAGTGTGTTCCTAAGAAAGGAGGCATTACCGTTGTTCCTAATGATAAAAATGAACTTATCCCACAAAGAATTGTAACCGGTTATAGATGGTCATTGATTTTAGAAAATTAAACAAAGCTACTAGAAAAGACCACTATCCATTACCCTTCATTGATCAAATGCTAGAAAGATTGTCTAAGCATACACATTTTTGCTTTTTAGATGGCTATTCGGGTTTTTCTCAAATACATGTATCACACGAAGATCAATAGAAAACTACTTTTACTTGTCCTTTTGGAACTTATGCTTATAGACATATGCCTTTTGGTTTATGTAATGCACTTGCTACCTTATATGTATGACTGCTATATTCTCTAACTTTTGTGAAAAGATTGTTGAGGTATTCATGGATCAATTTTCTGTTTATGGAACTTCTTTTGATGATTGCTTGAGCAACCTTGACCGAGTTTTGTAGAGATGTGAAGATACTAATATCGTCTTGAACTAGGAGAAGTACCACTTTATGGTGAATGAAGGTATAGTCCTTGATCATAAAATTCCAGAAACAGGTATTGAGGTAGATAAAGTTAAGGTTGATGCAATTGAGAAAATGCATGTCCTAAAGATATAAAAGGTATAAGAAGTTTTCTAGGTCATTCTAGTTTCTATAGACGATTTACTAAGGACTTTTGTGAACTTTCTAGGCCTCTTACTAATCTTTTACAAAAAGATGTCACATTTGTTTTTGATGATGATTGCGTAGAAGCCATTGAAATACTTAAGACAAATTTAATGTTTGCACGTGTTATTCAACCACCAGATTGGAACTTGCCTTTTGAAATTATGTGTGATGCTAGTGACTATGCTATTGGTGTTGTCCCAGGGAAAAGAGTTGATAAGAAATTAAATGTTATTCATTATGCTAGTTAGACCCTGGATAGTGCTCAAAGAAAGTATGCTACTACTGAGAAAGAATATTTAGCAGTTGTGTTTGCATGTGATAAATTCAGACCTAATATTGTTGATTCTAAAGTTACTATTCACACTAAATGTTATTCATTATGCTAGTTAGACCCTGGATAGTGCTCAAAGAAACTATGCTACTACTGAGAAAGAATATTTTGTAGTTGTGTTTGCATGTGATAAATTCAGACCTAATATTGTTGATTCTAAAGTTACTATTCACACGGATCATGCTGCTATTAAATACCTTATGGAAAATAAGGATGCTATACCTAGATTGATTAGGTGGGTTCTTTTGCTACAGGAATTTGATTTGCATATCATCCATAGGAAAGGAGTTGAAATCCTTGTAGCAGATAATTTGTCTAGAATGGAAAATGTTCTTGATGACCCACTACCTATTAATGATAGTTTTCCTGATGAACAACTTGTTGTTATGAATCCTTCTAATTCTTACAATAATCCTTGGTATGAAGACTATGCTAATTTCATTGTAGCTAAATATACACCACCTAGTTAAACTTATCAACCAAAGAAAAATTTCTTCTTTGATTTAAGACATTACTTTCGAGATGACCCACATTCATATAAAGAAGGAGTAGATGGTATTATTAGGCGTTGTGTACCTGAGCATGAGCAGGAACAAATCTTAAGGAAGTGTCATTCCGAGGCATATGGAGGACACCATGCGGGAGATAGAACTGCACACAAGGTATTACAATCTGGTTTTTACTGGCCTACTCGCTTCAAATATGCATGTAAGTTTGTTCACTCTTGTGATGAATGTCAAAGAATTGGTAATGTTGGTAGACGTTAGGAAATGCCTATGAATTATTCACTTGTAATTGAAACATTTGATGTTTGGGGGTTTGATTATATGGGACCGTTTCCTTCCTCCGACGGTTACACTCATATTCTAGTTGATGTTGATTATGTTACTAAATGGGTAGAAGCTATTACAACTAGTAGTGTTGATCATCATACATCTATTAAAATGCTTAAATAAGTTAACTTTCTGAGGTTTGGAGTCCCTAGATATTTAATGACCGATGGTGGTTCACATTTTATTCATGGAGCATTCCGTGAGACCTTAGCTAAATATGATATGAACCATAGAATTGCATCACCTTATCATCATCAATCTAGTGGTCAAGTTGAATTGAGAAATAGAGAAATAAAATTAATTTTGCAAAAGACTGTTAATAGATCTGGAAAGAATTGGTCTAAGAAACTAGATGATGCATTATGGGCATACATAACTACTTATAAAAAATCCTATGGGTATGTCTCCATAGAAAATGGTTTATGGAAAAGCATGCCATTTACCTCTTGAGTTAGAATATAAGGCTTATTGGGCAATTAAAAAAGTTAATTATGATTGTAAACTTGCCGGTGAAAAGAGCCTTTTTGACATTAGTTCTCTAGATGAGTGAAGAACACAAGCCTATGAAAATGCCAAGTTATTTAAGGAAAAAGTTAAAAGATGGCATGACAAAAGAATTCAAAAACGAGAATTTAAAAATTGGTGATCAGGTTCAATTGTACAGTTCCCGTCCAAGATTTTTTGCAGGAAAACCTCTCTCCAAATGGGAAGGACCTTATATCGTCGAATAATTTCATTGTTCTGGAGCTATCAAGATCAACAACGCCGAGGTCAATAATCCAAAGGTAGTTAATGGGCAAAGAATTAAATATTATATTGCAGGTACACCCATTGACGTTGAAACCAATATTATTCAAACAATTACATCGGAGGAATATCTAAAAGAGACCTTCCGGAATGCTCCAGAACCCTGAATAGGAAGAGGTATGTGATACGGTAACTAAACCGACTCCAAAAATTCCATAAAAAAATACTTTCTACCCGTTTTGGAATACTAGAAAAAAGGGATTTCTATCTCGGTGCCTCTGGTTTCTTAGTTGTGCTCAGTTTTCCCCCAAGGAGTCTAAATTTCCTCACTTTTGCCCTCCCCCACTCGCCCCACTCTCACAAAAGACCAAACAGAGCCTTGTCGTCGGGCAACATAGTTGACCTTTACATGCTCAGTTACCGACGCGTGGGGCTGGAGATCTTAAGAGATGTGAGCCACGTATGACATGTGGGCTGGGCCATTACCGTCTATGACAAGTGGGACCTTGGCTGGGTGAGCTGTCACTATTGTTTTGCCTAATTTAGCCCGACCCGACCCCCTAGCGAGCAGTCGCATACCCCACACAGCCCCATGCCGCCGCCGCCGTGTCCCTAGCAGCCCTCCACCAGCGTGCCCCTACCAGCCCCACCATCGTCATGCCCCTAGCAGCCACCGGCGTCCACTCCGACTGTGCGCCTGAGCACCAATGGCGAAGCGGCCTGGTATGGCGCAGCCCGTCGACTCGTCTGCAGCTAGTTGGGTCGGTATATTTCTAATTGAACCCCTACTATAAGTTGATTGAATTAACAATTGAATGGGCGGTTGAGCAATTGAATTTGCGTTTGTTCATTTTGACGTCTATTTAGGATTGGATTCGTGCCAATTGTACTCCTGGCAGCTAGTTTGGAAAATAGAAAACCCTCGAAATTAGGATTCGTTCATAGGAGCCCATTTGTAATCCGAATAATCAAGTTCGTTTTTAAATCTTTAAATTGCAAAGTTGGTCATTGATTTATGGCTATCAGGTCCTAGATGGAAGAGGGTGATGGAATAGTTTTGCGGTGGAGATGAGTTGTTGATGGCTAGGTGCAAAGAAATCAACTCATGGTTTTCGAGCATGACGGCTTTGGTGCTGCACTCACTGGGACTCACCATGGAAGTGAGGAAGAGTGAGCTGAAGTGGATGGTTTTGAAAGGCAGGGGCGCAAAGGCAATGGAGATTCTCCTCTGGGTAATGGCAGAGGCGATGGTGTCACCAGATCCTCGTCAGCGGGCTCGTTGGTATGAGTACCACTCCCGCATCTCGTCGCCGAATCCAAAGGCAGAAGGGCCGGTAAATTTGCGTATTATTGAGGATGCAGATGAGGAGGAGGAGTAGGAAGAAGAGGATGCAGAGGATTCTAAGGAGGATGAGGATTCTAACGAGGAGAAGGAGGATGAGGATTCTGACGAGGAGGAGGAGGATGTGGATTCTGATGAGGAGTAGGAGCATGAGAAGGAGTAGGAGGAGGATGCAGAATACGATAGCTACCAGGGAGTTTGGAGGTCGTCGCCCAGGAGGAGGTTGCAGACGAGGTGATCTATCAGGGGGGTATGGAGATCGTCGCTCATCCTTCATCGACAAACATGATCTGGCCATTCAATTGGACGATGAGGAAGAGCAGATGGATGACCAGGAGCTTTTGGAGGACGTGCCACTGGTAAGCTTGGAGGCCACTCCGGGCTGCAAGATTGTCCCCATAGTGGTGGAGGACTATGAGCTCAGTTCAAGCAGAATGCTCAACGGTCCAACCGCCGCATGGCTCGTCATCTTAAGCGTCTCCAACCCCCTTCTAGCTAGTGTTGAGGATCCGACATGTGGATGCCCGTTGTTAACTTAAAACAGTGACAGCTGTTAACTTTTGTTTTGTTTAGCTTAATCATGCCGTTAACTTTTGTTTGAATGTGCTTACTACGTTGGTGTATGCAACATGCAAGGAAAAATTTACTTAAAAAGGTGCAACATGCAAAAATAACCAAAAATAGGCCAACATAGAATGAGGGTGTCATGCACTTGGAGAGCCTACCAAAAAGGTGCAACTTGTACGGAAGTAGTCCAAAAAGTGCAACATCCACCCAATTTTCAAATTTGTGGTATTCCAAGTTTAATATTTTCCCACCAACTAGTCTACATAATATGAGCCAATGCAAAAGGATTAAGAAATTTGAGGCTTTTTTATTTTCTTTGATTTTTTTTCAAATTGTGGTCAAACTTGCAAGGTTGACCATTCCTATCAAATGGTTGAGAATTTGAGCTTTGGTTGTGCCCACTGCCTACACCACAAATTCAAAAGCTTCAAATGATTTTTGCCAATTTTCAGGACCAACATACATCATACTTGTAGTTCAAATTTGAACAATTCCTCATAAATCTCTAGAAATTCACTAAATGGATGAAATATAGGAAAAACACTAGAAAATTCATGAAATTTTGGCATTGTGCATCAAATGTGGTCTACTTTGGATGAAAAATTAAAGGGAGCCATTTTCATACTTATTTCACGTACTTCTCTCACAACCAGGGGGTCTTTCTAGCACTTCGAAAATGAAAAAATGTTTTCATATGGCTTGAAATCCATGCAAGTTCATACAAGGTAGGCCATTTTGTGAAGTTGTTTAAAAAAAGTGTGGTATTGCAAGTTTAATATGTTTCCCACCAACTAGTTCACAAAAGATGGGCCAATGCAAAAGGATTTGAATTTTTGAGGCATTTTTTATTTTCTTTGTTTTTGTTTAAACTGTGGTCAAACTTGCAAGGTTAATCATTCCTATCAAATGGTTGATAATTTGAACTTTGGTTGTGCCCACTTCCTGCACCACCAATTCAAAAGGTTAAAATGATTTTTGCCAATTTTCAGGACCAACATACGTCACACTTATAGTTCAAAATTGAGCAATTCCTCATGAATCTCTAGAAATTCACTAAATGGATGAAATATAGGAGAAAACCTAGAAAATTCTGGATTGTTGGGCATTGTGCATAAAATGTGGTCTACTTTGGATGAAAAAAATAAAGGGACCCATTTCAAACTTATTTCACGTACTTCTCTCACAACCAAGGGGTCTTTCTAGCACGAAAATGGAAAAAATGTTTTTATTAGAAAATAATTGTAAATTCCTATGAAAACATTGTCCAGAATGGTATACCAATAGGTGTGCCAAATTTGGACATGTTATCATGGAATGTGCCATGGAGTTTTTCCATGACCATGGGCATATGCCTTAAAATCCATGCAAGTTCATACAAGGTAGGCCACTGTGTGAAGTTTTTTTTAAAATGTGGTATTGCAAGTTTAGTATTTTTCCCGCCAACTAGTTCACATAAGATGCTTAAATGCAAAAGGAGTTCAATTTTTGAGGCTTTTTCGATTTTCTTTGATTTTTTTCAAATTGTGGTCAAACTTGCAAGGTTGACCATTCCTATCAGATGGTTGAGAATTTGAACTTTGGTTGTGCCCACCGCCTACACCACCAATTTAAAATCTTAAAATTATTTTTGCCAATTTTCAGGACCAACATACATCGCACTTGTAGTTCAAATTTGAGCAGTTCCTCATAAATCTATAGAAATTCACTAAATGGATGAAATATAGGAAAAAGCTAGAAAATTCATGGAACTTGGGCATTGTGCATCAAATGTGATCTACTTTGGATGAAAAATTAAAGGGAACCATTTTCAAACTTATTTCAGGTACTTCTCTCACAACCAGGGGGTCTTTCTAGCACTTGGAAAGTGAAAAAAAAATGATTTTATTACAAAATAATAGTAAATTCCTATGAAAACATTGTCCACAATGGTATACCAATAGGTGTGCCAAATTTGGACCCATTTTGGATGAAAAAATAATGGGGCCCATTTTCAAACTTATTTCAGGTACTTCTGTGACAACGAGGTTTTTTTTGAAAAGTAACCGGTCTTTCAAGGCTTTGGTTATATATTGTTCGGTCAAGAAGGGGTCATTTGCAAAAGTAGCAGCTCTCTCTTCTTCCTCGTATGCCACTCCTTTCGCCCCATTGTGCATTCCCACTAAATCTAGAAGTCTCGTACCACCACCTGGATCCCACTCCCGACACTGCTTAAATTCCACGGTCAAGTCGTCCGTCCTTGTTCCAACAACGCTTCCCTCAATTGCTTCCATGCTCCGCACAATCCAATTCTAGATAAGCCCCCATGGTAAGGGAACGACAGATCGCAAGGATCTCCATGGGGGTTTTATCCGAAGGGCGCCGGTGCCCGGCACCGGCAACTCCGGAGCGGCGGCGGGTTCCATCTCTGACGAGGGCTCCAAATCCAACTACTATGAGATCGAGCCTACGTCGTTGGAGCTATCTCATAACTACAGGGATCTCGAGGAGGAGGACGCCGAGGAGGAGGTGGCCTTCAAGGCGATGCTGGAGCACCTCGACATCTATGACGTGGAATATGCAGTCGAGGAAGACGTACCACATCATGCGTCTGGTGCTGTCGTGCTCACTGCCCAGGCTGAGGAGACCCCGTGTACGGTAGAGTGATACGTCTCCATCATATCTATAATTTTTGATTGTTTCATGCCAATATTATAAAACTTTCACATATTTTTGGCAACATTTTATATGATTTATTGGACTAACCTATTGATCCAGTGCCTAGTGCCAGTTCCTGTTTTTTGTGTGTTTTTTGTTTCGCCGAAATTCCATATCAAACGAAGTCCAAACGCGATAAAAATTTATAGGGAATTATTTTTGGAATATTTGTGAATTTTGGGAAGTGGAATCAATGCAAACGGAGGCCCACAACGAGCACGATACACCAGGGCACGCCTAGGAGCCCAGGCGTGCCCTGGTGGGTTGTGCCCACCTCGTACGTCAGTTGGAGCTCCACTTCGGGCGCAAGGAAGCTAATTTTTGGAAAAAAATCGTGTTAAAATCTCAGCGCAATCGGAGTTACGGATCACCGAGAATATAAGAAACGGTTTTCGGCCAGAAAAGAGGAACGCGAAACAGAAGAGAACAGAGAGGGAGATCCAATCTAGGAGGGGCTCCTGCCCCTCCGCCGCCATGGAGGCCATGGACCAGAGGGTTAACTCTCCTCCCATCTAGGGGGGGGGGGCAAGGAAGAATAAGAAGGAGGGGGGCTCTCTCCTCCTCTCTCCCGATGGCGCCGGAACGCCGCCGGGGCAAGCATCGTGACGACGATCTACATCAACAATCTTCCCGCCGTCAACACCAACTCTCTCCCCCTCTATGCAGCGGTGTAACACCTCTCTTCCCCGCCGTAATCTCTACTTAAACATGGTGCTCAACTCCATATATTATTTCCCAATGATATTTGGCTATCCTATGATGTTTGAGTAGATCTCTTTTGTCCTATGGGTTAATTGTGGTACGATGTTATGGATGTGAGTTGTATGTTGATATGGTGCTGTCCTATGGTGCCCTCCATGTCACGCAAACGTGAGAGATCCCCGCTGTAGGTTGTTGCAATATGTTCATGATTTGCCTATGGTGGGTTGCTTGAGTGACAGAAGCAAAAACCCGAGTAGGTGGGTCATTGCGTATGGGAGTAAAGGGGACTTGGTACTTAATGCTATGGTTGGGTTTTACCTTAATGAACTTTGGTAGTTGCGGATGCTTGCTAGAGTTCCAATCATAAGTGCATATGATCCAAGTATGGAAAGTGTGTTAGCGTATGCCTCTCCCTCATTGCATATGACAAGTATCTATCATATTATATTCAATTGCCTAGGGACAATCTTTCTCTTGCGTTACACAAAAAGCTTTCTAATAAGTTATTTACTTTTATTGTTCTTTTATTAAAACAACACCTAACTTTTATTTCCACATTCTTTATTATCTTGCATAGTACTTCTAGTTTTATTCCCGTAAAGTAGTTTCCTACTTGTTCTAGGTAAAGCAAGCATTAGCGTGCGTAGAGTTGTATCGGTGGTCGATAGAACTTTAGAGAATATTAATTCTACCTTTAGCTCCTCGTTGGGTTCGACACTCTTACTTATCAAAAAAGGCTACAAACGATCCCCTACACTTGTGGGTTATCAAGACCTTTTTCTGGAGCCGTTGCCGGGGAGCAATAGCATGGGGTGAATATTCTCGTGTGTGCTTGTTTTCTTTATCACTAAGTAATTTTTATTTTCTATTATTAGTTGTTTTCTATCTTTAGATATGGGTAGGAAACACAAAATACCAAACAATTAGATGTAGTTGCTGCTCCAAAAGCCGAGGAACCACTAGTGTTCCGTACTACCGAAGAATATTATATGGATCATCTTCGATCCATTTTTGCTCGTGCTGAAAACCCAACTTGCTTAGTTGAGGGAAAATCATTAAATGAGCATGCTTATTATGTGCGACACCGCCTATCTCAAAAAGGGAAACTCTTGTGGCATAAAATTAATGCTTTGTGTTGCTATGCTTGGAATTTATGCGAAATACATGATTTTACTTGTTGTTCTGAAGAAACTAAAAAACACCTTCCCTACCAATGTGTGTTTAATGATAATGAAATACTATCTTCTTATGCCAAGGAAGCCTATTGTTATTTGATGTTGAACAAATTGAAGAATTTGTTGCTTTTAAGGGTGCATATGAAATTGGTTCTTTGATTGAAAAGTATGATGCTACTCTTTACGAATCTGAAATTTTTGCCATACTTAAATATTGCTATGAAAACTATGCTTCTAATGCTTATGTTAAAGAATTTATTGAAGGAACGACCGCTGCCTTGGAAGAGACTAATATTTTGCAGGAATCTATGGAAGAAGAAATTGCTGAAACTGTGAGCTCATTAGATGAAAAAGATGAGGAGGAGAGCGAAGAACAAAAGGAGGAAGAGCGGATTGATCAGCCGTGCCCACCTTCTAATGAGAGTAACTCTTCAACTCATACATTGTTTAATTAGACTTCGTGCTTACCGAAGGATGAATGCTATGATGATTGCTATGATCCCTTGGATTCATTTGAAATATCCCTTTTTGATGAACTTGATGCTTGCTATGCTTGTGGCCATGATCCCAATATGAATTATGCTAATAAAGATGAACTTGCTATAGTTCCTTATGTTAAGCATGGAATTGTTGCTATTGCACCCACACATGATAGTCCTATTATCTTTTTGAATTCTCCCAACTACACTATATCAGAGAAGTTTGCTCTTATTAAGGATTACATTGATGGGTTGCGTTTTGCTACTACCCATGATGATTTTGATGAATATAATATGCATGTGCTTGCTGCTCCTACTTGCAATTATTACGAGAGAGGAACCAAATCTTCACCTCTCTATGTTTCCAATACTATAAAATTGCAAGAAACTACTTATGCTATGCATTGGCCTTTACTTAATGTGCATGAATTGTTCTTGTATGACATGCCGATCGTTGTCACATGATTTATATCACTTTGTGCTCACTACTAAATTACAAATCATTGTTAATTAAAATTGGCTTTGATATACCTTGGGATCCGGGTGGATCCATTACTTGAGCACTTTATGCCTAGCTTAATGGCTTTAAAGAAAGCGCTGCCAGGGAGACAACCCAGAAGTTTTAGAGAGTCATTTTATTCTGTTGTGTGCTTTTATAAAGTTTAAAAACAAAAAAATATAGAGGGGAACCTAAAACTTCACAAAAGGAAAGGTGAAAGTGAGAGAGATGATGAGCATCGTTGAAGTGGGGGATATCCTTGAACTTTGTTCATGCCCATGGAAACTTTCTGAGTCTTGAATCACGGAAACTTTTCCAACAAAAATAATTATCCCCTTGTACAAATCCATTGTATTATAAAAATAATGTGCCAAGATTTGCCTTTAGGATGATTAGATTGCTTGTTGGTATGTGCGGTGTAAAAACAGAAACTTTGGCTGTAGTGCGTGAATTTTCATTTTTGATTGTTTCATGCCAATATTATACAACTTTCACATATTTTTGGCAACATTTTATATGATTTATTGGACTAACCTATTGATCCAGTGCCAAGTGCCAGTTCCTGTTTTTTGTGTGTTTTTTGTTTCGCAGAAATTCCATATCAATCGAAGTCCAAACGCGATAAAAATTTATGGAGAATTATTTTGGATTATTTGTGAATTTTTGGAAGTGGAATCAATGCAAACGGAGGCCCACAGCGAGCACGATACACCAGGACGCGCCCAGGAGCCCAAGCGCGCCCGGATGGGTTGTGCCCACCTCGTACATCTGTTGGAGCTCTCCTTCGGGAGCAAGGAAGCTAATTTTTTGGAAAACAACCGTGTTAAAATCTCAGCGCAATCGGAGTTACGGATCTCCGGGAATATAAGAAACGGTTTTCGGCCAGAAAACAGGAACGTGAAACAGAAGAGAATAGAGAGAGAGATCCAATCTAGGAGGGGCTCCTGCCCCTCCACCGCCATGGAGGCCATGGACCAAAGGGGGAACTCTCCTCCCATATAGGGGGGAGGCCAAGGAAGAAGAAGAAGGAGGGGGCTCTCTCCTCCTCTCTCCGGGTGGCGCCGTTACGCCGCCAGGGCAAGCATCGTGACGGCGATCTACATCAAAAATCTTGTCGCCGTCAACACCAACTCTCCCCCTCTATGCAGCGGTGTAACACCTCTCTTCCCCGCTATAATCTCTACTGAAACATGGTGCTCAACTCCATATATTATTTCCCAATGATATTTGGCTATCCTATGATGTTTGAGTAGATCTCTTTTGTCCTATGGGTTAATTGTGGTATGATGTTATGGATGTGAGTTGTACGTTGATATGGTGCTGTCCTATGGTGCCCTCAGTGTCGCGCAAACGTGAGGGATCCCCGCTGTAGGGTGTTGCAATATGTTCATGATTTGCCTATGGTGGGTTGCTTGAGTGACAGAAGCATAAACCCGAGTAGGTGGGTCGTTGCGTATGGGAGTAAAGGGGACTTGATACTTAATGCTATGGTTGGGTTTTACCTTAATAAACTTTGGTAGTTGCGGATGCTTGCTAGAGTTCCAATCAAAAGTGCATATGATCCAAGTACGGAAAGTGTGTTAGCGTATGCCTCTCCCTCATTGCATATGACAAGTATCTATCATATTATATCCAATTGCCTGGGGACAATCTTTCTCTTGCGTTACACAAAAAGCTTTCTACTAAGTTATTTACTTTTATTGTTCTTTTATTAAAACAACAACTAACTTTTATTTCCACATTCTTTATTATCTTGCAAAGTACTTCTAGTTTTATTCGCGCAAAGTAGTTTCATACTTGTTCTAGGTAAAGCAAGCATTAGCGTGCGTAGAGTTGTATCGGTGGTCGATAGAAGTTGAGAGAATATTAATTCTACCTTTAGCTCCTCGTTGAGTTTGACACTCTTACTTTTTGAAAAAGGATACAAACGATCCCCTACGCTTGTGGGTTATCATAGAGCAGCAACTCAAGAAAGCGGTAGTAGCCGCGTCTCTGTCCACGATGCAGGTAGAGGCCGTTAGGTGCCGGGCGACAGAACAAGAAGCTGCGGCTCGAGAGCAGAGGAGGGCGACAACTCTGCGTGTAGCGGCCGCTGTCGAGGCGGAAGGCGAGGTACCGGAAGTCGTTGTCCTATCGTCTGATGATAAAGACCACAACGACAACGACAACACAATTGTCCTTTCGGATGATGACGACAAATAGCCGCCCATCTGTTGTCGTTGTCGGCGCCGGCCTGCGATCTTATGTCACCCCTCCCCTTAAAATATAGTATTAGTTAGTGTAATGTCACTATATCAGTTTGCTCTGTTAATCATTAAACAAATCTAAGAACGTGGTTTTTAAGTCTATCTGAATCTATGAATATGTTGTGTTTTACACCGCCACGTTCTCTCTTTCCATACGTCAAGTCAACTAGCCCCGACTCTGCCCATAAGCAAACAAACGCACACTCAAATGGCTTGCCTGATGCATAATCAAGCATTGGTTCCGAGTTTGACCCCCACGGGCGGCATTATATTCCACCCTTCATTTTGCAAACAAATCAGACACTGACATGTGGGTCCTACAGTGTCCCAAACATCAATATATTTCACTATTTTTTTACCTAATATACTTGCTACTTGTGAGTTGTGTTGGGTTTTCCCTCGAAGAGGAAGGGCAAAGCAATATAGTAGAGATAAGTTTTCCCTCAGTGAGAACCAATAGGAGAACCACAACAACTTGTCTTTCAAGCGGCACCTGCACATGCAAAACCAAACACTTGCACCCAACACGGGCACGACGGTTGTCAAGCCCCTGGAACTCGTTACTTGCAAGGATTACTTCTTATAGTGGTAGGTAGATAATGATAGAAGCAAAATAAAATAAAAGTAAATAAATTGCAGCAAGGTATTTTTAGGTTTTTAGCAAAATGCTTAAGTAGACCCGGGGCCCATAGTTTTCACTAGAGGCTTCTCTCTCGAAAGTAGCATATGGTCGGTAGACAAATTACTATTGGGCAATTGATAGAAAAGCGCATAGTTATGATTATGTACTCATGGCAATAATCATGTATATAGGCATCACGTCCGTGACAAGTAGACCAAAACGATTCTTCATCTACTACTATTACTCCACCAATCGACCGCTATCCAGCATGCATCTATGGTATTAAGTTTATGCAATCAGAGTAATGCTTTAAGCAAGATGACATGATGTAGACGCAATAAGTACAAGCAATATGTTCGAACCCCATTGTTTTATGCTTAGTAGCAACAATACAATATGTGTCTTGTCCCTTTCTATCACGGGGATATAGAGCACTGCAAGATTGAACCCACTATAATGCACACCGCCCGCTGAAGGTAAATCAATCTAGTTGGCCAAACCAAACCGATAGATCGGAGAGACTTACAAAGCTATAACAATCATGCATAACAGAATTCAGAGAAGACTCAATTTTCATCAATAATCTGATCATAAACCCACAATTCATCGGATTCCAACAAACACACCGCAAAAGAAGATTATGTCAGATAGATCAATGCGAGAATCGCGAAGAACTTTGTATTGAAGATCAAAGAGAGAGAAGAAGCCATCTAGCCACCAGTTATGGACCCGTAGGTCCGTGGTGAACTACTCACACATCATCATGGAGGCAAAAAGGTTGATGAGCATGGCCTCCGTGATGGATTCCCCCTCCAGTAGAGTACCGAAAAAGGCCTCCAGATGGGATCGCGGAAGAACAAAGACTTGCGGTGGCGGAAAAATTGTTTCGGGTGTCTCTCTGTTAGTTTCCCGATTATAGAGAATTTATGAAGGTGGAATTAGGTCAGACGGAGCCATGAGGGGCCCACAAGGCATCATGGCGCGCCTACCCCCTAGGCGCGCCCTGTTGCCTTTCGTCTCCTCGCTTCTCGTCTGGTCTCCTCCTGAAGCTTCCAGGGTCTCTTTTGTCCAGAAAAAAATCGTCAAAAAAAGTTTTGTAGCATTTGGACTCCATTTGGAATTGATTTCCCGAAAAACCAAAAACAACCAGAAAACAACAACTGGCACTAGGCACTAGGTTAATAGGTTAGTCCCCAAAAATGATATCAAATAGCATATTATTGCCTATAAAGTATCCAAGATTGATAATATAATAGCATGGACCAATTAAAAAATGTGGATACATTGGAGACGTATCATTACTATATGCTGACAGGTGGGTCCTGGGTGTCCCACGCGTCAGTATATGCTCAGGTAACGGTGAACTACAATGACCCGACGGAAATGCTCAGTTTTGGGTATATTTGAGTGTGGGCTAAGTGGCGGAGGGGAAAAGGGAGGGACGTTAGTTGGGTGGGGGAAACTAAGGAGTATTAAGCAACTGAGGGCATAGAAATAGCAATCCCTAGAAAAAAAATACAAAAATAAGAAATAGACGAGGGGGGCCACAAGACAACAGGGCGCGACCACCCCCAAGATGCGCCTTGATGTCTTGTGGGCCCCTCGTCTGCCTTCCCGACTCCGTTTTCTTCCCATATTCGTGTTTCCTAAGATAACAATTCATTATATATACTCCCGGATGTTTTGACCACCCTATCGCAAGTTTCTCTTTTGTTCTTGTTTCGGGCTGTTTTTCTGACAGATCTAGAGCGCCATGTTGTCATCAAGCTCGTCCAAGGACAAGTTCTACGAGAAATTCATCAATCCCTATCTTCCAGAAGTGATGAAGCACCCTCAAAACATTGAGATGTGGGAGGGGGTGCTTCACATCCGGGACGTGCAAGGACCGAAGAAGGAGGGAAGCGAGAAGGCCAGGCTTTAAGTGGTGGAGCAAGAAATCTTCAAGTGCCAAGGGATGGTGGAGCGTGGACTCAATGCTAACCACTTCAGGATCACATATTTTATTCGTCAGCATAAGTTGGAAGGCAAGAATATTGGAGAGACTATCTTCAAGCTTCATGACTGGATCAATCATATCCAAGTGTCGGTGTACTAAAGAACGGGGCCCTTAGTACCCTGACTTGTGTACCAGACAATAGCAGCCTCCGGACCGGCAAGGCCCTGCCAGGCTGGATCTGAACACCAAGCCTCATCATATGAGGGCTCGAGTGAATCGGCAAGCCCTCCTTGCCGGAGGATTCGACTGGTGAGGCACCCGACAAGGCCTCCACCCGCCAAGCCATCGCTCCGCGTCGCCAGGCTGGTTTTCTACATCGCCTGGGTGTCGAGCGGGCAGGCGTTTAGGTGGAGCTGGTCGGGGTGCGTGGCGACTCACCAGGATTACAGCAGAGCTTTAATGACACCCATCCTACGTCGTGGCAAAAGAATAAGAGGTAGCTGAGCGAACAACACAGAAGGAGAGGCAATCCTTGCCGGGAGACGTCGCCAGCGCGTCACCTCACTGCGCATTCAATGCGCCTGTCCTAGTCCGTCAGAGTTAGGTATTTCCCACCATCGCTGTTGCGAGCAATTTTAGCAGAGGGATACACATTCTTTACTCTGTGTAAAGACCATTTTAGCCACTGTGGTAGCCCCTTTAATTATAAAAGGAGGTCCATGGCTACCTTTAGAAAGGTTGACACTCCGTTCATTTACACGCGTAGCGACACTCTCCATGCATCCTTGCCGGGTAGCGACGCTCTTGTACTATGAACCCAATAATCCACAACCACACGGGACGTAGGGTATTACGCTCCGGCGGCCCGAACCTGTCTAAGCCCTTCCACGTGCATTGCCCGGTGATGCTCTTTGCGTTATAGGATTTCCCTTGCTGAACCACGAAAGGGGCCTTGCCGGCCCCATAGATCGTCATACGCCGACATCTTTGGTGCTCCAGGTAGGGGGCGCCTTCATGTGAATCTTCACCGACTCCTACGCGTTGTTGTCGACAGCTTCCCAGACGACCATGCCACCCAAGAAGACCACAGGCGCAGCAACACCCGTTCCGTTCGCGTCCAAGCTGCCCTCGCTAGTGGTCTCCAGCAACGCCGAGGGAGGCGGTCCCCACGTTCACCGCGCTGGCGAACGCAGCCACAACACCACGCGGAGCTCCGCGAGCCACGATCCAGACCCCGTCGTCATGGAGACGCCTAACGCACCTGTGGCGACCGGAGTCGACACCGTGGGAACAGCGGGCACGGCGGCGGCTGCAGCAGCAGCAACAACGGTGGCGACAGCGCCTCCGCCACAACCTTCGCAAGACAACCGCGTCCAGCGCCCTCAGGATGGTGGCCCTGGGCGGCGCATGGACAAGACCCCCGCGCGTCCTTCCCAACACACGCAGGGCCGAGCTCGACAGCAACCCCCTGGAGAGCATGAGCAGCACGTGACGGCGCGGGTGAATGCTCCTCCTGGCACAGCCGGGAGTAAGATTGCCACCCACGCTTCACACCGCTTCATGCCCAAGACTCCGAGAGAAGCTCTGGTGTAGGCCCAGCTATTGCTGAACTTCCCGCCCGCACCAGAGAAGATAGAGGACTGGAGAGCGATCATCCAGAGCCTGCTGAGTTTCGTGAACCGCGATAGGCCGGAGGGAGCAGGCCCGTCGTGCACCCGCCAAGCGGCTCCAGGGGCTCCCAAAGCCAGATGCAACGCTGGCGGAGCGCCTATGCTGCAGTCTCCCCTACAACAGCAGCAACCGACCCGCCGAACTGACGTGGCTTGAGACTGCGTCGGTATATCCCCAAAGAGGAAGGGATGATGCAGCACAATGACGGTAAGTATTTCCCTCAGTTATGAAACCAAGGTATCGAACCAGTAGGAGGATCACCAACACTACGTAAACATCACCTTCACACAAAGAACAAATACTTGCAACCCGACGCAAAAGAGAGGTTGTCAATCTCTCTACGGTAAAAAGATAGATTAGGTAGTGATAGATAGGAGAGATAGATCTCTCAAGAACACAAAATAAAAAGGGCAAATAAAAAGTGCAGCAAGGTATTTTGGGGTTTTTGGAATAATAGATCTGAAAACAAAAGCGGAAAAAAGATAGATCGGAAAGCAATATGTTGGAAAAGTAGACCCGGGGGCCGTAGGTTTCACTAGTGGCTTCTCTCATGAGTATAGCACACGGTGGGTGAACAAATTACTGTTGGGCAATTGATAGAAGATCAAATAATCATGACGATATCCAAGGCGATGATCATTATATAGGCATCACGTCCAAGATTAGTAGACCGAAACGATTCTGCATCTACTACTATTACTCCACACATCGACCGCTGTCCAGCATGCATCTAGTGTATTAAGTTCATGGAAAAACGGATTAATGCAATAAGAACGGTGACATGATGTAGACAAGATCTATTCATGTAGGAAGAGACCCCATCTTGTTATCCTTAATAGCAATGATACATGCGTGCCTCGCTGCCCCTTCTGTCACTGGGAGAGAACACCGCAAGATCGAACCCATCACAAAGCACCTCTTCCCATGGCAAGAAAAATCGATCTAGTTGGCCTAACTAAACCAAAGATTCGAAGAAGAAATACGAGGCTATAAGTAATCATGCATATAAGAGATCAAAGATTCAAGTGTTGTCATCTTTGGTTTTTTGCTCCATAGGATGCTCTCATGATTGATTCATATGTGGCTTAATTCTTGTTCTAGGGAAGTTTTCCATACCCTTTCTTAGTGGAAACTGAAATCTAATATTGCCTTCTTTCATATCAATCACGGCACCTATAGTGCGTAAGAACGGTCTACCAAGTATAATGGGACAAGACGGATTGCAATCAATATCAAGAACAATAAATCTATGGGCACATAGTTCCTATTTGCAAGAATAAGAACATCATTAATTCTTCCCAAAGGGTTTTTAATAGTAGAATCCGCCAAGTGCAAATTAAGAGAACATTCTTCAATATTGGTGAGACCAAGCACATCACATAAAGATTTCAGAATCGTGGAAACACTAGCAGCGAAATCACATAAAGCAAAGCACTCATAATTCTTAATCTTGACCTTAATGGTAGGTTCCCACTCATCATGTAATTTTCTAGGAATAGAAATCTCCAATTCTAACTTGTCTTCAAAAGATTTCATCATGGCATCAACGATATGTTTAGTAAAAGCTTTATTTTGTTCATAAGCATGGGGTGAATTCAACATGGATTGCAGCAAAGAAATACATTCAATCAAAGAGTAACTATAATAATTAATGTCTTTGCAATCCAAAATAGTGGGCACATCACTAGTTAAAGTTTTGACCTCTTCAAACCCACCTTCATCAAATTTTTCATCAAGATTTTCACCCTCCAAATTATTGGGACGCCTTCTAGCTAAAGTTGACTCTACTTCAGTCCCTTTATCATCAATTTTAATATTACTAAACAAGGAATCAATAGAAGAAACACCAATCATTTTAAGATCTTCATCATTTTTATCTTCTAGAGAGATTGGTTTAGCAGCCATTTGATTTATTAAAGTGGCTTGTGCATCGGAGATTTTACCAAGCAGATTTTCAGCATGAGCATACTTAGATTGGAGAATACAAACTTCTCTACTAATATCATCAAGTTGTTTTGTTATGGCATCTAGTACAGTAGAGTGTTCTTTAAGATCCTCGGTAAAATACTTGTTATGCTCAAATTGTGTAGTCATATATTCCTTAGTACTTTTCTCAATTTCAAGCAAAATATTGGGGTAAGGAACATCATAGTACTTTCGTTGAGGCATCATGACTACGCAAACAAGATTGCGAGAAAGCAAGAGATCTGACGAGAAAATGGCAAACGAAAAAGAGGGCGAATAAAACGGATAATTTGGTGAAGTGGGGGAGAGGAAAACGAGAGGCAAATGGCAAATAATGTAATTGCAAGGAGATGAGATTTGTGATTAGGAACCTGGTAGATGATGATGGTGTCTCCTCGGCGCCAGAGATTGGCACGTAGAAGAGACCGCTTCCTCCCCGGCAACGGCGCCAGAAATTCCTTTGACGTGGCTTGAGACTGCGTCGGTATTTCCCCAAAGAGGAAGCGATGATGCAGCACACCGACGGTAAGTATTTCCCTCAGTTATGAAACCAAGGTATCGAACCAGTAGTAGGATCACCACCACTACGTAAATAGCACCTGCACACAAAGAACAAATACTTGCCCCGACGCGAAAGAGAGGTTGTCAATCTCTCTACGGTGAAAAAATAGATTAGGTAATGATAGATTGGAGAGATAGATCTCTCAAGAACACAAAATAAAAAGAGCAAATAAAAAGTGCAACAAGGTATTTTTGGGTTTTTTGGAATAATAGATCTGAAAACAAAAGCGGCAAAAAGATAGATCGGAAAGCAATATGTTGGAAAAGTAGACCCGTGGGCCGTAGGTTTCACTAGTTGCTTCTCTCATGAGTATAGCACACGGTGGGTAAACAAATTACTGTTGGGCAATTGATAGAATATCAAATAATCATGACGATATCCAAGGCGATGATCATTATATAGGCATCACGTCCAAGATTAGTAGACCGAAATGATTCTGCATCTACTACTATTACTTCACACATCGACCACTGTCCAGCATGCATCTAGTGCATTAAGTTCATGGAAAAATGGAGTAATGCAATAAGAATGGTGACATGATGTAGACAAGATCTATTCAAGTAGGAATAGACCCTATCTTGTTATCCTTAATAGCAACGATACATGCGTGCCTCGCTGCCCCTTCTGTCACTGGGAGAGGACACCGCAAGATCGAACCCATCACAAAGCATCTCTTCCCATGGCAAGAAAAATCAATCTAGTTGGCCTATCTAGACCAAAGATTCGAATAAGAAATACGAGGCTATAAGTAATCATGCATATAAGAGATCAAAGAAGACTCAAATAATATTCATGGATAGAAACTGATCATGAACTCAAAATTCATCGGATCCCAACAAGCACACCGCAAAAGTTTACATCAAATAGATCTCCAAGAGACCATTGTATTGAGAATCAAGAGAGAGAGAGAGGAAGCCATCTAGCTACTGCCTACGGACCCGTAGGTCTATGGTGGACTACTCACGAATCATCGGAGAGGCACCAAAGAGGATAATGAACCCCTTCGTGATGGTGTTAGATTGGATCTCGAGGTTCTGGAACTTGCGGCGGCTAGATGTGTTTTTCGTCGACTCCTCTAGGGTTACTGGAATATCTGGCAATTTATAGGCGTCAGAGGCGGTGGAGAGGAGCCCCGAGGAGGGCACAACCCATCAGGGCGCACCCGGGACTTCTAGCGTGCCCTGGTGAGTTGTGGTCTCCTCGACCGACCCCTCTGGCACTTCTTTGGCCCACTGGATGTCTTCTGGCCCAAAAATATTTCCAAAAAGTTTCGTCGCAATTGGACTCCATTTGGTATTGATATTCTGCGAAGTAAAAAACAAGCAAAAACAACAACTAGCACTTTGGCTCTATGTCAATAGGTTAGTCCCAAAAAATGATATAAAGTTGCTATAAAATGATTGTAAAACATCCAAGAATGATAATATAACAACATGGAACAAGCAAAAATTATAGATACGTTGGAGACGTATCACGGATCGATGCATAGGACGAGGCATCGTACGCCTCGACGGATCTGCGGATGAGTGAAGATCAATGCCAGGTCTTGAAGGCGCAAGGAGGACGCCCGCACCACCATCAAGAGGTACCGACAGACGCGGCACCAATCCGATGGACGTGCGGACCCAGCCGTCGACGCGCCAACGCATGGGGCACCCGACAGCTTGCCCTACGAGGTAGGCTGCCTGACGTTCACACACGAGCTACGGCAAGTTCGCTGGCCCTCCAGCAGACCCTTCAAGCCTGAGCTGCCCGGCAAATATGACGGCAAGATTAGTCCTTTTGAGTTCCTTGGCATCTACACCATAGTCGTCCAAGTTTCCGGGGGGTGTGATGAAAAGGTGTTCGCCAACTACTTCCCATTGGCACTGAAGCCCAATGTGAGGAGTTGGTTGATGAACTTGCCGGAAGGGTCTATCTCTTCTTGGGCGGATCGATGCAACCAGTTCGTTGGCGCATGCCATGGAGCCCATAAGCTTCCAGGGCAGACCAACGATTTGCATGTGATTCCTCAGAGAGACGGCGAGACCCTCTGCAAGTACATCCAGAGGCTCAGCCGCGTGCACCACAACATCCCAGACGTCCACCTAGCCGCGGTGATCATTGCATTCCATACGAAGGTACGCATTTGCCGGATGCGCGAGGAGATGAGCATAACCAAGGTGCGGGATGTCGCCGAGCTCTATGCTCTGGCTGACAAGTGTGCACGGGCCGAGGAAGGAAGAAGGATCCCAGGGGAAGACGCTGGCGCGGAGGTCGACTCAGATGACGATAGCGCGCCTGCCGCCATAAAAAGAGACGAAAGCGCAACCAGAAGCGCAAAGGAAAAGCAGTGATGGCTGTCGAGGGGAACGGCAACGCCGACTCCGGCAAGAAGGCCAAGTCCAAGGGGTCCGGCAAGGTTACCACGACGTGTTCCAGAGAGGACGAGGCCGCAGCCGGATAGAAGACCAGCAGGCCATACTGCAAGATCCACCTGACCAAGAGCCACAATATCACTGAGTGCCGTCAAGTAGAACAACTTGCTAAGAAGCAGAAGCAAGGGTACGAAAGGCGTGACAAAGAGAAGGGCCAAGACGGTGCGGGTGGTTCCGGCAAGAAGAATGGCGGTGGCCGTGGTGGCCGCCGCGGCAAGGCCATGCAACGCAAGGAGAAGCCTGCTCGAGGCCGAGTCAAAAAGTCTGATGATGAAGACGATGATGATGATGGAGATGAAGAAGAGTCTGAAGGCCAGGAGTTCCAGAAAGCTATCGATGCCATGTGCGTTGACGGAGGCGCATCTTTGCACTCCTCTCACCGGCAGGTCAAGCAATGGGCTCGTGAGATCAACGCGACAGAGTTAGCGGTAGAGGCGAGGAAGCCCCTCAAGTGGTCCAACACTCCCATCATCTTTGACGTCGGGGATCACCCTGACCGCATCACTGCCGTCGGGTGTGTGTCGTTGTTGGTTTCCCCAACAATACGCAATGTCAAGGTCACGAAGATGTTGGTTGACAGTGGGGCTGGGTTGAACTTGATCTCGCCAAATGTAATCAAGCAACTGCAGATTCCTGACACGGATCTCAAGTCGACAAGGTCCTTCCAAGGGGTCAACCCGGGAAGATCTCAACCCAAGGGAAAAATCACTCTGCCGGTGACGTTCGGCAGCGAGCTCAACTTCAGGACAGAAAGAGTAATCTTCAACGTCGTGGAGATGTTGTTGCCGTACAATGGGATCCTGGGCCGGCCGGCGCTGGAGAAGTTCATGGCGGCAACACACCACACCTTCAACACTCTCAAGATGCCAGGGCCGATGAGCTTCATCACTATCCGCGCTGACAACAAGGATGCAGTCCTCTGCATCGACAAGCTCTTCCGGGAGACAGTAGAAGCGTCTGCCGACGAGGCAGTCGCTCCTGTCGGCAAAGTCCCCGGGGGTAAGAACAAGTACAAGGACTCTGGCGAGTCTCGCAAGGATTCCAGGAAGCGCGCTAGAAAGAGCAGCACGCCCGTTGAGGACTTACCTGAGACCTCTGCCGCCAGGAGCAAGAAAGATAAGCTGACCATTCCTAAGACGAAACAAGTGGCTACGCGGGAGAACGGCTAAGGCGGCACTTTCACCATAAGTGCCACCCTCGACATCAAATAGGAAAGCATGCTCGTCACCTTCCTGCGGGCGAATGTTGATGTGTTTGCCTGGCAACCATCCGACATCCCCGATGTTCCCAGGGAGGTGATTGAGCACCACCTTGCCGTTTGTCCCCACACATGCCCCGTCAAGCAGAAGGTCCGAAAGCAAGCTTTGGAACGACAAGAGTTTATTGCCGAAGAAATCAGGAAACCAGAAGCAGCAGGTCTAATCAGAGGCGTGATCCACCCAACTTGGCTGGCGAATCCTATGGTAGTGCACAAGGCAAATGGGAAGTGGGGGCTTTGCATCGACTTCACTGATGTCTATAAAGCTTGCCCAAAGGACCCATTTCCCATGTCGTGCATCGATCAAATAGTGGACTCGACTGCTGGCTGCGATCTCCTATCCTTCCTTAATGCCTACTCTGGTTATCACCAGATCTTCATAGCTGAGGAAGATGAAGAGAAAACGGCGTTCATTACCCCTTGCGACGCGTACTGCTTCAGGCGCATGCCGTTCGGGTTGAAGAGCGCCGGTTCAACATTCGCAAGAGCAGTTCAGATTGGGTTGGGGCGACAAATACACAGGAACGTGGAAGCGTACATGGATGATATAGTGGTCAAGACTAAGGACAAGGACACGCTGATCAAAGACCTGGAAGAGACCTTTGTGAACCTGCACAAGATCAATTTGAAGCTTATTCCCTAAAGTGCGTGTTTGGAGTCCCCTCCGGCAAGCTCCTTGATACGTCTCCAACATATCTATAATTTTTGCATGTTCCATGTTGTTATATTATTGATAACCCACAAGTGTTGGGGATCGTTTGTATCCTTTTTCGATAAGTAAGAGTGTCAAACCCAACGAGGAGCTAAAGGTAGAACAAATATCCCCTCAAGTTCTATCGACAACTGATACAACTCTACGCACGCTAATGCTTGCTTTACCTAGAACAAGTATGAAACTACTTTGCGAGAATAAAACTAGAAGTACTTTGCAAGATAATAAAGAACGTGGAAATAAAAGTTAGGTGCTGTTTTAATAAAAGAACAATAAAAGTAAATAACTTAGTAGAAAGCTTTTTGTGTAACGCAAGAGAAAGATTGTCCCTAGGCAATTGACTATAATATGATAGATACTTGTTGTATGCAATGAGGGAGAGGCATACGCTAACACACTTTCCGTACTTGGATCATATGCACTTATGATTGGAACTCTAGCAAGCATCCGCAACTACCAAAGATCATTAAGGTAAAACCCAACCATAGCATTAAGTATCAAGTCCTCTTTACTCCCATACGCCATAACCCACCTACTCGGGTTTGTGCTTCTATCACTCACGCAACCCACCATAAGCAAATCATGAATATATTGCAACACCCTACAGCGGGGATCCCTCACGTTTGCGCGACACGGAGGGCACCATAGTACAGCACCATATCAACATACACTCACATCCATAACATCATACCACAATTAACCCATAGGACAAAAGTGATCTACTCAAACATCATACGATAGCCAAATATCATTGGGAAATAATATATGGAGTTGAGCACCATGTTTAAGTAGAGATTACAACGGGGAAGAGAGGTGTTACACCGCTGCATAGAGGGGGAGAGAGTTGGTGTTGACGGCGGCAAGATTGTTGATGTAGATCGCCGTCACGATCCTTGCTCCGGCGGCGTTCCGGCGCCACCGGGAGAGAGGGGGAGAGAGGCCCTCCTCCTTATTAATCTTCCTTGGCTTCCCCCTAGATGGAAGGAGAGTTCCCCCTCTGGTCCATGGCCTCCATGGCGGCGGAGGGGCAGGAGCCCCTCTGTCGGATTTCGGGGTCCGCAAAACCCAAAGAGGTTCGAACTCAGGGGCGTGTGCGAAGATCCCCACCAGCTTCGACCTCAAGCTCACAGCTCCATAGCCTAGTCGGATCGAACTCACCCAATCGCGAGGTAGAAGGCTAACACTCAAGGATTTACCCAGGTTCGGGCCGCTGCGAAGCGTAAAACCCTACTCCTGCCTTATGGTGGATTGCCTCATGAGGAGGTGTGTGGATGAACTGGTACAATGGAGAGCAACCTCGCGAGGGCACTCGGGGTGGTTTTTCCTCCGTCCCCCTCTATGGTGCATCCTAGCCTCTATTTATAATGGCCCGGGTCCTCTTCCCTTATCGCACTGGCGGGAAGGGATCCCACAACGGCCAAATTTGAAAGGGGACAGGAGGTACATCTTATCCTGACGAAAGGTGGTCTTCGCCTGCAAAGTAGCTGGCAGTGACGCGGAGGTGGGCTCGGCGGTGACATCCGCCCTGCCGCGCCCGTTGGCCTGGTCTTCTTACATCAGAATGGAAACCTTTGGTGGGACGCCTCGGGAAACCGTGTACGCCCTTTCCTCCTTTGCACCAAAGAGGAAACCGCTTCCTCTGTGCCCGCTGGCACCAGCCTGGCCCGGCTGGCGTCACCTCAGCCTCTCGAGGCCGGGCGCTGCATAGGGATCTCCGCCCCTCCGGAGGGGGCCTGGAGAGGCCTCCTCTCTCCAGGGGTCTTGGCGCCGTCCTCCTCGCAAGGGTGGGGCTCTCGCGAGGGCCTTGCCTTGGGTGAAACCGCGCCAGGCCGTGCTGGTTGTCGAAGTGGGCCGCGCCCTGGGCCGCAGGCAGGCAAGTCTGGGTACCCCCGTTCCCAGGATGTCGACAGTAGCCCCCGGGCCCAAGGCGCGCTCGAGTTGGCTTCAGGGCAAAGCCGGAGAAGATGGCCCGAAGCACCGTGGGCCCCAATCACCTGCGGGCCAGGCTTGACACGCGGCGCCCTCCGAGACACTGACGCCTCCACTTCTTCGGGCTGCCTCGGCAACTGCCCTAGCTGACAAACAGCCTGGCGCACGCCACCGAGTCATCATTCTTCCCCATCAAACCTGCCGTCCGTTCCCCCTTCTCCCATCGCTCGCGCCTTCTCAGCCAAATCTTGTGTCCGCCCCGACCTGGCCGTTCGACATGGCCCCCAAAAAGAGAGCGGGTGAGGCTCCGAAGGTGTCGGGGCCTTCGTCTTCGCCGGAGCCCGTGTTAGGTCGATCCTCGGTGGTCAATTTTGAAGGGCTGGAGAAGGTCCGTCTGGCAGTCGCCGCCGGCTCCAACGAGTGGGGGGCGACCAAGATCTGGCTGGGCTCGCGACCACAGACTCACCTGGAGGCCACCAGTATTCCCATCCATCTCGATGCCCTCTTCTCAGGCTTGCTACCGCCGTTCTCAAACTTCTTCTCCGCCGTGCTTGCGCATTATCAGGTCCATGCGCTGCATCTTGACCCTGGCTCCATCGTCCTCCTTTCCGCTTTCGCGTTCCTGTGCGAGGCCTTTGTTGGCGTACCCCCTTCTGTGGCCCTGCTTCGCCACTTCTTCTCACTCCAGTTGAACCCCAGGGGGCATTGTTCGGGATGCGTGTCCTTGAGGGCAGCCGATGCGACGGCCGACAGGGCCCCTGACGCCCGGCTTTCCCCGAACGCAGAGGGCTTCCGGAGGTAGTGCGTGTACGTCGATGTTGCTGAGCCCAGCGCCCTACTTCAAATCTCGTCAGTCCCCGCAGAGCCGAGTCCCGGGTGGGAGCACGAAGAGCTGGACGACCTGCGGCTCGTGCAGGTTTCGGCCAGGCTGGCAGAGCTGAAGAAGGCAGGGGTGACGATGGTGATGGTGGTGTGGGAGTTCACCCGCCGATGGATTGCTCCTCTTTAGCGCCATTCCCGCCCGATGTGGACCTTCACAGGCCCTCACGACGCCATGAGGCTCCAGGTTCCCCCTCTTCCTTCCAGCGCGCTGCACGAACTGCTCCGTCGCCTGACCGGCGGGGAACCGAGCGAGCTTCCCCGCGATGGGCTCCCCCTGTACAACCGCAGGGATGGGGAAGCCTTCGCCCGACAGATGCCACGCTTCGACGACTGGGGGTTGCTTCCCTCGGAGGGAGCGGGGCCTCGGACCGATCCCCTCAAGAGGGCCTCGGGCCCTGAGGGTCCCGAGGCCGAGGCTTCCCGCCTGGCCGCGGAGGGGCGCCCTGTGCCGCTCGTCCCTCAGGCTCTTGCCATGGCCCTGCCTGGGGGTGAGGACGACACCACGTTGGCGAAGACGGCCAATGCTTCCGCTACAGGGCGCCTGGCATCAGACGTCAACGAATCGTCCCCAGTCCCCTGCGTTTGTCGGAAAAGGAGGGGGCCCGGGGGCAGCCGCAGCCCTGCGCTGTGGGTGCCGGTGAAGAGGAAGTGGATCGCCGTGGATGAGTAAGTGCCCAAACCCCCTCAGTCTCCCCCTGATCTGCACCTTCTGAATCTCTGCTCCGCAGGTCTCCTCCTGACGAAGAGAGAGATGCGCCGCCAACGCCGCCTCCCGAGGTCGCCGGACCCGTGGTGGCCTTGCATTCCGCGGGCCACGGGACCCTGCGTGGGATGGCGCCTGTGCCTGAGCTCGTGCGGCCCTTGGGGGGTCTTGAGCGCGATCTTCCTGCGATCTTCTCCATGCGCAGCCTTCAACTTGCGGGGGCGGCGCTGTGTCCTCCGCTGACAGTCTTTTCTGAGAACCAGTCGCCCTGTGCCTTAAGGCCTTCCTCGAGCGAAGACGCGGGCTCCGACGAGGCGCCGCTTCCACCCGGGGAGAAAGGGGAGGAGCCCCCAGCCCCCGGGCTCGCACCGGGGACGTGCGGCCATTCGCCTTCCTTCCCTGCTGGTTCAGGGGAAGGCGGAAGCCTTGGCCGAGTGCTCGAGGTCGCGTGTGGCCACAGCGCTACGCGGCGTGATCTGCTCCACGCCGCATCGAGTGCGCTGGGGTGCCTGGTGGTTGAGCTCGCCGACACCGACACCCGCCTTGAGGCGGAGCGCCAGCGCCTCGCGCGAGAATGGCACCGTCTTGGGGTCGCCGCCAACCTTGGCCGTCTGCAGCTCGAGCGCGCCCATGCAGATGCCGAGGGATCCCTTGCCGCGGCGATGGAGGCCCGCGATCGCGCCCTTGCAGAGGCCCAAGCCGCTGACAGCCGACGCAAGGCCTCGGAGAAACGCTTGGAGGAGCTTCGAGCTTCCAATGCCGCCCTTGAAAGGCAAATCCTGGTGCGCAGGGCCGCACTGGTGGTGCGGGGCCCCGCATACCCGAAGACGCGCTGACGATGGAGGCGCTGGAGCAGAGCCTGGAGCGCGAGAGGCTAGAAGTGAGGGAGCACCAGGTGTCCCTCGCCACCCGCGAGGCGAAGGTTCAGGGGGAGATCAGCGACAAGGTGGCGGAGGTTCGACGCACCCTTCTCTGGGATTATCGCGCGAAGTTGAAGCTCCAGGAGTCCCGATTCTGCAGGCGACGCGAAAACCTGAAAAGCGAGGCCGACAACCTCAGGAGAAGGTTAGTTCTGGCGGAGCGACGCCTGAAGGCCGCGATGGACGCTCAGGCTGCTGCCGAGGCCGAGCTGTCGTTCCTTTATAAGAAGGTAAAGGGCGTCACTTCCCTCGCGGAGAAGGCTTCGGACGAGGCGGACCGTGCTCGCGGCCTACAGCATACGCGCTCCAAGATGTTCCAGTCCCTCGAGAAGAGGGCCCACCGGGCCTTGAGCAGCATCTGCGGCGAAAGCGTCTCGAGCCCACTCGTCCCTGATGATGCAGGGTACATGGGCTTCTTCTCCAAGGTCATTGAGCGTCTTGAGGGGGGTGCGGAGAAGATCCGCGAACTTGTGGAGGAGAAACGCTGCGACCTCCTCACGTAGGTGGCCTCACACGTCTTCAGCCACCTCCTTCGCCTCGACCCACACTTCGACTTCGAGACTGTGCTTGCCCCCGTGCCCGAGGTGGTTCAAGGCGCCCTTGCCGAGTGGGTGGAGGACCATGTGGAGGACTTGATCGCGGATTTTTCTTCTGCTGACTGGGAGGGCCAGCTTGAGGTCGAGGAGCGTGAGTCCGGCGATGGTGATGATGATGAAGGCGATGATGGCGGCATGTCTCCATAGGTAGCCTTCGTGTTTACCTTCCAAGGTTATGAACGCGGCCCTGCGGCGACGTGAATGTATTTTGGAAAGACTTTTTAAAGATGCTTCCGCATGACGTGATACGTAGCATTGTACTCCTTGTGCCAAGAGTCTCTGCTGGTTCGGCCGATCGTGTTCTGCGAGTGTCCGAACGTCAAGGCCTTGGAAAGGTGTGCGCAGGAATGCGCCCACTGTGCCGAGCCCCCGCTTACGGGACGCGCGAGGGAGAACAGAGGGGCCGGCAGCTGCCAAACTTCTCAAAGAAAATGAGACGCAAAACAGAGATCGTTACCAAAAAGAATGTCCCTCATCCTTTCCTGAAGAAAATCGCAAGAACTCCAAATTTCATTTCAAAAGGTGGCAAATTCGAATACAAAAAGGGGACAAAGAACAGCCGCGTCCGGCGCCTAGTCTAGTCTTCGTCTTCGTCTTCTCCCCAGCGCGGAGCGTAGGGCTTCCGCTAGGCGTGGGCATAGTCATTGGAGGACAGTGTTGTCCGCCAGCGCGGAGCATGGGGCTTCCACTTGGACGTGGGTGGGAACCCCTCCGCGTCCTCGGGGGGCTCCGGGCGTATATAGCCCACTCATTATTACGTGAGAGTGTCACGGGTTGAGCCCGGGGGTGCGTAGGGAGCTCCATGTCTCCTGGACATGGAGCCCACTTCCTGCCCCCAAGCATGATGCGGCGAAGCGGGGTCGGCTCCGAACGGGCCCTCGAGCGCGGGGGAGCCCCCAACGCTCTTTGCAGGGAGGGCCCGGCGCGGAACAGGGCCTCGAGCCTCCCGAAGCTCGGGGGTGAATGTCATCGTCGTAGCGGCCCCGCAGCCCCGCGCGCTGCGGATGAGGCTCGGTGCGGGGTCCTTCTGTCGAGCGCGAGGCTGGCGCCCGAGGCGGTGCCCCAGTGCACCTCACTGGGGTGCCCGAAAGCCTCGGGCAGGTACTCAACCTCTCGTCTCCAGGCGGGCCGGGCCGGACCCGGAGACATGGGCGAGTACGTGGTCTTCTGCCGCCAGACGGGTGAGGCTTGGCCTAGAGACATGGGCGTGTGTTCCACCCTCCGTCTCTGGGCAGGCGACGCCCGTCCTGGAGACATGGGCGTGTGTTCCACCCTCCGTCTCCAGGCGGGGAGCTCCTGGCCTGGGGACATGGGCAGGTGTTCCACCCTCTGTCTCCTGGCGGGGAGCGCCTAGCCTGGGGACATGGGCGTGTGCTCCACCCTCTGTCCCCAGGCAGGTGGCGCCCGGTCCGGGGACTCAGGCGCCTGCTCAGGGTAGCTCCCCACCAGCGGGCGGGCCTCGCAAAGCTGCCAACGCCAGGCACCTTTGCAAAGACCGACCCCGCCAGCCGCCCTCGCGAGGCTGCCCATGCCAGCCCCGGCGAGAGCCGCTTGCGAGGTCGCGAATGCTTCTCATGTCGTTGTAGTGGTTGTCGCTGCACCCTTCGTGGCTTGGGCTCCCGTCGGTATGGTCATTGTGGAGGTGCTCGAGTCTCCGGGCGTGGGTGTAGACGAGTCGCCGGCTGCCTACTTCAGGGGCGGCGTGCGCGTAGGGTTGCGCCCACTCCGCGTGACCAGCGTCTCCCACAGATCTTCGTCTGCACCGGGAGTGAAGTCCTGCGTGCCTGATGCCCTGGGCCGCACCCCTGGCGGGCGCGTGTCGTAACGCGCTTACCAGGGGCATCCGCTTGTCCTCGGCGCTGCGCCAGCTGGCTGAGGGGCTCCACGGATATGAGCCCCCAGGGTCGTTCTGTAAGGGAGCGTCTGGACCACGCCGGCTGTGCTGGCGTGCCTCGCCATGCGACACAACCAGTCGTTGTAGCGGTTGCGGGCGGTGTGGTAGCGCTGCAGTTCGCAGGCCACGAGGAGCGCGACTCTCTCGCACGTCAGGTCGCGGCGAACTCGGGAGGACGACGCCGTGACGCGGATGCGGGTTGGTTCCGGGGCGACGATGTCGTGCTGCGTGATGGATGAGGGCGGCATGCCCGGCGCCTGTCGGAAGCTGGGCTAGCGATGGCGCCTGCCAACGGGGGGGGGGGGGGGCAAGGCGGCACGGGGCGCCGTGGCCTGCAGGCGCCGCCCAAGCGACGCGAGAAGCCCAGCATTCAGCGCGGGGTCGGTGCCCTTTGGCCATGGGAGCGGCGAGCAGAGGCGTGGTGAAGCTCGTGGAAGGATCCCGACACGCCCTCTACCTGGCGCGCCAAATGTCGGATTTCGGGCTCCGCAAAACCCAAAGAGGTTCGAACTCAGGGGCGTATGCGAAGATCCCCACCAGCTTCGACCTCAAGCTCATAGCTCCATAGCCTAGTCGGATCGAACTCACCCAATCGCGATGTAGAATGCTAACACTCGAGGATTTACCCAGGTTCGGGCCGCTGCGAAGCATAAAACCCTACTCCTGCCTTTTGGTGGATTGCCTCACGAGGAGGTGTATGTGGATGAACTGGTACAATGGAGAGCAACCTCGCGAGGGCACTCGGGGTGGTTTTTCCTCCGCCCCACTCTACGATGCAGCCTAGCCTCTATTTATAATGGCCCGGGTCCTCTTCCCTTATCGCACTGGCATGAAGGGATCCCACAACGGCCAAATTCGAAAGGGGACAGGAGGTACATCTTATCCTGACGAAAGGTGGTCTTCGCCTGCAAAGTAGCTGGCAGTGACGCGGAGGTGGGCTCGGCGGTGACATCCGCCCTGCTGCGCCCGTTGGCCTGGTCTTGTTACACCAGAATGGAAACCTTTGGTGGGACGCCTCAGGAACCCGCGTACGCCCTTGCCTCCTTTGCACCAAAGAGGAAACTGCTTCCTCTGTGCCTGCTGGCACCAGCTTGGCCCGGCTGGCGTCACCTCAGCCTCTCGGGGCCGGGCGCTGCATAGGGATCTCTGCCCCTCAGGACGGGGCCTGGAGAGGCCTCCTCTCTCCAGGGGTCTTGGCGCCATCCTCCTCGCGAGGGTGGGGCTCTCGCGAGGGCCTTGCCTTGAGTGAAACCGTGTCGGGCCGTGCTGGTTGTCGAAGTGGGCCGCGCCCTGGGCCGCAGGCAAGCAATTCTGGGTACCCCCGTTCCCAGGACGCCGACACCCTCCTAGATTGGATCTCCCTCTCTGTTCTCTTCTATTTCACGTTCCTGTTTTCTGGCTGAAAACCGTTTCTTATATTCCCGGAGATCCGTAACTCCGATTGCGCTGAGAGTTTAACACGATTTGTTTCCAAAAATTAGCTTCCTTGCGCGCGAAGGAGAGCTCCGACCGACGTATGAGGTGGGCACAACCCACCAGGGCGCGCCTGGGCTCCTGGGCGCGCCCTGGTGTATCGTGCTCGCTGTGGGCCTCCGTTTGCGTTGATTCCACTTCTCAAATTCACAAATATTCCAAAAAAAATCTCCGTAAATTTTTATCAAGTTTGGACTTTGTTTGATATGGATATTCTACGAAACAAAAAACATGCAACAAACAGGAAGTGGCACTGGGCACTGGATCAATAGGTTAGTCCAATAAATCATATAAAATGTTGCCAAAAATATGTGAAAGTTGTATAATATTGGCATGAAACAATCAAAAATTATAGATACGACGGAGACGTATCAGCATCCCCAAGCTTAATTCATGCTCGTCCTTGAGTAGGTAAATGATAAAAAAGATAATTTTTGATGTGGAATGCTACCTAGCATAATCTTGATCATATAAATCATGGCATGAATATTAAGACACAAGTGATTCAAAGCAATAGTCTAGTTTTGACATGAAGACATTAATACTTAGGAATCCCAACAAACAATCATGTCTTTCAAAATATCAAGGCTGAAGAACGTTGTCCCTACAAAATCATATAGCCTTGTCATGCTCTGTCTTCTTAACACAAAGTATAAATCATGTACTACCCCGGTGTCAGCCAAGCAATTGGTTCATACTTTTTAACGCGCTTCAGCATTTTCAACTCTCACGCAATACATGAGCGCAAGCCATGGATATAGCACTATGGGTGGAATAGAATATGGTGGTAGGTTTGAAAGGGGTAAAAGTGGAGAAGAAAGTCTATCATCAACTAAGCGTATCAACGGGCTATGGAGATGCCCATCAATAGATATCAATGCGAGGAGTAGGGATTGCCATGCAACGGATGCACTAAGAGCTATACGTGTATGAAAGCTCAATATGAAAACTAAGTGGGTATGCATCTAACTCTATAATGAAAAATTCCCACTAGTATATGAAAGTGACAACATAGGAGACTCTCTATATGAAAAACATGGTGCTACTTTGAAGCACAAGTGTGGAATTAGCATGCCCCTTCTACTTCTTTCATTTTTTCTTTTCTTCCCCCTTTTTTTTTCTTTTTCTTTTTTTTCTTTTTCTTTTTTTTTCTATTTTCTTTTTCTTTTTCTATTTTTTCTTTGTCCGGAGCCTCATCCCGACTTGTGGGGGAATCATAGTTTCCATCATCCTTTCATCACTGGGGCATGCTCTAATAATGAATAATGATGATCATCACACTTCTATTTACTTACAACTCAATATTACAACGATAGTAGAACAAAGTATGACTCTATATGAATGCAATGATCTAGCGTAGCAAAGATATCAAAAACTGGACAAGCCATGGAAACATCATGCTAGCTATCTTACGATCATGTAATGCAATAAGATAATGAATGCTCAAGTCATCAAAACAGAAGCGGTGGAAGTTGCACGGCAATATATCTCGGAATGGCTATGGAAATGCCATAATAGGTAGGTATGGTGGCTGTTTTGAGGAAGATATAATAAGGCTTATGTGTGATAGAGCGTATCATATCACGGGGTTTGGATGCACCGGCGAAGTTTGCACCGACTCTCGAGGTGAGAAAGGGCAATGCACGGTACCGTAGAGGCTAGCAAATTGCGGAAAGGTAAGAGTGCGTATAATCCATGGACTCACATTAGTCATAAATAACTCACATACTTATTGCAAAAGTTTTATTAGCTCTCTCGAAGCAAAGTATTACTATGCATGCTCCTAGGGGGGAGGTTGGTAGGAGTTAACCATCGCGCGCCCCCGACCTTCACACAAAGATAGACAATCAAGAATAAATTGTGCTCCAACTTCCTAGCATAATGGGAGACTATACGTGCATGCTTCGGGAATCACAAACCTTAACACCAATATCTTACTAAACACGATCATCCACTAGTACCTCCCACATATTATCATCTCTATATCGCAAAACTATTGCAAGGAATCAAACATATCATATTCAGTGATCCCTAAGTTTTATGTAGGATTTTATGACTAACCATGTGAATGACCAATTCCTGTTGACTCTCTAAATAGATATAAGTGAAGCAAGAGAGTTTAATTCTTTGTAAAAAATACCATGACATGCTCTAATAAATATAAGTGGAGCAAAAGAGCATTCTTCAAATAACGGTTTTCTATGTGAAGAGAAACAGGCAATCCAAACTTCAAATGATATAAGTGAAGCACATGAAGCATTCTATAAAGCCATACTCAAAAGATATAAGTGAAGTGCAATGAGCATTATATAAATCAACCATGGACTATCTCATACCAGCATGGTGCATAAAAGAAAAGTAAAAACTAAACATAAAAGACGCTCCAAGATTTACACATATCACATGAACAAAACGAAAACGAAAACATACCGATACTTGTTGAAGAAAGATGGGATGCCTTCCGGGGCATCCCCAAGCTTAGACGCTTGAGTCTCCTTGGATATTTACTTGGGGTGCCTTGGGAATCCCCCAAGCTTGAACTCTTGCCTCTCCTCCTTCTCCTCATATCGACACCTCCTCGATGTTCGACCACTTCATCCACACAAAACTTAACAGAAGACTGGTGAGATCCGTTAGTATAATAAAGCAAATTCCTACTTTAATTACTGTTGCAAACCCATTAATATTATATATTTTCATTATCACTGCTGTATTATAACTTTTCCATGGCTTATACCACCGATAAAATCGATAGTTTCATCAAAACAAGCAAAACAATGCATCAAAAACAGAATCTGTCTTAAACAGGACAGTCTGTAGTAATCTGAACTTTAATCATACTCCTGTAACTCAAAAAATTCTGAAAAATTAGGAAGAAATAAAAATTTTCTATAGAAATACTGTGTAAAAATTTCAGAATCTTTTGACGTTCCAGTAAAAAATGAAAATTCAGGCACTACAGCCAAAGTTTCTGTTTTTACACCGCACATACCAACAAGCAATCTAATCATCCTAAAGGCAAATCTTGGCACATTATTTTTATAATACAATGGATTTGTACAAGGGGATAATTATTTTTGTTGGAAAAGTTTCCGTGATTCAAGACTCAGAAAGTTTCCATGGGCATGAACAAAGTTCAAGGATATCCCCCACTTCAACGATGCTCATCATCTCTCTCACTTTCACCTTTCCTTTTGTGAAGTTTTAGGTTCCCCTCTATATTTTTTTGTTTTTAAACTTTATAAAAGCACACAACAGAATAAAATGACTCTCTAAAACTTCCGGGTTGTCTCCTTGGCAGCACTTTCTTTAAAGCCATTAAGCTAGGCATAAAGTGCTCAAGTAATGGATCCACCCGGATTTGAAGGTATATCAAAGTCATTTTTAATTAACAATGATTTGTAATTTAGTAGTGAGCACAAAGTGATATATATCATGCGAAAATGAATTCTACCTCTCTTCCTATGCATCGGCATGTCATACAAGAACAATTCATGCACATTAAGTAAAGGCCAATGCATAGTATAAACAGTTTCTTGCAATTTCGTAGTATTGGAAACATAGAGAGGTGAAGAGTTGGTTCCTCTCTCATAATAATCGCAAGTAGGAGCAGCAAGCACATGCATATTATATTCTTTAAAATCATCATGTGTAGTAGCAAAACGCAACCCATCAATGTAATCCTTAATAAGAGCAAACTTCTCCGATATAGTGTAGTTGGGAGAATTCAAAAAGATAATAGGACTATCATGTGTGGGTGCAATAGCAAAAATTTCATGCTTAACATAAGGAACTATAGCAAGTTCATGTTTATCAGCATAATTTATATTGGCATCATGGCCACAAGCATAGCAAGCATCAAGTTCATCAAAAAGGGATATTTCAAATGAATCCACGGGATCATAGCAATTGTCATAGCATTCATCCTTTGGTAAGCACGAAGGGTAATTAAACAATGTATGAGTTGAAGAGTTACTCTCATTAGAAGGTGGGCACGGGTGATCAATCTACTCTTCCTCCTTTTGTTCTTTGCTCTCCTCCTCATCTTTTTCATCTAATGAGCTCACAGTTTCAGCAATTTCTTCTTCCATAGATTCCTGCAAAATATTAGTCTCTTCCAAGGAGGCGGTCATTCCTTCAATAAATTCTTTAACATAAGCATTAGAAGCATAGTTTTCATAGCAATATTTAAGTATGGAAAATTTTCAGATTCGTAAAGAGTAGCATGATACTTTTCAATCAAAGAAGCAATTTCATATGCACCCTTAAAAGCAACAAATTCTTCAATTTGTTCAACATCAAAATAACAATAGGCTTCCTAGGCATAAGAAGATAGTATTTCATTATCATTAAACACACATTGGTAGGGAAGGTGTTTTTTAGTTTCTTCAGAACAACAAGTAAAATCATGTATTTCGCATAAATTCCAAGCATAGCAACACAAAGTATAAATTTGATGCCATAAGAGTTTCCCTTTTTGAGATATGCGATGTCGCACATAATAAGCATGCTCATTTAATGATTTTCCCTCAACTAAGCTAGTTGGGTTTTCAACACGAGCACAAATGGATCGAAGATGATCCAAATAGTATTCTTCGGTAGTACGGAGCACTAGTGGTTCCTCAACTTTTGGAGCAGCAAGTACATCTAATTTTTTTGGTATTTTGTGTTTCGTACCCATATCTAAAGATAGAAAACAACTAATAACAAAAAATAAAAATTACTTAGTGATAAAGCAAACAAGCACACACGAGAATATTCACCCCACGCAATTGCTCCCCGGCAACGGCGCCAGAAAAAGGTCTTTAGCCTTTTTCGATAAGTAAGAGTGTCAAACCCAACGAGGAGCTAAAGGTAGAACAAATATTCCCTCAAGTTCTATTGACCACCAATACAACTCTACGCACGCTAATGCTTGATTTACCTAGAACAAGTGTGAAACTACTATGCGGGAATAAAACTAGAAGTACTTTGCAAGATAATAAAGAACATGGAAATAAAAGTTAGGTGCTGTTTTAATAAAAGAACAATAAAAGTAAATAACTTAGTAGAAAGCTTTTTGTGTAACGCAAGAGAAAGATTGTCCCTAGGCAATTGAATATAATATGATAGATACTCGTTATATGCAATGAGGGAGAGGCATACGCTAACACACTTTCGTACTTGGATCATATGCACTTATGATTGGAACTCTAGAAATCATCCGCAACTACCAAAGATCATTAAGGTAAAACCCAACCATAGCATTAAGTATCAAGTCCTCTTTACTCCCATACGCCAAAACCCACCTACTCGGGTTTGTGCTTCTGTCACTCACGCAACCCACCATAAGCAAATCATGAACATATTGCAACACCCTACAGCGGGGATCCCTCACGTTTGCGCGACACGGAGGGCACCATAGGACAGCACCATATCAACATACACTCACATCCATAACAGCATACCATAATTAACCCATAGGACAAAAGAGATCTACTCAAACATCATAGGATAGCCAAATATCATTGGGAAATAATATATGGAGTTGAGCACCATGTTTAAGTAGAGATTACAGCGGGGAAGAGAGGTGTTACACTGCTGCATAGAGGGGTAGAGAGTTGGTGTTAACGGCGGCAAGATTGTTGATGTAGATCGCCGTCACGATCCTTGCCTCGGCGGCGTTCTGGTGCCACCGGGAGAGAGGGGGAGAGAGCCCCTCCTCCTTCTTCTTCTTCCTTGGCACAACCCGCCAGGGCGCGCCTGGGCTCCTGGGCGCGCCTTGGTGTATCGTGCTCGGTATGGGCCCCCGTTTGCGTTGATTACACTTCTCAAAATTCACAAATATTCCAAAAAAATATCCGTTAATTTTTATCGTGTTTGGACTTCGTTTGATATGAATATTCCGTGAAAAAAAAACATTCAACAAACAGGAACTGGCACTGGGCACTGGATCAATAGGTTAGTCAAATAAATCATATAAAATGTTGCCAAAAATATGTGAAAGTTGTATAATATTGGCATGAAACAATAAAAAATTATAGATACGACGGAGACGTATCAATTATCAATCTTGGTTGTTTTACAATCACTTTATAGCAACTTTATATCATTTTTGGGACTAACCTATTGACATAGTGCCAAAGTGCTAGTTGCTGTTTTTGCTTGTTTTTTACTTCGAAGAATATCAGTACCAAATGGATTCCAATCGCGAGGAACCTTTGTGCAGAATTTTTTTTGGGCCAGAAGACATCCAGTGGGCCAAAGAAGTGCCAGAGGGGAGGGTCGAGGAGACCACAACCCACCAGGGTGCGCCAGAGGCCCCAGGCGCGCCCTGATGAGTTGTGCCCTCCTCGGGACCCCTCTCCACTGCCTTTGATGCCTATAAATTCCCAAATATTCCAGAAACCCTAGAGGAGTCGACGAAAAGCACATCCAGGCTCCGCAAGTTCTAGAACCTTGCGATCCAATCTAACACCATCACAGAGGGGTTCATCATTCTCATTGGTGCCTCTCCGATGATGCGTGAGTAGTCCACCATAGACCTACGGGTCCGTAGGCAGTAGCTAGATGGCTTCTTCTCTCTCTTTTGATTCTCAATACAATGGTCTCTTGGAGATCTATTTGATGTAAACTTTTGCGGTGTGTTTGTTGGGATCCGATGAATTTTGAGTTCATGATCAGTTTCTATCCATGAATATTATTTGAGTCTTCTTTGATCTCTTATATGCATGATTACTTATAGCCTCGTATTTCTTATTCGAATCTTTGGTCTAGATAGGCCAACTAGATTGATTTTTCTTGCCATGGGAAGAGATGCTTTGTGATGGGTTCGATCTTGCGGTGTCCTCTCCCAGTGACAGAAGGGGCAGCGAGGCACGCATGTATCATTGCTATTAAGGATAACAAGATAGGGTCTATTCCTACTTGAATAGATCTTGTCTACATCATGTCACCATTCTTATTGCATTACTCCATTTTTCCATGAACTTAATGCACTAGATGCATGCTGGACAGTGGTCGATGTGTGAAGTAATAGTAGTAGATGCAGAATCATTTCGGTCTACTAATCTTGGACGTGATGCCTATATAATGATCATCGCCTTGGATATCGTCATGATTATTTGATATTCTATCAATTGCCCAACAGTAATTTGTTTACCCACCGTGTGCTATACTCATGAGAGAAGCAACTAGTGAAACCTACGGCCCACGGGTCTACTTTTCCAACATATTGCTTTCCGATCTATCTTTTTGCCGCTTTTGTTTTCAGATCTATTATTCCAAAAAACCCAAAAATACCTTGTTGCACTTTTTATTTGCTCTTTTTATTTTGTGTTCTTGAGAGATCTATCTCTCCAATCTATCATTACCTAATCTATTTTTTCACCGTAGAGAGATTGACAACCTCTCTTTCGCGTCGGGGCAAGTATTTGTTCTTTGTGTGCAGGTGCTATTTACGTAGTGGTGGTGATCCTACTACTGGTTCGATACCTTGGTTTCATAACTGAGGGAAATACTTACCGTCGGTGTGCTGCATCATCGCTTCCTCTTTGGGGAAATACCGACGCAGTCTCAAGCCACGTCAAAGGAATTTCTGGCGCCGTTGCCGGGGAGGAAGCGGTCTCTTCTACGTGCCAATCTCTGGCGCCGAGGAGACACCATCATCATCTACCAGGTTCCTAATCACAAATCTCATCTCCTTGCAATTACATTATTTGCCATTTGCCTCTCGTTTTCCTCTCCCCCACTTCACCAAATTATCCGTTTTATTCGCCCTCTTTTTCGTTTGCCATTTTCTCGTCAGATCTCTTGCTTTCTCGCAATCTTGTTTGCGTAGTCATGATGCCTCAACGAAAGTACTATGATGTTCCTTACCCCAATATTTTGCTTGAAATTGAGAAAAGTACTAAGGAATATATGACTACACAATTTGAGCATAACAAGTATTTTACCGAGGATCTTAAAGAACACTCTACTGTACTAGATGCCATAACAAAACAACTTGATGATATTAGTAGAGAAGTTTGTATTCTCCAATCTAAGTATGCTCATGCTGAAAATCTGCTTGGTAAAATCTCCGATGCACAAGCCACTTTAATAAATCAAATGGCTGCTAAACCAATCTCTCTAGAAGATAAAAATGATGAAGATCTTAAAATGATTGGTGTTTCTTCTATTGATTCCTTGTTTAGTAATATTAAAATTGATGATAAAGGGACTGAAGTAGAGTCAACTTTAGCTAGAAGGCGTCCCAATAATTTGGAGGGTGAAAATCTTGATGAAAAATTTGATGAAGGTGGGTTTGAAGAGGTCAAAACTTTAACTAGTGATGTGCCCACTATTTTGGATTGCAAAGACATTAATTATTATAGTTACTCTTTGATTGAATGTATTTCTTTGCTGCAATCCATGTTGAATTCACCCCATGCTTATGAACAAAATAAAGCTTTTACTAAACATATCGTTGATGCCATGATGAAATCTTTTGAAGACAAGTTAGAATTGGAGATTTCTATTCCTAGAAAATTACATGATGAGTGGGAACCTACCATTAAGGTCAAGATTAAGAATTATGAGTGCTTTGCTTTATGTGATTTCGCTGCTAGTGTTTCCACGATTCTGAAATCTTTATGTGATGTGCTTGGTCTCACCAATATTGAAGAATGTTCTCTTAATTTGCACTTGGCGGATTCTACTATTAAAAACCCTTTGGGAAGAATTAATGATGTTCTTATTCTTGCAAATAGGAACTATGTGCCCATAGATTTATTGTTCTTGATATTGATTGCAATCCGTCTTGTCCCATTATACTTGGTAGACCGTTCTTACGCACTATAGGTGCCGTGATTGATATGAAAGAAGGCAATATTAGATTTCAGTTTCCACTAAGAAAGGGTATGGAAAACTTCCCTAGAACAAGAATTAAGCCACATATGAATCAATCATGAGAGCATCCTATGGAGCAAAAAACCAAAGATGACAACACTTGAATCTATGCGTTATGCCTAGCTAGGGGCATAAAACGATAGCGCTTGTTGGGAGGCAACGCAATGAATAAATTTATTTTTGACATTTCCTTTCTGGTTTTGTGTGTTGACACAATTATGCCTATGTTATGATTGTGTTTTTATGTTTTATTTAGTGTTTGTCCCAAGTAAAGCCTTTAGGACGATTCCTAAGATTAGTAGAAACAGTGCTGAATCTGAAACAGAAACTTTGCCTGCAGTGTTTAATTTTTCATTTTTTACTGGAACATGATATTGAGCTGAAATTTTAACAAAGTATTTCTATACAAATTCTTTACGATGTTCTAATTTTTTAGAATTGTTAGAGTCACAGAAGTATTGTTAGAGTACACATTACTACATACTGTTCTATTTAAGACAGATTCTGTTTTCGTTGCATTGTGTGCTTGTTTTGATGAATCTATGGGTTGTATTGAAGGGTATGAGCCATGGTAAAGTTAAAATACGGTAGGTATAATTCAATAATAGAATATGAATGAGTTTGCAACAGTACTTAAAGTAGTGATCTGCTTTATTATACTAACGGATCTCACGAAGATTTTGTTGAGTTTTGTGTGATTAAAGTTTTCAAGTTTTGGGTGAGATCACGATGGATGAAGGAATAAGGAGTGAAAAGAGCCTAAGCTTGGGGATGCTACAGCACCCCCAAGATATATCCAAAGATAAACAAGCAACTAAGCTTGGGGATGCCCCGAGTGACATCCCCTCTTTCTTCTAACAACCATCGGTATGTTACTTGGAGCTATATTTTTATTCGTCACATATCATGAGTTTTGCTTAGAGCGTCTTGTATCATTTGAGTCTTTGCTTGCTTTGCTTTTTAGTTTGTCACTTGTATCCTTGCTGGACACACCTATTTGACAGAGCCAAAATTATGCTATGATTTTTTAGAATTGCTCTATATGCTTCAGTTAAACTTTTTGAGCTATAGAATTGCTCTAGTGCTTCACTTATATCTTTTTGAGCACGGTGTGCTTGGAAAATTTTGAAGAAACACTCTCATGCTTCACTTAGATTAATTTTAGAGTTAGTAAATTTTGAAGAAATCCTCTCATGCTTCACTTATACTATTTTGAGAGATGAAATCTCTATGCTCATGTGCTTCACTTAAATTTGTGTGAGCTTGTCAAAAGTAATGGCAATTTATGAAACTATTCCCAAAGTGATAGATATACATGGAGGATATAATAAAAACTTTCATGAAGATCATTGGACAAATTAAACTTGATTCCTTGTAATAGTTTTGAGACATGATGATAGTAATATGTGAGTCATGTTAGTGAGTAATTATGCTTTAGTAGGAATATTGGTGTTAAGGTTTGTGATTCCCTGTGCATGCACGAAAGTCAATAGTTATGCAATGAAATTACATCCTACTTATGGTGCATTATTCGGTGTTAGTTATGCTCAATGCTCGCTTATGTGAATTTTCATTTCTTGGTTGGATGCTTCTCAATCTATTTGCTAGCCTCCACTTGTACTAAGTAGAAATACTACTTGTGCATCCAAAATCCTTAAACCCAGTTTTGCCTTATGAGTCCACCATACCTACCTATATGCGGTATTTCCATGCCGTTCTAAGCAAATTTGTATGTACCATCTCTACTTTTCAAAATGATTTTCCTTTTTGTGTGCTCGTACCGCTCATGAAACGGTAGGGGGTGTCCAATTTTTTTCCATGCTAGATGTGTTATTCTCAAGATGAGTGTTTATTCACTTGTCATTGCACGAGAGTACGACGGTAATAGGGATGCCCTGTCCCGAAATGAAAAAAGAAAAAAAATTACTTTATGTTGTCAAATAATAAATTCCTTGGAAAGTGTTGGTATGGAAGGAAACCGTGGATACGGCCAGCCATGGATTGTGAAAGAATGGTGGAAAATAGAATAAACTTTATTTTTTGTTTGGGAACTACCTATGATATATCTAGCATGGAAAGTATTGTGAACTACTTTGTCGTTTTCGTTGACAGGAAAGGCATGCCACTCAAAACATTTGTCTCTCTAATTCAAACTTTGAGCTCTGGCACCTCCACAAATCCCTACTTCCCTCTGCGAAGGGCCTATCTATTTACTTTATGCAATTTTTATTTTTATTTTGAGTCTCCGTCTCCTCTTATAAAGCACCAACTAGGGGGCACTACGATCGTACTTGAGCATTGGGTGTAGCTAATATTTGAGTGTGTTTCATGAATGGATCAATGATTGAGCATGATGGGCTAGGGATAACTTTCTTTAGTGTTGATATTTTGAAAGACATGGTTGCTTGTTGGCATGCTTGAGTATTGAAGTCATTATGTTAAAACTAGACTATTGCTTTGAATCATCTAAAAGTCCAAATGTCCATGCTACAAAAGAAAAGAATATATGATGAACATGTTAGGCAGCATTCCACATCAAAAAATCTATTTTTAGCATTTACCTACTCGAGGACGAGTAGGAATTAAGCTTGGGGATGCTGATACGTCTCCAACGTATCTATAATTTTTGCTTGTTCCATGCTGTTATATTATCAAACTTGGATGTTTTACAATCATTTTATAGAAACTTTATATCATTTTTTGGGACTAACCTATTGACATAGTGCCAAAGTGCCAGTTGCTGTTTTTGCTTGTTTTTTTACTTCGCAGAATATCAGTACCAAACAGAGTCCAATCACGACGAAACTTTTTGGAGATTTTTTTTGGGCCAGAAGACATCCAGTGGTCCAATGAAGTGCCAGAGGGGAGGGTTGAGGAGACCACAACCCACCAGGGCGCGCTAGAGGCCCCAGGCGCGCCCTGATGGGTTGTGCCCTCCTCGGGACCCCTCTCCACTGCCTCTGACGCCTAGAAATTCCCAAATATTCCAGAAACCCTAGAGGAGTCGACGAAAAACACATCCAACCGCTGCAAGTTCCAGAACCTCGAGATCCAATCTAACACCATCACAGAGGGGTTCATGAAAGCACATTTGCTCCCTTGGTGGTTTTGGTAGTTAATAACAACATATATGTCATTGAACTAATGTTTCCACTAAGTATATTTCAGGAAAAGCTCAATGATGGGTTAACAAAAGGATTGTGGAGAGGCCCCTAGATGCAAGGAATTAGATTGACAAAGCTTAAAGCAAGAGGACTCTACATTTTACTTTGTGAGAAATCACCTTGAGTCCATGGGAAAGCCAATACTATTAAAAGGGGGTAAGGTACTGTTGGTGAACAATATGCTCCATGTGCACAAGTGATAGTCACCAAAACACCCACAAGCTCTTCCACAAAAGTCTGTCCAAGCCAATCATGAAATCCGTGCTACCAATATTTCCCACTCGGTCCCACCGATTCCCACCTCACATAGACCCATGCCAAACTCTAGATCTTCGGTGCAACCGATTCCGCCTCGGTGCCACCGAGTTCAGCTTGCCAACTTCCTGTTACCTCGATTCTTAAAATCGGAATTTCCGAGATTTTGGATCAGCGTCACCGAGTTGTGGAATCTGACCGTTGGTCACCTTTTCGGTACTGCCGAGATCTTTGTATCGGTCTCACCGAGATTAAAAGTTGTTACCTTTGGAGCAACTCGGTACCACCAAGTTTTATACTTTGGTGTCACCAAGTTGGTCACTTTAGGTGTAACGGTTGGATTTTTGGAGATGCCTATATATACCCCTCCACCACCACTCACTCGCAAGAGAAGCACTCAGAACAGATCCCCACTTATCCCTTCAGATTTTCTGAGAGAGAGCCACCTACTCATGTGTTGAGATCAAGCCATTCCACTCCATCCATATGAATCTTGATCTCTAGCCTCCCCAAGTTGCTTTCCACCCAATCAATCTCTTCCACCAAAGCCAAATCTGTGAGAGAGTGATTGAGTGTTGAGGAGTCTATCATCTTGAAGCACAAGAGCAAGGAGTTCATCGACATTATCGAGCCTATTACCTTTTGGAGGGTGGTGCCTCCTAGATTGGTTAGGTGTCGCTTGGGAGCCTCCTACTTCGTGTTGTGGAGTGAACCAAGAATTTTGTAAGGGCAAGGAGATTGCCTACTTCGTGAAGATCTTCCCGAGTTAGGCTAGTCCTCCGTGGACGTAGGCCATCATGGTATAGACAAGGTTGCTTCTTCGTGGAACCGTCCATGGGTAGAGCCCTCCTGGACTCTAGCGACCGTTACCCTCCGTGGGTTGAAGTCTCAATAAACGTTGATGTCGTGGATTTGTCACGGCATGATGTCCTCGTGAGAGAACTTAGGTGTGAGGCCATCACAACTATGTGGCGGCTTGAGAGGGGTTGGTCGGAATCGAGAGACACGAGTTTACCCAGGTTCGGCCCCTCCGATGGAGGTAAAAGCCTACGTCCTGCTTTGTGTCTATATTGATGATGATGACAATCTCGATTACAAGGGTGCGGAATCGCTACCTCTAATCTGTCTATCTCTAATGACTTGTCTCTCTATGACCTGTCTATGGAGACGTCTAAAACCTTGACCCTCTTGGGGTGACCTGCCCCTCCTTATATAAGTTGGAGCGGCGGTTTACATGTAGAGTCCAAGTCGGATTAAGACTTTAACCTATTATGACTATCCATCGCGGGCTTCTCTTCGTGGGCTTCTGAGTCTCGGGCGGCTTACAACAGGGCGGCTTACACCTGGCGGCTTACAGCCGGATTCATCTCCGGGACTCATCTTCAGGCACTGTGTGTCTGCCAGGTCATAACTGTTCCGGGTCATAACTCTCTGCCGGGTCATAATCATTCCGGGTCATAACTGTCTCCCGGGTCATAACCATTCCGGGTCATAACTGTCTGCCGGGTCATAGCCATTCCGGGTCATAACTGTCTGCCTGGTCATAACCATTCCTTGTCATAACTGTCTGCCGGGTCATAACCATTCCGGGTCATAACTGTCTGCCGGGTCATAACTGTCTGCCGGGTCATAACCATTTCGGGTCATAACTGTCTGCCGGGTCATAACCGCGGGGTATATCCCCGACATTAGCCCCCAGGTTAGCTTGAATTTGTTCATGGTAAGCTCCTGAAATAAGAATATGTAAAGGGACCGGGCCACTCAAAAAGACCAGTTGATCAGCTGCTGAAAATTCTGAAAGTCTGTCATACAATACACTGACGCTGGCTCCTTGGAGAAAAAATAATCCTTACTGTTCACTGCCTTGTTTTGATTAAAATTCGTCTGATGTTGTGCCAACTTTCAATACTTCAGACTTCCTTATATCCATATTACCTGTAGCCCCCAAGTCTTAAGAGGGGAAACGTAGTGATAGCCTTAAGACTAGAGAAATCCTAGAGAAATCCGGATTGTTTATCTGAGTTACCAGTCATAAGTTGAATGTTCCACATATGTAGCCCCCATGTACCGGGCTGTCTTGCCTGTAGCAACCTGGGACTTATAAATGTCTTACGTTCATAAAACTTCAACCAGTGTAGCCCCCAAGGGCTAGGTCATTATGTAATAATGAGCAGGAACTTGTTGTAGATCTGATCATATAGACTTGAGGAGCAATGTGTAGCCCCCAAGGGCCGGCTCAGTAAGACAATACTGGGCTGGGACTTAGAAAAATATAGAAACATCCGGCTCATCTCCTTGAGATAACAGGGTCTGTTGATACTTTGAAAAAACAACTTGCATTAGCCCCCAAGTGTCGTGGCGCATGCTTGCAGCGACATGGGACTTGCGTACTTGATATAAACTGGACTTGAATAATGTAGCCCCCAAGTGCCGGTCGTATGCCTGTAACGATTCGGGACTATTCCTTCCATTACAGAATAAATGATATCCATTATATGGACGATATTGCTGAATGTTGGCATATCAATGTTTGAACCATGCTCCCTGCTGTGAGCTGGTATTCTTGGATGAGGGAATAACAGCCATTACTCTGAAGGGGCTTTTGAAAACCTCAATTATCTAATATAGGTTATGATAACCATAATAAAAATCCAACCACATTGGCTATTTTAGGATTGGTACATGTAACCCGGTTTGAAAACTGGTTCCTGCAATATAATCCAGGATATCCTTGCATATATGATGCATGGTAAGATGATGCAATGTATGATGCAACGTATATTGCAATGTATGACACCATGTATATCTCAAATATTTGTAAGTCGGCCTGAAAGGCACAACCAAAAGAGATCAACTCTTGAAAATTATAAGCCGGCTTTAAAGGCACAGCAAGAAGAGATCAACTCTCAAAAATTATAAGCCGGCTTTAAAGGCACAACAAGAAGAGATCAACTCTCAAAAATTATAAGCCGGTTTTAAAGGCACAACCAAAAAAGATCAAATCTTGTTCTTATATCTGTTTGAGAATGCTCCGACAAGCTAGGCCTATAACCTTTTAACACCTATAGCCGGGTCTCACGTGGCATAAATCCGTCGTTTTAACCTTACCAAGTTCAGGGTCTTAAAAAAGATTAACTGGTAAGAGTACGAACGGGCCACATAGCGGAGGGGTTACGGCATACAGGTGAGTTTGTCCCATAGCTGGCTCTCACGTAGCATAAATCCGTCGTTTAAACCTTAACAAGTTCAGGGTCTTAAAAAAGATTAACTTGGAAAGAGTACGAACGGGCCACATAGCGGAGGGGTTACGGCGTACGGGTGAGTTTATCCTAGCTTACGGTAAGCCGGCTCTCTCGTGGCAAAGCCGCCGTTTAAACCTTGACAAGTTCAGGGTCTTTATGTCGAGATTGACTTTCATAAGTTCAGGGTCTCTGTAGCAAGATTGACTGTCAAGAGTTCGGCGGGTGTTGGGGATATAACCCCTTGGTAAGACTCGCCCAGGAGGGGCCGGGTCATACCTGGCTGCTCGTAGCCAAGACCCTTAAGGTGGGCCGAAAGATGAAGGCCGGGCCGCATGGCGGCTTACCGGACGGGCCAAGACGAAGGCCCAGAGGCAGAAGATGGTGTGAGACCCGGGCGGGTAAGCCGCCTGGAAACGGTTTGCCAAAGTAGGCATGGCGGCTTAGAGACAGGATTGAATATGTTGTATGAGTCGGTTTGAGACTCGTGTAACCCAGGGCCTCGACCTCCTATATAAAGGTGAGACCCTGGGGCGGCTTAGACAGGAAACCTACCAATCGAGAACTAGGTCAAGCGAATCCGCTCCCTTGTAATCGATACACCAATCAATACAACACAAGCAGGACGTAGGCTTTTACCTCCTCTTAAGGGGCCGAACCTGGGTAAACTTATGTCCCTCGTCCCGGCCAACCCCTTTGAGTCCACCGCCTCAGCGATGGCCTCGAACCTAAGTCTTCGGACATCTTCCGTGACAAAACCACGACAGTTGGTGCCCACCGTGGGGCAAGCACGCGGTGGTGTTGAGTTCTCAAAGGGCTCTCTCCCCGGGATCGAGGGGTACGCCGTTGGCATGATGACGAAGAGTCGCCACGGCAAGCTCTACATCGACGACGCTAGATGGGGACCGGAGGCCGACTCAATCGAGTACGGGTACCGAGTTCCCTTCGGCAAGGTTCACGTGTTCATCGGCAAGATCGGCGACTCTAAGATCGGGCCGGGCATCTGCACCGACCTCGTCGAGCCGACCCGACGCGCGCAACCCGGCCGTGCTCAACCCGGGCGGAGGAGCGTTTTCGTCGGCTTCACGCAAGGCAGGGAAGATTCTGTGTCAGGAGGAGACACCTTGGCCTTTTCAGATGAGGGATCCTCCAATGGAGATGCGGAGTCAATCTACCAGCTTCACGATGGTGGGCTCGGGGGTTGTGCCGATGGTGACAGTTTTCCGGAGCCCTACGACCCGCCAATCCGAGCCGCTGTATTCATGGCTGGCCCGGCACCGGCTTCCAACGGCACGACATCCGGGGCGGCGGCAGGAGCAGATACACCCGATGCTGAGCCACCTAAGCCGCCGGCTCAGGTCTTGCTGGAACTTATGGATGAATTGACGGCCCTGATGGCCACGGAGGTGACAGCCGGAAATCAAGCAGAGCGTAATGCAGGGATCACCCGGATCAAGGGACAGATGGCTCAGGTTCAGGAGGATAAAAACGCATTGCAAGTTCAGATGGACGCTGAGTCGGAACGACTGAGGGAAGAGCCTCTCCGTTTCAGCTTCGATCAGCGAGCTTCGGAGGCAATTCAGTGGAGGAGGACCCAGGTCGGTCTCCCTATTCAGCCTCAAAACCTCTTTAACACTCCTGGAGCGGGGCCTAGTACGCCGCCGGTGATGACCCGAGCCGTGGAGGCGCCGCGGCAGCCAGACCCGCCACGGAGGAATCGGACTCTGCCACGGCATCTGGTGACACCGCCTGGCCATTATTCTAACCCGGTGGAGAACATGATAGCGGCGGCTGCCAGGCTTGATGCACTCCCCCTTGCTGACGGAACGCCGTTTGCTGAGGAGGCCTGGAACGCGATTAAATTGCTACAGACGGCGGTGGCTCAGCAAGAAAAGTATACATACAGCCGGAGTCGGGTGCACTCCACGCCCGTCTACAGCCGTAGCTATAGCCGGCGCATAGAGTCGCCAGCCGTCTCCAGCAGCGAGCAAAGCCGTAACCCGCCCAACGATAACTCGCCTGGAAGGAATGCTCAGGAGATCATGGATAGGGGGCGAGCCCAGCGAGGGTCAACGCCGATGATGGATTACCCGGCGGTTCCTGAGCTGGTGCCCATGGCCCCTCCCGCCTCAGCGGGGGCTGGCGGTTCATCTAGGGGAGTTGGTGTGCCGTGCCTCACGGCGGCTTTACGGAACGAACGTTTGCCCAAGGACTTTAAGGGGCCGCGGAAGGTGCCTAATTACACAGCTGATTTACCCCCTGAGGCCTGGATTGAGAGCTATGAGTTTGCCATGGAGATGCTGGACGTCAGTGAGGCGGTTTGTGCAAAGTACTTCATCATGATTTTAGAGGGACCGGCTCGCACTTGGTTGAAGGGATTGCCTCCTAATACCATCACGTCTTGGGCCGAATTGAAAGCGCGTTTTATCAAGAACTTCAAGGGAACATGCAAGCAACCCATGACGATTGTGGATCTTGACCACTGTATACAGCAGGAAGGAGAATCGGCCCATCATTGGGTCCGGCGGGTGTCGACGGTCATCCACTCATCTGAGAATATTTCGGCGTCTCAAGCGGTTCTGATTTTGGAAAAAAACTATCATTTTTTGCCTCTTAAGCAGAAGCTTGGACGGCTAAAGCGTTCCTGTCAGGACATGGGTGAGCTCATGACGGCTCTCACCAAATATGCAGATTCAGATACCACCAAGGACCCGAGCTCCGATGATGAGAGATCGGGTCAGGGTAAGAAAAATAACAATGGCAAGAGTCAACAGCAAAACGCGGCGGGAAACAGCAACCCAGGCAAGCAGAAGAACCCAGACGGCAGGTCAGAATTGGTGGCGAACACCAGCACTGGGAACAATCGTGCTAAGGGTAACGGGAACTTCAGGCCGCCCTTTCACAAGGGTAAAACACCTTTCAACCTGGAAGAGATGCTCAACAAACCTTGTCCAGAGCACAGCCGGCCCGATAAGCCGGCAGGCCATACATGGAGGGATTGTAGTATTATGCGGCAGTTCCGGGATTACAGCCTTCAACAGCATCGTAATAACGGTAATGGTCCGTCAGGCGGCTCAGGGCCGGGCGGTTCAGGAGCCGGCTTTGGCGCCGGCGGCTCAGGATCCGGTTACCAGGGTCAAGGCAATCAAGGAGGTCATCATCAGCAACCTGGCAATGGTGGTCAGCAACAGAATAACCAGTCGGGGTACCAGAGTAACCCGAAGCAACTCAGTGGGGGTCAGTATCATGTTCTCACTACAAGCCTAGACAAATGAGATCAAAAGCTACATAAGAGGGCGGTCAACGCGGCCACGCCGGCTCTCCCGCAATATTTGAAGTGGTCTGAATATCCAATCTCATGGAGTAGGGAAGATCACCCGCCGCGGGTTGAGAATCCGGGGCACTTGGCTCTTGTGGTAGCACCTCAGGTTGGAGGTTATAAGTTTACAAAGGTACTGATGGATGGTGGCAGCAGCATCAACATCTTATATTACGACACTTTCCAGCGGATGGAGTTAACTGACAAGGATCTTAAGCCGTCGTCGACAGTTTTTCATGGCGTGGTGCCGGGTAAGTCGGCCTACCCAGTGGGCAAAATCGCCCTCGAGGTGGCGTTTGGAGATGAGTATAACTATAGGGTGGAGACCTTGTGGTTTGAAGTGTAGAAAATCAAGAGCTCATATCACGCCTTGTTTGGCCGGCCGGCTTTTGCAAAGTTTATGGCCAAGCCTTGTTATATTTACTTGTAGCTCAAGATGCCGGCTCTCAAAGGAACAATTATAGTGCACGGTGATCGGAAGGTGGCCCTTGAGTGTGAGGAGGGTGATGCGGCTTATGCAGAATCAAGTTGCGCAGAGGCAGAGCTCAAGTTTTACAAGGATAATGTTGACCCGGCGGATATGACTCCATTGAAGAAGCCCAGTACGGAGTCTGAGCCGCCCTTGAAGTTTGCGGCAGATGACACCAAGCTGGTGGATTCCACTCCGGGCGACTCATCAAAGCAGTTCACTATCGGGGCTAACATGGACCCCGCATAGGAAAGCGCGCTCATCGAATTCATCCATGAGAATCGGGACATCTTTGCATGGAAGCCATCTGACATGCCGGGTGTACCGAGAGAATTCGCTGAGCACCACCTTAATGTGGATCCTAAGTTTAAGCCGATTAAGCAGTTCCTCCGCCATTTCAATGAGGAGCGGCGTAAAGCAATTGGGGAAGAGGTGGCCCGTCTCTTAGCAGCAGGGTTCATCGTGGAGGTTTTTCACCCGGAGTGGTTAGCTAACCCCATGCTAGTGCTTAAGAAGAACGACACGTGGCGTATGTGTGTGGATTACACGGATCTTAACAAGGCCTGTCCAGTTGACCCGTTTGCTCTCCCCCGTATCGACCAGATTATTGACGCAACGACGGGTTGTGAGAGTTTATGCTTCATGGACGCTTATTCAGGTTATCATCAGATCAAGATGGCAGTTAAAGACCAAGAGAAGACGTCATTTATAACACCTTTTGGGGCTTTCTGCTATGTGTCTATGCCCTTCGGGCTCAAGAGTGCGCAGGCGACTTATCAACGATGTGTGCAGAATTGCCTTCACGGCCAGATTGGGTGCAATGTTCATGCGTACGTGGACGATATTGTGGTTAAGTCAAGAAAAAAGGAGACTCTACTTGACGACCTGAAGGAAATGTTTGATAACTTACGGATCTACAAAATGATGCTTAACCCGGCCAAGTGCGTCTTTGGAGTTCCTACAGGCAAGCTCCTGGGTTTCTTGGTCTCAGAGCGAGGTATTGAGGCTAACCCGGATAAAATAAAGGCCATCACGTCATTGTCTAAGCCAGCGAGCGTCAATGATGTACAACGCTTGGCGGGACGTATTGCCGCTTTAAGCCGCTTCATCAGCCGCCTAGGCGAGAAGGCTATTCCTCTGTATCAGATGATGAAGAAGACGGACGACTTTGTCTGGAGTAAGGCGACGGATGAGGCGCTTGAGGCGCTCAAAAAGCAGCTGGTTGAGCCGCCGATCTTGGCTGCTCCGGCTGAGTAGGAACCTTTGCTCCTCTACGTGGCGGCTAACAACAGGGCAGTCAGCGCCGCGATTGTTGTGGAGCGTAAGGAGACAGGGAAAGAATACCCGGTTCAGAGGCCGGTTTACTACGTCAGTGAAGTCCTGATAGAATCCAAGCAAAGGTACCCACATTGGCAGAAACTGATATATGGGGTGTTCATGGCAAATCGTAAGTTGAAGCATTACTTCCTGGGACACCAGATCACCGTGGTCAGCTCTGCCCCGTTGGGAGACATAATTCAAAACAGAGAAGCCACTGGCAGGATTGCTAAGTGGGCATTGGAGCTTGGGCCTCTTAATCTGAAATATGTGCCTCGTACGGCTGTCAAGTCTCAGGCCCTGGTGGACTTTATAAACGACTGGACAGAGTGTCAGTCGCCCGAGGAGAAGCCGGATAACACGTATTGGACAATTCACTTTGATGGATCCAGGCAATTGGAAGGGTCAGGGGCTGGAGTTGTCTTAACTTCCCCTAGAGGTGACAAGTTCTGTTATGTGCTAAGGCTGATGTTTCCTTGTACTAACAATGCAGCTGAGTATGAGGCTTTACTTCATGGCCTCCGTGTGGCTAAAGAGATGAACCTGAGCCGGGTTAGATGCCTCGGCGATTCAGACCTCGTGGCTCAGCAAGTTTCAGGCACGTGGGATTCCAAAGACCCGCGGATGGCGGCTTATCGTCAGGCGGTGGACATCATTGCTGGTCACTTCAAGGGTTATCAGGTGGATCATATTGACCGTCGCAAGAACGAGGCGGCTGATGCATTGTCAAGACTGGGCTCTCAGCGTAAGCTGGTACCGCCTAACGTTTTCTTGGATGTGTTGTATCACCCGTCTGTTAAGCTACCTTCAGAGGAGGATCTGGCTATACCTGACCCGGAGGGGCAGCTGGTGGCGGCTCTGCATGCTATCCCTGACTGGACGTTGCCTTACCTAGCGTACTTGACTCGCGATGAGTTGCCCGAGGACGAGACCTTGGCGAGACAAATCATAAGGCGATCTAAATCCATGACTACCATCAATGGCGAGTTACATAAGCGCAGCGTCACTGGCGTTTTTCAGCATTGTGTTTCTCCTGAAGAGGGTAAGGAGATCTTAAATGAAATTCACGCCGGCGATTGCGGTCATCACGCCGGCTCAAAATCTTTGGTGGCAATGTTTCCGGCATGGTTTCTTCTGGCTGACGGCTCATAAGGACGCAGAGGACTTGGTCACCAAGTGTGATGGATGTCGGAAGTTCGGGCGACGTGCTCACGTACCGGCTCAGGAATTCCGGATGATTCCAATTACCTGGCCATTTGCGGTCTGGGGGCTTGATATGGTTGGGCCCTTCAAGAGATCTAAAGACAAGAAGACCCACCTTTTGGTGGCGGTGGATAAGTTTACCAAGTGGGTTGAGGCTAAGCCGGTCAGCAAATGTGATGCGGCTACGGCGGTTCAGTTTGTCAAAAAATTGATCTACCGTTTTGGTTACCCTCATAGTTTCATCACGGACAATGGCACAAAGCTATCCAAGGGGGCTATGAAGGCATTATGTGAAAGTGAGTACATCCAGCTTGACGTCTCTGCTGTTGCCCATCCACAATCCAATGGTCAGGCAGAGCGTGCTAACCAGGAGATCTTGAGAGGCATCAAGCCCCGACTTATGGTTCCTCTGCAACGAACGCCTGGTTGTTGGGTAGAGGAGTTACCATCAGTTCTCTGGAGCATCAGAACTACCCCCAACAGGTCAACAGGCTATACGCCTTTCTTTATGGTTTATGGTGCCGAAGCCGTGTTACCAAGTGATATACGTCATGACTCGCCACGGGTGGTGGCTTACATTGAAACAGATAATGAGACAACGCGTCAGGACGCGTTAGATGCTTTGGATGAAGAGCATGATCTTGCAGCAGCTCGATCGGCGATTTATCAACAAGACCTGCGTCGCTATCATAGCCGCAGAGTTAAGACCCGGACGTTTCAGGAAGGCGACTTGGTGTTGCGTTTGATTCAAGATCAGACGGATGCACACAAGCAATCTGCCCCATGGGAAGGGCCTTTTGTGGTCAGCAGAAATCTCAACAATGGGTCATATTATCTCATTGACGTACGGGACGAATCACATACTTCTGGGCAGGAGACCCACGGGCCATGGAATATCGCTCATCTGCGGCCTTACTATACTTGAGTCATCGACTCCCATCATTGTACATCCATCGTTGTATATATCTTTTATATATATATATATAATAAAGTTGGCATCCCTACAAGCCGGGGCCTCTGCCGTTTATGAGTTTCAGATTGTGCAAAGGTGGACACAACCACAAGGTCATTTGGGGGCTTCCAACCCGCCAGGGTTTAGCTTACACACCCTCTTGATCGGCTCTTCAGCCACCGTCAGGCCGGGTTATATACCCAAAAGGTTGACTCCGTCAACAAGGTCATTTGGGGGCTTCCAACCCACCGGGTTTAGCTCACACACCCTCTTGATCGGCTCTTCAGCCACCGCAAGTTCGAGTTAAACCTACCTGTATGCTGCTACTGCTCCACTAGGTGACCCGCCGAACTCTTGCCAGTTAATCTCGATCAGAGACCCTGAGCTGTTCAAAATATTTGACAGTCACTCTCGCTAGAGACCCTGTACTGGTCAAGGTTCAACCGGTGGATTTTGTCATGTGAGGGCCGGCTTACGGAAAGCGAGGATAAACTCACCCATCTGCTGCATACTCTCCGCTATGTGGCCCGTTCGTACTCTTAAACAGTTACTCTTTTAAAGACCCTGCACTGTTTAAGGTTCAAAGGACGGATTTATGTCACGTGAGAAGTAGCTTATGGGCCCTGGGGGTACTCATGCCCTGCTGTGCCTCTTTATGGTTTGTTGTTGCTTTTACCAGTTAATCTCGCCTAGAGACCCTGATCCGCTCAAAGGAGTTGACGGTCACTCTCACTAGAGACCCTGTACTGTTAAGAGTTCAAACAACGAGTTCATGCCATAAGAGCCGGCATATGAGTTTTCAAAAAAGAAAAAAGAAAGGTCATAAAAGATTTAACACCTTCGGGTTGTGCTTTTCAAGCCGCCCTCACAACGATACAGAACATACTCTGTCTTGTTTATTTTTGCAGGTTTTGTCTCCTAAGACGAGCCGCCGTTAAGGTGGGACGAAAGGTATCTCGGGCAGAATACAAGGTAGATAAAAGTGCATCAAGTTGTTCAAGTTCCATACGTGCGCGATGGCACGGCTCAGGCAATCAAGTTTTCTACGCCCATTACTAAGCTCTTCAGGGAGCCCAAAATACAACGGACTTAAAGTTTTTTGCACACTTCCAGTCTCGGCGGCTCAGAAAGCCGGGTTATCAATATCAGGAGCAACGTGTTCAGCTCGACGGCGGGTCATCCTGCGTCGGGTCTTCGACCTCTGCGATCTGAAGGTTGTCCACATCCCAGTTGCAGTTTGTTAAAGCTTCAAACTAGGCCTCGTCAAAGAGGGGAGACGGGTCAATTTCAGGAGCAAAGAGTGGCTTACGGCGTGCTGGAATTAAGTCCCTGGCTTCAAAAGTTGGGCAGCGCACTCATTTGCTGTCCTCGCCGTAAGCCGCCTGGTATGAAGTCAGGTCAATTTCATTAACAAGTGTTGATGCGAGTACTCGGGAGGCCTTCATACATTTGGCATAATCAGCTTCGGTAAAGTCTGAGCCGTCATCTTTCTTGGATGGAAAGCCATCCATCATCTCTTCTGCGGTCAGTTCAGGGGCAAAGGCCAGAGACCGGCTTAGCGCGGCAATTGCTCCCTTTCTGGCGGCTGATCGTTTGAGTTCATCAATTTGCTTGGGCAGAGTGGACACGACCTCTATTACTCCCTTCATGAGTTTGGCGACGCCTTTTTCAATCAACATTGCTTTGATGGTGCAAAGGGTCCCGCAGTATAGCTGTTCTGTCAAGGTATATATTGCTTTCAACTTCAACAAGCTGTCAGAAGATAGTTGGCGGCTTCTTTGAGCTGCAAGGAAAGCTAGGCGTTATAAGCCGCTCGCACAGTTTTTCAACCAGGCAAGGAAATTTTCTAAGTCTTCAGTACTTACCAAAGATAGCAGAAGTCATCCTGGATATGTGACGCTTGAGGGTTTGCAGTTCTTCTGACACAAGCTTGAGCCGCTTGTCAGCATCGTCTGTGCGTTTTATCAGGACGGCTTGTTCAGACTCAGCAGTCTCTTTGAAGGCAGCAAAGTCAACTTGAACCTTCTTAAGCTCTTCAACGGCAACCCGCCATTTTTCTTCCGCCTCAGTCCGGGCGGCTTGTTGCGAAGCAATATTGTCCTTTAGGCCGGTCAGATCAGACTCGGCCGCATCCAAAGCTTCCTGTATCGTACAAAAACAAAAAAGTTCAGGAGGTTTAAGTCGCCAGGATGAGATATTAGTAGACAAGAGTGATGAAGCTGTTATGATACAAGTCTCGAGCAGATTGCGAGCAATATACTTGACACTTGGTGGCTAATGTCTGTGTTTTCTCTCACAATCTACAAACAAGTTCCGGCTCATCTTTGTAAAGTTAAGCCGGCACTTGGGGGTTACACACGGCGCTTCTAAACAATGGAATCTTCTCCGGCTCATTTTTATAAAAGTTAAGCCGGAGCTTGGGGGTTATGATTCATGAGTTTTTAGCAGTGAAGCTCCGGCTCATCATTATTATAATGACCCGAACTTGGGGGCTACACTTGGATCTAGTTTTCAAGCAAGTACCGGCTTATTATCTATATTAACCCGATACTTGGGGGCTACAAGCTAGGCTATTTGGAGTATGACAAAGATTGGAAGACCCGGTCTACTATTTGCAATATTAAACCAGCTCTTGGGGGCTACATAAGGGTATAAGGAAAAAAGCAAGAGAAGAGGAGTACCTCATATTTTTTCTTCATTAGTCCAACAAGCTTGGACTCCATATTACGGCTTGCAGAGAGGCGGTTCAGGTAACCAACATGTAATTCATCCGTAGTCAGTTTTTCTAACACGGGGAATTCAAAATCAAGTTTTCCTGGTGAGAATGGTTCAGCCTTGCTGGTGTGTTTTGTTAACACATGAGGATCAGGGAATTGATAGCCCGTCCCAGTGACGATAACGTCTGGATGAGATGTGTCTTCGGCGGCTGTCGAAGGGCTGGGTGGTTTAGGATCAGCCTTTGGAGGACTCTCAGGGTAGCCATGTTATCATCAGTTGGCTCAGAGGGCTGGGGAGCGTCTTCAGGCGCATCTTTTCAAGCCTCAGTAGGCTCAATGTAAGTTGCAGGGGACTCCGGCTTAGCAGTTTCCGGCTATTGGGCAACATGAGTGGTGGTAGACCCGCCTGTCTTCCTTCGTTTTGCTTGAGCCCTGGAAGCAAAAAGATTGTTACATAGAGGACAAGGGTGGTAAAAGGTATGGTACAAATACAAAGGTACGCACTCTGGGTTGATTTTCAGAGGAGGCAGCTTGGATGCAGTGGAATCGCCTGACGAAGGAGGCGTCTCCTAAAAAGGTTAAGACGGTAAAAAAAACAGAGTAAGGCTACAATGCAAGAATGTTCAATATTGGACTTGGTTCGAAGAGTACCTCGGCAGGCCGTTTCCGAGGAGCCGGAGAGTTTGGTAAGCCGGCAAAAAGTTCTTCAAAGCCGGTGCTCCGGGTCTGACGTCTGGAGTTGTGCTGTTGCTTTTTCAAAAGAAAGTCGGGATCTAAGTAAGCAAGAGGATGAGAAAATGGAACTTTCTAGATGACCCGCCGTGTTTTCTCTCGTGGAAAGTTTTCTGAGTCAGAGGAAATGTAAGTTACCTCAGGGGCGTCCGCATGGCTTGTCTCCGTTTCCTCCTGTGAACAATCGTTGTCAATAAGTTGCATAAAGAGACGACCAAGGGAGTCAAGTTCTACCTCCGAGTCGTCGAGCTCAGGCAGTTCCTGAGCAGAAATTTTCTTCTTACGGCCACGGGTTTTACCCGCCTTAGGCTTCCTCAAAGGAGGAGTATATTTTTTCTTCCAGAAGGTAGAGCCGGCCTGTGCATAAGCCGCTAAAAAGGTTAAAAGGAGCAAGGCAGAAGGTCAAAGACAAGAACGAGCAGTTTGCTAGAAAAAGGTTTCTTATAGTTGGAGCTGGGTTCTTGACGTAAAAAGGTTTCACCCCAATTTTGTTGCAAGTCTCTTGGTTTTTGCCAAGAAGTGATTTGACAGAAGAGTTGATGTCTTGTTCTGTCAGGGGGGTGGTGTTGAAACAGAGAGGGTCATTCTTTGCACCCGTAAATTCGTGCATGAGTCGGTCACGCCGGCTCAGTGGCAAGATTTTCCAGGTAACCCAGCAACGGGTTAAGTCGACGCCAGTCAAGCCATTCGCCATTAAGGCCCTGATCTTCGCGAAGGCCAGAGCATATTTCGCTCGCTCTGCGGCGGACATCCGGTCTGGGAGTTCTGTGGAGGTGCAAAGCCGGGTAGGACGGTAACCCGGCAGCGGATTCTCTTCTTTGGGAGAAGTGTCCTTGCAATAAAACCAGGTCTTATTCCAATCTTTGGGGTGACTTGGTAAGACGGCCGTTGGGTAGGGCAAATCTCTCCGTCTCTGGATAGATACGCCGCCAAGCTCCAAACTTGGTCCAGCCGCCACTTCAGTTTGGCGATTGACATAAAAGTAGTCACGGAAGAGGTCAACAGACAGCTCTTCTTGCAGGTAAACTTCGCATAGCACTTGAAACTGACACATATTGGTGACAGAATTTGGGCCTATATCTTGAGGGTGAAGCTTGAAGGAGTGAAGAACGTCCCGGAATTTTTTTGACCTGGGCGGGCTAAAACCACGGAGGAGGTGATCAGTGAATACAACAACCTCTCCTTCGTTACGAGTAGGTCTTATTTCTGGCCCTGGAACCCGCCAATGTATAACGTCCGGAGCCGGCAAGACACCTGTTTCTACGAAGTCAAGCATAAGTTGCTCGGTGACTCTGGAGCCAACCCAATCGCAAGACGCGGGCGCTCTCGACATGGTGGCAGGTTAAACTGTGAGAAGGTGCAGAATATGGCGGGCTAGAAACACCAAATAACCAAGACAGCTATGGTCAGTATGATGGTGAGGCGATAAGCCGCCGACATATTTTATCAGAAAGTCGGCAATGCAATGGCGGGTTAAGTGGACAAGGTGCTATTAGAAATATTGTTAAGTATGGATAAACAGGTTTCACATATTGCAACTATGGCTGCAAGATCTACAGGCGAAGATAAATGAAATATATTCAACACCTAAAAAGGGGCAGTGGAAGAACAGGCGGTCAGCACGCGGAGAAGATTGATGTGCAGATCTATAACAAGTGGATGTTGACATTGAGTGGACGGCCGCAACAGATAAACAGCAATATAAGATTCAAGGGGATACTTGGTAATCTACATTACGAAGAACGAATCTGATGAACAGCGATGAACACTAAAGAAACCCGATTAACTCGGGGGGACCCTACTCGAAGATGATTGTGGGTTCAACAAGGATTGAGGGTGGTATCTTGCGGACGCGGACGGGCTGGCAAGGTTCTGGTCCGAATCAGGTTGATGCAGCGGCCGGCGTTGGGGACGACGGTGAGGTCCGGTCGGTGCGGCGGAGCTCTACAGGCGTGAGTGTCTGAAGGAGGAAGAAGAAGACGGTGGCGGCAGAGAAAGGAAAGGGGCCCCTCGTATCCCTATTTATGAGATGTGATGGCAACAGTGCGCGCGAAAATCGAAGAGGTGCAGTGATAATTGACCGGAGGGGGCGCCTCGATTTTCGGGCCGACCCTTTAATGAGAAGATCCGTTGCGAAAACGTCACATAATCTTTTTAGCATATTCGACGTGACGTCACGGTGGGTTATGAGTTTTCTTTTTCAGGTGATAAAATGTGAGACTCGGCGCCAAGTGGGTTTGAAGATTGACATGAACAGGCTCAAATCAATCTGGGGCCTAATGTTGGGGATATAACCCCGTGGTAAGACTCGCCCAGGAGGGGCCGGGTCATACCTGGCGGCTCGTAGACAAGAACCTTAAGGTGGGACAAAAGATGAAGGCCGGGCCGCATGGCGGCTTACCGGACGGGCCAAGACGAAGGCCCAGAGACAGAAGATGGTGTCAGACCCGGGCGGGTAAGCCGCCTGGAGACAGTTTGCCAAAGGAGGCAAGGCGGCTTAGAGACAGGATTGAATACGTTGTATGAGTCGGTTTGAGACTCGTGTAACCCAGGGCCTCGACCTCCTATATAAAGGTGAGACCCTGGGGCGGCTTAGATAGGAAACCAACCAATCGAGAACTAGGTCAAGCGAATCCACTCCCTTGTAATCGATACACCAATCAATACAACACAAGCAGGACGTAGGCTTTTACCTCCTCTAGAGGGGCCGAACCTGGGTAAACTCGTGTCCCTCGTCCTGGCCAACCCCTTTGAGTCCACCGCCTCAGCGATGGCCTTGAACCTAAGTCTTCGGACATCTGCCGTGACAAAACCACGACAGCGGGTCACATGGCGGAGTAGCAAGTTGCAAACAGGCAGGTGTAACTCATAAGTGGCGTGAAAGCCGATCAAGAGGTTTGAAGCCCCCAAGTGATCATATGATGATCCAATAAATCCGGGAACCCAAGTTTGAACGGTCACAACATGGCGGCTCGTCCTCTTGGGCGACTTTAAATCTTCCACCAATAAGGTAGTGCACCCATGTTTGAATGGTCGCAACATGGCGGCTCGTCCTCTTGGGCGACTTTAAATCTTTTCGCCAATAAAGCAACAGCCCCCGGGACCGGGTTGTCTTCCTCGCAATGACCCGAGGTTCTTGTTGAAAACGACCAAATGTGTTGAGCCATGTCTGTAGCCCCCGAGTCTTAAGTCGACTTGAAGAGGCGGCTTGAGAGTCTTCATAGTTGACTGTGGCATAAGCCGGCATATGGTTGACGGCTGATAGCTGAAATTTATTGAAGCCAAAAGCGTGTGGCGAGTTGATGATCTTCGCGACACTCATTGTATGTCCTTGGCGTTGATAACACAACATGAACCCATGGAATGTTGAGATGGCGGGTTATAAATGATCCCATATGTTTTTTGTCAGTAATCCGGCCAGCGGTTCATCCCTGCTGGTTGTTGAAGTTATCCAAAACGCAGTGGCGGCGACTTGCACGCCTATCCATTGAGCCATCCGGTGGAAGCAGAAGCTGATAATATACCATGACTTGCCTCAGAGTTATTGGAATAAACCGGATCACAGGGCGGCGACTCATGATCGTCCGTTGGGTGGCTTGAACGAGCAAGCACGGCACCAGCATGTTGGTGTAATCCGGATCGCAGGGCGGCGTCTTGCTCGCGTCCGTTGGGCAGCTCGTATAGGCGAGCACTGCACCGTTATGTTGATGTAGATCAGACCTCGGGGGCGGCGTGGTTGCAAGAGACGGCCGCGACATTGTAAGCCGGTGCGGTCGCGAGAGATGGCCACGGTATTGTAAGCCGGTGCATTGATGTAGACCTGACCGTATGACCGGCGGGTTGTATGCATCCGTCTGGTAGTTCGTCATGGCGCATATGCGGACGCGGCCTCTGATGAAGACGCGCAAAGACCGGATCATACTCTGGCCATGAGTTAATCGACCTGCGTACATAGTAGCATAGCTCGAAGTAAAACCATTCGATGATATTTAATTACACGAAATAATAGTTAGAAAAATATCACCTGATGATTTTTGTAGAAACTACTGATGATCCGTATGCGGATGTAATCAGACGAAACAGTTGTCCTTCGTCCAACCAAGCCCCACCTCTATCCATTTATTCGCCAACCGGCCGCATGGGCAGGGGAGAGCCGGCCAAATCAGTAGGTGAACGGGCCACGGGAGCGGCCTGGCAGCTCATACTGGCGGGGCGGTTGCTCAGGGTGGACGCTGGTGTAGTGGGGTGGAGCCAGCGCGTGGGACCGAGCGGAGGCGGCCTTGGCGCGGCAGAGCCGGCGGCCAGGGGCTGGTGCGGAGCCGATAGCCGAGGGCGGGGCGGAGCCAACCTTGCCGCGGTAGAGCCCGCGGCCAGGGGCAGGGGCGGAGCAGCAGAGCCGGCAGGCCGGCGCGCGGAGGAGGCGCAGCGTGCGCACGAGCCGGCTCAAGGATGAGACAACAGAGCAGCGCGGCGCGGAGGCCGGCAAGAGCAGCGGTGCGGCGCGGAGGCCGGAAGCAGCAGCGGTTTGAGGAGCGGGAGGGGAGGAGCGGGTCCGGCGTACGGCAACTCAAGGCGACGAGGCAGAGCCACGACGACTCAAGATGCCACGGCGGCTCAAGGAGGCGTGGTTCGCGCGGCGCAGCGGGTGAGACGAGGCGGCCCACGGTGGCTTGGAAGCGCAGCTCGGAGACCGCAGTCGCGGGTTGTGCAGCGAAAGCAGCCAACGGTGGAGGCGGGTGTGCGCAACGGCGGCTCGAGCACGGAAGCGGTGCAGGCGAAGCCGGCCAGAACGTGGTGCGGCAGGAGCCAGCCGGGCAACCCCGGAAGTAGAAGCAGGCGACGGTGCGCGGCGTAATGGGAACCATCGGCTGCGGAAGACGCCGCCGGCTCAGGACGGGGCGAGGCCGTGGCTGAGGGCCGGCTCAGGACGGGGCGATGCCGTCCCAGATCGAGGTGAACCCGGAGCGAGGCGGAGGCACGGCGAGGCGGCCGATGTGGCGACTTGCGGCTGCGACGGCCGAGACGCGCGGGAGCCGGCGGAACTGACGCAGCGGAAGTGGCGGCTCGAGGCCTGTTCCGTCGGGGGTGGCTCACAGCGGTGGCTCGAGGTCTGCGGCTCTGCCACGGCAGAGGGCGAGTGCGACCAGGTGTGGGAGAGCCGGCATCATGGGCGGTGAAACGAATCGCGCGGAGGAGGGGCAGGAGAGGAGGCAGGCGACTCGAGGCAAGATGGCAGCGGCCGAGCGATGCGGAACGGGAGCCGACGCGTGGGTCTCCGAGATGCAGCAGCTGGCGCGGCGCGGAACAGACCCGGCGCGAGCGCAGGGCGGCTGGAGCGGCGCGGAACAGACCCAGCGCGAGCGCAGGGCGGCTGGAGCGGCACGGTGGCGGCTAAAAGCAGGGCGACTCAAGGCGGCGCGAGGGTGAGCCGCAGTAGAGGTGGGCGCGCGGAAGCGGCTCAAGGCCAGCGCAGCGAGGCGGGCAGACGGGGCCGACTCAAGGCAGAGACAAACCAGCAACTCACGCGAGGTTCGTGCGGGGGCGGCCCGAGGCGACACGCGGCAGAGGCGTCGCGACACAGCAGGCGGCTCGAGGCGGAGGTGATGCGCCGGTTGCTCAGAGCGGCGGGAGGTGGTAGATGGCGGTAGGCGCGTTAGCTCAGAGCGAGGGCATGGTGGCGGAAAGCGCGCGCGGCGGAACGAGGCCGACTCGGAGCGAGGTGCGGGCAAAGCAGTCACGCGGGGGCGGGCGATTCGTGATGAGGCGAGATCGACCCGAAGAGGCGAGGTCGCGAACAGACGTGGCCGGCTCGGAGAGGGATGACTTTTACCTCCATCCGACTACCTGAAGATGCCGTGATACAACTCGGCTTTGCAAACCTGAAGATGATGAAACGAGGTCAACCTGACCAGACAGCCGGCTTGCCCAGCTGGATCGATCCACTTTTCTTTGCTTTTGCTTGTAATTTGAGGTAGATGTAAGGGCGTGGAGTTGCACCCGTAACTCGGCGGATCATATAGAACGACTGCCACGAAAATTTTATATACGTCTCGATGCAGCTTGCGATCGATGGACCGTCAAAAACTGCCATCGTAAAATATTCTTGTCTCAGATTCGGCGGATCATCATGACGCATGCGACGGCCGCACAACGCGCAACCCTAAAATCTCTCAGTCTCAAACTTGTACACGCTGTTCCGACTGCTCATTGACGACGTGATCCTTCTGCACTGGCTCTTCTTTGTTCGGCACATCACGAGCTTCTCGATCCCTCAAGAAATCCCTTCAAGAACATAATACCACCGTGGTTGGCCCCACGGTGGGCGCCAACTGTCGTGGATTTGTCACGACATGATATCCTCGTGAGAGAACTTAGGTGTGAGGCCATCGCAACTATGTGGCGGCTTGAGAGGGGTTGGTCGGAATCGAGAGTCGCGAGTTTACCCAGGTTCGGCCCCTCCGATGGAGGTAAAAGCCTACGTCCTGCTTTGTGTCTATATTGATGATGATGACGATCTCGATTACAAGGGTGCGGAATCGCTACCTCTAATCTCGAGAGCCTCTAATCTTTCTATCCCTAATGACTTGTCTCTCTAAGACCTGTCTATGGAGACGTCTAAAAACTTGACCCTCTTGGGGTGACCTGCCCCTCCTTATATAAGTTGAAGGGGCGGTTTACATGTAGAGTCCAAGTCGGATTAAGACTTTAACCTATTATGACTATCCATCGTGGGCTTCTGAGTCTCGGGCGGCTTACACCGGGCGGCTTACAGCCGGATTCATATCCTGGACTCATCTTCAGGCACTGTGTGTCTGCCAGGTCATAACTGTTCTGGGTCATAACTCTCTGCCGGGTCATAACCATTCCGGGTCATAACTGTCTGCCGGGTCATAACCATTCCGGGTCATAACTGTCTGCCGGGTCATAGCCATTCCGGGTCATTACTGTCTGCCGGGTCATAACCATTCCGGGTCATAACTGTCTGCCGGGTCATAACTGTCTGCCGGGTCATAACAATTCCGGGTCATAACTGTCTGCCGGGTCATAACCATTTCGGGTCATAACTGTCTGCCGGGTCATAACCGAGGGGTATATCCCCGAGAGTGGACGTACGATAACACCACCTATCGGAACCACGGGAAAAAATCTTCGTGTCTCCAAATTGCGTTTGATCTTCCTCCCTATCCTCTACTACATATGCTTGTCTTTACTTTCCGCTGCTATACTCTTAGACATGCATGTGTAGGGTGTGCTTGAATTGTTATCATTGCTAAAATCTGCCAACACTTTAAATTGGGAAAAGGTAGAATTTTTATTTGCTCAAGTAGTCTAATCACCCCCCTCTAGACATACTTTCAATCCTACAAGAGGTATAAGAGCTTTGGTCTCCATTGCATTGGTTTCACAACCTAGGAGAGTATGGCGTCTAGCGAGGGAAATTATCACCGTAGAGGTCCGTACTTTGACGGCACAAATTTTGCTAGTTGGAAGCACAAAATGAAAATGCATATTCTTGGTCATAACCTGCCGTTTGGGTTGTTGTTCGTGTTGGATTGCAAGGTAAATTCTTTGGTGATGGAAAGGAACCGGATCGTGAAGCGACCGCGGAATAATTGAAGATGTTGCAATACAACACTCAAGCATGCGACATTCTCTTCAACTGCCTATGCCCCGAAGAATTCAACAAAATCAGCAGCCTTTAGATTGCCAAGGAAATTTGGGATACTTTGGTTGATATGCACGAAGGTACCGAATCCGTGAGAGAATCCAAGTTGGATGTTCTTCAGAGTCAGCTTGACAGGTTCAAGATGAAGGATGGTGAAGGAGTCGCAGAGATGTACTCTAGGCTAGCTCTCATCACCAATGAGATTGCCGGCTTAGGAAGCGAAGAAATGACCGACAAATTCATCATCAAGAAGATACTTAGAGCTTTAGATGAGAGATATGACACCGTGTGCACATTGATCCAAATGATGCCCAACTACAAAGATCTCAAGCCTATGGAAGTGATTGGAAGAATTGTTGCTCATGAGATGACACTCAAACACACGGAAGAGCTTCACAACAAGTCTAGCGGTGCTTACAAAGCCACAAGTGATGCTCCCGCAACTTCAAGCGACAACCTTGTTACCAATGAAGAGATAAGCCTCATGGTCAAGAAATTCAACAAGTTCTACAAGAATAGAGGCAAAGATCGAAGCTCCAAATCAAGATATGAAGATAAGCGTTCGTCAAGTCGTGACCGAAACTGCTACAATTGTGGGAAGCCCGGACACTACTCAAATGAGTGCACGGCTCCCTACAAACGAAGAGAAGAGTCACCTAGAAGACGAAGCTCAAGAGATGAATCACCTCGAAGAGAGAGAAGGAGTAGAGATGACCGTTATGAATGAAGACCCTCAAGGATAAGTAGGGTCTCGGAGAAGAAGGACAAGTACACCAAGAGCTACTCAAGAAGAAGACATCAAGCTCACATTGGTGAATGGGTTTCCGGCTCCGAATCCGACAACCACTCTGAGAGAAGCTATCACTACAACTCCGACTATAGCCAAGATGAAGGTGTTGCCGGACTTGCACTAGTGACTACCGACTCCTATGACATATCTGATTCACCAAATGAAGGGAGTGGAAGTTGCTTCGTGGCTAAAGGCTCCAAGGTATCACACCCCGAGTATCTTGATTTCAATAGTGATGAGGATGATTTACTTGGAGATGATGACTTGCTCTTTGATAAAACTAGTGATGTTAGTCAAAATGAACTTGATAATATTCATGCTAGTCAAGATAAGTCCTGTGATGATGATAAGATGGAAATAGAGCAACTAACTAAAGAATTAAACACTCTTAAGTTAGCCCACGAATCTACTCTAGAAGATCATAGAGAGCTTGTAAAGACTCATGAGAAGCTACGCTTCGAGAATCTCACCTTGGAGCAAGAACATGAGTTTCTTAAAGCTATCAATGACGATCTCCGAAAGAAGACTTCATCTTATCCAGCCAAATGATTACTCTTGTCTATATTCAGTCCACAAGTTAAGGCTAAGCAAACTAATAACAAAGGCAAGAAAGGTTCTTCAACTAGTAGCAATAAAAATGATAAACGCGATGATATTGCTTCAAGTAGTCCTATTGATCCGACTAACACTTCTCTTAGCCAAGTTACACTTGGGCAAGAAAATGAAATTTTGAAAGGGATTATAGAGAAAGGTATCTACAAGAGTCTTGCCGGGTGTAAGCAATTTGAGGAAATTGTACTCAAGCATGGAGGATACCGTAAGAACCATGGCATTGGCTACTTCAACACAAATGGAGTTGAATGGGAAGAAGGTCAATACCCCAAGCCCAAGTTTGTTCCTCAAAGGGAGAAGTATGAACATACTCTTCCCAAGGGAACAAAAGCTCAAGATGACCTTCCACCACAAGACCACAAGCTCAAGGGCAAAGACAATCTTCAAGAGGATATTGACTCATATGAAGATGAATCCCAAGATTTGGTGAAGTGGGTTCCCAAGGCTACTTCAAGCTCAACTTCTACAAGTGCCACTTCAACACCAAGGATCCCCATCAACTTGATGTTCGTCCCCAAGAAGAAGAACTAGAGAAGTTCTTGAGGGGTGACTCGGCCAATGAAATTCACTCACATTCATTATTGGCAAGAACTAGTTGCAATCAACGTCAACATCATGCAATAGTTCAAGGAGTCACACATTCCCTCAAAGGTAAGCAAGGGACAAGGTAATCAACAAATCCATGGACATCATCATGTATGCTTTGCACTCCATGTCCATAGATATCCTTGTATTTGTCTCTTGTGTGTTGGGACTAACCCATGTAGGTGAGAAGAGTAAGAAACAACAAGGATGCTCCCAACTCATGGTGATCTTCATCAACTTTGAGCATTCATCACTACTTCACCTACATGAAGTCTTGATCGACAAAACCCAAGGTTAGTTTATCCCTCTCAAGGGGGGATGTCACATCAAGGGGGAGCTTTACTCTAAGACTTGAGTCAAAGCATCTCATAGCATGTGACAACATTAAATGCTTTATGTAAAAGTGGTAACCCCACTTGTGCTTAAACAATGAGTATGACCTATGATCAAGTATTCTTACTTGGCTCCTAAGTCAATATACTCATATATAGATGACTCTGTCATCGCCAAAATGCTTGATAGATGCTAGTATGTATGTGCATGTTTGCCATGATTTCATTTGACATCTTATTGTGTGAGCATGTTGGTCTGCATATCTTTATCCATTCGAGGACATCCAATTGTTGCTATTTGGACTTTGATTTTCTTTTGCCAATTGGATGGACAAGAATGCCTAGGACCCCTCTCTAGCTATCTATGCTTTCTCGTCTCATATTCCATTCTTGCTGCATCACAAAATTTGAACAAGGACTTTTCGATATCTCTGTGTGAGGAGCATTCGGAGTTCAGTATCGACAAGGACTAACCATTAAAACCTCCCAAGTGCATCTCGGTGGAACCAACATAAAAATCTCGGTCTCACTGATGCCGAGGGTTGATCTGGTTTTCAATCTCGGTAACATCGATTCCATCTTCTTGGCTTCACCGAGTTTCCCTGTCAGCTGACAGTTGAGGAACTCGGTGGCACCGATAATTTTGAACCGGTGTCACCGACAGCGCTGGGTACTTAATGTGGCGGACCCGACTTTTGAAATTACTTCTTCAAACGTCCGTTCCTCCAAAACCCTAGCTGCCGTTCATGGACCCCTGGTCATCGCCTTTGTCTTTCCGAGCGCCTCCGCCGTTGGAGGTCGCCGCCGTCGACGGAATCCTCACCGCCGTCGCCGCCGTAGCGGACTCGTCACCAAGCTAGGGTACGATTCTGGCTCCTTGTGTGCTCCTCCCTCCAACTCATGCGCATAAGGATTGTTCCATCTATAAGCCACTGTTTGAGATCAATCTATCCTCAAAATTCTCCGTTACAATAGCGAACAATGGATTTTTAGGGTTTTGCCGTCCGCAATCTGAATCTCGGTGAAACCGAAGCAAAAGAATCGGCTGTACTAATTCTGTTTCTAGGTCTACCGAGGACAGTCTCGGTGAAACCGAGTATCCATTTTCGGTATTACCAAAATGGGTGCCAAGTTTCTATGAAGCAGGCTGTGCGTCTCGTTGGGTCCGAAATTTTTGCCTCGGTTGTACCGATATTCCCTTTGCAGAATGCAAATCTTGAGAATTCTAAGTTCAACTTTTGAGAAAATTTCTGCATTTTGTGATAACACAACCTATCTGCTCTTCTATATTTTATTCAGAGGGTGAGAGATGTCAGACTCAGTGGACAGTCAGAATGACCTCAGAGAACCAAGTGTGGATGCTGACCCAGGCACTAGTCCTGAGGGTAGCTCATCTTCTTATGATGATGTACCTAGCTCACTAGATTTGCCCAAAGCTGCAACCAAGGAAAGAAGAAAGCTTAACTCAGATGATGAAGATTCTGACTTTGTGCATGATGAGATTCCTGCCAAGGCTAAGCAGGACAAGGCTGAGAAAACTACCAAGAAGCCTACCACAGAGGCTACCTCATCTAGGAAGGTAGCCAGGAACGAGTATGCCAGAGTCAGGGACAGTGAAAGCACCAGAGAGTGCTAGGGCAACAATGACCGTTGAGCCCCCAAAGAAATCCATGCCCAAGAAGGCGGGAAATAAGAAAAGCAGAAAGAGAATCATACATGTTGTTTGAAGACCTACCTCAATGTATGAAGACCCAGCTGATGCTATGCCAAGCCAAGCTCCATCCAAGAGCAAGCCAGCTGCTCCCAAGAAACTCACTGCTTCAAAACCCAAGAGGTTTTCCAGAGAGATTCCAGCTGCTGACAAGAAGAAGGGTTCTACCTCGAGAGATGCTGAAGAGGATGCAATGACAGTGTTGATGAAGCTGAGGCCACACCTTCCAGAGCATAATGCCAGCCATCCAGTTGTTGAAGACAAGAAGAAGAGGAAGGACTCAGGACTGCAAGAGTGGAGAGCAATTGATCCTTACTCTTAGAGGAGAAAGACAGCTGTAGACTACAGGTTCTACACAAAGGAATAGTAAGACTTCTATGAAATAGTTCTACTTGACAAGAGCCCTGCAGTGAGTGACATGAGGTACGTGGACTGGAAGTACATCAAGGACAACCAAGATTACTTTCCAAGTGTGCAAGATAACTTCCACTGCATTGGTATTGATTAGTTTGTTGTTAAGGTGTTCACTGCTTGGAACATCGAGATGATCATGCAATTCTACTCCACTGCACATTTCTATGGAGATGGTAGGATTGTATGGATGACAGAAGGCACCAGGTATGAATTCACAGTTGAGGAGTGGCCTGCCATCTTAGGAGCTCCACAGGTGGAAGACGGTGACCTAGATGTGTACTCTGAGCCCAAGGCAAATCACAATGCCATGAAGAACATGTACAATGAGATCCCTATTTCAAACTAGCAATCTCACAAGCTTGGATCCATTTACTTCCTCCAGGCTGGTCTACGCACGATCAACACCATCTTGAGGCATACCTTGATGTCGAAGTCTGGAGATGAGAAGATTATAAGAGGCTATTCTATCAACATGCTGCTCCATCTTGATCAACACACCAGATTCAGAGTGATGGACCTGATAGTTGAGATAGTGAAGAGGACTGCTGCAGATCAGAAGAGATCATGTGGATATGCTCCGTATATTCAAATGCTTATCAACTCCAAGCTGGCGAAGCACGTGTGTGCACTTGATCGACCACATTTTCCACTCCTGCCAGAGCTAGAAGACAATGTTGTGGTGATTGAGGGAGTCCTGGACTAAGGGGTCCTCGGGCTGCCGGCCTATCTCTCATAGGCCGGCTTGGTGGGCCGCTCTCCGGTTATCACAGGGAGGACCGGGGTGTGTAGCGACCCCGTATTCTAGAAGGAAACCTCCAAAGACGCGACGTTCACTCCAAGTCAAGATGAGAGGATCGGCGTCTTTACTTCCGGCTGGAGACTTATCATATGTAAAACCCTAGGTACCCCCGGTGTCTATATAAACCGGAGGGTTTAGAGTGTAGATGGGAGAAGCTCATCTAGGGTTTTGGCTACTTGATCTCGAGGTAGATCGACTCTGTAATATTCACACACATCAATACAACCAAGCAGGACGTAGGGGTTTACCTCCATAGGAGGGCCCGAACCTGGGTAAACATCGTCTCCTTCGTCTCCTGTTACCCATCAATCCTAATCTCATAGCTCGGGACCCCCTACCCGAGATCCGCCGGTTTTGACATCGACATTGGTGCTTCCATTGAGAGTTCCGCTGTGGGGTACCAACAGGAATTGATGGCTCGCTTGATCATTAGCGATGAAGTCCGTGCCGGGGGCTCCTTCGCTCCCGGACAGATTTTCGCTGTCGGCAGCATCGTGATGCACGCCGACCCGACCAGCCACCCTGGCCGGACCGGGAGTCTCGCCCCCGATCAGGAGATCAGATTCGGGAACCTAGAGTTCTCCGTTGACTCCCGGGGCGATCTTTCATTCGCTGGGCTCGCAATCTCATCTGACGAGCCCGGAGTCTCCGAAGCCTTAACTTCGGAACTCCTTCTCGACTTCGCCCTCGGGCCTATCCCTGTCGATGATCTAGCTCTTAGTCCGGATCCGGTTACAGTACCTGAGGATCGGGGGTCGTCCCCTGCCGAACACACTCTTCGTACGGACACTTTGGAGTCAACTCCGAAAGTCCTAGGCAGATCGATCCAATCGAGCTCTCGACGATCAACGAGGCGCTGGATCGGATCCTCTCAATGAAAATCACAGACGACCCGACCTCGACCAAGGCTCAGATCGGTCTGGAGGCGGGTCATTGGGAATTTTTCAACCCACCCACCACCCACTTGGTAGCCACTATCGAAGACTTAACCGATATGCTGGACTACGCCTTCGAGGAGGCAGAAGACATGGATGAAGAGGACGGCGCCCCCGCCCCTGTCAACACTAGGTGATGGACTGGCACCTCCACCTACGACGTCTACATGGTAGACACCCCCGACGATAAGGGCAATCGCACCCCTAAGAAAAATGGCGATAAATCCAGTGAGGCGCCGTCAAAGACAAACAAGGGAAGGGAAGCCATTGCAGGCACTGGGGAAAACGACACCCCGGAAGACCTCGGCGACCCTGAAGTCCCCGAACAGCCACAGGAAGACCAGGAAAGGCCCGAAGATCGGCGCGTTACCGATGATCCTAATGATTCCGAGGATGACAACTAAATTCCACCTGTCGAGGAGGAAGACATCCTGGAAATCAAAGACTTCACCGTCCCCGAAAACCCTGCGGATCAGGAACGGTTTAGGCGGCAGCTCTTAGCCACCGCCCGAAGCCTGAAGGAAAAACAACAGCAGCTTAGAGCCGAACAAGACACCCTCAATGATAAATGGACGAGGGTCTTGTCAGCCGAAGAGGGGTACGGTTCCGACCTACCGGACGAACCCAAGAGCTACCCACGCCGGCGGCTGCTGTCGCAATTCGATGATGAGGCCCTTTAAACATCGCCTCCCAGGTATACTCCGCACGACCGGCCGTACGGCCCTCCGCGAGGACAGGATAGAACGACCAACGAGGCCGAGTACAGACCTGCGGTACCCCACAGGAGAGGAAAGGAGCCAGCAGGGCCCGAAGACAGGTATGACTTGCGACATGACCTGGATTAAAGAGCAGGCCGCACAAGATCCATCTACGAATCTAGAGGGTACTCCCCCCCCCGCTAGACGGGATGGGCACTGGCCTTGGCTCGACTGCAACGATAGAGGTCGGGAACAATACCGGGCTCGACCTACCGCCGATCATAGGCATGACATAGCTCGGGTCAGAGGCGCTGCCCACCCATTGTGCTTCACGGATGGGGTGATGCAGCATCAGTTCCCTGAAGGGTTCAAACCGGTTAACATTGAACAATACGATGGGAGAACAGACCCAGCCGTATGGATTGATGACTTCCTCCTCCACATTCACATGGCACGAGGAGATGATCTCCACGCCATCAAATATCTGCCCCTAAAACTTAAGGGGCCAGCTCGGCACTGGTTAAACAGCCTCCCCAAGAATTCTATCGGGAGCTGGGAAGAGCTCGAGGACGCCTTCCGATCTAATTTCCAGGGCACTTATGTCCGGCCACCGAACTCCTCCGACTTGAGCAATGTTGTTCAGAAAGCAGGGGAATTGGCTCAACAATTTTGGAATTGGTTCTTGACCAAGAAAAACCAGATCGTCGACTGCCTGGACGCCGAGGCAATTGCCTCCTTCAGACACAATATCCGGGATGAATGGCTAGCTCATCAGCTTGGCCAGGACAGGCCGAGGACAATGTCTGCCCTTACCTCACTTATGACCCGCTTTTGCGGGGCGCGTATCCCTATTTTTTGTTGCGTGGATGATGATTCCGGGAGTTCGGGTTGAGATCGAGCTCGCTTACCATCGTGACGTGCCCCTAAGGCTGATTTGGGCGTCGGCCTATCATCGCCGTGCTGGAATTCAGCTGCAAGGGCCGTTGTGTGTTCCTCAGTTCGGAGAGAGCGCTCTGTGTTGCCGTTGACAGTAATAACCCCCCTTGGCCCGAGCATCTTAAGCTTCAGGTACGCGTAGTGGGGGACGGCATTAAAGCGAGCGAACGCCGTGCGGCCAAGTAGGGCGTGATAACCGCTGTGGAAAGGGACAATGTCGAAGATCAAGTCTTTGCTACGGAATTGTCGGGCGAGCCGAACACTACTTCCAGATTCACGGTGCCCGAGCAGTGAGCTTCGACGCCTGGGATCACTCCTTTAAAGGTAGTGTTGCTGGGTTTGATCCTTGACGGATCTATACCCATCTTTTTCACCGTGTCTGAGTAAATCAGATTGAGGCTACATCCTCCGTCCATGAGGACTCTAGTGAGGTGATACCCATCGATAATGGGGTCTAGCACGAGGGCTGCCGAACCTCCATGACGGATGCTGGTCAGATGATCTCGGCGATCAAAGGTGATCAGGCAAGCCGACCATGGGTTATACTTCGGGGCTACCGGCTCTATGGCGTAGACCTCCCGAACGGTGCGCTTCCTTTCCTTTTTTGGTATGTGAGTGGCATATATCATGTTCATAGTTTTTACCTCTGGAGGGAACTACTTTTGTCCTCCATTGCTAGGACCGCGGGGCTCGTCATCGTCCTCGCTGCGTGGGCTCTTGCCTTGCTCCTCGGTTGCGAGTTTGCCGGCTTGTTTGAATACCCAACAATTACGGTTGGTGTGGTTAGCAGGCTTGTCGTGGGTGCCTTGGATCTGGCATGGCCTATCCATGATTTTGTCTAGCGTCGTAGGTCCGTCCCTATTACCTTTAGAAGGTTTCCTCCGTTGTCCAGATTTTGGGTTGCGAAAACCGGCATTGACGGCCGTGTCCTCCGCATCGTCGTTATTGTGCTGGCGTTTGTTTTTGTTACGTCGTGGTTTCCCGTTTCCATCCCGGGATAGCTCGACGAAGCCATAACCCCGAAGACCCCGTCACCTCCGAAGCCCGGGATGGAAACGGGAAACCACGACGTAACAAAAACAAACGCCGTCACAATACCGGCGATGCGGAGGACACGACCGTCAATGCCGGTTTTCGCAACCCAAAATCTGGACAGCGGAGGAAACCTTCTAAAGGTAATAGGGACGGACCTACGACGCTGGAAAAAATCATGGATAGGCCATGCCAGATCCACAGCACCCACGACAAGCATGCTAACCACACCAACCGTAATTGTTAGGTATTCAAACAAGCCTACAAACTCGCAACCGAGGAGCAAGGCAAGAGCCCGCACAACGAGGACGATGACGAGCCCCGCGGTCCTAGCAATGGAGGACAAAAGCAGTTCCCTCCAGAGGTAAAAACTGTGAACATGATATATGCCACTCAGATACCAAAAAAGGAAAGGAAGCGCGCCCTTCGGGAGGTCTACGCCGTAGAGCCGGTAGCCCCGAAGTATAACCCATGGTCGGCTTGCCCGATCACCATTGATCGGTGAGATCATCCGACCAGCATCCGTCACGGAGGTTCGGCAGCCCTCGTCCTAGACCCCATTATTGATGGGTATCACCTCACTAGAGTCCTCATGGATGGAGGAAGTAGCCTCAATCTGATTTACTCATACACGGTTAAAAAGATGGGTATAGATCCGTCAAGGATCAAACCCAGCAACACTACCTTTAAAGGAGTGATCCCAGGCGTCGAAGCCCGCTGCTCGGGCACTGTGAATCTGGAAGTAGTGTTCGGCTCGCCCGACAACTTCCGTAGCGAAGACTTGATCTTCGACATTGTCCCTTTCCGCAGCGGTTATCACGCCCTACTTGGCCGCATGGCGTTCGCTCACTTTAATGCCGTCCCCCACTACGTGTACCTGAAGCTTAAGATGCCCGGGCCAAGGGGGGTTATTACTGTCAACGGCAACACAGAGCCCTCTCTCCGAACTGAGGAACGCACAGCAGCCCTTGCAGCCGAATTCCAGCACGGCGATGATAGGCCGACGCCCAAATCAGCCTTAGAGGCACGTCACGATGGTAAGCAAGCTCGGTCTCAACCCGAACTCCCGGAATCATCATCCGCCCAACAAAAATAAGGATACGCGCCCCATAGCACAACCCTACTTCCCGCAAAATATGTGCCAAGAAGGCACAACTTCGCGCTCAAAATACCATGTGCTGCTGTGGGGACCCACTATGAAAGGCAAAGTGTTCGGCTAGACCGAACTACTGCCAACACATGTCTTCGGACAAACCACAGGTACCATCTAGGACCTCCCAAGCGTAAAGCTCATCCACACTGCGGTGACTTCTCAAGACCTTCTTCCCAAGGTCCGCTCGCCGATAGCAACAACCTTTAAAGGAACGCAACCCCCTCGGGAGCAAAGGAGCAGATAGGCGGCAGGGCACATTGAGGACGTCAAGACACCCATCGAAGACCCTGGGTAAAACCTCTCCTTTGTAAATTTTATTTTTCATTTCAACAATACCTGTAACAGTTGCTTCGGTAGTTTGAGTTAAAAGAATTCATCAGAAATAAAGACCATCCTTTGCGGCCTCCTCGCTGTATTTTATGCCATATACCCTGTTCTTTACTCACCAACGCCGATAGCACAGCTGTTCGGTACATATTACGATGCGACCGGCTAATAGACCGGGGGCTTCATTATCACAATCGCCCCAAGCATCGCCCCGGCACTATTGTTTACGTGTTCGGCTTCTCGGATGTTGCTTTATATGAATCGGTTCCAAATTATGTCTTGGGTCAATGGTTGGGTTGCCCGACTCCTGTGTTTGCCCTCTTACGTTCCACTCGTTCGGCTAACAGGGTAAAGGGAGAACCACTGCGATTGTGCTTCCAGCTCGCCTGGTCAAGTGCCTCAGTGGAGAAAGCCGAAAACTGACTGTCATAATAAGCGAGAACCGGTCTGCAATCCGAGTATAAGTGTCAAACTAAAAATCGATAGAGGTTATTCCGTGTTATACGAGGGGTTTGTACTATTACAAACCATGTGATGCTGGTTTCAACCTCGGTTTATCCGAATATCACAAAACACTAGGGGCTCATCATCAGCCCCCGCAGTCAAGCTGCTACGGCTAAGTGAAAGCACTAAAGCATCATAGTCCGATTGCCTTGTTCCCCTCGCACTACCGCGTTCGGGCACCGATACATCGGCTAAAGGGTCACAGTGCGGTGGTAGAAACACCTCGCGTAGTATCTACATGGGGGCTGAAGCCGACGACTCGCAACTTTCAGATAAAATGGCCACACAGGAGTCAAAATAATACAAAGCTTAAAGACATGATAAACCATGCAACCGCATTATAAAGCGGAACAGTCATCGGATACATGACAACCATTCATTCATACATTACATCTTTAGGGCACTGAGCTTCTATCGCCCGAGCACCATCCATCATGGTGGCAAAGTATTTCTCGGGGCGCCTATGCTCCTTTCCGGGGGGCGGAGGCTCGGTCGGCTTGATCTTCGGCCAGTGTGCCATCATCCTTGCAAAGGCCATCCGAGCTCCCTCGATGCATGTTGAACGTTTTATAGCGTCAATCCGAGGCGCAACATCGCACAGTTTCTGCACCAAGCCGAAGTAACTGCTCGGCAACGGCTCTGTAGGCCATAGCTAGATGCAGAGGTCCCTCATGGCCGGCTCCGCCATCCTGTGCAGCTCCATCAATTGCTTCATCTGCTTGCTCAGGAGGGGAGGTTGCTCGGGGGCTTGAAATTGCGCCCAGAACAGCCGACGCTCGACATCCCCATCCCGAGAGGCGAAGTATCTGTTCGTGTCTGCTGCACCCCTTGGAAGGTCCGTAAAGGCGCCTGAGGAATGCCACACTCGAGTGAGCAATGCAAACCTGTTACCACCAAAGGCACACTGCAGTAAGTACGGCTTACCATCTGCGATTGCCCTGACTTGGCGGAGTTCTTCATCAAAGAACCGCCTGTAAACTCGCTCCGATTTGAGCTCGGACCTCAGCGAGGATAGTTCGGTGGCCTGATCCTCGTTCTTTTGCTCAAGGGCCTCACACTTCGTGCTAGCATCCTTGAGCTCCAGTTGCACCTCTACCACCCGGGCCTCGTGCTTGTCGCTCGCGGCCTTCAACGCGGACAGGTCGACCGCCGCTCGTTCGACCGCCGCCTTCTCATCCGCGGCCTCCTGCCTCGCCTTTGCCAACTCGGCCTTCAGGTTCTCGACCTCCGTGGCCACGGCTGTGGTAACAATGAGCAAAATAACACTTAGGAATAACAATCCGAATACCTCAATCAATGAGGATAGACAGTAAACCGAATGGTACAATTCGAACTAACCTTGAGTCTCGTCAAACCTCTTGTTCAGGCGGTCGAGCTCCTCATCGGAGCTCTTGAGCTTCCGGTTTAGCTCGGCAAGCTCCACCGCATTGGAGGCCGCCGCCGATGACAAGGCCTGCAAAAAAAACTTATGTGCATTAAAACTCTCGAGCTGTCTGATTGAGACCCTCTACTAAGTACTCCTCGGAGCTCTCAGAGTAGTAAAGGTCAAAGGGTGCCTTGAGCATCGTTTCTAATTTTCTGGCATTTGACCCCCGGGTGGGTTTTTCAAACTCACCCAGGGCTCGGGAGCTACTACACTTATAAGGACTGCATAAACTAGGAAAATTAAACTTTTTCTGGAAATAAGAGTATTACGTGGCTCACCTTGAAGCCCGTCAAAAGACCGTTGAAGGCCTCTTTCAGTCCGCTATCAATGGACTGAATGCCTTGCAAAAACGCACCCATAAGGGTGCGGTGATCTTCGGCAATGGAGGAGCCAACTAAAGCTTCCTCCATCATGGTCGGCCACCCAGTCATGGGTGGCACCGGTGTTGACCTGCCAACCCTCCCTCCGGTCGGGGATTGGGCTGGCACCTCCGGAGGTGTAGAGCACTCCGGAGATGTCCTCGGAGGGGGCTGGGCCGAACGTCGTTCCCCCTCTTCAGTTGCCTGGGGAGTTTCCTTCTCCTGGTCTTCGGCGGCCGAGGTATTAACCTCAGCCATAACGTCTTCACCCTCGCCGCCGGTGTTCGGCTCAGAAGGAGCCCGGCGAGATAACACCTCCGCGGTCTCTTTCGAGGCCTCAGGAGGCGTAGGGTGTGACACAGTCCCACTTTCCGCCAGTTCGGCGGGCGGAGACTCCCCGTCTGAAACTTGATCAGCGGGGAGATCGCGTGGGGGCTGCAAATTGAAAGACGCTCGTCCGTTAGGCATCAGAAGCTCTATATAAGTAATCCAGAGGGTCTTCGGATTCATACCTCTGGGCTGGGGGCTTAGCCCTTGGGTTCCTTCGGGGAACCCTCTCAAAAGACTCAGACTCCTTATCGGAGTCTGAGTTGTCATCGGCCAGGACTACCTTTGTCCGGCATGTCCTTTTCGGGGCCGGAGGAGGTAGATCCTCGTGGTGTCCGCTGACGCCACCCTTTTCCTCGTGGGGGGGGAGCCGCACTCCCCCTGGACCTCGTGCTCTTCCTCGTGAGTAGAAGAAGCGTGGGTTTCCTCGGACTTAGAGTCCGGAAGACCCCTTGGACGGAGACCCTCTCGGGCCTCCTTCTTCTCTCCTTTCTTCTTCTTCTCCTTCTTCTCTGGTGCCGAATACGGCGCCACGACGAGCATCTCCGCCAACAGATCTGATCGAGGGTCTTCGGGCTGCGGGGCCGGGCAGTCGATTTGCATGGCCTTGCTCAGCCATTTCTGTGAAGATGAGGGAGAAGGGGTTCAGGTCTTTGTCATAAAACAGAACCGGAGAATCAAAGGTTTCATCATACCTTGGTGGCAGGAGTTTCGGCGTCAAGGCCGGTATCCTCCTCCTTGGCCGGCCAGTTCTTCTAGGGCTTGAACAGCGCCTTCCACAATTTCTCGTGGGTAGTGCGGAAGAAGTAAGGCACGGTGGCCCGGTCCTCGAGCTGATAAGCCCACATTGGGGAGGACCGATGTTGGCAGGGGAGGATACGGTGGCGGAGCATGACCTGGACCACGTTGACCAGCTCGATTTTGGCCTCGGTCATCGAGGAGACACGCTTCTGCAGCGATCTTACCTCTCCGGCCGACCCCCAGTCAAGGCCTTTCTTGAGACATGAGGTTAGCCTCGCAGGGGGTCCGGATCTGAACTCGGCAGGTGCCGCCCAGTCCGCGCTCCTTGGTTCGGTGATATAGAACCATTCCTTCTGCCAGATCTTGACCGTGTCGATGAAGGTGCCATACGGCCACTCGACACGGGGGAGCTTACTGATCACCGCCCCTTCACAATCTGCGTGCGCGCTCGCAATTGTCTTCGGCTTGACATTGAATACTTTGAGCCACAGGCCAAAGTGCGGTTGTAGCTGCAGGAAAACTTCGCAGACGGTGATGAACGCTGAGATGTGCATGAAGGAGTTCAGGGGGAGGTCATGGAAATCCAGTCCATAAAAGAACATGAGGCCCCTGACGAAGGGGTGGAGCGGAAAGCCCAGTCCCCGGATGAAATGGGGGACGAACACCACCCTCTCGCCCGGCTTCGGTGTAGGCACCACCTGGTTCGCCTCTGGAGCACGGTGGGCGATGTCGGCGGAGAGGCAGCCGGCACGCTTGAGCTCTTGGATGTCGTTGTCGGTGACGGAGGAAACCTCCCACTTGCCCATGGAGCCGGAACCCGCCATGGCCAAGCTCGGAGAGGAGATTGAGGAAGAGCTGGATCTGGACTCTCGGAGCTTGGAAAGGTTGAGGAGGCGGAGGACGTGGATTTGGAACGCGAATAGGTCCTGGGGGTATTCTCCCTTTTATGGGGTGCCGTAATACCAAGAGCCTCGCTCTTACTGCACCGCAGGCCTCGCCACTTCCCGAAATAATCGTGCCGTTATGCACGCGTGGGATAACCCAGGACATTTAACATATCCCGTGATAAATGGGACACGATCTACACATTGATAAGACGTGTCAATGGAGAGACGGCCTCGAACCGCGAATCGAGCTTTGGTAACTGGCTCAGCGGCCGTAACGGGCCACGACCCATCGTCAGAAAGGTTGTCATGAAATACTGTACACACACTGACGTTTGGCCTTCGAGGTTAAGTGACTTATGACGCCCGGATCACTATATGTTTGGATAGCTAAATATCATCGGCGGCCGGACTAGAGCCAGCCGATCATAAAGGGGGAAAAAGAACTCACCTCGCCGGCCAGAGATTTCGATCATTCGAAGCAGCTAGTGCCATGACCCTTGTCGTTGGAGGCTAGTTCGGGGGCTACTGAGGGAGTCCTGGACTAAGGGGTCCTCGGGCCGCCGGCCTATCTCCCATAGGCCGGCTTGGTGGGCCACTCTACGGTTATCACAGGGAGGGCCGGGGTGTGCGGCGACCCCGTATTCTAGAAGGAAACCTCCGAAGACGCGACGTGCACTCCAAGTCAAGATGAGAGGATCGACGTCTTTACTTCCGGCTGGAGACTTATCATGTGTAAAACCCTAGGTACCCCCGGTGTCTATATAAACCGGAGGGTTTAGAGTGTAGAGGGGAGAAGCTCATCTAGGGTTTTGGCTACTTGATCTCGAGGTAGATCGACTCTGTAATATTCACACACATCAATACAACCATGCAGGACGTAGGGTTTTTGAAAGCACATTAGCTCCCCTGGTGGTTTTGGTAATTAATAACAACATATATGTCATTGAACTAATGTTTCCACTAAGCATATTTCAGGAAAAGTTCAATGATAGGGATGGCAAAAGGATTGTGGATAACCCCAAGATGCATGGAAATAGTTTGGCAAAGCTTCATGCAAGAGGACTCTACATTTTACTTTGTGAGAAATCACTTTGAGTCCATAGGAAAGCCAATACTATTAAAATGGGGTAAGGTATTGTTGGTGAACAAATTGCTCCACGTGCACAAGTGCTAGTCACCAAAAACACCCACAAGCTCTTCCACAAAAGTCTGTCCAAAGTCAAACATCCAAAATCGGTGCAACCAACACTTTCCACTCGGTGCCACCGATTCCCAAACTCAGACAAACCCAAGCCAAACCCTAGCACATCGGTGCAACCGATTCCACTTCGGTGCCACCGAGTTTGGGTTTCCAACCTTCTATTACCTCGATTCACAAAATCGGTACCACCGAGTTTGTTGGATCGGCGTCACCGAGATTGCGCAATCTGACCGTTGGTCACCTAATCGGTGCAACCGAGATTTATATATCGGTCTCACTGAGATTCAAAAGTTGCTACCTTTGGAGCAACTCGGTACCACCGAGATTCACACATCGGTGTCACCGAGTTGGTCACTTTAGGTGTAACGGTTGGATTTTTGGAGATGCCTATATATACCCCTTCACCACCACCCACTCGAAAGAGAAGCACTCAGAACTATTCCATACTTGCCCCATCCTATTTTCCGAGAAAGAGCCACCTACTCATGTGTTGAGACCATGCCATTCCATTCCAACCATATGAATCTTGATCTCTAGCCTCCCCAAGTTGCTTTCCACCAAATCAATCTCTTCCACCATAGCCAAATCTGTGAGAGAGTGATTGTGTGTTGAGGAGTCTATCATCTTGAAGCACAAGAGCAAGGAGTTCATCGTCATTACCGAGCCTATTACCTTTTGGAGGGTGGTGCCTCCTAGATTGGTTAGGTGTCACTTGGGAGCCTCCTACTTCGTGTTGTGGAGTTGAACCAAGAAGTTTCTAAGGGCAAGGAGATCGCCTACTTCATGAAGATCTACCCATAGTGAGGCTAGTCCTTCGTGGATGGAAGCCGTTATAGAATAGTCAAGGTTGCTACTTCGTGGACCCTTATGGGTGGAGCCCTCCGTGGACTCTCGCGACCGTTAACCTCCGTGGGTTGAAGACTCCATAAACCTGGATGTACGATAGCGCCACCTATCGGAACCACGGGAAAAATCTTCGTGTCTACAAATTGCGTGTGATCTTCCTACCCTTCCTTTACTACTCATGCTTGCTGTTACATTCCGCTGCTATACTCTTAGACATGCATGTGTAGGATGTGCTTGACTTGCTATGAATACTAAAATCTGCCAACACTTAAAATTGGGAAAAAGTAGTTTTTTATTTAGTCAAGTAGTCTAATCACCCCCCTCTAGACATACTTTCGGTCCTACAAGTGGTATCAGAGCTTTGGTCTCCATTGCATTGGTCTCACAACCTAGGAGAGTATGGCGTCTAGTGAGGGAAATTATCACCGTAGAGGTCCGTATTTTGATGGCACTAATTTTGCTAGTTGGAAGCACAAAATGAAAATGCATATTCTTGGTCATAACCCCGCCGTTTGGGCTGTTGTTCGTGTTGGCTTGCAAGGTGAATTCTTTGGTGATGGAAAGGAACCGGATCGTGAAGCGACCGCGGATGAATTGAAGATGTTGCAATACAATGCTCAAGCATGCGACATTCTCTTCAACTGCCTATGCCCCGAAGAGTTCAACAAAATCAGCCATTTTGAGAATGCAAAAGAGATTTGGGATACTTTTGTTGATATGCACGAAGGAACCGAGTCCGTGAGAGAATCTAAGTTGGATGTTCTTCAAAGTCAGATTGACAAGTTCAAGATGAAGGATGGTGAAGGAGTCGCGGAGATGTACTCTAGGCTAGCTCTCATCACCAATGAGATTGCCGGCTTAGGAAGCGAAGAAATGACTGACAAATTCATCATCAAGAAGATACTTCAAGCTTTGGATGAGAGATACGACACCGTGTGCACATTGATCCAAATGATGCCCAACTACAAAGATCTCAAGCCTACGGAAGTCATTGGAAGGATTGTTGCTCATGAGATGACACTCAAAGACAAAGAAGAGCTTCACAACAAGTCTAGCGGTGCTTACAAAGCCACAACTGATGCTCCCGCAACTTCAAGCGACAACCTTGTCACCAATGAAGAGATAAGCCTCATGGTCAAGAAATTCAACAATTTCTACAAGAATAGAGGCAAAGAACGAAGCTCCAACTCAAGATATGAAGAGAAGCGTTCGTCAAGTCGTGACCGCAATTGCTACAATTGTGGGAAGCCCGGACACTACTCCAATGAGTGCAAGGCTCCCTACAAACGAAGAGAAGAGTCACCTAGAAGACGAAGCTCAAGGAATTAATCACCTCAAAGAGAGAGAAGGAGTAGAGATGATCGTTATGAACGAAGACCCTCAAGGAGAAGTAGGGATTCGGAGAAGAAGGACAAGTACACCAAGAGCTACACAAGAAGAAGACATCAAGCTCATGTTGGTGAATGGGTTTCCGGCTCCGACTCCGACAACAACTCTGAGAGAAGCTATCACTCCAACTCCGACTATAGTCAAGATGAAGGTGTTGCCGGACATGCACTAGTGACTACCAACTCCTATGATCTATTTGATTCACCAAATGAAGGGAGTGGAAGTTGCCTCATGGCTAAAGGCCCCAAGGTATCACACCCCGAGTATCTTGATTTCAATAGTGATGAAGATGATTTGCTTTGTGATGATGACTTGCACTTTGATGAAACTAGTGATGTTAGTCAAAATGAACTTGATAATTCTCATGCTAGTCAAGATAAGTCATTTGATGATGATAAGATGAAAATAGAACAACTAACTAAAGAATTAAACACTCTTAAGTTAGCCCATGAATCTACTCTCGAAGATCATAGAGAGCTTGTAAGGACTCATGAGAAGCTATGCTTCGAGAAGCTCAACTTGGAGCAAGAGCATGAGTTTCTTAAAGCTATCAATGACGATCTCCGAAAGAAGACTTCATCTTATCTAGCCAAACGACTACTCTTGTCTACATTCATGCCACAAGTTAAATCTAAACAAACTAGTAACAAAGGCAAGAAAAGTTCTTCATCTAGTAGCAACAATAAAAATGTTAAACCTAATGATGTTGCTTCTAGTAGTTCTATTGATTCCACTAATGATGATTCTCTTAGCCAAGTTACACTTGAGCAAGAAAATGCTTTATTGAAAGGAATTATAGAGAAAGGTATCTACAAGAGTCTTGCCGGATGTAAGGAAATTGTACGCAAGCACGGAGGATACCGGAAGAACCATGGCATTGGCTACTTCAACGCTAATGGAGTTGAATGGGAAGAAGGTCAATACCCCAAGCCCATGTTTGTTCCTCAAAAGGAGAAGTATGAACATACTTTCCCCAAGGGAACAAGCTCTCAAGATGACCTTCCACCACAAGACCACAAGCTCAAGGGCAAGAACAAGCTTCAAGAGGACATTGACTCATATGAAGATGAATCCCAAGCTTTGGTGGAGTGGGTTCCCAAGGCTACATCAAGCTCAACTTCTACAAGGGCCACTTTAACACCAAGGATCCCCATCAAGTTGATGTGGGTCCCCAAGAAGAAGAACTAGAGAGTTCTTGAGGGGTGACTCCGCCAATATAATTCACTCACATTCATTATTGGCAAGAACTATTTGCAATCAACATCAACTCAATGCAATAGTTCAAGGAGTCACACATTCCCTCAAAGGTAAGCAAGGGACAAGGTAATCAACAAATCAATGGTCATCATCACACATGTTTTGCACTCCATGTCCATAGATATTCTTGTATTTGTCTCTTGTGTGTTGGGACTAACCCATATAGGTGAGAAGAGTAAGGAAACAACAAGGATGCTCCCAACTCTTGGTGATCTTCATCAACCTTGAGCATCCACCACTACCTCACCAACATGAAGTCTTCATCGACAAAACCCAAGGTTAGTTTATCCCTCCTATGGGGGATGTCACATCAAGGGGGAGCTTTACTCTAAGACTTGAGTCAAAGCATCTCTTAGTATGTGACAACATTAAATGCTTTATGTAAAATTGGTAACCCCACTTGTGCTTAAACGATGAGTATGACCTATGATCAAGTATTCTTACTTGGCTCCTAAGTCAATATACTCATATATAGATGACTCCGTCATCGCCAAAATGTTTGATAGATGCTAGTTTGTGTGTGCATGTTTGACATGATTTCATTTGACATCTTATTGTGTGAGCATGTTGGTCTGCATTTATTTATCCATTCGAGTACATCCAATTGTTGCTATTTGGCTTTTGTCTTCTCTTTTGCCAATTGGATGGACAAGAATGCCTAGGACCACTCTCTAGCTATCTATGCTTTCTCACCTCATATTCTATTCATGCTGCATCACAAAACTTGAACAAGTACTTTTCGATCCCTCTGTGTGAGAAGCACTCGGAGTTCTGTATCAACAAAGGACTGACCATTAAAACCTCCCAAGTGCATCTCGGTGGAACCAACCCAAAATCTCGGTCTCACCGAATGCCTAGGGTTGATCTGGTTTTCAATCTCGGTACCACCGATTCCATATTCTCGGTTACACCGAGTTTCCCTATCAGCTGACAGCTGAGGAACTCGGTGACACCGACAATTTAGAATCGATGTCACCGACAGCCGAGGGTATATAAGAAGCGGACCCGACCTTTGAAAATTCCTTCAAACCATCGCCCCCTCAAAAACCCTACGATGCCGATTCGTGACCCCTGGTCATCGCCTTTGCTTCCCCGTGCGTCTCTGCCGCTGGGAATCACCACCGCCGACGGAATCATCACCCCCGTCGTCACCGTAGCGGATCCATCGCCAAGTTAGGGTATGGATCTGGCCTTTCTTTGCGCTCCCCGTCCAAATCTTGCGCATTGAAGTTTATTCCATCGATAATCCACCATTTGCAAACATCTCCATCCACTGGAAATCTCATTAGATTAGCGAACCAAAAAAATTTAGGTTTAGTTGCCCGCAAAATCGCATCTCGGTGATACCGAGTCAGAAAAATCGGCTCCACCGATTTTATTTTTGTGCTACTGAGGACAATACTCGGTGAAACCGAGTAGCAGTTTTCGGTCCGACCGAAACTGCTGCCAAGTTTCTGTTAAGGGTATTGTGAGTCTCGGCAGCACCAAAAGTTTTGACTCCGTGACACCGAAATTCCTTTTTGCTGTGAACTACATCTAAGATTTTTCTGTTCAAACCTTCAAAAATAGCTGCATTTTGTGATGACTTATCTTCTTCTACTCCTCTACACTCTATTCACAGGGTCAGATATGTCAGAGGCTGAGGACAGTGAGAACAACTTCAGAGAGCAGAGTGTTGATTTGGATTCAGGCACTAGTCCTGAGTCTAGTTCCTCTTCAGATCCAGGCACCCCCAGTTCTCATGGGTTGCCCAAGGCTGCTACTAGGGCCAGGAAGAAGCTGAATTCAGATGAGTAGGATTCTGATTTTGTTCCAGAGGAAGGTCTTGCCAAGAAGCAAGACAAAGCTGCCAGGAAGTTTGCAAATGAAGCCACCTCTTCCAGGAAAACAGTCAGCAAGACATATGCCTCTCCAGAGGCTATGAGAGCACCTGAGAGTGCTAGGGCTACCATGACCATTGAGCCCCCAAAGCGGTCATTTCCCAAGAAGGTAGGAGAGAAGAAGCATGCCAGAAAGAGGATTGTCTATGTCACTGGCAGGGCCACATCCATGTATGAGGACCCAGAGGAGACTGCTGGTGCTGCTGCTAAGGAGGAGGAAGAAGAGAAAGTTGTCAAGGCCCCTCCCAAGAAGAAGCAAAAGAAGCTTTTGGTAGATGCTATGCCAAAGCAAGGTCCCTCCAAGAGCACCAAGTCTGCCCCCAAGAAGGCTGCTGCTGAAAAGTCCAAGAGGTCATCCAGACAGATTCCAGCTTCTGAGAAGAACAAGGGAACTACCTCCAGAGATATGGATGAGGATGCCATGTCTGCATTGATGAAGCTCAGACCACACCTTCCAGAGCACAATGCCAGCCATCCTCTTGCTGAAGACATGAAGAAGAGGAAGGATTCTGGTTTGAGGGCATGGAGAGCAATAGATCCATATGCCCAAAGGAGAAAGACAACTGTGGATTACAGGCTCTACACCAAGGAGCAACAAGATTTCTATGAGACAATCTTGCTTGACTAAAGCCTAGCTGTGAGTGACATGAGAAATGTTAATTGGAAGTATATCAAGGCTAATGAAGATTACTTTCCAAATGTTCAAGACAACTTTCATTGCATTGGCCTAGATGAGTTTGTTGGCAAAGAATTCACTGCATGGAACGATGAGATGATCATGCAATTCTACTCCACAGCTCACTTCTATGGAGATGGTAGAATTGTATGGATGACAGAAGGAGCAAGATATGAGTCTACTGTTGATGAATGGGCTGCCATCTTAGGAGTCCCAGAGGTACAAGATGGTGACTTGGATGTCTACTCTGAATCCAAGGAGAGCCATGATTCCATGAAGGACATGTACAATGCTATCCCTGCTGCCAACTTGAAATCTCAAAAGTTAGGATCTATTTACTTCCTCCAGACCGGCCTCCGCACCATGAACACCATCTTGAGGCACACATTGATGCCTAAGTCTGGAGATGAGAAGATGATTCGAGGCCATTCAATCAACATGCTGATCCATCTTGATAGACACACCAGGATACGAGTGATGGACTTGATAGTAGAGACTGTGAAGAGGGTTGCTGCTGATCAGAAGCGCTCATGCTGCTATGCACCCTACATTCAGATGCTCATCAACTCCAAGCTGGAGAAGCACATCTTAACTCTGGACAGACCCCATTTGCCCCTACAGCCAGATTTAGAGGACAACATTGTGGTGATGGACCCAGATCATCCCACATCAGCTCCAGCTCAAGCACAGGCAGAGGCAGAGGCAGCTAGAGCCACTAGTGCTCCAGTCCCTAGATCCAGGAACGAGCAAATGGATCTCTTGATCTCAACCATTCAAGGCATGCAGAAGGACATCAAGGACATACTGGAGAACCAGAACAGTCTTGTCAGGATCTTTGAGAATAGAGTCAAGACCCTCAATGACAAGGTGGATGGGCTGACCAAGACCGTGAATGAGCTCAAGAAGGAAGTTGATTCTGTGCCTCTTCCTCACTCTACAGATGATGATGAGGAGGAGGAGGATGACTCTCCTCTTAGGCCAGGCACACACTTCACTACCCAGGCCAGATCAGCCACAGTGCCAGCTCCAGAGTTGAGGCCTTCTTCATCAGCACCTGCTACAGCCTCTTCAGCTCCATCAGCTCCTTCAGTGCCTCCTGTAGCCACTCCAACTCCATCCATGACGTCTGCCGACATCTTCGCCGACGCAGTTCTCTCGACTCCTTCATCAACAACCGGAGGAGATCAGCCCAAGAACGATTAGCTATATCTCTTTGAACTTTTTGGTAACATGTTGCCAAAGGGGGAGAAGTGTATATAGATCTTTAGGCTTTGAGTGAGAGAGCGTTTGGTTTTTATCGCTTTTTCAAAAACATTTGGTCTTTTGGTTTGTTTGTGTTGAACTATGTGGTGTTTGATAATATGCTTAATGTGTGTTGCTACTATTTCCTATCATTATGTTGCTTATGAGATGATCATTCACCTTTGCTTGATTGTGTTGTGCTATGACATTCGTCCTTATTATTCTCGCACACCACTAAGTTGTATGTGACATGCAAGAGTGCCCCATGTACCTAATCGATTGTGAATTTGCATTCAAACACAAATTTAAAAATAATACACAAATTTAGGGGGAGCTCTTGCTTATCACATACTTCTCAAAGCGACGATTATACTCATTGATTATATCATATGTCGAAGCTTTGATCTATATGTTGTCATCAATTACCAAAAAGGGGGAGATTGAAAGCACATTTGTTCCCCTGGTGGTTTTGGTAATTAATAACAACATATATGCCATTGAACTAATGTTTCCACTAAGCATATTTCAGGAAAAGTTCAATGATAGGGATGGCAAAAGGATTGTGGATAACCCCAAGATGCAAGGAAATAGTTTCGCAAAGCTTCATGCAAGAGGAATCTACATTTTACTTTGTGAGAACTCACTTTGAGTCCATAGGAAAGCCAATACTATTAAAAGGGGGTAAGGTATTGTTGGTGAACAAAATGCTCATACGTGCACAAGTGATAGTCACCAAAAACACCCACAAGCTCTTCCACAAAAGTCTGTCCAAAGTCAAACACCCAAAATCGGTGCAACCAACACTTTCCACTCGGTGCCACCGATTCCCAAACTCAAACAGACCGATGCCAAACCCTAGCACATCGGTGCAACCGATTCCACTTCGGTGCCACCGAGTTTGGGTTGCCAACCTTCTGTTACCTCGATTCACAAAATCGGTACCACCGAGTTTGTTGGATCGGCGTCACCGAGATTGCGCAATCTGACCGTTGGTCACCTAATCGGTGCAACCGAGATTATATATCGGTCTCACCGAGATTCAAAAGTTGCTACCTTTGGAGCAACTCGGTACCACCGAGATTCACACATCGGTGTCACCGAGTTGGTCACTTTAGGTGTAACGGTTGGATTTTTGGAGATGCCTATATATACCCCTTCACCACCACCCACTCGAAAGAGAAGCACTCAGAACTATTCCATACTTGCCCCATCCTATTTTCCGAGAGAGAGCCACCTACTCATGTGTTGAGACCATGCCATTCCATTCCAACCATATGAATCTTGATCTCTAGCCTCCCCAAGTTGCTTTCCACAAAATCAATCTCTTCCACCATAGCCAAATCTGTGAGAGAGTGATTGTGTGTTGAGGAGTCTATCATCTTGAAGCACAAGAGCAAGGAGTTCATCGTCATTACCGAGCCTATTACCTTTTGGAGGGTGGTGCCTCCTAGATTGGTTAGGTGTCACTTGGGAGCCTCCTACTTCGTGTTGTGGAGTTGAACCAAGAAGTTTGTAAGGGCAAGGAGATCGCCTACTTCGTGAAGATCTACCCATAGTGAGGCTAGTCCTTCGTGGACGGAAGCCATTATAGAATAGTCAAGGTTGCTACTTCGTGGACCCTTATGGGTGGAGCCCTCCGTGGACTCTCACGACCGTTACCCTCCGTGGGTTGAAGACTCCATAAACGTGGACGTACGATAGCACCACCTATCGGAACCACGAGAAAAATCTTCGTGTCTACAAATTGCGTTTGATCTTCCTACCCTTCCTTTACTACTCATGCTTGTTGTTACTTTCCGCTGCTATACTCTTAGACATGCATGTGTAGGATGTGCTTGGCTTGTTATGAATACTAAAATCTGCCAACACTTAAAATTGGAAAAAAGTAGATTTTTATTTAGTCAAGTAGTCTAATCACCCCCCTCTAGACATACTTTCGGTCCTACAGTTTTACCTCCATAGGAGGGCCCAAACCTGGGTAAACATCGTCTCCTTCGTCTCCTGTTACCCATTGATCCTAATCTCACAGCTAGGGACCCCCTACCCGAGATCCGCCGGTTTTGACACCGACAGTGATGGACCCAGATCATCCCACTTCAGCTACAGCACAGGCACAGGCAGAGGCAGCCAGAGACTCTAGTGCTCGGGTGCCAAAGACTCGGAGAGAGGAGATGGATCTTCTCTTTAGCTCTGTGATCAGTATGCAGAAGGACATCGGGAACATCTTGAAGAACCAGGAGAGCCTTGCGAGGATTGTTGATAACAAGTTTCATATTCTCAACAACAAGGTGGATGAGCTCACAGTGACTGTGAATGATCTCAAGAAGGAAGTTGATGGCATGCCCAGTCCCCACACTACAGATGATGATGAGGATAGTCCACCTCTCAGGCCAGATCTGCTACAGTGCCAGTTCTAGTGACAAGACCTTCTTCATCAGCACCTGCCGCAGGTCCTTCAGCTCCTCCAGCACCTCGAGTTGCTACTCCAACTCCGTCCATGACGTCTGCTGAAGTCTTCGTTGATGCCGTTCTCTCGACTCCTTCATCAGCTACCGGAGGAGATCATCCCGAGAAGAGCGCTTTGTTCTATACCTTTGAAATTTTGGGTAACTTGTTGCCAAAGGGGGAGAAGATGTATAGATCATTAGGGCTTCGAGAGAGAGAGAGAGCATTGCTTTTTATCGCTTTTCAAAGCATTGATATCTATTGGTTTGTTTGTTTGTGTTAAACTTTGTTGGTGTTTGATCATACACTTGATGTGTATTGCTACTATTTCCTATCCTTGTGATGCTTATGAGATGATCATCCACCTTTGCTTGATTGTGTTGTGCTATGATATTCATTCATATTATTCTTGCACACCACCAAGTTGTATGTGACATGAAAGAGTGCCCCATTTACCAAATCGATTGTGCATTTGCATTCAAACGCAAAATCAAAATAATGCACAAATTTAGGGGGGGCTCTTGCTTATCGCATACTTCTCAAAGCGACGATTATATTCATTGATTATATCATATGTCAAAGCTTTGATCTATATGTTGTCATCAATTACCAAAAAGGGGGAGATTGAAAGCACATTTGCTCCCTTGGTGGTTTTGGTAATTAATAACAACATATATGTCATTTAACTAATGTTTCCACTAAGTATATTTCAGGAAAAGTTCAATGATGGGTTAGCAAAAGGATTGTGGAGAGGCCCCTAGATGCAAGGAATTGGATTGGCAAAGCTTCAAGCAAGAGGACTCTACATTTTACTTTGTGAGAAATCACCTTGAGTCCATAGGAAAGCCAATACTATTAAAAGGGGGTAAGGTACTGTTGGTGAACAATATGCTCCACGTGCACAAGTGGTAGTCACCAAAAACACCCACAAGCTCTTCCACAAAAGTCTGTCCAAGCCTATCATGAAAACCAGTGCAACTAATATTTCCCACTCGGTCCCACCGATTCCCACCTCAGACAGACCCATGCCAAACCCTAGATCTTCAGTGCAACCGATTCCGCTTCGGTGCCACCGAGTTCAGCTTGCCAACTTCCTGTTACCTCGATTCTTAAAATCGGAATTTCCGAGATTTTGGATCGGCGACACCGAGTTGTGGAATCTGACCGTTGGTCACCTTATCAGTACTGCCGAGATCTTTGTATCGGTCTCACCGAGATTCAAGAGTTGCTACCTTTGGAGCAACTCAGTACCATCGAGTTTTATACTTCGGTGTCACCGAGTTGGTCACTTTAGGTGTAATAGTTGGATTTTTGGAGATGCCTATATGTACCCCTCCACCCCACTCACTCGCAAGAGAAGCACTCGGAACAGATCCCCACTTATCCCATCAGATTTTCTGAGAGAGAGCCACCTACTCATGTGTTGAGATCAAGCCATTCCACTCCATCCATATGAATCTTGATCTCTATCCTCCCCAAGTTGCTTTCCACCCAATCAATCTCTTCCACCAAAGCCAAATCTGTGAGACAGTGATTGAGTGTTGAGGAGTATATCATCTTGAAGCACAAGAGCAAGGAGTTCATCGACATTATCGAGCCTATTACCTTTTGGAGGGTGGTGCCTCCTAGGTTGGTTAGGTGTCGCTTTCAAGATCCTAAAGAAGGCGGGCCCAATGACATGGACCCCGAAAGCAGAGGCATCACTACAAGACTTGAAGAAATACATGTCCTCTATGCGAGTCCTAGTCGCGCCAAAATCGGAGGAGCCGTTGCTGCTATATCTGGCGGCAACAAACCAAGTGGTTAGTGTTGCGCTAGTGGCAGAGAGGGAAGCCGAAGAGGATGAGGCAGAAACCATGGAGTCTGCGGCCGATGAGCCAGAGCCAACCGCGGCAAGCCAAGGGGCAGAACGGCAAATTGTGCAAAGGAAGAAAGTGGTACAACGAGCAGTGTATTTTGTCAGCTCCCTCCTGCAGGGGGCTAGGTCAAGATCCTCTGGGATGCAGAAGATGCTCTTTGGCCTCCTTATGGCCTCGCGGAAGCTGCACCACTATTTTCAAGCACACCACATCACCGTCGTCACTCGGTGTCCGCTGCAACGCATCTTGAGAAATCCAGAGGCAACCGGTAGGATTGTCAAGTGGGCGTTGTAGTTGGCCAGCTTTGACTTGAGCTTTGAAAGCATGGCGATAATCCAGAGCAGAGCCTTGGCAAAATTCATAGCAGAATGGACTCCAACGCCAGATGAAAATATTCCAGAAACAGCCCTTCACGACAAGGAATCACCTCAGGAATGAATCATGTACTTTGACAGAGCTTTCTCGCTGCAAAGCGTTGGTGCCGGAGTGCTGCTAGTAGCACCCACCGGAGAGCACCTCAAGTACGTAATCCAGATGCATTTTCCTAGGGAGGAATCAACAAACAACACATCTAAGTATGAAGGTTTTCTTGCCGGATTATGGATAAAGTACGGAAATTGGAGGAGCGCTTTGACGGGCTACAAATGGAGCATGTTCCCCGTGCCAAGAATAGCATTGCCGACGACCTGTCAAAGAGAGCTGCGCAGAAGTTGCCTATGGAACCGGGCACATTTGTACTCCGATTGACCCAACCTTCGGTCACCCCGTCAGCGCGGCAGAACAAGAAGAGAAAAGTCAATTCCGGTAACTATTTTCCGACAGAGCCACCGGGGGCCGCCACAAAATTTGCCGGGAATTACAAGTTGCCTGCCGGGGGACCCCAAGCTCCGGCAGACCCGATGGTCCTTACCATAGAAGCTAGGGCCCCGTGGCGGAAGAAACGCCCTTAGTCCTTGTCGTCGAGCCACAGGCTCCAGCATGGGCATGGTAGATAGTCCAATACCTCCAGACCGGAGATCTTCCCGAGGAACCAGAAGAAGCTGAAAGAGTAGCCCAACGGTAGAGCATGTACCAGTTAGTGGACATCACCTTATACAAGAGGAGACCAAATGGTGTGAAATTGAAATGCATCTCCCGGGAAGAAGGACGTCAACTGTTGGCAGAGATACATGAAGGGATCATCGGATCACGGGCCCTTGTCAGAAAAGCACTCCGCCAAGGTTTCTATTGGCCGATGGCCCTTCAAGACTCATTGGCAGTGGTGACGGCATGCGAAGCATGCCAGTACCAAGCCAAGCAAACACATCAACCAACACAAGCCCTTCAGACCATACCACTCTTCTGGCTCTTTTCAGTCTGGGGGCTCGACATCGTCGGGCCCTTCCCCCGCGCTATCGGGGGCTTTGAGTTCTTGTTTGTTGCAATCGACAAGTTCACGAAGTCGACTGAAGTGGACCCGATGAGAAAGGTAACGGTGCAGGCGGCGGTCAAGTTTCTTAGAGGGATAGTTTGCCGTTTCAGTGTCCCCAACAGGATCATCAGCGATAATGGCACGAAATTCACCAGTAACAACTTCATGCAGTATTGCCAAGACATTGGCACCAAAGTATGCTTCGAATCAGTTTCTCACCCCAGGAGCAATGGGCAAGTAGAAAGGGCAAATTCTGAAGTGTTGCGGGGCCTCAAGACGAGAACTTTCGACAAGCTGCACAAGCACGGAAGGCGCTGGATTGATGAACTCTCGGCGGTTCTTTGGTCGATCAGGACGACACCAAATTGAGCCACCGACGAGATTCCCTTCTCCCTAGTTTATGGTGCAGAAGCAGTTCTCCCCACGGAACTCACATACGGATCACCGAGCGTGCAGGCCTTTGACGAGGACCGGCAAGAGCAAGAACGGCAAGATGATGCCACACTCCTCGAGGAAGATCATCTCCAGTCCGCGCTGCGTGCCACTTTGTACCAGCAGACTCTGCGCCGCTATCACAGCCGCATAGTTTGCACCAGGAGTGTTGAGGAAGGCGACCTTGTTCTTCGACGGATTCAGTCCGCGATGGGATCAAACAAGTTGACGCCAAAGTGGGAAGGCCCTTACCGGGTAGTATGAGTCACCAGGCCTGGCGCAGTCCGCCTGGAGACCAAGGATGGCACCCCGGTACAGAACTCATGGAATATCGAGCATCTTTACAAGTTCTACCCATGAGGCGCGGTTGCCGGGCCACCCGGCAACCCCTTTTGTGCTAGTCCGCCGGCAAGGCGTGTAATCCTTTGTACAAAGTCAGGCGATGAACCTGTGCGTAGTCAATAAAGTTAAGTGTTCTACAACTCTTTGTCAAAGTACATATTTATCTTATGTATCTTATGTGAGATGTTGTGATCACTTTTCACTTGCATAAGGTGACTATTGAACCACTTAGGTTCCTAGTCTACTCTATTTTCTCTTCTTTCTTTTTCTCAAAAGGGAGAAGGGAGGACCCCGCGTGCAAGTCTTCCCGGGGGGAGAGACAACATGGAAACCTACAGACGCGTTCAAGGGCGGTCGCCTTGCGGCAAGAAACACAACGAGGAAAAGATAAGTTGCAGAAACTTTTCGAAACTTTCGAGCCTTCCCCTTGACAAACTGGTACTTGGGTAAGAAAACCTGCACGCTAGGGGGGGCTGTTGGAATCGTTGCGCGCTTAGCTGGTTCTAGTATGCCCAACATCTTAAGTGCTCGCGGCGAAAATGACGGGATGGCCTTGCCGGGAGCTGCGCCACCGGAAGGGTGCTCAGGATTTATCCTTAGAAGCGCCCGCAGTAGGAACGTGTGCACCGGCAAGCGTCAAGAATCAGGAAAACACACGTGCATAGTCTTGTCCCGTAAAGTGAAACGGACTTTCATAGACACATGATGAAGCTTTGATGTTTTAAAGATACCCAACATTTTCTGTTTGTTTCCTCGCAGGGTTACATTGGGTACGATCTAAACACAAAAAGAGATCTGCCACTACGATGTGGCGATTGATCCGGAAATAAGGTCTCGTGGATGGAGCCTCGTTCTCGCATCGATCCTAAGCCCTAACTATGGCACCGCAAGCGTCTAGTTGAAGTCCTCCTGCTTGATGCCGAATGCGCTGCCATCGTCGTCGTTGTCACTGGAGGAATCATAGTCGATGCCGCTCGAGCTCTCCGCACCGCACTCCAGGCGGACGCCGGACACCCCGAAGATCTTCACAAAGAGGGTGGCGGAGCCGTCGAACTTGAAGTGGAGGAGATGCCCAAGTCCCAGACCATGGGAGCGGGCAAACGACTTCCACCCCCGCGTCAGGAACATGGCGCTCCCGACGGAGAGGTCGGCGCCCACCAAAGCGGGTCTGTTACAGCAGCCGTCCGCCCGAAGCCAAAAGCCTCGAGGACGACTGCTCTCCATGGACCACGTGAAAGGGTCGGGGAGGTGGAGCTAGCTCCGTTGTCGCCGAGGGATCGCCATGACAAACTCCTGCACCTCCTCCTCCGCGTGGATCCCCGCATGGGGCTGCGGAAGGGGTGCCATTCCCCCGTGGCCCCAGGACACCGCCCTTCCGCGCCCCCTAGACACCGTCCTTCCAAGAGAACTGGAGCTAGCCCCCGCCGCCGTCACCACAATCCGCATCGGGCTCCGGGGGGTGCCCCTCGCTGCGGCACCAGACCCACGAGCGCGGCCACGGCCCCTCACCATATCTAAAATGGCGCGCTGGAGGAGATGGCGGAGGAAGAGAGGAGAAGGCATTGGACGGTGTGATAGAGCAGAAAGGCATGGATGAGCAACGCTCCGCCTCGCCCCCTCCCTATTTATAGGAACAGGGAAGAGGAGGGGTTGGCTCTTCGCGACCCGGGGCGAGTGCGCACTGGCACGCAGCCAGCACTAGCGGCCGCCCCTCCCAGCCAATGCCAGACCCTGTGCATGACACGTGTCACGCGGGATGCAGTAAAAGAGGGGAAGACAGAGCGAAAGGGGCAAAGGAGCTCAAGAGTCGCTGAATGGTTCAAAGGCGGACTACTCGATGACGAACATGCTGCCTGGGCAACCGCCTCTCTCCCCAATGCTGAGCTTCATGTGGGAACCCACGGCGCAGCTTTTGCAGGGGCGACTCCTCGAGGCAACCGCCTCGCTCCACCGTTCCAACGACCCGCAGTCAATACACGTCGTGGGCGAAGAAAAAATCAACACAACCGCAGGTAATTGCGGTCGCATGTGCCTGTGCACTGTTTTTGGGCCTAGCCTGATGCTTGTGATCTGCGTTGGGTTTTCCGTGAAGAGGAACGGGTGATGCAGCACAATGCGGGTAAGTATTTCCCTTAGTTAAGAACCAAGGTTTATCGAACCAATGGGAATATCGGTCCTCGACTGTCTTCAGCGGCTGCACACAAAAGAGCACACACTTGCACCCAACGCGGCAAGAGGGTTGTCAATCCCCTTGATCTCGTTATTTGCAAGTAAATGAGATGTGTAGATGATAATAGATAATTGTAAATTGGAAAATAAAATAAAACAAAGTAAAAGGCAGCAAGGTATTGAATGTGTTTGCAAATTTATAAGAGGATAGACCCGGGGCCGTAGTGTTCTTTAGTGGCATCTCTCATATAGTAAGCATACGGTGGGTAAACAAATTACTGTTGGGTAATTGATAGAAAAGCGGATAGTTATGCAATATTCAAGGCAATGATCATGTATATATAGGCATCACGTCCATAAGCAAATAGGCCGACTCCTTCCTGCACCTATTACCATTACTCCACCCATTAACCGCTATCCATCATGCATCTAGAGTATTAAGTAAAACAGAGTAATGCTTGGAGAATGATGACATGATGTAGACAAAGATAATTCAATTAATATGAACTAACCCCATCGTTTTATCCTTAGTGGCAACAACACAAAGACGTATCTTGTCCCCTACTTTCTCACTGGGATATAGAAACCCGTCAGGTTGAACCCACTACAACGCACCCCTCTCACTAAAGAAATAACAATCTAGTTGGCCAAACTATCTCAATAGATCGGAGAGATTTACGAAGCTATAATGATCATGCAAATAAGAATCATAATATTCAGAGGTGACTCGAATACTTTTCATGAATAATCTGAACATTAACCAACAATTCATCGGATCCCAACAAACGCACCGCACAAAAGGATTACATCGAATAGATCAAAGCAAAGATGCGATGATCATTGTATTGAAGATCAAAAGAGAGAGAGATAGCTATATAGATACTCACTACGAACCCGTAGTTATGTAGTGAACTACTCACAACTCATCATGGAGGCATCCATGATGATGTAGAGCCACTCCGTGATCGATTCCCCCTCCGGCAAATAGCCGGAAAAGGTCGCCAGATGGGTACGCGGCGGAACAGAGACTTGCGATGGCGGAAAAAGTGTTTCGGGAGCTCTCCTAGGGTTTTTGGAATATTTGAGGATATATAGGCCAGAGAGGGGCACGAGAGGGCGGGCGAGGGAGCCAGGACCCATCAGGGCGCGGCCTGGCCCCCTGGTGCGCCCTGTTGGGTCGTGGCTGCCTCGTGCAGCCTCTCGCCTCCTCCCGAAGCTTCCAGGTCTTCTTTTGGTAATAAACACCCAAAAAGTATCCTAGAATGATAATATAATAGCATGGAACAATAAAAAATTATAGATACGTTGGAGACGTATCATAGCCCAACAAACGTCATGGACGCAAGTGTGGCCTAGGCCCGGGGGCTCCTATCAGTGTAATAAAGAATGGGGCCCTTAGTACCCTGACTTGTGCACCAAATGACAGCGGCCTCCAGAGCGGCAAGGCCCTGCCGGACTGGATCTGGACAACAAGTCTCTTCATACGAGGGATCGAGCGAAATGGCAAGCCCTCCTTGCCGGAGTATTCGACTGTTGAGGCACCCGACAAGGCCTCCGCCCGCCAAGCCATCGCTCCGCGTCACCAGGCTGGTTGTCTACATCGCCTAGGTGTCGAGCGGGAAGGCGTTTAGGTGGAGCTGGTCGGGGTGCGTGGCGACTCACCAGGATTACACCAGAGCTTTAATGACACCCGTCCTACAACGTGGCAAAAGAATAAGAGGTAGCTGGGCGAACGACACAGAAGGAGAGGCAATCCTTGCCGGGAGACGTCGCCAACGCGCCACCTCACGGCGCATTTAATGCAGCTATCCTAGTCCGTCAGAGTTAGGTATTTCCCACCATCGCTGTTGCTAGCGATTTTAGCAGAGGGATACGCATTCTTTACTCTGTGTAAAGACCATTTTAGCCACTGTGGTAGCCCCTTGAATTATAAAAGGAGGTCCATGGCTACCTTTAGAAAGGTCGAGACAACATGCATTTACACGCGTAGCGACGCTCTCCGTGCATCCTTGCCGGGTAGCGACGCTCCTATATGGTGAACCCAATAATCCACAACCACACATGACCTAGGGTATTACGCTCCGGTGGCCTAAACCTGTCTAAACCCTTGCACGTGCATGGCCCGGTGATGCTCTTTGCGTTATAGGATTTTCCTTGCCGAACCACGAAAGGGGCCTAGCCGGCCCCATAGATCGTCGTACGTCGACACCAAGGACATATTTATGACCTGCAAAACAAAAACTGTGAGTATAAATCCAGATATAAAAGGATGAGCCCAACTGCAGATTTCAGGATTCCAGAGACCCACTCTTCTTTCTTCGATGGGGAACCCATGCCTTGGAATACACTAGACAAACTTATCACTCCATCATCACCATCATCACCGAAGAAAGAAACTTGAGTACACGGGTATGGGCACCACCCTTAGCTTGTTCCAAGCTTGGGGGATGTGCCCTGGTATCGTATCACCATCACTTACATTATTATTATTATTATTATTATTACTATTATTATTATTATTATTATTATTATTATATCTATTTTAGTTCAATCCTTAGTTATTCTGTGATTTAGGAGAATAAAGTCTTAGTATGGTTTTGTTTTGAGTGCTTGTTTCGTGATCTATGTATCTATCTATCTATGTATCTATCTATCTATGTAATCGTGTGTGATAGTTATATAATAAATATTAGTTAGTGTTTTGATGATCTACTTTCTTCCTTCAATAATAGCAATGAAAATAAAAATAAATATAAAAATATATGCTAATCCCATGGAGGATAATGACTTCACATATAGAAAGTATAGTTGGTAAAATTTGTTGGAGATGAACAAACATATCATTGGTCATTGATTGCAATTCATGAAAGATTAATAAAGGAAGAGAGGCCTCACATATAACTACACTATATTGGACATCTTTTATGATTGTGATCCCACATCAAATATTTTATGTTTGATCAAATAAGTTGATGTTGGACAAGGAAGACAACTTGATGAGTTATGTTTGCTTATATTCGCATAGAAGTTATATTGTCATGTATCCTCTAACATGTGGTACTTTCCCATCATCTTTTGCTAGCCAAAATTCTGCACTAAGTGGAGATACTACTTGTGCATCCAAATCCCTTACACCCAGTTTCCTTTCATGAGAGTCCACCATATCTACCTATGGATTGAATAAGATTCTTCAAGTAAGTTTTCATTGGTGCAAAAAGCAATAAAAATGTCTCCTAAATAATGTACGATCTATTATTGCAAGGTACATAAACTTTGCATGATCTTGTGATGGTAAAGAAATAAAAGCGACAGAGTGCATAATAAAGGTTGCTATCACCAGGGGCAATGTAGAGTGATGTTCCTTTGCATTAAGAGTTTGCACATCCAAAAACAAAAAGCGCATGAGAACCTATGCTTCCCTCTGCAAAGGGCCTATCATCTATTGTTTTATTATGTTTAATTTTCATGCAAGAATAATTAGTGTTATCTTCTTTTCATTCCTTCATTACTCTCTAACTAGCAAGCATCACGTGGTGGGGAAAGGTCTAGACACATATATCCAGTTGAATGTAGGTGATCATGAATTATTATTGTTGACAATTATCCCTGAGATAAGTAAGTTGGGTGGTGAAAACATTAAACCCCTATCATCCTCTGTGTTTATCTGAAACATTTGCTCTAAGAATATGCCATGAGTGTTAGCAATCATAGAAGACTATATGATAGTTGAGTATGCAGAACTTGTTGAAACAAAACCTCTTACATAGACTCTTCCTAGAATATGATGATTGTAATTGCATCAATGACTAAGAACATAGTTTGTTTGTTTTCAAGAAAGTTTATGCTTTATACTTCAACATTATGAATAAATTATTACTTGATTACGTGAAGCTATATGTCAAATAATTAGTGATATGGTAAGAATATTGATACTTGCATGTATGTATTTTATTTTATCGACACCTTTCTCTCTAAGCACGTGGTCATGATTATCGAGTTCGGCTTTCACTTGAGGACAAGTGAGTTCGTATCTTGGGGGAGTTGATACGTCCATTTTGCATCATGTTTGTGTATTGTTATTTATATTTTTGGTCATTATTTCACTTTATTATGCAATTCTAATGCCTTTGCTCTCTTAATTTGCAAGATTTACATGGAGAGGGAAATTACTGGCAGTTGGAATTATGGGCCTAAAAGAGCTACAACAGAGATAGCTATTCTACGGATCTCCAAATGACCTGAAATTTCACGAAGATTTTTTGTTGAATATATAAATAATACGGGAACGAAGAACTACCGGAGGGGCCCCACCTGTTGTCCACAAGACAAAAGGGTGTGACTACCCCCCAGGCAGCACCCTAATGTCTTGTGGGGCCCACAACAGGTCTCCGGTGCCCCCTTTTGCTATATGTAGTCTTTTGACATAGAAAAAATAGAGAAGACTTCTGGGATGAAGCGCCGCCATCTCGAGGCGGAACCTGGGCAGGAGCACTTTTGCTCTCCGACGGAGCGAATCCACTGGGGATGCTTCCCTCCGAGAGGGAGAAATCAAAGTCATCGACATCACCAACAATCCTCTCATCGTGGGAGGATCAATATTCATCAACATATTCACCAGCACCATCTCATCTCAAACCCTAGTTCATCTCTTTCTCCAAAACCTCATATTGGTACCTGTGGGTTACTAGTAGTGTTGATTACATCTTGTAGAGGATGCTAGTTGGTTTATTTGGTGGAAGATTATATGTTCAGATCCTTAAGCATATTCAATAAACCTCTGATCTTGAACATGAATATGATTTGTGAGTAGTTAATTTTGTTCTTTAGAACATGGGAGAAGTCTTGTTAAAGTAATCATCTGAAGTTGGTATTCGTTCAATATTTTGATGATATGTATGGTGTTCTTCCTCTAGTGGTGTCGTGTGAATGTCAACTACATGACACTTCACCATCTTTGGGCCTAGGGGAAGGCATTGGGGGGTAGTAAGTAGATGATGGGTTGCGAGAGTGACATAAGCTTAAACCCTAGTTTATGTGTTATTCCGTAAGGGGCTGATTTGGATCCATATGGTTCATGCTATGGCTAGATTTATCTTAATTGTTCTTTCGTAGTTGCGGATGCTTGGGGGAGGGGTAATCATAAGAGGGTTCCTTTTACAAGTAAGAACAACACCCTAGCACCGGTTCACCCACATATCAAATTATCAAAGTAATGAACATGAATCAAATAAACGTGATGAACTTGACTAGACGGTAATTCCCATGTGTCCTCGAGAACACTTTGCTCACTATAAGAAGTACTTCCGGCTTGTCCTTTGCTATAAAAAGGATTGTGCCACCTTTGTGCACTTTTGTTACAAGTGTTACTTGTTACGAATTATCTTGCTACACAACTATCTATTGTCACTACTTACAACACATGTGTCGGTGTCGAAACCGGCGGATCTCGGGTAGGGGGTCCCGAGTTGTGAGACTAGGATCGATGGTAACAAAGGGACGAAGGAGACGATGTTTACCCAGGTTCGGGCCCTCCTATGGAGGTAAAACCCTACGTCCTGGTTGATTATATTGATGGTATGAAGGTTACAGAGTTGATCTACCTCGAGATCGACTAGCTAAAACCCTAGATGAGTTTCTATATGTCGCATTCTAAAACCCTCCCGGTTTATATATACACCAGGGGTGCCTAGGGTTTACACATGATAGGCCTCCTGCCGAGGATGGAGATGTTGATTTCCTCATCTTAACTTGGAGTGCACGACGCGCCTTCGGGGCTCCCTTCTAGAATGTGGAGTCTCGATCTGTCCGGTCCTTCTTTAGGGAACGACCCATCAAGCCGGCCTATTGAGAGATGAGCCGGCGGCCCGAGGACCCCTTAGTCCGGGACTCCCTTAGTAGCCCCCGAACTAGCCCCCAACGCCAAGGGTCTCAGCTTCAGCTGCTTCATATGATCAGAGTCTTTGGCTTGCGGGGTGAGTTCTTCTTCCCTTTCAATGATCGGCTGAGACCAGTTCGGCTTCCGATGACACGTATTTCATCCGATCATATGATTGACCGAACACCATAAATTGCTTAGCCACGAAGGGTCGTGGCCTACCACGACCGCTGAACCAGTTACGAAAACTCGATCCGTGTTCGAGGCCATCTTTACAGTGACACGACTTATTAGTACGCCGATCGTGCCCCGTTTCACACAGGATATGATTAATCTTCATACGCGCATAACGGCACGCATGTCTTGGGAAGCGGAGGGATTTGCGGCGCGGTAAGGGAGGCTAATTGGTGGCATGTCTCATAAAAAGGGAAAAAACGCCGAGGCCTATTCACGCTTCCCATTCGCATCCTCCGCCTCCTCAATCTCCCCAAGCTTCAAGAGCCCAGATCTAGTTCTTCCTCGCCCTCTCCTCCGAGCTTAGTCATGGCGGGTTCGGGCTCCAATGGCAAGTGGGAGGCCTCCACGGTCACTGACCAGGATATCCGGGACCTAAAGCAGGCCGGCTACTTCCCCGCCAATGTCTTCCACCGCGCCCCGGAGAAGAACCAGGTGATTCCCACCCCCAAGGCAGGCGAGAGGGTGGTGTTCGTCCCCCACTTCATCCGGGGACTGAGCTTTCCACTCCACCCCTTTGTCAGGGGTCTTATGTTTTTCTATGGGCTGGATTTCCACGACCTTCCGCCAAACTCCTTCATGCACATATCGGCATTCATCATCATCTGTGAAGCCTTTTTGTGGGTCGAACCGCACTTCGGCTTGTGGCTCAAGGTCTTCAATGTCAAGCCGAAGACCGTGGCCAGTGAGCACGCAGACTGCGGAGGGGCGGTAATCAGCAAGCTACCCCGCGTCGAGTGGCCTACCGACACCTTCATCGACACAATCAAGATCTGGCAGAAGGAGTGGTTTTACATCACTAAGCCAAGGGATGAGAGCTGGGCGGCGCCTGCCGAATTTAGATCCGGACCCCCAACGAGATTGACCTCGTGGCTCAGGAAGGGCCTTGGCTGGGGGTCGGATGCTGAGGTGAAGCTACTGTAGAGGCGCATTACCTTGGTGATCGAGGCCAAGGTGGAGCTGGTCAACGTGGTCCAGGTCATGCTCCACCGCCGTATCCTTCCCTGCCAGCGTCGGGCATCCCCCATGTGGGCTTACCGGCCTGACGACGAGCCTACCGTGTGCCAATTCTTCCGCACCACCCCTGAGAAGCTGTGGAGGGCTTTGTTCAAGCCGCAGAAAAGCTGGCCAGCCACAGAAGAGGATTCGGGCCGAAGCACCAATAACCCCCCACCAAGGTATGGCATAATTTTAATCCGCCGACTCTGTTTCTTCGACCAAAAGACTGAACGCCTTCTCCCTTACCTTCGCAGAAGTGGCTGAGCAAAGCCACGAAAGTTAACTCCCGGATCCACAACCCGAAGACCCCAGGTCGGAGCTGTTGGCGGCGATGCTCGTTGTGGCGCCGTACTCAGCGCCTGAGAAGAAAGAGATGAAAAAGAAGGCCAGAGAGGGTCTCCGCATAAAGGACCAGCCTGACGCCGCGTCAGAGGAGACCCATGCCTCCTCTAGTCATGAGGAGGAGCATGAAGACGGGGGGGGGGAGGCGTCTCCCCCCTCGCAAGAAAGAGGGCGGTATCATCGGACGCCGCGGAGGATGCCGCTCCTCCTGCCCTGAAGAGGGCGCGCCGGGCTAGGTTGATCCTGCCCGATGAGAGCTCGGATTCGGATGCAGAATCCGAGGAATTTGAGTGGGTTCCCCAAAGGAACTTAAGGGTCAAGCCCCCCACTCAAAGGTATGAATCCGAAGACTCCCGGGTTATTTATGCAAAGTTTTCGATGTTTTAAGTACAGGAACGTCTTTTGATCTGCAGCCCACCGCGCGTTCTCCCTACCGACCCAATATCGGATGGGGAGTCTACACTCGCCGAGCTGGCGGCAAGTGGGACTGCATCGCACCCCACACCTCCAGGGGCCGTGAAGGATCCCGCGGAGGTGTCATTCAGCCAGGCTCCATTGGAGCCGAACACGGGCGGTGGGGGCGACCATGCCATGGCCGAGGCTGACACCACGGCCGCTGAAGGCCAGGGGAAGGAACCCCCCAGGCCGCCAAGGATCAGGGGGAGAATACCCCCCTGGCCGCCGAAGAGGAAGGGCGAAGGGATGCCCAGCCCCCTCCGAGGGCGTCTCCGGAGCACGCTGTGCCTCCGGAGCTACTGACTCAGTCTCCGATCAGAGATCGGACTGTCTGGTCACCACCGGCACCACCGACGACTAGGTGGCCGGTAATGGAGGAGGCGCTAGCAAGCGCCCCCATCTCCGAGGATCACCGCACTCTTATGGGTGCGGTTTTACAAGGAATTCAGTCCGTTGATAGCGGACTGAAAGAGGCCTTCAATGGTCTCTTGGCGGGCTTCAAGGTGAGTCACGTAATACCCTTTTCCCGAACAATGTTAATTTTAAGTTTGGGCTATCTTTATATATGTAGTAGCCCCCGAGCCCCGGATGGGTTTGCAAAAACGCATCCGGGGGTCAAATAAGAAGGAAAGAATAATGATGCACAAGGCGACATTTAGTGTTGCAATGTTCTAAAAGCCCTTAAGAGGACCGAACAGAGAGTCATATCCTTGACAGTTCGGAGGTTGGAATGTACATAACTGGATGCATATTTGTTGTTTTTTGTAGGCCTCGTCATCGGCGGCGTCCGTTAATGCCGCTGAGCTGACCGAGTTAAATCGGAAGCTCAAGATCTCCAAGGAGGAGCTTGATAGTCTGAACAAGAGGTTCGATGAGGCACAAGGTAAGCCAAATTCTAATATCCGAGCTATATATTTGTAATGATCCGCACTGGTAACCCAGCGTGACTGTTTATTTATTGCTTCCACAGCTTCAGCTGCGGAGGTTGAAAAACTCAAGGCCGAGCCCCAGAAAATGAAGCAGGAGGCCACGGAGGAGAAGACGGCTGCCGCACAAGCAGCAGCCGCGCTTTCCGCTTTGAAGGCTGCTAGTGCCAAGCATGAGGCCCGGGTGGAAGAGGTGCAGCAAGAGCTCAAGGATGCAGGCACAAAGTGCGAGGCCCTTGAGCAGAAAGGCAAGGAGCAAGCCGCCGAACTAGCCGCGCTAAAATCCGAGCTCCAAAAGGAGCGGGTGGAGAGGCGGTCCTTTGAAGAGGAGGTTCACCAAGTCAAGGCTATCATCGATGGTAAGCCATATTCACTGCAATGCACCTTTGGTGGTAGCAAGTTTGCTTTGCTCACCCAGGTGTGGCGTTCCTTAGGCGTCTGTGCGGATCTCCAGAAGAGTGCAGCGGACGCGAACAAGTTTTATGCTTCGCGGACGGAGGGTGATGAGGCCCGGCTATTCTGGGCGCAGTTTGAGTCCCCCGAGAGCTCTCCTCTCCTTATTGAGCAAATGAAGCAACTGATGGAGATGCACCGAGTGGCGGAGCCGGCCATGAAGGACCTCTGCATCCGGCTGTGGCCTGGAGAGCCGTTGCCGAGCAGCTATTTTGGCCTGGTGCAGAGGCTATGTGATGCTGCGCCCCGAGTCAATGTGCTGAAGCGTTCTACATGCATCGAGGGCGCTCGAATGGCCTTTGCAAAGTCCATGGTGCACTGGCCGAAGCTCAAGCCGGCCCAGATGGCCACCGCACCTCCGCCTCCTGACAAGGGGCATAGGTGCCCCGAGCTGTACTTCCCCCATGTAATGGAGGGTGCTCGGGCAATAGAGGCCCAATGCTCCAAAGATGTTTTGTATGAATGAGCGCGATGTAATATGTCCGAAGACCTTAACACTTTATAATTAGTGTTGCATGGTTTATCATGTCTTATAAGTAGTTTATTTTTATTTAGACTCCTATGTGGCCGGTTTATCTGAAAGCTGCGAGTCATCGGCTTCAGCCCCCATGTAGATACTACGCGGGGTGTCTCTGTGTCCGCACTATTACCCTTAGCCAAGGTATCGTTGCCCGAAGGCGGTAGTGCGAGCGGGACGAGGCAATCGGACTATGGTGCTTTATCACTTTCACTTAGCCGTGGGAGTGTAGAAAAAATGCGGGGATCGATGACCAGCCCCCAGTGTCTTGTGATGTTCCGATGTATCGGGGCCGAAGTCGGCATCACATGGTTTGTACTAGGACAGAACCCATCGTATAACACGGAATAACCGCTATCGGTTTTTTAGTATGACACTTATGCTCGGATTTGCAGATCGGTTCTCGCTTACTATGACGGTCAATTTTTGGCTTTCTCCCCTGAGGTGTTTGACCAGACAAGCTGGAAACACAATCGCAGTGGTTCTCCCTTTGCCCTTTTAGCCGAACGTGCGGAGCGTAAGAGGGCAAGCACAGGAGTCGGGCAACCCAACTATTGACCCAAGACATAGTTCGGATCCGATGCATATAAAGCAAAATCCAGGATGCCGAACACGTGACCAGTTGTGCTGGGGTGATGTTCAAGGCGATTTTTTAAATTCAAGCCCCTGGTCTATTAGCCGGTTGCATCATAATATATACCGAACAGTTTTTGCAAGAGGCGTTACCAAGGGAAGAACAGAGGATGTATAAAAGACAACGAAGTGGCCATATATGATGGTCTTGTACTTTCTCAATAATTCTTATAACTTGGATTGCCGAAGCAACTGTTTACATGTTTTTGAAGATGAAATATAACATTTACAGAGGGGAGGCTGTACCAGGGGTCTTCGATTGATGACATGACGTCCTCGATGTGCCTTGTCGCCTGTCCGTTCATATTCCTCTGTGGGGGTTGCATCCCTTTAAGAGTGATGCTGTCGCCGAGCGGACCTTAGGAAAAAGGTCTTGAGAAGTTGCCGAAGTGTGGATGAGCTTTACGCTTTTTAGCAGGTCCTTGATGGTAGTTTTGTCCGAGGACGCGTATTGGTATTGGTCGGTCCAGCCGAACACTTACCCTTTGATGGTTGTTCCCCATTGCTTCCCATGGAATCTTGAGCGCAAAGTTGTGCCTTCTTGGCACGTGTTTGGCGGTCGTTAGGGCCGTGCAACGGGGGGCATGTCCCTATTTCTGGGGAGGAGAAGAATCGAGGAGTTCGGATTGAAACCGAACTCGTTTGTCGACCTTACGAGCTTTTATGGCGGATTTAGGTGTTTGCCGACCGTCCTTGTAATGGAATTCGGCTGCCAGGGCCAACGCATGTTCCTCAGTTCGGAGGGAACGCTCTGTGTTGCCGTTGACGGTGATGACCCCCTTGGGCCCCGGCATCTTGAGCTTGAGGTATGCGTAGTGTGTTACGGCGTTAAAGCGAGCGAACGTTGTACGGCCCAGCAGGGCGTGGTAGCCGCTACGGAAAGGTACGATGTCGAAGATTAATGCCTCACTGCGGAAGTTATCGGGCGAGCCGAACACTACTTCATGGCTAACAGAGCCTGTGCACCGGACTTCGACTCCTGGGATCACTCCTTTAAAGGTAGTGTGGCTAGGCTTTATCCTTGACAGATCTATGCCCATCTTCTTCACCGTGTCTGAGTAAATCAGATTTAGGCTACTTCCTCCATCCATTAGGACTTTAGTGAGGTGATACCCATCGATAATGGGGTCTAGGATGAGGGCCGCCGAACCTCCATGACAGATACGGGTCGGGTGATCTCGTCGATCGAAAGTGATCGGGTAGGCCGACCATGGGTTAAACTTCGGGGCTACAGGCTCTACGGCATAGACCTCTCGAAGGGCGCCCTTCCTCTCCTTTTTAGGTATATGAGTGGCGTATATCATGTTCACAGTCTTTACCTCTGGAGGGAACTGCTTCTGACCTCCATTGTTCGGACTGCAGGGCTCCTCGTCGTCCTCGCTGCGTGGGCCTTTGCCCTGCTCCTCGGCTGCAAGTTTGCCAGCCTGTTTGAAGACCCAACAGTTACGGTTGGTGTGGTTGGCGGGCTTGTCTGGAGTGCCATGGATCTGGCAAGGCCTCTCCATGATTTTGTCCAGCGGGGTGGGTCCGTCGCGGTTGCCTTTAGGAGGCTTCTTCCGCTGCCCGGATCTTGGGTTGCGGAAGCCGGCGTTAACGGCCGTGTCATCGGCGTTGCTAGTGATGTGCCGGCGTTTGTTTTTGTTGCATCGTGGTTTCCCATTTCCATCCCGGACTTCGGAAGTGCCGGGGTCTTCGGGGTTGTGGCTTGGCCTTGCTAGCCAGTTATCCTCGCCCGCGCAAAAGCGGGTCATGAGTGATGTAAGGGCGGACATGGTCCTAGGTTTATCCTGACCGAGCTGGCGAGCCAGCCACTCGTCCCAGATATGGTGCCTGAACGAGGCTATAGCTTCGGCATCTGGGCAATCGACGATCTGGTTTTTCTTGGTCAAGAACCGATTCCAGAACTGTCGAGCGGACTCTCCTGCCTTTTGCACGACATTGCTTAGGTCGGAGGAGTCCGGGGGCCGTACATAGGTGCTCTGGAAGTTAGATCGGAATGCATCCTCGAGGTCCTCCCAGTTCCAGATAGAGTTTTCGGGGAGACTGTTTAACCAGTGCCGAGCTGGCCCCTTAAGTTTAAGGGGTAGGTACTTGATGGCGTGGAGGTCGTCTCCTCGTGCCATGTGAATGTGGAGGAGGAAATCCTCGATCCACACTGCTGGGTCAGTTGTTCCGTCGTATTGCTCAATGTTCACGGGTTTAAACCCTTCCGGGAACTCATGCTGCATCACCTCGTCAGTGAAGCAGAGTGGGTGGGCAGCGCCTCTGACCCGGGCTATATCATGCCGGTAGTCGGCGTCTGTTCTTGTCCGGTTTTGGTAGTTGTCATCCTCGGAGTCGTTCGGATCTTCGGGGTCGCGTTGGTGCTCCGGCCTTTCCTGGTCCTCTAACAGATACTCGGGGATATCGGGATCGCCGAGGTCTTCCGGGGTATCGTTTTCGCCGGTGCCAGCAATAGCTTCCCTTCCCTTTTTTGTCTTTGATCGCTTACGCGGTTTCCGGCGTCTTGACGGCGCCTCACCTGAGTCATCGCCATTGTTTGCTGGTGTGCGCTCGCCGTTACCGGCTGGCGTATCCACCATGTAGATGTCATAGGTGGAGGTGGCGGTCCATCGCCCGGTGTTGACGAGGGTGGGAGCGCTATCCTCTTCCTCCATGTCTTCTGCCTCCTCGGAGGCGTAGTCCAACATATCAGTTAAGTCTTTGATAGTGGCTGCTAAGTGGGTGGTGGGTGGGACGAAAATTTCTTCTTGACCAGCCTCAAGACCGATCTGAGTGTGGATCGGGGCTGGGTCATCAGTAATTTTCATCGATGAGATCTGATCTAGAGCTTCGTCGAGTATCGAGAGCTCGATCGGGTCAATCTGCCCGGCGCGTCCGGAGTTAACCTCTGACGCGTCCGCACGAGAAGTGTATTCGGCAGGAGTTGATGGCCGGCCGTCTGGCGCTATAGCCGGATCCGGATTGAAGTCCAGATCATCATCGGGATTGGCTCCGCGAGCGGGATTGAAAGCGACATCCAAGGTTAAGGACTCGGAGTCCTCGGGCGCATCAGATGAGACTGCGAGCCCGGTGAACAAGAGATCGCCCCGAGAGTCTACGGAGAACTCTAAGTTCCCGAATCTGACTTCTTGATCAGGGCCGAAACTTCTGACCTGTCCAAGGCGCCGGTCGTGTCAGCGTGCAGCACGATGCTGCCGAAAGCGAAGATCTGTCCAAGGACAAAGGGGTCCATGCTACGAACTTCTTCGTTGAAGACGACGCGAGCCATCGATTCCTTTGGCGATCACAGCGGAACTCTCAATGAAAGCACCAATGTCGGTGTCGAAACCGGCGGATCTCGGGTAGGGGGTCCCGAGCTGTGAGACTAGGATCGATGGTAACAAAGGGACGAAGGAGACGATGTTTACCCAGGTTCGGTCCTTCCTATGGATTTAAAACCCTACGTCCTGCTTGATTATATTGATGGTATGAAGGTTACAGAGTTGATCTACCTCGAGATCGACTAGCAAAAACACTAGATGAGTTTCTGTATGTCGCATTCTAAAACCCTCCCGGTTTATATATACACCAGGGGGTGCCTAGGGTTTACATATGATAGGCCTCCTGCCGAGGATGGAGATGTTGATTTCCTCATCTTGACTTGGAGTGCACGACGCGCCTTCGGGGCTCCCTTCTAGAATGTGGAGTCTCGATCTGTCCGGCCCTTCTTCAGGGAACGACCCATCAAGCAGGCCTATTGAGAGATGAGCCGGCGGCCCGAGGACCCCTTAGTCCGGGACTCCCTCAACATGCGGAGAATAACTTGCTGAAAACGACTTGTCATTTTCTTGTCCTCCTTGATACGTCTCCAATGTACCTATAATTTTTGCTTGTTCCATGCTGTTATATTATCATTCTTGGATGTTTTATAATCACTTTATAGCAACTTTATATCATTTTTGGGACTAACCTATTGACATAGTGCCAAAGTGCCAGTTGCTGTTTTTGCTTGTTTTTTACTTCGCAGAATATCAGTACCAAACGGAGTCCAATCGCGACAAAAAAAATTGGAGATTTTTTTTGGACCAGAAAACACCCAGTTGGCCAAAGAAGTGCCAGAGAGGTGGGCCGTGGAGACCACAACCCACCAGGGCGCGCCAGAGGCCCCAGGCGTGCCTTGATGGGTTGTGCCCTCCTCGGGGCCCCTCTCCACCGCCTCTGATGCCTATAAATTCCTAAATATTCCAGAAACCCTAAAGGAGTCGACGAAAAACACATCCAGCCGCCGCAAGTTCCAGAACCGCGAGATCCAATCTAACACCATCACGGAGGGGTTCATCATCCTCATTGGTGCCTCTCCGATGATGCGTGAGTAGTCCACCATAGACCTATGGGTCCATAGGCAGTAGCTAGATGGATTCCTATCTCTCTCTCTCTCTTTTGATTCTCAATACAATGGTCTCTTGGAGATCTATTTGATGTAAACTTTTGCGGTGTGTTTGTTGGGATCCGATGAATTTTGAGTTCATGATTAGTTTCCATCCATGAATATTATTTGAGACTTCTTTCATCTCTTATATGCATGATTACTTATAGCCTCTTATTTCTTCTTTGAATCTTTGGTTTAGTTAGGCCAACTAGATCGATTTTTCTTGCCATGAGAAGAGGTGCTTTGTCATGGGTTCGATCTTGCGGTGTCCTCTCCTAGTGACAGAAGGGGCAGCGAGGCACGCATGTATCGTTGCTATTAAGGATAACAAGATGGGGTCTATTCCTACATGAATAGATATTTTCTACATCATGTCATCGTTCTTATTGCATTACTCCGTTTTTCCACGAACTTAATACACTAGATACTTGCTGGATAGCGGTCGATGTGTGGAGTAATAGTGGTAGATGCAGGCAGGAGTCGGTCTACTTACTTTGGACGTGATGCCTATATAATGATCATCGCCTTGGATATCGTCATGATTATTTTATCTTCTATCAATTGCCCAACAGTAATTTGTTCACCATCGTGTGCTATACTCATGAGAGAAGCCACTAGTGAAACCTACGGCCCCCGGGTCTACTTTTCCAACATATTACTTTCCGATCTTTCTTTTGCCTCTTTTGGTTTTAGATCTATTATTCCTAAAACCATAAAATATATTTCTGCACTTTTTATTTGCTCCTTTTATTTTGTGTTCTTGAGAGATCTATCTCTCCAATCTATCACTACCTAATCTATCTTTTTATCGTAGAGAGATTGACAACCTCTCTTTCGCGTCGGGTTGCAAGTATTTGTTCTTTGTGTGCAGGTGTTGTTCATTAGGTGGTGGTGATCCTCCTACTGGTTCGATACATTGGTTTCATAACTGAGGGAAATACTTACCGTCGCTGTGCTGCATCATCCCTTCCTCTTTGGGGAAATACCAACGCAGTCTCAAGCCACGTCAAAGGAATTTCTGGCGCCGTTGCCGGGGAGGAAGCGGTCTCTTCTACGTGTCAATCTCGGGCGCCGAGGAGACACCATCATCATCTACCAGGTTCCTAATCACAAATCTCATCTCCTTGCAATTACATCATTTGTCATTTGCCTCTCGTTTTCCTCTCCCCCACTTCACCAAATTTGCCGTTTTATTCATCCTCTTTTTCGTTTGCCTTTTTCTCGCCGGATCTCTTTTTGTTTGCTTGTTTGCTATCTTTGCTTGTGTTGCCATGTGCCTTCTATTTGCTTGCATCTTCACTTGCTAAAAATCTATTGATTTGGATCCTCATCCACTTGCTAATCTTTTCAAAAGACCAAATTATGATGAACCAATTGCTCATGAGTTGAGTGCACTTGATTATCTCTATGAAGTTTTGTTTGAAAATCATGAATCAAATTTTTTTGATGAAGTGTTGAAAGAAGAAATTTCTAAGGTGATTCATGATAGCTCTTTGATTGAAAAGCATGATTGCAATGATGTTACTATAAATTCTATTAATGTCAATTATGTTAATGATATGAAAAGCCACAAGTTTGGGATGCTATGTTTGATGAAGATGATATTTTTAGTCCCCCAAGTTTTGATGAGCAAATTTATTATGATGATTGCATGCCTACTATTTATGATGATGGTGATGACATGTATGCTATAATGAGTAATCATAACCATGAAACTTATCATCATGGTTTTAATTTGCAATGTGGTTATCTCAATCAAGTGTCTCATGATAGTTACTTTGTTGAGTTTGCTCCCACTACCATGGATGAAAAGGAATTTGCTTATTTGGAGAGTAATGAAAATTCTATGCTTGTGCATCATGAAAAGAATGATTTATGTGATAGTATTGTTGAATTCCTTAATGATGCTACTGAAATTTATAATGAGGAAGGAACATATGCTTGTAGGAATTGCAATAATATCAAGTTTCCTCTCTATGTGTTCAAAGTTTTGAAGTTATGCTTGTTTTGCCTTCCTATGTTAGTTGATTCTTGTTCCCATCAATTGTTTGCTCATAAAATCCCTATGCATAGGAAGTGGGTTAGACTTAAATGTGCTTGTCATGAGATTCATGATGCTCTCTTGCATATTTCAACTACTACTTTTTATGTGAGCATCATTGAAATCATTATGCCTAGCTAGGGGCGTAAAACGATAGCGCTTGTTGGGTGGCAACCCAATGAATAAATTTATTTTCATCTTTTTCTTTCTGTTTATGAGTGTTAACACAATTATGCCTCTGTTATGATTGTGTTTTTATGTTTTATTTAGTGTTTGTGCCAAGTAGAGCCTTTAGGATGATTCATAAGATGAGTAGAAACAATGCTGAATCTGAAACAGAAATTTTGCCTCCATTGTCCAAATTTTCATTTTTTACTGGACGAGATATTGAGCTGAAATTTTAACACCGTATTGCTATACAAATTATTTACGTTGTCCTAATTTTTTAGAATTTTTAGAGTTACAGAAGTATGGTTAGAGTACAGATTACTATAGACTGTTTTGTTTAAGACAGATTCTGTTTTCGTTGCATTGTGTGCTTGTTTTGATGAATCTATGGGTTGCATTGAAGGGTATGAACCATGGTAAAGTTAAAATACAGTAGGTATAATGCAATAATAAAATTTGAATGAGTTTGCAACAGTACCTAAGGTAGTGATTTGCTTTATTATACTAACGGATCTCATGAAGATTTTTTGAGTTTTGTGTGATTGAAGTTTTCAAGTTTTGGGTGAGATCACGATGGATGAAGGAATAAGGAGTGAAAAGAGCCTAAGCTTGGGGATGCTACAGCACCCCCAACATATATCGATAGAGAAAAAAGCAACTAAGCTTGGGGATGCCCCGAGTGGCATCCCCTCTTTCTTCTAACGACCATCGGTATTTTACATGGAGCTATATTTTTATTCATCACATATCATGAGTTTTGCATGGAGCGTCTTGTATCATTTGAGTCTTTTCTTGCTTTTCTTGTTAGTTTGTCACTTGTATCCTTGCTGGACACACCTATTTGAGAGAGAAAAAATTATGCTATGATTTGTTAGAATTGCTCTTTATGCTTCACTGGAACTTTTTGAGCTATAGAATTGCTCTACTGCTTCACTTATATCTTTTTGAGCACGGTGTGCTTGGAAACTTTTGAAGAAACACTCTCATGCTTCACTTAGATTAATTTGAGAGTTAGTAAATTTTGAAAAAATTCCTCTCATGCTTCACTTATACTATTTTGAGAGATGAAATCTTTATGCTCATGTGCTTTACTTAAATTTGTTTGAGCTTGTCAAAAGCAATGGCAATTTATGAAACTAGTCCCAAAGTGATAGATATCCAAGGAGGATATAATAAAAACTTTCATGAAGATCATTGGAAAATTAAACTTGATTCCTTGTAATAGTTTTGAGACATGATGATAGTAATATGTGAGTCATGTTAGTGAGTAATTATACTTTAGTAAGAATATTGGTGTTAAGGTTTGTGATAACCTATGCATGCATGAAAGTCAATAGCTATGCAATGAAATTACATCCTACTTATGGTGCATTATTCGGTGTTAGTTATGCTCAATGCTCGTTTATGTGAATTTTCGTTTCTTGGTTGGTTGCTTCTCAATCTATTTTGCAAGCCTCCACTCGTACTAAGTAGAAGTACTACTTGTGCATCCAAAATCATTAAACCAAGTTTTGCCTTATGAGTCCACCATACCTACCTATATGCGGTATTTCCATGCCGTTCTAAGAAAATTTGTATGTGCCACCTCTACTTTTCAAAATAAATTTCTCTTTTGTGTGATCGTACCGGTCATGAAACGGTAGGGGGTGTCCAATATTTTTCCATGCTAGATGTGTTATTCTCAAGATGAGTGTTTATTCACTTGTCATTGCAAGAGAGTACGACGGTAATAGGGATGCCCATTCCCGAAATGAAAAAGGGAAAAAATTACTTTATGTTGTCAAATAATAAATTCCTTGGAAAGTGTTGGTATGGAAGGCAACCGTGGATACGGCCAGCCATGGAATGTGAAAGAATGGTGGAAAAAGGAATAAACTTTATTTTCTGTTTGGGAACCGCCTATGATGTATCTAGCATGGAAAGTATTGTGAACTACTTTGTCGTTTTCGTTGACAGAAAAGGCATGCCACTCAAAATATTTTTCTCTCTCAATTTAAACTTTGAGCTCTAGCACCTCTACAAATCCCTACTTCCCTCTGCGAAGGGCCTATCTATTTACTTTATGCAATTTTTATTTTTACTTTGAGTCTCCATCTTCTCTTATAAAGCACCAACTAGGGGGCACTATGATCGTACTTGAGCATTGGGTGTAGCTAATATTTGAGTGTGTTTCATGAATGGATCAATGATTGAGCATGATGGGCTAGGGATAACTTTCTTTAGTGTTGATATTTTGAAAGACATGGTTGCTTGTTGGCATGCTTGAGTATTGAAGTCATTATGTTAAAACTAGACTATTGTTTTGAACCATCTAAAAGTCCAAATGTCCATGCTACAAAACAAAAGAATATGAGATGAACATGTTAGGCAGCATTCCACATGAAAAATTCTGTTTTTATCATTTACCTACTCGAGGACGAGTAGGAATTAAGCTTGGGGCTACTGATACGTTTCCAACGTATCTATAATTTTTTCTTGTTCCATGCTATTATATTATCATTCTTGGATGTTTTACAATCACTTTATAGCAACTTTATATCAGTTTTTGGGACTAACCTATTGACATAGTGCCAAAGTGCCAGTTGCTGTTTTTGCTTGTTTTTACTTCGTCGAATATCGTACCAAAAGGAGTCCAATCGCGACGAAAAATTTTGGAGATTTTTTTTGGACCAGAAGACACCCAGTGGGCCAAAGAAGTGCCAGAGAGGTGGGCCGTGGAGACCACAACCCACCAGGGCGCGCCAGAGGCCCCAAGCGCGCCCTGATGGGTTGTGCCCTCCTCGGGGCCCCTCTCCACCGCCTCTAATGCCTATAAATTCCCAAATATTTTAGAAACCCTAAAGGAGTCGATGAAAACACATCCAGCCGCCGCAAGTTCCAGAACCGCAAGATCCAATATAACACCATCACGGAGGGGTTCATCATCCTCATTGGTGCCTCTCCGCTGATGCTTGAGTAGTCCACCATAGACCTACGGGTCTATAGGAAGTAGCTAGATGGCTGCCTCTCTCTCTTCTGATTCTCAATACAATGGTCTCTTGGAGATCTATTTGATGTAAACTTTTGCAGTGTGTTTGTTGGGATCCGATGAATTTTGAGTTCATGATCAGTTTCTATCCATGAATATTATTTGAGTCTTCTTTGATCTCTTATATGCATGATTACTTATAGCCTCCTATTTCTTCTTCGAATCTTTGGTTTAGTTAGGCCAACTAGATCGATTTTTCTTGCCATGGGAAGAGGTGCTTTGTGATGGGTTCGATCTTGCGGTGTCCTCTCCCAGTGACAGAAGGGGCAGCGAGGCACACATGTATCGTTGCTATTAAGGATAACAAGATGGGGTCTATTCATACATGAATAGATCTTGTCTACATCATGTCATCATTCTTATTGCATTACTCCGTTTTTCCATGAACTTAATACACTAGATGCATGCTGGATAGCGGTCGATGTGTGGAGTAATAGTGGTAGATGCAGGCAGGAGTCGGTCTACTTATCTTGGACGTGATGCCTATATAATGATCATCGCCTTGGATATCGTCATGATTATTTGATCTTCTATCAATTGCCCAACAGTAATTTGTTCACACATCGTGTGCTACACTCATGAGAGAAGCCACTAGTGAAACCTACGGCCTCCGGGTCTACTTTTCCAACATATTGCTTTCCGATCTATCTTTTGCCTCTTTTGTTTTCAGATCTATTATTCCAAAAACCCAAAAATATATTGCTGCACTTTTTATTTTCTCTTTTTATTTTGTGTTCTTGAGAGATCTATCTCTACAATCTATCACTACCTAATCTATCTTTTTACCGTAGAGAGATTGACAACCTCTCTTTCGCGTCGGGTTGCAAGTATTTGTTCTTTGTGTGCAGGTGTTGTTTATTAGGTGGTGGTGATCCTCCTACCGGTTCGATACCTTGGTTTCATAACTTTGAGAAATACTTACCGTCGCTGTGCTGCATCATCCCTTCCTCTTTGGGGAAATACCAACGCAGTCTCAAGCCACGTTACTCCTCGTTGGGTTCGACACTCTTACTTATCAAAAAGACTACGACTGATCCCCTATACTTGTGGGTAAGCATGTATCGCCTAGACCTCCTTTAACAGTAGAGTGTTTCCTATGACTCAAAATCAGAAAAAAGAAACTACGAAAACAAGGTCTTCAAGCTTCCAACTCTTCACTTCAATTTCTTCAAAGGTCGCACCAAATTCTTCACTTAAATTTCATCAAGAGTCGCACCAAATTCTTCGCATGACGAAATATATTTTAGGGGTCGTCTTTCGTCGGTTAAACCAAAACTTCTGGAACTATAAGCCCCCTATACGCTCACACACACATTAGTTCCTTAACCCATTTTTCTTCAATACTCCAAAACCACTAAGGGGGCATCAGATGCACTAACAATCTCCGCCTTTTTGGTGATTGATGAAAAATAGGTTAAGTTTTCAATGAGGATAAAAATAATAAGTGTAAGTACAGAGTATGAAGAATTTGATTGCACGATATAGAGGAACTCCCCCCTAAATATGTACATGTTAATGAATTTGCTTTGGATTGTAAATGCACATAGCAAGGTGAAATTATGGAGATCTCCCCCTATATCTTGGAATCCTACAATGCATTGAACATATAATATGAATAAATTGCAATGCATGTTGGAAAATCGTGTCTGGCAAAATTCAGCATGCGTGCATAGATATAATCTTGAAGGTAAAGCATGCAGAAATCAGTTCAAAAGAGGTAGACCACCATCGGACTTAAGTTTACAACTCAGTACAATAAAACACTATAGAAGAATGAGAGTTGCAACTGAACAAAAGCAACCCATATATATAGACCCGCTTGAAGACTAACTGAAATTTCTCCCCCTTTGTCATCAAATGACCAAAAAGGTATGAAACTAAGAACTAACAACCCTGAAGAATATCGTCTAGAAGGTGGTGGACACTACTGCACGATGCTGCTAACGCGACACTACAATCAGAGACCCTTCAACGAAACTGTGTGCGATGCATGAATCGCAAACGGTATAGTTCAAGCTCCGTCGCCAATGACATGAACTGTGCGCGATGGAGGATCCATGAAATACGATTCAGAAAATTATTGTGTGTGCGATCTACGGCAGACAGTTGACTTTTCAGAACTGTTTGTGATGAGGCAAAATGGCAGAAACGGTTAATCAAACATAGATGTGTGTGATGTACGGCATACAGATCCCTCAGATGAACTGTTTGCGATGATACGGAAGAACACAAACGGTTCGGCGTAACAAGGTGTGTGTGATAGGCTGCAAACAGTTCGATAATCAGAACGGTGTGCTATAATTCTGGACAACACATACGATTTGTTGTTCTGAATTGTGTGCTCGATAGGGCACACAATTCAAGAAACCAAATGTGTGCGATATTGTGAATGATCACTGACGAATCTGTATTCAGAACTGTTTGCGATGAGATCGAGAGGGTAGACAGAGTTAAGGATTAAATATGAGCAAACGACAACAGATTTAAGGAGTACAGTCTGTTTTACTTCTTCTTGTTCTTGTTAGATGTCCCCGCGCCATCGTCTTGACGTGGACGCTTCTTGCCGCTGACCGTTGGATTTTCATCGCCATCGTCGTTGATGTCCTTGTCGTCGTCCTCCTTGTTCGACTATTCCTCCTCCTCCTCATCGTCGACGTCTTCTTCGTCCTTCGGTGGCTCCTCGTCGTCCTCCTCCTTATCCGACCATTCCTCCTCCTCCTCCTCATCGTTCTTGTCTTCTTCGTCCTTCGGCGGCTGCTCATCCATCTGGTCGTCATCCGATGACTCCGGCGGTGGCGGCCCTTCCATGAGCCGGATAAAATGGAGGTCAGGGCTTGATGCCAGACTCATGGAAGACGAGCGTGATGATTGTGTGGTTGAACCCAAACTGGCAGAACTGTCGTCCTCGCTGTCGCTCGACATTGCTACGCTACGTAATTAAACAACCGGCGAGAAAGCGAGATTGCAGAGTGTGTGGAAGTGTAGAGTGGCCGGCTGGGACAATGCAGATGATGGCAACTGAAGCGTGGTGTGAAGACAAGAGGAATGGCAATTGAAGCAGGGGATTGACCGATTATATTGGCGCCTTGGCAGGCGGTTAGAATTCCGATATAATCAACCGCAATTGTGTGCACCCGGCCCGTCGCTCTAAATTCCCGCTATTGTGCCATTCTCAATATGCCAAATGTTTCACATGTGTACATTTTAGGAGCTCACACGGTTCGCTAGATGCTTTGTTTAACTACCCACACGCTTATATGAAACACAACAGGTGTGAAATAGTAAGCATTTAACATAGGAAAGTTGGTAAGCAATATATATAGATGAGCTCTGCTTATTGATGTAGCCATTAATAATCAAACGAAACCCCTAATGATCATTGCAAACAGCACATAGAAGATGGCTAATGCGGCAACTACAACTACACATGCTAGTTCGTTCTTGTCTCTTGCTTTCATCTGTTGCTTGTGATTGATTCTTTCTTGCTTCATCGTGGTGATTGTACACTCCAGATTAGTCAGTTTCTTCTTCAGCTTTACGTTATCTTCTACAAGCTTGGTGATAACACTCCAAGCCCTGCCATGCCATTCATCATCCAACCAGTTAACAAAGGCACAAGCCTCATATCCCTGCGAATGTTAAATAATCAGGATCAGCGGGGGCATTAACTAAACTTAAGGGAAGAACTTATCACTAACCTCTAAGGGGCAACCGAGAAACCGTCTGCCAATGTTGAATCCCTCCGTGCATACAAGTCGAGCGGGAGTGTGTCCTTGCACACGACTCAGCTTTTGGTACTTCTCAGTGGCGCAAAACTCGGAATTGAACTCATGTTGCGGGAGTCTGCTGGAGTCATACTCTAGATCCGACATTTGATCGCTTTCCTGTGTGTGTGGGGGGGGTCGGGTCCAATTCATGACAGACTGAGTGAGCTGCTTGCTTTGGACATGCTAAAAAGATGAGGAAAGATTGGGACCTGACAAGACGATTCGGACCCGTAGTACACCGGCCTCCTGGTGACCTTAGGCAAGTGCACGGCGGTGACTGCCGTCGTGGTGGCGCCAGCAATGGCGCTGCCAAGAGTGACTGTACGAACCGGTGCAGCCGCACTGAAACCATTAGCACCATTCATCTGCATTCCCCCAATGTCAGCGCCACGCTAGGGAATTTGGGCGCTAGGGATTTGGAAGCTATTTAGGGATTTAGGGAAGATGGGGAAACTATGGGGATCTGATGATAACGGTCGAGGAACTATTTATCGCATTCTGTTGTATACGGCACACGGTTTTCCAAACCAAATCGTGTGAGATGGTGCATGATACACGGTTTCTGTAACATGACCGTTTGTGATGCGCTTTCCGGTACATATGCGTGTGGTAAACAGCCGCTCTCCGGAAACCCCCAAAAAACATTATGTTGATAGAGATGTCGGCGGCGACCGAGGCAGCGGCTGCCAGATAGGAGGTCAATCCCTGGTCGGTCGGCGGTGTCGGCGTTATAGGAAGTCCATCCTCGATCGGTCGGCGGTGGCGGCGTGATAGGAGGTCAATCCTCGGTCGGCGGCGGGAGATATAGGAGGAGCTCAATCCTCGTGGTCGGGGCCGGCGTGACTGGAGCACGTCCCTCGCGGTCGTAGGCGGGATAGTGGAGCCCGGACTTCAGGCAGTTGCCCCGCTAAGCTCTGCTCCTCGACCGTGCTATCTCGCCGTGCCGCTGCTAATCAATTAAGGTATTCTTTTCCTTGAGTGACCTTATTAAGGTATTAAATTCATATAAGGGCACTACTACTGATGACGCGTGTTAATTGACTGGTTGATTAGTGTCATTGCACGGCTAGATAACATTATGCGGCGCCCTTCATATATTTTGAAAATAAAATATTTTGATTTATTCACCCATATCTTTGTCCATCCATTAAGGATGGAACGTGTGCAAATGGAACGATCTGAATGGATGAGGGATCGGACAACCTCAAGGTATAGGGCTGGCATGGAGGAGTTCATGGTTTTAGCTGAACAGACAAAGAAGAGAATTGGCGAAGAAGATTACGCCCTCTGTCCATGCAAGGATTGTACCAATACGGTGTCAATTGCAATTGATTTGGTCGAGTTACACTTATACAAGAGGGGATTCATGGGTGGATACACAATATGGACTAAACACGGTGAAGAGCCGATTATGGATGAAGGTAATAACGTGCATGTTGGCGAGGTGCCAAACCCCGATCAGAGTCGCATGGGTGTTGAATTTAACCTCGGGGCTGAGACGTCAAGCTACAGACAGAAGACTGGCATGCCAAAAAAACCAAAGAAAAATCAAGAGTGTGAAGTAGACATCACCGACCTTGATGATATGCCAGATTTTGCTGCTGTGATTGCAGATTTCCAGGGCCCAGATAAAGAAATGGCCGGGTACAAGGAGCCGCCAAGCATTGATGGGGCCTCCAAGAAAGATTTGTATCCAGGTTGCAAAAAGAAATATTCCAAGTTGAGTGTCACACTGACGCTTCTCAGATTTAAAGCAGAAAGCGGTCTATCAAACAAGGCCTTCACATAGTTGTTGACTCTTTTCAAAGACATTCTTCCAGAAGATAATGTGGTCCCCAAAAGCACGAACGAAGCGAAGAAAGTTGTTTGTCCAATGGAACTTGAAGTCCAGAAGATACATGCTTGTGTGAATGACTGTATGTTGTACCGCGGTGACTACAAAGATTTGCGTTCATGTAGCATATGCAACCATACATGATACAAGCGCATGAGAGCAAAGGACAAGTACAAAATGGACGAAGAGATCGAGACAGGAATCCCGTTCAAGGTAGTTTGGTACTTGCCTATAATTCCAAGGTTGAAGCGTTTGTTTGCAAACCCTAGAGAGGCAAAGAGGTTGCGGTGGCATCATGATGAGCGAACTGTGGATAAATATATGAGGCACCCGAAAGATGGGGCTCGGTGGGAACAAATCGCGGACAGGTTTAAAGATTTTGCAAAGGATCCTAGAAATATATGGCTAGGGGAGTGTACTAATGGATTTAATCCATTTGGCGATATGAACACCAAACACAACACTTGGCCAGTGCTTCTGTGCATATATAACCTTACTCCTTGGTTGTGTATGAAGAAAAAATACATCATGATGTCGATGATTATCCAAGGCCCGAAGCAACCTGGAAATGATATCAACATTTACTTTTAGTTAATAGTAGAAGAACTACAAACAATGTGGTTGCCTGGTGTGAACTGTTATGATGCCTACGCAAAGGAGTTTTTCCGGCTACATGTGTTGCTGCTGCACACCATTCAAGATATGCCGGCATTAGGCAACAGTTCGGGGCAGAAAACAAGGGGACCAGTAGGATGTGTCACATGCATGGATAGGACAGCAAGTAGATTTCTTTCCAACTCGCGCAAAACCGTGTATTTGCGTCATCGAAGGTTCTTAAGGAAAAGTCGCCCTTACCGAAAAATGACAGCTGAATTTGATGGTATGGTAGAGAATGGAATGGGCCCAAGACCCTATGATGGGAAAGTAGTCCACAACATGGTTAAAAAAATTGAAGTTGTGCTTGGCAAGGGATCTGGTTCGACATCAAAAATAACACCCAAGGACCAAGTGTTTAAGAAGAAATCAGTGTTCTGGGAATTACCTTACTGGGAGTTCCTAAGTGTAGGTCACTGCATTGGTGTCATGCACGTAGAGAAGAATGTATGTGAAAGCATCCTTGGTACTCTGCTCAATATTAAAGGCAAAAGAAAGGATGGTGACGGTGCACGACTCGATATGCTTGGTGATCAATCACAACGCATGAATGAAGAAGAAGATGATGAAAAATTGCTCCAGCAACACCAGAGTTACAATTTCCCTGCAGCAGAAGCAAAAGAGTTCTTCCAATTTTTGTTGTCAATTAAGACACCCTCTTCCTACTCTGCAAACATCAGAAGTCTCGTGGATGACAGCTTGGCTAGAAAGAAGTTTTCTCACATGAAGTCACATGATTGCCACGTGATGTTGACACAAATCCTCCCGGTGGCCACAAGGAATATGATGGACACCGACATAAGAAACACATTGATTGATCTCTGTGATTTTTTCAACAAACTATGGCAGAAGGTGGTAGATATTGAAGAGCTGGATAATATGCAAGCTGATATTGCAAGAATATTGTCAAACTTAGAGATGTTCTTCCCACCGTCATTCTTTGATGTCATGGTCCCTCTCACCGTGCACCCTGTGGATGAGATAAAGTATTGTAGTCCTGTGTTTCTTCGCAACATGTATCCCTTCAAGTGGTACATGGGAATATTGAAGCGCTATTGTCGGAACCGATGTCATCCAGAGGCAAGCATCCTACAAGGTTATACCGCGGAGAAGGTGGTTGAGTTTTGCACCGAATACATGAAACTTAGACCTATAGATGTGCCCCTCTCTCGCCATGAGGGAAGGCTGGCTGGTAAGCCGGTCCTTGCTGGCACGCAGTTTTGTGCACCTAGAGAAATGGCAGATCAAGCCCATTTGACGGTAGTGCTTAACAGCTCGATACTCAACGCTTATGCTGAAGAACACATGGATGAGATACGACGAATCAACTTACCAAATGTGCTGTCACCAGCTTCCATGACAAATGCACACAATAAGGACTATGTAAGATGGCTGAAGGATCGTTTGACAAGCGGATCTGATGAAGACCTTGCAACGTGGTTGGCACAAAAGCTATCAACGATGATTATGAAGTACCAAGCGTACGACATAAATGACAACACGTTCTACACTGAGGAACGTGATGCTAAGACCTCGTATCAGAACAACTCTGTTCAAATAGAATGCCTAACTGTAGAGGGGGGTGATAAACAGGTGTACTATGGAACCATCCAAGAGATTTGCGAGCTTAACTATGTGCGAATGAAGGTGGCATTATTCAAGTGCAGATGGGTTCCTCTTAGTAGCGTAAAGGTTGATGCTTGCAGCACGAAGACATATGTTGACCGTAGAGTTATGGCATATCACAAGGACCCATTTATTCTTGCCAGCGATGCTACCCAGATTTTCTTTGTGCCAGACCTCTTGCATACGCACTGCGATGTAGTGATGTATGGGAAGAGGAGGGTACTAGGCGTCGAGATTGTTGGTGATGAGGAGGAGTACAATCAATATGATGAGTTGCCACCTGAGGGGCGACGCATCATAAAAGAGGAGAAGCGTAAAATCATCAGAAATCCTAAGTTCATTAGGGGTCAACCTAATGATCGCGGTCACCCCATGTACATGGGAATTAATTCAAAAAACTAATCATTATGTCTACTGTACTGAATCGTGAGCGATGTGAACTGAGTTCGTTCTGTTAGAAGTTTTCTCATGTACTGTATTGTGAGGTATGCCCAGCCTTATGTTGCTCTACATTAATAAGTTGTCAACCGTAGCAATGAATTTGAAATATTTATGATAATTTACCCTATAGCTAGAATGCTCAGTTGATCTCACTCCGGTATGTATGAACGGAACATGTGCAGTTTGGTTTACCAATTGCACACGGTTGGTTCACTAAAACCGTGTGCTTTCTAAACCGTTGACGATGACACCTAATGCGGAAAGTGAGTGGTGCGTTCCGATTGGCCAAAACCCAAATCAGACGGATCGTACGTCTACACCGTACGATTCACCCGGATCGAACAGTTGTCCTTATACCTCTCGTCACCACACGTTGTTGAAGCTGGGATTTGATTTATATGCACTAAATGCCCCATAAATGATAAAAAATGCTGAAAAAATATGAACCGAGCCCATAAATGCGCGAGAAAATCAAACCTGGCGTATAATGATGAGTGTGTACCATGGGATAAATGTTGGAGGAGAGGCGATGAAGACACCGTCGATTGGAGTTCGATTTTCCACTTCTCCCTTTGGAACTATGATCCTTCTAGTGAGATGCTACGGTTTCCAAGGAGCAATCATCGTAACTTGTGCCAATAATAACCAATTTTTTCCACGGTGTCTCGAGATCACGCCAAAATGACACACCGATTTTTGTGATTTCTTGAGTCCATTTGCATTTCCTGTAATTAAATTACCGACATTTACACATCTACCATCATAAAATGTTTGAAATTTTTTCCCATTCCCTTGCACAATGACGAAAAACACACAAAGTGACACACAAATGATTTGTAAGATATTCTTTGCGAGCATCCACACGTAATTCATGTTGGGATATTTAATTTATAAGAACTAATTAACATGGTAAATACAAAAGGATGACTTAGATATAACAAACGAGCCATGTAATCCACCAAAAGATCAATAATATGAGTACAATGATGTTTGAGTATCATGGGAAAAATCGAGGCTAAAGGATGAGGTTGACATAGATTGGAGAGTCCAAAATGCCAACTCTACATTTGGAAACTATGATCCTTCGTTCGAGATGCCTTGGTTTTCAAAGGGCCGTACATCACAACTTCCGCTAGACATTACCAATTTTTTTCCACGGGGTATTCACATCATGCCATGGTAACATGCCCATTTTCGTGATTTTCGGAATACATCTGCATTTCCTCCAATTCAATTACTAACAAGCCCAATGTTGGTGGAAAAAATGTCTTAAAACTAGCAAACAAGTCATGAAATGCGGCCGAAAATCAATACAGGGGTTAATAGGTGATCGTCTGCCGATGAAAATAATTCGAGGCGAAATAATGAAGTCACAAATTCATTTGAAATGAAAATATGATTGTTGTGCATAAACAAATAGCACACGGTTGGTTCACTAAAACCGTGTGCTTTCTAAACCGTGGACGATAACACATAATGCGCGCAAAGTGAGTGGTGCGTTCTAATTGGCAAAACCCCAAACCATACGGATCGTGCGTCTGCGCCGTAGGATTCACCCGGATCGAATGGTTGTCGTTATACCTCTCGTCAACACACGTTGTTGAAGCTGGGATTTGATTTATATGCACTAAATGCCTCGTAAATGATAAAAAATGCTGAAAAAATATCAACCGACTCCATAAATGCGCTAGAAAATGAAACCTGGCATATAATGATGAGTGAGTATCGTGGGATAGAAGTTGGAGGAGAGGCGATGTAGACACCGTCAATTGGAGTTCGATTTGCCACTTCTCCCTTTGGAACTATGATCCTTCTAGTGAGATGCTACGGTTTCCAAGGAGCGATCGTCGTAACTTGTGCCAATAATAACCAAAAAATTTCCACGGTGTCTCGAGATCACGCCACTATGACACACCAATTTTCGTGATTTCTTCAGTCCATTTGCATTTCCTGTAATTAAATTACTGACATTTACGCATCTCCCATCATAAAATGTTTGAAAATTCTTCACATTCCCTTGCACAATGACGAAAAACAAGCAAAGTGACACACAAATGATTTGTAAGAGATTCTTTGCGAGCATCCACACGTAATTCATATTGGGATGTTTTATTTATAAGAACTAATTAACATTGTAAATACAAAAGGATGACTTAGATATAACAAACGAGCCATGTAATCCACCAGAAAATCAATAATATGAGTACAATGATGTTTGCGTACCATGCGAAAATCGAGTCTAAAGGATGAGGTTGACAAAGATTGGAGAGTCCAAAATGCAAAATCTACATTTGGAAACTATGATCATTCGTGCGAGATGCCTTGGTTTTCAAAGGGCCGTACATCACAACTTCCGCCAGACATTACCAATTTTTTTCCATGGGGTATTCACATTATGCCATGGTGACATGCCCATTTTCGTGATTTTCGGAATACATTTGCATTTCCTCCAATTCAATTACTAACAATCCCAATATTGGTGGAAAAATGTCTTAAAACTAGCAAACAAGTCATGAAATGCGGCCGAAAAGCAATACAGGGGTTAATAGGTGATCGTCTGCCGATGAAAATAATTCGAGGCGAAATGATGAAGTCACAAATTCATTTGAAATGAAAATATAATTGTTGTGCATAAACAAATAGCACACGGTTGGTTCACTAAAACCGTGTGCTTTCTAAATCATGGACGATGACACCTAATGCGCGCAAAGTGAGTGGTGCGTTCTGATTGGCGAAAACACAAACCACACGAATCGTATGTCTGCATCGTAGGATTCACCCAGATCGAACGACTGTCCTTATACTTCTCGTCAACACACGTTGTTGAAGCTGGGATTTGATTTATATGCACTAAATGCCCCATAAATGATAAAAAATCTTGAAAAATATCAAACGAGCCCATAAATGCGCCAGAAAATCAAACCTGGCGTATAATGATGATTGAGTACTGTGGGATAAAAGTTGGAGGAGAGGCGATGAAGACATGTCTACATTTCAAAGTTGTGAGGTTTTCATTTCGAACAAATAAATGTTGCTTGTGCACACGGATTACTATATGAAACCGTTTGCATAGGCATTTCCGCGGGGCGCACGGCGATCTTTTTTCACCCTTTTCACTGAAGCCGCCAACATGCCCCCCTCCCCCACAAACCCGCGCCCTCCCCCATTTCGCTCAACTGTGCGCGGATTCTCCCCAAACTCCATCGACAGCTAGCTCCCTCCCCCTCCCGGCCCCCAAATTCACACCAGAACCCTTTCCGGCGCCGTCGTGCTCAACCCGGCCATGTACCCGCTTCCCGGCGTCAACCCTACCCTTCACTGCCACTCCGAACACGCGGCTTCCCATGCCTCGCGGTCTTCATTTGCTCGCGAGATGCCCTCGAGCATATCGATCCTGTACCCTCGCCTCTCCAGCCGGATTTGCACAAAAAAAACGGTTAGTTGCTGCCCTCCATCGCGGTGAGGTCTATTATCTCGCGATCCCTTTTCCTATTTCGTTCGGTTTGTCCCCAAAATGATTATAAAATAATGGAGAGTGTATTTATGTTCATCATCTACCATTTAACATGTAAGCTCTATTTATTCCAATTAGTTATTGTCGAGTTACATATCATGTGCGCACGAGTCACACAAAATGAACAGATTATCCGTACATTTCCAAATTATGACATGGCATGTTTAGACAGCTTGTTGCCAAGCTGTTACATTTTATTTATGATTATCCCCCTTTTCTGAATTTCCTCTGTAGATGTCTATTAGCAACGACGACAGTCATACTTCTGCCGAGGTATCTTCATCTGAGTCCGAAGCCAACATGTCTGCAACAGATGTTCGTGTATCAAGAAATGATGAACGGGATAAAGCTGCCACAATCACCTATACGGTCAAGAGCCGGAAGAGTGCTCCAAGAAAGCCCACACACCAGCCTAAAGGTGTATACGAAGTAACTGGCATCGATTTGAAGTCTTGGGCTCCAACTAAACCAGATAAAGCACGCACGAGGTTCAGGAGTGTGTGTGGATTTGTTGGAAGGGCAAGGCTAAACACAACAGAGGATAGTCCAGGAGATCATGGAGCACTTCAACGTTCCTGAGGAGGGGAGAGAGCAGGTGCAACACGCTGGATTGAAGAAGACCAGGGATGCTTAGAGAAACTGGAAGCATGTGTTGTACAAGAAGTTCTTGAGTCAAGGCAAGGACCCAATCCCCTCATACCCCGAAATTACAAAGGAAGACTGGACAGAATTCAAAAGGGTCAGGGCCAATGAAGAGTTTATTAAGAAGAGTACCATGCAATCGGAACTTCAGAAGAAGAACACACACCCCTACCGTATGGGTGTGGAAGGATACCGCGGCATGAAACCAATATGGGAGCTGGAGGACAAAGAAGCAGTAGCTGCGGGTGGCAACCCGACCTTTAGTGAAATTAGGGGCACTCGCGCTAGGGACTACTTGCGGAGACGTGCAAAGAGGCATGGAGACGGTTCTTATTACTTTGAAAACTCAACAGACCAAGAACTGTATGATGTGATGGCAAAGGCTTCCAAAAACACTGGAAGGTGCTACAGGAACTCAGGGCCATGTGACATTCTGTCCGAGGCTCTGACTACCAAAGAGCCCCCTGGCCGTGCAAGGGGTATTGGGGTCAATGTCCCACACAAGAGGGCTTTCTCACTAAGCAAAGAAGAGAGGCTCAGCATGAAAAAATCTAGGAGTGAGTGTAAGCATAAAAACTTGCATGAAAGTATTAAGAGGGACCTGTATCCTAGAGATCGAAAGGAAGTTGAGGAGTCATATATGCAGCAGAAGACTGTAGGATCGAAAGTATGTCTAGAGGGGGGTGATTAGACTACTTGAGCAAATAAAAATTCTACCTTTTCCCAATTTTAAGTGTTGGCAGATTTTAGCAATTATAGCAATTCAAGTACACCCTACACATGCATGTCTAAGAGTATAGCAGCGCAAAGTAAAGACAAGCATATGAAGTAGAGGGTAGGGAGGAAGATCAAACGCAATTTGGAGACACGAAGATTTTTCCCGTGGTTCCGATAGGTCGTGCTATCGTACGTCCACGTTTATGGAGTCTTCAACCCACGGAGGGTAACGGTCGCGAGAGTCCACGGAGGGCTCCACCCATAAGGGTCCACGAAGTAGCAACCTTGACTATTCCATAACGGTTTCCGTCCACGAAGGACTAGCCTCACTATGGGTAGATCTTCACGAAGTAGGCGATCTCCTTGCCCGTACAAACTTCTTGGTTCAACTCCACAACACCAAGTAGGAGGCTCCCAAGCGACACCTAACCAATCTAGGAGGAACCACCCTCCAAAAGGTAATAGGCTCGGTAATGTCGATGAAATCCTTCCTCTTGTGCTTCAAGATGATAAGACTCCTCAACACACAATCACTCTCTCACAGATTTGGCTTTGGTGGAAGAGATCGATTTGGTGGAAAGCAACTTGGGGAGGCTAGAGATCAAGATTCATATGGATGGAGTGGAATAGCTTGATCTCAACACATGAGTAGGTGGCTCTATCTCAGAAAATTGGATGGGGCAAGTATGGAATAGTTTTGAGTGATTCTTTTTCGAGTGGGTGGTGGTGAAGGGGTATATATAGGCATCCCCAAAAATCCAACCGTTACACCTAAAGTGACCAAATCGGTGACACCGAAGTATAAAACTCGGTGGTACCGAGTTGCTCCAAAGGTAGCAACTTTTGAATCTTGGTGAGACCGATACAGAAATCTCGGCGGTACCGATTAGGTGACTAACGGTCAGTTCCAAAACTCGGTGATGCCGATCCAAAATCTCAGAAATTCCGATTTTAAGAATCTAGGTAACAGAAAGTTGGCAAGCTGAACTCGGTGGCACCGAAGCAGAATCGGTTGCACCGAAGAGCTAGGGTTTGGCATGACTCTGTCTGAGGTGGGAATCGGTGGGACCGAGTGAAAAAAGTTGGTTACACCGGTTTTCATGATAGGCTTGGACAGACTTTTGTAGAAGAGTTTGTGGGTGTTTTTGGTGACTATCACTTGTGCACGTGGAGCATCTTGTTCACCAACAGTACCTTACCCCCTTTTAATAGTATTGGCTTTCCTATGAACTCAAGGTGATTTCTCACAAAGTAAAATGTAGAGTCCTCTTGCTTGAAGCTTTGCCAATCCATTTCCTTGCATCTAGGGGTATCTCCACAATCCTTTTGCAAACTCATCATTGAACTTTTCCTGAAATATACTTAGTGGAAACATTAGTTCAATGACATATATGTTGTTATTAATTACAAAAACCACCAAGGGAGCAAATGTGCTTTCAATCTCCCCCTTTTTGGTAATTGATGATAACATATAGATCAAAGCTTCGACATATGATATAATCAATGAATATAATCGTCGGTTTGAGAAGTATGTGATAAGCAAGAGCTCCCCCTAAATTTGTGCATTATTTTGAATTTGCGTTTGAATGCAAATGCACAATCGATTAGGTACATGGGGCACTCTTTCATGTCACATACAACTTGGTGGTGTGCGAGAATAATATGAATGAATATCATAACACAACACAATCAATCAAAGGTGAATGATCATCTCATAAGCATCACAAGGATAGGAAATAGTAGCAATACACATCAAGTGTATGATCAGACACAAACAAAGTTTAACACAAGCAAACCAACCAAAAGATATCAATGTTTTGAAAAGCACTAAAAAGCAACGCTCTCTCTCTCTCTCTAAGCCCTAATGACCTATACATCTTCTCCCCCTTTGGCAACAAGTTACCAAAAAGTTCAAAGGTATAGAGCTAAGCGCTCTTCTGGGGCTGATCTCCTCCGGTGGCTGATGAAGGAGTCGAGAGAATGGCATCTGCGAAGACTTCAGCAGACGTCATGGACGGAGTCGGAATACAACTAGAGGTGTTGGAGGAGCTGAAGGAGCTGCGTCAGGTGCTGATGAAGAAGGTCTAGACTCTCGAACTTGCACTATGGCAGATCTGGGCTGAGTCCTGAACTGAGTGGCTGTCCTGAGAGGTGGACTATCCTCATCATCATCTGTAGTGTGGGGACTGGGCACGCCATCAACTTCCTTCTTGAGCTCATTCGCAGTCACTGTGTGCTCATCCACCTTGTTGTTGAGAATATGAAATTTGGTATCAACAATCCTCGAGAGGCTCTCCTGGTTCTTCAAGATGTTCCCGATGTCCTTCTGCATGCTTAGCACAGAGCTAAGGAGAAGATCCATCTGCTCACTCCTAGTCTTTGGCACCTGAGAACAAGAGTCTCTAGCTGCCTCTGCCTGTGCCTGTGCTGTAGCTGAGGTGGGATGATCTGGGTCCATCACCACAACATTGTCTTCTTGCCCTGGCAAGAGAAGCAAATGTGGTCGATCAAGTGCATATATGTGCTTCTCCAACTTGGAGTTGATAAGCATCTGAATATATGGAGCGTATCCACATGACCTCTTCTGATCTGCTGCAGTCCTCTTCACTGTCTCAGCTATCAAGTCCATCACTCTGAATCAGGTATGTTGATCAAGATGGAGCAGCATGTTGATAGAATATCCTCTTATCATCTTCTCATCTCCAGACTTAGGCATCAAGGTATGCCTCAAGATGGTGTTGATCGTGCGTCGACCAGACTGGAGGAAGTAAATGGATCCAAGCTTGTGAGATTGCAAGTTTGTAGCAGGGATCTCATTGTACATGTTCTTCATGGCATTATGATTTGCCTTGGACTCGGAGTACACATCTAGGTCACCATCTTCCACTTGTGGAGCTCCTAAGATGGCAGCCCACTCCTCAATTGTGGATTCATACCTGGTGCCTTCTGTCATCCATATAATCCTACCATCTCCATAGAAATGTGCAGTGGAGTAGAATTGCATGATCATCTCGTCGTTCCAAGCAGTGAACTCCTTACCAACAAACTCATCAAGACCAATGCAGTGGAAGTTATCTTGCACACTCGGAAAGTAGTCTTCATTGTCCTTGATGTGCTTCCAATCCACATATCTCATGTCACTCACTACGGGGCTCTTGTCAAGCAGGACTGTTTCATAGAAATCTTGTTGTTCCTTTGTGTAGAACCTGTAGTCTACAACTGTTCTTGTCCTCTGAGAGTAAGGATCAATAGCTCTCCACTCTCTCAAACCTGAGTCCTTCCTCTTCTTCATGTCTTCAGCAACTGGATGGCTGGCATTATGTTCTAGAAGGTGTGGTCTTAGCTTCATCAAAACAGACCGTGTATCATCCTCAGCTTCCCTGAAAGTAGAAGTCTTGTTCTTGCTAGCAGCTGGGATGTCTCTGGAAAACCTCTTGGGTTTTGGAGCAGCAGCAGCCTTCTTGGGTGAAGTCTTGGTGCCTTTGGTGATGTATACTTGGGCATAGCATCAGCCATAAGCTTCTTCTTATTCTTAGGAGGAGCCTTGGCAGCTGGCTCTTCCTCTTCCTCTTCAGTACCATCTGCTTCTGGGTCCTCAAACATGGAGGTTTGTCTGCCAACAACATGTATGATCCTCTTCCTGGACTTCTTCTTTTCTCCTGCCTTCTTAGGCATAGACTTCTTTGAGGGATCAATATTCAATGTTGCCCTAGCACTCTCTGGTGCTCTTACTGACCCTGAGCTGGCATATTCTTTCCTTATTGCCTTCTTCTTGGTTGAAGTGGCAGCAACAGTGCTCTTGGGTGTCGCATCTTTCTTGGGTAGCTCCTCAGGTATAAAATCTTCATCCTCCTCATCTGAGTTGAGCTTCCTTCTTGCCCTGGTTGCAGCTTTGGGCAGATCTGGTGAGTTAGGTACATCATCATAGCTCCCTTCAGGACTAGTGCCTGAGCTCATATCAACACTCTTCTCTCTGAAGTCATTCTGGCTATCATCAGAACCTGACATCTCTGACCCTGCGAATAGAGTATAGAAGAGTAGAAGGGTTGAGTCATCACAAAATGCAGAGATTTTTCAAAGGTTGAACAAAGAAATTCTTAGATATAGCTTTCAGCAAAAGAGGATTTCGGTGTCACTAAGTCAAAAATTTCAGTACGACCGAGAACCACAGACCTCTTAACAGAAACTTGGCAGCAATTTCGGTCGCACCAAAAATTGCCACTCGGTTTCACCGAGACTGTCCTCAGTAGTCCAAAACAAAAATCGGTAGAGCCGATTTTTCTGACTTGGTGTCACCGAGATTCGGTTTTGCGGATGGCTAGATCTAAAAAAAATCATTCACTAAGCTAATGAGGTTTCTAGAGGATTTAGAAGATTGTAATCAGTGGATTATTGATAAAAGTTACTCTAATGTGCATGAATCGGAGGGGAGCGCAAGAGAGGGCCGGATCCATACCCTAACTCGGCAAAGGATCCGCTAAGGTGACGACGGCGGTGAAGATTCCATCGGCGGCGACGATTCCCAACGGCGGAGAAGCACGGGGAGGCAAGGGCGGCGACCAGGGGGTCCGGAGAGGCAGCTTAGGGCTGGAGGAAATAGACTTTTGCGATTGAATTTCAAAAGTCGGGTCCGCCAGGTAATATACCCTTTGCTGTCGGTGACACCGGTTCGAAATTTTGTGATGCAGCAAGAATGGAATATGAGACGAGAAAGCATAGATAGCTAGAGAGTGGTCCTAGGCATTCTTGTCCATCCAATTGGTAAAACAAAAACCAAAGTCCAAATAGCAACAATTGGATGTCCTCGAATGAATAAAGAAATGTAGACCAACATGCTCACACAATAAGATGTCAAATGAAATCATGGCAAACATGCACATACATACTATCATCTATCAAGCATTTTGGCGATGATGGAGTCATCTATATATGAGTATATTGACTTAGGAGCCTAGTAAGAATACTTGATCATAGGTCATACTCATCGTTTAAGCACAAGTGGGGTTACCACTTTTACATAAAGCATTTAATGTTGTCACATTCTAAGAGATGCTTTAACTCAAGTCTTAGAGTAAAGCCCCCCCTTAATGTGACATCCCCCCATAGGAGGGATAAACTAACCTTGGGTTTGTCGTAGAAGACTTCATGTGGGTGATGTAGTGGTGGATCTCAAGGTTGATGAAGATCACCAAGAGTTAGGAGCATCCTTGTTGTTTCCTTATTCTTCTCACCTACATGGGTTAGTCCCAACACACACGAGACAAATACAAGGATATCTATGGACATGGAGTGCAAATCATACATGATGATGTCCATGGATTTGTTGATTACCTTGTCCCTTGCTTACCTTTGAGGGAATGTGTGACTCCTTGAACTATTGCATGATGTTGACGTTGATTGCAACTAGTTCTTGCCAATAATGAATGTGAGTGAATTTCATTGGCGGAGTCACCCCTCAAGAACTTCTCTAGTTCTTCTTCTTGGGGACCCACATCAACTTGATGGGAATCCTTGGTGTTGAAGTGGCACTTGTAGAAGTTGAGCTTGAAGTAGCCTTGGGAACCCACTCCACCAAAGCTTGGGATTCTTCTTCATATAAGTCAATGTCCTCTTGAAGCTTATCCTTGCCCTTGAGCTTGTGGTCTTGTGGTGGAAGGTCATCATGAGTGTTTGTTCCCTTGGGAAGATTATGTTCATACTCCTCCCTTTGAGGAACAAACTTGGGCTTGGGGTATTGACCTTCTTCCCATTCAACTCCATTTGCGTTGAAGTAGCCAATGCCATGATTCTTCCGGTATCCTCCGTGCTTGCGTACAATTTCCTCAAATTAATTACACCCGGCAAGACTCTTGTAGATACCTTTCTCTATAATTCCTTTCAATAAATCATTTTCTTGCTCAAGTGTAACTTGGCTAAGAGAATCATCATTAGTGGAATCAATAGAACTACTAGAAGAAACATCATTAGATTTAGCATTTTTACTGTTGCTACTAGATGAAGAACCTTTCTTGCCTTTGTTACTAGTTTGTCTAGGTTTAACTTGTGGCATGAATGTAGACAAGAGTAATCATTTGGCTAGATAAGATGAAGTCTTCTTTCAGAGATCGTCGTTGATTGCTTTAAGAAACTCATGTTCTTGCTCCAAGGTGAGCTTCTCGAAGCGTAGCTTCTCATGAGTCCTTACAAGCTCTCTATGATCTTCTAGAGTAGATTCATGGGCTAACTTAAGAGTGTTTAATTCTTTAGTTAGTTGTTCTATTTTCATCTTATCATCATAAAACGACTTATCTTGACTAGCATGAAAATTATCAAGTTCATTTTGACTAACATCACTAGCTTTATCAAAGAGCAAGTCATCATCTCCAAGTAAATCATCTTCATCACTATTGAAATCAAGATACTCGGGGTGTGATACCTTGGGGCCTTTAGCCATGAAGCAACTTCCACTCCCTTCATTTGGTGAGTCAAATAGATCATAGGAGTTGGTAGTCACTAGTGCAAGTCCGGCAACACCTTCATATTGACTATAGTCGGAGTTGGAGTGATAGCTTCTCTCGGAGTGGTTGTCGGATTTGGAGCCGGAAACCCATTCACAAACGTGAGCTCGATGTTTTCTTCTTGACTAGCTCTTGGTGTACTTGTCCTTCTTCTCCGAGTCCCTACTTCTCCTCGAGGGTCTTCGTTCATAACGGTCATCTCTACTCCTTCTCTCTCTTTGAGGTGATTCATTTCTTGAGCTTTGTCTTCTAGGTGACTCTTCCCTTCGTTTGTAGGAAGCCGTGCACTCATTTTAGTAGTGTCCGGGCTTCCCATAATTGTAGCAGTTTCAGACATGACTTGACGAACGCTTCTCTTCATATCTTGAGTTGGAGCTTCGTTCTTTGCCTCTATTCTTGTAGAACTTGTTGAATTTCTTGACCATGAGGCTTATCTCTTCATTGGTGACAAGGTTGTCACATGAAGTTGCGGGAGCATCACTTGTGGCTTTGTAAGCACCACTAGACTTGTTGTGAATCTCTTCTTTGTCTTTGAGTGTCATCTCATGAGCAACAATCCTTCCAATGACTTCTATAGGCTTGAGATCTTTGTAGTTGGGCATCATTTGGATCAATGTGCACACGGTGTCGTATCTCTCATCCAAAGCTCTAAGTATCTTCTTGATGATGAATTTGTCGATCATTTCCTCACTTCCTAAACCGGCAATCTCATTGGTGATGAGAGCTAGCCTAGAGTACATCTCAGCGACTCCTTCACCATCCTTCATCTTGAACTTGTCAAGTTGACTTTGAAGAATGTCCAACTTGGATTCTCTCATAGATTCGGTACCTTCATGCATATCAACCAAAGTATCCCAAATTTCCTTGGCATTCTCAAGACGGCTGATTTAGTTGAATTCTTCGGGCATAGGCAGTTGAAGAGAATGTCACATGCTTGAGCGTTGTATTGCAACATCTTCAATTCATCCGTGGTCGCTTCACGATCTGGTTCCTTTCCATCACCAAAGAATTCACCTTCAAAACCAACACGAACAATAGCCCAAACGGCAGGGTTATGACCAAGAATATGCATTTTCATTTTGTGCTTCCAACTAGCAAAATTTGTGCCATCAAAGTACGGACCTCTACGGTGATAATTTCCCTCGCTAGACGCCACTCTCCTAGGTTGTGAGACCAATGCAATGGAGACCAAAGCTCTGATACCACTTGTAGGATTGAAAGTATGTCTAGAGGGGGGTGATTAGACTACTTGAGCAAATAAAAATTCTACCTTTTCCCAATTTTAAGTGTTGGCAGATTTTAGCAATTATAACAATTCAAGTACACCCTACACATGCATGTCTAAGAGTATAGCAGCGGAAAGTAAAGACAAGCATATGAAGTAGAGGGTAGGGAGGAAGATCAAACGCAATTTGGAGACACGAAGATTTTTCCCGTGGTTCCGATAGGTGGAGCTATATTACGTCCACGCTTATGGAGTCTTCAACCCACGGAGGGTAATGGTCGCGAGAGTCCACAGAGGGCTCCACCCATAAGGGTCCACGAAGTAGCAACCTTGACTATTCCATAACGGCTTCCGTCCACGAAGGACTAGCCTCACTATGGGTAGATCTTCACGAAGTAGGCGATCTCCTTGCCCGTACAAACTTCTTGGTTCAACTCTACAACACCAAGTAGGAGGCTCCCAAGCGACACCTAACCAATCTAGGAGGAACCACCCTCCAAAAGGTAATAGGCTCAGTAATGTCGATGAACTCCTTGCTCTTGTGCTTCAAGATGATAGACTCCTCAACACACAATCACTCTCTCACAGATTTGGCTTTGGTGGAAGAGATTGATTTGGTGGAAAGCAACTTGGGGAGGCTAGAGATCAAGATTCATATGGATTGAGTGGAATAGCTTGATCTCAACACATGAGTAGGTGGCTCTCTCTCAGAAAATTGGATGGGGCAAGTATGGAATAGTTATGAGTGCTTCTCTTTCGAGTGGGTGGTAGTGAAGGGGTATATATAGGCATCCCCAAAAATCCAACCGTTACACCTAAAGTGACCAACTCGGTGACACCGAAGTATAAAACTCGGTAGTACCGGGTTGCTCCAAAGGTAGCAAATTTTGAATCTCGGTGAGACCGATACAGAAATCTCGGCGGTACCGATTAGGTGACCAACGGTCAGTTTCCAAAACTCGATGACGCCGAATCAAAATCTCGGAAATTCCGATTTTAAGAATCGAGGTAACATAAAGTTGGCAAGCTGAACTCGGTGGCACCGAAGCAGAATCGGTTGCACCGAAGAGCTAGGGTTTGGCATGACTCTGTCTGAGGTGGGAATCGGTGGGACCGAGTGGAAAAAGTTGGTTACACCGATTTTCATGATAGGCTTGGACAGACTTTTGTGGAAGAGTTTGTGGGTGTTTTTGGTGACTATCACTTGTGCATGTGGAGCATCTTGTTCACCAACAGTACCTTACCCCCTTTTAATAGTATTGGCTTTCCTATGGACTCAAGGTGATTTCTCACAAAGTAAAATGTAGAGTCCTCTTGCTTGAAGCTTTGCCAATCCATTGCGTTGCATCTAGGGGTATCTCCACAATCCTTTTGCAAACCCATCATTGAACTTTTCCTGAAATATACTTAGTGGAAACATTAGTTCAATGACTTATATGTTGTTATTAATTACCAAAACCACCAAGGGCGCAAATGTGCTTTCAAATACACTAATGATGAGAGAGAGCCAGGAGACAAAAGGGTATGTCGGCATGGACGATGCCACTTATTGTATGACAACAGCACACAAGAGTAGCTGTGCATCAGCTGACCCCAGCGACAATGATGCTGCAGATGGACATGATGGTGCTATATCTGATCTATATGGATGGGGGGGGGGAGATTGAAGGCCGTGCTTACACATTATGAAGGTACTTTACAATGTGCAACAGCGTGGGTTTACTACCCTGGCTTTGATGGGGGACTCTTGTTGGACAATGCGTCGTTGAAGCCGGGTTGTGTGAAGTGCTACGTGACAGAAATAAAGCCTGGATTCAGTAATTTTGCCCTGAAGAATGTCCTTGGGGACCCAGATGAGCAGAGGACCTTGGAGGAAACACGGTTAAATCATATCCAGTGGCCACGGAAAGAAATATACTTCCTGGATGAGATCCCTCCAACCCCCCCCCCCAAAAAAAGCAACCAATGTCGCCCTCGAACCGGTGACTCTCCTCTCGCCACAACAGATCTTGTGTGATTCCCCCGATGAACATACTCTTGGGAATCCGATGCCCGAGGCATGAACCTATGATCAGCCTGACCGACTTCCTGCCATAGAGGCCGGGTCATCGTCCGCTCCTGAGTAACCTGTGGCAAGGCCTACAACTGTTGAAGACGTATCATCGGTTCAGATGCCGGCCACTGAAGCAGAAAGTGCAGACACATCGGCACTGCATGCTCAGCAGACAAACCCGACCGAACCGCGTGCTAAGGAGTCTGAAAGTCTGGAACCGCCTGCTAAGCAGTCCGAAAGTCCGGGACTGCCTGCTAAGCACTCCGAAAGTCAGGAACCACCTGCTTATCAGTCCAGCGGTTCGCAGCCGCCTGATAAGCATACCGATGTGTCGGCACTACCTGCTCAGCAAACCAACACGTTGTCACAGCCGCATCAACACACCGACACGTTGGCACCAGCTGATCAGAAGCCCGGAATAACTTCAACGGCTGGTCAGTTGTCCGTCGACTCTGGCACTACAGCTAAGCAGTCCGTCACAGCGGCATCATCTGTTCAGCAGTCCATCGTACCTTCACAAGCTTCTCAGCAGCATGTCATTGATGAAACCAGACGTCAAACAAGAAGAGCTTTAGCTAAGAAGACGGAAGCGGCCACGGTTGCACACAGGAAGGTGGGCCTCCCAAAAGCGAGGAGGGATGGGACCAAGAGCCTCCTTCTACAAAGAATCATCGGCCATACCCAAATTAACAACAAGGTTTTTGAAGGGCTGGGTAATCCCGGTTCTGACCACATGTTTGAAGCAGACCTTGAAAAGCAACTTTCTAGTAAGGAAGTAGACACATTTGAGAAACGCAAGTACAAGCATGGCCAGCCATTCCTTGTTGGCGATTTCTGGGAGGGGTGCAGTTCCAGTGCTCGCAAGTTACATAAATATTGCACGGACAGAATGTTGGAACGAGAAGATACTAACATTCTGCAAGTGCACTATGATAGCTGGCATTTCTCTCACGTTGTAGGTACCATCAATATGGAATTCGAGGACTTTCATCTCTTCTTCAACTTCGATGAGCTTGCTGCCACTCTTGTCAAATGCTTGATGTTGTAAGTACTTCACAAACTCTGATCAACTTCTCCATACAAGGTTGTAAATGACAAAAAAGCTAACTGTATTGTATTCCTCTCAGGGGATTGATGACACAGAGAACATCAAGGTTGCATGCGTATTTCATAGATCCTGATTTAGCAAATGGCGTTTTGTTATGAGATAATGGCTCACGCAAGGCTTCCATTGATTATGTCGCCAAGATCTTGTTCAACTTACAGATAGGAGAATTCTTCATGTGTCCATAACATGAACGGTAAGTTAAATATACAACCACGCATACATTGATCATCTTTAAGTTTTAGACATAGTTTGTACGTTCATGGTTTTCTTAAACTGTAGAGGCCACTGGATCTTGGTGGTCATTGTTCCAAAACGCAACATAGTTTACTACATGGATTCTCTCAGAGAGTCAAATGCGCCTCAGGATCTGAGTCATCTTCAGGATTTCATGGATAGGTATTGAATTCTTTGATGTTAATGTGTTGTGTTCATATTTGGTTCCAGAATTGAGTGTGTGAAAATTCATCTTCATTTGCAGTGTATTGGTAATGAACATAACTTTAGGAGGGAATCGGTTCGACCGCCAATTACCTCTGCAACACGTGATCGTTTCTCCGGTAAGACAACAAAATCCGTTATTTTTAGAAAATGCTAGTCAGATGTTCAAGTTTCTAAGTAAACCTCTTTCTATTTCTCTCCATAGAAATAAGAAGCAACAAGTCACACCGGTTAGGTTGTTCCTAACATGGCAAATACATGACTAATACTGTACAAAAAATTTAGTGTCCTCAGCAACAACAAGGTACCAGCCTATGTGGATACTACGTTTGTGCACACATGATGAACCTATGCAGACATGTTGAATGTGGTGTCGATGCTGGCAGGATAAAACAAGTAAGTCTGCTTCTTAATTACTATCTTCTACTCCACACGTAAATCACATTCTTCGGACTGATGACCTCTTCACCGCTTGCCGCAGATGAATTGTTGTCTGTTAGGAAATTTATCAGCACCTTCTTTGTGAAACACTATATCAATCCCGATGATGGCGTCGAAGATTTTTTGGGTTCATATCCCCTAATAATAAGTATGCATTCATATAGTGTTATCAGCTAAACATATACACATGGATGCATTATTTTCCATGTGATCATGTCTTCGTATTTTGTACACTATGATTATGTACTGCATATGTCGGTTTAACAGCTGTGGAATTTAGCTAGCATTTGCTCAATTGCATATTGTCGTGAATTATGATGAATCCTCTGCTTGTGGACACTATTCATTGAATTGCATATTGTGGCGAATTATGATGAATGTTCTTCATGTGGACACTATTTGTCGATTGCATATTGTGGCGAATTTGCAGGGTGAATTAAATGCGATATTTTACAATAACCTGGCAATTTCAATGCACATGGTTCAAGCAACTAAGCGTGTGCGGTCCAGAACGGAAAGCACATGCAACTCATAGCGCAACCGCCTGTGATCCACAGGAAAAGCACATGAGATATAATCTAAAACGTTGGTGATACATAAGAAATCGCAAACGGTTTGCAGCACTCGTACGTGTGCGTCGGAGCTCCTCAGTCGTTTGCGATAGCACCGTATCTCACACGTGAGCCAACAGGAAACCGTGCCCGATGTAAAGACGATCCCACGCGTACTTTTCTTGGGAAACGTGTCCGATGATGCCATGCATGGCAGACAGTTTCCAGTGAAATCTCGTGTGCGATGCTGAACATATCACACATAGTTTATGCAATGGCCCGTGTGGATTAGGTAACGTTTCGCAAATGGTAAAAGGTCAAACTCTGTTTGTTTTCCATGAGCAATTATACACGTTTGACTCGTCTTGGACGTGTGTGATTGATCCAAAATCCCACATGTACGCCCAAAACATTATGTGTGCAATATGTTCCTGCACCGCACACGATTATATTTGCAGATCGTTTGCGTTCATTGGTCACCATCGCCGACGGGTTTTCCATGTCGTGTGGGATGGACCCCCCTCCCTATCGCCCACACATGCAAGGCGACGGTTTAGAACTACGTCGCGGAAAGGGGTTAAAAACCGTTTGTATAGCACGTCGCTGCACCAATGGGAGGTGCGTGAGCATTGTTGTTGGCGTCGCGTGAAGCAGAAGGGCCTAAAGCAGTGTCCTCAAGATTCTCATTTTCATTAGTAGAGCGCGATGAGGAAAGTGACTCTGGCACTAGTTGAGGAACTTGAACTTTCTTGAACTTCTTCTTGGGCGGAATCGACCAATCGAAGTCATGTTGGAATTCTATTTCTTCAAGTTCTTCAGCTGTCTTGAGATGTGATAGAATGGCCCAACTTTGTGGTTCCTATCCACTTTCTGGTGCGGACTTCTAGGGTAGTTCATGATCTGTCATTACTCGAGGTGATTCATTTTGGCGATTTTGCTCTAAATCATTTGATGTTGTATCTTGGGAAGCAATCTTCACCAGTGGATTGAGATGCTGGCTGACAAAATTGCCCATCCAGAGGATGTGTGACTTCATCAATAACAGTTGTGCCCTTGCCAGGAACTGAGGAAATTGTGCGTTGAAGAATTTCAACTGACGACAAGTAGCTGAGCTGATTTTGTTAGTCAGCTATGTAGTTGATTGAAGTTTGAGATCTTATGAATCTCATAATCCATTGTGCATAGGGTTTCAAATCAAATGGAGACAGAGCAACAGTGGCCAGAATCCTCATGAAGAAATCATAAATATCAATGGGAATCCCATGAATGATGTTGAACAACAGAATCTTCATGATTCCCACAACTTGTTTAGTTTCAAAGTTGTGGCCCTTAATAGGATTGAGGGTTTTGGCCAGAATGCGATAAAAAGTTCGAGGCACAAAGAGAAAGTCCTTCACCAGAAATGTGGTCTGCGGAGCTTATCCTTCAGTGTGTGGTTCTATTAACACTTGCATTAGATGATATGAAAGTTCACGTTCTTCATAAATGCGTTTTTCATTTTCTTGAGAGGGGTCAACTGGGAGTGCTCAAAGCAATTCACTGGCAAGGGCCTTGTAATGAGTATTCTCCGTCGTCTAGTTAAGAGCCCGGGAGTGAATGTCGTCAACATCTCATCATAGATGTAGTGAGGCATAGAATTAAAGAATCATCTCTTCATTCCAATCGCATAAATCACAACACAAACTCAGTAAAGCATCGTGAAGAACATCTAAGACCAAAGTGAAGCATGGAAGCGGCTCCATATCCACATGAGGAATATGGCGATGCGGGAAATTCTTGTCGTTGCCAAGCAAAAGGGGTGAGTAGAAATTAATCTGAGTTTTCGTCCAGAAGCGCTGACACCTGATCTTGCTGAGTCATATGGCGAGACACCACTAAAGAAATTCTTCTCTTCGAAGAAATCTGCCCTGAGGAATTTGGGTCTCCTAACTCTTTTCCCGATCTTGGCAGCGAGGGCTTTGGTTGAAGATTTATCTTGTTGGGCCACAGATCAAAGATGGGTCTAGCAGAGCCGGTGGAGTCGTTCTTGTTAGTAATTGCATCATACTTGGCAATTTCATCATCATTCACTAGTGGAATGATCTCTGTATTAGTAGATCGCAATGAACCTTCAGACTGAGGAGAATGGCATGCTTCTTCTTCAATGTGCTTTGTCTGAACATGTTCATCGGGTGTTGTAGCTTGATTTTCTTCAAGTATGCTTTGAAGAGGTGAGTGACGCTCTTCACAACCAGTGACTAATTCTTTAGTCCTTGCAGGTGACCGAGGATATAGGTTCAGGGTGTGATGATGGTTGAATTTGGGTGAGTTGCTTCCCAAAATTCATCATCGATCACAGGCAATGTAGAGCCATCAATATCCACAACCTCCTCTATTTTCTTCATCTCCACCCCTTTCAATAGTCGGCATGGGTGGAGGCGATGATACCATTTGAGGGGAAGTATTTACTTCAGTCTCAATTTCTTCATCCATTTGCTCTGTGGAAGCAGCAAAATGAGTGTCTTCAGCCTCCTCCTCATCTAGTATAACATATTATTCACCGAATGGAACAATGCATTTGTCGTTGATGGTTTGGGTTGGGGCGTTAAGGCCAATGGTGGTGCATCAATTGACTCGATTGAAGACATTGGATCCGTCTTCAATTTCTTCATAGTTTGATCAACCGATGGATCTAAATCTTTTCTCTTCTTAGCCGCTTCCTTTTCAGCGGCCTTGGTTTTCTTTTTTTCTGGTGCAGAAGGAAGTGTGGTTTTCTTCACCTTTGAATAATTTGGTGGATCGGTGACTGAGGATGATGGAGGAGCATTTTCTTTAGGGGTGACTGATGCAGTTGCCCTGACAATTTCTTCAAACACAACAGTCTCTGTTGCCCTTGCAGTTTCTTTAAGCCGTGAGGAAGTTGAGCTCACCTAAGGAATTTGAGATTCTGCAGCAGTGGCCATTCGTGAGTTGTGGTCAGTCATGACTTGATTGGTCTTGTTGGTGAATCTGTCCTTGACACCTGTCGGGGGGATAACCCCGAGGTAGGCTCAAGCGGGCCACACACACTTTGAAAAACATTGCGGGGAGAGCGCCCCTGGAAGGCCGGCTACCCGTCATGGACCGGCTCCCCGTCTAGGGCCGGCTCCCCGTCATGGACCGGCTCGGGACAGGGGGGCACGCGGTCCGACTCTAAGGCAGCCCGCCAGCCGACGGGTCAGTGCCTTTCCCATCAACCCGTATGATAAGACGGCAACGCATGGGCGAAGCATAGCGACAGTGCTTCTGGTTCCGCTGACCAGAGCACGTGTGGCTATAGTAGAGTCGGCCGTACAGCTGACCTCTGGCGACTGCGACCGGGCAAGGCGGCACAGTGGCGGCATGCCTCCAACCACTCCATGACCTGACCCCGCGTGGCTATAGTGGAACCGGCCGTACCGCTGACCGTGAACATCTGCGGCTAGGCGACGCCGCACAGTGCAGCCCATGCTACAGCGTGACGGGCACGCGCCAATGGCGATGGCCAGCCAAGCGGACCCCCACTTCCGATGGGACCCCGCAGCCGGCGGGCCCCGCGCACGACAAGACTCCCCAGCCGGTGGGCCCCCTGGCTGGCTCGAGAGGCTTCTAGCCGGGTCCCACCCGTACTATACGTGCATATTGTAAGCCCGGAGGGGCTGGCATATAAAGTCCCCCTGATGCCCTCCCGTGCAGAGGGGGCAGACCGCTACGCACTCACACACACGCGCGCGCGCCAGGAGAGATGAAGCTAGCAAGCTCCTTCTTCCTCCTCTAGAAAACAACTCAAGGAGAAATCTTGTAAACCTCTCCCCATTGTCAACAAGACAGGCAGGACTAGGGGTGTTACCTTCCACGGAGGGCCATGAACCTGGGTACATCGCGTGTCTCACACCGCTTGTCCCCGATCCCGTTTCCGGAGCCCATCGACGTCCATTCGACCCCAACCACGTTCGATAAGCCAACCCATGGCATCTGTCGTGACAAAATGACGATAGTTGGCGCCCACCGTGGGGCCGAGCGTGGCGTCGGCTGGAGCCACATTCCGGGCGGGACCCTTCACGACTCCGCCGAGCGCGAAGCGCCTGGGCTGTGTTGACACCCGATTTTGGCATGGTCAAAAACATAATTAAGAAGGCCTCAAATGGAAAAGTGCTCAAAGTGAGAAAGTTCCATATCGTCGAAAGGAGATACTTTGATACTTGGGCCATAGCCATCCGATCTCATCTCTAACGCCGAAGTTGTGCTCGAAGTACTGAGATTTTGTATGCAGGACACTATTCAGCTGATTACACCCCCATGATGGCCTCATATGAGAAAAGTTTCTACAGGGATTGTCTTCGTCTCGTCGAAACGGTCGATTTTGGTATAAAAATTGTCTCAATCCAAGTTCGTATGCAAAAGTTAGAGCCATCGGAATGCAGCCCTGCCAGGAGGCAAAATATGGCGTGCCCCACCAGACACGTGTCTGATGGGTAGCGCCACCAATCAGTTGTTTTGCGTAAGAGATTCGGCCCTCAAGATGGCTTCGAATTGAAAAATGTTCAACACCAAAGTTGTTTGTCTCGTAGAAGCGGTCAAATTTGCTTTTGGGATCATCTTCATCCGAGGTCGTTTGTGACCTGTGGGACCTAAAGCCCGAACTAATGTCCCAGACATACCTAAATCCGAGTTCGGTTAATTTTGGAAAGATTTGGACGTGATTTGGAGTCCTTTTCTTGTACGAGAAGTCCAGACGCCTCATAAATAGATGAGAGGTGATGGCCGATTGAACAACACACAATCAAACAAATCAATCTACTACTTTTTACCCTAGCTTTTACATCTCTCCCTTGTTCTTTCTCTCTCGTTCTTCGTTCGTTCTTCGTGTTGAAGGGCAGCGATCCTCGAGGCTCTAGGGGCGGGCGAACCGACCTAGGGCAGCCCATAGCCGCCGTGCGTCCAGACGGGGTCCCTCCCGGGCGCGTGGGGTTTCGGGTCATCAAAAGCGCCCGCCGAGTCTTGCGTATCGCGTTGTCGGTCGGGTCTCCTTCGACGTGAGCTGCGGTGCATCACCCCCGGCGTCGAGGGTACACGTGACGTGTTCGTGTGCGAACACACTTTTTGGCGACTCCGCTGGGGAAGAAGCTTTCAACGGTCTCCGGACTGTTCTTGTTACGAAGCGATCGTCATCTAGGGTTTGCAATCTACAAAGGTAATAGGAATACTCAATTCACTTATGTAGATGCAAATAATGCATATGTTGTTGCTAGATCTCTTAATGAGCATAATGTATCGGCTAGCCCTAGTTTTATGAATCATGCATCTAATTATGTGCAACAGCCGATTCAGAATAATCTCCATGCTTCAACTTCATATAATTTTAGCAACATGCAACATATGTATCCCAACTCCCATGCATCGGCAACCCCACAAATCTATATGCCGATGAACAACATGATGAGTTTGGTTAATCAAACTGAAACACCCCATGTAGAAACTTCCAAAAGTATGCAGCACAGTGTTTCAACTTTTCATTCATCGGCAAATAACTTCCAGTATGTTAATCCAAACATGACGGTGGATAGGGGAATTTGCCATGCTACTACTAATTATTCGGCCAATTACCCTCAAACATCATATGCTACACCTCATGCTACTAACTTTTTGGCACCATACGCAACTGTTGATGTCCATAATTCGGCTCCGCACCTTCACGGTCAAGGCCGAATAAGTGAAACTTCTGCAGGAGCACAAATGCCTTCACCTACTACCGTGGCATATTCATGTTCCTCCTGCACAATTATAGAATTTCGGCGACATCTCGTTACCGAAAGAGTCTAAAAGTGTCGGGGGGCAATTCTATCTAGATTGGGTCGTTAAGAAAAATCTTATGTCTTTTTGGGACGAATGCAATGCTGTTCTACATGAATTAATAAAAGAGGGAACGCCTATTAATTCTGCTGCAATACAAGCTAGATTATGTCAAAAAGAGAAAGCATTGGGTGTGGATAGAATTATCAAAAAGAGTGGTGATTCGGATAACAAAGTTAATTCGGTTATTGAAAAGACCGAATCAAATATTATGTATGCTGAATCTATTCTAGGAAAAGAGGATGACAAGGTATTGGGGAGCTATTCGAAAGAGGAGCAAGATGTCGTTCAAGTAACGCAACCATCATGCTCTCCCAACGTATTCGAAGAGGTATGTCTAACAAGTGATTTACCTATCTTCCGATTTGGTCGCAACTTTATTGTTGATGCTTCTATAAGGAAAATTCTCATAAATAATTTTGAAAGATCAATGAAGAAGGGTAATTTACTTGTTAGCAATAAAATTATAGAACATATCGGTCAACCTATTGTGCCATTTATAAAGACCGATAGTGACTTATTATTGCAGCCAAAGTTTTCCCCATTGCTTTATCAAAATTTCATATCTAATTGGGTAGCTTTGCTTGTTTCATACTTGGCTTGCACTTGGTCTCAATTGAGACATGTGTGTTCTAACTATTTTCGTTTCAGAAATTTAAAGCCAAGGTTAAATTCTTTTGAGAAAGCTGATGCTAGTATAATATCTTGCCCAATGTCATTGGAAAAAGAATACGAGAGAAAATTCATAGCCGAATGGAAAGATGCCACATCTGAACCATTCACGTGCTTAGTTTCAAAGACGTTCCCACATCAAGATCGGCTAGAAAACAAGAAGTTTACCTTCAATTCGAACATGTGTGATCAAATTTTTGATTTGTTGTTGAGAAATAATTATATTAGAATTCTTGATCACCATGTCAAGCCATCAATTCAAGGAATAATGTATTGTAAGTTGCATGATTCGTTCAAGCATAATTTTGAGGATTGCAATATGTTTCGTCAAATAGTTAAATCGGCCATAGACAAAGGACGATTCAAATTTGTTGAAACACCAAGAGATGACCAGTCTATTCTGATTGGTCCTGATGGCAAACAGTTTTTGCATCGGCTGCTTCAAGCCGATCCATTCAAACATGAGAAGGTAAAAACAACGGATAATGGAATCAAGCTTTCAAGTAAAGAAGTTGTTCAAGAACGCAATGAAAATATTATTGAAGGCAGGAGTTCAATTGAAGTTGCAACGAAGACGCTAAGTATTGGGGGGCAAGAAGAAAATCCAAAGATCGATGCGAGCACAACCAAAGAAAGCAAAGGCCGAGGTAAGCACAAAGGTAAAAAGCCGAAAGTCACTTTCGCACAGCTATTGGAAGAATACCAGAAGATGAATGAAGAGAAAAGTGCTTATCGGCCAACTAATGCAAAAGCATCAAGATCACCCCCTAGGCGCAAATCCAAGGATTGGTATTGTCAAGAAGAGAATTTGAATGCAACATATTCATATCCTTATTTTGGGCCGCCAATACCAATGTCGTGGATGCCTCCCTATGCTCACGTAAATTCACATCCATCATATGGAAGGTATGATACAAGGGCACATTCTCCATATTATTATAAACCATCTCACCAGTATTATGCAGCTCCAAGAAGACCAACGTTCAGTGAGCAGTCATATGTTCAAGACCGTTTCAATAAAAAAGAATCGGTTCAGAGTACAAGGAAGAATAAGGAGGTGGTTGAACAAGTCTACCGCGTCAAAAGAGATGGTCGTAAGAGTGCCACTTCAGACGAGATCTCAAATAAAAAAGAGCCAATTAAAGTGTTGACATTGGCTACACAAGGCACCGAGGCAAGTCAATCAAGTGCCAAGTCTGAAGGAAAGAAGCTGAAAGTGCACAAGGTAAAACAAGAATTGTCATTAGTTCGAACAAAATCACAGCCGGGACCCCCACTCGGCTTATCGTATTGGCAAAAGAAGAAATTACAAAAACTTGGTGCACAAGAGCTTGAAAAGAGAAACATGGCATGGGTTCCCAAAGGAAGTACTCAAAACAAGAATGATGTGCAAGCTTCCATTGCAAGAAGTGCAACAAAGGTAAAGAAGGAAAATAGTGAAAATTATGAACAACCAAGCCGAAGGTTTCAACGTCTTTGGTGCACACATTATCCACATTCTACAACTATGCCATTGATGCCGATGAGATGGAATTCATCTTCAGGTATGACTGGTTACCCTCCATGGACTTATTTTGATCCATGGACGCAGTATAACTTCTTACATCATGCAAGGGTTTTACCTCATCACCATACATTCGATTAGCTGTATTTTGTTGCTAATCAAAGTGGCCGATATATAACTATCGCCCGAAGCAAAGACATGGCCGATATAGAATTATTTCCCTAAGCATATAAATGGCCGATGGAGTGTTGACATCGTCCTTAGAACAAACTCTAAACAAGTTATTTTTTGGCACGCAAGCTTCGCCGAAAAACAGGGGGGCATGTGTTGACACCCGATTTTGGCATGGTCGAAAACATAATTAAGAAGGCCTCAAATGGAAAAGTGCTCAAAGTAAGAAAGTTCCGTATCGTCGAAATGAGAAACTTTGATATTTGGGCCATAGCCATCCGATCTCATCTCTAACGCCGAAGTTGTGTTCGAAGTACTGAGATTTTGTATGCAGAACACTATTCGGCTGATTACGCCCCCAAAACGGCCTCATATGAGAAAAGTTTCTACAGGGATTGTCTTCATCTCGTCGAAACGGTCGATTTTGATATAAAAATCGTCTCAATCCGAATTCGTATGCAAAAGTTAGAGCCATCGGAATGCAGCCCTGCCAGGAGGCAAAATATGGCGCACCCCACCAGACACGTGTCTGATGGGTAGTGCCACCAATCAGTTGTTTTGCGTAAGATATTCAGCCCTCAAGATGGCTTCGAATCGAAAAATGTTCAACACGAAAGTTGTTCGTCTCGTCGAAGCGGTCAAGTTTGCTTTTGGGATGATCTTCATCCGAGGTCGTTTGTGGCTTGTGGGACCTAAAAACCGAACTAATGTCCCAGACATACCTAAATCCCAGTTAGGTTAATTTTGGAAAGATTTGAACGTGATTTGGAGTCCTTTTCTTATACGGGAAGTCCAGCCGCCTCATAAATAGATGAGAGGTGACGGCCGATTGAACAACACACAATCAAACAAATCAATCTACTACTTTTTACCCTAGCTTTTACATCTCTCCCTTGTTCTTTCTCTCTCGTTCTTCGTTCGTTCTTCGTGTTGAAGGGCAGCGATTCTCGAGACTCTAGGGGCGGGCGAACCGACCTAGGGCAGCCCATAGCCGCCGTGCGTCCAGACGGGGTCCCTCCCGGGCGCGTGGGGTTTCGGGTCATCAAAAGCGTCCGCCGACTGTCTTGCGTATCGCGCTGTCGGTCGGGTCTCCTTCGACGTGAGCTGTGGTGCATCACCCCCGGCGTCGAGGGTACACGTGACGTGTTCGTGTGCGAACAGGCTGCTCAGCAGTCCAGCAGCACCCGCTTCCGTGGAAGACGGCACGACGCCGGGCTATGGCCCTGCCTGCCTCATAGGCGGTGCCATCATTTCCACCAACGAACCACGCCGTGACGATGCTCCCGCTAGCATTGATGGCATGTGCGCGCGCTTCGGAGAGCTGCGCCTCAGTGACGCGCCGGCCCCCGACGAATACCCCAGTGAGGTGCTCGTTGTCTTCGGCCTGCCACCTCTCCCTGGTGGCGTGAACACCGGCGACATAGACGACCTCTGCGTGCTCTTTGCGGAGCTCCGCATCTCCGACGCGCCCGCCGTCGACGAATACCCCAGCGTGGTACTTGACGTCCTCGGCCCCCCGTCGTCCATTGCCACGGCACCCCGGATGGCGCCAACAGCACCGACGTGTGCGTCGAGGTCATGGTCACAGGCTCCTCCACGAGCTCGGGACGCCTCAGGGCCGAGGCGGAGGCGGCCGCGGCTCTGGCCGGCCAGTCCGACCCTCTGCTTTCCACCCTGCAGGGCCTGCGCACCCCCATCACCCCCTCGGCCGATCTGGCTGCTCCCAGGACCACTGGAGGCAACCCGCAAGCATCTGTTTGTGGAGGCCACCACGCTCACCACCGCGCGCCGCCGAATGGAGTTGGCCCAGCGCGAGTACAACTCCGCCTACGTCCTCACCTCGGCTGGCACCGAGCCCAGCCGGCACGGGGATGTGCGCAACCGCGGTCGCGCAGTCGCGGCCATCCTCAATGGGAACTTGCCCACCTACGACACGCCCGGGGCCAACATGAGGGCCGCCCACACTGCCGTCGCCGATCTGGCCGGCTTGGAAGGTGAGGAGCGCGAGCTGCAGGAGCGCCACATCCAAGAACTCATCACCGCCGCCAATACGCAGCAGATCCAGCTCGACCACGCTCACGCCGGCTCTGAATCCCCCCATCCCGAGGGTGACGACCGGCGCGCCGCCGACGGTCGGCGGCAGACTCAGCTTTCATCCTCTCCCCCCGGCACGGGCCGCCGAGGCGGCCGAAGCCGCGACAGTCGGTCTCAGAGCTAGGGCGAGCAGCCGGCAGTCACAGGCCAGCGGGCTGACGGTCAGGACCCAGCCGTCTGCCTCCGGTCGGACCCCTGCGCTCCGCCTCCGCGGCGGAATCGGGTGCCTTTCCCCGAGCCGGCGGTACGACCGGAGCTCGCCGCCCGGATCGGGCCCCGTGGTCCCCACAGCGACAACGACGCCCGCCGCTGTCTCGATCGGCTGGCGAAATCTCTCCTTCTGGAGGAAGGAGGCCCGATCGGACCGGCGTGTTACGGTCCGCACATTCGCAACGAGCCGTTCCCGGCCGGCTTCACGCTGCCCCGCGACACCCCCAAGTACAACGGGTCTGCCGAGCCAGAGGACTGGCTCATCGACTACACTACTGCAGTCCGCATCGCCCGGGGCAACAAACGCGTGGCGGTGCGTTACGTCCCCCTCATGCTACTCGGCTTGGCTCGGAAATGGCTTAACAGCCTGCTGACCGGTAGCATTAACACCTGGGTGGACTTTGAAGAGGCGTTCGTACGCAACTTCACCGGCACTTACAAACGGCCAGGCCGGCCCCGCGAGCTGGCCATCTGCGTGCAGGGGCCAGAAGAGTCCCTCCGTGACAACCTCACGCGCTGGACCGAGCTCCGCAACTCCTGTGAGGGGGTGCAGGAGGTGCAAGCAATCCAGTACTTCTCCGTGGGCTGCCAAGACGGCACCCTTCTCAAGCATAAGCTCACCTGCTCCGAGCCGGCCACCCTGGCGGAGCTCATGGCCAAGGTGGACAAGTACGCCACGACGGACTCCGCTATGCGGATCAAGGTCAATGCTGCCGGCAAGGCCATCCCGGCTCCACCCGTCGTCTCGCGGCCGGCTGGAGACAACCGGCAGCAGCAGAACAACAAGAGAAAAACCGACTAGCCGGATCCCCGCTACGGGAGCAAGCAGGTCGCCACGATCGAGGAAGAGTAGCCAGCTGCCCAGGCCGCGAGCCAGCGACAGCGAACCGGCAAGGCCGCCTGGCAGCCCAAGCTAACCTTCGACCAGATGCTCGACGCGCCATGCAAAATGCACACCGGTGACCCACATGCTCCGGCAGTGCAGCTTCTCTCAGCGACTGGCCCAGGGCGAGGGCCTCCCGGCTCCTCGCGCCCTGGCTCCCACGTCGGCTCCGGCCCAGCCGCCCGCACCGGCTCCGAACAATGGCCGCCTCCACGACGAGTTCCCCGACCAAGACGGGGCTTACGTCGTCTTCACTAGCAAGGGCAGCAACAAGCATAGCCAGCGTCAGCGCCGGCACGTGGTGAACGCCACGGTACCCTCAGTTCCCCAGTACATGCACTGGTCCGAGAAGCCGGTCACCTGGAGTCGGGCAGACCACCTGACCATAATGCCAAACCCGGGCAGCTACGACCTCGTCCTCGATCCTACCATCGCCTTCGACAGGCTCACCTGACGTTTCTTGCGGGTGCTGATCGACGGAGGCAGCAACATCAACATCCTCTACCGAGACACGTTGCTCAAGCTAGGGCTCAAGGAGAAAGACCTACAGCTGACTCGCATGGTCTTCCATGGCATCGTGCCAAGGCAATCCTGGTCCCCCATCGGCAAGATTCGGCTTGACGTCCTCTTCGGCAACAAGAGCCACTTCCGCCGCGAGCCGGTGAGGTTCGAGGTGGTGTACCTCAACACTCCCTACCACGCGCTGCTGGGCAGACCGGCGCTCGGCAAATTCGTGGCGATCCCTCATTACGCCTACCTCAAGCTGAAGATGCCGGGTCCCAAGGGCATCATCATCATTAATGGCAACTACAAGATGTCCATCGAGTGCGCGCGCGACAACAGCCGGCTGGCCGAGGCCCTGGTCATCATTAATGGCGACTACAAGATGTCCAGCGAACTGTCGGCCGTGCCGGCTCCGCCGTCCCAGTCGGCCAGCGAGGCGGCATTCCAGCCGTCCAAGGACACCAAGCAAGTGCCGCTCGACCCGGATAACCCCAAGCAGTGCGTCACCATCGGCGCCAACCTCGGAAGAAAATAGGAAGGCGAGCTCGTCCACTTCTCCGTGAGAATCGGGACACCTTTGCATGGTCACCCAAAGACATGTCGGGTGTTCTGAGGAAGTACGCCGAGCACAAACTTCACGTGCGGCCGGATGCGAAGCCGGTCAAGCAACCCCTGCGTTGTTTCTCCGAGGAGAAGCGGTGTACCATAAGAGAAGTAATCGCTCGGCTGCTAGCAGCCGGCTTCATCATGGAAGTTTTCCACCCGGACTGGTTGGCCAACCCTGTCCTGGTGCTGAAGAAGAACAAGACTTGGCACATGTGTATCAACTACACCAGCCTAAACAAGGCATGCCCCAAGGATCCTTTCGCTCTGCCCCGGATCGATCAGGTGACCGACTCGACGGCCGGCTGCGATCTGTTATCCTTCCTAGACGCCAACTCCGGCTACCACCAGATTAAACTGGACCTGGCCAACTGGTTCAAGACCTCCTTCATCACTCCCTTCGGGGCCTACTGCTACATCACCATGTCATTCGGCCTGAAGAACGCAGGCGCCACCTTCCAGCGCTGCATGCAGAAATGCCTCTGGCCCCAAATCGGCGAAAATGTGCATCTCTACGTGGACGACATCGTCATCAAAACCAAGAAGCACTTCAGCCTCCTCGAGGATCTCCGAGAAACCTTCTCCAACCTACGCGAGTACATGGTCCGGCTCAACCCGGAGAAGTGCGTTTTTGGTGTGCCAGCCGGCCAGCTACTGGGTTTCTTCGTCTTCGCCCGCAGGATCGAAGCCAACCCGAAGAAGATAAGGGCCATCGAGCGCATGCGCAAGCCGGCCAAGCTTAATGATGTCCAGAAGTTCGCCGGCTGCCTCGCCTCGCTCAGCCGGTTCGTCAGCCGGCTGGGCGAGAAGGCGCCGCCCCTCTACCAGCTCATGAAGAAGACCACCAAGTTCGAATGGACCGACCAGGTGGACGAGGCATTTCGCAACCTCAAGCGCGCCCTTTCCGCCGCGCCCATGGCCGCGCTAACCGAGAAGGAACCCAGGCTCGCGTACATCGCGGTGACCACGCGTGTGGTCAGCGTCGTCTTGGTGGTAGAGCGGCCCGAAGAGGGCAAGGCGCTGCCGGTCCAGTGTCCCGTCTACTATCTGAGCGAGGTCCTCTCCGCCTCCAAGCAGAACTACCCCCACTATCAAAAGATGTGCTACGGTGTGTACTTCACCGCCAAAAAGCTGAAGCAATACTTCCAGGAGCACACCATCACCGTGATAAGCACGGTCCCGCTCTCGGAGATCATGGGCAGCCGGGATGCCACAGGTCGGATCCCAAATGGGATATCACCCTCTCAGATCACGACATCCGGTACGAGCCGCGCATGGCCATCAAGTCGCAGACGGTGGCCGATTTCCTCGTCGACTGGGCCGAGACCCAGTTTGTGCCGCCGCCTCCCGACTCCACGCACTCGCGCATGCACTTCGACGGCTCGAAGATGCGAACCGGCTTGGGAGCCGGCATCGCCTTGTCGTCCCCAAAGGGGGACCACTCAAGTACGCCCTCCAGATCCACTTCGCCGCCTCCAACAACGTGGCCGAATATGAGAGCGCTCGTCCACGGCTTCCGGCTCGCCAAAGAAATCGGCATCCGACGCATCATCTGTTTTAGTGACTCGGACCTCGTGGTGCAGCAGGTCTCTGGCGAGTGGGACGCCAGGGACGCCAACATGGCGAGCTACCGCTTCCTCGTCTAACACCTCACCGGCTCCTTTGAGGGCTGCGAGTTTCATCACATCCCCTGAGCGGACAACGAGGCGGCAGATGCGCTGGCAAAGATCGGCTCCACCCGGCAGGCCATCCCGGCCGGCGTCTCCCTCGAGTGGTTGCACAAGCCGTCCATCAAGCCCTCCCCTGAGTCGGAGTCCATCTTCATGCCCGCGGACCCCTCCGGCTCCTCCTCAGGCCCAGTAGCTCCCCCCGCTTCGCCGGCTCCGGAAAACCCCACCTTCGGGCCAGGCGCTCCGGCTCCGAGGGCAACCGGCTCCAAACTTGCAACCGTCTCGGTGGTAGAAGGTGCGCCCCCCATCGCCTTGGTACCGGGGACTGACGGCTTGGACCCGTGGACTCCGGCCCCGGCTCCCCAGCTCGGGCCTGCTCCGGCTCCGGTCTGGGCCCCGGCATGGGCCCAGCCCATCCTTGCGTTCCTCATGCACGGTGAGCTCCCCCCAGATGAGACCGAAGCCCGACAGATCCAGCGCCGGTCCCCCGCCTACGCCATCATCAACCGGGAGCTGATTCGGCGCGGCACAACCGGCGTTTTTCAGCGCTGCGTCGAGGCGGACAAAGGGCTCGAGATCCTTAAAGACATCCACCAGGGCGACTGCGGCCACCACGCCGCCTCCAGGACCCTTGTGGCCAAGGCTTTCCGCCACGGCTTCTACTGGCCTATGGCTTTGAATGACACCAAGCGGCTGGTCGACGAGTGCAAGGGGTGCCAGCGCTTCAGCAGCCAGAGCCATCTGCCAGCTGCGGCTCTCCAAACCATCCCCATCTTGTGGCCTTTCGCCGTCTGGCGGCTCGACATGGTGGGACCTTTCAAAACCGCTCGAGGCGGCATGACGCACCTTCTGGTAGGCGTCGACAAGTTTGATAACCCACAAGTATAGGGGATCGCAACAGTTTTTGAGGGTAAAGTATTCAACCCAAATTTATAGATTCGACATAAGGGGAGCCAAAGAATATTTGCAAGTATTAGCAGTTGAGTTGTCAATTCAACCACACCTGGAGATTAAATATCTGCAGCAAAGTGATCAGTAGCACAGTAATATGATAGTTTTGATAGCAGTAGTAATAGTAACAGTAGCGGTAACAGTGATAGCAATGATTTTGTAGCAAGTGTAACAGTAGCAGTAGCAATAGTAACTTAGGAAGAACAATATGTGGAAAAATCGTAGGCATTGGATTGGTGAATTCGTTGGATGATATTCATCATATAACAGTCATAACCTAGGGCGACACAGAACTAGCTCCAGTTCATAAATATAATGTAGGCATGTATTCCGTAAATAGTCATACGTGCTTATGGAAAAGAACTTGCATGACATCTTTTGTCCTACCCTCCCGTGGCAGCGGGGTCCATAAGGAAACTAAGGGATATTAAGGCCTCCTTTTAATGGAGAACTGGAACAAATCATTAACACATAGTGAATACATGAACTCCTCAAACTACGGTCATCACCGGAAAGTATCCCGACTATTGTCACTCCGGGTTTACGGATCATAACACATAGCATGTGCATATGACTAGCAAGATCGGATCAAGAACATAGATATAATGGTGATAACATAAATGGTTCAGATCTGAAATCATGGCACTCGGGCCCTAGTGACAAGCTTTAAGCATGGCAAAGTCATAGCAACATCAATCTCAGAACATAGTGGATACTAGGGATCAAGCCCTAACAAAACTAACTCGATTACATGATGAATCTCATCCAACTCCTCACTGAGCAGCGAGCCTACGAAGGAATTACTCACTCCCGGTGGGGAGAATCATGGAATTGGCGATGAAGAAGGATCGGTGATGACGAATACCGAAGATTCCCCTCTCCGGAGCCCCAAGCGGACTCCTGATCTGGCCTCCCGATGAAGAACAAGAGGTGGCGGTGGCTCCGTCTCGTGAAACGCGATAAAACTTCCCTCCATTTTTTTCCCAAAAATAGGAATTTATAGTGCTGGAATTAGGGTCAGGGGGCCACGAGGTGACCACAACCCACCAGGGCGCGCCTGGAGGGGGTGGTGCGCCCTGGTGTATCATGCCCAGCCAGGGCACCCCCTCCGGTGGTTCTTGGCTCCAGTATTTTTTATTTATTGTAAAATAATTCTCCAAAAAGTTTCGTCCAATTCTGAGAACTTTTATTTATGCACAAAAACAACACCATGGTAGTTCTACTGAAAACAGCGTCAGTCCGGGTTAGTTCATTCAAATTAGAGTCCAAAACAAGAGCAAAAGCATTAGGAAAAGTATATAAGACAAAGACGTATTAACTCCCCCAAGCTTAACCCATTGCTTGTCCTCAAGCAATTCAGTTGACAAACTGAAAGTGAAAAAGAAAAACTTTTACAAACTCTTTTGTTCTTGTTTACATAAATATGCTTAACTAGCACCCAGGTTTTCAGCAAAGATCATGACTAACCACGTCAACAATAACTCTTAGAAATTATATTAACTATTATCAATGGCATAATCAACTAGAAAGCAATAATAAAATATCTCAATTGCCAACACTTTTTCAAAACGGTAATGATATAATAGGGCAACAGTGGTATCTCGCTATCCCTTTCTGAGACCGCAAAACAAAAATGCAGAGCACCTCCAAAGTTCAAGCAGCGACTAAACATTGTAATTCATGGTAGAAAAGATCCAGTCATGATGCATCCAACATTAACTATACACAATGCATGAGGATGACAATAGTGCTCTCAGATCCGGCGCTTATTTGAGAAGGTGATGACTCAACATAAAAGTAAATGGATAGTCCCTTCGCAGAGGGAAGCAGGGATTTGCAGAGGTGCCAGAGCTCAAAGCTTAAATCAGAGATAAATATAATTTTGGGAGGTGCACCATTCCTATCAACGTTACGACCAAGAGTTACCAATATCTTCCATGCTAAACACATTAGCAGCGGTTCCCAAGCGGTAAAAGTAAAGGATTACTCCCCCTCCACCAACAAACACACTCCACGGCTAGCCGAATCCACAGGTACCGTCCATACCAACAACATTCATGGGGGAGTTTTGTTTAATTATTTGCAATTTTTTATGTCGGGACTAGGAATCCCTATTACCACCCCTCTCGTGCAAGGACGAGTGAAGAAACACTCATCATGAGAATAACCCGCTGAACATGGAAGATACTGACCGCCCCCTGTCGCTCCATGAGCGGTCCAGGCACACAAAACAAATGTTCATTTGAAATTTTAGAGGTGGCACATGCAAATTTACTTGGAACGGTATGGTAATACCGCATGTAGGTAGATATAGTGGACTCATCTGGAATAACTTTGGCTTAAGGATTTTGATGTACAAGCAGTATTCCCGCTTAGTACAGGTGAAGGCTAGCAAATAGGTTGAGAAGCGCCCAGCTAGAGAGCGAAAACGGTCATGAACATTCGTTATGCAAAATCAACATTGAATACTAGCATGAGTAGGATATGAACACCATGAACATAAATATCATAGAGGCTATGTTGGTTTTGATTCAACTGCATGCGTGAACATGTGCCAAGTCAAGCCACTTGAAACATTCAGAGGAGGATACCATATCATCATACTACATAACAACCATTTTAATGCATGTTGACATCCAAGATAAATCATTATCCACTCCTAACCACTTAAGCATGGCATGAGCAACTATAATCTCTAATTTTCATTGCAAACATGTTTGATCATAATATGATGAATCATTCATACTAGGTTAAACACATTTACAAAAACAAAAACAAGTTGAGTTCATACCCGCTTCTCTCTGCCACAGTCACTTCATCGAATATCGTCATTATTGCTTTTCACTTGCACGACCGAATGATATAAAAAAAATTGTGCAAGAGTGTCGTGGACTAAGCTGGAATCTGCAAACACTTTATTCAAAAGGGGAAGACAAAGTAATTTGAGCTCTTTGTTAGATTAACAATAATGCATATGAGAGCCACTCAACATTTTCATCGTGGTCTTCTCCCTAGTACGACTCAAATAAAAGGAAAAGAATTTCAGAGAAACACACTGAAATATTTTTTAGAGTTTTTGATTTTTCTTAAGGAAAGCAAATTAAAGAAGGAAAAACAAAGACGAGAAAAACTATTTACACGGGAAAACTCCCAACAAGTAAAAGAAGAAACGAGAAATATTTTGTGATTTTCTTTTGCTACTACAATTAATTTAAACTAGAAACAAAAACCGAAAAGAAGCAAGAAATATTTTTGGATTTTCTCAAAGTTTTTCAAATACGCAAGAAGAAAGCGAGAAAATAAATCTAGCAAGGATAATACAATGAAAAAAGTGTAGACACTGACAACTAGAATGAAATGTGTAAACATGAATATAGTGTCGGTGGAAATACATACTCCCCCAAGCTTAGGCTTTTGGCCTAGCTTGGTAATCACCATCCGCGGCCTGGATAATAGTCTGAGTGATAGCCCACCGAGGCTCTTGGTGCAGCCTCCTCAGCCCGTCTGGCAGCTTCAACCTCCGCATTGTACGCGCGGGCCTCGCTCTTGAGAACGTAGTATCTTCTCTTACTGTGATAATCAAAGAGAGCAGGAGCAGGCAAGACAACAGGTACAATGGGATCTTTATTGAACCTCAAGTTGTAAGTATAATTAGTGACTGTGCCCTTAAGGAACTTATGACGTTTCATGGCCTCAAAGTCAAAGTACTGAGTAGGTAAAATGGGTTCGTTAGGCCAAGGTGATACACGTAGCTTCTTAGCTACACGGGAGGCATAGATCCCACCATAAAAGTGACCACTAGTAGCGTTGTGTTGCAATCTCCGTGCAACGATTGCTCCAAGATTATAATGTTTAATTCTTGTTATAGGAGTGTGTATAAGACTCAAATCAGGGGCACACAGTGTGCTGCAATCTTGCTTGCCTACAATGCATTTGCCATTAAAGAGTGCAAAGTAGTGTATAGATGGAAAATGGATGCTTTTTATTCTACCTTGTGCCACTCCTCTATCTTCACCATAGCAAAAGATTAATCAAAAATGACTCATACTCAGATTTTGGTGATTCCTCTAGTGAACCCCAATATGGAATTTTGCACGCTTCGCAGAAAACATCTAAAGGCATGGTAAAGGGATGGTCATAAAGGTTAAATGAAACTCTAGACTCACGAGGAAAATATTTAAATTTCTTTGTGAATGTTTTTGTGAGGTCGAGATGTTGAGTGCACTCATCTGCGATGAAGGGGGCAATTTCTACGTTGTGGATAAATTGCTCGAATTCCTCCTTGATACCCGCACCTACCATGAATTCGTTACATGCCCATAAGCATGTTTTGGTAGCGGCATCCCGCATCGAGCTTGCACTTGGCTCAACATAAGATCGTCGTATTGAGCCACTACTCGATGATGCCTCCAAGGACTTTCTCCTCGAAGAACTCCTTCCAAAGAAATTCATTTTATTCGCGTACAAATTTCTGAAAAATTTTGGTCCCAAATTTTTTGTTAACAAAACTTTGCAAGATTGATAGCAACTACTCATAAGGATGCCTAGAGGACTTATTAAGCATTCAGCCTACTTAGAACTCTAAGAATTCAACATGCAAGCCCATCTATAGCAGCACCAAGAGTAGTTAATTATTCTAAAAAATAAACCACTAAATCAAAAACTAATTGGAGCAATGGTGGAGTCACATACCAAGTAGAAATCCCCCAAAACAGTTTCGGAAATGGAGCTTCGAGCAAAGAGATCGAAATCCGCGGGTTTGAGAGCAAGAACACGAAAGAGAGAGCTATGGTGATTTTTTTCTGGAGGTAGGAGATGGAATGGGCTAAAGAGATAAGTGAGCGGACCCACATGGGGACCACAACCCACCAGGGCGTGCCTGGGGTTGCTGGCGCGCCCTGGTGTCTTCTGGACACCAGGTGCACCCCCCTCTAATGTTATTTGCACCAGAAATTCAGAAATATTCAGAAAAAAATCTTGTTAAATTTTCAGAACATTCTGAGAAGTTATATTTTTGGGTCATTTTTTATTGCACGGAGAAAACAAAAAACGGGATAAACATGGCATTTTATTTTTTATGACTAAGAATAATAGAAAAAAAAGGTGGGAGCAGAAGGTTGTGCCTACTAGATTCATCAATTTCATACCTCTCAAAAATGATCAATTAATAAGGTTGATCAAGTCTTATTAACAACCACTTTCGATTAGCATGAAACCGAAGAATTTTTATAAATCACTAAGTTACCTCAACAGGGATATGCATATCCCCAATAATAAGTATGTCATATTTCTTTTTGGCAGTAGGTAGAGGTAGTTGAAAACTTCTAATAGTGAGTGTTGGAGATTTGTCAATAACATTTATACCATTCACTTGGAATTGTTTCTTCAGAAAGTGCACCGTATGCTCATTACCATTGATATGAAAAGTGACTTTGCTTTTATTGCAATCAATAACAGCCCCTGCAGTATTCAAAAAGGGTCTACCAAGGATAATCGACATGTTGTCGTCCTCGGGCATCTCAAGAATAACAAAGTCTGTTAAGATAGTAACATTTGCACCAACAACGGGAACATCCTCACAAATACCGATAGGTATGGCAGTTGATTTGTCAGCCATTTGCAAAGATATTTCAGTAGGTGTGAGTTTATTCAAATCAAGTCTTTTATATAAAGAGAAATGCATAACACTAACACCAGCTCCCAAATCACACAAAGAAGTTTTGACATAATTTCTTTTAATGGAGCAAGGTATAGTTGGTATTCCAGGATCTTCAAGTTTTTTAGGTACTCCATCCTTAAAAGAATAATGACGTGGCTTGGACTGCGTCGGTATTTCCCCAAAGAGGAAGGGATGATGCAGCACAGCGACGGTAAGTATTTCCCTTAGTTATGAAACCAAGGTTATCGAACCAGTAGGAGGATCACCACCACCCAATAAGCAGCACCTGCACACAAACAACAAATACTTGCAACCCGACGCGAAAGAGAGGTTGTCAATCTCTCTACGGTAATAAGATAGATTAGCTAGTGATAGATAGGAGAGATATATCTCTCAAGAACACAAATAAAAAGAGTAAATATGCAGCAATATATTTTTGGGTTTTTGGTTTTGTAGATCTGAAAACAAAGATTGCAAAAAACGTAGATCGGAAAGCAATATGATAGAAAAGTAGACCCGGGGGCCGTAGGGTTCACTAGTGGCTTCTCTCATGAGTATAGCGCACGGTGGGTGAACAAATTACAGTTGGCAATTGATAGAAAATCGAATAGTCATGACGATATCCAAGGCGATGATCTTTATATAGGCATCACGTCCAAGATAGATATACCGACTCCTGCCTCCATCTACCTCTATTACTCCACACATCGACCGCTATCCAGCATGGATCTAGTGTATTAAGTTCATGGAAAAATGGAGTAATGCAATAAGAACGATGACATGATGTAGACAAGATCTATTCATGTAGGAATAGACGCCATCTTGTTATCCTTAATAGCAATGATACATGCGTGTCTTGCTGCCCCTTCTGTCACTGGGAAAGAACACCGTAAGATCGAACCCATCACAAAGCACCTCTTCCCATGGCAAGAAAAATCGATCTAGTCGGCCTAACTAAACCAAAGATTCAAAGAAGAAATACGATGCTATAAGCAATCATGCATATAAGAGATCAAAGAAGACTCAAATAATATTCATGGATAGAAACTGATCATGAACTCAAAATTCATCGGATCCCAACAAACACACCGCAAAAGTTTACATCAAATAGATCTCCAAGAGACCATTGTATTGAGAATCACAACAGAGAGAGAAGAAGCCATCTAGCTACTGCCTACGGACCCGTAGGTCTATGGTGGACTACTCACGCATCATCGGAGAGGCACCTATGAGGAAGATGAACCCCTCCGTGATGGTGTTTAGATTGGATCTCGAGGTTCTGGAACTTGCGGTGGCTGGAATTGTGTTTCGTCGACTCCTCTAGGGTTTTTGGATTTTCTGGGAATTTATAGGCACAATAGTCGGTTGAGGGGGTGCCCGAGGTGCCCATCACCCACCAGGCCGCGCCAGGGGGCCTCTGGCGCGCCCTGGTGGGGGATGGCCACCCTGGGCCCCCTCTTCTGGTGATCTTTGGCCCATCTTCTTTCTTCTGGTCCGTAAAAAATCCACAAAAATCCCTCCAGCGTTTTATCTCCGTTTGGTACTGATTTTCTGCGAAGGAAAAAACAAGCAGAAACAGCAACTGGCACTTTGGCACTATGTCAATAGGTTAGTCCCAAAAAATGATATAAAGTTGTAATAAAATGATTGTAAAACATCCAAGAATTATAATATAACAGCATGGAACAAGCAAAAAATTGTAGATACGTTGGAGATGTATCAAATAATTAGCAAGCATGGTGGAGATTTCAGCTTCAGGTATCTTTCTTTTATTAGTGATGATGTCTTTCATGTATTTTGCATAAGGGGCCATCTTTAAAATATCAGTTAAGCGGGTACTCAAAAAGACTGGCCTAATCATTTCAGCAAAGCATTCAAATTCTTCATCATCCTTTTTCTTAGAATGTTTAGGTGGGAAAGGCATGGGTTTCTGAACCCATGGCTCTCTTTCTTTACCATGTTTTCTAGCCACAAAGTCTCTTTTATCATATCGTTTATTTTTATGTTGTGGGTTATTAAGATCAACAACAGGTTCTATTTCAACATCACTATCTGGTTCTTTATCATTGTTTGGTTGAGTATCTTCATGAACATCATCATTATCATTTTCATTATCACTAGATGAACGTTCATTACCAGATTGAGTTTCAGCATCAGAAATAGAGACATCATTATTATCTTCAGAAGGTTTTTATTTCTCAGGTTCACTAGAGGTAAGCAAAGTCCTATCATTTCTCTTTTTCCTCTTCTTTTTAGAAGGACTAGGTGCATCAGTGTTAATTCTCTGAGAGTCTTGTTCAATTCTTTTAGGGTGTCCTTCAGGATAAAGTGGTTCCTGAGTCATTCTACCTCCTCTAGTTGTTACTCTAACAGCAAAATCATTCATATTATTATTCATTTCATCAAGCAATTCTCTTTGAGATTTAGCAACTTGTTCTAACTGGGTTTGAACCATAGAGGCATGTTTCCCTACACCTCTCACATCCTTACTGATTCTAAATAACAAGTCACTCAAGCGAGCAATGATATCAGAATTATATTTCAATTGTTTCAAAACATTTGCATTGAAGTGATCTTGTTTACTAATGTAGTTATCAAATTCATATAAGCATTGAGTAGGATGTTTATTGTAAGGGATGTCACCTTCATCAAACTTTAATAAATATTTTACATCTACCACCTGTTGAGGTGGTGGTGTGTCAAGGCCATGAATTTCTTCAATAGGTGGTAAATTCTTAATATCCTCAGCTTTAATACCCTTTTTCTTCATACATTTCTTTGCCTCCTGCATATCTTCAGGACTGAGAAATAAGATACCCCTCTTCTTCTGAGTGGGTTTAGGTGGTGGTTCAGGGAGAGTCCAATCATCATAATTCTTCAATATATTATTCAATAGTTCCTCGGATTATTCAACAGTTCGCTCCCTGAAAACACAACCAGCACAACTATCTAGGAAGTCCCTGGAAGCATCGGTTAGTCCATTATAGAAGATATCAAGTATTTCATTTTTCTTAAGAGGGTGATCAGGCAAAGCATTAAGCAATTGGAGAAGCCTCCCCCAAGCTTCTGGGAGACTCTCTTCTTAAGTTTGCACAAAGTTAAATATTTCCTGTAAGGCAACTTGTTTCTTATGAGCAGGAAAATATTTTTCAGAGAAGTAGTAAATCATATCCTGGGGACTACGCACACAACCAGGAGCAAGAGTATTGTACCATATCTTAGCATCACCCTTTAATGAGAACGGAAATAATTTGAGAATATAGAAGTAGCGAATCTTCTCATCATTAGTAAAAAGGGTGGCTATATCATTCAACTTAGTAAGATGTGCCACTACAGTTTCAGTTTGATAGCCATGAAAAGGATCAGATTCAAGCAAAGTAATTAACTCTGGGTCGACAAAGAATTCATAATCCTAATCGGTAACAAAGATAGGAGAAGTAGCAAACTTAGGATCACATTTCATTCTAGCATTCAAAGTCTTTTCTTTATACTTGCATAATAATTTCTTTAGATCGTCTCTATCCTTACAAGCTAGGATTTCTCTAGCTACTTCTCCATCCATAACAAAACCCTCAGGTATCTTAGGCAATTCAAATATAGGAGAGCTAGGTCTAATCGGTGTTTCATAGTTCTCAGTTTCAAGGACTTCATCAATTTCAATAATTTCATCAGTTTCAGTAATTTCATTCTCTTTAGCTCTAGCAATTTGTTCATCAAGAAATTCACCTAGTGGCACATTATCATCAGGCATGGTACTAGCATCATCATAAGCATCATTCATAGCAGAATTAGCATCATCAATAACTTGCAACATATCAGGATTAATAGCATGTGGTGGTGGTGCAAGTTTACTCATAACCGAAGGTGAATCAAGTATAGAGCTAGATGGCAATTCCTTACCTCCCCTCGTCTTAGAGGGAAAAATCTTGGTTCTTGTATCCTTCAGATTCTTCATAGTGATAAATTGATATAAATCCCAAGTGACTCAGCAAATATAGCTATGCTCACTGGCAATGGCGCCATAAAAAGGTCTTGATAACCCACAAGTATAGGGGATCGCAATAGTTTTTGAGGGTAGAGTATTCAACCCAAATTTATAGATTTGACACAAGGGGAGCCAAAGAATATTTGCAAGTATTAGCAGTTCAGTTGTCAATTCAACCACACCTGGAGATTAAATATCTGCAGCAAAGTGATCAGTAGCACAGTAATATGATAGTTTTGATAGCAGTAGTAACAGTAAAAGTAGCGGTAACAGTGATAGCAATGATTTTGTAGCAAGTGTAACAGCAGCAGTAGCAATAGTAACTTAGCAAGAACAATATGTGGAAAAATCATAGGCATTGGATCGGTGAATTACTTGGATGATATTCATCATATAACAGTCATAACCTAGGGCGACACAGAACTAGCTCCAGTTCATAAATATAATGTAGGCATGTATTCCGTAAATAGTCATACGTGCTTATGGAAAAGAACTTGCATGGCATGTTTTGTACTACCCTCCCGTGGCAGCGGGGTCCATAAGGACACTAAGGGATATTAAGGCATCCTTTTAATAGAGAACCGGAACAAAGCATTAACACATAGTGAATACATGAACTCCTCAAACTACGGTCATCACCGGAAAGTATCCCAACTATTGTCACTCCGGGGTTTACGGATCATAACACATAGCTGGTGCATATGACTAGCAAGATCGGATCAAGAACATAGATATAATGGTGATAACATAAACGGTTCAGATGTGAAATCATGGCACTTGGTCCCTAGTGACAAGCATTAAGCATGGCAAAGTCATAGCAACATCAATCTCAGAACATAGTGGATACTAGGGATCAAGCCCTAACAAAACTAACTCGATTACATGATGAATCTCATCCAACTCCTCACCGACCAGCGATCCTACGAAGGAATTACTCACTCCCGATGGGGAGCATCATGGAATTGGCGATGAAGAAGGGTTGGTGATGATGAAGACCGAAGATTCCCCTCTCCGGAGCTAGATCTAGCCTCCCGATGAAGAACAGGAGGTGGCAGCGGCTCCATCTCGGGAAACGCGATAAAACTTCCTCTCCATTTTTCCCCAAAAATAGGAATTTATAGTGCTGGAATTAGGGTCAGGGGGGCCACGAGGTGACCACAACCCACCACGGCACGCTTGGAGGGGGTGGCGCGCCCTGGTGTATCGTGCCCAGCCAGGGCACCCCCTTCGGTGGTTCTTGGCTCTAGTATTTCTCCAAAAAGTTTCATCCAATTCGGAGAACTTTTATTTCTGCACAAAAACAACACCATGGTAATTCTGCTGAATACAGCTTTAGTCCGGGTTAGTTTCATTCAAATCATGCAAATTATAGTCCAAAACAAGAGCAAAAGCGTTAGGAAAAGTAGATATGACGGAGATGTATCAAAGTTCACCAAGTGGATCGAGGCAAGACCCATCAAGAAGCTGGACGGCCCCACGGCCGTCCAGTTCATCAAAGATATCACCGTTCGCTACGGCGTCCCCCATAGCATCATCACTGACAACGGCACAAATTTCGCCAAGCGCGCGATGGCACGTTTCTGCTCCGCAGAGGGCATTCGGCTCGACCTCGTGTCAGTGGCCCGCCCGCAATCAAACGGTCAGGCGAAAAGGGCAAACGGCTTCATCCTGGCCGGCATCAAACCACGGCTCGTCACGTCGCTTGTGCGATCAGCCGGCTGCTGGATCGATGAGCTGCCGGCGGTCCTGTGGAGGCTCAGGACCATGCCCAACCGCTCGACCGGCTTCACCCCTTTCTTCCTCGTGTACGGGTCCGAGGCGGTCATCCCCACAGATGTCGAGTTCGACTCGCCTCGGGCCACCTTGTACACGGAGGCGGATGCAAGAGAAGACGGCATCGATTTGCTCGAGGAGGCGCGTGAGCTGGCCCTGAGCCAGTCGGCTATCTATCAGCAGAAGCTGCGGCACTACCACAGCAAGAGGATCTGGCCCCTCACCTTCCGCGAGGACGACTTGGTGCTCCGGCAGGTCCAGCGAACCGCGAGCCAGCACAAGCAGTCCTCCCCGTGGGAGGGTCCGTTCATCATCAGCAAGCCGTTACACAACAACGCGTACTACCTGATAGACGCGCAGAAGTCACAAAAGCACGAAAGGGACGGCTCCGGCTAGGAGACGGAGCTCTCGTGGAATGCGGCGCTCCTTCGTCCGTTTTACTGCTAAAGGAACCGGTGTATGTATGTATCCCCCACCTTTTGGGCTCAATGAATGCAGCAGGCGCCCCAAGTCTACACTTGGGGCCCACCTATTCGATTCCCTCCTTTAAAGCACTTGCTCCTCGTGCGAGCATCCGGGTCCGGTTTCCCCGACCCGGGGGCTCGCCGGCTAGCCCAGGTCCCCTCTTTCCAGGCTGGTTAAGTAATGTAGGCTAAGCAGAATCCCTCCTTCTCCGCCTAGCTACAGACCAGCCCCCGGCTGTCCGGCTGGCGAGATTCTGGGTATGGAAACTTACCACACACGAACGACTCCTGCGAAGGAACAACCGGCTCGGGCTATCCGGCCCACGTATTGCCTTCAGTCGGCCTCTACCGCACTCGTCTTAGCTAAACATCCCCGCGGTTCCGAACACCACGCCGACTCCTTTAAGGCAGACGCCCCGTCCCAGTCGCAGACCGGCTGGCGGGGCCGAAGCCGGAGAGGAGGAGGTTTGAGCGAAACCAGGGCCAAAGGGACGAAAAGTAATGGGCGAGTCGGCACGCGCAAATTTTTCTAGCAAGTTGAAAGCATAGTTTTTTACACAAAAAGCATAAAGGCCCATGGCCACAAGTTCATTACACCTACACCCCCAGTGGGTGGAACTGCAAATCTTTACCTTAATAATAAAGAAAATTGGGTTTCGGGTCGTCCGTCATGCTTTTTTGCAAAAAAGCCCTTGCGGTTTTCTGAAATCAACCCGCAGTACTACAGGAATCAAGTAAAAAAAACTCTCGCTGGTACAATTCCTCGCTCCAGACCGAGGCCACCGCCGCCGCCCTGCCCATCCTTTACCGGTCGCGCGCGCGCCCGCCGCCCTGCGTTCCATTGGCCCACGCTCGCCCAGCTCTGCTAGCGCCGCCGCCGGCCACGCCCTCGCCGGCCTCGCCCACGCCGCAGTGGCCCTGCCCGGCCTCGCTCGCCTCCATGCCCGCGCCTCTGTGGCCCTGCCCGGCCTCGCCTGCGCCACCGCAGCCCTGCCCAGCCTCCCTCGGGTCCTTTCCCGGCCACGCGCGCACCCGCCGCGCCGACCCGTGGTCCGAGGCCGACCCGATGCAGGGCTACAAGGAGGTGCTCGCCGGCGCTTGGCGGGGGGCCTGGAGGAGCGGCGGAGCTCAGCAAGGTAGGCAGCGGGAGGAAGGTGGCGCAGCTCGACGCGGTCTGGACAAGCTCGACGGGAGAAAGCAGATGGGAGGCCGGAGGGAGAGAGAACGAAGCGGTGAGGTGCGGCGGTAGTCCTGCTGCTGCTCGCCGGTGGCTCATCGGCCATCGGCGCGAGGTGGGCTCGGGTGCGCGGAGGCGTCTGGGATCGAGGGAGCTCTCCTCCCTCACGACTGGAGGCGCTCGGGGATACGCGAGTGGGCGAGGGGATCGAGCTCCTTGGTGGTGGCGACTGCACGAGTTGCTGAAAAATAGGTAAGGTGGAGCTTGGTGGGGGGGAGGAGGGGGCGGCTTAGCCATGGCAGCAAGCTACCGGAGAGATGTGGTCGGGGGAGCTGACCATGGACAGGCCTGCGGCGGAGCGACGGGGCTCGGCCGGAGCGAGCGCACCCATCCCGTTGGAGGCCAAGAGCATGAGGTCCAAGGCAGCGGGGGGGTGCTGCGGGGACGACGAGCACAGGGAAAGGAAGCAACAGGCTCCCCTGCACTGCCCTGCTACAGCGCGGCCTCACCACCATGCGTCGGCACACCTCCAGCTTAGCACGGCACTGCCGGGGCTGTTGCTGCCTTCACCCTGGCCGGACACCTCGCGTCCGCGCACTCAAAGGCGGGAGAGGGAGCCGCCATGGCAGGGAGGGGGGAGGTGTGGCGGAGGGGTAGGAGGAAGAGGGGAAGAAGGCTGTTGCTGCCTTCGCCCTGGCCGGGCACCTCGCGGACGCGCACTCCTCGCGGAGTCGTGGTGGCGACGGCGGGAGAGGGAGCCGCCATGGCACAGGGAGGAGGGAGGTGTGGCGGAGGGGTAGGAGGAAGAGGGGAAGAAGAGGAAGGGAGAGCAGAAGTGGTGGAGGAGCAAGGCAACAAAGGAGCGCCATTAATTCGAAGCAGAGAGAGATGCGAGTCTGGTGGGTGGGTGAGATGTGTGTGAGAGAGAGATCCAGATGGGTGGGATGGATAATACATCCTTTTTCACGCACGGGTTTGGAGGCAGCAGCGAGCCAGCGACTGTGCTGACTCGTGGCTGTGCGTGTTGTGTGCGTGGCTGGCATGCGGAGGCGTCGGAGGCTTTGTCCAGTCAACGTGGTGTGTGACGTGTGTTGTGTGTGTGTTGTATGTGGTGTCTGACGTCTAGATTATTGGCCGGCTGCGTGCGTGCCGTGCGTCTCCGGCGCGGCGTCCGTTCGGCATAGGAAGACGGCAAATCGCTGGCTGTAACTTTGAATATGATCCAAAGAAAAGCATATATCACAGATTCATTGAAATTCAACATTTTGATACGAATCTATACCTAATATTAAAGGGAGGAACGTTTCTCCACTTTTTTTCGTCCTCCTGTTTATTTCGTACGTCCACCTATCAGCCCATAAAATTAAACTAAATTACCCACCACGCCACCCATAAGTGAAAAAAACTCTTCGTTAATTGTTTCTCTGATTTTTTTGCATGTCACTGAAACTGCCCTTAAAGTTGAAGTAAATTACCGACCCCGCCACCCGTAAGTGAAAAAAAACTCTTTGTGAATTGTTTCTTTAGATGTTTCGTCTGTCGTCGAACTGCCCCTGAAGTTGAAGTAAATTAGACACCCCGCCATTTGTCAAAAAAATTACACACCCCGCCATCTGTAAAAGTGAAAAAAACGAGCATTCCTCTGAAATATTCGTCCGTCGTAGGGCCCTACAGTTTTTCATCTATCGAGAGACTTACCTTTTATTTTCCTTCTCATACACGCAACAAAGATATACTAAAAAATACACACATCAAGGATCAAGTCCAACATCAATACATTGTGAGCATGTTAGAATGCACGTGTCTTACGTTCGCATTTGTGCGGTTGGTGCACAAATATTCAGATACGTGTATATACATAGAGTGCGAATATTTAAAACTTGATTTGAACACCACAATTTTATTATCCCGTTGCAACGCACGGGCACTTTTGCTAGTTAACTTAAAAAGGAAAACAGAAAGGAAGTCTAGCTAGTGGGGGCGCCATCCTTGGTTCCCGTAGCGCCCGTGTTCGCCTCTGCCCCGGCGTCAACATACGCATCAGCGCTGGAGCCGGTACCTTCGTCGTCTGACTCGGCGGCGCTACCCTCTGGAACGACAAAGGCCATCGCGTACTAATCCTCAAGGATCTCCACGCCGTCTGCGGTCCGCTCCAGGACGTACTCATCCCACGGAGCAAAGGACGCAAGGTCCCTGGCTCGGGTGGCCAGCGAGTCGGCGATCGCCGCCAGCTCTGCATCTGTACTAGCACGCTGGGTGGCCAGAAGCCCCACGTCAAGATCCGGGTGCCAGGACGTCATGACGCGAAGCGCCATCCCTGCGCCGGCTCGCGCAGCCGAAACCCTCCAGGCGTCAACCCGCGCCCGTCTAGCCTTCAGCCACTGCGCCAGCCGGCTCATGGTGTGGGGCTGCACCGTCGATGGCCAAAGAGCCCGAACCATGCCCATGCCGGCGTTCGGGAGCCGCTGCACGGCCCGCGGCACCATGTTCAGACGGGCCTTAGATGTGAGGTTCACCTCGGCCACCGTCCAGGCGGCGAGCATGCCAATATGGACACCCTGCGCGCGTTCCCCCTCCCGGTGGGCCTCCACAGCCATCTCCGTGGCCTCCTGTGTCTCGGGGAAGAGCCTTGGGGGTAGGGGAAGAGAAAAAATGCGACTAAGACAAAAGACAAGAAAGCAGTGCGAGAAAGGCTAAGGCAGGAAGAACTTACGGGCAAGAAGTTGGTCGACCGCCTGCGCCTCCTCCTACATCTTCTACTCCTTCACCGACCAATCGCAGGCATGGCGGTTGTACTCTTCCCTCGCCCGGCGCACCTCCTCAAGTGTCTCCTTCAATAGGTCGTCCTTGACATTCAGCACCTCACGATGGCTCGCCGCCTGGCGATCCGGTTCTTCGCGGTGGGCCGCCTCCATCCCCTCTCTCTCCGCCAGCAAGCGGCTCGCCTCCTCGCGGAGCCAGCCGCACTCAGATTGCAGGGGGTCGCGCTAGTGGCCGGCTCGCGCCAGCCGGCACCGAACGTCAGCCGACTCACCTACAGAAGCTTCGAAAAACATAAAGGCACAAGTCGTCAGGAGACCAAGATGTTAAGCAGCAAAAAACAAAAGGATTCGGCCCACCTGCAGCACAGCCGGCCCGAATCCCGGGGGCTACACCCAGTGGGTGCGTTGTCGCGCCCCCACTGGCAAAACCAAGATTGCACATACCTCGCGCCCATTGCAGATCTGCCTCTGTGGCGGCCAACCGGCTCTCGGCGTCTCGGTAGCGGCCTAACAGTACATTATACGCGATCACCCGGCGGTCATGAAGCGCCTCCAAGATAGAAGAAGTTAAGGGCACCGCGATTAGACTCGGCCCAGCTATCTCACAGTCGGTCCGAGTCTCGGGGGATACACCCAGTTGGTGCGCTAGCGCGCCCCCACTGGAAAACCTCAAGCAAAGGAAAAAGAATCAAAGAGCGAAGCACCCACCGCCACGGACTGCTCAAGGTGGACCAGTCAGCCGTGGGACTCCTGGGCGGCCTACTGCGCCTTCTCCTGGCATTCAGCGAACTCCGCATGGACCGCGTTCACCGCGGCCTCAAGAAGGCTGGGGGCGCGGCCGCTGGTGGCGTCGCTGGCCACCGCCCAGGTCTCCTGTGGCCGGGTCCTGGAGCCTTAACTCGCGACTGCCGCTGCTGAGCCTCGCGCGGTCATCATCAGGGGACTGGCTCTGGCTCGCGGTGTGCTCCTGGATCCGTCAGCGCTAGGTCCGACGGGCTCGCCTGTTGGGTGATACGTCTCCAACGTATCTACTTTTCCTCACTCTTTTGCCCTTGTTTTGGACTGTAATTTGCATGATTTGAATGGAACTAACCAGGACTGACGTTGTTTTCAGCAAAATTGCCATGGTGTTGTTTTTGTGCAGAAATAAAAGTTTTCGGAATGGAACGAAACTTTCGGGAGATTTATTTTGGAAAATATAAAAAATACTGGAGCCAAAAACCACCTGAGAGGGGGCCTAGGGTGCGCAGCACCCACCAGGGCGCGCCAGCCCCCTCCCGGCGCGCCCTGGTGGGTGGTGGGCACCTCGGGGCCCCACTTGGCCTATCTCTGCCACTCTAAATTCCTAAATTTGGAGAAAAAAATCAGAGAGAAAGAATTATCGCATTTCACGAGACGGAGCCGCCGCCACCTCCTGTTCTTCATCGGGAGGCCAGATCTGGAGCCCGTTTGGGGCTCCGGAGAGGGGAATCTTCGGTCTTCGTCATCATCAACCTTTCTCCATCGCCAATTCCATGATGCTCCCCACCGGGAGTGAGTAATTCCTTCGTAGGCTTGCTGGTCGGTGAGGAGTTGGATGAGATTCATCATGTAATCGAGTTAGTTTTGCTAGGGCTTGATCACTAGTATCCATTATGTTCTGAGATTGATGTTGCTATGACTTTCCTATGCCTAATGCTTGTCACTAGGGCCCTAGTGCCATGATTTCAGATCTGAACCGTTTATGTTATCATCTCTATTTCTATGTTCTTGATCCGATCTTGCTTAGTCATATGCACCTATTACGTGCTATGATCCGTCAACCCCATAGTGACAATATTTGGGATACTTCGCGGTGATGACCGTAGTTTGAGGAGTTCATGTATTCACCATGTGTTAATGCTTTGTTCCGGTTCTCTATTAAAAGGAGGCCTTAATATCCCTTAGTTTCCTTATGGACCCCGCTGCCACGGGAGGGTAGGACAAAAGATGTCATGCAACTTCTTTTCCATAAGAACGTATGACTATTTACGGAATACATGCCTACATTACATTGATGAACTGAGCTAGTTCTGTATCGCCCTAGGTTATGACTGTTACATGACGAATATCATCCAACGAGTTACCGATCCAGTGCCTACAACCTTTCCACTTATTGTTCTTGCTAAGTTACTACTGTTGTTGCTGCTGTTCCAACTGCTACAAAACTTTTGCTACTACTGTTACCGCTGCTGTTACTATTGCTACTGCTATCAAACCTATCATATTACTGTGCTACTAATCACTTTGCTGCAGATATTTATCTCCAGGTGTGGTTGAATTGACAACTCAATTGCTAATACTCTCAAGTATTCTTTGGCTCCCCTTGTGTCGAATCTATAAATTTGGGTTGAATACTCTACCCTCAAAAACTGTTGCGATCCCCTATACTTGTGGGTTATCAAGACCTTTTTCTGGCGCCGTTGCTGGGGAGCATAGCAATATTTGTTGAGTCACTTGGGATTTATATCAATTTATCATTTATAAGAATTTGAAGGATCCAAGGACCAAGATTTTTCCCTCTACTACGAGGGGAGGTAAGGAACTGTCATCTAGCTCTGCACTTGATTCACCTTCTGTTATGAGTAAGCTTGCAACACCACTACATGCTAGTAATCCTAATATGTTGCAAGTTATTGATGATGCTGCCTCTGCTATGAATGATGCTTATGATGATGCTAGTACCATGCTTGATGATAATGTGCCACTAGGAGAATTTCTTGATGAACAAATTGCTAGAGCTAAAGAAAATGAAATTGCTGAAACTGATGAAGCTTATGAAACTGAGTATGATTATGAAACTCCTATTAGTCCTAGCTCTCCTAAGTTTGAAATGCCTAAGATACCTGAAGGTTATGTTATGGACGAAGAGATAAGTAGAGAAATTCTTTCTTGCAAGGATAGAGACGATCTTAAGAAACTGCTATGCAAGTACAAGGAAAAAACTTTGAATGCTAGAATGAAATGTGATCCTAAGTTTGCTACTTCACATATCTTTGTTACCAATAAGGATTATGAGTTCTCTGTTGACCCAGAGTTAATTAGTTTGGTTGAATCTGATCCTTTCCATGGCTATGAAACTAAAACTGTAGTGGCACACCTTACTAAGCTGAATTATATAGCCACCCTCTTTACTCATGATGAGAAGATTCGCTACTATTATATCCTTAAGTTATTTCCGTTATCATTAAAGGGTGATGCTAAGATATGGTACAATACTCTTGCTCCTAGTTGTGTGCGTAGTCCCCAGGATATGATTTACTACTTCTCTGAAAAATATTTTCCTGCTCATAAGAAACAAGCTGCCTTACAAGAAATATTTAACTTTCTGTAAATTGAAGAAGAGAGTCTCCCACAAGCTTGGGGGAGGCTTTTCTAGTTGCTTAATGCTTTGGCTGATCATCCTCTTAATAAGAATGAAATACTTGATATCTTTTATAATGGACTAACTGATGCTTCTAGGGACTTCCTAGATAGTTGTGTTGGTTGTGTTTTCAGGGAACGAACTGTTGAACAAGCTGAGGAATTATTGAATAATGTATTGAAGAATTATGATGATTGGACTCTTCCCGAACGACCGCCTAAACCCACTCCGAAGAAGAGGGGTATCTTATTTCTCGGTCCTCAAGATATGCAAGAGGCAAAGAAATCTATGAAGGAAAAGGTATTAAAGCTGAGGATGTTAAGAATTTGCCACCTATTGAAGAAATACATGGCCTTGACACACCACCACCTATTGAGGAAATACATGGCCTTGACACACCACCACCTCCACAGGTGGTAGAGGTAAATTCTTTATTAAAGTTTAATGAAAGTGACATCCCTCACAATAAACCTCCTAGTCAATGCTTATATGAGTTTGATAACTATATTATGAAGCAAGATCATTTCAATGCCCATGTTCTGAAAGAGTTGAAATACAATTGTGATATGATTGCTCGCTTGAGTGACTTGCTATTTAGAATCAGTAATGATGTTAGAGGTGTAGGAAAGCATGCCTCTATGGTTCAACCTCAGTTAGAACAAGTTGCTAAGTCTCAAAAAGAATTGCTTGATGAAATGAATAGTAATATGCATGACTTTGCTGCCAGAGTAGTAACTAGAGGAGGTAGAATGACCCAAGAACCACTCTATCCTGAGGGTCATCCTAAAAGAATTGAACAAGACTCTCAGAGAATTAATCCTGATGCACCTAGTCCTTCTAAGAGGAAAAAGAAAAAAAAATGATAGGACTTTGCATACCTCTAGTGAACCTGAGACACAAAAACCTCCTGATAATAATGATGTCTCTATTTCCGATGCTGAAACTCAGTCTGGTAGTGAACATCAACCTAGTGATAATGAAAATGATAATGATGATGTTCACGATGATGCTCAACCTAGTAATGATAGAGAACTAGATAATGATGTTGAAATAGAGCCTGCTCCTGATCTTGATAACCCACAACCTAAAAATAAACGGTATGATAAGAAAGACTTTGTGGCTAGGAAACATGGTAAAGAAAGAGAGCCATGGGTTCAGAAACCCATGCCATTTCCACCTAAGCCAACTAAGAAAAAGGATGATGAAGAATTTGAGCGCTTTGATGAAATGATTAGGCCAGTCTTTTTGCGTACCCGTTTGACCGATATTTTGAAGATGGCCCCTTATGCAAAGTATATGAAAGACATCATCACTCATAAAAGAAAAATACCAGAAGCTGAAATCTCCACCATGCTTGCTAATTATTCTTTTAAGGATGGAGTACCTAAAAAACTTGGAGATCCTGGAATCCCAACTATACCTTGCTCCATCAAAAGAAACTATGTTAAAACTGCTTTGTGTGATTTGGGAGCCGGTGTTAATGTTATGCCTTTCTCCTTATATAAAAGACTTGATTTGAATAAACTCACACCTACTGAGATATCATTGCAAATGGCTGACAAATCAACAGCCATACATATCGGTATTTGTGAGGATGTGTCCGTTGTTGTTGCAAATGTTACTATCTTAACTGACTTTGTTATTCTTGAGATGCTCGAGGACGACAACATGTCGATTATCCTTGGTAGACCCTTTTTCAATACTGCAGGGGCTGTTATTGATTGCAATAAAAGCAAAGTCACTTTTCATATCAATGGTAATGAGCACACGGTGCACTTTCCGAAAAAACAATTCCAAGTGAATGATATAAATGTTATTGAAGAATCTCCGACCATCCCTATTGGAAGTTTTCAATTACCTCTACCTACTGCCAAGAAGAAATATGATATACTTATTGTAGGGGATATGCACATCCCCATTGAGGTAACTTAGTGTTTTACGAAAGTTCTTCGGTTTCATGCTAATCGGAAGTGGTTGTTAATAAGACTTGATCAACCTTATTAATGAATCATTTTTGAGGGGTATGACATCGATGAATCTAGTAATCACAACTCCCTGCTCCCATCTTTTATTTTTTGTTTTAGTTAGTCAAATAAAATAAAATGCCATGTTTATCCTGTTTTCTGTTTTCTCCGTGCAATAAAAAATGACCCAAAAATAAAAATTCTCAGAATGCCCTGAAAATTTAACACGAATTTTTTCTGAATATTTATGAATTTTTGGTGCAAATAACACCTAAGGGGAGTGCCCAGGGTGCACAGCACCCACCAGGGCACGCCAGCACCCCCCAGGCGCTCCCTGGTGGGTGGTGGCCCCCACGTAGGCCCCCTCACTTATCCCTTTAGCCCACATCGTCACCTACCTCCAGCAAAAAATCACCACAGCCACCATTTTCGTGTTCTTGCTCTCAAACCTGCGGATTTCGATCTCTTTGCTCGAAGCTCCATTTCCGAAACTGTTTGGAGGGATTGCTACTTGGTATGTGACTCCTCCATTGCTCCAATTAGTTTTTGTTTTAGTGGGTTATTTTTAGAGTAATTAGCTACTCTTGGTGCTGCTGTAGATGAGCTTGCATGTTGAATTCTTAGAGTTCAAAGTAGTTTGAATGCTCAATATGGCCCCTATGCATGCTTAGGAGTAGTTGCTAACAGTCTTACAAAGTTTTGTTGACAAATTTTTGTGGACTAAAATTTTTCAGAATTTTTATAGGAATAAAATGAATATCTTTAGGAAGTTCTCCTCCAAGAAAAGTGCCAAGGGAGTCATTGGGGAATCATCGGACAATGACCTTCACATTCCAAGAAAGGTGGAGGTGCGGCCGTGTGAATGGCCGCATGATGCCTTCCTGGAGGAGGCCGTGATCCACCAAGAGTTCGCTCAGTTTGTCGAAAACGCTGGGTTAACCGAGTTCCTCGCAGATAAGTGTGACCAATATCACATCCTTACAAATTCCTTTGCGCAAAGTTTTAATTATTTAGCGAGAAACAATCATCCTGAAGTAGAGTTTAACCTTTATGCTGAAACTCACAGAATGTCACTAACCGACTTCTGTAACATATGCTTGATTCCTTCTGATAGGGACTTGAGAGAACCTAGGCCATCTGAGTTTGAGGATTTTCTCCTCGCATCAACCGTGGGTGAGGATAGAGGCGTGTCAAAGGCCACTGCTATTAGCTTACAGTTTCCCTCAGTACATTATTTCGCCTTAGTCATCACTAAGTGTTTAACCGCTAGGGAGAAGGTCAGCTCACTCAGTGCTCCTAACCTCGCTATTTTACGACGTGCACTTTATGATGATCACACCTTTAGTATGGGGGCTATTATTGCCCGGCACTTACATCTCAATAAAACTAAGGGAAAGATACATGGTGGTATTTATGCTACTCGCTTAGCGAACCATTTTTGAATCCCCTTTCACTCACATGATTACCTCTTACCCCGAGCTTACCTCGATCATAAGTCACTACAGGCTCACCATTTTCTTGATGTAACTGACTCTCCACGTGATATTCACTATAACTTAGTATTTAGCAAGGAAACACGTGATGTTATCCCTTTGCCTGCACCTGCTTTGTTTGACCCTATTGCCAGGAATGGATACAGGATTATGCCAGATGACATTACAGCTTACCGAAACAACCTAGCAGCTGCTGAGGAGGAGCACCAGGGGTGGGATGCCCAGGTGCCGCCTCCACCTCACTACGACTTGGGACCGGACGGCTACTATGGATGGTGATCACCAAGCTAGGCCAAAAGCCTAAGATTGGGGGAGTACGTATTTCCACCGACATTACATTCATGTTCGCACATTTCATTCTAGTTGTCGGTGTTCACACTTTTTCATTGTAATATCCATGCTAGATTTGTTTTCTCGCTTTCTTCTTGTGTGTTTGAAAAACTTTGAGAAAATCCAAAAATATTTCCTACTTCTTTTTAGTTTTTATTTCTAGCTTAGTTTAATTGTAGCATCAAAAGAAAACCCAAAAAGATTTCTGGCTTGTTCTTTTACTTGTTGGGAGCTTTCCTGTGTAAATAGTTTTCTCGTTTTTGTTTTTTCCTCTTTAATTTGCTTTCTTCAAGAAAAACCAAAAATTCCAAAAATATTTTAGTATGTTTCTCTGAATTTCTTTTCTTTTTACTTGAGTCGTACCTAGGAGAAGACCACAATGAAATTGTTGAGTGGCTCTCATCTGCATTATTGTTTATTCTAACAAAGAGCCCATATTACCTTGTCTTCTCCTCTTGAATAAAATGTTTGCAGATTCCAGCTTTGTCCACGACACTCTTGCACTATTATTATTTTCCTATCATTCGGCCATGCAAGTGAAAGGTAATAATGACGACATTTGATGAATTGACTGTGGCGAGGAAAGGCGGGTATGAACTCAACTTGTTTTTGTTTTTGTAAATATGTTTAGCTAGTATCCCTTGATTCAGCTCATTATGATCAAACATGTTTGCAATGACCATTAGAGATTATAGTTGTTCATGCCATGCTTAAGTAGCTAGGAGTGGATAATGATTTATCTTGGGTGTCAACAAGCATTAAAATAGTTGTGATGCGGTATGATGATATGGTATCCTCCTCTGAATGTTTCAAGAGGTTTGACTTGGCACATGTTCACGCATGTAGTTTAATAAAAACCAACATAGCCTTCATGATATTTATGTTCATGGTGTCCATATCCTACTCATGCTAGTATTCAATGTTGATTATATGTAATGCATGTTCATGACCTTCTTCGCTCTCTAGCTGGCCGCTTCTCAATCTAACTGCTAGCCTTCGCTTGTACTAAGCGGGAATACTGCTTGTTTCAAAGTAAATTTGCATGTGCCACCTCTAAAATTTCAAATGAACATCTGTTTTGTGTGCTTGGACCGCTCATGGAGCGACAGGGGGCGGTCAGTACCTTCCATGCTAAGCGGGTTATTCTCATGACGAGTGTTTATTCACTTGTCCTTACACGAGAGGGGCGGTAATAGGGATTCCCAATCCCGAAATCAAAAATCAAAAATAATTAAACAAAACTCCCCCAGGAATGTTGTTGGTTTGGACGGTACCCGTGGATGCGGCTCGCCGTGGAGTGTGATTATTGGTGGAGGGGGAGTAAACCTTTACTTTTACCGCTTGGGAACCGCCGCTAATTTGTTTAGCATGGAAGATATTGATAACTCTTGGTCGTGACGTTGACAGGAAGGGTGTACCTCCCAAAATTATATCTATCTCTGTTTTAAACTTTGAGCTCTGGCACCGCTGCAAATCCATGCTTCCCTCTACGAAGGGACTGTCTATTTACTTTTATGTTCAGTCATCGCCTTCTCAAATAAGCGCCAGACCTGATAGCACTATTGTCATCCTCATGCATTATGTATAGTTGATGTTGGGTGCAGCATGACTGGATCTTTTCTACCGTGAATTACAATGTTTAGTCGCTGCTTGAACTTTGGAGGTGCTCTGCATTTATGTTTTGCGGTCTCGGAAAGGGCTAGCGAGATACCACTATTGTCATATTGTATCATGATTGTTTTGACAAATTGTTGGCGCTTGAGATATCTTATTATTGCTCGCTAGTTGCTTATGCTACCGATATGAGTAAATATAATTCCTAAGAGTTATTGTTGACATGGTTAGTCATAATCTTTGCTGAAAACCTGGGTGCTACTTAAGCATATATATGTAAACAAGAACAAAAGAGTTGATAAAAGTTTTTCTTTATCACTTTCAGTTTATCAACTGAATTGCTTGAGGACAAGCAAAGGTTTAAGCTTGGGGGAGTTGATACGTCTCCAATGTATCTACTTTTCCTCACTCTTTTGCCCTTGTTTTGGACTCTAATTTGCATGATTTGAATGGAACTAACCCGGACTGACGTTGTTTTCAGCAGAATTGCCATGGTGTTGTTTTTGTGCAGAAATAAAAGTTCTCGGAATGGAACGAAAATTTCGGGAGATTTATTTTGGAAAATATAAAAAATACTGGAGCCAGAAACCACCGGAGAGGGGGCCCAGGGTGCGCAGCACCCACCAGGGCGCGCCAGCCCCCTCCCGGCGTGCCCTGGTGGGTGGTCAGCACCTCGGGGCCCCACTTGACCTATCTCCGCCACTATAAATTCCTAAATTTGGAGAGAAAAATCAGAGAGAAAGAATTATCGTGTTTCATGAGACGGAGCCGCCGCCACCTCCTGTTCTTCATCTGGAGGCCACATCTGGAGCACATTTGGGGCTCCGGAGAGGGGAATCTTCGGTCTTCGTCATCATCAACCTTTCTCCATCACCAATTCCATGATGATCCCCACCGGGAGTGAGTAATTCCTTCGTAGGCTTGCTGGTCGGTGAGGAGTTGGATGAGATTCATCATGTAATCGAGTTAGTTTTGTTAGGGCTTGATCACTAGTATCCATTATGTTCTGAGATTGATGTTGCTATGACTTTGCTATGCCTAATGCTTGTCACTAGGGCCCGAGTGCCATGATTTCAGATCTGAACCGTTTATGTTATCATCTCTATTTCTATGTTCTTGATCCGATCTTGCCTAGTCATATGCACCTATTACGTGTTATGATTCGTCAACCCCATAGTGACAATATTTGGGATACTTCGCGGTGATGACCGTAGTTTGAGGAGTTCATGTATTCACTATGTGTTAATGCTTTGTTCCGGTTCTCTATTAAAAGGATGCCTTAATATCCCTTAGTGTCCTTATGGACCCCGCTGCCACGGGAGGGTAGTACAAAAGATGTCATGCAACTTCTTTTCCATAAGCACGTATGACTATTTACGGAATACATGCCTACATTACATTGATGAACTGAGCTAGTTCAGTATCGCCCTAGTTTATGACTGTTACATGACGGATATCATCCAACGAGTTACCGATCCAGTGCCTACGACATTTCCACTTATTGTTCTTGCTAAGTTACTACTACTGTTGCTGCTGTTCCAACTGCTACAAAACTATTGCTACTACTGTTACCGATGCTGTTACTATTGCTACTGCTATCAAACCTATCATATTACCGTGCTACTGATCACTTTGCTGCAGATATTTATCTCCAGGTGTGGTTGAATTGACAACTCAACTGCTAATACTCTCAAGTATTCTTTGGCTCCCCTTGTGTCAAATCTATAAATTTGGGTTGAATACTCTACCCTCGAAAACTGTTGCAATCCCCTATACTTGTGGGTTATCATTGGGCCAGCCGCAGGAGGCTCCTTCGGGGCGGCAGCTTCGGTCTCCGACGCGCCATCGTCTCCCGCTCCACCCGCGGCAGTGCCCTCGTCGACTGCTCCGCCCACATCACCTCCTCCCGCCTCGGGAGCCTCCGACTGCAGCGGCATGACGGCGATTTCCGACGGCGCATCATCAGCAGCCACCTTCGCGCTCGCGGTCGCGCGCGCCTCCTCCTCGGCCTGTGCGTCTGCCTCCGCTCGCCGTGCAGGGTCGTGCACCGCCTTGGACCTCCTCTCCGGACGCTGCTGAGGGGGCGCTCGCCCGTCCCCCCATAACGACCAGCCGGTCGTCTCGGTAGCGGCACGAGTCGCCGCAGCCGCCCTCTCCTTGGAGGCTTCCTCCCACCGACGGCGCTCCTCCGCTGTCAGCGCCCTTTTGGCCGCCTCCAAGTCGCGCCACCCGGCGCGCTCCCTCTCCTTCGGCGTCGTCGCACCTCCACCCGCGGGCCCGTCTGCCGCGGCCCCTGTCCCCAAAGCGCGCGCGGCCCTGCGTCGCGTGGAGACGGTCAGAAAAGGCTGGGAAAGGCAGGACGGCTAAAAACAAACTGAAACATATGAAGGCTAGAGGCCACTCACCCGACACTCATGGGAACTGCTCGCCTGGGGGGGCTCGTAGGGGCGGCCCGCTCCTTCTTCCCGCCGCCTCCGCGGCTGCCGCCCGGCTGCCGACCAGCCGCACGGTTTGCAGCCGACCGAGAGCTCGCCGGTTTCTTGCCCTGCACGCGCTCGTCCGCGTCCGGCTCGCTCTACTCCGGGTATCGGCCGACTCGCCGGAGCCGTTTCCTCGGCGCGGTGGCGTCGTCTTCTAGGTCGTCCGGGTCCCCCAAGTCCACTGCGTCGCGCGCCCCTCCGGTATGAACATCGTCGTCATCCGGCCAGTCGCGCAATGTGCATAAAGGAGAACTCACCGATCGACTCGGACTCCCCGGACTCCGATTCGCCGGCTCCCGACCCGCCGGCTCGGGCCGCCTCCTCCGGCTCGACGTCATCGACGTCCTCCACCTCCTCGGCGTCGGACTCCGCCACGTCGTCTGCAGGCTCCCTGTACTCCTGCAAAAGGGGAAACAACTACAGCCAGGATGGGCCAGCAATTAACCAAAGGCGGAAGCCGTGACAAAACACGAGGCTGGCGTCACTTACCATCGGAGCCGGCTCTGCCCGGCTGTAGGGGGTCTTGCCCCACTGCCACCCCTCCTTCGGCAACTTGTTCTTGATGACCAAGTTCACCCGTCTCGCAACGGCAATCAGCTTGAGCCGCTTCGTGGAGAGCCGGCACGGGTCATGCCGCCCACCCATCTGACAAATGAGGTGCGGGCGGCGCTGCATGATAACCCACAAGTATAGGGGATCGCGACAGTCTTCATGGGTAGTATTTCACCCTAATTTATTGGTTCGACACAAGGGGAGCCAAAGAATATTTGTTGGCCTTGACAGTTGAGGTGTCAGTTCAACCGCACCTGGGATATCTCTGCAGCAAAGGTTTAGTAGCACGACAAATAGTAGTAGCAAAAGTAACAGTAGTAGTGACAGTAGCAATTTTGTAGCAGTTGTGACAGTAGCAGTAGCAATAGGAACTTAGCAACATTCAGTATATGTAAAGTGTAGGCACATGGATCGGTGATGGATAATGATTTAGATGACATTGATCATACAATAGTTACACACTAGGGCGACACAGAACTAGCTCCAATTCATCAATGTAATGTAGGCATGTATTCCGTATATAGTCATACGTGCTTGCGATAAGAACTTGCATGGCATCTTTTGTCCTACCCTCCCGTGGCAGCAGGGTCCTCTTGGAAACTAAGGGTTATTAAGGCCTCCTTTTAATAGAGAACCGGAACAAAGCATTAACACATAGTGAATACATGAACTCCTCAAACTACGGCAATCACCGGAAAGAATCCCAATTATTGTCACCTTGGGGTATGCGGATCAAGACACGTAATAGGTGCGTACAACTTGCAAGATAGGATCTAAATCACTCTTATATTCATGAAAACATAATAGGTTCAGATCTGAAATCATGGCACTCGGGCCCTAGTGACAAGAATTAAGCATAGCAAAGTCATAGAACCATCAATCTCGGAACATAGTGGATACTAGGGATCAAGCCCTATCAAACTTAACTCGATTACATGATCAATCTCATCCAATCCCACCACCGTCCAGCAAGCCTACAAAGGAATTACTCACTCCCGGTGGTGAGCATCATGGCGGTGTTGATGGAGAAGGGTTGGTGATGACGACGGTGATGATTTCCCCTCTCTGGACCCCAAAACAGGCTCACGATCAGCCCTCCCGAGGAAGAACATGAGGTGGCGGCAGCTTCGTCTCGTGAAACGTGATGAAAACTTCTCTCTGATTTGTTTCTCCGAAGATGTGATTTTATAGGACTGGAATTAGGGTCGGAGGAGCCACGAGGGCCCCACAAGCAATCAGGGCGTGGCCTAGGGGGGTTGCGCCCTGATGTGTGGTGGCCCCCTGGCACACCCCCTCCGGCAGGTCTTCGCTCCATAATTCATTATAATTCTCAAATATAATTCAAAAAAAGTTTCGTCCGATTCCGAGAACTTTTATTTCTGCACAAAAATAACACCAAGGTAGTTCCGCTGAAAAGAGCGTCAGTCCGGGTTAGTTTCATTCAAATCATGCAAATTAGAGGCCAAAACCAGAGCAAAAGTGTTTGGAAAAGTAGATATGTTGGAGACGTATCAACTTCCCCAAGCTTAACTCATTGCTTGTCCTCAAGCAATTCAGTTGACAAACTGAAAGTGATAAAGAAAACTTTTACAAACTCTTTTGTTCTCGTTGTTATACACATGCTTAGCTAGTGTTCAAGTTTTCAGCATAAATCATAAATGACCACATCCATGATAACAATTAGGCATCATATCAACTCATGGCAATACATAACCAACTAGCAAGCAAATAATAAGATATCTCACATGCCAACACTTATCAAAATGATCACGATATAATATGGTGTCATGGTATTTCGCTAGCCCTTTCTGAGACCGCAAAACATAAATGCAGAGCACCTCTAAGGTTCAAGCAGCGACTAAACATTATAATTCAAAGTAGAAAAGATCCAATCATGCTCGTATCCATCATTAGCTAGACTCAATGCATAAAAATGACAATGGTGCTCTCCGGTCTGGTGCTTTTAGTAAGAGGATGATGACTCAACATAAAAATAAATAGATAGGCCCTTCGCAGAGGGAAGCATTGATTTGCAGAGGTGCCAGAGCTCAAGTTTTAAAACAAAATAGGAATATGGTTTTTGAGTGGTGGACTTATCCTGTCAACGTCACGACAAAGATTTTAAATATCTTCCATGCTAAACTCATTATTGGCGGTTCCCAAAAAGAATAGTAGATTTTACTCCTATCCACCATCCATACACAAACCATGGCTGACCAAATCCACGGATGACTGCCAACATGTCAGCTGTCCCAAGGAGTTTTGTTTAATTAGTTTTTGATTATACAGGACTGGGCATCCTTTTACCAGCCTCTCTCGGGCAATGACGGCGAATAAATGACCATCCTGAGAATAACTCATTTGGCATGAAAAATATTGACCGCCTCGTCGCTCCATGAGCGAGACGCGTGCACAAAATAGATGTTTGTTTGAATGCTTAGAGATGGCACATGCAAATTTACTTGGAACGGCAGGGCAATACCGCATGTACTCATGGGAAATAACTTGGTTTAAAGGTTTTGGATGCACAAGTAGCATTTCTGCTTACTACAGGTGAAGGCTAGCAATAGGTTGGGAAGCGACCAACTAGAGAGCGAAAACGGTCATGATCATGCATTGCGAATAATTACCATTAGACATAGCATGAGTAGGATATGAACACTCTGAATTTAAACATCATGAAGGCTGCATTGGTTTTGAATCAACTACATGTTTGCACATGGGCCAAGTCAAGCCGCTTGAATTTCTCAGAGGGAAATACCATACTACCATACCACATCATAACCATTTTAATGCATGTTGATCTATAAGATAAATCATTATTCACTACTAGCTGTTTAAGCATGGCATGAGAAGCTATAATTTCTAATTTTCATCATGAACAGGTTCACTCATAATATATTGAATCGAGATCGAACAAGCTAAACATATTTACAAAAATGGAAAACAAGAAGAGTTCATACTAGCTTCCCTTGCCACGATCACTTCGTCAAATATCGTCATTATTGCCTTTCACTTGCATGACTAAATGATGTGATAATAATAATAGTGCAAGAATACCGTGGACTAAGCTGAAATCTGCAAGGCAGTTTAGACAAAAGAGAAGACAAGGTGATATTGGATCTGTGTTAGGTAAACAATAAAGCATATAAGAGCCACTCAACATTTTCATCATGGTCTTCTCCTTTCAAGAACTCAACAAAAAGAAAACAAGTTCAGAGAAACACACTGAAATATTTTTGGAGTTTTTGTTTTTCTCAAGCAAGCAAATAAACTAAGGTAAAACAAGAACGAGAAAAAAATTATTTACACGGGAAAGCTCCCAACATGCAAAAGAAATCTTTTTGGGTTTTCTTTTTAGTAATAAGATAATTAAAATGGGAAAAGAAAACTAAAAAGAAGCAAGAAATATTTTTGGGTTTTCCAAAGTTTTTCAAACATACAAGAAGAAAGCGGAAAAATAAATCTAACATGGATATACAATGAAAGAGGATGAACGCCGACAATTTATATGAAGTGCGTGAACATGAATGTAATGTCGGTGACAAATACGTACTCCCCCAAGCTTAGGCGTTTGCCTAACTTGGTAATAACCAATGATAATCTGGAAAATGGTTAGAGTGATAGCTTGTGGCGGCGTTCGTGGCCGCCTCCTCCGCCAAGCGAGTAGCCTCAACTGCAGCTTTGTATTCCCGCACCTCCTCCTCGAGGACATAATAACGCTGTCGAGCCTGAAAATCAAAGAGGGCAGGTGTAGGCAAAGTGACAGACACAGGCATGTATTTACCAAATATTAAATTATATTCATAACCCCTAGCGCGGTTTACAATAAACTCATGATAGCGCATAGCGTCAAAGTCTAAATATCTTTCAGGCAGGATAGGATCATTAGGTTGAGATGACACTCCTAGCCTTGCAGCTACGCGGGAGGCATAAATCCCTCCATACAAATCACCATTGCTAGAATTAGAGTGCAGCCTTGGGGCAACAATCGCCCCAAGGTTATAGTTTTGTTCACCAGTTACAGCAGTGTGGATAAGACTTAAATCAGGGGCACATAAAGCACTACAATCTTGTTTCCCTACTACGCATTTCCCATTAAACAACGCAAAGTAACGGATAGCGGGAAACTGTATACTTTTAATTCTTGCCTGTGTTACCCCCCTATCTTCTCCAACACATAGGCTATTGAGAAACATATCATAATCAGTTTTCGAAGTTTTCTCAGTTGAGCCCCAAAGTGGAAGTTTGTAAGCAATAAATAAATCTTCAAGAGTCATACTAAATGATTCATCATACAGTTTAAATAACACTCTAGAAGCATGCGATTGATAATGAAAACTTTGCGTAAATGTACGGGTAAGGTCATAGTGTTGGACACACTTATCTGCGAGGAAATCGGTGAGGCCTAAATGAATTGGTCAATTTCATCCTTAATGTCTGCACCTATCATAAAATCTTCACTTGGCCACCGACAAGATTTGGTGTCAGCCATAACTATCTGGTTAACTCGTGGCTCAATGTAAGCTTGACGTACTGAGTTCGCACTAGATGACTCACCTCAGGTGAGTCCTCGTAAGGATCTCCTCCTGAAGAAACTCATCTTCCCAAGAACAAATTTCTGAAATTTTTGAGCCACAAATTTATGTCAATAAAACTTTGCAAGCTTGATAGCAACTACTCATATGGGTGCCTAGAGGCCATATCAAGCATTCATACTACTTGGAACTCAAAGAATTCAACATGCAAGCTCATTTTATGTAGCACCAAGTGCAGCACAATATGAAAAATATAAACCACTAAAACAAAAACTAATTGGAAGAATGGAGGAGTCACATACCAAGGAGCAATTACTCAAAACAGTTTCGGAAACGGAGTTACGAGTAAATAGATCGAAAATTTCACTTTCGGGGTGAAGAACACGGGAGAGAGATGGCTAGAAAAACTTTGCTGGAGGTAGGAGAGAGTGTGGGACGAAGGGATAAGCCAGGGGCCCCCTATGGGCCGCACAAGCCATCGGGGCGCGGCCTAGGGAGCGCCCTGATGTATGGTGGCACACAGGTGCAATCCCCTGCTGTTATTTTTATGCCAATATTTTTTATTTATTCCAGAAAAAATCATGTTAAAATTTTGTGGCATTCTGAGACTTTTTATTTTTGGGCATTTTTCTACGCACGGGGAAAACAGAAAAACAGAAAACAAAGCTAATTTATTTTATTCAAACTGAAAATAACAGAGGATAAACTTTTGATAGAGGGAGTTGTGAATACTAAATTCATCAATCCCATGCCCTCCGGAAAGGATTCATTAATAAGGTTGATCAAGTCTTAGTAACAACCGCTTCCGGTTAACATGAAACCGAAGAACTCTTGTATGTCACTAGGTTACCTCAATGGGGAGTTGCATATCCCCAACAATAAGATTATAGTATCTCTTCTTGACAGTAGGTAGAGGAATTGCAAATCTTCCAATGATAACCTTGGGAGTAGGCTTAATGACATTAATATTATTAACCAAAGTTCGCTTCTTCGGAAAATGCACGGTATGTTGCTTGCCATTGACGTGAAAGGTAACCTTACTTTTATTGCAATCAATAACAGCCCCTGCAGTATTTAAGAATGGTCTTCCAAGGATGATCGACATATTGTCGTCCTCGAGCATATCAAGAATAACAAAGTCTGTCAAGATAGTAACATTTGCAACCACAACAGGAACGTCCTCGCAAATTCCAATAGGCAAAGCGGTGGACTTATCAGCCATTTGCAAAGATATCTCAGTAGGTGTAAGCTTACTCAAATCAAGTCTTTTATAAAGGGAGAAAGGCATAACACTAACACCGGCTCCTAAATCACATAAAGCACTTTTAACATAGTTTCTTTTAATGGAGCAAGGTATTGTGGGTATGCCAGGATCTCCTAGCTTCTTAGGTATTCCTCCAGCAAAAGAATAATTAGCAAGCACAGTGGCAATTTCAGTTTCAGGTATCTTTCTTTTGTTGGTAATAATATCCTTCACATACTTAGCATACGGAGGCATTTTCAATATATCAGTCAAACGAGTACGCAAAAAGACGGGTCTAATCATTTCAGCAAAGCGTTCAAAATTTTCATCATCCTTATTCTTAGAAGGCTTACGAGGGAATGGCATGGGTTTTTGAACCCATGGCTCTTTTTCCCTTCCATGTTTTCTAGCAATAAAGTTTCTCTTATCGTAACGTTTATTCATAGGAGGTGGGTTATCAAGATCCTCACCTTGTTCTATTTCTACATCATCATCATGTTCTTTATTACTATCGGGTGGAACATCTACATGCACAGTATCATTTTCATCTTCCTTTTCATTATCACTAGGTGCATGTTCACTACCAGATTGTGTCTCAGCATCAGAAATAGAAACATCATTTTGTTTCTCAGTAGGTGTTTCTATAATAGGTTCACGAGAAGCATGCGAGTTCCTATCCTTTTTCTTCTTATTTTTCTTATTAGAGGAACTAGGTGCATCATCATTAACTCTCTGGGAATCTTATTCTATTCTTTTAGGATGACCTTCTGGGCAGAGAGGTTCTTGGGTCATACGACCTGCCCTAGTCATTACTCTAACAGCATGATCATTCATATTATTATTTATTTCAGCGAGCAAATCATTTTGTGACTTAGCAACATGATCTAGTTGAGTGTCAACCATAGAAGCATGTATACCTAAACCTTTTACATCATTAGCAATTCTAAACAACAAGTCACTTAAGCGGTCTATCATCATAGCATTACGTCTCAATTGATCTTTAACATAGTTGTTGAAGTGTTCTTGCTTAACAATATAATTATCATATTCATCCATGCATTGTTCAGGAGTCTTATTGTAAGGTATATCATTTTCAGGAAAGGAGCGGAGAGAGTTTACCTATACTACCTGTGTCGGGTTATCAAGTCCATGTATTTTTTCAATAGGTGGTAATTTGTTGATATCCTCAATTTTAATACCTTTCTCCTTCATAGATCTTTTCGCTTCTTGCATATGTTTAGGGTTGAGGAATAGAATACCTATCTTCTTTTGAATAGGTTCCGAAGGTGGTTCAGGAAGTGTCCAATCATCAGCATTTTGCAATATGTTATTCAATAATTCTTCAGCTTGGCTGACAGTTCTTTCCCTGAAAACACAACCAGCACAACTATCTAGGAAGTCCCTAGAAGCATCAGTTAGTCCATTATAAAAGATATCGAGAATTTCGTTTTTCTTAAGAGGACAATCAGGCAAAGCTCTAAGTAACCGGAGAAGCCTCCCCCAAGCTTGAGGGAGAATCTCTTCTTCAATTTGCACAAAGTTAAATATTTCCTATAAGGCAGCTTATTTCTTATGAGCAGGAAAATATTTTGCAGAAAAATAGTGAAGCATATCCTAGGGACTACGCATACAACCAGGAGCAAGAGAAAGAAACCATTCCTTAGCCTTGCCTTTTAGCGAGAAAGGAAAAAAACTTAAGGATAGAATAGTAGCGTATCATTTCATCATTGGTAAACAAAGCAGCAATATCATTCTGTTTCAAAAGGTGTTCCACAACTGTTTCATTTTCATAGCCATGGAAAGGATCAGATTCTACTATAGGAATTAACTCAGGATCAACAGAGAATTCATAATCCTTATCAGTAACGAATATAGGAGAAGTAGCAAATTTAGGATCATATTTCATTTTCTCCATCATAGATTTTTCTTTTAGTTTGCATAGTAGTTTTTTCAAATCATCTCTATTTTCACAAGCAAAGAAATCACTAGTCGTTTCCTTATCCATGACATAACCTTCAGTCACATGAGGCAATTCATATCTAATAGGAGAGCGAGGTGTAACATGTGATTCAAAGTCCTCATCAGTTTCAGCATTTTCAAGTTCTCTAGCTTTAGCAAGATGAGCATCAAGTAATTCATTCAGTGGCACATTTGCAGTTTCAACATGTATAGCAATAGTATCATTATTAATTTCAGAGGTAGCATCATCAAGTTCAAGTGACATATCAAGACGATCAACAGGTGGTGGTGTAACAAGCTGATACAAAACAGCAGGTGAATCAAAAGCAGAGCTAGATGGAAGTTCCTTACCTCCTCTCGTGCAAGAGGGGACGATCTTAGTTCAAGTATCTTTTAGATTCTTCATAGTAGCAATTGGATATCCTCAATTTAACAAAATAAATAGAGCTATGCTCCCTGGTAACGGCGCGAGAAAAAGGTCTTAATAACTCACAAGTACAGGGGGTCGCGATAGTCTTCACAGGTAGTATTTCACCCAAATTTATTGGTTCGACACAAGCAGAGCCAAAGAATATTTATTGGCCTTGACAGTTGAGTTGTCAATTCAACCGCACCTGGGATATCTCTGCAGCAAAGGTTTAGTAGCACGGCAAATAGTAGTATTAAAAGTAACAGTAGTAGTGTAGCAATTTTGTAGCAGTTGTGACAGTAGTAGTAGCAATAGTAACTTAGCAAGATTCAGTATATGTAAAGCGTAGGCACAAGGATCGGTGATGGATAATGATTTAGATGACATTGATCATATAATAGTTACACACTAGGGTGACACAGAACTAGTTGCAATTCATCAATATAATGTAGGCATGTATTTCGTATATAGTCATACGTGCTTGCGATAAGAACTTGCATGACATCTTTTGTCCTACCCTCCCGTGGCAGCGGGGAACTATTGGAAACTAATGGATATTAAGGCCTCCTTTTAATAGAGAACCAGACCAAAGCATTAACACATGGTGAATACATGAACTCCTCAAACTACAGCAATCACCGGAAAGAATCCCAATTATTGTCACCTTGGGGTATGCGGATCAAGACAAGTAATAGGTGCGTACAACTTGCAAGATAGGATCTAAATCACTCTTATATTCATGAAAACATAATAGGTTCAGATCTGAAATCATGGCACTCGGGCCCTAGTGACAAGAATTAAGCATAGCAAAGTCATAGCAACATCAATCTCAGAACATAGTGGATACTAGGGATCAAGCCCTATCAAACTTAACTCGATTACATGATCAATCTCATCCAATCCCACCACCGTCCAGCAAGCCTACAAAGGAATTACTCACTCCCGGTGGTGAGCATCATGGCGGTGTTGATGGAGAAGGGTTGGTGATGACGACGGCGACAATTTCCCCTATCTGGACCCCAAAACAGGCTCCAGATCAGCCCTCCCGAGGAAGAACGGGAAGTGGCGGTAGCTCCGTCTCGTGAAACGCGATGAAAACTTCTCTCTGATTTTTTTCTCCGAATATGTGATTTATAGGACTGGAATTAGGGTCGGAGGAACCACGAGGGCCCCACAAGCCATCACGGCGCGGCCTAGGGGGGCGCCCTGATGTGTGGTGGCCACCTGGCACACCCCCTCCGGCAGGTCTTCACTCCATAATTCATTATAATTCTCAAAAATAATTCACAAAAAGTTTCATCTGATTTCGAGAACTTTTATTTCTGCACAAAAATAACACCAAGGTAGTTCTGCTAAAAACAGCGTCAGTCCGGGTTAGTTTCATTTAAATTAGAGGTCAAAACCAGAGCAAAAGTGTTTGGAAAAGTAGATACGTTGGAGACATATCACTGCAGCGGAGCCACCCGGCGCTCCACCATGGTGATGATGAGGTTGACGGCTTTGAGCTCTTCCGAGTAGGTTAGCTCGGCGAGCCAGCAGCACATCTGGTTCACGATCTGAACTGACTACCGCGGGTTCATCCCCCGGTTCGACTGCTCGCGGGGCGGCCGGTTGACAAAGGGCGGCAAGTTTATGAATTCCAGCTCCTCCGATGCATTCTTCACATAGAAGAACCCCTTCTGCCAGTTCTTCACTGAATCCTGCAGCGGGAGCGAGGGTAAGCCGGCTCCCTTGCGATGGTATATGAGGGCCGCCCCGTAGGCGGTCATGTCTCTCTCCCCCGTCCTCGCGTCTTCGATCGTCTGCTGCTTGGGGAAGAACAACCGGCACCACAAATCCAGGCACGTCAGGACTGCAAGATATCCCTCGCACAGGGTGACGAAGGCGGCCAACTGCAAGATGGCATTGGCGCCAAGGTGGTGCGGTTGCATCCTGAAGTGTGTCAGGAACCGGCGAAAGAAAGTGCTCGCCGGCAACCCGAACCCACGGGCAAAATGCTCAGCAAAGACGACGACCTCGCCGGCTCGAGGGGTCGGGACGCACACCCTCCCCCCCCCCCCCCCGGCAAGGCGCACCTCCACGATCCCGTCGGTGGCAGCTTCCGAAGGTAGCGGAGGTGCTCGATGTAGCCCTCGTCAACATCGCTTCCACCCCACGCGCCCTTGCTCCCCATCGCCAAGTTTGGCGCAGGCTCGGGTCCGGCAGTGGGGCGGGCGGCGTGGGAGAAGAGGCCTCCCAGCGAGGCTGCGAAGGTCGACGGCGGCACGCGGCGGCATGACATACTCGAGGCGATCATGCTCTCTTGCTCTCTCTACGAGCAGGAGGGGCAGCGCAGATGGCAAGGGGCGGGGGCGTGGGAAGTGAATGAGACGCACCACGCCCCTTCCCCTCCATTTAAACCCCCATGCGGGGCAGGGGAGGGGGCGGATTTGCTGTGCACGATCCCCACTATCCCCGCTCTGTGCGGGTGACGTTACTGCGCGTGGGAAGCCTAAACGACCGCGTGGGCCGCATAGGATCCTCAGGCGTGGGCCGAGGCAGCGGCCGGGCGGGCCCAGCCCCCCGGACTGGTCTTGTCGCCCTGGAGCCTCGCGGGCCCCATTCCTCAACCGGCGACGCGTGGCCTTCCCAATCGATGCGTCGGGGAAGCCGAGGCGCTCCGATGAGGGCTAGTGCATGGGTCCCGCAGCCAGCGGGCGCGGGCGGCAAGCCGGCGAGGTCCGCCGCTCCGAGCCGGCGGGCCTCCCCGCCTTCGATGACTACTGTCGGGGGATAACCCCGGGGTAGGCTCAAGCGGGCCACAGACACTTTGAAAAACATTGCGGGGCGAGCGCCCCTGCAAGGCCGGCTCCCCGTCATGGACCGGCTCCCCGTCTAGGACCGACTCCCCGCCATGGACTGGCTCGGGACAGGGGGCACGCGGTCCGACTCCAAGGCAGCCCACCAGCCGGTGGGTCAGCGCCTTTCCCATCAACCTGTATGACAAGACGGCGACGCATCGGCAAAGCATGGCGACAGTGCTTCTGGTACCGCTGACCAGAGCACGCGTGGCTACAGTAGAGTCGGCCAGCTGACCTCGGTCAACTACGACCGGGCGAGGCGGCATAGTGGCGGACCACCTCCAACCACTCCATGACCCGACCCCGCATGGCTACAGTGGAGCCGGCCATACCGCTGACCGCGGCCGTCTGCGGCTAGGCGACGCCACGCAGTGCGGCCCATGCCGCGGCATGACGGGCATGCGCCAATGGCGATGGCCAGCCAGGCGGGTGATATGTCTCCAATGTATCTATAATTTTTGCTTGTTCCATACTTTTATGTTATCAATCTTAGATGTTTTACAATCATTTTCTAGCAACTTTATATCATTTTTTGGGACTAACCTATTGACATAGTGCCAAAGTGCCACTTGTTGTTTTTGCTTGTTTTTTACTTCGCAGAATATCAGTACCAAACGGAGTCCAATCGCGACAAAACTTTTTGGAGATTTTTTTGGGCCAGAAGACATCCAGTGGGCCAAAGAAATGCCAGAGGGGAGGGTCGAGGAGACCACAACCCACTAGGGCGCGCCAGAGGCCCCAGGCGCGCCCTGCTGGGTTATGCCCTCCTCGGGACCCCTCTCCACCGCCTCTGACGCCTATAAATTCCCAAATATTCCAGAAACCCTAGAAGAGTCGACGAAAAACACATCCAGCCGCCGCAAGTTACGGAACCTCGAGATCCAATCTAACACCATCATGGAGGGGTTCATCATCTTCATTGGTGCCTCTCCGATGATGCGTGAGTAGTCCACCATAGACCTACGGGTCCGTAGGCGGCAAGTTCCAGAACCTCGAAATCCAATCTATCACCATCACGTAGGGGTTCATCATCCTCATTGGTGCCTCTCCGATGATGCGTGAGTAGTCCACCATAGACCTATGGGTCAGTAGGCAGTAGCTAAATGGCTTCATCTCTCTCTTTTGATTCTCAATACAATGGTCTCTTGGAGATTTATTTGATGTAAACTTTTGCGGTGTGTATGTTGGGATCTGATGAATTTTGAGTTCATGATCAGTTTCTATCCATGAATATTATTTGAGTCTTTTTTGATCTCCTATATGCATGATTACTTATAGCCTCGTATTTCTTCTTCGAATCTTTGGTTTAGTTAGGCCAACTAGATCGATTTTTCTTGCCATGGGAAGAGGTGCTTTGTGATGGGTTCGATCTTGCGGTGTCCTCTCCCAGTGATAGAATGGGCAGCGAGGCACGCATGTATCGTTGCTATTAAGGATAACAAGATGAGGTCTATTCCTACATGAATAGATCTTGTCTACATCATGTCACCGTTCTTATTGCATTACTCCGTTTTCCCATGAACTTAATACACTAGATGCATGCTGGATAGCGGTCGATGTGTGGAGTAATAGTAGTAGATGCAGAATTGTTTTGGTCTACTAATATTGGACGTGATGCCTATATAATGATCATCGCCTTGGATATCGTCATGATTATTTGATCTTCTATCAATTGTCCAACAGTAATTTGTTCACCCACCGTGTGCTATACTCATGAGAGAAGCCACTAGTGAAACCTACGGCCCCCGGGTCTACTTTTCCATCATATTGCTTTCCGATCTATCTTTTTTCCTCTTTTGTTTTCAGATCTATTATTCCAAAAACCCAAAAATACCTTGCTGCACTTTTTATTTGCACTTTTTATTCTGTGTTCTTGAGAGATCTATCTCTCCAATCTATCATTACCTAATCTATCTTTTTACCATAGAGAGATTGACAACCTCTCTTTCGCGTCGGGTTGCAAGTATTTGTTCTTTGTGTGCAAGTGTTGTTTACGTAGTGGTGGTGATCCTCCTACTAGTTCAATACATTGGTTTCATAACTGACGGAAATACTTACCGTCGCTGTGCTCCATCATCCCTTCCTCTTTGGGGAAATACCGACGCAGTCTCAAGCCACGTCAGCGGGCCCCCACTTCCGATGGGACCCTGCAACCGGCGGGCCCCGCGCATGACAAGACTCCCCAGCCGGTGGGCTCCCTGGCCGTCTCGAGAGGCTTCCATCCGGGTCCCACCCGTACTATACGTGCATATTGTAAGCCAGGAGGCGCTGGCCTATAAAGCCCCCCTGGTGCCCTCCCGTGCAGAGGGGGCAGACCGCTACACACTCACACACACGCGCGCCAGGAGAGATGAAGCTAGCAAGCTCCTTCTTCCTCCTCTAGAAAAAAGCTCAAGGAGCAATCTTGTAAACCTCTCCCCATTGTCAACAAGACAGGCAGGACTAGGGGTGTTACCTCCCACGGAGGGCCCTGAACCTGGGTACATCGCGTGTCTCGCACCGCTTGTCCCCGATCTCATTTCTGGAGCCCATTGATGTCCATTAGTCCCCAACCACGTTCAATAAGCCACCCCATGGCATCTGTCATGACAAAACGACGACAACACCTTTGTAGTGTGCCCATCGCCGATCAAAGTCATCACTGAGCTTTTTTATCTCAGTTTGCATAGCGACCAGTTGCTCTGGCATCATCTTGAGGTTGTTGCGCTTAGTTCATTCTCCTTTTTGTACTAAGCCTTCTATCACTTCGGCAACAAAGGTCATATCTTTAGAAGGCCGATACTGGTAGTTGCTTGCGGTGTCTGAACAAATTTCAAAAAAACTACCTTGTCTGCATTTTCCTAAAGATTACTATGAGGCTGATAGTGATATCTTTCCAATAACTGACTCAGTAGGTTCAATTGAGGTATCATTCGATCCATATTTCAAACCGTGTAGTGGTTAGGATCCTCTTATTGTCGTCAAAGGCTATTTTGGTCGATTCCAGCCAGAGAGTTATGAATAGAAATAGCAGACCTGATTCGAGACAATAGGAAGTTCCCGTTTCCTTGACCAGTCACACTTCCTCATTTTTTTACTTTTCATTCGTTAGGAATGTCGTCAACACATTACATGGGCTTGGAGGGAGTTCCAGGTCATCAAGGGGCGTGTCTGGGTCCTCCTGTCATACAACGATGAAATCGAGGATCTTCTTTGGATCCAAGATAAGCGGGACTCTTGAGAATTTTGCAATAGCGGCCCTTTCTTGCAGCTTCTGATGATTTCCTCAAGATCTTCATCATCAGCCTAGTCATCTACGTAAATTGTTGTAGATGGAGTAGTTGTTTTGTTCGGGTTGGGCCTATTTCCACACCCTGCAGAAGTCTTAGTCTTCAACGCAGTTGTATTTGAAGAAATATGCCCACCGGTTGAGGCAGTTGGTGCAGCCCGTGAGGCAATTGAAATGCTAGTCATGCGCTGACTTGAGGTAAGCACAATAGGGGTTGAGGCTTTTGCTGCAGCCTTTGAGGAACTTGTTGCAAGCGAAGGATCTGCTGATTTTGCAGCTTCTGAAGAAATAGGCCTTGAAGAACTTGTAGAAGAGGGCTTTGGCTTTTGTGTTGGCTTCTTAGGCATGGCTTTCTTTGGAGCACTGACACTTCCATTGCCACCTAGTTCAGTTCAAGCCATTGAATCTCTGTTGAATTGAGCAACAACCTTCTGCGCCTGCTTCTGTAGTTTTGCTTGGCGCTTTGCCCATTCTTTTGGGAATTCCTCACATCACCTAATGCTAGTGGTATTAGCATGTTGACCAGGCAGAAGTGTAGGTCTATCACACGATGACTTTACTGCAAAGTCCTTCATATACTTATGAGTGACATATCTACCATCTCTCCATTCTTCGATCAAATAGTGCTTGATTTTCTGCATGCGCGTTTTGCGTCATTCTCTGGTTTCTTTTCCAGTAGTTGCTTCATCAGGCGTGTGATACGTCTCCAATGTATCTATAATTTTTTATTGTTCCATGCTATATTATCATTCTACTTTTTGAGCATTTATTTGCTGATTCATATTATTTTTTAGCACTAACCTATCAACCCAGTGCCAACTGCCAGTTGCTATTTTCTGCATGTTTTTGGCTTTTTAGGTTTACCATATCAAACGAAGTACAAATACCCCGAAACTTTTTGTGATTTTTTCTAGACAAAATAGGGACCTGGAAGCTTTGGAGGGAGACCAGGGGTCACATGAGGTGTCCCCAAGCCAACACGGCGCCCAGGGGGTGGTCACGCCCTGATGGCTTAGGACCACCTCCCCGGCCCTCTAGCATTGTCCTCTGGCCTATAAATTCTCATTATTCCCAAAAACCCTAGAGAGCCTCACGAAACACTTTTTCCGCCGCCGCAAGTCTCTGTTCCGCCGTGTGCCCATCTGGAGCCCTGTTCCAGTGCCCTGCCGGAGGGGGGGTCGATCACGGAGGGCCTTTACATCAACCTTGCTGCTCCCATGGTGATGTGTGAGTAGTTCACCACAGACCTATGGGTCCGTAGTTAGTACCTAGATGGCTCTCTCTCTCTATGTTCTTTGTTGCCATGATCACCGCGATTCCCGCGGTGATCTATCTTATGTAATCACTCTTTGCGGTGCGTTTGTTGGAATCCGATGAATTGTGGGTTTATGTTCAGATTATTCATGAAAAAGATTTGAGTCTTCTCTAAATTCTTATTTGATTCTAATTTGCATGATTGTTATATCTTTGTAATTTTCTCCGATCTATCGGTTTAGTTTGGCCAACTAGATTGGTTTATCTTCAGCGGGAGAGGTGCGTTGTAGTGGGTTCAATCTGCGGTGCTCTATATCCCAGTGACAAAGTAGGGGACAAGACACGTATTTGTATTGCTGCCACTAAGGATAAAATGATGGGGTTCATTCATATTAATTGGATTTACTTTGTCTACATCATGGCATCGTTCTCCAAGCATTACTCTGTTTGTATGAACTTAATACCTAGAGAGGCAAGCATAGAAGCGCTCTCGAAGTGGATTAATAGTAGTAGATGTAGGCAGGAGTCGGTCTACTTGTTTATCGATGTGATGCCTATATATATGATCATTGTCGTGAATAAATATTGCATAACTATGCGCTTTTCTATGAATTACCCAACAGTAACTTGTTTACCCACCATATGCCTTCTTCAAGAGAGAAGCCTCTAGCGAACACTATGGCCCCCGAGTCTTTTCACATATATTTTTTCAAATGCTCTTATTATCTTGCTACCATTATTTACTTTTTATTTATTTTGCAATTTACATTTATTCAACTGTCATCTACACTACTCATTTGCTTGCAAGTAACGAGTTCAAGGTGATTGACAACCCTCTTGCCCATGTTGGGTGCAAGTTTTTGCTCTTTTGTGTGTAGGCGCTGAAGATGGGAGTTGTGTGATCCTCCTATTGGTTCGATAACCTTGGTTCTCACTCAGGGAAATACTTATCTATAATGTGCTGCATCATTCTCTCCTTTTCGGGGAAAAAACCAATGCAGATCACAAGTATCAGGAAGGATTTTTGGCGTTGTTACCGGGCAGTGTCACCAACTTACTATCAAGTACCTTCGCACAAAATATCATTCATGTGTTCTAATTTTTATTTGCTGTTATATTTATCTTGCTATAAAAATAAAAAATAAAAAAATATTTATCTTTGCTAGTTTACTTGTTTGCTTGCTTTACTTGCTAGTTTACTTGCTTCGCTTGTTACTTTGCTTGCTTGGTCACCATGTCTCAAGATAGGTTCTACAATATCTCTTATTACCAAAGGATGACTGAAATCAAAAGTTCCATGAAAACTTTCATGACCTCACAACATGAGCATAATAAATTCTTTGCTGCTGAAACTAAGGAACACTCAACCTTGATAGATGCTATTAGTAAGCAACTTGATGAAGTCAATAAGGAAGTATCTAATCTCCAATCACAATTTTCTCAAACTAAAGAATTGACAGGAAAGATATGTGATAAGCAAACCACTCTAGTAAATAGGATGGTCGCTAAGCCGGAATCTTTCCCTAGTAATCATGATGAAGATCTTAAAATGATTGGTACTTCTCCCATTGACTCTTTGTTTACTTCTCTGAAAATAGATGATAAAGGCACTGGAGATGAGTAAACTTTAGCTAGAAGGCATCCCATTTGTCCGGAGTGTGATGATTCTAATGAAAAATTTGAAAAAAGTGGATTTGGAGAGGTCAAAACTTTAACTAGTGATGTACCCACTATCTTGGATTACAAGGACTTTAATTATGAGAGTTTCTCTTTAGTGGAATGTATTTCCTTGTTGCAATCCATTATTAGCTGACCCAATGCCTATGAACAAAATAAATCTTTTACTAAACATATAGTAGAAGCGATTATAAAAGCTTATGATGAGAAACTTGAGCTAGAAGTTTCTATACCTAGAAAATTGCATGATGAATGGGAACCTACTTTAAAATAAAGCTTAAAGAATATGAATGCAATGCTTTGTGTGACCTTGGTGCTAGTGTTTCAACTATACCTAAATCTCTTTGTGATGTGCTTGGTCTCACCGATATACAAGATTGTTCCCTTAACTTGCATCTTGCGGATTCTACCATTAAGAAACCTTTGGGTAGAATGAATGATGTTCTTATCCTTGATAATAGGAATTATGTGCCTGTATATTTAATTGTGCTATATATTGAATGCAATCCGTCTTGTCCAATTATACTTGGAAGACCTATCTTACAAACTATAGGTGACATTATTGATATGAAAGAGGAAACATAAGATTCCAATTCCCATTAAAGAAAGGGATGGAACACTTCCCTAGGAAGACAATTAAACCACCTTATGAATCTATCATGAGGGATACTTATGGAATGAACGTCAAAGATGACAACACTTGATACTATGCATTATGCCTAGCTAGGGGCATAAAACAATAGCGCTAGTTTCACTTTATATTTGTTTTAGATTACATGATTGTTCCTACTGTGATGATTGTGTTTTTATGTTTAAATTAGTGTTTGTGCCAAGTAAAGCCTTTGGGATGATTTGCATAATAAGTAGAATTTATACGGTGCAAAAACAGAAACTTTTGCGTCGAGTGCAGAATTTCTCTGATTTTACTGAAACTCTTTTTGATCTGAATTTTTTACACAGTATTGGTATACAAATTCATCAGGTGGTCCTAAGTTTTCAGAATTTTCGGAGTTACATAAGTATAGTTTATTTACAGATCATTACAGACTGTTCTATTTTAGACAGATTCTGTTTTTGCTTGCATAGTTTGCTTGTTTTGATGATGCTATGGATTGTATCGGGGGGTATAAGCCATGGAGAAGTTAGAATACAATACCTTATGCAATAATAAAATATGAATCAATTTATAACAGCACCTAAAGTATTTGATATGTTTATTATACTAACGGATCTCACGAAGGTTTCTATTGAGTTTTGTGTGTTGAAGTTTACAAGTTTTGGGTGTTATCACGATGGATGAAGGAATAAGGAGCGACAAGAGCCTAAGCTTGGGGATGCCCAAGGAACCCCAAGTCAAATTCTAGGAAGACTCAAGAGTCTAAGCTTGGGGATCGATCACGGAGGGCCTCTACATCAACTTTGTTGCTCCCATCATGATGTGTGAGTAGTTCACCATAGACCTACGGGTCCGTAGTTAGTACCTAGATCTCTCTCTCTCTCTCTGTCACACACACACACACACACACACACACACACACACACACTATATATATACATATAGGGTGGGTCTATTCTAATAACACCCTTAAGAGTCTTATTCTAATAACAAAAACCTCTTATTCTGCTAACAAACGCAGACTGCGTCCACATCCCGATCGAACCTCCCGCTCGCAGGGACGTCCCGCACGGCCGCACCCCCACCTACCCCCACGCCCACCACCAACCACCCACCCCGACGACCCATCACGCCCGGCCACCATCCACCCCCCGGCGCCCCACCACGCCCGGCCACCATCCACCCCCCGGCGCCCCACCACGCCCGGCCACCATCCACCCCCCTCCCCGGCGCCCCACTACGCCCCGCCACCACCCTCCCAGCCGGCGCAACCACCACCCGAGCCGGCACCTCACCACGCGCCGCCACCACCCATCCCCCGACGCCCCACCATGCCCCGCAACCTCCCTCCGGCGCCGGCCAGTGCGACCACCACCCGAGCCGCCGCCCCACCACTCCCTGGCGCCCTCTCCGTCAGATCCGCCGGATCCAACGCATCAGCACCCACCGCCGACATGCCGTCCCTACGGCCATTTGGATCCGGCCCCGCCATGCAGCCGAGGCGACGGATCCGGCTTCCGCCGGAACACAGCGCCATCTCGGCGACTGCCTAGACCGCTCTGCCCCTCATCTCACCTGCTCCCCTCGGTGGTCATCACCCTCCTCACCAAGCCGTGGCATCCACCTCGCTCCCTCCTCTTCGACCACGGAGGCGACCTGCGTGTAGTTCTCCAGTGGCAAGCGGCCCTCGCGTGCAGTTCGACGGTGGGCAGAGGCCCCCGCGTGCAGTTCGCCTCGACCGGCCGGATGAAGATGCAGTGCGCCTCCACTCAAACTGCCAGTGTGTCCCTGTTTTCCACCTCCCCTCCTCCTTCGTTGCGGAAGGAGCACCAAATGCACATCATGCAGTTCGCTGACTCATGGTGCGCCGTTCTGTCGACCCGGCCATGCAGCTCACGTGCAGTTCAGCGGTGGGCAGAGGCCCCCGCGTGTAGTTCTTATCAGATGTAGTTCACTCGCTGAGTCCATGCAGTTCACTTACCCGGTCTACGTGCATAAAATAAATATGGAAACAACAAACAAAAGTAATGCGGTTCACTTCTCTTTACTGTTGCGGTTCAGTTATGCCCGATATGAAGTGCGGTACACTTCCTCGCATCGGAAAATTTACGTCTCACAAATGGAAACCGTGCAGTTCGCTTGCCCGTCCGAGGCAGTGCAGTTTTCGGTATGAAGCAGTGCGCTCTTCTGTCTGATGCGGTTCACGCATCTATTTTGGTGTCGCGAAAAACAGTGTCGTGCAGTTTTTTCTGACACGAAGTTCACTAGTCTCTGTATTGCAGTACCTTTGCTATAGAAAGTGCAGTGCCCTCGCGTTGTGCGTGAAGTTCGTAAGTGTTAGCAGAATAACTATGCAGCTAATATTAGCAGAATAGACCGGCTGTATATATATATATATATATATATATATATATATATATATATATATATATATATATATATATATATAGTAGCACTATTCTAGTCCCAGGATCAGAATAACTATTCGGATCACAGCGCCCCTATATAGGGCCCGATGAGATCTTCCTGCGATCCGAGAAACCCACCTAACCTATACAGAAAAAAGCCCACCCCACCCGCTTCCCCGATCCCCACCCCTGACCTTCCCCGATCCCCTCCCTGGATCGCGCCACCGGCGCCACCCTCCCCGGATCTCGCCGCCGCCATCGCCGCGCACCTTCTCACCACCGTCGGCCCCTGGCTTTGACGCGCCACCCGCCGCCGCCCCCATGGCCCCGATGTTGGGGAACGTTGCATGGGAAACAAAAATTTTCCTACGCACACATAAGATCTATCCATGGTGATGAGCATCTACGAGAGGGAGAGTGAATCTACATACCCTTGTAGATCGCTAAGCGGAAGCGTTAATAAACGCGGTTGATGTAGTCGAACGTCTTCGCGATCCAAATCGCCGAGCGTCCCGCGATCCAATCACGATCCTTCCGATCTAGTGCCGAACGGACGGCACCTCCGCGTTCAACACACGTACGGCTTGATGACGCCTTCACCTCCTCGATCCAGCGAGCGATGGTGAAGTAGTGGTTGAGTCCCAGCAGCACGACGGCGTGGTGATGGTGGTGAGGAACAATCTCTGCAGGGCTTCGCCAAGCACTACGGAGATTATGACGGAGGAACTAGAGGGCTAGGGTTGCCGGCACACGGCTTGGGAAATCCTGATGTGTCCCGTGTGCTAGCCCTGCCCCTCTATTTATATGTTGAGCCTTGGGGTCTAAACTTGGAGTAAAAGCCTCCTCCGGGTCGGTTTTGCCCGCACAAGGTCGGTTTGGCCCGCAGGGAAAGAGTCCAACTCGGATCCCTGCCGAACCGTGCACAGCCGCGCACAAGCGGTAGTACCGCTTCACACAAGCGGTAGTACCGCTTGGGCGGTAGTACCGCTTCACACAAGCGGTAGTACCGCTCCGGCGGTAGTACCGCTTCACCAAGCGGTAGTACCGCTTACGCGGCAGCAAAACTACTTTTGCACTTTCCAATACCTTGTGGGCTTTATCCCTTTGGCTCATATAAAGTGTTGCTGCACCCGAACACTTCGGTAAACATCCGGAACCCCTTCCGGTGAACTCCGGAACCCTTCCAGAGATCAAAACACTATTATCACATATATCAATCTTTACCTCCGGACTATTCCGGAGATCCTCGTCATGTCCGGGATCTTATCCGGGACTCCGAACAACTTTCGGTCACCAACATAATAACTCAATTATACTAATCGTCACCAAACGTTAAGTGTGTAGACCCTGCGGGTTCGAGAACTATGTAGACATGACCGAGACACCTCTACGGCCAATAACCAATAGCGGGACCTGGATGCCCATATTGGCTCCTACATATTCTACGAAGATCTTTATCGGTCGAACCTCTATGTCAAGGATTCAGTTAATCCCGTATGCTGTTCCCTTTGTTCTTCGGTATGTTACTTGCCCGAGATTCGATCGTCGGTATCACTATACCTAGTTCAATCTCGTTACCGGCAAGTCTCTTTACTCGTTCCGTAATACAAGATCTCGTGGCTAACACTTTAGTCACATTGCTTGCAAGGCTCATTGTGATGTTGTATTACCGAGTGGGCCCTGAGATACCTCTCCGTCATACGGAGTAACAAATCCCAGTCTTGATCCATGCCAACCCAACAGACACCCTCGGAGATACCTGTAGAGCACCTTTATAGTCACCCAGTTACGTTGCGACGTTTGATACACACAAGGTATTCCTCCGGTGTCAGTGAGTTGCATGATCTCATGGTCAAAGGAACAGATACTTGACATGCAGAAAACAATAGCAATAAACTGACACGATCAAATGCTACGTTTACAGTTTGGGTCTTGTCCATCACATCATTCTCCTAATGATGTGATCCCGTTATCAAATGACATCTCATGTCCATGGCTAGGAAACCTTAACCATCTTTGATCAACAAGCTAGTCAACTAGAGGCTTACTAGGGACACAGTGTTGTCTATGTACCCACACATGTATTTGAGTTTCCAATCAATACAATTATAGCATGGATAATAAACGATTATCATGAACAAGGAAATATAATAATAACCAATTTATTATTGCCTCTAGGGCATATTTCCAACAGTCTCCCACTTGCACTAGAGTCAATACTCTAGTTCACATCACTATGTGATTTACATTGTAATGAATCGAACACCCATGCAGTTCTGGTTTTGTTCATGTTTAGCCCTTGGAAGAGGTTTAGTCATCGGATCTGCAACATTTAGATCCGTGTGTACTTTGCAAATATTTATGTCGTCCTCCTTGATGTAATCGCGGATGGAATTGAAACGTCGTTTTATGTGTCTGGTCCTCTTGTGAAATCTTGGTTCCTTGGCTAGAGCAATGGCACCAGTGTTATCACAAAACAGAGTCATTGGGTTAAGCGCACTAGGCACTACTCCAAGATCTGTCATGAACTCCTTCATCCAGACACCTTCCTTCGCCGCCTCCGAGGCAGCGATGTACTCCGCTTCGCATGTAGAATCAGCTACCACGCTTTGCTTGGAACTGTACCAGCTAACCGCACCCCCATTAAGAATAAATACATATCCGGTTTGCGACTTAGAGTCATCCGGATCAGTGTCAAAGCTTGCATCGACGTAACCCTTTACGACGAGCTCTTGATCACCTCCATAAACGAGAAACATGTCCTTAGTCCTTTTCAGGTACTTCAGGATATTCTTGACCGCCGTCCAGTGTTCCATTCCTGGATCACTTTGAAACCTTCCGGCCATACTTATGGCAAGGCTGACATCGGGTCTTGTGCACAGCATTGCATACATGATAGAGCCTATGGCTGAAGCATAGGGGATGACACTCATCTTTTCTCTATCTTCTGCAGTCACTGGGCATTGAGTCTTACTCAACTTCACACCTTGCAAAACAGGCAAGAACCCCTTCTTGGATTGATCCATTTTGAACTTCTTCAAAATCTTATCAAGGTATGTGCTTTGTGAAAGTCCTATTAAGCGTCTTGATCTATCTCTATAGATCTTGATGCCTAATATGAAAGCAGCTTCTCCTAGGTCCTTCATTGAAAAACTCTTGTTCAAATATTCCTTTACACTTTCCAGCATTTCTATATTGTTTCCAATCAGCAATATGTCATCCACATATAATATTAGAAACGCTATAGAGCTCCCACTCACTTTCTTGTAAATACAAGCTTCTCCGTAAACTTGTATAAACTCGAACGCTTTGATCACCTCATCAAAACGAAGATTCCAACTCCGAGATGCTTGCACCAGTCCATAAATGGATCGCTGGAGTTTGCAAACTTTGTCAGCATTTTCTGGATCGACAAAACCTTCTGGTTGCATCATATACAACTCTTCCTTAAGGAAACCGTTAAGGAACGCTGTTTTGACATCCATCTGCCAAATTTCATAATCGAAAAAGGCAGCTATTGCCAACATGATTCTGACGGACTTAAGCATCGCTACGGGTGAGAAGGTCTCATCGTAGTCAACTCCTTGAACTTGTGAAAAACCCTTTGCCACAAGTCGAGCTTTATAGACGGTGACATTACCGTCCGCGTCCGTCTTCCTCTTAAAGATCCATTTGTTCTGAATGGCCTTACGCCCTTCAGGTAATACTTCCAAAGTCCATACTTTGTTTTCATACATGGATCCCATCTCGGATTTCATGGCCTCTAACCACTTCTCGGAATCCGGGCCCATCATCGCTTCTCCATAGCTCGTAGGTTCATCGTTGTTTAACAACATGACCTCTAAGACAGGGTTGCCGTACCACTCGGGAGCAGTACGCGTCCTTGTCGACCTACGAGGTTCGATAGCAACTTGATCCAAAGCTTCATGATCATCATCATTAACTTCCTCTTCAGCTAATGTAGGCTCCACAGAAACAACTTTCTGCGCTGCGCTACTCTCAGGTTGAAGTAAAGGTTCAACAACCTCATCAAGTTCTATCTTCCTCCCACTCAATTCTTTCGAGAGAAACTCTTTCTCAAGAAATGTTCCGTTTTTAGCGACAAACACTTTGCCTTCGGATCTGAGGTAGAAGGTATACCCAACTGTCTCTTTTGGGTATCCTATGAAGACGCATTTCTCCGCTTTGGGTTCCAGCTTTTCAGGCTGAAGCTTTTTGACATAAGCATCACATCCCCAAACTTTAAGAAACGACAGCTTTGGCTTCTTGCCAAACCAAAGTTCATATGGCGTCGTCTCAACGGATTTCGATGGTGCCCTATTTAAAGTGAATGCAGCTGTCTCTAATGCATAACCCCAAAACGATAGCGGCAAATCGGCAAGAGACATCATAGATCGCACCATATCCAATAAGGTTCGATTACGACGTTCGGACACACCATTACGCTGTGGTGTTCCAGGCGGTGTTAATTGTGAAACAATTCCACACTGTCTTAAGTGACTGCCAAACTCATAACTCAGATATTCTCCTCCTCGATCAGATCGTAGGAATTTAATCTTCTTGTTACGATGATTCTCAACTTCACTCTGAAATTGTTTGAACTTTTCAAATGTTTCAGACTTGTGTTTCATTAAGTAAATATACCCATATCTACTTAAGTCATCAGTGAAGGTGAGAAAGTAACGATAACCACCGCGCGCCTCAATACTCATCGGACCGCACACATCAGTATGTATGATTTCCAATAAGTCACTTGCCCGTTCCATTATTCCAGAGAACGGCGTTTTAGTCATCTTGCCCATGAGGCATGGCTCACATGTGTCAAGTGATTCAAAATCAAGTGACTCCAAAAGTCCATCAGCATGGAGCTTCCTCATGCGTTTTACGCCAATATGACCTAAACGGCAGTGCCACAAGAAAGTGGTATTATCATTATCAATTCTACATCTTTTGGCATCAATGTTATGAACATGTGTATCATTACTATCGAGATTCAATAAGAATAAACCCCTCACATCGGGTGCATGACCATAAAAGATATTACTCATATAAATAGAACAACCATTATTCTCTGATTTAAATGAGTAACCGTCTCGCAATAAACAAGATCCAGATATAATGTTCATGCTTAACGCAGGCACCAAATAACACTTATTTAGGTTCATCACTAATCCCGACGGTAATCGAAGAGCGAGCGTGCCGACGGCGATCACATCAACCTTGGAACCATTTCCCACGCGCATCGTCACTTCGTCCTTTGCCAGCCTCCGTCTATTCCGCAGTTCCTGTTTTGAGTTGCAAATATGAGCAACCGCACCGGTATCAAATACCCAGGCACTACAACGAGAGTTGGTAAGGTACACATCAATAACATGTATATCATATATACCTTGTTTGTTGTTGGCCGCCTTCTTGTCAGCCAAATACTTGGGGCAATTCCGCTTCCAGTGTCCAGTTCCCTTGCAATGAAAACACACAGTTTCTGGTTTGGGTCCAGCCTTGGGTTTCTTCACGAGAGGAGCAACTGCTTTGCCACTCTTCTTGGAGTTACCCTTCTTACCCTTGCCATTTTTCTTGAAACTAGTGGTTTTATTGACCATCAACACTTGATGCTCCTTCTGAATTTCAGACTCAGCGGCTTTCAGCATCGCAAACAGCTCGGCGACTGACTTGTTCATCCCGTGCATGTTATAGTTCAACACGAAGCTCTTGTAGCTAGGTGGCAATGATTGAAGAACTCTGTCAGTGATAGCCTCTGGCGGAAGGGGCATCCCTAACTCAGCCAGGCGGGTGGAGTACCCAGACATTCTGAGCACGTGATCACTGATAGACCCGTTCTCCTCCATCTTGCAAGCATAGAACTTATCGGAGATCTCATATCTCTCGATCCGGGCATTCTTCTGAAAGATAAACTTCAACTCCTGGAACATCTCATATGCTCCATGACGTTCAAAACGTCTTTGAAGTCCCGGTTCTAAGCCATACAACATTGCACATTGAACTATTGAGTAATCATCAGAACGAGCCTGCCAGGCGTTCACAACGTCTAGAGACTCAACTGGAGCGGGTGGATCACCAAGCGGTGCATCAAGGACATAAACCTTCTGGGAAGCCGTAAGGATAATCCTTAGATTACGGGCCCAGTCCACAAAGTTACTTCCATCATCTTTCAACTTAGCTTTCTCTAGGAACGCATTAAAATTCAGGGGTGCTACTGCGCGAGCCATGATCTACACCATAAATATAGCAAAGACAACTTAGACTATTGTTCTTAGATAATGAGTTTAGTTAATCATATTTAAAAAAAACTCCCACTCAAATTGACATCCCTCCGATCATTCGAGTGTAACATGATCCAAATCCACCAACTCAAGTCCGATCATCACGTGAGTTGAGGTGGTTTCAATGGTGAACATCTTCATGTTGATCATATCTACTATATGACTCATGTTCGACCTTTCGGTCTCTTGTGTTCCGAGGCCATGTCTGTACATGCTAGGCTCGTCAAGTTTAACCCGAGTGTTCCGCACGTGCAACATGGCTTGCACCCGTTGTATGCGAACGTAGAGTCTATCACACCCGATCATCACGGCGTGTCTCGAAACGACGAACTTTCGCAACGGTGCACACTTGGGGAGAACACAATTTATCTTGAAATTTAAGTGAGGGATCACCTTATAATGCTACCGTCGTCCTAAGCAAAATAAGATGCATAAAAAGGATTAACATCACATGCAAATCATAAGTGACATGATATGGCCATGAACTTGTGCTTTTGATCTCCATCTCCAAAGCACCGGCATGATCTCCATCGTCACCGGCATGACACCATGATCTCCATCATCTTGATCTCCATCAACGTGTCGCCATAAGGTTGTCGCGCTGACTGTTGCTTCCACGACTATAGCTAACGTTTAGCGATAAAGTAAAGCATTACATAGCGCTTAATGATTGACACGCAGGTCATACAATAATTAAAGACAACTCTATGGCTCCTGCCAGTTGCCGTATTCATCGACATGCAAGTCGTGATATTCTATACAAAACATGATCATCTCATACATCACATATATCTCATCATGTAATTGGCCATATCACATCACAACATACCCTGCAAAAACAAGTTAGACGTCCTCTAATTGTTGTTGCAAATTTTACGTGGCTGCTACGGGTTTGCAAGAACCGTTCTTACCTACGCAAAACCACAACGTGGTGTAGTGATTGCTTTTTGATCTTCTAAAAGAACCCTCTTCATTGAACCGATTCAACTAAAGTGAGAGAGACAGACACCCGCCAGTCACCTTTATGCAACAAGTGCACGCAGCGGTGAAACCAGTCTCGCGTAAGCGTACGCGTAATGTCGGTCCGGGCCGCTTCATCTCACAATACCGCGGAATCAAGTATCAACTAGTAACGGCAAGCAATATGTATACATCCACGCCCACAACTCGTTTGTGTTCTACTCGAGATCTCATCTACGCATAGACCTAGCTCATGATGCCACTGTTGGGGAACGTTGCATGGGAAACAAAAATTTTCCTACGCACACATAAGATCTATCCATGGTGATGAGCATCTACGAGAGGGAGAGTGAATCTACATACCCTTGTAGATCGCTAAGCGGAAGCGTTAATAAACGCGGTTGATGTAGTCGAACGTCTTCGCGATCCAAATCGCCGAGCGTCCCGCGATCCAATCACGATCCTTCCGATCTAGTGCCGAACGGACGGCACCTCCGCGTTCAACACACGTACGGCTTGATGACGCCTTCACCTCCTCGATCCAGCGAGCGATGGTGAAGTAGTGGTTGAGTCCCAGCAGCACGACGGCGTGGTGATGGTGGTGAGGAACAATCTCTGCAGGGCTTCGCCAAGCACTACGGAGATTATGACGGAGGAACTAGAGGGCTAGGGTTGCCGGCACACGGCTTGGGAAATCCTGATGTGTCCCGTGTGCTAGCCCTGCCCCTCTATTTATATGTTGAGCCTTGGGGTCTAAACTTGGAGTAAAAGCCTCCTCCGGGTCGGTTTTGCCCGCACAAGGTCGGTTTGGCCCGCAGGGAAAGAGTCCAACTCGGATCCCTGCCGAACCGTGCACAGCCGCGCACAAGCGGTAGTACCGCTTCACACAAGCGGTAGTACCGCTTGGGCGGTAGTACCGCTTCACACAAGCGGTAGTACCGCTCCGGCGGTAGTACCGCTTCACCAAGCGGTAGTACCGCTTACGCGGCAGCAAAACTACTTTTGCACTTTCCAATACCTTGTGGGCTTTATCCCTTTGGCTCATATAAAGTGTTGCTGCACCCGAACACTTCGGTAAACATCCGGAACCCCTTCCGGTGAACTCCGGAACCCTTCCAGAGATCAAAACACTATTATCACATATATCAATCTTTACCTCCGGACTATTCCGGAGATCCTCGTCATGTCCGGGATCTTATCCGGGACTCCGAACAACTTTCGGTCACCAACATAATAACTCAATTATACTAATCGTCACCAAACGTTAAGTGTGTAGACCCTGCGGGTTCGAGAACTATGTAGACATGACCGAGACACCTCTACGGCCAATAACCAATAGCGGGACCTGGATGCCCATATTGGCTCCTACATATTCTACGAAGATCTTTATCGGTCGAACCTCTATGTCAAGGATTCAGTTAATCCCGTATGCTGTTCCCTTTGTTCTTCGGTATGTTACTTGCCCGAGATTCGATCGTCGGTATCACTATACCTAGTTCAATCTCGTTACCGGCAAGTCTCTTTACTCGTTCCGTAATACAAGATCTCGTGGCTAACACTTTAGTCACATTGCTTGCAAGGCTCATTGTGATGTTGTATTACCGAGTGGGCCCTGAGATACCTCTCCGTCATACGGAGTAACAAATCCCAGTCTTGATCCATGCCAACCCAACAGACACCCTCGGAGATACCTGTAGAGCACCTTTATAGTCACCCAGTTACGTTGCGACGTTTGATACACACAAGGTATTCCTCCGGTGTCAGTGAGTTGCATGATCTCATGGTCAAAGGAACAGATACTTGACATGCAGAAAACAATAGCAATAAACTGACACGATCAAATGCTACGTTTACAGTTTGGGTCTTGTCCATCACATCATTCTCCTAATGATGTGATCCCGTTATCAAATGACATCTCATGTCCATGGCTAGGAAACCTTAACCATCTTTGATCAACAAGCTAGTCAACTAGAGGCTTACTAGGGACACAGTGTTGTCTATGTACCCACACATGTATTTGAGTTTCCAATCAATACAATTATAGCATGGATAATAAACGATTATCATGAACAAGGAAATATAATAATAACCAATTTATTATTGCCTCTAGGGCATATTTCCAACACCCGAAGCACCACCTCCCGCCGCCGCCCCTGGCTCTGCCGCGCCTTCCGCCCCCGGCCCCTGGCTCCACCCGCCGCCGCCACCATGGCCCCGACAGCAGCAAGCAAGGGATAACGGCGAGCAGGGCCAAGGCGAGGAGCTCCAGCATGAGCTCCACGGCGAGGAGGCAGTTCATTGCCATGGCCACGAACAACAGGAGGTGAGGCACATCTGCGTTCAGGCTGCCAAGGTGGTGGCCGACGAGCTGACGCCCAAAGCTGGGATGAACCACATCAGCAATGCGTCCACCTGCAGGAGCTGGCCGCCGATCTGGTCGGGAAGCGCTCCTTCGCGGCGGCCGCAGCCGGTGATGGCAGTGCCATCTCGTCCTACCAGCCGCGGGTCCTCAAAGCCGAAGCACCGGAGGAGGCCTTGAGCGATGAGGCAGTTGTATGATTTTGATCCATTCATGATTGGTCGGAGTGCTTGCTTAACTTGAGCATTTGGGTGAGGCTTTTTGCAGCGTGTTACATAGTCAGTCCACCACATAAAGTCGTTGCTGCACAATTGGGTCGTTCAACTTCGCCATATCAGGTTGTTCAACTCCGCCGGTGCTGCTCATGGATGACCTTCAGTCAAGACTCAGGTTCAGATCTGATGCAAAATGTGCAGATCAGAGAGATAAACTCATACGTGAGCAGCTTCACTCAACACTGCAACGTGATGCTCTATGGTATTGCTATGTTTTTTTCATACAAATGATGTTTTAGTTCTTAGTTTTGGGCGAAATACAACAGCAAAAAAGGTAAGATGACGGCAAGGTCACATGAGCAATGGTGTTGCTGCTGGCCACTTTGTCATTTTTGTCGTTTTCGTACCAAGGTGGTGACAAGATGTACAGATGATGCAGCCAAACGATTTTCCAAGGTAAAAAAACAAAAGTTCAGGTCGATGTGTGTTGTTACTTCGGAAAATCCCGCGTGCACAGTCCGACGATGTTTCCGGTCTACATGAGGAAGTTCAGCCTTATCCTTTGTAAAGGTTCAATGTGTGTACCAGTTACAGGAATTCAAAAATGTGAACTCTACATTTTTGTTGCTAGACGTTCAAGTGCTCGACCCAGGAAAGTTCAATTTTTTTTGTGCGAGAGGTTCACCCTGTATTTAGAAGTTTAAAAACACAGAAGTTCAATTACGTGTAATTCGATGTATACACAAAAACATGACCGAAGTTCAATGTGAAAACAGCGAGCAGTTAAACTACTACACGAAACGCGTTTCAGATGAGAATAAAAGAATACAAAACTAAAAGACTAAAATGTTTGTTGCAAGAAGTTCACGTGCTTCTCCCTGCACGGTTCAAAATTTCTAATACGGGACGTCCGAGCTCCAATTACATATTTTAAAATGGCAAAAAATGACGTCCGACCTTCAATTACGTGTAATTCGATGTATACACAAAAACATGACAGAAGTTCACAGTGAAAACAACGAGAAGTTCAAGTACTGCAAGGAATGCGTTTCAGGTGAGAATAAAAGAATAGAAAAATAAAAGCTTAAAAGGTTTGTTGAAAGAAGCTCACGTGCTCTGCGCGGGAAAGTTTGATGTGTATAAAAAATTCAAATTATATAACGAACGGTCCAATATTTCTTAAATAAATGATTTTTAAGTAAACATCGAAGTACTTTCAAAAAAAATTGAACTTCTCTACTTTTAAAAAAATAACAGAGAAATTCGAGGCATATAAACTACTCAGATTTTTTCTCGTTACTAAATAATAAAATGAAGAAGTTCAAATTAAAACAGCAGAGAAGTTCGAAGTTTATGAAAAACTCAGATTTTTTCTCGTTACTAGAATTCTTTACTCAAAAATAGAAAACGTGAAGTTCAAATTAAAATAACACAGAAGTTCAAAGTGAAAACAGCCAGAAGTTCACGTTTTGCATGGTGTGTGTTTTCATATGAGAAAAAGGAATAAAAAGACAAAGTATACAAAAATTGTTGCTAGAAGTTCAGGTGCTCGACACGGGAAGGTTCAAAACTTCTTGTGAGTGAGGTTCACTATGTATTTCTCACCCATTCTTGTGAGTGAGAAAAATGAATAAAAAGGCAAGGTCCAATTTTTTTCTTGCGATAGGTTCAAGTTCTCGGTCGGAGAAAGTTAGAAAAATATTTTGAGAGAGGTCTGTACAAAAAGGAATATCATTTGTGTAACACCGACGAATGGGTGAGAAATTACAAACAAAAATACGCGATAGAAGTTCAACGTGAAATAGCAGGAAGTTCAACTACTACGCTAAATGAATTTCAGATGAAATTTTTTTAAACCGTCGCGAGTATGAAAAAAATGATCAAGACGGAAAAGTTGCGTGTTTACAGCAGCTTTCCATCGGTATATCACTTCCTAAATTCCGGTGAGTGGATGGAGAGCTACGAGCAAAAAATAACATGTGAAGAAACAGAGTGAAGTTCAGGTAGACGTGCTGATGAAGTTCAAGTTCCTCACGCGGTGCATTTTCGAAAACTCTGTTTCGCGATAAATGCAGAACGCGTCATCTCGCCATTTTCAAAATTACTTGAAAACGATTAGGAATCAGAGAAAACCACCTGCATGAAAAAGTTTCGCATTTTTCGTAGCTTTTCAACGGTATATTATTTGCCCCATTCCGATAAAATTTCTAGAAATTACGGCCAAAAAATATTTTTCGCCATTTTCGAAATTAACTTAAAACCATAAATAATTGGAAAAAACAATCTACATAAAAAAGTTTCGCATTTCTTCAAGCTTTCCAACGCCATATCATTTGCTTCATTCCGACAAACCGTTGAGAAAATAACGTGCAAATACGAACTCGGTACAGATTCGGCCATTTTCCAAATTACTTTTAAAGCGTTCATAGTTAGAACAAACTTTTTATATGGAAATATGCGCATTTTCTTAAGCTTTCCAACGCCATATCATATGCGTTGATAGGACTAGCCGTTTTCAAATTAACCACGAAATACGAATCTGGTTGTTCGGTTTCCAATATTCCGCCATTTTTGAAATTCCTCTTAATCCGTAGGGAATTTGGAAAAATGTTCAACATGTGAAATGAGCGGATTTGCAGAAGCTATCCAACGCCATCTCATTTGCCTCATTCCGATAAACGGTTTAGAAATAGCGTCGAAAATACTATTCACGTTTTTTTGTATTAACAAAAACGGTTTTCAAAACTGCTCTTAAACCATTTAGATTTTGACAGAAATTCAACTTAGGCCGTGACCGTCGTGTCCACAGCTTTCCAACGGTATATTGCAAGCCTCATTTGGAAATGTTACGGGAAGTTCAACCTCTCACCAAGGGAAGTTCAGGTCGAACAACTCACGCAGTAAAATTGCAACACACGCAAGTTCATCACGTCCCTAGAGCAAATCCGCCAACGAGCGAGATTCCTATTTAAAACGGGCATTTAGTTGCTAAAAACCGTTCCCAGATTACACTTACATCACATAGAACACGACTGACCAGAAAAATTCGCGCGGGGAGACACGGTTACGAAGATAGCCCGAAGGTCGGGTTCATACACAGGGAAGTTCAGGTTGTGTAACTCAGGAAGTTCAACCCGTGATCAGAATAATATTCTGATTCCGTGATCAGAATAGTGTTATTTGTTGCCATGATCACTGTGATTCCCGCGGTGATCTATCTTATGTAATCACTCTTTGCGGTGCGTTTGTTGGGATCCGATGAATTGTGGGTTTATGTTCAGATTATTCATGGAAAAGATTTGAGTCTTCTCTGAATTCTTATTTGATTCTTATTTGCATGATTGTTATAGCTTCGTAATTATCTCCGATCTATCGGTTTAGTTTGGCCAACTAGATTGGTTTATCTTCAGCGGGAGAGGTGCGTTGTAGTGGGTTCAATCTGCGGTGCTCTATATCCCAGTGACAAAGTAGGGGACAAGACACGTATTTGTATTGCTGCCACTAAGGATAAAATGATGGGGTGCATTCATATTAATTGGATTTACTTTTTCTACATCATGTCATCGTTCTCCAAGCATTACTCTATTTGTATGAACTTAATACCTAGAGAGGCAAGCATAGAAGCGCTCTCGAAGTGGAGTAATAGTAGTAGATGCAGGCAGGAGTCGATCTACTTGTTTATAGACGTGATGCCTATATACATGATCATTGTCGTGAATAAATATTTCATAAGTATGCGCTTTTCTATCAATTGCCCAATAGTAATTTGTTTACCCACCGTATGCCTTCTTCGAGAGAGAATCCTCTAGCGAACAGTATGGCCCCCGGGTCTATTCACATATATATTTTCAAACGCTCTTATTATCTTGCTGCCATTATTTACTTTTTGTTTATTTTGCAATTTATATTTATTCAACTATCATCTATACTACTCATTTGCTTGCAAATAACGAGTTCAAGGGGATTGACAATCCTCTTGCCCGCGTTGGGTGCAAGTGTTTGTTCTTTTGTGTGTAGGCGCTGAAGACGGAGGTTGTGTGATCCTCCTATTGGTTTGATAGCCTTGGTTCTCACTGAGGGAAATACTTTAATTTTGATAATTGCTTTTTAATTGAATGTATTTATCCATGAACAATACACCTAATACCTATAAACAAAACAAATCTTTTACTAAACATATTGTAGAAGCTATTACCAAAGCTCATGAAGAGAAACTTGAACTAGAAGTCTTTATACCAAGAAAATTACATGATGAATGTGAACCTACAATGAAAGTTAAAATTAAAATCAAAGATTCCGAGTGCAATTCTTTGTGTGATCTAGGAGCCAACATTTCAACCATGCCAAAAGCTTTATATGATGTCCTAGGTTTCACTAATATGAGTGAATCTTCTTTAAATTTGCACTTAACGGATTCTACAATTAAAAGCATATGGGTAGAGTGAATGATCTGTTTATTCTTACTAACAGAAGTTATGTGTCCGTGGACTTTATTGTGCTTGATATTGAATGCAATCAGTCTTGTCCAATTATACTTGGTAGAACGTTTTGGAGAACTGTAGGTGCGATAATTGTCATGAAGGAAGGTAATATAAGGTTTCAAATTACTCTAAATAAAGGTATGAAACATTTCCCTAGAGAGAAAATAAAACCTTCTTATGAATCTATTAATGAGAGCTACCTATGGCATTGGTTTGAAATATAACAATACGTGATACTATTCATTATGCCTAGCTAGGAACATTAAATAATATCGCTTGTTGGGAGGCAACCCAATATTTATCCCTTTTGCTTTTTATTTTTTTGTCAGTCAACATGACTATTCCTCTGTAGTAATTATGTTTGCATATTTTATTTTATTTTTGTGCCAAGTGAAGCCTTTGGGGTGTTGGAAAACATTGGTTTACTAGTTTATGTGCATAAATAGAAACTTTGTGTCCAAAGATTGAGTTATCACTTTATACAGGAACGTGATAAATTGCTGAAATTTTTACATGTAAGTACATAACTGAATTATGTTTTTTACGGCATTCTAATTTTTCTGATTTTTTAGAGTCACAGAAGTATAACTAAAAAATGCATCATTACATGATGTTCTGTTTTACACAGATTCTATTTTTGTTGCATAGTGTCATCTTCCTTCATTCTCATTCATCTTCGTCGTTTCTTCTTTTACTTTTCTACGTGCATCACAATGATGCAAAGACCGAGGGCTATCGTCCCTTTCTAAAAATATAGTGCATCAAGTTGCATATCATGTACAGTTTGATGTCGAAAGTTGGAAAATAAGAAAAATGATGCTAGAACTTGTCCTAGCATGCATGTATGATTTAATTCTCATCTGCGGCCATATAAGCCACTCATGTGGCGTGACAACGTGGAGTTAGACCCACAGTCAGTGACATGGCGTGGAGTCAGACCCCTAAAACTAGTACCAAATCTTTTAAATGGCCCTGAAATGCCATTACACATGACTGTTGTGCCCGACCTGTAAGTGAACGTTAGAAAGTGATAAAGATAATAAGAGCATCTCTAGCAGACCCCGTATAATGCCTCCACCCGTAAAATAACCGTCAAAATACGGATTCGCACGAAAAAAGCCGCCCGATCAGACACTGTAAACGCGTCGAATCCGTAAAAAAAATTGAGGGGTGCGGTAAAATCCACTTCCAACCCGCGAAAACACAGGTTTCCCCCTCGACCCGACGGTGTCCTTTATCTCAGAAAAGCGGTTGGCGGGAGGGACATTTCAGCCCGCGCGCGTTCCCCACCCTCTTCCGCAGCCACCCGCCATCGGTTCCGCCCGTCCGTCACCGGCAATTCCGGCCATATCTGCTGACGGAATCACGCCGCTGGGGCGCCCCTCACCCGGTTCCACCTAGCCGCTTCATCGGCTCCCCGGATCCGCCGAGACGAGCCGCCCCGAGTCGCCGTCGCCGCCCCGGGATCGACCGTCGTAGAGCCACTGCCCCGAGCCGCCGGTGAGTACTTGTGCTTGTGCTTTCGGATGCGATATGCATAGTTGGTTCATGCGGCGTTCGTATTTGTGATTTTAGATGGAATTGAGCCCTCGCGAGAGGTTTTTGCTCGAGGATTCATCCGATTCGGATGACTCGGATGTTGAGACACTGCTTGAGAATCATCGGCAGCAGATGTTGGTGATGGCCCTCGCCGTGAAGGAGCATGACGATGAGAACCGAAAGAGACGGCGAGGATAAACCGTCGGTCGTCTTTGCATTCCTCTCAATCGCCATCTCGGGAATGAGATGTTGATGCAAGACTACTCCGAGGACAATCCAACATATCCGCCGCACCTCTTCCAGAGAAGGTACCGAATGCGTCGATCCCTCTTGTAAAAATAGTGCAAGCTTGCGAGGCCAATTGTCAGCATTTTACTCAAAGAAGAAATGCCGCGAGCTTGAAGGGATTTAATGCATATCAAAAAATCTCGACAGCTATGCGGGTAATTGCATACGACATTCCGGCTGACTATGCCGATGAGTACCTTCGTATTGATGAAGATACTACAATTGAGTCAGTGCGTAGGTTTGCCAAAGTGATCATCCGTGTCTTTGGTCCTGAAAATATCTTCGGGCACCCAGCGAGGAAGACACAAAAAAGTTGATGGCATCAAGTGAGAGAAGAGGTTGGCCTGGCATGCTAGGAAGCATTGATTGTATGCATTGGACTTCGAAAAACTACCCGAAGGCATGGCAGGGAATGTATTGTGGCAAGTCTCGTGATGCAACAATTGTGCTAGAGGCCGTAGCATCCGAGGATTTATGGATTTGGCATTGCTTTTTTGGTATGCCGAGTACTCTCAATGATATCAATGTGTTGCAACGGTCTCATCTGTTTGCTAGGCTTGCTAGTGGTAATGCTCATGCTTGCAACTACACTATCAATGGGCATGAACACACAAAGGGGTACTATCTTGCATATGGTATCTACCCTTCTTGGTGCACATTTGTCAAGAGCATCAAAGAGCCCAAAACTAAGAAACAATGTGAATTTACAAGGGTACAAGAGGCAGACCGAAAAGATATTGAAATAGCATTCGGGGTTTTGCAATCTAGGTTTGCCATTGTCCGTGGTCCTGCTCGTTTTTGGGACAAGCGATCCCTGAAAAACATCATGACATGATGTGTGATTCTTCACAATATGATTCTCGAAGATGAGAGAGGCATGAACTTGGAGTTCTTCTACGACAATGTGGGTAGCCGTGTCAAACAGCTAGAGACTCTAACCGCATTAGAGCATTTCTTCAGACCTACCGGAAGATTGGAGATGCAAACACCCACTTTCAGCTTCAGGAGGATCTCATTGAGCACCATTGGCAAAGGGCTGGGCAGTAAGACATTCCATTTTTGAATTCATGTCATTTAATTCATGTGTGATTTGTATTCGGGACAAGTTTTGTTTTGAATTATTTAGTTTGCTTCGGTGATTTCAATAATTATTGTAATTTGGATGATTGTTGTATTGTAATATTGACATTTTATCTTATATTGAATTAATAATTCTGAATATATGACATATGTGTCAAATTTAGATAAAAACTCATCTGATTTGCGGGTTGGCGCGGGCTGCAGCCGAGCAGACCCCGCATAGCGGAACTGTAAAACGGAATATTCGTGGATATTCCGTTTTACCGTTCCGCTATGCGGGGTCTGCTCGACCGCCGCCCGCGCCGACCCGCAAAGCCGTTTTTCTGCGAACTGTAAACGAGTTTTGCGGGTCGACGGTATATGAATCTGCTAGAGATGCTCTAAAAATGAAGCCTAGATGGGGGGGGTGGGGTCAAACCCGGACGTCATCCGGTCGCATCGTGCTAGCCACCACACCAGATCACATTTCATATCTATAAAGGATAACTAAGCTTAATATCTTATAGCCGAACATGCTCGTGGGGTTTAAATGAGTTACTGTCAGTGCGGTCATATTTCATATGTTACTTTCTTTCTTTTTAAGAATTTCACATGTCATAAATAATAAAAATAAAACAACTTACTTTAAAAAGTTCTCATGTAATTCTAAAAAGTACTCACATATTATTTAAAAAATATTCATATAACTAAAACAATATTTCTGAGTTATAATAATGTTTTTATAATTCTAAAACGTGTACATATATTTAATACAAAAATATTCATATAGTTTAAAGCTTTTTAGATATTTAATTAAATATTCATAGAATTTGGTAAACACATTTTTAATAAAATATGCATGTAATCTATAAGAAAATGTTTATGTTATTTCTAAAAGTGTTCGTGTGTTTTATTAAAGCATGTGTGTTTGCCAAAAAAACATTTGTATATTTTAACCAAAAATAAATCGAAAAATATGTATGAAAAAAGTACCTAGTAAGCCCCAAGAATGCAATGCTCAAATGAATATTATTTAAATCATACAAACTTTTCTGTAATTATTAAATTTATTTTTAGTTACATGATATTTATATAATATAATATGTGAATGTGTTTTAAAAATATATTTTAATCATTATGTTATTATTTTAATTAAATGTATGAACACTTTTATTAAATATGTGAATTTTTCAAAAATATAAAAAATATATGAACATGAATAATCAAACTTTATTTTTAGTGTGACTGTAATTAATTGTTTTATTAATTCTAAAAAGGAAAGACGGATAACGTATGGAAAATGGGCCACACTGACTGCAACTCATTTATCCCTCGGGCATATTCCGAATAAAATATTGAGCCTCCCCTAAAAAAAAGAATAAAATATTGAGCCTAATTATCCTCAATGGACATCAAACGTGATCGGGTGGGTGGCTAGCACCGTAACGCGCGATAGTATGAGGTTGCGAGTTCAACTCCCACTGGGCATCATTTTTCATGTGAATTATCTCTATCCATTTGTATTGTTTGCTAACATATAGGGCACAGTGGTCATAGAGAGGCATAATGACGTTTCAGGGGCTTTTTGTGTGTTTGGAAAATACTAATTTAGGGAATTTTTTGCGAAAAAAGTGACGCCCTAGCCCCATCCAGTCACTGATACTGGGCCTGACGCCACACAAGTAGTCTATACAGTTGGACACTGGAACAAGTTCTGGCATGAGTTTCTCATTTTTCAACTTTCGAAACCATACTGAATATGTTGTTCAACTTCATGTACCAACAGTGAATTACTTCAAAAATATACTCCCTTCGTTCCATAATTCTTGTCGTGATTTTATTGCCATTTAAACTAAAATCACGACAATAATTATGAAAACGGAGGGAATACAAGAAATGGTTGAATTTCCATACTCTTCTATGCACAAGTTAAGAGCATCTACAGTCGGACTGGGCAAATCCGGTGCCCTACACGTCCGCGGACGCGCCCGGATATGCCCACGGATGCATCCGGATAACACCTCATATTTCGCTCCCGGCATATAGGGCCCAGTGGTCATAGAGAGGCATAATGACGTTTCAGGGGCTTTTTATGTGTTTGGAAAATACTAATTTAGGGAATTTTTTGCGAAAAAAAAGTGACGCCCTAGCCCCATCCAATCACCACACAAGTAGTCTATACAGTTGGACACTGGAACAAGTTCTGGCATGAGTTTCTCATTTTTCAACTTTCGAAACCATACTGAATATGTTGTTCAACTTCATGTACCAACAGTGAATTACTTCAAAAATATACTCCCTTCGTTCCATAATTCTTGTCGTGATTTTATTGCCATTTAAACTAAAATCACGACAATAATTATGAAAACGGAGGGAATACAAGAAATGGTTGAATTTTCATACTCTTCTATGCACAAGTTAAGAGCATCTACAGTTGGACTGGGCAAATCCGGTGCCTTACACGTCCGCGGACGCGCCCGGATATGCCCACGGATGCATCTGGATAACACCTCATATTTCGCTCCCGGCATCTACATATCTCAAATCCCGACTCTCAAATCCATGCACATCGATCACACAAGCCATTGTCGCACGTAAATAACAAATGTTGGTACAAACATAAATAGTGTTTACATAAAATTTATTTTAAGTGCACAATCAAACATTAGCTCTTTGGTTTCCATTGTGGGTCCACATATGCTCCACAAGATCATTGAGTAGCTGCGCGTGCATATGATGATCTCGAAAATTCGGATGCATCTGCAGAAAGTTCATAAGCTGAGTTGCATTTTGATCTTCTGGGATTTCAACTTGTTCTCCAGGTGCTTCAAAACTATTTGGTTTGGGCTACACCATCGCCCTCATCCTCGAGAATCATATTGTGCAAAATAACACAATATGACATGGGCTGCCACAAACTTTCTGATTCCCACGTCATTACAGTCCCATGAACAATTCCCCAACGAGTTTGAAGCACACAAAATGCCCTCTCCATATCCTTCCTAGCCCCTTCATGCATTGTTGCAAAGTGGCTCTGTTTATTGCCATGCGGTTCACATATGGTCTCACAAACACCACCCACTGAGGGTAGATGAGAACGGCAAGATAGTATCCCATGGTGTAGTCTCGGCCATTGACGGTGTAGTTGCACGACAGTGATACTCCGTTGCAAAGCCTCCTGAACACTGGAGATCGTTGAAGCAAGTTGATGTCATTGTGAGAATCCGGCATTGCAAATAAAACATGCTAAATCCATAAGTCATGTGATGCCACCGCTTCTAGTATGATGGTGGTCTCTTTTGTGCGACCTTGATACATTTCCCCCATACCTTTTGGGCAGTTCTTCCATTGCCCATGCATGCAATCAATTGATCCGAGCATTTCTGAAAACCCCCTAGCCTCTCCAATAGCCAACAACTTCTCTGTGTCCTGCGCATTTGGTTCTCTGAGATAGTCAGGTCCAAACACCTCCACCACGGCACGGACAAACTTGACAGTAGCCTTCAGGCATGTGCTCTCCCCCGTCCTAACCATCTCATCAACGGCATCTACAACAGTACCAAGTGCAAGCATCCTCAAAGCAGTCGTGCACTTCTGTTTGGCAGAGAAAGAGAGTTGACCGCAATAATCCCTTGTGATCTTGAAGTAGTGATCGTGTGCCTCCATTCCCTCCACAATGCACAGAAACAATGGTTTCCGCATGCGAAAATGGTGACGAAACCATGAATCATCCGGGAAAGTAGGCTTCGAAGCAAAGTAGTCCCTCTGTAGTAGCCGAGCTCCGGACACCCTATTCCGATTGATCACTCTTCTTCCTTCGATTGAGCGCTTGAAGTTGAGAATATGCTTCACTTGTCGGTCCATTTCCTCTTGCATGATCATGTCCGCTTCTTCGTCCGAATCCGAGGAATCAAAGAACTCATCTTGTATCATTTGATCAAGCTCCGTCGGTCCATACTCCTCGTCGGACGAAGCATCGGAATCCATTGTTTTCCCTAATAAAATCACAAAAAATCCGATCAGACAATGTGTCGAACACATCAAGCGCAAGGCGGAGTCAGAGAGTTGCCGAACGTACCACGGTGGCGTCCGGGCCGGCGGCGACGTCCCCCGCGGCGAGGACGGGAGAGAGGTCTGCTTTGCCGGAGCTGGCGGCGCAGAGGCTAGGAACGGCTGCGGAGCGCGCACGGCGACAAAGCTACGAGATGGATGGCACGGAGGAGGAAGAAAAGAGGAGAGAGCAAATAGATCCAGAAGTTCTGGGGATGGATTTGATGCAATTTACGGTGGGGTCGGGTTGTCAAGTCCAACGTGACAGACGCGTCTGGACGTCTCATATCCGTCCATATTTAGACTGAATATGAGGGGTGTCGGTCAGGCCGGACGTTTGAGGCCCATTAAATGCTACTGCCTAGGTTAAATTTTTGTGACCGATCAATAAACGGACGGCTCCGGGTATTTTTTTGTGACCGATCAATAAACGGACGGCTCCGGGTATTTGAGGGGAGTGGGGTGCCCGGCTGTAGATGCTCTTAATGTACGAGCACTTCCGGGCATGGCCAAGAAACAGAGACATCGAGCAGTCTCGTTCGTAGTCGCACTCGTACATGCCTCATCCGGTCCATGCGATGATGCTGCTAGCGAGGCTCGTCTACTACGAGCTATAGAAGTACTAGTAGAGTACTCCACACTGGCCCGTGAGCTAGACGCCTCGACCTCTGTCTTCTCCCTGCATTTTAGGGTACTCGATACCACCTGGCCCTTGTACAGGTAGTAGTAACTCTCTGCACCCCGCGTTGCTTCTGCCGATAGGCAAACCGTAGGTAGGCAGCGGAAGCCAGTACGGCAGGTAGGAAAAAAAAGAGTGGGCTATGTCTTGCAGCGGGTCTCGTTTGCTCTGCGCCTCTGCTCTGCTGCATGCGTGCCGGTCGGCCTCCGCTTACCCATTCGAGCCCCAACTCTGTTTCCTCGCCATGTCTTGTTCATCTTGCTTCGAATCTCACAGGCCGAGGTACGTGCGTTTTGTCCTGCGCGCGCGTGTTGCGACTATCCACGAGCAAGCATACCGACAGAGGTGCACTCCCTCAACGGAATATCTCACGGCGCGCGCGCACACACAAACACAACTACTATACTACTACTCCCTCATTTTTAAATATATTTTTTTGCTTGGTAATATGTGTCTCATTCATATTATAAATAAAGATTAAAATACAAGTCACATAAAGGCCGATATGACAAAACTGAAAAAATAGAAGAACATTTTTGAGTTTAACACCAACGTCCGTCACCTGCCTCCGGGACCACCACAGCAGCCACCGAAGAAAGGAATGACAAATCACCTCCTCACCCGAGCTCGACGCGGCTCCATCGCTGATATGCAGCTTTGCGGACCTTCAAGGTGGCTCACAAAAAGTGAAGCCCTTGCCGTTGAACGAATCAGACCGGGGCAACACCCCGGACACGCCTTCGAACTACAGATCTGACACCCCACCACGACTAAGACGTCGAAGGAGGAAACCATACCTGCCATCCACGAACCACAAACCGAGCACACGTTCCGTCTTCCAGATGTCGTCGATGCAGACCACAATCTGCATCCGCTCCTGGACTACCTCCCAAGCTCCGCGCCGACGTTGTAGCAAACGCCGTCGCAACGGCGGAACCCGAGGACACATGTCCACCACAAGGATGCCGCTGCCGCCACACCATCCTTGCTTGAATAGACTGGTTTCCAAATCCATCCCCAACCATAGGATCAATGGCCTCGTCAGGGAAGGATCCGAACAATCTTTATTCAACGCCGCCATCGCCGTCGCAAAAAGCCAAGACGATGAACAACCTATCAACCTAAACTACGATGACTAAAAACAATCCACACGCGTGGATCCGGCGACCGCCCTCACCACCGACGACCGAGATCGCCGACGGAGGAGAGCCGCCAGAGGACGGCGCTGGAAGATAGTCCTCTCCTGGCGGCGGCTAGGGTTCCAGCCGCCAGGGAAGAGAGGAAAAGTGAGGCCCGCACAACCGTACCGCCCTTGCTAAATATAAATCATTTTAAAGATTTCAATATGAACTATATACGAAGTAAAATGAGTAATCTACACTCTAAAATATGTCTTTATACATTCGTGTGTAGTCCGTATTAAAATCTTTTAAAAAACTTATATTTAAAAATGGATGGATACTAGACAATGTTACAGTACATATGTGACCTGTAGACTTTTTTTTTGCGAGGTATGTGACCTGTAGACTAGCACGCACTAGTATCTCTGTTGGCATGGGATTTGGATGTGAAGCAGCGTGCGCGGTGCTGAACTTTATGTGGGATTGTATAAATGTGGTGTGCACATTTGTAATAGTAATAAAAGAAGAAACCAGACCTGTCACTCAGTAGCCAAAATAATAAAGGAGCAGCCGTCACCCGCGTGTAAAGACCGTGAAGCAAACCGAAGACACTGTTGTTCATCTATCCGAGGTAGGATTCGTGATCAGCGTATCCGCAGAGAACTAAAGTTTGCAATGAATGGGGATGATACAAACGCACGGCAATGTTGGCAAGAGTTTGGATTTTGGAGCAAGGTCTAGGTGAGAGCAGAAACACCTCCCCTCCCTCCCCGCATCGTTCCCGTGAGCAACCGAAGGAAATCCTAGTGTCGCCGTCACTCCCTCCCCCACTCCCGGCTCTCCTCCCCCGCCGCTGCCCCGTGGCGTCGCCGGGCGGGAGCGACCGAGGGAAACCCTAGCGCCGCCGTCATTCCCCCCCCCCCCCACTCCCGGCTCTCCTCCCCCGTCGTCGCCCCGTGGCGCCGTCGGGCAAAGCCCGGCCGGCGTGGGTGGCGGCGGGGCCTGATTCCTCTCCTCACGCCGCGGTGGCCAGCGTGGGATGGCCATGCGTGAGGAGGCGTCGGGCTGCCACAGGGCTTGGCAGCGCGACGGTCGGCGTGCGGGGTGGCGGTCTCTTCCTCAGGCGGCAGAGTGGCGTCGTCTTGGTGCTCTGCTCAGGCGCGGCGGCTGCGTGTACTTCTCCATCGGGTGGTTTCGTGCGGGACGACAGGGATCCGATCCGCTCGTGACGTTTTGCCATTGCGCGGCGGGGTCCCAGGGCAGTATGGGCTGCGTGCGGCCGGCTCCACCATGGCCGTGGCTGGTGCAGGGGACGCCGTGGTACAGGTGGTGACTGGGCGTGCTCCAGGCAACGCTAGGGGGCCTGCTAGATCTGATCTGGCGTGGGCGGCTCCTCCGGCCGGCGCTTCGTAGACGGCGCGGGCTGTGGCGGCGTGGGTCGCTGAGGGATCACTAGAAGTGTGTGTCTAGAGGGGGGTGAATAGACTACTTGCAAGAATTAAAAACCTAACATTTTCCCAAGTTAATTGGTTGGCAGATTTTAACAATTATAGCAAGTCTAGCACACCCTACACATGCATGTCAACAAGTATGGCAGCGGAAAATAAAGACATTGCACATGGAAGTAAGGAGATGGGATAGGAAGATCAAACGCATGAGGGACACGAAGATTTTTCCCGTGGTTCCGATAGGTGGTGCTATCGTACGTCCACGTTTATTGAGTCTTCAACCCACGGAGGGTAACGGTCGCGAGAGTCCACGGAGGGCTCCACCCATAAGGGTCCACGAAGTAGCAACCTTGACTATTCCATAACGGCTTCCGTCCACGAAGGACTAGCCTCACTATGGGTAGATCTTCACGAAGTAGGCGATCTCCTTGCCCGTACAAACTTCTTGGTTCAACTCCACAACACGAAGTAGGAGGCTTCCAAGCGACACCTAACCAATCTAGGAGGCACCACCCTCCAAAAGGTAATAGGCTCGGTAATGTCGATGAACTCCTTGCTCTTGTGCTTCAAGATGATAGACTCCTCAACACACAATCACTCTCTCACATATTTGGCTTGGTAGAAGAGATTGATTTGGTGGAAAGCAACTTGGGGAGGCTAGAGATCAAGATTCATATGGATAGAGTGGAATGGCTTGATCTCAACACATGAGTAGGTGGCTCTCTCTCAGAAAATTGGATGGGGCAAGTATGGAATAGTTCTGAGTGCTTCTCTTTCGAGTGGGTGGTGGTGAAGGGGTACATATAGGCATCCCCAAAAATCCAACCGTTACACCTAAAGTGACCAACTCGGCGACACCGATGTGTGAATCTCAGTGGTACCGAAGTGACCAAAAGGTGACAACTTTTGAATCTCGGTGAGACCGATATATAATTCTCGGTGGTACCGATTAGGTGACCAACGGTCAGATTGCGCAACTCGGTGACGCCGATCCAACAAACTCGGTGGTACCGATTTTGTGAATCAAGGTAACAGAAAGTTGGCAACCCAAACTCGGTGGTACCGAAGTGGAATCGGTTGCACCGATGTGCTAGGGTTTGGCATGGGTCTGTCTGAGTTTGGGAACCGGTGGCACCGAGTGGAAATTGTTGGTTGCACCGATTTTGGATATTTGGCTTTGGACAGACTTTTGTGGAAGAGCTTGTGGGTGTTTTTGGTGACTATCTCTTGTGCACGTGGAGCATCTTGTTCACCAACAGTACCTTACCCCTTTTAATAGTATTGGCTTTCCTATGGACTCAAAGTGATTTCTCACAAAGTAAAATGTAGAGTCCTCTTGCTTGAAGCTTTGCCAATCCATTTCCTTGCATCTTGGGGTATCTCCACAATCCTTTTTGCCAACCCATCTCTCTATGGACTTTCACCTGAAATACACTAGGTAGAAATATTAGTCCAAGAAACAATGTATGTTGTCATGAATTATCAAAACCACCAAGGAAGCATGTTGTGCTTTCAATCTCCCCCTTTTTGGTAATTGATGACAACATACAATCAAAGCTTCAAATAAAGATGTGCATGGATATAATGAAGACTTTGAGAGACACATGACTTAGATTTGCTCCCCCTAAATGTGTGCAATCCCTTTAAAGGATAGTTGCTTTGGAATGCATGGACACACATATAGTGGAAGGGGTATTATGAGTCATGTGTATCTTGGCTATATGCATCAAATATATATGAATGAGATGTATCCTTGTTCACGACTTCACTCTTGCAAACAATATGTGCAAGAAGCAAGAGATCATCTTGATCAAAGATATGATGCATATACTTACCTTGAGTTCTTGAGCATTCTTGTAGTAGAAATACACTTGAGAAAACAATGTTAGGAAACACAATAGTATTCTACCAATCAAAAAGCAATAGAGCTCAATAGTACCAAGATATGGAGAACATATAGAAGATAGTATTGTTAAGATTGATATGTCTCCAAGATCATTTAGAACTTTCTTCCCTAGATATGAAATAGTAGATCATCCTCTCCCCCTGAATCTTAGCATATAGATATTGGGATTGGATAGGGTGAGAAAAGTCTAACATAAGTAGTCAAATGAAATAGTCATATTTTCTCTACCAAAGATATTTTTCTCCCCCTACTTTGGTGTTCTCCCCTTGTCTATATAAGTGTAATTTTGATATTCTCCTCTCCTCCTTGATTATATCCCCCCCTTTGCATAAGCATGTATCTTCCTCTTTTGCTTTGAAGCTTTGGTATTTCTCCCCCTTTGGCATTAATTGCCAAAAAGTTCATACACAGGGTTACATATAGGGGTCATGGAGTAAGAAGGGATCCTTGAGAACAAGGGTCATAGAATGTAGGGTTCACAGAAAAGAATGACAATTACAGAAAAGAAAAGAATGTAGGGTTCACAGAACAATCTCCCCCTTGAGTAAGATTTCTCCCCCAATTTTTTTTTAAATGAGGGATCATTGAAGAATTGAAAATATCACAATAGGATCACTAAGGAAACAAAATATTTACTAACATGAACACAGATTAGGGAAGAAATCAAATCGGTGGCTCTGAGACAAACAGGTCGGTGGAACCGAGATGTTGTTATGCAGCTCATCTGCTATATCGGTAAAACTGAGTTATTTGTATCGGAGGCTCCGAGAGCTAAACCAGAAACTTGATAGTGTTTGAGAAACTTGCAAATAAATTTAGAAAACTTGTAACAAAGTGTCAAAAGAAATTTTCGAAGGAAATGCAAAAGATTTTACAAAAAGATATCAACTAGAGAAGATTTGGGTGGTTCCAAGAAATCTTGCAAATAGAGAATGAACCACACAAGATTCTTAACTAGGTGATGGGCGGTGACTAGGTCACCTATATTAGAGTATATTGACTTAGGAGCCAAGCAAGAATACTTGATCATAGATCATACTCATCGTTAAGCTCAAAATGGGGTTACCATTTTTCGATTAAGCATTTCAATGTTTTCATATCACTTGAGGTGCTTTAAATCATGTCTTGGAGTAAAGCCTTTTCAAGGATATGAGTACATACCTTTGAGTGATGTTGATGACCTGGCTTGTAGGTGAACTTGTTGAGGATGCTCGAGGTTGATGAAGATCATCTTGAGTCGGGAGCAATCCTTCTTATTTTAGTACACTTGTCACCTACATAGGTTAGTCATGGAAGGAAGAACATGATATGACACGATACCAATTGTGAAGTACTAATTTGTGTCAAGGATATGTGTTTGTTGTCTTCTTCCTTCCATCATCAAGAGAGCTTGTGGATACTTGGTCATGACAAGATTGCTTATGATTGGAGTTGATGGCAATCTTGTGGAATGAAGTTCTTCCAAGTACCTACAAAAAGGTTAGATGCAATACAAGGGAGCATAGAATTCAATGGTATAAGATAATATGTCAAGAGTATCATGGAAGTATCAAGTTAGCTCATGCCCTTGCATTCAATCGAGTGAGACTAGATCAAGTTTGAAGCATCAATGATGTTCAACTCACTCCTCAAATAACAAAATGTTTTCTCATCAAGTGGCTTAGTAAAGATGTCGGCCAATTGCTTGTTGGTACGAACATGCTTAAGATCAATATCTCCTTTGGCAACATGATCACGAATGAAATGATGTCGAACTTGAATATGTTTAGTTCGAGAATGTTGCACAGGATTATGACCAATTTTAATAGCACTTTCATTGTCACAAAGTAATGGAACATTTTTAACATGAATTCCATAATCCTTAAGCGTTTGTGTCATCCATAGTAATTGTGCGCAACATGATCCGGCGGCAATATACTCAGCTTCGGCGGTAGATAGAGATACCGAGTTTTGTTTCTTGGAGGACCAAGACACAAGAGATCTACCCAAAAATTGACAAGTATCCGAGGTGGATTTTCTGTCAACCTTGTCGCCGGTATAGTCTGAGTCGGAATAGCCAACAAGGTTAAAAGAAGATCCCTTGGGATACCAAATGCCAAAGTTTGGTGTTTGTATCAAATATCTCACAATACGTTTCACGGCCAAAAGATGACACTCTTTAGGTGCAGCTTGATATCTAGCACACATGCAAACACTAAGCATAATATCGGGACGGGAGGCACATAGATATAGCAATGAACCAATCATAGATCGATAAACCTTTTGATCAACCGGTTCATCCTCCTTGGTAAGATCAACATGTCCACTAGTAGGCATAGGAGTTTTCATACCTTTGCACTCTTGCATGTTGAACTTCTTGATCAAGTCCTTGGTATACTTGGTTTGAGAGATGAAAGTTCCTTCTCTTGTTTGCTTGATTTGCAAACCAAGAAAGAATTTCAGCTCACACATCATGGACATCTCATACTTCTCGGACATCAACCTTCCAAATCTTTCACTAAATTGTGGGTTAGTAGATCCAAAGATAATATCATTCACATAGATTTGGCACACAAATAATTCACCATTAACTCTCTTAGTGAATAAGGTTGCGTCAATTTTACCAATTTCAAAACCTTTTTCAATGAGAAACTTCGTTAAGAATTAATACCAAGCACGTGGAGCTTGCTTAAGACCATAAAGGGCTTTACGAAGCTTGTAAACATGATTAGGTTTCTTAGGATTCACAAAACCAGGTGGTTGCTTAACATAGACCTCTTCTTCAATCTCACCATTTAAAAATGCACTTTTAATGTCCATTTGATAAAGCGTGATATCATGGTGATTAGCATAGGCAAGAAGAATGCGAATAGCTTCAAGTCTAGCTACGGGTGCATAGGTCTCACCGTAGTCCATACCTTCGACTTGCGTGTATCCTTGGGCTAGGAGACGCGCCTTGTTGCGTACAACTTGACCGTCTTCATCTTGCTTGTTCCGAAACACACATTTGGTTCCGATGATGTTGTGCTCGTCCTTGGGCTTCTCCACGAGTGTCCACACTTCGTTCCTCTCGAAGTTGTGAAGCTCTTCATGCATTGCGTTCACCCAATCCGGGTCTTCAAGAGCTTGTTCTACCTTCAAGGGTTCAATGCTAGAGATGAAAGAATAATGCTCACAAAAATTAGCTAAGCGAGTTTTAGAGCGAGTGATTCTCCCGGTTTGTATGTCACCAAGATTTGGTTTAGAGGATGGTTCTTGGTCACTCTTGCTCGAACTCGGGGTAGCTTAGGCTTGTTGGATGGTGGAGCTTCTTCTTCATCATCATCTCCTTCTTCTTCGTTGTTGTTGAAGGTGTCGTTTCCTTGAGGTGGTGGTGAAGGAGGTTGTGGTGGATGTTCATGATGTACTTCCTCCTCTTCATCTTGTCGTGTACCGCTTGTGGATGCCTCCATGTCGTGTTGAGGTTCACCTTGTCGTGAAGTAGGGGCTTCCACTTGAGTTGATGAAGTACTTTCCTTCACCTCCATGAGACGAATCTTGCCGATGGACAAATCTTGGATAGCTTCCGAAGGATCCTTATCACCTGCATCATTTGGCAATTGTTCGACTTGCAAACCATTAGACTTGTCATGGTTTTGTCACAGCAGATGTCCTAGTGCCAGGGCTTAGGTGTGAAAACATCGCTACGGCGGTTAACTCGAAGGGGTTGGACGGGACGAAAGACACAGGTTTACCCAGGTTCGCCCCTCTCGAAGGAGGTAATAGCCTACGTCCTGCTTTGAGTTGTATTGATTGGATATCGATTACAAGGGAGCGGATTCGCTAGACCTAGTGCTCGATCAATGGTTTCGTGGCCTAAGCCGCCCAGGTAACCCGCCTTTATATACACAGGTCGAGGCCCTGGGCTTACAAGAGTCCGGGCCGGGTCATACTTGATAACCGACCTCACCTCTAACTATACCTGCCTTGTCTAACAAGCCGCCACCGGCGGCTGACGCCACTGGGTTACACATCGCCTTCTGGCTCTGGGCCTCCAGGCCCATCAAGCTTATTCCAAACCTTATCGCTAAGCCGCCAACCTCATGACCCGGCCCCACCTAGGCGGGTCTCACCACGGGGTTATATCCCCAACATTAGGCCCCAGATTGATTTCAACCGGTTCATGTCAATCTTCAAGTCTTCTGGTTGGCGAATCTTGCATTCTCTGATAAATCTTCATGACCCGCCAAAAATGGGTGACGTCATCTCTGATCAATCATCATGACCCACCAAAAATGGGTGACGTCATCTCTGATCAATCTTCATGACCCTCCATGACATCATCAGGAAAATCAAAAATATTCCCCTGACGTCACAACGAATCTTTTTCATTAAAATGACCAGCCCGAGCATCGAGGCACTGATAACCCACAAGTATAGGGGATCAATTGTAGCCTTTCTCGATAAGTAAGAGTGTCGAACCCAACGAGGAGCTAAAGGTAGAACAAATATTCCCTCAAGTTCTATCGACCACCGATACAACTCTACGCGCGCTTAACGTTCGCTTTACCTAGAACAAGTATGAAACTAGAAGTACTTTGTAGGTGTGATAGGATAGGTTTGCAAGATAATAAAGAGCACGCAAATAAAAACTAGGGGCTGCTTAGATAAATAAACAAGTAAGTTAGTTTTAGTAGAGAGCTTTTTGTCACAAGAAAGTTATTTGTCCCTAGGCAATCGATAACTAGATCGGTAATCATTATTGCAATTTTATATGAGGGAGAGGCATAAGCTAACATACTTTCTCTACTTGGATCATATGCACTTATGATTGGAACTCTAGCAAGCATCCGCAACTACTAAAGATCATTAAGGTAAAACCCAACCATAGCATTATAAGGTATCAAGTCCTCTTTATTCCCATACGCAAACAACCTACTTACTCGGGTCTGTGCTTCTGTCACTCACGCCACCCACCCTAAGCGAATCATGAACATATTGCAAACCCTACAGCGGGGATCCCTCACGCTTGCGTGACACGGAGAGCACCATAGGACAGCACCAATAATAAAACATGCAACTCAAACCAATCATGATCATCAATCAACCCATAGGACAAAACGGATCTGCTCAAACATCATAGGATAGCCATACATCATTGGGAAATAATATATAGCGTTGAGCACCATGTTTAAGTAGAGATTACAGCGGGGAGAAGAGGTGTTGAACCGCTGCATAGAGGGGGAGAGAGTTGGTGATGACGGCGGCGAAGTTGTTGGTGTAGATCGCCGTCACGATGATGGCCCCGGTGGCGTTCCGGTGCCACCGGGAAAGAGGGGGAGAGAGCCCCCCTCCTTCTTCTTCTTCCTTGTCCTTCCCCCTAGATGGGAGAAGGGTTTCCCCTCTGGTCCATGGCCTCCATGGCGGCGGAGAGGCGAGAGCCCCTCCGAGATTGGATCTCTCTCTCTGTTTCCTTCTATTTCTGCCATTCCAGATTCTGGCCTTTCACCGTTTCTTAAATTCCCGGAGATCCGTAACTCCGATTGGGCTGAAATTTTAACACGATTTTTATCCAGATATTAGCTTTCGGCGAAAGAAGGGCACCAACCGCCTTACGGGGTGACCACAAGGGTCCAGGGCGCGCCCCTATGGCTTGTGGGCCCCTCGGGCATCGTCTCGCGTTGATTCTTTTTCCCAAAAATCACATATATTCCAAAAAAATCTCCGTAAGTTTTTATCGCGTTTGGACTTCGTTTGGTATGGATATTCTGCGAAACAAAAAACATGCAACAAACAGGAACTGGCACTGGGCACTGGATCAATATGTTAGTCCCAAAAATAGTATAAAAAGTTGCCAAAAGTATATGAAAGTTGTAGAATATTGGCATGAAACAATCAAAAATTATAGATACGACGGAGACGTATCAGCATCCCCAAGCTTAATTCCTGCTCATCCTCGAGCAGGTAAATGATAGAAAAGACAATTTTTGATGTGGAATGCTACCTAGCATAATCTTGATCATATAATCTAATCATGGCATGAATATTAAGACACGAGTGATTCAAAGCAATAGTCTATCATTTGATATTAAGACAATAATACTTCAAGCATACTAATAAAGCAATCATGTCTTCTCAAAATATCATGGCTAAAAGAAAGTTATCCCTACAAAATCATATAGTCTGGCTATGCTCCATCTTCATCACACAAAGTATTAAATCATGCACAACCCCGGTTTTAGCCAAGCAATTGTTTCATACTTTAGTATTCTCAAACTTTTTCAACTTTCACGCAATACATGAGCGTGAGCCATGGATATAGCACTATATAATCCTTAATAAGTGCAAAAAGAAGGAGATAGTCTCACATCAACTAGGCGTATCAACGGGCTATGGAGATGCCCATCAATAGATATCAACGTGAGTGAGTAGGGATTGCCATGCAACGGATGCACTAGAGCTATAAGTGTATGAAAGCTCAAAAGAAACTAAGTGGGTGTGCATCCAACTTGCTTGCTCACGAAGACCTAGGGCAATTTGAGGAAGCCCATCATTGGAATATGCAAGCCAAGTTCTATAATGAAAAATTCCCACTAGTATATGAAAGTGACAATATAGGAGACTCTCTATCATGAAGATCATGGTGCTACTTTGAAGCAGAAGTGTGGAAAAAGGAATAGTAGCATTGCCCCTTCTCTCTTTTCTCTCATTTTTTTGGTGGGCTTCTTTGGCCTCTTTTTTTATTTGGGCTTCTTTGGCCTCTTTTATTTATTTGTAAAGTCTGGAGACTCATCCCAACTTGTGAGGGGATCATAGCTTCCATCATCCTTTCCTCACATGGGACAATGCTCTAATAATGATGATCATCACACTTTTATTTACTTACAACTCAAGAATTACAACTCGATACCAGAACAAAATATGACTCTATATGAATGCCTCCGGCAGTGTACCGGGATGTGCAATGATCTAGCGTAGCAATGACATCAAAAAAACGGACAAGCCATGAAAACATCATGCTAGCTATCTTACGATCATGAAAAGCAATATGACAATGATGGTGCGTGTCATAATAAACGGAACGGTGGAAGTTGCATGGCAATATATCTCGGAATGGCTATGGAAATGCCATAATAGGTAGGTATGGTGGCTGTTTTGAGGAAGGTGGGTTTAATACACCGGCGAAAGTTGTGCGGTACTAGAGAGGCTAGCAAAGGTGGAAGGGTGAGAGTGCGTATAATCCATGGACTCAACATTAGTCATAAAGAACTCACATACTTATTGCAAAAATTTATTAGTCATCGAAACAAAGTACTACACGCATGCTCCTAGGGGAAGGGTTGGTAGGAGTTAACCATCGCGCGATCCCGACCTCCACACAAAGGATGACAATCAATAAATAAATCATGCTCCGACTTCTTCACATAACGGTTCACCGTACGTGCATGCTACGGGAATCACAAACTTTAACACAAATATTTCTACCAATCCACAATTACTCACTAGCATGACTCTAATATCACTATCTTTATATCGCAAAACTATTCCAAGGAATCAAACATATCATAATCAGTGATCTACAAGTTTTATGTAGGATTTTATGACTAACCATGTGAATGACCAACTCCTGTTAACTCTCTAAATAGATATAAGTGAAGCATGAGAGTTTAATTCTTTCTACAAAAGATATGCCCACGCTCTAACAAATATAAGTGAAGCAAAAGAGCATTCTACAAATGGCGGTTTTCTATGTGTAGAGAAAAAGCCAATCCAAACTTCAAATGATATAAGTGAAGCACATGAAGCATTCTATAAAGCCATACTCAAAAGATATAAGTGAGGTGCAAAGAGCCTTCTATAACTCAACCAAGGACTTTCTCATACCAGCATGGTGCATTATTAAAATAAAAATAAAAAGCACACGACGCTCCAAGATTTACGCATATCATGTGACGAATAAAAATATTGCTCCAAGTAAAATTACCGATGGTTGTTAGAAGAAAGAGGGGATGCCTTCCGGGGCATCCCCAAGCTTAGTTTCTTCGGAGTCCTTGAATATTACCTTGGGTTGCCTCGTGCATCCCCAATCTTAGTCTCTTTCCACTCCTTATTCCTTCATCCATCGTGATCTCACCCAAAACTTGAAAACTTCAATCACACAAAACTTAACAAAACCCTCGTGAGATCCGTTAGTATAATAAAGTAAATCACCACTTTAAGTACTGTTGTGAACTCATTCCAAATTCATATTAGCATTATATCTACTGTAGTCCAACTTCACCATGGTTCATTCCCCCCGATACTACCCATAGATCCATCAAAATAAGAGAACAATGCATAGAAAACAGAATCTGTCAAAAATAGAACAGTCTGTAGTAATCTGAACATCTACCATACTTCTGTAACTCCAAAAAATCTGAAAAATTAGAAAAAAATTAAAAATTTTGCATAGCAGTACTGTGTAAAAATTTCAGAAACTTTTGACATTCCAGTAAAAAATGTAAATTCACGCACTACAGCCAAAGTTTCTGTTTTTGCACTGCACACACCAAACAAGCAATCTAATCATCCTAAAGGCAAATCTTGGCACATTATTTTTATAATACAAGGGATTTATACAAGGGGATAATTATTTTTTTTGAAAAGTTTCTGTAATTTAAGATTCACAAAGTTTCCGTGAGCATGAACAAAGTTCAAGGAGCTCCCCCACTTCAACGGTGCTCGTCTTTCTTACTTTCACTTCCCTTTTTGAAAAGTTTTAGGTTCCCCACTTTATTTTTTTGTTTTTAAACTATATAAAAGCACACAACAGAATAAAATGACTCTCTAAAACTTCCGGGTTATCTCCCTGGCAGCGCTTTCTTTAAAGCCATTAAGCTAGGCATAAAGTGCTCAAGTAATTGATCCACCCGGATCCCAAGGTATATCAAAGCCAATTTTAATTAACAATGATTTGTAATTTAGTAGTGAGCACAAATTAACATATATCATGCAACAACGAAGTCTAACTCTCTTCCTATGCATTGGCATATCATAAAAGAACAATTCATGCACATCAAATAAAGGCCAATACATAGCATAATCAGTTTCTTGCAATTTTATCATATTGGAAACATAGAGAGGTGGAGATGTAGTTCCTCTCTCATAATAATTGCAAGTAGGAGCAGCAAGTACATGCATATTATATCTATCAAAATCATCATGTGTAAGAGTAAAAGGCAACCCATCTATATAATCCTTAATAAGTGCAAACTTCTTCGATATAGTGTAGTTGGGAGAATTCAAAAAGATAATAGGACTATCATGTGTGGGTGCAATAGCAACAATTTCACGTTTAACATAAGGAACTGTAGCAAGTTCATCTCCATAAGCATCATTCATATTGGCATCATGGCCACAAGCATAGCAAGCATCAAGTTCATCAAAAAGGGATATTTAAAATGAATCCAAGGGATCATAGCAATTATCATAGCATTCATCCTTCGGTAAGAACGAAGGGAAATTAAACAATGTATGAGTAGAAGAGTTACTCTCATTAGAAGGTGGGCACGGGTAGCTAATCCGCTCTTCCTCCTTTTGTTCTTCGCTCTCCTCCTCATCTTTTTCATCCAATGAGCTCACAGTGTCATAAATTTCTTCTTCCATAGATTCCTGCAAAATATTAGTCTCTTCTTGGATAGCGGAGACTTTCTCAATAAATTGATCAATATGGGCATTATATTCATAATTGGCATAACAATAACGAAGCATAGCCAAATTTTGAGATCGGTGAACAACATCATCATAATCTTCATACTTTTCAAACAAAGCTTCAATTTCATAAGCACCCTTAAAAGCAACAAACTCTTCTATTTGTTCCACATCATAGTAATCATATATACAATTAGCATAAGAAGCCAAGGTTTCATTATCATTAAATTTACTTGAAAAGGGAAAGTGTTTAGCCTTCATCCTAGAGCAACAAGTAATATCATATCTCAAGCATAGATTCCAAGTATACCATTTCAACATATGAATTTGATCCCATAACAGTTTCCCTTTTTGAGTCAAGCGATAATCCCTAAAGTATTCACGTTGATCCAATGTGTATCCCATTATCAAGTTGAATGGGGTTTTCTCAGGATTATCAAAGTAGTGCATAATATTTTCCACATAACGAGCATCGAGGATTTTAGGAGGTTCCCCATCTCCATGAGTAGCAAGTACACCTAATTTTTTTGGTATTTCATGTTCCATATCCATAGCTAAAGATAGAGAACAACTTAGAACAACAAATAAAATCTACTTAGTGATAAAGCAAACAAGCACACACGAGAATATTCACCCCACGCTATTGCTCCCCGGCAACGGCGCCAGAAAAAGGTCTTGATAACCCACAAATATAGGGGATAAATTGTAGCCTTTCTCGATAAGTAAGAGTGTCGAACCCAACGAGGAGCTAAAGGTAGAACAAATATTCCCTCAAGTTCTATCGACCACCGATACAACTCTACGCACGCTTAATGTTCGCTTTACCTAGAACAAGTATGAAACTAGAAGTACTTTGTAGGTGTGATAGGATAGGTTTGCAAGATAATAAAGAGCACGCAAATAAAAACTAGGGGCTGCTTAGATAAAGAAACAAGTAAGTTAGTTTTAGTAGAGAGCTTTTTGTCACAAGAAAGTTATTTGTCCCTAGGCAATCGATAACTAGATCGGTAATCATTATTGCAATTTTATATGAGGGAGAGGCATAAGCTAACATACTTTCTCTACTTGGATCATATGCACTTATGATTGGAACTCTAGCAAGCATCCGCAACTACTAAAGATCATTAAGGTAAAACCCAACCATAGCATTATAAGGTATCAAGTCCTCTTTATTCCCATACGCAAACAACCTACTTACTCGGGTCTGTGCTTCTGTCACTCACGCCACCCACCATAAGCGAATCATGAACATATTGCAAACCCTACAGCGGGGATCCCTCACGCTTGCGCGACACGGAGAGCACCATAGGACAGCACCAATAATAAAACATGCAACTCAAACCAATCATGATCATCAATCAACCCATAGGACAAAACGGATCTACCCAAACATCATAGGATAGCCATACATCATTGGCATATAATATATAGCGTTGAGCACCATGTTTAAGTAGAGATTACAGCGGGGAGAAGAGGTGTTGAACCGCTGCATAGAGGGGGAGAGAGTTGGTGATGACGGCGGCGAAGTTGTTGGTGTAGATCGTTGTCACGATGATGGCCCCGACGGCGTTCCGGTGCCACCGGGAGAGAGGGGGAGAGAGCCCCCCTCCTTCTTCTTATTCCTTGTCCTTCCCCCTAGATGGGAGAAGGGTTTCCCCTCTGGTCCATGGCCTCCATGGCGGCGGAGGGGCGAGAGCCCCTCCGAGATTGGATCTCTCTCTCTCTCTGTTTCCTTCTGTTTCTGCCGTTCCAGATTCTGGCCTTTCACCGTTTCTTAAATTCCCGGAGATCCGTAACTCCGATTGGGCTGAAGTTTTAACACGATTTTTATTCGGATATTAGCTTTCTTGCGGCGAAAGAAGGGCACCAACCGCCTTACGGGGTGACCACAAGGGTCCAGGGCGCGCCCCTATGGCTTGTTGGCCCCTCGGGCATCGTCTCGTGTTGATTCTTTTTCCCAAAAATCACATATATTCCAAAAAAAAATCTCTGTAGGTTTTTATTGCATTTGGACTTCGTTTGGTATGGATATTCTGCGAAACAAAAAACATGCAACAAACAGGAACTGGCACTGGGCACTGGATCAATATGTTAGTCCCAAAAATAGTATAAAAAGTTGCCAAAAGTATATGAAAGTTGTAGAATATTGGCATGAAACAATCAAAAATTACAGATACGACGGAGACGTATCAGGCACTTTCTTGGTCAATCGTCATCGTGTCTCCTCGATGCCCGCACCAGACTGTTGCTATTCTATCACCTCCTCATAAATACGCGCGGGGGGGCCCGATCATTTTCACTTTCTCCCGCTGCCGTCTTCTTCTTCTTCCTCGTGACGCCCGCGCCGTCGAAGCTCGCCGCGCCGTCCGGGCCTCGCCGTCGTCTCCGACACTGGCCGCTGCATCACCCTGATTACGTCCAGAGCACTCCCGCATTCGCCCGCATCTTCAAGGTTCCATCTTCGCCCCTTGCCTAGATCTGCACTAGCTTTATAGATTTCCCCCGAGTTCATCGGGTTTTCTTCGTGTTCATCACCGCCCATCGGAGCATGCTTCGTAGATCAGAGAAAGAACACTTCTTTAGGCTTTATAATGCTGCTCGAATCATGCGGCCATCCGCTCAATAGGCATGCCATGCTCATTATAAATTTCTGGCTCACTCTAATCCCTATAGGAACTGCCTGTTCTTCCACTCGTTTTTAGGGTTAGTAATATTTTTCTCTTTTATCTCGCCCATAGATCTTGATTCGGTAGCTATGGCTGTTGAAATCTGTTTTTCCACACTTAGCAATTTTTCCAATACTCACTGGCAAACTTGACCCGCCGTCGTACTGCCGGCTCACGTTGTCATATTGCGGCCCGCTTCGGCGGCTCATAATTTTATACTGACCCGCCAAATACCGTCACCATTTTTAGAATCACAACTGTCTTGGTCATAATACGTTTTTAACCCGCCATATATTCATGCCCTTCCGCAGTCTTTTAAGCCGCCACCATGTCTAAAGTCCCAGCTTCCTGCAACTAGGCAAGGTCCGGGGTGACTGAGGAATCACTCAAGGATTTTGTCACCATGGGAGTTTTGCCGGCTCAGGATGTTATCCACTGGCGGGTTCCGGGCAATGAAACCACTCCTAAGCCCGAGGATGGGGAAATTATTGTGTTCACACACCATATTCTCCGCGGTTTTTCTCCACCCGGGTCTAAATTTTTCTGAGACGCCTTACACTCATTCAACCTGCACCCTCAAGACATTGGCCCCAACTCTGTCACCAACATGTGTCAGTTCCAAACCCTTTGTGAAGCTTATCTGCAAGAAGAGCCGTCTGTTGACCTCTTCAAGGAGTATTTCTATATCAACTACCAAACAGAAATGGCGGATGGATTAAGTCTTGAACTTAGAGGTGTCACTCTTCAAATACGAAGGGATGTACTCTTTCCAGCGGCAACTCTGCCAAGTCATCCCAAAGAATGGAATAAAACTTGGTTTTATTGCAAAGACACTTCCCCAGAAGGAGAGAATCCACTGCCGGGTTATCGCCCTTACCGGCTCAGCACTGACACGGAACTCCCAGACCGTATGTCCGCTGCAAAGCGCGCCCAATATGGCCCAACCTTCTCGAAAATAAGGGCCATGTTAGCCAACGGGTTAACAGGTGTTGATCTGACCCACTGCTGGGTTTCCTGGAGGATTCTGCCGTTGAGCCGCCGCAGCGCTTTAATATGCCAATATACCGGTGAAGTGAACGACCCTCAACGCTTCAACCAGACTCCCTTGACAGACCAAGATCTCAATACAATTGTCAAGTCCTTGCTGGGAGAGCCTCAAGCCACCTGCAACAAGACGGGTTTGAGTCCCTTTTATGCACTTAACCCAGCTCCAGATGTGAGTCTTTCCATCCTAACCCTGATCCATTCTTTTAATGTTGTACTTCATATATTTTATTAACCTTTCTGCCAATGCATTTTATCATATGTAGGCCGGCTCTTCCTTCTGGAACAAAAGGTTACCCACTTCCCTCAAGAAGAAGAGCAAAGTCCCCAAGGCGACCAAAGCTAAGGCGCCGGTTCGTAAGAAGAAGCAAACAACCGAAGAACTATTCGATCTGGATGACTCAAAGGTAGAACTTGACTCCCTTGGCCGTCTTTTCATACAACTTATTGACGCCGATTCTTCTCAGGAAGAAGCAGAAACAAGCCATGCTGATGTTGCAGAGGTAACCATTATCTCCTCTGACTCGGAACTTTTACCAGTAAAGAGAATACGGCGGGCTGTACGGAAGGTAAAATGTTCTCGCCCTTTTGCTCACTTGGATCCCAACTTTCTTTTAAAGAAGCAGCAAGATGACATCAGATGTCAGACCCGGAGCACCGGCTCTGAAGATCTTTTAGCCGGCTTACCAAATGATCCGGCTCCTCGGAAACGGTGCACTGAAGTACTTCCTTGCCTTGAATTTATTTCTTCTGTATGCTAATCTTGTGTTGTAGCTTACTTGTATTTGATAATGCTAACTTTCTAGGACTCGCCTCCTTCTTCCGGCGACTCAACCGCCTCAAAGTTGCCTCCTCTTATTATCAACCCGGGGTAAGTATTTTTATATCCTACTCCTTGCGTTAATAGTCTATCCTTGCTTATTGACGTGTAACTTCACCTTTGCTCATAGGGCTCAAGCCAAACGGAGGAAGGTAGGCGGGTCAACCGCTACTCCTGATGTTCCAGAGTCGGAAAACCCAAAGCCTAACACCCCTGAAGCTTACATTGAGCCTTCTGAAGCTGACAAAGACGCCCATGAAAAGGCTCCTCAGCATAATGAGCCGGCTGATATGGATGTTGAGGCTCCTGAAGCCTATCCAGAAACTGATCCTAAGCCGCCCAGCCCCCAGCCGACAACTGAAAACGTGGCTTCTCATGAAGAAGTTACTGTTACCGGGGCGGCTTATAAATCTCCAACTCCCACCAATGTACTATCAAAACATACCAATGAAGACGAGGCGGCTCCTCCTAAGGAAGAAAAGACTCAATTTGATCTTCCTAACTTAGAAAAATTTACTGTCGACGAGTTACACTCTGGCTATCTGAGCCGTCTCTCTGCAAGCCGGGACATGGAGGCCAACTTGGTTGGCATGATGAAAAAAAATACGAGGTACTCCACTTCCCTTGCCTTTCCATACATATACTTATGTAGCCCCCAAGAGCCGGTTTACCTCTCAAAAGGTCAGCCAGGTCTTCAATCACTTGCAATCTTTCGATGAATCTCCATGTAGCCCCCAAGGGCCGGGTCATTATGTAAGTAATGAGCCAGCACTCAATCATAGAATAAGAGCCGACTTTAACCCCCAAGGGCCGGGTTATTATGTAAGTAATGAGCCGGCACTCAATCATAGAATAAGAGCCAACTATAGCCCCAAGGGCCGGATTATTATACCAATAATGACCCGGGACCTTTATAAACCTGATCCTTAGACTTGTAGAGCAACGTGTAGCCCCCAAGGGTCAGGTTATCTTCATGAAGATGATCCGGGTCTTATGTGCCTTGTAAATATAAGAAAGAACTGAGACACATTAGCCCCCAAGTGTCAAGTATATTGCTTGCAATCTGCTTGGGACTTGTAATGATTCTGCCAAACTTCTAAAAACCGGTATGAGCCGGACAGGCGGCTTAAAACTGACAATCCTGCCTTGTTATGACTTGTCTTGTGCAGGAATCTTTAAATGCCGCTGAATCTAACGTGTCGGACCTTAAGAAGAGTCTGGCACTGCAACAAGAAGGCCGAGCGGAAGCCAACGCCAAGTATCAGATCGCTTTGACTGAGCTGGATGTAATCAAGGCTGAGCTCAAAACACTCAAGAAATCTGCTGAAACGAGCCAAGCCGCCCTGACCAAGCGCGCAGAAGACGTAGAAGGCCGTCTTAAAACGGTGACTGAAGAGCTGACCGGCCTGAAGCGGCACATAAGCCGGATGACCGAAGCCGTCTTTGGTAAGTATTTGTTGACTTGTAATTACGCTTGACATGATCCTACGGAAACCCGCCCAGCGACTTACAATCTCAATCTCTTTTGCAGGCCAACGAACCCGCCAACTTCCGGATGACAGCCTGATGAAGTTGAAGGCTTTATATTCGCTTACTGAACAGTTGTATGCCGGATCCCTTTTCACCATTAAGGCTGTTATGACTGAGAGGGGCGTTCCAAAGTTTACGAAGGGTGTGCTAAAAGTCCTCTCTACCATCCCAAAGCAGATAGAAGAGTTGAAGAGATCAGCCGCCCATAAGGGCTCAATGGCTGCTTTGAGCCGGTCACTCGCGTATGCACCCGAGCTTAACCCGGCCGAGATGATGGATGGTTTTCCTTAGCTGAAAGATGACGGCTCGCAGTTCACTCAAGAGGACTATGCCCGTTGCATGAAGGCATCCCGAATATTGGCAAGCCGGCTGGCCGCAGATGCCGACATGTCGTCCTATCAGGCGGCTTACTCTGAGGATAATAAGAGAGTTCGAGGGGCCACCTTTGAAGCAAAAAGTCTGATTCCTCAACGCCGTAAGCACCTCTTTGCTCATGATGTTGACCCATCTCCAATCATGCATGACGAAGCCGAATTTGAGGCCTTAACAAACTACAACTGGGATGTGGACAACCTTCAGATCCAGGAGACCGAAGACCCGGTGCAGGATGATCCGGCTATGAGCTAAATGAAGAGTTGGCTTCATGTGAAGGTAACCCGGTCCTGTTAATATGTCGGGTTATATTTTGCTGCAAAAAACTTAAGTCCGCAGATTTTCGGCTCCTTGACAGCCTTGTAATAGCAGTAGAAAACACTTAATCGCCTGCTCTTGTGCCTTCGTGCACCTTTAAACATCTTTTAGTCCATACGCCGGCGTCTTAAATGCCTTGATATAATCATCTGACTGTATTGACTCGTCCGGCGGGTTATATTCCATGATTAACGCTAAGTCGGAGTTGCCGAAAAACTTAGAATTTCATCATAAAAATTCCTGCAAGAAACAAGTTATATACTTGTGCATATCTCTTGCCTTATGAGCCGGCTTTAAAGGCACAGCAAGACAGGAGAACTTTAGTTTTTTGAAGAAATTTTTTTGTATTACTTCAGAAGAAGCTAGGCATAAAAGCCTAAAACCTCGTAAGCCGGATCTCACGTGACATAAATCCGTCGTTTAAACCTTAGCAAGTTCAGGGTCTTTAAAAGATTGACATTGCTAAGAGTTCGAACGGGCCACATAGCGGAGAGACTACAGCAGACAAGGCGAGTTTATCCTAGCTCACTGTAAGCCGGCTCTCTCGTGACAAAAGCCGCCGTTTAAACCTTGACAAGTTCAGGGTCTTTTGCTACTTCTTGAGCTTGCGTTGGTTTTTCCCTTGAAGAGGAAAGGGTGATGCAGCAAAGTAGAGATAAGTATTTCCCTCAGTTTTGAGAACCAAGGTATCAATCCAGTAGGAGGTACAAGCAAGGCCCCAATCTATGCACCTGCACAAACAATCAAACACTTGCACCCAACGCTATAAAGGGGTTGTCAATCCCTTCACGGTCACTTGCAAGGATGAGATCTGATAGAGATAGATATAAAAGATTACTAAAAGTAAAAGTAAATAAAAGTAAATAAAATTACAGCAAGGTATTTTTGGTATTTTTTGGTTTATAGATCTGAAAATATATAATGGAAAATAGACCCGGGGGCCATAGGTTTCACTAGAGGCTTCTCTCTTGAAGGAAAATAATACGTTGGGTGAACAAATTACTGTCGAGCAATTGATAGAAAAGCGCAAAGTTATGACGATATCCAAGGCTATGATTATGCATATAGGCATCACGTCCGTGTCAAGTAGACTGAAACGATTCTGCATCTACTACTATTACTCCACACATCGACCGACTCCTGCCTGCATCTAGAGTATTAAGTTCATAAAGAACAGAGTAACGCCTTAAGTAAGATGACATGATGTAGAGGGATAAACTCAAGCAATATGATGAAAACCCCACCTTTTTATCCTTGATGGCAACAATACAAATACGTGCCTCGCTACCCCTACTTTGTCACTGGGTGAGTGTCGGTGTCAAAACCGGCGGATCTCGGGTAGGGGGTCCCGAGCTGTGAGACTAGGGTCGATGGTAACAAAGGGATGAAGGAGACGATGTTTACCCAGGTTCGGGCCCTCCTATGGAGGTAAAACCCTACGTCCTGCTCGATTATATTGATGGTATGAAGGTTACAGAGTTGATCTACCTCGAGATCGACTAGCTAAAACCCTTGATGAGTTTCTCTGTCGTATGATCTAAAACCCTCTGGCTTATATAGACACCAGGGGTCATTAGGGTTACATATGGTCGGTTACCCACCGGAGGGAAAAAACATGCCTAAACTACCATCTTCAACTTGACGGACACGCCACGGCTCCTGAGGTCTCCTCCTTGGTGACAAGGCCATCGATCAATCTCACCTCCGCGAGCGGCCCATTAGCCCGACCTATGAGAAATAGGTCGGCAGTCCGAGGACCCCTTAATCCCGGACTCCCTCGGTAGCCCCCGGACTAGCCTCCAACGCCGAGGTATATCCAGAAAATATTACGTGTCGAAGTCTTCGGCTTGCGAGGCGAGTCCCTCAACCTCTTCTGGCTTGGCAACCATCCCGTCATCGGAGAGTCCTCGATTGCTGAGAACTCGCGGGACCCAATATAATAACCTTCAGCGCTTCTCGATCCTTGTGCGCCGAGGGGAGACGAGCGGCCCGACAGCTTTTTACAAGACTACCCCTCCCACAAGGGAGGCACCACTTATTTAAACAAGTTAAATTGCGGTCCGGGTCACAACTTCCTCTTCTTCCCCGTTTTGAGAAAAACTTCAAGAGAGAGACCATCACAAAATCATGGCGAGCGCCCCCAGCTCTTCCTCATGCCCTTACGGCTCCCGTCCTGGGGATTGGACGAGCTGCTTTGTATCCCTCCTCCGGTTGCGTGACCTCGAGACCCAAGGGTATTTTCCTTCATCAGATCTGGCGGCAACTCGCGCCGGCTTGACTTCCTTTGACGGCGAAGCTTTCGCGGAGAACTTCCCCAATCCTAACCAGGGCGAGCGGGTATGCTTTGTGCCCTTCCTCTTACGAGGCCTAGTGTTTCCCATTCATCCTTTCCTCAGGGGGTTACTGGAGTTCTATGGGATCCAGCTCCATCATCTTACCCCCGGATCCATTCTGCACATTTCGGGCTGTGTCGCTCTCTCCGAAATGTTCTTGGGCTGCGAGGCGCACTTCGAATTATGGAGGAAGTACTTCTGCCTCGTCCCCCGAACTCGGGGTGAGACAATTCGGGAAATCGGAGGAGCCGAAGTATGTCGCGTAGCAGGAACATGATACCCAGCGGGGACACCAAAGAAGGAATCCGACGAGTGGTCTTCGGAATGGTTCTACATCGAGGACGTTCCCCTATTCGATCCAGCTCGAAGGGGCTTCCCGAATACTCCGACGCTCCTCCGAAGAAAAAGTATAATTGGCGACCGAAGAGTTTGTCCCAAGAGGACAGTGCCGAAGTTCGACGCTTGGCCGCCCACGTAAGGATACTGGCTCATCACAAGCTGACAATGATTGACGTGATGGTCGCCGCCATCTCCCGATGCGTTCAACCTCTTCAACAAAGGATACATCCTTTGTGGCAATACAACGGAATGAGTGACACCACTCGCTCCCGACGGATGGGCCCTGCCAATCAGGTGGCCTTGGCAGCCGCACTTGCTGACTTGTACAAAGGAGAAAAAGAAGATTTTGTTCAGTTGCAGGTTAAGGAGGGCTACTCGAGTTACAACCCTATTGAATGGGTAAGCCCTTCGACTCTGCGTTTTGAGTTCGGGCATTTATTCGCCCTTTTTGACTAACGCTTTTAATCTACGCAAACAGGAATGGCGGAGCTTTGCCGAGACAATCAACTGTCTGGCCCCCCAACCAGAGAACTACTCCCGCGACGATGATCCAGGATTCCATGACGATCCGGAGCTGTCACTGGGGTATAAAGACGGGGTCTTTTAACAGGAGAGCCTTGATCGATCCAAGGTGGCCATCATAGCTGATCATCCCGGATCACTCCCCTCCTCTACTGCGGGCAAGAAGAAAAATTCTACCCACAAAAGGCAGACGTCCTCCGTCGACCCAAACATACCGGCTCCCACTCCCAAGCGCCGTCGGTCCTCGTGACGAACGTCGGCTACAGCAGCAATGCCCGAGCCGGGCGCCAACAGGAGTCCCTCATGTGAGCCGGTCATGGAGACGGCGCCGAACACTCGATCAACCAAAAGGTACTTTGTTCGGTCGCTTAATCTATTATTGTTATGATCGGTAGGATCTTACAGAAGATCTTATGTCGAATTACTCAACTTACTCAGGAAGCGAGTACAACCCTCCTCTGCCGAAGACATTGCCGGGACGCCCGGCAACACGCATGAGTCAAGATCTTCTGCTCACGCCGAACCCGCCGCAGAGGCCCCCATGGTCAATCCGACCCCCGAAGACTCTGGGGACGAGGTATCAGTCACTAAGTCCGAAGCAGAGAGCGCGATGAAACATTGGCGGCGGCGAGGAATCCTGTGCGACTCGGTGTTTTCTGAACAAGAGTTCAATGCTCTATGCTCGGCGGACGCACACCTTGGAGCTGCCCGAGCCGGGTTCGGCGAAGCTGTGAAACTGATATCGTCTGGCCTGAAGGTAAGTGATTAAAAATCCGGACATAAATGTAAACCCAGTAGCCCCCGAGCCTTGATTTGGTCAGGACAACCGAATTAAGGATCCGCACATTGCTTGCATGGATGATGTAGGCTTCAAGGCAGCAGAACGAGCAATTGGCCAATGAATTGGGAGCGAGCCGAACACAGGTGGAAACCATGAAGGCCGAGCTTGAACAAGTGAAGAAGTTCACCCGGGAGGCGCATGGTGAGTATAACTATTCTGCTAATCTTTAGCGTATAATCCCATGCTGACGCGATGGTACTTTTAGCAGCTGAGTCAATAGGGCAACTGCAAAAAGATTTGGATGCAGCCCGAGACTCCCAGAGGTACGCCGAATCCCAGTATGAGGCTGGCTGCCTTTCGCTGCAGCGAAACCTGGAGGAGAAGAAACGCCTCCAGGCTGAAAACAAACAGCAGGACGAAGATATTGAGAGTTGAAAGACTCAATTGGCCCATGCCCAAGAAGAGAACCAGAAACTACAGAGGGGCATGTTCAGTAAGTTTGATTATAACGTCGAAAGGTATCTCCCTTTCATAGGGTGTAATGAACATGCCTTGTCTTATGTATAGGTCTCCTGACCGGGTGGCCTGAAGAAGAGATCGGCTCCTTCCGGGGGATCCTCCTGAAGGAACTGTCTGCCGTGCATGAGCGGGCTCGGAAGGCTATGAGAGGCATGATAAAAGCGCTATGGCCTGCCGAACAGCCTCCGGAAAGGATGACCGAATTAGCCGATCGATTCAAAGAAGCCCGGAGTCGGTTCGAGCTATGGAAGACATCGGCTTGCCGGGAGGGAGCACGAGAAGCATGGGCGATGATCAAGACCCGTTATACCGGTCTTGACCCCGAGCATATGGCCCGGGTTGGGCCAGTAGGACCTGAAGGGCAAGAAGTGCCACCTCACTTGGTGTACGACCAAGTGATGCCTGCTGCTCGTCTCTCGCAGGAAGACTGTGCCCTGGATGCCATAATAGACAATCTTGACCAGCAGCCAGATGTATGATTCTATGTATCTATGTACTTTAAATCAAAAAGTTGCTCTATCTGTGTTGCAAACTTTGTCTTAACCGGCCATCGGCTTCGACCTCCCGTGCAGAGAGCTCGGGAGTGTTCCGTATAAAATATCCCTTCATTAAGAGGGAATTCTTTCGAGGAACCAGGCAATCCGGCCATTTGGTACGAACAGACAGAAGGCGCACAGGGAGACATGTTATATTACTGCTTAGCGTAAGAAACATCTTCCAAAGAAAATAGTACCGCTATCGGTGCCTTCCTTTAGGTTGCTACGTAAATCGTAGATAATAAGGCCGCATACTGCTAGTATGCGACTAATGGCTTTATTGAGAAAGCCGCGTGATGGTAATAACAACCATAATTTTATTTGCTGCTTCCGTCGTAGCCGACCAATTTTCTGCTAAAGATAGCTAGCTTTTGGCTTCACCCGTCTGAGGTACGTATCCGGATGACCCGGCCGTAACAATCGCAGAGGTGCTCCCTTTACTCTCTAGCCGAACAATCGGGAATGTAGAGGGTAAACAGAGGAGCGAGGCAACCCAGCTTGGCAAAAATCTTAGTTCGAATTGATGCATATGATGGCTCTACAATCGACAAAGGAAACATTCATGCATAATAAATTTCAACAGATGCTTAAAAGAAAAACTCATCGGCTTCGGGAAGAAGCCCCCAGGTGTTATATTCGGATTTTACATTTGACGATGTATGCCGAATATCTAAACACTAGCTCGGTTTAGCCGAACACAAACTTGAGGTGAGAAAGGTCCTGGCCTGCCAAGAATTAATGTGGAAGGGAAGGAAAAATGAAAATAACAGAGAAAAAAGAAAAGGGGAGGGTAAAGAGAATGACGACACCGGTCTAGCCGTAGAAGCGCCGAAGACGAGCTGCATTCCATCGGTTTGGTTCGAGGCGGTTGTCTGCCGGGCTTCGAAGACGATAAGCCCCCCCTGCGAGGACTTCGTCGATTATGAAGGGGCCCTCCCATTTGGGATTGAACCTATGCTTCTGCTTCTCGGGGAGCCATAAGACGAGTTCACCCATGTTATATGCTTTCGCCCTGACCTCCCTGCTTTGGTAACGACGGGCCTGCTGTTGATAAAAAGTAGAGCGAGCCCGAGCTATGTCGCGCTCTCCTTCCAAGGCATCCAAGTCGTCCTGCCGATCTAGCTCGGCCTCCTTTTCTTCGTACATGCGCACCCTTGGTGCATCGTGAATAATATCACAAGGAAGGACCGCTTCTGCCCCGTAGACCATGAAAAACGGTGTGTATCCCGTTGATCGATTCGGGGTGGTACGCAGGCCCCACAGAACGGAATCAAGTTCCTCCACCCAATGGTAGTCGGACTCATGAAGAGATCGGACCAAACGTGGCTTAATACCACTCATAATGAGGCCGTCTGCGGGTGATACACCGATGCGTAATCGAGCTTAATGCCCATTTTTGCGCATGAGTCTTTTACTTCCTGGGCGGTGAAGTTGGATCCATTGTCCGTTATTATACTGTGCGGGACACCGTAACGGTGTACCACGCCAGATATAAAGTCGATTACTGGTCCGGACTTGGCTGATTTGACAGGTTTTGCTTCGATCCATTTGGTGAACTTGTCCACCATGACCAGTAGGTATTTATTTTTCTTGGTCCCCCCTTTAAGTGGTCCGACCATGTCCAGCCCCCAGACCGCAAAAGGCCAAGTGATCGGGATAGTCCGAAGAGCCGTTGGGGGCATGTGACTTTGATTTGCAAAAAGTTGGCATCCTACGCAATATTGGACCAGCAATTGGGCATCCGCTCGAGCGGTGGGCCAGAAGAATCCAGCCCGGAAGGCCTTGCTTACTAAGGCCCTTGCGGCGGCGTGATGGCCGCCCATTCCTGCGTGGATTTCAGCCAAAAGCTGCTTTCCTTCTTCCTCAGATATGCACCGTTGGAGTACTCCGGTGGTGCTTTTCTTGTATAACTCCCCCTCGTGGACCTTATAGGCCTTGGATTGCCGAACTATGCATCTCGCCTCTGTTTGGTCATCGGGAAGTTCTTGACGAAGAAGGTAGGCGAGGAAGGGCTCGGTCCATGGTGCAATTACTGCCATGACCTCATGAGCCGAAGGTGTTTCGTCCATTACGGAGCCGCCGATGACTTGATCATCTGGTTCGTTTGTAGGGTGAACAGCCTCTTCCGCACTGATGGAGCTAGCGCCCTTATCGTCGTCCTGCCAAACCACCGATGGCTTGAAGAGCCGTTCGAGGAAGGTGTTTTTTGGGACGGGGTCGCGTTTGGCCCCCATACGGGCCAGTAAGTCAGCAGCCTGGTTGTTGTCTCTAGCGACGTGGTGGAATTCCAGCCCCTCGAACCGTGTGGATATTTTAAGAACGGCGTTTCTGTAAGCCGCCATCTTTGGGTTTTTGGCATCGAATTCGCCGTTGATTTGAGAGATGGCCAAGTTAGAGTCTCCCCGTACCTCCAGCCGTTGTATGCCCATTGAAGCTGCCATCCGAAGACCATGCAAAAGTGCTTCATATTTGGCCGCGTTGTTAGAATCGGCATACATGATTTGCAACACGTATCGGACGTTGTCGCCTGTGGGGGATGTGAGAATGACTCCAGCCCCCAGTCCGGCCAGTGTTTTGGATCCGTCGAAGTACATCGTCCAATGGGAGTATGTGCTATATTCCCTGGGGAGCTCGGCCTCCGTCCATTCGGCGAGGAAATCTGCCAGAACTTGGGATTTAATAGCTCGTCGTGGCTTGTAGGCGATTTCGAAAGGAAGGAGTTCAATGGCCCATTTGGCTATGCGGCCGGTGGCATCCCTGTTATTGATTATATCATTCAGGGGTACTTCGGAGGCCACCATGACCGAACACTCTTGAAAGTAGTGTCTTAGTTTTCGTGATGCCATAAATACTGTATAGGCTATCTTCTGGTAATGCGGGTATCTGGACTTGCATTGCGTTAGCACTTCTGACACATAATAGACCGGCTTTTGTATCCGGAATTTGTGACCCTCCTCCACTCGTTCGACGACGAGCACTGCGCTAACCACTTGGTTGGTGGCCGATATGAATAATAACATTGGTTCACCGGCGCCTGGTGCTGTGAGTATGGGGTTGCTTGCCAGCAGTGTTTTAATTTCCTCTAACGCGGCACCAGTTTCATCGGTCCATACGAAATTGTTGGTCCGTTTCAGCAGCCTGTAGAGCGGTAAAGCTTTTTCACCGAGGCGGGAGATAAAGCGGCTTAACGCCGCCACACAACCCGCTAGTTTTTGGACATGCTTCAGCTCTGTGGGAATTGCAAGTTCCGATAGGGCGCAGATCTTAGCCGGATTCGCTTCTATTCCTCTATGGGAAACAATGAATCCGAGCAGTTTACCAGCAGGGACTCCGAAGACACATTTCTCCGGATTGAGTCGTATATCGTACTCGCGTAAGCTGGCAAAGGTTTGCCGTAGGTCGTCGATCAACTGGCTGACGTGTTTGGTTTTAATAACCACATCGTCCACGTATGCCTCGACTGTTTTGCCAACCTGTTTTTCGAGATAGGTCTGGATCATGCGCTGGTATGTAGCCCCAGTGTTTTTTAGCCCGAAAGGCATTGTGTTGAAGCAGAATGGCCCGTATGGGGTGATGAATGCAGTTGCAGCTTGATCGGATTCCTTCATTTTGATCTAATGGTATCCGGAGTAAGCGTCGAGGAAACACAGTGAGTCATGTCCGGCTGTGGCGTCAATGATCTGGTCTATGCGTGGTAGGGGAAAAGAGTCCTTAGGGCAGGCCTTGTTGAGGTCTTTGAAATCGACGCACAGCCGCCAGGATTTGTCTTTCTTTGGTACCATCACCAGGTTTGCCAACCATTCGGGGTGCTTGATCTCCCGTATGAATCCGGCCTCTAGTAATTTGGCCAGTTCTTCACCCATAGCTTGCCGTTTAGGCTCGGAAAAGTGGCGCAGAGTCTGTTTGACGGGCTTAAAGCCTGGGATTATATCCAGACTGTGTTCTGCCAGCCGCCGTGGGATTCCTGGCATATCAGACGGATGCCAGGCGAAGATGTCCCAATTTTCTCGTAAGAATGCTCGCAGCGCTTCGTCCACAGTGGGGTCCAGCTGAGCTCTGATGGACGCTGTTTTATTAGGGTCCGTCGGGTGTACCTGGAATTTAACGATTTCCTTTGCAGGCTTAAAGGACGTGGGTTTGGGCTTTTTACTAAGGATCACATCGTCCTTGTCCACTGTTGACCGGAGTGCGGTCAATTCCTCTGCAGCAAAGGTCTCGGCTAGCGCCTCGAGGGCGAGCGTTGTCGTTTTGTTTTCGGCTCGAAGGGCTATGCTCGGATCACTAGCGATTGTGATTACCCCGCCTGGGCCTGGCATCTTGAGCTTCATATACCCATAATGGGGTATAGCCTGGAACTTTGTGAAGGCGCCGCGCCCTAACAGCGCGTGGTAGCCACTGGGGAAGGGCACGATATGGAAGAGAAGCTCTTCGGATCGGTAGTTGTCGGGTGTGCCGAATACCACGTCAAGGGTGACACGTCCCGAACAACGCGCCTCTTTCCCAGGGATGATCCCCCGGAAGGTTGTGTTGCTATGCTCGATGCGAGATCGATCGAACTGCATTTTTTCCAGGGTGTCTTCGTAGATGAGGTTTAAGCCCCTGCCACCGTCCATTAGCACCTTCTGTAGCCTGAAACCGTCGATGATAGGGTTTAGGACCAGTGCGGCTGGTGTGTGACCGGGATGGATTGTTGGTTGGTCAGTATCTCCGAAGGTGATTGGTGTGTCTGCCCATGGGCTTGCTGCCGCCACATGGTAGACTTGTTCGAGTTCTTTAAGAGCTCTCTTTCTCCTGTTCCTAGAGGGGAATGTTTCGTAGATCGTCAGGACTTCCGCATTGTATTCTCGTGGCATTGTGCGGCGCCTGTTCGGCTATTGGTCCTGGAGAATGACTTCTCCACTTTTGGCGATCTGCCTGACGACCCAGCAAGCTCTAAGGCTGTGAGTCGGGTTTGTGTTCAGCAAAACAGAATGTATAGGGCATGGTTTGTCCAACAGTCCATCAAGGACGGTTCTGGCCCCCATAGGGAGTCTATTTCTCTTTTCGGCGGGTTCGTGTTTGGCTAGCCGCTTCGGGGGTATCCTCTTTTTCCGATCTCCTATAGAGTGTTCGGTAAAGTCTGGTTCCGCGAGTAGCCGTTCGGCTTGCCAGGAGCTCTCCATGGCACAGTATTTTTGTACCAGGTCCGATAACTCGGTGAAGCTGCGAACGTGCCGCCGGGATAGGGCATTGAGGATCCCTTCATCATGACAATTGCGACTGAATGTTGCGATTATCTCCTGGTCACTAGATCCTAGTACCCTTTCTCTAACAAGGAGAAGCCTGGCCCAAAAGTGGTGAACCGACTCCCCCGGTAAGTGTTTGACGTCCCGTAAGTCCGAAGACTTGGACTCTCCTGCGATGCATGAGTGCTCGACTTGGGTGGCGGGTGGGAAAGATTTTGGCTCCGCACCGCGATGTGGGTCCGGAACAACGGGGTTCGGCTTAGGGCTCGGGTCGCGTGCGAGATCGGGAATCGATCCCAAGCTATCCTTGGAGCGGACTTCCGAGTCTGGGTTATCCGAGGGATCTAGATGATCGGAGACTGGGATATAAACTGTTTTTAGTTTCGGTTGTTGGGAGGACGAGCCTTCGGCCGGGCACTCGACGGTGGCGACCAAGTGGGTGACCGAGGGAGAGCGAATCTCCATGTCATCGGTTTTAAGCCCGATCCGGTCATAGACCGGGGTCTGGTGGCGGTCGCCCAGGCCGAAGGTTCGAATCCGATTTAGCAGCTCGTCCAAGGACAAGATGTCGGCTGTGTATGCGTTGCCGAGGCGCACAGGGCCGACCTGTGGCGCCGAGGTCCCAGGATCGTTCGAAGGTGAATCCGGGTTATGTTCGGTCGCGAAGGATCCGGGGGTATCAACGGGGTTGGGCGTGCTAGACGGCCCGAGAGGGGAGGCCACCTTGGAGGTGACGCCCGATGCCTCCGACGTCAAAGCGTCGGATTCCACGGGCTCCTCCATGGGGGTTGAGGGCCTCACCCAAAAGAGTTCTCCCTGGGAATCAGCGGCGAACTCTAGGTTCCCGAACCTGATTTCCTGACCGGGGAAGAAACTTCCGATATGGCCCAAAAGGCCAGTCGGATCTGCACGCGGCAGAGCGCCGCCGCCCGCGGGGGTCAGTGCCGGGACAGTGGTATCCTGGTCATAGACTCCACGGCTTATGCGAAGACGAGCCATCGATTCTTTCGGTGATCACAGCGGAACTCTCACTGAAAGCACCAATGTCGGTGTCAAAACCGGCGGATCTCGGGTAGGGGGTCCCGAGCTGTGAGACTAGGATCGATGGTAACAAAGGGACGAAGGAGACGATGTTTACCCAGGTTCGGGCCGTCCTATGGAGGTAAAACCCTACGTCCTGCTCGAGTATATTGATGGTATGAAGGTTACAGAGTTGATCTACCTCGAGATCGACTAGCTAAAACCCTAGATGAGTTTCTCTGTCGTACGATCTAAAACCCTCTGGCTTATATAGACACCAGGGGTCATTAGGGTTACATATGGTCGGTTACCCACCGGAGGGGAAAAACATGCCTAAACTACCATCTTCAACTTGACGGACATGCCACGGCTCCTGAGGTCTCCTCCTTGGTGACAAGGCCTTCGATCAATCTCACCCCCGCGAGCGGCCCATTATCCCGACCTATGAGAAATAGGTTGGCAGTCCGAGGACCCTTTAATCCTGGACTCCCTCAGTGAGGACACCGCAAGATTGAACCCAAAACTAAGCACCTCTCCCATTGCAAGAACCACCGATCTGGTTGGCCAAACCAAACCAATAACTCGAAGAGAAATACAAAGATATGAAATCATGCATATAAGAATTCAGAGAAAATTCAAATAATATTCATAGATAATCTGATCATAAATCCACAATTCATCGGATCTCGACAAACACACCGCAAAAGAAGGTTACATCGGATAGATCTCCAAGAACATCGAGGAGAACATGGTATTGAGGATCGGAGAGAGAGAAAAAGCCATCTAGCTACTAGCTATGGACCCATAAGTCTGAGGTAGACTACTCACGCTTCATCGGAGGAGCAATGGAGTTGATGTAGAAGCCCTCCGTGATCGAATCCCCCTCCGGCAGATTACCGGAAAAGGCCCCAAGATGGGATCTCACGGGAACAGAAGGTTGCGGCGGCGGAAAAGTATTTTTGTGGCTCCCCGTGATGGTTTGGGAATATATGGGAATATATAGGTGAAGAGTTAGGGTTAGAAGGCCTGCAGGGGACCCACAAGCCAGGGGGCGCGCCCTGGCGTCTTGTCGTCTGCTGCCAGGTCTTCTGACCTCCTCTCCAGGTCTTCTAGATGTCTTCTGGTCCAAGAAAAATCATCGCGAAAGTTTTATTCCGTTTGGATTCCGTTTGATATTCCTTTTCTGTAAAACTCAAAAACAGGGAAAAAACAGAAACTGGCACTGGGCTCTAGGTTAATAGGTTAGTCCCAAAAATAATATAAAATAGCATATTAATGCATATAAAACATTCAAAACAGATAATATAATAGCATGGAACAATCAAAAATTATAGATACGTTGGAGACGTATCAAGCATCCCCAAGCTTAATTCCTGCTCGTCCTCGAGTAGGTAAATGATAAAAACAGAATTTTTGATGTGGAATGCTACCTAACATATTTATCCATGTAATTTTCTTTATTGTGGCATGAATATTCAGATCCATAAGATTCAAAACAAAAGTTTAATGTTGACATAAAAACAATAATACTTCAAGCATACTAATAAAGCAATCGTGTCTTCTCAAAATAACATGGCCAAAGAAAGTTATCCCTACAAAATCATATAGTCTGGCTATGCTCCATCTTCATCACACAAAGTATTAAATCATGCACAACCCCGGTTTTAGCCAAGCAATTGTTTCATACTTTAGTATTTTCAAACCTTTTCAACTCTCACGCAATACATGAGCGTGAGCCATGGACATAGCACTATAGGTGGAATAGAATATGGTGGTTGTGGAGAAGACAAAAGAAGGAGATAGTCTCACACCAACTAGGCGTATCAACGGGCTATGGAGATGCCCATCAATAGATATCAATGTGAGTGAGTAGGGATTGCCATGCAACGGATGCACTAGAGCTATAAGTGTATGAAAGCTCAAAAAAGAAACTAAGTGGGTGTGCATCCAACTTGCTTGCTCACGAAGACCTAGGGCAATTTGAGGAAGCCCATCGTTGGAATATACAAGCCAAGTTCTATAATGAAAAATTCCCACTAGTATATGAAAGTGTCAATATAGGAGACTCTCTATCATGAATATCATGGTGCTACTTTGAAGCACAAGTGTGGAAAAAGGATAGTAGCATTGCCCCTTCTCTCTTTTCTCTCATTTTTTCTATTTCTCTTTTTTTGGGTGGGCTTCTTTGGCCTCTCTTTTTTATTTGGGCTTCTCTGGCCTCTTTTATTTTTCATAAAGTCCGGAGACTCATCCCGACTTGTGGGGGAATCATAGTTTCCATCATCCTTTCCTCACATGGGACAATGCTCTATAATGATGATCATCACACTTTTATTTACTTACAACTCAAAATTTACAACTCGATACTAGAACAAGATATGACTCTATATGAATGCCTTCGGCGGTGTACCGGGATATGCAATGATCTAGCGTAGCAATGACATCATCATGCTAGCTATCTTACGATCATGCTAAGCAATATGACAATGATGGTGCGTGTCATAATAAACGGAACGGTGGAAGTTGCATGGCAATATATCTCGGAATGGCTATGGAAATGCCATAATAGGTAGGTATGGTGGCTGTTTTGAGGAAGGTATATGGTGGCTGTTTTGAGGAAGTTGGGTTTAATGCACCGGCGAAAGTTGCGCGTTACTAGAGAGGCTAGCAAAGGTGGAAGGGTGAGAGTGCGTATAATCCATGGACTCAACATTAGTCATAAAGAACTCACATACTTATTGCAAAAGTCTATTAGTCATCAAAACAAAGTACTACACGTATGCTCCTAGGGGAATGGTTGGTAGGAGTTAACCATCGCGCGATCCCGACTTCCACACACAGGAAGGCAATCAATAAATAAATCATGCTCCGACTTCGTCACATAACGGTTCACCATACGTGCATGCTACGGGAATCACAAACTTTAACACAAGTATTTCTACCAATCCACAATTACTCACTAGCATGTCTCTAATATTACAATCTTTATATCTCAAAACAATCATAAGGAATCAAACTTCTCATAGTATTCAATGCACTTTTATATGAAAGTTTTTATTATATCTCTCTTGGATGCCCATCATATTAGGACTAAATTCATAACCTAAACAAATTACCATGCTGTTTAGAGACTCTCAAAATAATATAAGTGAAGCAAGAGAGTTCGACAATTTCTATAAAATAAAGCCGCCGCCATGCTCTAAAAATATATAAGTGAAGCACTAGAGCATATTGCCTAGCTCAAAAGATATAAGTGAAGCACATAGAGTATTCTAATAAATTCACGATTCATGCGTGTCCCTCTAAAAAAGTGTGTACGGCAAGGATGATTGTGGCAAACTAAAAAGCAAAGACTCATATCATACAAGACGCTCCAAGCAAAACACATATCATGTGGTGAATAAAAATATAGCCTCAAGTAAATTTACCGATGGATTGAAGACAAAAGAGGGGATGCCTTCCGGGGCATCCCCAAGCTTAGGCTCTTGGTTGTCCTTGAATATTACCTTGGGGTGCCTTGGTCATCCCCAAGCTTAGGCTCTTGCCACTCCTTATTCCATAGTCCATCAAATCTTTACCCAAAACTTGAAAACTTCACAACACAAAACTCAACAGAAAACTCGTGAGATCCGTTAGTATAAGAAAATAAAATCACCACTTTAGGTACTGTTGTGAACTCATTCTTTATTTATATTGGTGTAATATCTACTGTATTCCAACTTCTCCATGGTTCATACCCCCCGATACTACCCATAGATTCATCAAAATAAGCAAACAACACATAGAAAACAGAATCTGTCTAAAACAGAACAGTCTGTAGCAATCTGTAAACTTCGAATACTTATGTAAATCTAAAAATTCTGAAAAATTAGGAAAATCTGGGAAATTTGTATATCAATCTTGTGTAAAAAATTCATATCCAATCGACACTTCTATGAATTTATAAAATTCCTGGACTGGGCGTCAAAGTTTCTGTTTTTCAGCAGGATCAAATTAACTATCACCGTAGACCATCTCAAAGGTCTTACTTGGCACAAACACTAATTAAAACACTAAAACACAATTACTACAGAGGTAATAATGTGTAATTTATTCAAGAACAGAAACAAAACAAAAAACATAAAAATAAAATTGGGTTGCCTCCCAACAAGCGCTATTGTTTAACGCCCCTAGCTAGTCATAACGCAATAGATCTAGGTATTATCATCTTTAGTATGCAATCCATTCTCAATCATATCTTTCAAAACCCTTTTTAGCAAATACTTTATTTCTTTTCTTTCCTTTCTAATAGGAGAACTTAGTTCATGAAAAGGACTTTGATTAGTAACTTTGACATTCGTAAACTCATAATCTGGATCATCACCATAAATATCATCATATAAAACGCGTATCTCATTTTTAATGGGTTCCCTGATTTTTTCTTCTAACCAATCATCATTGAATCCTACATAAATTCCCCTAGTGATCCAATCAAATTCATCATAGGTTTCAAGGTAAATAGTTTGGGTAATTTCTGAATAGGGAACTCTTCTTCTAAGATTGTCACGGTAAGATTGATAATCCCTAGACTCAAAGCTATGCAAGGTTTCTTTATCGTGTAGGATTTCTTCAATCGGAGGGTGTGCAATATCCTTTTTATAGAAAGCAAAAATTTCCCTAGCTTCTTGTATGATAAAATCAAGGGTTTTTTACATCTGTGCCCCTGGTTCCTTAGCTGTACTCATTCATCCCCACGCTCTTAACTTTTGCTCACTTTTCCCCACTCCCTTGCCCGAAACCCTCAGAACTGGTCACAGCGGACATTGTCGTCGGGTCAATGGCTTGACCGTTAACTCTGACGAGTGGGGCCGTGCTGGACTGTGTCGCCCGTTGGACCTGAGAGCGGGTTGGACCTGACAAGTGGGGCCGCGTTTGGCGGTGTCGTTGTTCGACCGTTGGGCCGTGGTTTCGTTGGACTGTTGGGCCTTTGCATGAAACGCTTGCGTGCGCCGCCATGACAGAAGCCTGTTATGCATGCACGACGTATCCAGCTAGCCTGCTATGCATGCACCCAGCAAGCCTGCCTGCATGCGTCGATGCGCGCCGGCACGATGCGTTGACCGAGCCTGCATGCGCCGACCGAGCCTGCATGTGCCGATGCGCGCCGCCACGATGCGCTGACCGAGCCGCTTTCCTGCACGCGAGCCGCCACGGACGCAGCGATGGTCGCTGTTGCTGGTTCTCTCTTACCGCACGCGTGTCACATCGATTTAGCGTGGCAATTAAAACCCAAATCCAGATCACTCTCCGAGCGAGGCGAGGATGCAGTACTACGGCCCCACCTTCCAGGTGCCACCCACCGCGCCGGAGAGGCGGTACCCCGCTGGCGTCATCGTGGAGACGACGCTCCGCGTGTGGGCGATCTCACGCTGGAGGGGTGCCAGGGAGTTTGCCCAGTGGTTCCTCCGTGCGGGCTACGCCCAACTCCCGGCGGGCTCGCCGGTGATGTTCCGACTGGAGGAATTGCGCCCAAACGCCAGCTCTCCGCCGTCAAGCCTCATCGCCCACTTCACCAACAGATTCGATGCGTACTACCTCCTCGGCAAGGTGTTTTGGTGTGGGTGCAAGTTCATCGCATTCACCACCTACAACATCTTCACAGACTTCGATAGCATCTTCCCCACCCGCAACGGTATGCACAGCCTCCCCTACAACCTCGGCGAGGACGGCATGGAGGAGGAGCACTGAAGAGAAGGCGCAGTGAAGATGGTGGTGAAGGCCCGGCCGGCCTCGTGAAGCTTGTCTTGCCCGTTAGGGCTTTTTATATATTTTTATGTTATGTCGTTGGTTGTACCGTGAACTCTTTTATGTACAACGTGTTATATATTTTTATGTTATGTCGTTGGCTACCCTCGAAGCTGAACTATGTGCGTGTATGGAGGGTTTGTCGTTATCTCTTCCAGTTATGATCCAGATGGGCTCCCTTGTTGCAGTGAAGTTGATCCGGACAAAAGAGGTGGATAGATCTATCTATGCATCGCTTATTAAGGAGATTAGATATTTTATGTCTCTTCATGAATATTGTATTACTCATATCAATCGTAGCCAAAATAAAGTTAGTCATAGCTTAGCTAAGTTTGCTCGTTTAGAAGGCAGAACTATGACTTGGATAGGGTCGGGGCCTTTGGTAGCAACAGAGCTATCTGTCATTGATTGTTTGAACCTTTCGTGATGAGTAATACATTATTTCACCCGCAAAAAAATGTTTTAGGGCACCCTATGTTTTATGTAAGAACTATGCTATGCTTGCTACTTTCTATGTTATGGATGTATGCTTGCTACGTGAGATATCGGTAGATGGATATGGTGCCATAGCCGAGCCCTAGACATGCTCTCTAGATGGATATGGTGGCTAATCGTGCCACCGGACTTTATTTTAGACGTGGTTTCTGATGGATATCATGATCTACATAATTAAATCTGACATGCTCTTAATAATAAATTTGCCATGTTCTACAAAACAAATCGTGTATAAAGCAAAAACAAAAACAAAAAATCGTGTATACAATATTTTTCTTGCAACAAAAACATGTTTATAATACCCGCATGTCAAAAAATCAAAGTGTTGTGCCGTAGGCTATATACAGAAGGAAATTGCCACGATATGTACAAATAAATTTGACATGGGCAAGTTCAATAAAGAATTTGTCATGGTATCTACACTAACAATGACATGGAAAAAGTTATTCTTAAGTTCGCCGTGGCAATTATCTATACAAAAATGCCATGGGACAAAAGTTGTACTGCTAACAATAAATCGATTTACCATCATGCACTATTTTTGTTTGGCATGGCAATAAATGGATTTACCATGGCAATAATCAAGCAAAAAAACAGAGCCAGCGCGTGCACTATTTTCTAGGCCTCTTTTATCTTTGTGGGCCTTCGACACTCAACGCAATGCGACGGCCCAACCAGAGCTTAGTTTCAATTTGGGCCCTAGAACTACGTTTTTTTTCTTCTGCGGTCGGTGTTGTCTGACGAAACTGAAGAAACTGAAAGTGTACAAAACTGACGAAACTGACATGATCCACAAATTAAGCAACACAGAGCATAGAGCACACGATCCACAAATTTAAGCAAATCCTAGAGCACATGATCCACAAATTTAAGCAAATCCTAGAGCACATGATCCACAAATTTAACCAAATCCTAGAGCACATGACACCACACTAATAACATCTCTAATGAGTGATGACCAGCAAGTAAGCAAATCCTAGAGCAACTATACAAAAATAAAATCCTAAAGCTATCAAATTCGCCTGCTTGTTCAATTGAATCATCTGCTTCAACTTCTTGTTCATCTTCTTTAATTCCCCCTTCAGATCTGCATCCCCAACTGTCAGAGCAGCACTTTCAGAGACCAAATTCGTTGGTGCTGACGGCAGATTGAGCTCCCGGGTTGGGGCCCCATTGCATTGAATCCGCTTAACGTAGTCATCCAGCCATTCAAAATGTGTGCATTTCTTCACGATCTGAAACGAAAACATGAACCCTAAATCCCAGATCCAAGGAAAAAGAATTAAAAGCAAATAGAAAAAAATCAAAGAAAAATCATGAGATCTAACCTGCCCCTCTGGCTTGCTCTCGCATTTCACGAACTCGCGCCCATAGTTGCCATTCTTGACCTCCTTCGAAGTCAACCGTATCAGTGGCGCGCTGCGTGGGCAGTCAGGACATCGCTCCATGGGAAGTGGACCATACTAGGTCCACGAGGGGCGGGAGGCTGAAGTGGAGCTCGACATATCGCCCAAAGTCGCCGGAGAAGAAGAAGCAGAGGAGTGGCTCCTCTCGTCGCCGGAGAAGAAGAAGCAGAGGAGTGGCTCCTCTCGTCGCCGCAGAATAAGCAGCAGAAGAAAGGGGAGGCAAGGGTGGGCGAGCACAACCAACAACTCTCGCGGATCGCCCCACGATCCAACGATGCAGAGCCGTCCATGTGATCCAACGGCGCGGAGCCTGCACGCAGTCTGCCCTCGGAATTCCTTCTAGAAGACCACATCTGAGGGCTGTCGCTTGGCGCTAGGGTATGATCGGACGGCTGACGTTCGGAGCTAGGGTTAGGCGAAACCCCACGGGGTTTAGAGGGGTTTTGAGCTGGTCAACGGGGTTTCCAAGGCTTTGACTGAGCATAACTAATTTAAAAAAATCGAAAAAATATGAAATCTTTGCCGTTCGTCGATTTATAAGACACACTAACGAGGAAAAATACTAAACTTGGTACACGGACATTTACAAAAAAAAACCTAGCTGGCACGATCGAGGTCAAATGAGCACCATTAATTTAAAAAAAATCAAAAATATATAAAACCTGCGCACAATGTTGTCTTGTGTGACATGTTACCAACCAAAAATCATAAACTTTGTCTATGGACATTTTCATGAAAAAACCTTCACACATATGAGCTATCACGTACAACATTTCATAGAGTCCAAGGAGAGGAGGTAGGGTTCCCTTCGGTTTTTGAAAATTTAAAAAAAATCAAAAAAAATCACAAAGCTTGATTTCAAAGTGAATAAGAAGGATCTGAACTTAGTTTTCCATTTTCATATTTTAAACGTGTTTTAATGGTTTTCTATTAAAGTATATTTTTTTCAAAAAAAATGTAAAAATATGAAGATTAATTCAATAAATAGTGATACTTCGAATCTACACTATATAGATTGAATAGGTTTTAATAAAAAATATTTGGCTCATTTAGAGTAGGTCCAAAAAAAACTTGATTACAAATGGGGCTGTTTACCCTAGCTTGGGAGCTCATTTGGAGCACATTTCTCATGACTACAAGTTTTACCACGCAAAAGAGATCAGATTGATCACCTAACGTTTATAATAGTTCAGCAAACTTTGCAACTCACACCACAGGGCAATGGACTTCAAGTGTTGGTTCAAATTCAAAGTTTGCCTAAAATTCAAATTTTGCCTCAGTTTTGTATTCTACCTTAAATTTCACATCAAATTACAAATAGAATTATTACACCTTACAAGTTTTCACAGTAGTTCAAATTGACGACAGAATCCTTATTACAAATCCTTAAAGTTCAAAGTTTATGACTTGCATTCAAGTTCAAATTCAAATCTTTGCCTTGCTCCTTGTGTTCCGGGATGGGTTAACCGTCTTGCTCCTGGTTTCCCTAGCTGGGATATTTTGTGCTTTTGAAAGCTTTGTCTTGTTGCTTCTGATCTTCACTTCTGGTGGTGGCGGTTTTGTTGAGCTTTGACTGACCGAGCAAGTGATGACCAGTTGACGGTCATTTGTGGGTTCACTAATCCTTAAAGGAACTTCAGACAAAATAACTTCCTCCTCTCTTATAGCTTCAAAACCTTCATAAGCCATGGTTTCAAATTCTGCATCAGATGATGGTTCAACCGAAGTTTCTTCCTCTCTAGGCCTTTTCTGTCCTGTGCCTCTAATTATCCTAGAGCTGGGTCAAACAGAAATATGCTTAGCCATCAATAAAAAAGAGAACAAATGCAAAAAAGGGAAAGGTTGCACACATACCAAGCTGCTACTTCAATTGCTTCATTCTCCTCTAAACTTGTTGCATTCTCCTCTGCTGCTGCATTCTCCTCTAAACTTGCTGCATTCTCCTCTGCTGCTGCATTCTCCTCTGCATTTGCTGCTGCCCATTATTCCTCTTCTCCAAATGATGCATCAACTGGATTGGTACAAATCCTAGCAATATGCCCTAGGATACCACATTTTTTGCACTTACGCTGTTTTTTTACACGACCCTCTTCACCAGCTCTTATCCTGTTTTTCCTTGGTCTTCCTGGTGGTCTAGTCAGTATAGGAGAATGGAGTTTGAACCCTCGGTCTACTATGTTCCATTGGTCTTTTCCCAAGAGTGCAGGCACATTTTCAGCATAAGCAGCCCTAAATTTGGCAACAGAGAAATATTCAGAGCAATACTGATCAACTTCACCATCTTCACCTCCAATAACAGTCATGAGATGTAGGGCATATATGCACGGCTTCCCGCGGATCTGCCATTGCCTACAACTGCATTCCTTAGTTGCAAGGTTCACTGGATATCTCCATTCCCTATTTTTACTGTCAGTGTATGTCACCTCAGCCTCGTATGTCGACGGTCGAATGCATTTCATCCTTAGTCCTCTTGCCTTGGAATGCAATGCCTTAATCAGAGATGGGAGCATAAGATGGCCAACATATTGTGTTTCTGCAATTCTTTTACAAAGAGCCATCTTTATCATGATCATCTGCCTGATCTTATCAAATGCTTGCCACAACTAAAGCCCTTTCACTGACTTGAACTTTGCATTGAAACACTCAGCGAGGTTATTGGTCACATAGTCTACTTTGCAGATTTCATTGAATTTGCTTCTTGACCACACCTTTCCATGATGTTCATCCATGTACTCCTTCACCAAAGGATTGTGAGCATACAACACTCTCAAATGGTGCTCATGCTTCCTCAAGCTGCATGTGTATGATGCTGGCCATAGGTTCTCATCATAAACTTTGCCTTTGAATTTCTTTTTAAAATTCTGCGCTAGGTGTCGCATACATTCCCTATGTTCCACTCCAGGGAATACAATTTCTACTGCTCTCTCTAAACCCTTGCAAGCATCTGTGTGTATAACTAAACCTAAGGGTGCACCTATAATGTTGCGCAACTGCTGCAGAAACCAGACCCAACTCTCCTCGGACTCTGCCTCCAACACACCAAATGCAACTGGGAATAGCCAGCTGTGTCCATCAACTGCAGAAGCTGCTGCTAGCTGGCCTCTCCATCTTCCATTCAAAGCAGTTGCATCGACAGCCAAATAGGGCCTACAACCATTCAGAAACCCCTGCCAGCAAGCCTTGAAACAAACAAAAGCCCTCCTGAAGCACTCCTTCTCCACTGTCTTCCCTTTTAATTTGTACTGAACTGTATGCTTGTGGATGCCTGAATCAATTTGCTCTTTAGCATAGTGGATGCATGCAACCTCCACCTACACCTATCATAAGGGCAATGAACAGTGAATCTTCTTGGCTCACTCCTATCAACCTCATAGGAGTTTTCAGTGAGAATGCAATATGTAGTCACTGCATTACGACAATCCACCATCGATTCGAATACGGTTCCTGGAGTAAGCTGAGGATTCTCCCTGTTCCACTCAATTGTTGGCATGTCCTCACCATCATATTCTTGTAAAACTAAGGAGTCGATGTTCTCCTCCCTCTCTTCATCGTCAGTGTCATCAAATCTAGCATGGCTGCTAGGCTCCTCTGGATATTCATCTTCCATTGCCTGTTGACTGACTCTATCTACCAGTTCAGGGAATAGAGTCTCATCCTCATCATCATGTCGAGGCACTTCCTCGTCAGGCTCTGCATCTACTTCTACATCAGGTGCAGAAGGGAGAGGAGAAGTGGTAGAATTAGCGGCAGCCGACATGTTGTGGCTTTCAGAACCACTAGGTTTACTTGGTCTCGACCTACAAGGAGTGCGAGGACGCTCGCTATTAGCAGAGACAGATGATGTCTAAACACCCTTCCCCTTTGGGATACGTTGTTTGCATGCCTGAAGCACACCGATATAGATTTTACCGAAACGGCTGTCAGCATTCAAACTAAATAGCAATCCCAGATGCTCATCACAAGTTAATGGGACAAATCTCTGCTCGGTACTGTCGAAATATCTCAGTTCAACAGCATCGGCAGGGCTCCACGGATACTCACAACAGAGTGCCTCGCAGAAATCTGTGAACAAAACGCTGGTTTCTACCACTTTCGGATAGAAAAATCCAGAAATCAGATACGGTTTAGTTCCACGCAGCTCGCTAGCTTCCATTCTAACCGCCAGCCGAAAAGCAAGTGCAGGATCAACCCTATTCGATTGAAATAAAGGGCGCAGTTAGGCCGAAAATTTTCAGAAAAATTGCACTGATTCACGCCAACGGTGATCAAATACAACCTAATTTACGGATCTCCTAATCAATTTGAGAGGAAAACGATGCTTACCCAGGTGGAATCCATGAATTATCTGCCTCTGATTCGACCCAATCATCTCCACGGTCGATGGGCCAGATGGGGTGCTCCCCCGACATCGCTTCCTAATCCTAGATGGGGAGAGAGGGTAGATGCGGCGGAGGCGGCACGACTGCGGCGGAGGCGGCACGACGGCGGCAGAGGCATGATAACCCACAAGTATAGGGGATCAGTTGTAGCCTTTCTCGATAAGTAAGAGTGTCGAACCCAACGAGGAGCCAAAGGTAGAACAAATATTCCCTCAAGTTCTATCGACCACCGATACAACTCTACGCACGCTTAACGTTCGCTTTACCTAGAACAAGTATGAAACTAGAAGTACTTTGTAGGTGTAACGGGATAGGTTTGCAAGATAATAAAGAGTATGTAAATAAAAACTAGGGGCTGTTTAGATAAAGAAACAACTAAGTTAGTTTTAGTAGAGAGCTTTTTGTCACAAGAAAGTTATTTGTCCCTAGGCAATCGATAACTAGACCGGTAATCATTATTGCAATTTTATATGAGGGAGAGGCATAAGATAACATACTTTCTCTACTTGGATCATATGCACTTATGATTGGAACTCTAGCAAGCATCCGCAACTACTAAAGATCATTAAGGTAAAACCCAACCATAGCATTATAAGGTATCAAGTCCTCTTTACTCCCATACGTAAACAACCTACTTACTCGGGTCTGTGCTTCCGTCACTCACGCCACCCACCATAAGCGAATCATAAACATATTGCAAACCATACAGCGTGGATCCCTCACGCTTGCGCGACACGGAGAGCACCATAGGACAGCACCAATAATAAAACATGCAACTCAAACCAATCATGATCATCAATCAACCCATAGGACAAAACGGATCTACTCAAACATCATAGGATAGCCATACATCATTGGGAAATAATATATAGCGTTGAGCACCATGTTTAAGTAGAGATTACAGTGGGGAGAAGGGGTGTTACACCACTGCATAGAGGGGGAGAGAGTTGGTGATGACGGCGGCGAAGTTGTTGGTGTAGATCGCCGTCACGATGATGGCCCCGGCGGCGTTCCGGTGCCACCGGGAGAGAGGGGGAGAGAGCCCCCCTCCTTCTTATTCTTCCTTGTCCTTCCCCCTAGATGGGAGAAGGGTTTCCCCTCTGGTCCATGGCCTCCATGGCGGCGGAGGGGCGAGAGCCCCTCCGAGATTGGATCTCTCTCTCTCTGTTTCCTTCTGTTTCTGCCTTCCCAGATTCTGGCCTTTCACCGTTTCTTAAATTCCCGGAGATCCGTAAGTCCGATTGGGCTGAAATTTTAACAAGATTTTTATCCGAATATTAGCTTTCTTGCGGCGAAAGAAGGGCACCAACTGCCTTATGGGGTGGCCACAATCCAGCCTGGCGCGCCCTACCCCCAGGGCGCGCCCCTATGGCTTGTGGGCCCCTCGGGCACCACCTTCTGTTGATTCCACTTCCCAATATTCACATATATTCCAAAAAAAATCTCCGTAAGTTTTTATCCCGTTTGGACTTCATCTGATATGGATTTTCTGCGAAACAAAAAACATGCAACAAACAGGAACTGGCACTGGGCACTGGATCAATATGTTAGTCCCAAAAATAGTATAAAAAGTTGCCAAAAGTATATGAAAGTTGTAGAATATTGGCATGAAACAATCAAAAATTATAGATACGATGGAGACGTATCAGCATCCCCAAGCTTAATTCCTGCTCGTCCTCGAGTAGGTAAATCATAAAAAAGATAATTTTTGATGTGGAATGCTACCTAGCATAATCTTGATCATATAATCTAATCATGGCATGAATATTAAGACACATGTGATTCAAAGCAATAGTCTATCATTTGACATTAAGACAATAATACTTCAAGCATACTAATAAAGCAATCATGTCTTCTCAAAATATCATGGCTAAAAGAAAGTTATCCCTACAAAATCATATAGTCTGGTTATGCTCCATCTTCATCACACAAAGTACTTAATCATGCACAACCCCGGTTTTAGCCAAGCAATTGTTTCATACTCTAGTATTCTCAAACTTTTTCAACTTTCACGCAATACATGAGCGTGAGCCATGGATATAGCACTATAGGTGGAATAGAATATGGTGGTTGTGGAGAAGACAAAAAGAAGGAGATAGTCTCACATCAACTAGGCGTATCAACGGGCTATGGAGATGCCCATCAATAGATATTAATGTGAGTGAGTAGGGATTGCCATGCAATGGATGCACTAGAGCTATAAGTGTATGAAAGCTCAAAAGAAACTAAGTGGGTGTGCATCCAACTTGCTTGCTCACGAAGACCTAGGGCAATTTGAGGAAGCCCATCATTGGAATATGCAAGCCAAGTTCTATAATGAAAAATTCCCACTAGTATATGAAAGTAACAATATAGGAGACTCTCTATCATGAAGATCATGGTGCTACTTTGAAGCACAAGTGTGGAAAAAGGAATAGTAGCATTGCCCCTTCTCTCTTTTCTCTCATTTTTTTCTTATTTTTTTTTATTTTTTGTTTTTTTGTGGGCTTCCTTGGCCTCTCTTTTTTTATTTTGGGCTTCATTGGCCTCTTTTATTATTTGTAAAGTCCGGAGACTCATCCCAACTTGTGAGGGAATCATAGCTTCCATCATCCTTTCCTCACATGGGACAATGCTCTAATAATGATGATCATCACACTTTTATTTACTTACAACTCAAGAATTACAACTCGATACTAGAACAAAATATGACTCTATATGAATGCCTCCGGCGGTGTACCGGGATGTGAAATGATCTAGCGTAGCAATGACATCAAAAACGGACAAGCCATGAAAACATCAGGCTAGCTATCTTACGATCATGCAAAGCAATATGACAATGATGGTGCGTGTCATAATAAACGGAACGGTGGAAGTTGCATGGCAATATATCTCGGAATGCCTATGGAAATGCCATAATAGGTGTGTATGGTGGCTGTTTCGAGGAAGGATATATGGTGGGTGTAATGCACCGGCGAAAGTTGCGCGGTACTAGAGAGGCTAGCCATGGTGGAAGGGTGAGAGTGCGTATAATCCATGGACTCAACATTAGTCATAAAGAACTCACATACTTATTGCAAAAATCTATTACCTATCGAAACAAAGTATTAGACGGATGCCCCTAGGGGAGAGGTTGGTAGGAGTTAACCATCGCACGCTCCCGACCTCCACCCAAAGGATGACAATCAATAAATAAATCATGCTCCGACTTCTTCACATAACGGTTCACCATACGTGCATGCTATGGGAATCACGAACTTTAACACAAATATTTCTACTAATCCACAATTACTCACTAGCATGACTCTAATATCAACATCTTTATATCGCAAAACTATTGCAAGGAATCAAACATATCATATTCAGTGATCTACAAGTTTTATGTAGAATTTTATGACTAACCATGTGAATGACCAACTCCTGTTAACTCTCTAAATAGATATAAGTGAAGCATGAGAGTTTAATTCTTTCTACAAAAGATATGCCCACGCTCTAAAAAATATAAGTGAAGCAAAAGAGCATTCTACAAATGGTGGTTTTCTATGTGTAGAGAAACAGGCAATCCAAACTTCAAATGATATAAGTGAAGCACATGAAGCATTCTATAAAGCCATACTCAAAAGATATAAGTGAGGTGCAAAGAGCCTTCTATAAATCAACCAAGGACTTTCTAATACCAGCATGGTGTATTATTAAAAGAAAAAATAAAAAGCACACGACGCTCCAAGATTTACGCATATCATGTGACGAATAAAAATATAGCTCCAAGTAAAATTACCGATGGTTCTTAGAAGAAAGAGGGGATGCCTTCCGGGGCATCCCCAAGCTTAGTTTCTTGGGAGTCCTTGAATATTACCTTGGGGTGCCTCGATCATCCCCAAGCTTAGTCTCTTTCCACTCCTTATTCCTTCATCCATCATGGTCTCACCCAAAACTTGAAAACTTCAATCACACAAAACTTAACAAAACCCTCGTGAGATCCGTTAGTAATGATAAAGCAAATTACAACTTTAAGTACTGTTGCCAACCAATTCATATTTTTTTTGCATTGTATCCACTGTAATATAACTTTTCCATGGCTTATACCACCGATACAATCGATAGTTTCATCAAAACGAGCAAAACAATGCATCAAAAACAGAATCTGTCAAAAACAGGACAGTCTGTAGTAATATGAAAATTCACCATACTTCTGTAACTCTAAAAATTCTGAAAACTTAGGACAAAATAAACAATTTTCATAGAAGTACTGTGTAAAAATTTCAGAAACTTTTGACATTCCAGTAAAAAATGTAAATTCAAGCACTACAGACAAAGTTTCTGTTTTTGCACTGCACACACCAAACAAGCAATCTAATCATCCTAAAGGAAAATCTTGGCACATTATTTTTATAATACAATGGATTTGTACAAGGGGATAATTATTTTTGTTGAAAAGTTTCTGTAATTAAGATTCACAAGGTTTCCATGGGCATGAACAAAGTTCAAGGCTAGCTCCCACTTTCACAATGCTCGTCCCTCTCACTTTCACTTTTCTTTTTGAAAAGTTTTAGGTTCCCCTCTTTATTTTTTTGTTTTTGAACTATATAAAAGCACACAACAGAATAAAATGACTCTCTAAAACTTCCGGGTTGTCTCCCTGGCAGCGCTTTCTTTAAAGCCATTAAGCTAGGCATAAAGTGCTCAAGTAATGGATCCACCCGGATCCCAAGGTATATCAAAGCCAATTTTAATTAACAATGATTTGTAATTTAGTAGTGAGCACAAAGTAACATATATCATGCAACAACGAAGTCTAACTCTCTTCCTATGCATCGGCATGTCATAAAAGAACAATTCATGCACACAAAGTAAAGGCCAATGCATAGTATAAACAGTTTCTTGCAATTTTATCGTATTGGAAACATAGAGAGGCGGAGATGTAGTTCCTCTCTCATAATAACTGCAAGTAGGAGCAGCAAGCACATGCATATTATATTCATTAAAATCATCATGTGCAATAGGAAAACGCAACCCATCAATATAATCCTTAATAAGTGAAAACTTCTCCGATATAGTGTAGTTTGGAGAATTCAAAAAGATAATAGGACTATCATGTGTGGGTGCAATAGCAACAATTTCATGCTTAACATAAGGAACTATAGCAAGTTCATCTTCATAAGCATAATTCATATTGGCAACATGGCCACAAGAATAGCAAGCATCAAGTTCATCAAAAAGGGATATTTCAAAAGAATCCAAGAGATCATAGCAATCATCATAGCATTCATCCTTCGGTAAGAACGAATGGAAATTAAACAATGTATGAGTTGAAGAGTTACTCTCATTAGAAGGTGGGCACGGGTAGCTAATCCGCTCTTCCTCTTTTTGTTCTTCGCTCTCCTCCTCATCTTTTTCATCCAATGAGCTCACAGTGTCATCAATTTCTTCTTCCATAGATTCCTGCAAAATATTAGTCTCCTCTTGGACAGCGGAGGAGTCCTCAATATATGGCTTAACATAAGCATTAGAAGCATAGTTTTCATAGCAATATTTAAGTATGGCAAAACTTTCAGATTTGTAAAGAGTAGCATCATACTTTTCAATCAAAGAAGCAATTTCATAGGCCCCCTTAAAAGCAACAAATTCTTTAATTTGCTCAATATCATAGTAATTATAAAAACCCTTGGCATAAGAAGATACTATTCCATTATCCTTAAACTCACATTGATAGGGAAGGTGTTTTTTAGTGTCTTCAGATCAACAAGTAAAATAATAAATTTCGCATAAATTCCAAGCATAGCATTGCAAAGTATTAATATGATGCCATAAAAGTTTCCCTTTTTGAGATAAGCGGTGTCGCACATAATAAGCATGCTCATTTAATGATTTGCCCTCAACTAAGCTAGTTGGGGTTTCAGCACGAGCACAAACGGATCGAAGATGATCCAAGTAAAATTCTTCGGTGGTACGGAACACTAGTGGTTCCTCAACTTTTGGAGCAGCAAGTACATCTAGTTTTTTTGGTATTTTGCGTTTCCTACCCATATCTAAAGATAGAAAACAAGTTAAAATAGCAAATAAAATCTACTTAGTGATAAAGCAAACAAGCACCCACGAGAATATTCACCCCACGCTATTGCTCCCCGGCAACGGCGCCAGAAAAAGGTCTTGATAACCCACAAGTATAGGGGATCAGTTGTAGCCTTTCTCGATAAGTAAGAGTGTCGAACCCAATGAGGAGCTAAAGGTAGAACAAATATTCCCTCAAGTTCTATCGACCACCGATACAACTCTACGCACGCTTAACGTTCGCTTTACCTAGAACAAGTATGAGACTAGAAGTACTTTGTAGGTGTAACGGGATAGGTTTGCAAGATAATAAAGAGTATGTAAATAAAAACTAAGGGCTGTTTAGATAAAGAAACAACTAAGTTAGTTTTAGTAGAGAGCTTTTTGTCACAAGAAAGTTATTTGTCCCTAGGCAATCGATAACTAGACCGGTAATCATTATTGCAATTTTATATGAGGGAGAGGCATAAGCTAACATACTTTCTCTACTTGGATCATATGCACTTATGATTGGAACTCTAGCAAGCATCCACAACTACTAAAGATCATTAAGGTAAAACCCAACCATAGCATTATAAGGTATCAAGTCCTCTTTACTCCCATACGTAAACAACCTACTTACTCGGGTCTGTGCTTCCGTCACTCACGCCACCCACCATTAGCGAATCATAAACATATTGCAAACCCTACAGCAGGGATCCCTCACGCTTGCGCGACACAGAGAGCACCATAGGACAGCACCAATAATAAAACATGCAACTCAAACCAATCATGATCATCAATCAACCCATAGGACAAAACGGATCTACTCAAACATCATAGGATAGCCATACATCATTGGGAAATAATATATAGCGTTGAGCACCATGTTTAAGTAGAGATTACAGCGGGGAGAAGGGGTGTTACACCGCTGCATAGAGGGGGAGAGAGTTGGTGATGACGGCGGCGAAGTTGTTGGTGTAGATCGCCGTCACGATGATGGCCCCGGCGGCGTTCCGGTGCCACCGGGAGAGAGGGGGAGAGAGCCCCCTCCTTCTTCTTCTTCCTTGTCCTTCCCCCTAGATGGGAGAAGGGTTTCCCCTCTGGTCCATGGCCTCCATGGCGACGGAGGGGCGAGAGCCCCTCCGAGATTGGATCTCTCTCTCTGTTTCCTTCTGTTTCTGCCTTCCCAGATTCTGGCCTTTCACCGTTTCTTAAATTCCTGGAGATCCGTAACTCCGATTGGGCTGAAATTTTAACAATATTTTTATCCGTATATTAGCTTTCTTGCGGCGAAAGAAGGGCACCAACCGCTAACGGGGTGGCCACAAGCCAGCCTGGCGCGCCCCTATGGCTTGTGGGCCCCGAGGGCACCGCCTTCTATTGATTCCACTTCCCAAAATTCACATATATTCCAAAACAAATCTCCGTAAGTTTTTATCCCGTTTGGACTTCGTTTGATATGGATTTTCTGTGAAACAAAAAACATGCAACAAACAGGAACTGGCACTGGGCACTGGATCAATATGTTAGTCCCAAAAATAGTATAAAAAGTTGCCAAAAGTATATGAAAGTTGTAGAATATTGGCATGAAACAATCAAAAATTATAGATACGACGGAGATGTATCAAGGCGGCATGACGGCGGCGGAGGGGGAGGCGCGGAAGCCACTCGATCTGATTCAGGTTATAGTGAGTGTCAGTTTTGCGGCCCCACTCGTTAGCACGTAACGGTCAAAATGTGGACTCGGCCCTACGTGGTCCCACTCATCAGAGTTAACGGTCAAGCCATTGACCCGACGGCAACGTCCGCTGTGACCAATTCTGAGGGTTTCGGGCAAGGGAGTGGGGAAAAGTGAGCAAAAGTTAAGAGCGTGGGGATGAATGAGTAGAACTAACGAACCAGGGGCACAGAAATAAAAATCCCTAAAATCAAATTCACGCATAAGGATGATAGTAACAATCTTTTTAGCCTTAGGATGATTAATTTTGGGAAGTTCATAAAACACCTTTTGTAAAGCGGGATGAACATGCACAAATTTTCTTTCCAATTTTTCAACGAGCATGACAATAGCATCCGCATAACAATTTGTGCTAAGAAGAATAGATCTCTTATTCATAGGCATTACTCCCATACAATCAAAGAACTCTTGAATAACACTCTTCCCAATAATATTACCATCTCCCACTTGAAAAGTTTTAGCTTTATAATTAGGAGGAGGTTCAGTTTCATGATCTAGAGAGCAAGATCCAAATTTTTCCTCAAGATTTGTACTAGCAATACCCTCAAATTTTTCAATGATAACCTTCCCATATTCAGACATGGTGGCAAAGAATCGATCTAGCACACAAGCAAACAAAAAGCAAACGAAAAGACGAACGGAAGAAGGGCGAATAAAAAGGCAAATCTTTTTGGTTTTTTTCTGAAAATCGTTTTAGAAGTGGGGGAGAGGAAATCGAGAGGCAAATGGCAAATAATGTAAATGCAAGAGATGAGTTTATGATGGGTACTTGGTAGGCTTGATGTAGACCTCTCCGGCAACCATGCCAGAAATTGGCAAGTTGACGGGAGAGTTCTTGTCTTGACTTGCTATGTATCCTCCCCGGCAACGGCGTCAGAAATTGGCAAGTTGACGGGAGAGTTCTTGTCTTGACTTGCTATGTATCCTCCCCGGCAACGGCGCCAGAAATTCTTCCTGCTACTTCTTGAGCTTGCGTTGGTTTTTCCCTAGAAGAGGAAAGGGTGATGCAGCAAAGTAGAGATAAGTATTTCCCTTAGTTTTGAGAACCAAGGTATCAATCCAGTAGGAGGTACAAGCAAGGCCCCAATCTATGCACCTGCACAAACAATCAAATACTTGCACCCAACGCTATAAAGGGGTTGTCAATCCCTTCACGGTCACTTGCAAGGATGAGATCTGATAGAGATAGATATAAAAGATTACTAAAAGTAAAACTAAATAAAAGTAAATAAAATTGCAGCAAGGTATTTTTGGTATTTTTTGGTTTATAGATCTGAAAATATATAATGGAAAATAGACCCGGGGGCCATAGGTTTCACTAGAGGCTTCTCTCTTGAAGGAAAATAATACGGTGGGTGAACAAATTACTGTCGAGCAATTGATAGAAAAGCGCAAAGTTATGATGATATCCAAGGCTATGATTATGCATATAGGCATCATGTCCGTGTCAAGTAGACCGAAACGATTCTGCATCTACTACTATTACTCCACACATCGACCGACTCCTGCCTGCATCTAGAGTATTAAGTTCATAAAGAACAGAGTAACGCCTTAAGTAAGATGACATGATGTAGAGGGATAAACTCAAGCAATATGATGAAAACCCCACCTTTTTATCCTTGATGGCAACAATACAAATACGTGCCTCGCTACCCCTACTTTGTCACTGGGTGAGGACACCGCAAGATTGAACCCAAAACTAAGCACCTCTCCCATTGCAAGAACTACCGATTTGGTTGGCCAAACCAAACCAATAACTCGAAGAGAAATACAAAGATATGAAATCATGCATATAAGAATTCAGAGAAGATTCAAATAATATTCATAGATAATCTGATCATAAATCCACAATTCATCGGATCTCGACAAACACACCGCAAAAGAAGATTACATCGGATAGATCTCCAAGAACATCGAGTAGAACATGGTATTGAGGATCAGAGAGAGAGAAAAATCCATCTAGCTACTAGCTATGGACCCGTAGGTCTGAGGTAGACTACTCACGCTTCATCGGAGGAGCAATGGAGTTGATGTAGAAGCCCTCCGTGATTGAATCCCCCTCCGGCAGATTACCGGAAAATGCCCCAAGATGGGATCTCACGGGAACAGAAGGTTGCGGCGGCGGAAAAGTATTTTTGTGGCTCCCCGTGATGCTTTGGGAATATATGGGAATATATAGGCGAAGAGTTAGGGTTAGAAGCCCTGCAGGGGACCCACAAGCCAGGGGGGGCGCCCCCCCTAGGGCGCACCCTACTGGCTTGTCGTCTGCTGCCAGGTCTTCTGACCTCCTCTCCAGGTCTTCTAGATGTCTTCTGGTCCAAGAAAAATCATCGCGAAAGTTTTATTCCGTTTGGACTCCGTTTGATATTCCTTTTCTGTAAAACTCAAAAACAGGGAAAAAACAGAAACTGGCACTGGGCTCTAGGTTAATAGGTTAGTCCCAAAAATAGTATAAAATAGCATATTAATGCATATAAAACATCCAAAATAGATAATATAATAGCATGGAACAATAAAAAATTATAGATACGTTGGAGACGTATCATCTTTGTGCGAGATTGACTATGAAAGTTCAGGGTCTCTGAGCAAGATTGACTGTCAAAAGTTCGGCGGGTCACATGGTGGAGTAGCAAGTTGCAAACAGGTAGGTGTAACTCGAACATGGCATATAAAGCCTGGCCAAGAGGGTATGAAAGCTAAACCCAGTGGGTTGGAAGCCCCCAAGTGACCTGATGAAGGATCAACTCCTTTGCACGAAACTTAGTGCAGAAAAAACGGCAGAGGCCCCTAATCATGGGGATGCCAACTTTATTATATCATAAAAAGATGGTATATACAATGACAGGAATATGTACATTGATGAGAGCCGGACCGGCAGCTCAAGTATAGTATGGCCAAAGGTGAGCACCAAAAGTGCGTGACTTGTCGCTCTCCCGTATATCGATGAGATAATAGGAACCATTGTTGAGATTTCTGCTGATCACAAACGGTCCTTCCCAAGGAGGTGACAACTTATGCATATCTGACTGGTCTTGAATCAACCGGAGTACTAAGTCGCCTTCTTGGAACGTCCGGGTCTTGACCCTGCGGCTATGATAGCGACGCAAGTCTTGCTGGTAAATCGCGGACCATGTTGCTGCAAGATCCCGTTCTTCGTCTAAGGCATCCAAAGCATCCTGACGCGCTGCCTCATTATCAGCTTTCACATAAGCCGCCACTCTGGGCGAGTCATGATGAATATCACTGGGGAGGACAGCTTCTGCACCATAAACCATGAAGAAAGGCGTATAGCCTGTTGACCTATTGGGGGTGGTTCTTATGCTCCAAAGAACTGAAGGTAACTCCTCCACCCAACAGCCCGGCGTGCGCTCCAAAGGAACCATCAGCCAGGGTTTTATCCCTCTCAAGATTTCCTGGTTAGCACGCTCTGCTTGACCATTAGACTGTGGGTGAGCCGCAGAAGATACATCAAGACGGATATGCTCACCATCACAAAATTCCTTCATAGCCCCCTTGGATAGGTTTGTGCCATTGTCAGTAATGATACTATGAGGATAACCAAACTGAAAGATCAGCTTTTTGATGAACTGAACTGCTGTTGCTGCATCACACTTGCTGACCGGCTCAGCTTCAACCCACTTAGTAAACTTGTCAACCGCCACCAAGAGGTGGGTCTTCTTGTCCTTAGACCTTTTAAAAGGTCCCACCATATCAAGCCCCCAGACTGCAAACGGCCAGGTGATTGGAATCATCCGTAACTCTTGAGCCGGCACATGGGCACGTCGCCCAAATTTCTGGCACCCGTCACATTTACTGACCAAGTGCTCTGCATCTTTATGAGCTGTTAACCAGTAGAAACCGTGTCGAAAAGCCTTAGCCACCAAAGATTTTGACCCGGCATGATGACCACAATCGCCGACATGGATTTCTTGCAAGATATCACGGCCCTCATCCGGAGAAACACATCGCTGGAAGATGCCAGTCACACTGCGCCTATGTAACTCGCCATTGACAATAGTCATGGATTTAGACCGCCTTATGATCTGCCGCGCCAGATTCTCATCTTGAGGTAACTCACCGCGGGTCAGATATGCCAGATAAGGCAATGTCCAATCAGGGATTGCACGGAGAGCCGCCACCAATTGTCCCTCCGGGTCAGGTATAGCTAAATCCTCTTCCGATGGTAATTTAACCGACGGGTGATGCAATACGTCCAGGAACACATTAGGTGGCACCGGCTTACGCTGAGATCCCAGTCTTGATAACGCGTCAGCCACCTCATTCTTCCGCCGATCAATATGATCCACCTGATAGCCCTTGAAGTGGCCAGCGATAACATCAACCGCCTGGCGATAAGCCGCCATGCGAGGGTCTTTAGAATCCCACGTGCCAGAGACTTGCTGAGCTACTAGGTCTGAGTCGCCAAGACATCTGACCCGGATCAAATTCATCTCCTTGGCCACACGGAGCCCATGAAGCAAAGCCTCATATTCAGCTGCATTGTTAGTACAAGGAAACATTAACCTCAAAACATAACAGAACTTGTCACCTCGCGGGGAAGTCAAAACAACTCCAGCCCCCGAGCCTTCCAGTTGCCTTGAGCCGTCAAAATGAATTGTCCAATATGTATTGTCCGGCTTCTCCTCAGGTGCTTGACACTCTGTCCAGTCATTGATAAAATCCACCAGGGCTTGAGATTTGACAGCCGTCCGGGGCACATATTTCAAATTGAGAGGCCCAAGCTCAATTGCCCACTTAGCAATCCTGCCAGTAGCTTCTCTGTTTTGAATGAGATCTCCCAAAGGAGCAGAGCTGACCACTATGATTGGATGCCCAAGGAAATAATGTTTCAGCTTGCGATTGGCCATGAATACCCCAAACACTAGCTTTTGCCAATGTGGATACCTTTGCTTGGACTCCGTCAAGACCTCACTGACATGATAAACCGGCCGCTGGACCGGGTATTCCTTACCCGCCTCCTTGCGCTCCACCACAACTGCAGCACTGACGGCTCTATTGTTAGCCGCCACGTACAGGAGCAAAGGCTCTTTCTCCACCGGGGCAGCCAAAACGGGCGGCTCAGCCAACTGTTTTTTAAGCCCCTCAAACGCCTCATTAGCCGCATCACTCCAGACAAAGTCATCTGTCTTCTTCATCATCTGATATAGAGGAATAGCTTTCTCACCCAGGCGGCTTATGAACCGGCTCAGAGCGGCGATACGACCCGCCAAACGCTGAACATCATTAATACACGCCGGCTTAGACAAAGAAGCGATGGCTTTTATCTTGTCCGGATTAGCCTCGATGCCATGCTCGGAGACCAAGAATCCCAAGAGCTTGCCCGCAGGTACACCAAACACACACTTTGCCGGGATCATCTTGTAAACCCACAGATTATCAAAAGTTTCCTTCAAATCAGCCAACAGAGTCTCCTTCTTCCTTGACATGACCACAATATCATCCACATAAGCATGAACATTGCGCCCAATCTGACCATGAAGACAGTTCTGCACACAATGCTGATAAGTCGCCTGAGCGTTCTTGAGCCCAAAAGGCATAGACACATAGCAGAAAGCTCCAAAAGGCGTAATGAAAGACGTCTTCTCTTGGTCTTTGACTGCCATCTTGATCTGATGATAACCCAAATAAGCATCCAGGAAACATAAACTTTCACAACCCGCCGTTGCATCAATGATCTGGTCGATACGGGGGAGAGCAAATGGATCAACCGGACACGCCTTGTTGAGATCGGTGTAATCGACACACATGCACCAAGTGCCATTCTTCTTGAGTACCAACACCGGGTTAGCTAACCATTCCGGGTGAAAAACTTCGACGATAAACCCTGCTGCCAAGAGCCGGGCCACCTCTTCTCCAATAGCCCTACGCCTCTCCTCATTGAAACGACGGAGGAACTGTTTGACCGGCTTAAACTTAGGATCCACATTAAGGTGGTGCTCAGCGAATTCTCTCAGTACACCCGGCATGTCAGAAGGCTTCCATGAAAAGATGTCCCGATTCTCACGGATGAATTCGATGAGCGCACTTTCCTATTTGGGATCCATATTGGCCCCACTAGTGAACTTCTGCGATGAGTCGCCAGGAGTAAAATCCACCAGCTTGGTATCTTCTGCCACAAACTTAAGAGGCGGCTCAGATTCCGTGTTGGGCTTCTTCAATGGGGTCATATCTGCCGGGTCAACATTCTCCTTATAAAACTTGAGCTCTGCCTCAGCACAACTTGACTCTGCATATGCAGCATCGCCTTCCTCGCACTCAAGAGCAATCTTCCGATCACCATGCACTGTAATCGTTCCGTTTAATCCGGGCATCTTGAGCTGCAAGTAAACATAACAAGGCCTAGCCATGAACTTGGCAAAAGCCGGCCGCCCAAACAAAGCGTGGTACGGGCTCTTGATCTTGACCACCTCAAACCATAAGGTCTCCACCCTGTAATTGAACTCATCACCAAAGGCCACCTCCAGGGAAATTTTCCCAATTGGATAAGCCGACTTCCCAGGCACCACACCGTGAAAAACCGTTGAAGATGGTTTGAGATCCTTGTCAAGCAAGTTCATCCGGCGGAACGTGCCATAGTATAGGATGTTGATGTTGCTGCCACCATCCATAAGCACCTTGGTGAACACGTAGCCTCCTACTTAGGGGGCCACCACTAAGGCCAACTGCCCCGGGTTATCCACACGCGGCGGGTGATCCTTCCTGCTCCAGGTTATGTCATACTCAGACCACTTCAAGTACTGCGGAAGAGCCGGCATGACCGCATTAACCGCCCGCTTGCGCACCATATGATCTTGCTTGTCAAGGCTTGTCGTAAAAACATGATACTGGCCTCCATTAAGCTGTTTTGGGTTACTCTGATACCCGGACTGGTTGTTTTGTTGCTGACCTCCATTGCCAGACTGTTGATTATGACCTCCATGGTTTCCCTGGCCTTGATAGCCAAAATCTGAGCCGCCTATCCCAAAGCCGGACCTAGGAGAACCGGATCCTGACCCGCCGGACGGTCCACTACCGCCACCCTGATGCTGGTTAATGCTGTAATTCCGAAACTCCCGCATGACCCAACAATCCTTCCAGGCATGAGTGGATGGTTTATCGGGAACACTATGTTTTGGACAGGGGGCATTCAACATCGCTTCCTTATACGTCCATTTTGCATCATGCTTTAATATTGATATTTATTGCATTATGGGCTATTATTACACATTATGCTACAATACTTATGCCTTTTCTCTCTTATTTTACAAGGTTTACATGAAGGGGGAGAATGCCGGCAGCTGGAATTCTGGGCTGGAAAAGGAGCAAATATGAGAGACCTATTCTGCACAACTCCAAAAGTCCTGAAAATCTACGGAGAATTGTTTTGGAATATATAAAAAATATTGGGCGAAGAAGATACCAGAGGGGACCCACCAGGCAGCCACAAGCCTGGGGGGCGCGCCCCTGTGGCTTGTGGGCCACCTGGCAGGCCTCCGGTCCCCATCTTCTGCTATATGATGTGTTTTGACCTGGAAAAAATCAAGAGAGAGCTTTCGGGACGAAGCGCCGCCATCTCGAGGCGGAACCTGGGCAGAAGCAATATAGGGCTCCGGCAGAGCCGTTCTACTGGGGAAACTTCCCTCCCGGAGGGGGAAATTGAAGCCATCGTCATCACCAATGATCCTTTCATCGAGAGGGGGTCAATCTCCATCAACATCTTCACCAGCACCATCTCCTCTCCAAACCCTAGTTCATCTCTTGTATCCGATCTTTGTCTCAAAACCTCAGATTGGTACCAGTGGGTTGCTAGTAGTGTTGATTACTCGTTGTAGTTGATGCTAGTTAGTTTATTCGGTGGAAGATCATATGTTCAGATCCTTAATGATAATTAATACTCCTCTAATTATGAACATGAATATGCTTTGTGAGTAGTTACGTTTGTTCCTGAGGACATGGGAGAAGTCTTGTTATAAGTAATCATGTGAGTTTGGTATTCGTTCGGTATTTTGATGAGATGTATGTTGTCTTTCCTCTAGTGGTGTTATGTGAACGTCGACTACATGACACTTCACCATTGTTTGGGCCTAGGGGGAGGCATTGGGAAGTAATAAGTAGATGATGGGTTGCTAGAGTGACAAGCTTAAACCCTAGTTTATGAGTTGCTTCGTAAGGGGCTGATTTTGATCCATATGTTTCATGCTATGGTTAGATTTATCTTAATTCTTTTTTCGTAGTTGCGGATGCTTGCGAGAGGGGTTAATCATAAGTGGGAGGCTTGTCCAAGTAAGTACAACACCCAAACACCGGTCCACCCACATATCAAACTATCAAAGTAACGAACGCGGATCATATGGGCATGATGAAAACTAGCTTGACAGTAATTCCCATGTGTCCTCGGGAGCGCTTTGCTTTATATAAGAGTTTGTCCAGGCTTGTCCTTTGCTACAAAAAGGATTGGGACACCTTGCTGCACCTTTGTTACACTCGTTACTTGTTACCCGTTACGAATTATCTTTTCACACAACTATCTGTTACCGATAATTTCAGTGCTTGCAGAGAATACCTTGCTGAAAACCGCTTGTCATTTCCTTCTACTCCTCGTTGGGTTTGACACTCTTACTTATCGAAAGGACTACGATAGATCCCCTATACTTGTGGGTCATCAAGACTCTTTTCTGGCGCCGTTGCCGGGGAGTGAAGCGCCTTTGGTGAGTGGAATTTGGTAAGGAAAAATTTATATAGTGTGCTGAAATTCACTGTCACTTGTTACTATGGAAAATAATCCTTTGAGGGGTTTGTTCGGGGTATCTTCACCCCGACCGGAAAAGCAAAGAGTTGACCCTCAACCTACTGAACCTACTGAAAACCTTTATTATGAAATTTCTTCGGGTATGATAGAGAAACTGCTAGCTAATCCTTATGCAGGAGACGGAACATTACATCCGGATATGCACCTAATCTATGTGGATGAAGTTTGTGGATTATTTAAGCTTGCAGGTTTGCCCGAGGATGAAGTCAAGAAGAAGGTCTTCCCTTTATCTTTGAAGGAGAAGGCATTGACATGGTATAGGCTATGTGATGATACTGGATCATAGAACTACAACCGATTGAAAATGGAATTTCATCAGAAGTTTTATCCTATGCACTGGTTCATCGTGATCGGAATTATATTTATAATTTTTGGCCTCGTGAAGGAGAAACTATCGCTCAAGCTTGGGGGAGGCTTAAGTCAATGTTATATTCATGCCCCAATCATGAGCTCTCGAGAGAAATTATTACTCAGAATTTTTATGCTCGGCTTTCTCGTAATAATCAATCCATGCTCGATACTTCTTGTACTGGTTCTTTTATGAAGAAGACTATTGAATTCAAATGGGACTTATTGGAAAGAATTAAATGCAACTCTGAAGATTGGGAGCTCGACGAAGGTAAGGAGTCAGGAATAAACCTTAAGTTTGATTGTGTTAAATCTTTTATGGATACCGATGCTTTTCATGAATTTAGCACTAAATATGGACTTGATTCTGAGATAGTAGCTTCCTTTTGTGAATCTTTTGCTACTCATGTTGATCTCCCCAAGGAGAAGTGGTTTAAATATCATCCTCCCGTTGAAGTGAAAGTAGTAGAACCTATTAAAGTTGTAGAAGAAACCATTACTTATAATGTTGATCTCGTTGTTCCTACTGCTTATATTGAAAAACCACCTTTCCCTGTTAGAATAAAGGATCATGCCAAAGCTTCAACTGTGGTTCGTAAGAGTTATACTAGAACACCTACACCCCCTAAACAAATTAAAGTTGAACCTAGTATTGCTATGGTTAAAGGTCTCTTGGTTGATAATATTGATGGGCATGTTATTTATTTCTGTGATGAAGCTGCTAGAATTGCTAGACCTAATACTAAAGATAAACATAGACCTATTGTTGGCATGCCTGTTGTTTCTGTTAAAATAGGAGATCATTGTTATCATGGCTTATGTGATGTGGGTGCTAGTGTGAGTGCAATTCCCTTTACTTTATACCAAGAAATTATGAATGATATTTGATACGTCTCCATCGTATCTACTTTTCCAAACTCTTTTGCCCTTGTTTTAGACTCTAATTTGCATGATTTGAATGGAACTAACCCGGACTGACGCTGTTTTCAGCAGAATTGCCTTGGTGTTATTTTTGTGCAGAAATAAAAGTTCTCGAATTGACCTGAAAATTTACGGAGAATATGTTTGGAATTAATAAAAAATACTGGCGAAAGAATCAACCGGAGGGGGTTCACCACCTGGCCACAAGCCAGGGGGCGCCCCCCCCTAGGGCGCGCCCCCCTGTCTTGTGGGTCCCTTGGAGCTCCGCCGACCTCAACTCCAACTCTATATATTCCTATTCGGGGAGGAAAAAAAAGGAGAGAAGAGTTCATCGCGTTTCACGATACGGAGCCGCCGCCACCTCCTATTCTTCCTCGGGAGGGCAGATCTGGAGTCTGATTTGGGCTCCGGAGAGGGGAAATCGACACCGTCGTCATCACCAACCATCCTTCATCACCAATTTCATGATGCTCTCCGCCGTTCGTGAGTAATTCCATCGTAGGCTTGCTGGACGGTGATGGGTTGGATGAGATTTACCATGTAATCGAGTTAGTTTTGTTAGGGTTTGATCCCTAGTATCCACTATGTTCTGAGATTGATGTTGCTATGACTTTGCTATGCTTAATGCTTGTCACTAGGGCCCGAGTGCCATGATTTCAGATCTGAACCTATTATGTTTTCATGAACATATATGTGTTATTGATCCTATCTTGCAAGTTGTAGACACCTATTACGAGTTATGATCCGCATCCCCCAGGGTGACAATAACTGGGATTCTTTCCGGTGATTACCGTAGTTTGAGGAGTTCATGTATTCACTAAGTGCTAATGCTTTGGTCCGGTTCTCTATTAAAAGGAGGCCTTAATATCCCTTAGTTTCCATTAGGACCCCGCTGCCACAGGAGGGTAGGACAAAAGATGTCATGCAAGTTCTTTTCCATAAGCACGTATGACTATATATGGAATACATGCCTACATTACATTGATGAATTGGAGCTAGTTCTGTATCACCCTATGTTATAACCGTTGCATGATGAATGCTATCCGACATAATTATCCATCACTGATCCATTGCCTATGAGCTTTTCACATATTGATCTTTGCTAAGTTACTTTTCCGTTGCTACTGTTACAATCACTACAAAACTGCTACTGTCACTTTTGCCATCGTTACCATTACTTCCATACTACTTTGCTACTAAATACTTTGCTGCAGATATTAAGTCTTTCAAGTGTGGTTGAATTGACAACTCAGCTGCTAATACTCTCAAATATTCTTTGGCTCCCCTTGTGTCGAATCAATAAATTTGGGTTGAGTACTCTACCCTCGAAAACTGTTGCGATCCCCTATACTTGTGGGTTATCAAGACCTTTTTCTGGCGCCGTTGCCGGGGAGCATAGCTCTATTCTCTGAGTCACTTGGGATTTATATCTGTTGATCACTATGAAGAATCTAAAAGACCCAAAAACCAAGATCTATCCCTCTACTACGAGGGGAGGTAAGGAACTGCCATCTAGCTCTGCACTTGATTCACCTTCTGTTATGAGTAAATTTGCGACACCACCACCTGTTAGTAATTCTGATATGTCGCAAGTAATTGATGATGCCACTTCTGCTATGCATGATGCTTATGATGATACTTTGCTTGATAATACTGTGCCACTGGGTGAATTTCTTGATGAACAAATTGCTAGAGTCAATGCTGAAACTGATGATATTTCTGAATCTGATGAAATTATTGAAACTGAACACTATGATACACCTGCTAGACCTAGCTCTCCTAGATATGAATTGCCTAATATACCTAAGGGTTATGTTATGGAAGGAGAGGTAGCTAGGGACTTTCTTGCTTGTAAGGATAGAGATGATCTTAAGAAATTGCTATGCAAGTGGAAGGAAAAATCTTTGAATGCTAGAATGCAATATGATCCTAAGTTTGCTACTTCACCTATCTTTGTTACTGATAAGGATTATGAATTCTCTGTCAATCCTGAGTTAATTACTTTGGTTGAATCTGATCCTTTCCATGGCTATGAATCTAAAACTGTTGTGGCACATCTTACTAAATCGTTTCCTTTCTTAAGTTGTTTCCTTTCTCATTAAAGGGTGATGCTAAGATATGGTTTAATTCTCTTGCTCCTAGTTGTGTGCGTAGCCCCCAGGATATGATATATTACTTCTCTGAAAAATATTTTCCTTCCCATAAGAAACAAGCTGCCTTGCAGGAAATATTTAACTTTGTGCAAGTTGAAGAAGAGAGTCTCCCACAAGCTTGGGGGAGGCTTCTCCAATTACTTAATGCTTTGCCTGATCATCCTCTCAAGAAAAACGAAATACTTGATATATTTTATAATGGACTAACCGATGCTTCTAGGGACCACCTAGATAGTTGTGTTGGTTGTGTTTTCAGGGAACGAACTGTTGAACAAGCTGAACTACTATTGAATAATATATTGAGCAATGATAATGATTGGACTATTCCCGAACCACCTCCAAAGCCCACTCCGAAGAAAAGAGGTATTCTATTTCTCAGTCCTGAAGATATGCAAGAGGCAAAGAAATCTATGAAAGAAAAGGGTATTAAAGCCGAAGATGTGAAGAATCTACCACCTATTGAAGAAATGCATGGTCTCGATAACCTGACACAGGTAGTAGAGGTAAATTCTCTCCGTAGATTTGATGAAGGTGATATTCCTTATAATAAGTCTGCTAGCCAATGCTTGGATGAGTTTGATAACTTTATTGTTAAGCAAGAAAATTTCAATGCTTATGAGACAATTGAAACACAATGCTTACATGCTTGATCGCTTAGGTGATTATATGAGTAGAACTATCAATGATCTTAAGCTTATTAGTAAACATGCTTCCATGGTAACTACTCAAGTAGAACAAGTAGTTAAGGCACAAAATGATTTGCTTAATGAGATGAATGGTAAGAACAATGATCATTCTGTTAGAGTTGTGACTAGAGGTGGTAAAATGACTCAGGAACCTTTGTATCCTGAGGGCCATCCTAAGAGAATTGAGCAAGATTCTCAGAGAATTAATTCTGATGCACCTAATCGTCCTAGTAATGAAGGGAAAAAGAATGACGATAGGACTTTGCATGCTGCTAGTGAACCTGTTATAGGTACTTATGAAAACCCAAATGATATTTCTATTTCTGATGCTGAGACTCAATCTGGTAATGAGCATGAGCCTAGTGATAATATTAATGATGATGTTCATGTTGATGCTCAACCTAGTAATGATAATGATGTGGAGATTGAACCTGTTGTTGATCTTGATAACCCACAACCTAAGAACAAAAGATATGATAAAAGAGACTTTGTTGCTAGGAAGCATGGTAAAGAAAGAGAACCATGGGTTCAGAAACCCATGCCCTTTCCTCCTAAGCCATCCAAGAAAAAGGATGATGAGGACTTTGAGCGCTTTGTTGAAATGCTTAGACCTGTCTTTTTGCGTATGCGCTTGACTGATATTCTGAAAATGTCTCCTTATGCTAAGTATATGAAAGATATTGTGACAAATAAGAGGAAGATACCGAAAGCTGAGATTTCCACCATGCTTGCTAATTATACCTTTAAGGGTGGAATACCAAAGAAACTAGGAGATCCCGGAGTACCTACTATACCATGCTCTATTAAAAGAAATTATGTTAAAACTGCTTTATGTGATCTTGGAGCTGGTGTTAGTGTTATGCCTTTCTCTTTCTATCGTAGACTTGATTTGAATAAGTTGACACCTACTGAAATCTCTTTGCAAATGGCTGATAAATCAACTGCTTTACCCATCGGTATTTGTGAGGATGTGCCTGTTGTAGTTGCAAATGTTACTATCCTAACGGACTTTGTTATTCTTGATATTCCCGAGGACGACAGTATGTCGATCATCCTTGGTAGACCTTTTTTGAATACTGTAGGGGCTGTTATTGATTGCAACAAGGGCAATGTCACTTTTCATGTTAATGGTAATGAGCATACGGTACACTTTCCGAAGAAACAACCTCAAGTTCATAGTATCAACTCCATTGAAAAAATTTCAACGATTATTATTGAAGGTTTTGAATTCCCTCTCCCTACTGCCAAAAAGAAATATGATATACTTATTGTTGGGGACATGCATATCCCCATTGAGGTAACGTAGTGTTATTCGAAAATTCTCCGGTTCCGTGTCATTCGAAAAAAGGTTTGTTAATAAGACTTGATCAACCTTATTGATGGATTCTTTTTGACGGGCATGAGATGGATGAATTTAGAAAGCACAACCTTCTGTACCCAACTTTTACTTTCTGTTATTTAGATTAAATACAGTAAGAATGCTATTATTTTTCTGTTTTCTGATTTATCCGTGCAATAAAAAAGTGACCTGAAAATAAAAGTTCTCCAAATGCCCTGAAAATGTAGTATGATTTTTTCTGGAATATTTAAGAATTTTTGGCACTGAGAACACATTAGGGGGCTGCACCAATGGGCCACAAGCCTGCAGGGCGCGCCCACCCCCCCTGGGCGCGCCCCCCTGGCTTGTGGGTCCCACGTAGGCCCCCTTCACTTATTCCAGCCACCATCCACTTCGTCTTCCTCCAGAAAAAATCCCACCATTGCTCAAACCCGTGTTCTAGCTCATTTTGCTGCCATTTTCGATCTCCTTATGTAAAGCTCCATTTGCAAAACTGTTTTGAGGGATTGATCTTCGGTATGTGACTCCTCCAATGGTCCAATTAGTTTTTGCCTTAGTGCTTTATATATTGCAAATTTTTGCTGCTGTGGTGACCTTGTTCTTGAGCTTGCATGTCAAATTTGTATGGTCCCAAGTAGTTTTGATGCATGATATAGCCTCTAGGCACTTGTGGGAGTAGTTGCTATAAGTTTTGTTGAGTTTTGTTCACCTTTACTTTGAGTCACTAAAAATTTCAGAAATTTTTCAGAAAAAAAAATGATGAGGAGATTATTAAGAGGCTCTTCAAGCCGGGGCTCTAAAGAAGATGAAAATGAGGTGAGGAAGAAGTCCAAATATAATCTTCCTCGCGTCGCGGAGGTTCGGCCATGTGAATGGCCAAGTGATGCATTCTTGAGGGCAGCCGGAATTTATGAAGATTTTTATTATTTGGCAGAGAATGCAGGCATCCCCGACTTCCTCAACGATAAGTGTGACCAGTACCTCCTACTCACTAATATCTTCGTGCAAAATTTTCACTTTTATCCTAGGAAGAATCCTCCCATGGTAGAATTTTACTTATATGATGTGCCTAAGGAGATGAAACTTTACGATTTTTGCAAAGCTTGCAAAATACCTTATGAGGGCAGCATCAGTGAACCACGTCCTAGAGACATGGAGGACTTTATTGCCGCAATCACTGTGGGGGAAGAGAGAGGGGTGTCAAAGGCAAGAGCGGCTAGTTTACATTTTCCTGTTCTACGCTATTATTCATTATTCGCGGGAAGATGTTTAGTTGGTCGTGGGGAGAGTGGAAGCCTTAGTGCTCCCGACCTCGCCATTCTGCACCACGCTTTACTTGCTGATAGAACTTTTAGTCTGGGCGCTATAGTGGCCCAACGGTTGAACTTAAACCGTTCGAAGGGCCCCATATTCGGAGGTATCTATGCATCTCGTCTAGCCAAACACTTTAAAATATCCATTAGGCTTGACGAGGAAGAGGAAATGTTACTACCTACAAGATATTTAGACTATGATAGTATGGTAGCACATGATTTTATTAGGAAGGATAATGATAGAAGGCTGCTTCACAACCTAGTATTTAGTCAGGGTACTTGTGAGATTATTGCTCTGCCTGCTTCTTCTTTGTTCGATATTCATTCAGGCAGGTACACTATTATGCCCGAGGACATCTACAGATATTGGGGTCTGTCGCAACCCCCAGCAACTGAGTTGGCACCAGCCCTTGATCCGTATCAGGATCCAGTTTTTCAGTGGGAGCCACAGGAGCTCGCCAACCAGCGGAACCCTCAGTATCCTCCGGAGTATCCGGGAGATGGTTATTTTCAGCCATGGCCATAGACCAACTTAGGCCAAAAGCCTAAGCTTGGGGGAGTACGTATTTCTCACCGACATTACATTCATGTTCACACACTCATTCCAGTTGTCGGTGCTTATACGTTTTCATTGTATTATCCATGGTATTTTATTTCTTCTTTCCGCTTTCTTCTTGAGTGTTTAATTAACCTTGAGAAAAATCCAAAAAAAATAGTTCTAGCTTTACCTTTTAGTTTGTTTAGTTGTATCATTAAAAGAAAACCCAAAAAGATTTCTCGTTCTTCTTTTGCTTGTTGGGAGCCTTCCCGTGTAGATAGTTTTTCTAGTTCTTGTTTTGAAATTTCTTTTCTTTGGGTTGTAAGGAGAAGACCACAATGAAAATGTTGAGTGGCTCTCGTATGCATTATTGTTTATCTTACAGAGAGCCCACATTACCTTGCCTTCTCCTTTGAGTTATTGTTTGCAGATTCCAGCTTAGTCCAATGCACGTGCACTCTTATTATTATTCACACCGTTCGGTCGTGCAAGTGAAAGGCAATAATGACGATATATGATGAAGTGATTGAGATGGAGAAAAGCTGGTATGAACTCGACCTATTTTGTTTTTGTAAATATGATTAGCTCATCGTTCTGGATTCAGCTCATTATGGATGGAACATGTTTGCAATGACAATTAGAGATTATAGTTACTCATGCCATGCTTAATTAGCTAAGAGTGTATAATGGTTTGTCTTGAGTGCCAACATGCATTTTAAAATGGTTGTGATGTAGTATGATAGGATGGTATCCTCCTCTGAATGATTCAAGTGGCTTGACTTGGCACATGTTCACGCATGTAGTTGAAACAAAATCAACATAGCCTCCACGATATTTATGTTCATGGTGATTTATATCCTACTCATGCTTGCATTCAATGTTGGTTAATCTCAAAGCATGTTTATGACTGTTGTCGCTCTCTAGTTGGTCGCTTCCCAGTCTCTTGCTAGCCTTCACTTGTACTAAGCGGGAATACTGCTTGTGCATCCACTTTCATAAACCCAAAGTTGTTCCATATGAGTCCACCATACCTACCCATATGCGGTATTTACCTGCCGTTCCAAGTAAATTTGCATGTGCCAAACTCTAAACCTTCAAATAATATTCTGTTTTGCATGCCCGAATCGCTCATGTAGTAACTAGGGGCTGTCAGTATCTTCCATGCTAGGTGGGTTATTCTCACGATATGTGTTGATTCACTATCATTCACGAGAAAGTGGCTGGTATTCGGGATGCCCAGTTCTATGCTCAAAATCAAATCAAAATATAATGAAACAAAACTCCCCCGGGATTGTTGTTTGTATGGACGGTACCCGTGGATTCGGCTCGCCGTGGAGTGTGATTGATTTGTGGAGGGGGAGTAAAAACTTTACTATTCTGCTTGGGAACCGCCTATAATGTATCTAGCATGGAAGATACCGAGATCTCTTGGTTGCTATGTTGACAATGAAAGCATACTGCTCAAAATTATTATTCATCCCTGTTTTAAAAGCTCGAGCTCTGGCACCTCTGCAAATCAATGCTTCCCTCTGCGAAGGGCCCATCTATTTTACTTTACTGTTGAGTCATCCTCTTCTTATAAAAAGCACCAGTTAGAGAGCACCACCGTCATTTGTATGCTTTGTTATTAATTGATATTGAGTATGATTGTGACTGGATCTCTTTTACCATGAATTACAATGTCTAGTCAGTCCTTGTTCTTTAGAGGTGCTCTGCATTTATGTCTTGCGGTCTCAGAAAGGGCTAGCGAGATACCATTATATCATATTGTATCATGATTGTTTTGATAAAATTGTTGTCATCCGAGATTTATTATTATTGCTCGCTAGTTGGTTATGCCATTGATATGAGTAAATGTGAGACCTAAATGTTATTGTGAATGTGGTTAGTCTATAATCCTTGCTGAAAATCTGAACATCAGTTAGACATATTTACAACAACAAGATCAAACAGAGTTTGTAAAAGTTTTTCTTTGTCACTTTCAGTTTGTCAACTGAATTGCTTGAGGACAAGCAATGGGTTAAGCTTGGGGGAGTTGATACGTCTCCATCGTATCTACTTTTCCAAACTCTTTTTCCCTTGTTTTGGACTCTAATTTGCATGATTTGAATGGAACTAACCCGGACTGATGTTGTTTTCAGCAGAATTGCCTTGGTGTTATTTTTGTGCAGAAATAAAAGTTCTCGGATTGACCTGAAAATTTACGGAGAATATGTTTGGAATTAATAAAAAATACTGGCGAAAGAATCAACCGGAGGGGGTCCACCACCTGGCCACAAGGCAGGGGGCGCCCCCCCTAGGGCGCGCCCCCTGTCTTGTGGGTCCCCTAGAGCTCCGCCGACCTCAACTCCAACTCTATATATTCCTATTCAGGGAGAAAAAAAGGAGAGAAGAGTTCATCGCGTTTCACGATACGGAGCCGCCGCCACCTCCTGTTCTTCCTCGGGAGGGCAGATCTGGAGTCTGATTTGGGCTCCGGAGAGGGGACATTGACGCCGTCGTCATCACCAACCATCCTTCATCACCAATTTCATGATGCTCTCCGCCGTTCGTGAGTAATTCCATCGTAGGCTTGCTGGACGGTGATGGGTTGGATGAGATTTACCATGTAATCGAGTTAGTTTTGTTAGGGTTTGATCCCTAGTATCCACTATGTTCTGAGATTGATGTTGCTATGACTTTGATATGCTTAATGCTTGTCACTAGGGCCCGAGTGCCATGATTTCAGATCTGAACCTATTATGTTTTCATGAATATATATGTGTTCTTGATCCTATCTTGCAAGTTGTAGACACCTATTTTGAGTTATGATCCGCATCCCCCAGGGTGACAATAACTGGGATTCTTTCCGGTGATTACCGTAGTTTGAGGAGTTCATGTATTCACTAAGTGCTAATGCTTTGGTCCGGTTCTCTATTAAAAGGAGGCCTTAATATCCCTTAGTTTCCATTAGGACCCCGCTGCCACAGGAGGGTAGGACAAAAGATGTCATGCAAGTTCTTTTCCATAAGCACGTATGACTATATATGGAATACATGCCTACATTACATTGATGAATTGGAGCTAGTTCTGTATCACCCTATGTATAACTGTTGCATGATGAATGCTATCCGACATAATTATCCATCACTGATCCATTGCCTACGAGCTTTTCACATATTGATCTTTGCTAAGTTACTTTTCCGTTGCTACTGTTACAATCACTACAAAACTGCTACTGTCACTTTAGCCATCGTTACCGTTACTTCCATACTACTTTGCTACTAAATACTTTGCTGCAGATATTAAGTCTTTCAGGTGTGGTTGAATTGACAACTCAGCTGCTAATACTCTCAAATATTCTTTGGCTCCCCTTGTGTCGAATCAATAAATTTGGGTTGAATACTCTACCCTCGAAAAATGTTGCAATCCCCTATACTTGTGGGTTATCAATATTGCACCTGCTGAAATAGAAGATATTGATGTTACTATCAAGCTTGCCAATAGAGATACTATATCACCAATTGGGATTGTTAGAGATGTTGAAGTCTTGTGTGGGAAAGTAAAATACCCTACTGATTTTCTTGTTCTTGGTTCCCCACAGGATGATTTTTGTCCCATTATATTTGGTAGACCTTTCTTGAACACCGTTAATGCTAAGATAGATTGCGAGAAAGAAACTATTACTGTAAGTTTTGGAGATGTGTCTCATGATTTCAATTTCTCTAAATTTCGTAGACAACCCCATGACAAAGAATTGCCTAGTAAAGATGAAATTGTTGGTCTTGCTTCTATTGTTGTGCCTCCTACTGATCCCTTAGAACAATATTTGCTAGACCATGAAAACAATATGCATATGAATGAAAGGAATGAAATAGATAAGATTTTCTTTGATCAGCATCCTATTTTTAAACACAACTTGCCCGTTGAGATTCTTGGGGATCCTCCTCCACCCAAGGGTGACCCCGTGTTTGAGCTTAAACAATTACCTGATACTCTAAAATATGTCTATCTTGATGAAAAGAAGATATATCCTATTATTATTAGTGCTAACGTTTCAGAGCATGAAGAAAAGAGATTATTGAAAACTCTGAGGAAGCACCGCGCCGCTATTGGATATACTCTTGATGATCTTAAGGGCATTAATCCCACTTTATGTCAGCATAAAATTAATATGGAGCCTGATGCTAAACCAGTTGTTGATCACCAACGATGGTTAAATCCTAAAATGAAAGAAGTGGTAAGAAATGAAATACTGAAGCTTCTGGAAGCAGGTATAATTTATCCTATTGCTGATAGTAGATGGGTAAGTCATGTTCATTGTGTCCCTAAGAAGGGAGGTATTACTGTTGTTCCCAATGATAAGAATGAACTGATTCCACAAAGAATTGTTACAGGTTATAGAATGGTAATCGATTTTAGAAAATTAAATAAAGCTACTAGGAAAGACCATTACCCTTTACCTTTTATTGATCAAATTCTAGAAAGATTATCCAAACATACACACTTCTGCTTTCTAGATGGTTATTCTGGTTTCTCTCAAATACCTGTGTCAAAAGAGGATCAAGAAAAGACAACTTTTACTTGCCCTTTCGGTACCTTTGCTTATAGACGTATGCCTTTTGGTTTATGCAATGCACCTGTTACCTTTCAAAGATGTATGACTGCTATATTCTCTGACTTTTGTGAAAAGATTGTTGAGGTTTTCATGGATGATTTCTCCGTTTACGGAACTTCTTTTGATGATTGCTTGAGCAACCTTGATCGAGTTTTGTAGAGATGTGAATAAACTAATCTTGTCTTGAATTGGGAAAAGTGCCACTTTATGGTTAATGAAGGTATTGTCTTGGGGAACAAAATCTCCGAAAGAGGTATTGAGGTGGATAAAGCTAAAGTTGATGCTATTGAAAAAATGTCGTGTCCCACGGATATCAAAGGTATAAGAAGTTTCCTTGGTCATGCTGGTTTCTATAGGAGATTTATTAAAGACTTCTCTAAAATTTCTAGGCCTCTCACTAATCTCTTGCAAAAAGATGTTCCTTTTGTTTTTGATGATGATTGTGTAGAAGCATTTGAAATCCTTAAGAAAGCCTTGATTACAGCACCGGTTGTTCAACCACCTGATTGGAACCTACCCTTTGAAATTATGTGTGATGCTAGTGATTATGCCGTTGGTGCTTTTCTAGGACAAAGAGTTGATAAGAAATTAAATGTTATCCATTATGCTAGTAAAACTCTAGACAGTGCTCAAAGAAACTATGCTACCACTGAAAAGGAATTTTTAGCAGTTGTGTTTGCTTGTGATAAGTTCAGATCTTATATTGTTGATTCCAAAGTAACTGTTCACACTGATCATGCTGCTATTAAATATCTTATGGAAAAGAAAGATGCTAAACCTAGACTTATTAGATGGGTTCTCTTGCTACAAGAATTTGATTTGCATATTATTGATAGAAAGGGAGCTGAGAACCCCATAGCAGACAACTTGTAGGTTAGAAAATGTTCTTGATGACCCACTACCTATTGATGATAGCTTTCCTGATGAACAATTAGCTGTCATAAATGCTTCTCGTAATACTCCATGGTATGCTGATTATGCTAATTACATTGTTGCTAAATTTATACCACCTAGTTTCACATACCAGCAAAAGAAAAAGTTCTTCTATGATTTAAGACATTACTTTTGGGATGACCCACACCTCTATAAAGAAGGAGTAGATGGTGTTATTAGACGTTGTGTACCTGAGTACGAATAGGAACATATCCTACGTAAGTGTCACTCCGAGGCCTACGGAGGACACCATGTTGGAGATAGAACTGCACACAAGGTACTACAGTCTGGTTTTTATTGGCCTGCTCTCTTCGAGGATGCTCGTAAGTATGTCTTGTCTTGTGATGAGTGTCAAAGAATTGGTAATATTAGTAGACGTCAGGAAATGCCTATGAACTATTCACTTGTTATTGAACCATTTGATGTTTGGGGCTTTGATTATATGGGACCTTTTCCTTCCTCCAATGGGTATACACATATTTTGGTTGCTGTTGATTATGTTACTAAGTGGGTAGAAGCCATTCCAACTAGTAGTGCTGATCATAACACTTCCATTAAAATGCTCAAAGAAGCTATTTTCCCGAGGTTTGGAGTCCCTAGATACTTAATGACTGATGGTGGCTCACACTTTATTCATGGTGCTTTCCGTAAATTGCTTGCTAAGTATGATGTCAACCATAGAATTGCATCTTCGTATCATCCTCGGTCTAGTGGTCAAGTAGAATTGAGCAATAGAGAAATTAAATTGATCTTGCAAAAGACTGTTAATAGATCTAGAAAGAATTGGTCTAAGAAACTTGATGATGCATTATGGGCTTATAGAACTGCATATAAAAACCCTATGGGTATGTCTCCGTATAAAATGGTTTATGGGAAAGCATGTCACTTACCTCTTGAACTAGAACATAAAGCTTATTGGGCAATTAAAGAGCTCAACTATGATTTCAAACTTGCTGGTGAGAAGAGGTTATTTGACATTAGCTCACTTGATGAATGGAGAACCCAGGCCTATGAGAATGCCAAGTTGTTTAAAGAAAAAGTTAAGAGATGGCATGATAACAGGATACAAAAGCGTGAATTCAATGTAGGTGACCATGTCTTGCTATACAATTCTCGTTTAAGATTTTTTGCAGGAAAACTTCTCTCTAAATGGGAAGGGCCTTACATTATCGAGGAAGTATATCGTTCCGGTGCCATCAAGATCAACAACGCTGAAAGCACAAATCCGAAGGTGGTAAACGGGCAGAGAATCAAACATTATATCTCAGGTACTCCCGTAAATGTAGAAACCAATATTATTAATACCATAACCCCAGAGGAGTACATAAGGGATGTCTACCAGAACGTTTCAGACTGCGAAAAGGAGTAGGTATGTGGTACCGACTCCAAAACTTTTCCAATAGAATTTTTTCTCCGTTTTGGAATATTTAAAAAATTAGGAAAATTTAAAGTAGTCTGAATAGTACACGAGGAGGCGACAAGCCGTGAGGGCGCGCCCTACCCCCCTGGGCACGTCCCTGTGGCTTGTGGCCACCTCGTGTGCCCTCCGGACTCTGTTTCCTTGTAGAATATTTCTTTTGGTCGGTAAAAATTCATTATATAATCTCCCGAAGGTTTTGACCACCGTACCATGGAAAAATCCTCTGTTCTTGTTTTTAGCTAATTCTGCAGCAGATTCGGAGCAAGATGTCTTCACAAGAGTCGGTCGGGGAGAGTTGTGTCTCTCACCCGGAACAGGAAACAAGGGCCTACAGCCAAGCTGAACCCTTTGGGTGGTCAATGGAGGAAGAGATGGAGGCTGACCTTAAAAGAGTAGACACCATGGAGGAGGACCAAGAAGCTACTTCCCGCCTTCAACCAGGAGTTCCGCTTGAGGAGCTCCAGAGCTCAGCAATACCGGATTCGGTCACACCTCCTAATGCTCGATTTCTCTCTTATGATAACATGAAAAAGAGTGTTGCTTTTTCCCCCGCAGCTAGGAAGCATCCATGGGTGATCGGAGCTCTGGCCGTCACGGGCAAACTCCGTAAGGAAATAATGGATCTCAAACAACAAGTCAATAAGCTAGAGGAAGAAAATCACATTCTGAAGGGTATTATTGCCAAGAATATTGGATCACCACCGCCGAAGAAAGAGACATAAACACATGGGTATGGGCACTCCCCTTGGCTTGTGCCAAGCTTGGGGGAGGTGTCCCGGTATCGTATCATCATCACACCTTTATCTTTATCGTTTTGCTTAGTTCGATACTTTTGGTTACATCTTTATCTAGTAGAATAAAAGTTTTTAGTATGATCTAGCCTTGAGTTTTGCCTTATGTTCCCTCTATGTAATCGAGTCCGAGAGTTATAAAATAAAGATTAGTTTGAATTGAGGGATTTGCTTTCTTGCTATGGTCTGGAGAAAAAGAAATAAAGAGTTAAAGAAGTAAAAAGATTATATAATGATCTTATGGGAAGTGACGACTTCACATATAAGAAGTATGTCGCATGAAACTTGTTGTTAGTTGACAAACATAGTTTTGGTCATTGTTGCAATTAATAGGAAGTAATAAAGAGAGAGAGGTCTCACATATAAATATACTATCTTGGACATCTTTTGTGATTGTGAGCACTCATCAAAATATTATATGCTTAAAAGTTGATGTTGGACAAGGAAGACAACATAATGAGTTATGTTTGCTTATTTTCGAATAGAAGTTATATTGTCATGGATCCTCTAACATGTGACGCTTGCTTCCACCTCATACTAGCCAAAACTTCCGCACCAAATAGAGATACTACTTGTGCATCCAAACACCCATAAACCAGTTTTGCCATGAGAGTCCACCATACCTACCTATGGATTGAGTAAGATCCTTCAAGTAAGTTGTCATCGGTGCAAGCAATAAAAATTGCTCTCTAAATATGTATGATCTATTAGTGTGAGGAAAACAAACTTTATACGAACTTGTGATATGGAAGAAATAAAAGCGACGGACTGCATAATAAAGTTCTTTATCACAAGCGGCAATATAAAGTGACGTTCTTTTGCATTAAGATATTATGCATCCAACCATAAAAGCGCATGACAACCTCTGCTTCCCTCTGCGAAGGGCCTATCTTTTACTTTTACTTTCTAGTACTTACCTTTATGCAAGAGTCTTGGTGATCTTCACCACTTCCTTTTTATCGCCTTTTTCTCTTGGCAAGCGTCATGTGTTGGGGAATGATCTAGACATATATATCCACTCGGATGTAGGTTATCATAAACTATTATTGTTGACATTACCCTTGAGGTAAATAGTTAGGAGGCGAAACTATAAGCCCCTATCTTTCTCTGTGTCCGATTGAAACTTTGATCTCATAAGTATCGCGTGAGTGTTAGCAATTGTAAAAGACTAAATGATAGTTGAGTATGTGAACTTGCTGAAAAGCTCTTATATTGACTCTTTCCGATGTTATGATAAATTGCAATTGCTTCAATGACTGAGATCATAGTTTGTTAGTTTTCAATAAAGTTTCTGATTCATACTTTACCTTGTGAATGAATTGTCACTTTAGCATAAGAAATTATATGTCAATATATGTTGCTATTCTAAAGATGATCATGATGCCTTCATGTCCGTATTTTATTTTATCGACACCTCTATCTCTAAACATGTGGACATGATTATCGATGTCGGCTTTCGCTTGAGGACAAGCGAGGTCTAAGCTTGGGGGAGTTGATACGTCCATTTTGCATCATCCTTTAATATTGATATTTATTGCATTATGGGCTGTTATTACACATTATGATACAATACTTATGCCTTTTCTCTCTTATTTTACAAGGTTTACATGAAGGGGGAGAATGCCGGCAGCTGGAATTCTGGGCTGGAAAAGGAGCAAATATGAGAGACCTATTCTGCACAACTCCAAAAGTCCTGAAAATCTACGGAGAATTGTTTTGGAATATATAAAAAATATTGGGCGAAGAAGATACCAGAGGGGACCCACCAGGCAGCCACAAGCCTGGGGGGCGCGCCCCACCCCCCTGGGCGCGCCCCTGTGGCTTGTGGGCCACCTGGCAGGCCTCCGGTCCCCATCTTCTGCTATATGATGTGTTTTGACCTGGAAAAAATCAAGAGAGAGCTTTCGGGACGAAGCGCCGCCGTCTCGAGGCGGAACCTGGGCAGAAGCAATCTAGGGCTCCGGCAGAGCCGTTCTGCCGGGCAAACTTCCCTCCCGGAGAGGGAAATCGAAGCCATCGTCATCACCAACGATCCTTTCATCGAGAGGGGGTCAATCTCCATCAACATCTTCACCAGCACCATCTCCTCTCCAAACCCTAGTTCATCTCTTGTATCCGATCTTTGTCTCAAAACCTCAGATTGGTACCTGTGGGTTGCTAGTAGTGTTGATTACTCCTTGTAGTTGATGCTAGTTGGTTTATTCGGTGGAAGATCATATGTTTAGATCCTTAATGATAATTAATACTCCTCTGATTATGAACATGAATATGCTTTGTGAGTAGTTACGTTTGTTCCTGAGGACATGGGAGAAGTCTTGTTATAAGTAATCATGTGAGTTTGGTATTCGTTCGATATTTTGATGAGATGTATGTTGTCTTTCCTCTAGTGGTGTTATGTGAACGTCGACTACATGACACTTCACCATTGTTTGGGCCTAGGGAAAGGCATTGGGAAGTAATAAGTAGATGATGGGTTGCTAGAGTGACAGAAGCTTAAACCCTAGTTTATGAGTTGCTTCGTAAGGGGCTGATTTGGATCCATATGTTTCATGCTATGGTTAGATTTATCTTAATTCTTCTTTCGTAGTTGCAGATGCTTGCGAGAGGGGTTAATCATAAGTGGGAGGCTTGTCCAAGTAAGGACAGCACCCAAGCACCGGTCCACCCACATATCAAACTATCAAAGTAACGAACGCGAATCATATGAGCGTGATGAAAACTACCTTGACAGTAATTCCCATGTGTCCTTGGGAGCTCTTTGCTTTATATAAGAGTTTGTCCAGGCTTGTCCTTTGCTACAAAAAGGATTGAGCCACCTTGCTGCACCTTTGTTACACTCGTTACTTGTTACCCGTTACGAATTATCTTATCACACAACTATCTGTTACCGATAATTTCAGTGCTTGCAGAGAATACCTTGCTGAAAACCGCTTGTCATTTCCTTCTGCTCCTCGTTGGGTTCGACACTCTTACTTATCGAAAGGACTACGATAGATCCCCTATACTTGTGGGTCATCACTTCCATATTGAAAGGCTTAGACTTGCCGAAAGGCGGTTTACCATTGCCCTTTCCACGGTTTCTCCCAGCACTAGTGTTGGCCACCAGATCTGACCCGCCGTCCGGGTGTTTCCGCTTACCGCCATTGTCGTTATTACTATTTCCTGCCCCGCTCTACTGCTGGCCCTTGCCATTGCCATTCTTCTTACCCTTAGATGATTTCTCCTCATCAGACCCAGGATCCTTCGTACTGTCAGAATCTGCATATTTGGTGAGAGCCGCCGTGATATTATCAGAGGAGTGGATAATGGTTGAGACCCTCCGGACCCAATGATGGGCCGACTCATCCTCCCGCTGCACACAATGATCCAAATCCACGATTGTCATGGGCTGCTTGCACGTTCCTTGAAATTTTTTGATGAATTTTGCCTTCAACTCGGCCCAGGAATTAATGGTATTGGGTGGCAAACCCTTCAACCACGTGCGAGCCGGCCCCTCCAACATCATGATGAAATACTTGGCGCAGAATGCATCACTGACGTCTAACATCTCCATGGCTAGTTCATAACTCTCAATCCAAGCTTCCGGAGGCAGGTCGGCAGTATAATTTGGCACCTTGCGGGGACCCTTGAAATCCTTCGGCAGGCGTTCATTTCGTAAAGCCGGCACCAAGCACGGCACTCCCACAACCCTGGAGGTTAGTCCAGCTCCCACCGAAACATAAGGTGCTACTATGGGTTCTTGGTAAGCCGCCGCAGCTGCCGCCTCTCGCTGTGCTCTCGCACGGTCTACCAACGTCTGGGCATCAACAGCAGGCGGGTCATCCCATGTCGGATTCCGACGTCGATCGCTGCTAGAAATCGCAGGCGACTCTATACGCCGGTTGTAACTGCGGCTTGGGATAGGGGTCGAGTGCACACGGCTCCGGCTATAGGTATACTTCTCCTGTTGCGCCACCGTTGTCTGCAAATATCCAATGGTGTTCCGCGCTTCTTCTGCAAAAGGCGTTCCATCAGGGATGGGGAGCGCGCCAAGTCTGACCGCCGCTGCCACCATGTTCTCCACCGGGTTAGAATAATGACCGGGTGGTGTCGAAAAGTGCTGCGGCGGGGTCTGGTTCCTGCGAGGCGGGTCTGGCTGCCGATGTTGAACCGCCGCCCTACTCCCAGGTACTTCCGCCGTCCGGGTCAAGGTCAGAGGTGCATTCCGTCATGTCCCTGGCGTGTTGAAAAGATTCCTAGGCTCATACTGATCCGGCAGGCGGGTCTGGTGCCTCATCCGCCGGACTCCATCTGCGGTCTGTTGATCCAGGTCCAGGCGAAAAGCTTCCGCCCTAAGGCGCTCCGATTCAGCATCCATCTGAGCTTTCAGCGCATTGATTTCCTCTTGGGCACCGGCCATCTGGTCCTTCAACCTCGCGATCTCCGTGTTACGGGCTGCTTGGTTTTCGGTCGTGACCTCGGTCCCCATCAGAGTTGTAAGTTCATTCATCAGATCCAGCAAAACTTGAGCCGGCGGCCTGCCTGATCCAGATCCGGTTGCACCAGCAGCCGTGCTACCAGGAGCCGGTGCCGATCCTGCCATAAAGACGGTGGCTCGGCTCGGCGGCTCATAGTATTCCGGCTCACAGTATTCCGGCTCATGGTAGCCCTCGAAGTAGCCCCCAAGCCCGCCGTTGTGAAGCTGGTAGATTGATTCCGCCTCTCCGCTCGAGGATCCATCCTCTGAGCAGATGAGGGTTTCCTCCCGCGACATAGAACCTTCAAGTTCCGTGCCTTGGGTGAAGCCGACAAAGACGTGCTTCCGGACCGGGTTAAGTCGGGCGGGTTGCGCGCGCCGGGCCGGCTCGACGAGGTCGGTGCAGATGTCCGGCCCGGGTTTAGATCCGCCGATCCTGCCGATGAAGACGTGAATTCCGCCGAAGGGGATCCAGTACCCGTACTCGATTGAGTCGGCCTCGGGGCCCCAGCCGGCGTCGTCGATGTAGAGCTTGCCGCGGCGACTCTTGGTCATCCTGCCGACGGCGTATCCCCCAATCCCTGGGAGAGAGCCCTTCGAGTACTCCAAACCACCGAGCATCTGCCCCACGGTGGGCGCCAACTGTCGTGGTTCTGTCACGGCAGATTTCCTAGTGCCAGGACTTAGGTGTGAAGCCATCGCAACGGTGGTTAACTCGAAGGGGTTGGACGGGACGAAAGACACAGGTTTACCCAGGTTCGGTCCCTCTCGAAGGAGGCAATAGCCTACATCCTGCTTTGAGTTGTATTGATTGGATATCGATTACAAGGGAGCGGATTCGCTAGACCTAGTGCTCGATCAATGGTTTCGTGGCCTAAGCCGTCAAGGTAACCCGCCTTTATATACACAGGTCGAGGCCCTGGGCTTACAAGAGTCCGAGCCGGGTCATACTTGATAACCGACCTCACCTCTAACTATACTTGCCTTATCTAACAAGCCGCCACCGGCGGCTGACGCCACCGGGTTACACATCGCCTTCTGGCTCTGGGCCTCCAGGCCCATCAAGCTTATTCCAAACCTTATCGCTAAGCCGCCAACCTCATGACCCGGCCCCACCTGGGCGGGTCTCACCACGGGGTTATATCCCCAACAAGACTCATCAAACTTCACATCTACCATCTCTTCAAATTTTCGAGTGAAGTTGTTGTAGACACGGTAAGTGTGAGAGTTCGATCCGTAACCGAGTAGGAATCCTTCATGAGATTTAGGAGCAAATTTAGTACGACGATGCTTATCAAGAATGTAGCACTTTGAGCCGAATACCCGAAAGTATCCAACTTGGGGTTTGTTACCGGTGAGTAGCTCGTATGCCATTTTACCGAGAAGCTTGTGAAGATAGAGTCGGTTTGTGGCATGACATGCTGTTTCCACGACTTCTGCCCAAAAGTGTCTTGGCGTCTTGTATTCGTCAAGCATCGTTCTCACCATCTCAATAAGAGTTCGGTTCTTCCTCTCAACGACTCCATTTTGTTGAGGCGTGTACGTAGCCGAGAACTCATGTGAAACACCTTCTTCGTCAAGAAAGGTATCTACATGGGTGTTCTTGAACTCCGATCCGTTATCGCTCCGAACCTTCTTGATCTTCACTTCAAACTGATTTTGCGCTTTGCGAACGAAGTTCTTGAAGATCTTTTGTACCTGCGACTTATCATCAAGAAAGAATACCCACGTAAATCTGGAAAAATCATCAACTATAAATAGACCATAGGAATTTCCACCGAAGCTCTTGTAGGCATTGGGACCAAAAAGATCCATGTGAAGTAACTCGAGTGGTCTCCTAGTAGTCATGATATTCTTTACGGGATGACTTCCACCTACTTGCTTTCCAGCTTGACAAGCACTATAAAGTCTATCTTTGTCAAAGATAACATCTTTAACACCAAGTATATGATCACCTTTGATAAGCTTGTCTAGATTACGCATGCCAACATGTCCTAGTATTCTATGCCAAAGCCAACCTTTAGAAGATTTTGCAATAAGACAAGTACGAGGTTTGGATCTCTTAGTGAAATCGACAATGTATAGATCACCTCTACGGAACCCGGTAAAGACCATGTTATGATTATCTTGACGAAACACTTGGCAATCTACTTTCGTGAATAGCACATTAAAACCAAAGTCAACAAGTCTAGATACGGAAAGAAGATTGTAACCAAGGGATTCAACAAGCATGACGTTTTGAATAGAGCTATCATGGGAAATGGCCACCTTACCAAGGCCAAGTACCTTACCCTTGGAGTTGTCTCCAAACATTACGTACCTTCGCGGTCCATGGTTTGGTGTGATCTCTTCAAATATTTCTCTATCTCCGGTCATATGATCGGTGCATCCACTATCGAGAATCCACTCTTTTCCTCCGGACATGTAATCCTTGAAGTTTGCCATGAGACTTAGATTCTTCATGATCTTCTCATGCTCGATGTCGAACAACTCATCTTCATCATAGTAGCCGTGTTCCGCATTGTCATCATCAAGTGGGAAATCCTCGTCGCAAAGAATAAGAGATTCGTTAAGGTTGTGATCATGACAATATTCAAATTTATGAATTCGAATGGCTTCTACAATGATGTTGTTGATAGTTATGACATCTCCTTTAGCACGCATGAGGTCTCTAAGCTCAAATAGATAGTCATCAAACTTGGGATCACTAGGCGTCATTTTGTGAAAGGCAATAGTTTTATGAAGAATTTCATCAAGATTACTCAATGAATAACTTGGATATCGTTTCTCCAAGTCATTCCACAAAGTATAAGCACATTCAAAATTCTTCATTTGATTAAGCACAATCCTAGGCAATCCTCTAACGATAAGATTAACAGTTCTAAGATTGCATAGCATATCAATTTCCTCTTCGTGTGTGGGATGTAAAGGATCAATGGGAGGTACATAGGGGTTCTTAACATACTTGCTCAAATGAAATTCATTAAATAGCTCAAGCATCATATGTTTCCATTGACTATAGTACTCCCCATCAAGAATAGGCACTCTACAACTCAAACATCCTATACTAGACACATCCATCTTCCTCCACGGTGATGAAACCGATGCAATGGAGACCAATGCTCTGATACCAATTGAGGGATCACTAGAAGTGTGTGTCTAGAGGGGGGGTGAATAGACTACTTGCAAGAATTAAAAACCTAACATTTTCCCAAGTTAATTGATTGGCAGATTTTAACAATTATAGCAAGTCTAGCACACCCTACACATGCATGTCAACAAGTATGGCAGCGGAAAATAAAGACATTGCACATGGAAGTAAGGAGATGAGATAGGGAGATCAAACGCATGAGGGACACGAAGATTTTTCCCGTGGTTCCGATAGGTGGTGCTATCGTACGTCCACGTTTATGGAGTCTTCAACCCACGGAGGGTAATGGTCGCGAGAGTCTACAGAGGGCTCCACCCATAAGGGTCCACGAAGTAGCAACCTTGACTATTCCATAACGGCTTCCGTCCATGAAGGACTAGCCTCACTATGGGTAGATCTTCACGAAGTAGGCGATCTCCTTGCCCGTACAAACTTCCTGGTTCAACTCCATAACATGAAGTAGGAGGCTCCCAAGCGACACCTAACCAATCTAGGAGGCACCACCCTCCAAAAGGTAATAGGCTCGGTAATGTCGATGAACTCCTTGCTCTTGTGCTTCAAGATCATAGACTCCTCAATACACAATCACTCTCTCACAGATTTGGCTTGGTGAAAGAGATTGATTTGGTGGAAAGCAACTTGGGGAGGCTAGAGATCAAGATTCATATGGATAGAGTGGAATGGCTTGATCTCAACACATGAGTAGGTGGCTCTCTCTCAGAAAATTGGATGGGGCAAGTATGGAATAGTTCTGAGTGCTTCTCTTTCGAGTGGGTGGTGGTGAAGGGGTATATATATGTTGGAAATATGCCCTAGAGGCAATAATAAATTGGTTATTATTATATTTCCTTGTTCATGATAATCGTTTATTATCCATGCTATAATTGTATTGATTGGAAACTCAAATACATGTGTGGGTACATAGACAACACTGTGTCCCTAGTAAGCCTCTAGTTGACTAGCTCGTTGATCAAAGATGGTTAAGGTTTCCTAGCCATAGACATGAGATGTCATTTGATAACGGGATCACATCATTAGGAGAATGATGTGATGGACAAGACCCAAACTGTAAACGTAGCATTTGATCGTGTCAGTTTATTGCTATTGTTTTCTGCATGTCAAGTATCTGTTCCTTTGACCATGAGATCATGCAACTCACTAACACCGGAGGAATACCTTGTGTGTATCAAACGTCGCAACGTAACTGGGTGACTATAAAGGTGCTCTACAGGTATCTCCGAGGGTGTCTGTTGGGTTGGCATGGATCAAGACTGGGATTTGTTACTCCGTATAACGGAGAGGTATCTCAGGGCCCACTCGGTAATACAACATCACAATGAGCCTTGCAAGCAATGCGACTAAAGTGTTAGCCACGAGATCTTGTATTACGGAACGAGTAAAGAGACTTGCCGGTAACGAGATTGAACTAGGTATAGTGATACCGACGATCGAATCTCGGGCAAGTAACATACCGAAGAACAAAGGGAACAGCATACGGGATTAACTGAATCCTTGACATAGAGGTTCGACCGATAAAGATCTTCGTAGAATATGTAGGAGCCAATATGGGCATCCAGGTCCCGCTATTGGTTATTGGCCGTAGAGGTGTCTCGGTCATGTCTACATAGTTCTCGAACCCGCAGGGTCTACACACTTAACGTTTGGTGACGATTAGTATAATTGAGTTATTATGTTGGTGACCGAAAGTTGTTCGGAGTCCCGGATAAGATCCCGGACATGACGAGGATCTCCGGAATAGTCCGGAGGTAAAGATTGATATATGTGATAATAGTGTTTTGATCTCTGGAAGGGTTCCGGAGTTCACCGGAAGGGGTTCCGGATGTTTACCGAAGTGTTCGGGTGCAGCAACACTTTATATGAGCCAAAGGGATAAAGCCCACAAGGTATTGGAAAGTGCAAAAGTAGTTTTGCTGCCGCGTAAGCGGTACTACCGCTTGGTGAAGCGGTACTACCGCCGGAGCGGTACTACCGCTTGTGTGAAGCGGTACTACCGCCCGAGCGGTACTACCGCTTGTGTGAAGCGGTACTACCGCTTGTGCGCGGCTGTGCACGGTTCGGCAGGGATCCGAGTTGGACTCTTTCCCTGCGGGCCAAACCGACCTTGTGCGGGCAAAACCGACCCGGAGGAGGCTTTTACTCCAAGTTTAGACCCCAAGGCTCAACATATAAATAGAGGGGCAGGGCTAGCACACGGGACACATCAGGATTTCCCAAGCCGTGTGCCGGCAACCCTAGCCCTCTAGTTCCTCCGTCATAATCTCCGTAGTGCTTGGCGAAGCCCTGCAGAGATTGTTCCTCACCACCATCACCACGCCGTCGTGCTGCTGGAACTCAACCACTACTTCACCATCGCTCGCTGGATCGAGGAGGTGAAGGCGTCATCAAGCCGTACGTGTGTTGAACGCGGAGGTGCCGTCCGTTCGGCACTAGATCGGAAGGATCGTGATTGGATCGCGGGACGCTCGGCGATTTGGATCGCGAAGACGTTCGACTACATCAACCGCGTTTATTAACGCTTCCGCTTAGCGATCTACAAGGGTATGTAGATTCACTCTCCCTCTCGTAGATGCTCATCACCATGGATAGATCTTGCGTGTGCGTAGGAAAATTTTTGTTTCCCATGCAACGTTCCCCAACAGTGGCATCTGAGCTAGGTCTATGCGTAGATGAGATCTCGAGTAGAACACAAACGAGTTGTGGGCGTGGATGTATACATATTGCTTGCCGTTACTAGTTGATACTTGATTCCGCGGTATTGTGAGATGAAGCGGCCCGGACCGACATTACGCGTACGCTTACGCGAGACTGGTTTCACCGCTGCGTGCACTTGTTGCATAAAGGTGACTGGCGGGTGTCTGTCTCTCTCACTTTAGTTGAATCGGTTCAATGAAGAGGGTTCTTTTAGAAGATCAAAAAGCAATCACTACACCACGTTGTGGTTTTGCGTAGGTAAGAATCGTTCTTGCTAGATACCCGTAGCAGCCACGTAAAATTTGCAACAACAATTAGAGGACGTCTAACTTGTTTTTGCAGGGTATGTTGTGATGTGATATGGCCAATTACATGATGAGATATATGTGATGTATGAGATGATCATGTATTGTATAGAATATCACGACTTGCATGTCGATGAGTACGGCAACTGGCAGGAGCCATAGAGTTGTCTTTAATTATTGTATGACCTGCGTGTCAATCATTAAGCGCTATGTAATGCTTTACTTTATCGCTAAACGTTAGCTATAGTCGTGGAAGCAACAGTCGGCGCGACAACCTTATGGCGACACGTTGATGGAGATCAAGATGATGGAGATCATGGTGTCATGCCGGTGACGATGGAGATCATGCCGGTGCTTTGGAGATGGAGATCAAAAGCACAAGTTCATGGCCATATCATGTCACTTATGATTTGCATGTGATGTTAATCCTTTTATGCATCTTATTTTGCTTAGGACGACGGTAGCATTATAAGGTGATCCCTCACTTAAATTTCAAGATAAATTGTGTTCTCCCCAAGTGTGCACCGTTGCGAAAGTTCGTCGTTTCGAGACACGCCGTGATGATCGGGTGTGATAGACTCTACGTTCGCATACAACGGGTGTAAGCCATGTTACACGTGCGGAACACTCGGGTTAAACTTGACGAGCCTAGCATGTACAGACATGGCCTCGGAACACAAGAGACCGAAAGGTCGAACATGAGTCATATAGTAGATATGATCAACATGAAGATGTTCACCATTGAAACCACCTCAACTCACGTGATGATCGGACTTGAGTTGGTGGATTTGGATCATGTTACACTCGAATGATCGGAGGGATGTCAATTTGAGTGGGAGTTTTTTAAAATATGATTAACTAAACTCATTATCTAAGAACAATAGTCTAAGTTGTCTTTGCTATATTTATGTTGTAGATCATGGCTCGCGCAGTAGCACCCCTGAATTTTAATGCGTTCCTAGAGAAAGCTAAGTTGAAAGATGATGGAAGTAACTTTGTGGACTGGGCCCGTAATCTAAAGATTATCCTTACGGCTTCCCAGAAGGCTTATGTCCTTGATGCACCGCTTGGTGATCCACCCGCTCCAGTTGAGTCTCTAGACGTTGTGAACGCCTGGCAGGCTCGTTCTGATGATTACTCAATAGTTCAATGTGCAATGTTGTATGGCTTAGAACCGGGACTTCAAAGACGTTTTGAACGTCATGGAGCATATGAGATGTTCCAGGAGTTGAAGTTTATCTTTCAGAAGAATGCCCGGATCGAGAGATATGAGATCTCCGATAAGTTCTATGCTTGCAAGATGGAGGAGAACGGGTCTATCAGTGATCACGTGCTCAGAATGTCTGGGTACTCTACCCGTCTGGCTGAATTGGGGATGCCCCTTCCGCCAGAGGCTATCACTGACAGAGTTCTTCAATCATTGCCACCTAGCTACAAGAGCTTCGTGTTGAACTATAACATGCACGGGATGAACAAGTCAGTCGCCGAGCTGTTTGCGATGCTGAAAGCCGCTGAGTCTGAAATTCAGAAGGAGCATCAAGTGTTGATGGTCAATAAAACCACTAGTTTCAAGAAAAATGGCAAGGGTAAGAAGGGTAACTCCAAGCAGAGTGGCAAAGCAGTTGCTCCTCTCGTGAAGAAACCCAAGGCTGGACCCAAACCAGAAACTGTGTGTTTTCATTGCAAGGGAACTGGACACTGGAAGCGGAATTGCCCCAAGTATTTGGCTGACAAGAAGGCGGCCAACAACAAACAAGGTATATATGATATACATGTTATTGATGTGTACCTTACCAACTCTCGTTGTAGTGCCTGGGTATTGGATACCGGTGCGGTTGCTCATATTTGCAACTCAAAACAGGAACTGCGGAATAGACGGAGGCTGGCAAAGGACGAAGTGACGATGCGCGTGGGAAATGGTTCCAAGGTTGATGTGATCGCCGTCGGCACGCTCGCTCTTCGATTACCGTCGGGATTAGTGATGAACCTAAATAAGTGTTATTTGGTGCCTGCGTTAAGCATGAACATTATATCTGGATCTTGTTTATTGCGAGACGGTTACTCATTTAAATCAGAGAATAATGGTTGTTCTATTTATATGAGTAATATCTTTTATGGTCATGCACCCGATGTGAGGGGTTTATTCTTGTTGAATCTCGATAGTAATGATACACATGTTCATAACATTGATGCCAAAAGATATAGAATTGATAATGATAATACCACTTTCTTGTGGCACTGCCGTTTAGGTCATATTGGCGTAAAACGCATGAAGAAGCTCTATGCTGATGGACTTTTGGAGTCACTTGATTTTGAATCACTTGACACATGTGAGCCATGCCTCATGGGCAAGATGACTAAAACGCCGTTCTCTGGAACAATGGAACGGGCAAGTGACTTATTGGAAATCATACATACTGATGTGTGCGGTCCGATGAGTATTGAGGCGCGCGGTGGTTATCGTTACTTTCTCACCTTCACTGATGACTTAAGTAGATATGGGTATATTTACTTAATGAAACACAAGTCTGAAACATTTGAAAAGTTCAAACAATTTCAGAGTGAAGTTGAGAATCATCGTAACAAGAAGATTAAATTCCTACGATCTGATCGAGGAGGAGAATATCTGAGTTATGAGTTTGGCAGTCACTTAAAACAGTGTGGAATTGTTTCACAATTGACACCGCCTGGAACACCACAGCGTAATGGTGTGTCCGAACGTCGTAATCGAACCTTATTGGATATGGTGCGATCTATGATGTCTCTTGCCGATTTGCCACTATCATTTTGGGGTTATGCATTAGAGACAGCTGCATTCACTTTAAATAGGGCACCATCGAAATCCGTTGAGACGACGCCATATGAACTTTGGTTTGGCAAGAAGCCAAAACTGTCGTTTCTTAAAGTTTGGGGATGTGATGCTTATGTCAAAAAGCTTCAGCCTGAAAAGCTGGAACCCAAAGCGGAGAAATGCGTCTTCATAGGATACCCAAAAGAGACAGTTGGGTATACCTTCTACCTCAGATCCGAGGGCAAAGTGTTTGTCGCTAAAAATGGAACATTTCTTGAGAAAGAGTTTCTCTCGAAAGAATTGAGTGGGAGGAAGATAGAACTTGATGAGGTTGTTGAACCTTTACTTCAACCTGAGAGTAGCGCAGCGCAGAAAGTTGTTTCTGTGGAGCCTACATTAGCTGAAGAGGAAGTTAATGATGATGATCATGAAGCTTTGGATCAAGTTGCTATCGAACCTCGTAGGTCGACAAGGACGCGTACTGCTCCCGAGTGGTACGGCAACCCTGTCTTAGAGGTCATGTTGTTAGACAACGATGAACCTACGAGCTATGGAGAAGCGATGATGGGCCCGGATTCCGAGAAGTGGTTAGAGGCCATGAAATCCGAGATGGGATCCATGTATGAAAACAAAGTATGGACTTTGGAAGTATTACCTGAAGGGCGTAAGGCCATTCAGAACAAATGGATCTTTAAGAGGAAGACGGACGCGGACGGTAATGTCACCGTCTATAAAGCTCGACTTGTGGCAAAGGGTTTTTCACAAGTTCAAGGAGTTGACTACGATGAGACCTTCTCACCCGTAGCGATGCTTAAGTCCGTCAGAATCATGTTAGCAATAGCTGCCTTTTTCGATTATGAAATTTGGCAGATGGATGTCAAAACAGCGTTCCTTAACGGTTACCTTAAGGAAGAGTTGTATATGATGCAACCAGAAGGTTTTGTCGATCCAGAGAATGCTGACAAAGTTTGCAAACTCCAGCGATCCATTTATGGACTGGTGCAAGCATCTCGGAGTTGGAATCTTCGTTTTGATGAGGTGATCAAAGCGTTCGAGTTTATACAAGTTTACGGAGAAGCTTGTATTTACAAGAAAGTGAGTGGGAGCTCTATAGCGTTTCTAATATTATATGTGGATGACATATTGCTGATTGGAAACAATATAGAAATGCTGGAAAGCGTAAAGGAATATTTGAACAAGAGTTTTTCAATGAAGGACCTAGGAGAAGCTGCTTTCATATTAGGCATCAAGATCTATAGAGATAGATCGAGACGCTTAATAGGACTTTCACAAAGCACATACCTTGACAAAGTTTTGAAGAAGTTCAAAATGGATCAGTTCAAGAAGGGGTTCTTGCCTGTTTTGCAAGGTGTGAAGTTGAGTAAGACTCAATGCCCAGTGACTGCAGAAGATAGAGAAAAGATGAGTGTCATCCCCTATGCTTCAGCCATAGGCTCTATCATGTATGCAATGCTGTGCACAAGACCCGATGTCAGCCTTGCCATAAGTATGGCCGGAAGGTTTCAAAGTGATCCAGGAATGGAACACTGGACGGCGGTCAAGAATATCCTGAAGTACCTGAAAAGGACTAAGGACATGTTTCTCGTTTATGGAGGTGATCAAGAGCTCGTCGTAAAGGGTTACGTCGATGCAAGCTTTGACACTGATCCGGATGACTCTAAGTCGCAAACCGGATACGTATTTATTCTTAATGGGGGTGCGGTTAGCTGGTACAGTTCCAAGCAAAGCGTGGTAGCTGATTCTACATGCGAAGCGGAGTACATCGCTGCCTCGGAGGCGGCGAAGGAAGGTGTCTGGATGAAGGAGTTCATGACAGATCTTGGAGTAGTGCCTAGTGCACTTAACCCAATGACTCTGTTTTGTGATAATACTGGTGCCATTGCTCTAGCCAAGGAACCAAGATTTCACAAGAGGACCAGACACATAAAGCGACGTTTCAATTCCATCCGCGATTACATCAAGGAGGACGACATAAATATTTGCAAAGTACACACGGATCTAAATGTTGCAGATCCGATGACTAAACCTCTTCCAAGGGCTAAACATGAACAACACCAGAACTGCATGGGTGTTCGATTCATTACAATGTAAATCACATAGTGATGTGAACTAGATTATTGACTCTAGTGCAAGTGGGAGACTGTTGGAAATATGCCCTAGAGGCAATAATAAATTGGTTATTATTATATTTCCTTGTTCATGATAATCGTTTATTATCCATGCTATAATTGTATTGATTGGAAACTCAAATACATGTGTGGGTACATAGACAACACTGTGTCCCTAGTAAGCCTCTAGTTGACTAGCTCGTTGATCAAAGATGGTTAAGGTTTCCTAGCCATAGACATGAGATGTCATTTGATAACGGGATCACATCATTAGGAGAATGATGTGATGGACAAGACCCAAACTGTAAACGTAGCATTTGATCGTGTCAGTTTATTGCTATTGTTTTCTGCATGTCAAGTATCTGTTCCTTTGACCATGAGATCATGCAACTCACTAACACCGGAGGAATACCTTGTGTGTATCAAACGTCGCAACGTAACTGGGTGACTATAAAGGTGCTCTACAGGTATCTCCGAGGGTGTCTGTTGGGTTGGCATGGATCAAGACTGGGATTTGTTACTCCGTATAACGGAGAGGTATCTCAGGGCCCACTCGGTAATACAACATCACAATGAGCCTTGCAAGCAATGTGACTAAAGTGTTAGCCACGAGATCTTGTATTACGGAACGAGTAAAGAGACTTGCCGGTAACGAGATTGAACTAGGTATAGTGATACCGACGATCGAATCTCGGGCAAGTAACATACCGAAGAACAAAGGGAACAGCATACGGGATTAACTGAATCCTTGACATAGAGGTTCGACCGATAAAGATCTTCGTAGAATATGTAGGAGCCAATATGGGCATCCAGGTCCCGCTATTGGTTATTGGCCGTAGAGGTGTCTCGGTCATGTCTACATAGTTCTCGAACCCGCAGGGTCTACACACTTAACGTTTGGTGACGATTAGTATAATTGAGTTATTATGTTGGTGACCGAAAGTTGTTCGGAGTCCCGGATAAGATCCCGGACATGACGAGGATCTCCGGAATAGTCCGGAGGTAAAGATTGATATATGTGATAATAGTGTTTTGATCTCTGGAAGGGTTCCGGAGTTCACCGGAAGGGGTTCCGGATGTTTACCGAAGTGTTCGGGTGCAGCAACACTTTATATGAGCCAAAGGGATAAAGCCCACAAGGTATTGGAAAGTGCAAAAGTAGTTTTGCTGCCGCGTAAGCGGTACTACCGCTTGGTGAAGCGGTACTACCGCCGGAGCGGTACTACCGCTTGTGTGAAGCGGTACTACCGCCCGAGCGGTACTACCGCTTGTGTGAAGCGGTACTACCGCTTGTGCGCGGCTGTGCACGGTTCGGCAGGGATCCGAGTTGGACTCTTTCCCTGCGGGCCAAACCGACCTTGTGCGGGCAAAACCGACCCGGAGGAGGCTTTTACTCCAAGTTTAGACCCCAAGGCTCAACATATAAATAGAGGGGCAGGGCTAGCACACGGGACACATCAGGATTTCCCAAGCCGTGTGCCGGCAACCCTAGCCCTCTAGTTCCTCCGTCATAATCTCCGTAGTGCTTGGCGAAGCCCTGCAGAGATTGTTCCTCACCACCATCACCACGCCGTCGTGCTGCTGGAACTCAACCACTACTTCACCATCGCTCGCTGGATCGAGGAGGTGAAGGCGTCATCAAGCCGTACGTGTGTTGAACGCGGAGGTGCCGTCCGTTCGGCACTAGATCGGAAGGATCGTGATTGGATCGCGGGACGCTCGGCGATTTGGATCGCGAAGACGTTCGACTACATCAACCGCGTTTATTAACGCTTCCGCTTAGCGATCTACAAGGGTATGTAGATTCACTCTCCCTCTCGTAGATGCTCATCACCATGGATAGATCTTGCGTGTGCGTAGGAAAATTTTTGTTTCCCATGCAACGTTCCCCAACAATATAGGCATCCCCAAAAATCCAACCGTTACACCTAAAGTGACCAACTCGGTGACACCGATGTGTGAATCTCGGTGGTACCGAAGTGACCAAAAGGTGACAACTTTTGAATCTCGGTGAGACCGATATATAATTCTCGGTGGTACCGATTAGGTGACCAACGGTCAGATTGCGCAACTCGGTGACGCCGATCCAACAAACTCGGTGGTACCGATTTTGTGAATCGAGGTAACAGAAAGTTGGCAACCCAAACTCGGTGGTACCAAAGTGGAATCGGTTGCACCGATGTGCTAGGGTTTGGCATGGGTCTGTCTGAGTTTGGGAACCGGTGGCACCGAGTGGAAATTGTTGGTTACACCGATTTTGGATATTTGGCTTTGGACAGACTTTTGTGGAAGAGCTTGTGGGTGCTTTTGGTGACTATCTCTTGTGCACGTGGAGCATCTTGTTCACCAACAGTACCTTACCCCCTTTTAATAGTATTGGCTTTCCTATGGACTCAAAGTGATTTCTCACAAAGTAAAATGTAGAGTCCTCTTGCTTGAAGCTTTGCCAATCCATTTCCTTGCATCTTGGGGTATCTCCACAATCCTTTTTGCCAACCCATCTCTCTATGGACTTTCACCTGAAATACACTAGGTGGAAATATTAGTCCAAGAGACAATGTATGTTGTCATGAATTATCAAAACCACCAAGGGAGCATGTTGTGCTTTCAGTCGCGGTCGGCAGCCTCCTCCATGCTTTTGGGCGGAGGTAGGTGCGGCGCGGTGGTGGTGGCGCTTGCCCCGGGTCGCCGAGTGGCGGTGACAATCTTCGACCGCGGGCGTGTGGCGGTTGGGTGCTGTAGGTTGGAGCGACGGTCCTTGATTGTGGTGCAGAGGGGCTTGAGTGAGTCGCGGGGAGCCGGCGGAGTTGAGTGCTTGGCGACCGGAGGTACCGGCAACCACCGGGTGGCCGGAGGTGCCGGCTGCCATGGGGTTCCCCTGTCTGGATCTGGAGTTGCTAGATCTGATGGGGCGATCCCCCCCCCCCCCCCTCCTCTTCCGGTAGCGCTCGTTGGCAGTTGGCCGACGGCGCGGGCTGGACGCCGGTGTTGGGGTTTGACTTGGTCCCCCTGCCGTGGGCTGGTTGCTCTCCTGTGCTTGCCTCGGCCGTTTCTCTGCCCATGTCGAGGTGGAAGCTTGTGGCTGGGTGGGGAGGCGGCCTCGTGTTGTGGCGTCGGTGTTGAATTGTCGGAGGATGTCAGGGTGGCAGCTCCGGATGGCAGGATCCACGGTGGGCTTTCTGGCAGGCCTCGTGGCGTCGGTGGTGCCTACCATTCTTGGCCGTGTGGGCGGCATGGGGTAGGGGTGGATGGCTTTGGCGGGCTCCGATCGTGCCCGGATTTGGCGGGGTTGGCATGACTCTCGCTGCGGGAGTGGCAGGGGCGCCTCCTGGTGGTATTGGCGATTTCTCAAGCGAAAGCTTCGCGCTTGGCGCCGGCGACGACGGCGCCTGTGGGTGTCGTTTCCTTCTTGAAGGCGTAGTCGTGGGTCTTGTTCATGTACCAGGGCTTCGGGTGAAAAGCCTTGTCTGTTCTCACACTCGACATCGACGATGCATCGCGCCGTTGCCTTCTTGGGGGCGTTGTCGTGGAGTTTTGGTGTCGTCGGTTGGTCCTAGGCGAGGTGTTAAACTAGCTCTCTTTCGATCCGCTTCGCAAGAGTCATCTCATCACTTTGTATCGTTCGGACGTGTATTGTTCGGTGTTGTTGCTTTATTTATAAAGCGGGTCGAAAGCCTGTTTCGAGAGTTTGGACTTTGGCCTTTATGTTTCTTTAGTTAACGATGGACTTTAGGTTTTGTTAAAGAAAGAAGAAGCGCAGGAGTAGAACCGATTCGAGTCTGTAGAAGAGCAGCAATGCTACAACTACGGGAGTTTTCAGGAGTTTTACGGGTTGGGCTGAGGTGGGATGTGCTGATTGCTGATGGTTAGAGCATCTCTAGCGGACTTCTTAAAAAGGGCAAACCTGTAAAGTTCCAGCGGGTTTATAGTTTCAGAACGTTTTTTTGTTCAGAACATACGCGGTAAAAGTCCGCGGACCCTTATAAGTTTTACGGGCCACCGAAAATGCGAGCCTCCAACCCATACTTCTACTGGTCCGAGGAGGTATACAGGTCACGAACTGGCCGATTCCGACGCCCTCTCCCTGCGTGCCGCCATCCGTACCACCCGTCTCCAGCCGTCAATTTCTCCCAGCTCCAACAAAATTCTGCACTGCAAAAGGATCGAGCGCGTGCGTGCAGCCATTGCTGATCCCGTTCGTGCTCGACACGAGGAAGAGGAACAGGATGCGGGCCTGGGGCCAGGCTCGCGTGTGCGTGCGGCCATGGCGGGCGGGCGGATGCGGTCCTGGGGCCGGGCTCGCGCACTCGGGGAGCAGCCCCGAACTCCTCCTCCAGAGGCGCCAGCTCGCGCGGCGATGCGCGGGCAGCGCTGGCAGGGGCGGCGGTGCGCGGGGCTGCGGCGGAGAGCGGATGTGCGGCGGGGGATGGGCCAGCCGGAGGTAGATGTTCTTTTAAGGGCCAGTTTTAACGTATCTATTCTATCGTGACCGTTTTCGGCCCATGAAACCACTTTTAGACAAGAATGTCGTTTTGGCACTCGGCCTCCATGGAGGCCGAAAATTTTGAAAAAATCAAAATTCGAAAATTTTGGTTTCAAAAAATCTGAAAAAAAAATTGTACAACTAAACAAGGGTGTGATCCGTGTGTGTGTAAAATTTCAGGCCGAAATACTTTGAAACGCATCTTGTACAAAAAAGACAAATTCATGGTCTGAAAGGATGAATAGTGTCATGTGTTAAAAAGTCTTAGATTTGTCTTTTTTGCATAGCCCTCATTTCAACGTATTTAGTTCTGAAAATTTACACACGTGTGTGTTATACCTTCACCTATCTATGTATTTTTTTCAGAATTTTTTGAAATGTTAAAACACGAATTTTCACGAAATTTAAAGTTTGCATTTGGAGGCCTCCATGGAGCTCGCCCTCCAAAAGCAATTTCCTGTTTTAGACGCCCTATACATGTTTTAAAGGTCGAACTTCTACCGTGTGTGCTAAAGATGCTCTTAGTCTAGCATTTTTGGTAGAACCGTAGAAGAGATTCGGTTTCCGAGTTTGGCACCTAGTACTCTTCTATTGATAGACTGATAGTCAAACGTGATCAGGACGAACGGGGTTGGACAAGTTTCTAGATGATTTCCAACTCAAAGATTCTTTTGTGTTAACAAACAAAACAACCCAAGAGCATTTACAGTCGAAGGTTGAAAATATGACCCCTTAAACGCCTGCGGACGTGTCCGGACGCGTTCATGGGAAGTGACCGGGCACATCTCAAATAAACACAACTGCATCCGGACATCTCATACTAGATACTCAAATCCATATAAAAGTATGCAAACGAAAAAACCTACGTACTACGAAACCTACCTACCGCTTCTTGTCGGAGATTCTGGATGGACTCCAGGATGGCCTGCTGCTCCGCCATCTCCTCGGCTTGGGCGACGGCGAAGTCCGCGTCCGCCTCCACCATGTTCAAGCCCGAAGCAGGCTCCTTCATCGGCTCCGGCAGCTCCTCCTCCTCCTCCTCCTCCGGCTCCGGCAAGTCCGGAGGCAGACCCACAGCGATGCGGACGGCGCCCTAGCCTGGATCTCCGCCTCGATCTGCATCCGTCACTCCGGCATGAGCATCGCGTATGTGATGATCCTACGGCGGACCATATCGACACCGGAGAGGTGGGAGAGCGGGGAAGAGGAGGCGGGCGGGCTCGGGTGACGGCGCAGAGAAGGAGGAGGTGGATGTGCTAGGACTGGGGGACACCGACCGGCTTAAATAGTCGATGCGTCCGAAGGACCGCCTGGTTTCCGGGCGAGTCCGTGTGGGACCCTATCGTCAGCCGACGTGGCGGACGTGCCTGGGCTTCCCATATCCGCTTCATATTTATGCTAGATATGAGGGGTAACGGTCAGTCCGGACGTTTGAGGCGTCCGGCTGGATCGGATTTTTATGACCGGTAAGTGATCAGACGGTTTGTCCAGACGTTTGAGACAGGTACATGGTCTGGTTGTAGATGCTCTAAAGTGCGAAATTTTTGAACCCGCCACATTGAAATGGATGGAACCGCAAAGTGCTGTCGATCCGCATGTCATTATGACTTGATCCGCACGAGACGTCGACGACGACGACGACGGAGCACTCCACAACGCGTCACCATACATGTACGCATGCATGCAGCAGCATATACTCGCACGGCACTACGTACACGTAATGATGTCGAATCCACACAGGCGCAGCAATACCCAGGCGCGCGCGCCGGCGCCGTCCACGGACAAGACGTGCCGTACGTTTCCTGTCCCCGGCTCCCAGCTCCGCCAGCGTTCGATACCATCAGCTACTCCTCCGCCTGAGCCTTTGGTTAATCGCATGCGCTGCTGGATGCGCGCGGTAGGCCGATAGCTCTGCTCCTCCCCTGACCGTAGGCACGCGGCGCGCGCCCAGCGATATATAACACGAGCCGCCGGCAAGGGCAAGCCAGCCAGCCAACGCCCCACAGCAACTCCATCCAGGATTCGAGCGAGCGAGCGAGGGATGGCGAGGAAGCAGGAGGCATGGAGGAGGAGCGGCTTCGTGAGGCAGTACACCAGGTCCAGCGCGCCGAGGATGAGGTGGACCGCCGAGCTCGAGAGCAGCTTCGTGCGAGCCGTCGACTGCCTCGGCGGCCGAGGCAGCGCCAGTACGTTCCCGGCTCCCTCCCCTCTGTATCGCTTTGCCCCCTGACTGACCTTGCTGTGATGTGGAACTGCATGCAGAGGTGACTCCTAAGCGCATCCTCGAGCTCATGGATGCCCGAGGGCTCACCATATCCCACGTCAAGAGCCACCTTCAGGTCCGTCACTTCAATTTTCTTCCTTCCCACTACTACTACTACTAGCTTCCATGCTTCCGAGCTCTCTTGCCTGGTGCTTCAGTTCAGACCGTAGCAAGCTAGCTAGTCTATCTCTGGGATAATCATGGCTTAATCGCCTCTGACCTCTGGGATACTTGTATCTTCCTTTTGTTGTCTGCACCAGATGTACAGATGCACAACGCATGGCCATGGAAAGAAAGGTGACGGAGGTGCCAAAAATCCTTGGGCCTTTCTTCCTGGTATGTATAATTTCTCAGTGGAATCTTCTTGCAATCCTTCAGATTTTATTTTACTAGTATATGGGTAGTGCTTTCTTTCTTGGCAACTAGTATTGCGTATTATAGTAAGACTGAAATTTGTTGATGATGATTGGCTGTAATGTAAGACAGCTCTGCCTTGTCGTTTTGGGTTAGCTCGTTTAATTTGTGGCCGTGGGGGGGTCTGATTCTGCCTGCACATGCACGTACACATGAAACATGATGCTAAAGCAAAGCCAAACCGCTTTCTCCTTTCTTCCTTTTGCATGTTCCCACCAGAGACGCGGCCACAACTTGGTCTCAAGAATCACCCGTTTGCCACCGACGAGCGAGGCTCCGAAGGACTCGTATTCCCACCCACGAAAAGGTTTTTGGCTCCTACTTTTCTTGGTTTTCTACTCCCAAAACTGCTCGACTTTCATGTAAAAAACAGACACTAATGACACATTCTCCACGTCCATTTTTCTCCCTCTCTTTTCTTGGGTTCTCGGGTGAACAGGGCCAAGGCAGGGGCAGCCTCATGCAAGAGCATGCAAGGGAACAGTGATATGAGGGTGATGATTCCTGGCAACCGGTGCTGCATTGATGATTACGTGCAACAGCAAGCAATGTCGTCCATGGACAGGATGAGGAACGTAAACGAGGGCCTCCGACGGCACAGCGCTGCTGCTGCAAGCCTCCAGGAATTAGGATCTTGGGTGCAAGGCCCAGAGGCCTCTAAGGTACGCCATGTAGTAAAAGAAACGCTTAAAAAAACGTTGTGCAAAAGCTTATCAAAAGAGGATATATCCCTCTTGTCTTAACTGCTTTCCCGCCACTGGATCTTTCCTTTCACATGCATGCATGCATCCCTCTCTAGTCTTGTAGCATCTCCCTAGCTATTACTCCTGCATGCATATTGATACGGTTGAGGCAACATTGATTGAACCCTCATCGTTTATGTTGTTCTTGGTAGAGTTCTACTAGCATATCTAGTATACTCCAGATGTGCCCCCAGCATCGTATCTTTGACCTATGTTTCTCACTGTGCACCATGCATGCCATGCCATGCACACACCCCTCCCTCCTACTACGTTTGTTTCCATGTCTCAACATGGGGGAACCTCTGGTGATCTGACTGGCAGGGTCTGATAGTGGCTTTAAATGGGCGTGCAAATCCCAGCTACCAGTAGCTATCAATGGATGTCGTATTTCAGAAGGACAATGTGGCGTGGTGCGGTGTATGTAAACTGGACTGGTGATGGTACGTACGTACTACTCCTAGACTAGACTGGTAGTGGTGCTGCATGCCTAGTATAGGACGCTGCCAGAAATGGGTCTCGAGAACCCTCCCTAGTCCCTATCCTTGGCAGGAATAATAGTAGCTTTGCCCCAGGCAGGCACCTGCATGCTTCGGCTAGCTCGTCGACAATGATGTGCCAAAAGCAGCGGCTTTTGCAGCGCTCGCTCGTCTCCAACCCTCGCCGCAGTCGCACCAGCAGTTTTCATCATGGCCATGGGCTCGATGGAATTCAAAACTAAGAACAAACTCATTAAACCTCCTCTGGTATATCATCTGATGCTGTGGCTACTGGCTATGCTATTGCTAGCTAGCTCCGGTTGCACACACAAGTTGACCGGTAATATGTAGTACGTATCTGGCTAGTTGAATGTGTGTGATCTTTTTTCTCCGGATGCACGTTAGTACTGTACCTTCCTGCCCTGCCACCGGCTAGCTAGGACCAACATTTTTTTTTGAAACAAGGCTAGCTAGGACCAAGCTGATACACGCAGTTCATCTCCTCACGTAGGATCACATCACACACACATGAGCTAGCTGCGTTCCAGGGAAAATTTATTAGGCAGTAACGGCAGGAGAATCAATACGACAATACCTTTTTGCCATGCTTTCAGTTAATAAATTGTTTCAGTAAGCTGATAAATTTGCTATAGCAGTTTGATTTTTGTTTGATCTTTCTGTTTCCTATAAGTTCTAACGCCTCCTGCATATATTGGTTTTCACAGGATAGCAAACTGGGAGCAGTCCGTCGCCTGAAGCATACGGCGAGACAGTTACCTTCCATGCAGAGCTACGAGAGTGCGTGCCTCCTGTCCAGCAGTGCAACCAGCGGAGATTGTGGGCCGGCGGCTTACTTGGGGGCCAACGAATGCTCGCCGTGGTTCGCCGTGGAGCAGAGAGACGTGAAAGGTGTCTCCCCCTGGCCCAGCGAGAGCAGCTGCGTGCTCTCGCCGTCGTCGAGGAGCTTCAGCGACTGCTCGGGGCCTCCGGGCTGCAGCTTTGCTGGGCAGGGAATTAACCTGGAACTTTCCCTGTCGATACCTGGATTGTAGTCTAGAACATCACGCGTGCTAGTAGCTGTTTTTTGTAGACCGGTTTCAGCATTGGGTTCTAGTGTTTGTTTCAGCTGATCATCGTTTTTTTTTTTTTTTGCTTGGTAGTCCTCCAAGCATGCCGTGTTACTGGATTCTGCTGGTGAGTAGTCGCTTTAAGAGATGCCTTGAATATAAGGCAGTGTGACAAGAGATGTAATTATGTGAGTATTAACAGTCTTGGTAAACTCTAAAGGACCCTAGGACTGTTAATTTTCATTTTGTATGTGGCAAGGCTATCAGTAATATTATGATCGGAAATTGACATAAACCCTACATAACTGGATCAGTATTCCGAAGTACTTTTATCATTGTGATTATGGTTTACAACTATTGACAAAATATCGTAAACTAAATATCTGGTCATAGGTAAACTTGGACAATCAAAATATGTCTTACATGTCAGGACAGTGAAGTACTTAGGGCATCTTCAAGGCGGACCTGCAAACCTCCAGTAACGGTCCGGACCGTGGAAGCCATCCAACGCGGTCCTGTATCGGTCCGCGGAGCGGTCCGGACGCGATTTCTCTCGCAAACCGGAGACAAACGTAGGGGAGGTTTGCGGGAGTCCGTACCGTTACTTCGCCCGATTCTGACCACCCTGGCCCACCAAAAAGCCATCCCCCCTCCCGCACGCGCTTTCCACCCGGCGCCAGCTGCCCGCATTCATACCGCTGTAGAGCGGCCGCTCCCCATTGAAGAGCGGACGCGACCTCTCACTGGCGTCGGCATTGAAACGGCTCGCCGGCCAAGGACGCCGCCCACGACGCGTCTCCGATGTCCGTGCATGTTCAATGCCGGATACGCGTGACTGGACGGGGCGGAGATCTACGACGCCCGTTCAATACCCCGTCCGTCCGTATGCCGCCATTAAGCAGGCTTGCCGGTCGAGAAACTCACTCCGGCGTCCCGCATTTACGCCTGGCCTCACCGGAATCCCCTATTTAAGGGCGGCCACACCCAGCTATCTTCACAGCACAACACATTCGCTCCACATCCTCCTCCCTTGCACCACAATCCGCCATGACTACAGGCGACGAAGGTATGTGGGACAGCCTTTCCCCAGAGATGAAGCACGAGGTGGCCACACTTTGCCACCGCCTGGCAGAGTTGTCATGCCAGGTGGATCAAGGTCGGCTTGCTATCCAGCTCGCCTGAGGTCTCCGACGACGACGAGGACGACAACACGATGGAGACGGGCTCCGATGACACCGCCCCGGCTCCCGCGCCTCCTGTGCACTCTGGTTACACCATGGCACAGGCGCATGCGCACTACAACGCCGCCATGGCGGAGGGGCAGCCTGCGCTGGCGCCTACGTCGACGTTTGAGCGGGCGCTGGAGCAACATCAGCTCGCGTTGGGTCAGATCGACGACGAGCGCGCGAGCCAGGAGGCCCTAGCGGCCATGGCCGCGACAAACCCAAACTTCGTCACGGAGCAGCGTGCCATCTACGATGCCATCCATGCTCAAGCCGCCACTCATCAAGAAGTGGTCGCCGCGAAGGCCCAATTACAGGCGATCGCGGAGGAGAACAACGCCAGCTGCACCTCCTACGCGCTGCCGATGAACCATCAGGCGGCCCAGTGGGACGATGACAACCAAGGCGCCACCATTTCCATCGTGGACCTCACGTCCACCGGCGACGGACGGGGCGCAGACTCCTCCGAGGATGAGTAGGGCACGGGAGACGGCGGTGCCTTGTGTCCCATGTGGGCCAGTCCGTCTCCCGTGTTCTACTCTTCCTCGCCGGAGAACGCACCTTCACTTCATCGGTGCTCATGGAGACGGCGGATGGGAGGACGACACGGGGTTGGACGCCGGGCGCCGCCGTCGTAGGATAGGTTTAGGCGCGGGTCTTTTTTTGTTCTAAATGTTCGAAATGTAATGAAGTCCGTCGTGTTTCCATGAAATCCGGCCATGTTCGCACGAATTTCATCCGGTTGGTTTGAGTTGTTGGGCGGATGTATGCGGCTACGGTTGGATGTCGCCCTCCCGCATCCAAGTCTGCGGACTGATCCCCCCCTGTGCACAGACAGATGCGGGAGGAAATTTGTGGGTTGCCGTTGGAGATGCTCTTACGAAGAGAAGCGACATATTTTTCATGTGTCCTTCGCATCTAACTCATTTTGTTCCGGTATGATTGTGTTAGCGTCAAAGGAAATGTACTATCCGCTAGAGATGCATTTCATCAATGACAGCTTTGATACCCCAACCGCTAGAAGAAAAGGTTGCTCCCTTCCTTCTTTTACAATCGGATCTCTTGCTAGGCTTAGGACACTCAAAGGCTTTTGGAGATGAAAAAGCGGCTCAACTGATTGCATGCACTCGAGGTGCAAGAACTGCCTTACAACATGGCATAGACAGTACAAGGGACATAAGAAGGAAGCCACCATCATTCTTGAAAGTCGTGGCTGATCGGGAGACATGGATTCGGCATGCATATTTTGGGATGCCTAGATCTTGCAATGATGTCAATATGCTCTAGTGATCACCACTCTTTTCACGGTTAGCTAATGGGGAATCATCATCAGTTGAGTTTCAAGCAAATGCCGCATATACAACATGAGCTACTACCTAGCGGATGAGATATATCTGAAGTGGACTACTTTTGAGAAGCCAATTTAAAGGCCTGAGTAAGAAAAAACTTCAATTCCATAATGCTCAATCAACTGTTAGGAAAGATGTGGAGAGGGCACTTGAGATTTTACAAGGCCGGTTTGCCATTGTGTGAGGACGGCTAGTTTTGGGATCAAGAGATCCTTTGATACATCATGACAGTGACCATGATCATGGACAACATGATTATTGAAATGAGCGCGGGCAAGATTTGGGTTGCTCCTTCTATGAATTGATGAGAAAGCCGGTGCAGCCACGTAGGGAAGGCCTCATTCAAAACTTTCTTGAGGTTTTATCTCTATGTTTCATTTCATGTGTGATGCACCATGTGTTATGTTTGATGAACAAATTGTCTTGAATTTGATGTTGTGAACTGATGAACTATGTAAATAAGTACTATTTGTGTTCCATTTGTTTTGGATTCATTTGAGATTAGTTTTATATTATATGTGTTGAACAAATTTTAATAGTTGAAGGCCAGGTGTTTGGATATCAGTCTTACATCACCTGTTACGACGGGAAAATTTTCTGGTACCCTAATACCTTGTCTCATATTCTAGGGCATCAACTTTTACACCGTCTGTCGTTGGACATGCTCTAACACCAAAGGTAAGGAGGTATCTGATCACATCATGTTAACTCACATGGTGCGCAGTACATGTGCCCTCCCTCCCTCCCTCTCTTTCTCTCTGCTGGAAGAAGAGAAACAGAATGATGAAGACATCAGTCACCTCGTGTGCGTGCGCGTGTTGTCTGTCTGTTTCGAGCTGGCGTTGGTCACAAAAAAACGCACGAGAGCCTTCCCTTCACACCAGTCACGCTGATTTGCTGGCTAAAAGATTGACAGATCAAATCCCTCGCTTCCCCAGAGCCAGAGGCCCCAAGAAAAGCGGTCTAAAAAGGTGGTTAGAATATACGTGCTCGTCAGTTTCTGTGTTTGCCTTTGACGCTGCCGATGGCATCATCTTTTGTCAAAATCAGAGCGTCTCATCTCAAGCAGTACAAATTATGACCATGATGAGCACCCACAGTGCTAGATCCCAGAGAAAACGTGCGGGAGGACGAGGGGTCTCCATCAGCAGCATGCATACGTACTTTGCTACTCCAGTTGCTACTGGATTGCCCGTAAATAATACGTACTCGTACATGAAGTTCAGAGAAACAGTACACCACCATCATATCCAGCAACGAATTGGTTCAGCTTCGACGCTGGAGCACGCTAGAAAAACGATAAGAAGCTAACCTCCAAGAACGGCGCGAGCACTGCGGCTTACCAATTGACATACTGAGAGACAGCTGCTATACGTTCTTTGCTTGTGAAACCCCTGCCTGTTGATCATGGAGTGCTCAGGCTGACATGAGATGCCCAGCAAGATTGTTTCCTCCATATATTGCGGTTACAGGTGCTCTGATTGGTTGCAGCCGCATTGCCGCATCACTTCTTCTTTGTTTTTGTGTCAGACACCAAAGCCTTGACACAAAGGCGAGGCTTGGCCGAGACGAGTTCAGCTGGGAGAACAGACACCCCGGCCACCGAAGATCCGACAGGTACCCCGGAAATGGGGAGCACCTCCACCAGTACTGCCACCTGGACATTAGAAATATATTGCTACTGTAAGCGGTGAGTAAGATTAATGAAGGACGTCATAAACAAACTTTAAACATGGCATACTCTGTAAATTACCTAAATACAATCCAGTGTTCAACTTGACATAGTGCATAAATTATCGTAGTCTAGTTGTCCCCCATACATGTAGATGTTTGATGAACAGTATTAGCTCGCTAGCCAAATGGTAGCGAAACATGCTGTGAAATTAAACGTGCTGAAACTACTGTGTCAGGTGCCAATACCTGACCACGCCTATATCAATTGTTATCATGATGGAAGGACAATGCCTTGCTTCTACTAGTCAGCATTCAACGTCGCTCTTCTAAAATTTTCAGTCCTTGGATTATAGTGCTGAGTTTCTAACTTTAGGTAGCTGACCAGTAAATTTGCTAAACTGTAACAAATTACTGAAGGATTTGTTCAAAGATACCTCAAGAGACTTGAGATCCACAATTGCGTCCTTGGCAACTGACTTGACAGCAGCAGCAACAACCTTGAAACATTGTTGCCTATCCATTAAAGCTTGTTGAATTGAGCTGTTATTGTCATTCTTCTGCGTCTTATTCGCCGTTTCATCAATGCCTCTCCTACTGTACCCAACTGCGAACTTTATCATAGGTTAAATTTATACTCGACTCAATATGAACTAGGAAATATGGATAGTATCTTGTGGTCAATATATTTCTATTTCCATGAGATATTATTGCTGGTAATAAAGTAACTTCATTCTTCAAAATAAATGCAACATTTAGTCAGCCCCTATGTTATGCGAGTTACTTGTAACAGTGCCATCCACAACATGGGCAGATGCCAGATGGCGAAGTCCTCAGGAAGTAGCAGAGGTCTAGCAATGCCCTAGTTCACTATGTATCTTAGTTAGCAGCAGATTCGTATCTAATCCAGTACATGCCCTAGTTAGCAGCAGATTTGCATCTAATCTAGTACATGTTCCAGTTCCAGGAGGTCAATAGAAGTCCGGCATATTTGGACTGCTTGATGATGACTCCTATATATACAACAGGAATGGCAAGTTATTGAGTAACCTATCAATCCAGAAGACAGTCTTCCCTAAGCTCCTCTCTTCGCCCCCCCCCAAGCTACTCCACCGTGCCGGCTATGGTGCTCAGCCGACAACCATTATGAGGCTGAGAGCTCCCAGGCCACGGCTTGGTCCTAAGATCACAGAGCTCTACCACAGGACCACCCAAGGATGTGATTATTTTTTATGGCTCATAATTAAGGGTGACGGGCATGGGGGGCAGAACAATTGTAAATTGCACACACCATCATACCATAAAACTAAATAAAATGCAGGGAACAATTCTAATCAGCACATCCAATCAGTATACAAGACCAGCAATACTAAATATATTTAAAAAAGGGCTAGACAAAATACTGGAACAAACTATTGGATGAATTTAAATGAAGTTGCAAATTAATCTCACAGTCGAACAGTATTATAAGCAGTAGTGCAATCTTATCCACCTTGATAGGCTCATCTTGATCTTCCTTATTCCTGAAAAAGTCCAGGAACAACTTTGACACAGTGGCATGTAGTTCTGTTTCTGATAGAACACAAGTTTCCTGAATAGGGAATATGCGATGACACCACCTGTCCATTCAGAGTAATGATTTAGAAAAAGGTGCAAGCTCAGATTTTCATTACAAGATTACTGGGAGATATTACGAAAACTCAACTCTGCACCCAGGCTCATCTGCTCCCGCTGACGAAAAAAATAAAAACAAATACTAGAAAAAATCGAAAAAATCCAATTTTTTTTTTGTGTGGTACATATTTTGATGCGTGAGGTCCGCTCCAAATTTCAACTTATTTGGACATCCGAGCAGCTCTCGGCAAAAAAGACAAATCGGGTCAAAAAAATTGGTGAACAGTAAACCTTTTTTACAGACCCCGATTTGTCTTTTTTTCTGAGAACTGCTCAGATGTCCAAATAAGTTGAAATTTGGAGCAGACCTCACGCATCAAAATATGTACCACACAAAAAAAATTGGAATTTTTTGAATTTTTCTAGTATTTGTTTTGATTTTTTTCGTGAGCGCGGGTGCATGCACCCGAGAGCCGAAACGCCGCTCTCGAGATATTATATCATTTAAAGAAAAGTAGTGAACTGAGCTTAACTATATGAAAGGACCTAGGAACATTAGCTTCACTGTATGACATACGCACTACTACCTCCATTTCTTGAATAAAATAGTGGCAGAAAGGTTGATGCGGCGACTTGGCTCCCGGGCTCAGATGAGCCCGGGCATGAATAGTAAAATTATCAAAAAAAATTGCAAGCAAGATGCTCAAATGCGTGATGTCCGTGCAAAATTTCATGAAGTTTGGACATTCGAGGAGCTCGTGGCAAAAAAGACAAATTCTTGGTGATTGAGAAACATTTGATCACCAAAGAACTAGCCATGGACAGGGGTGCGTGGAAGCTAGCAATCCATGTGCCAGAACCATGAGTTGGTTGTGAGATCTTATGGGTTTCAGCTCTAGCCTACCCCAACTTGTTTTTGTTAAGCTTCATGCACTAGCCAACGCAACCAAAAGTCCTAACTGATGGAAAGGGCTAGTGCAATCCACATATACTGTAACACCCCCTCTCACGTGTGACGGGGAAGATAAGTCAACACGTGCAACCGGAAGAGAGCGACGGCGTGCGAAACTCACGTATGACTCAAGAGGCCTCTACGTGGACACAAAGGGGGCTACCAGCAATTTTTTAAATAAATTGCGAAAGCCAGGACTTGAACTCAAGACCTTAGCTCCGATACCATGTTAAGCTTCATGCACTAGCCAACGCAACCAAAAGTCCGAACTGATGGAAAGGGCTAGTGCAATCCACATATACGGTAACAGTTTCGAGGCTTTGTTGTTGTTGTTGAGAAACATTTGAAAAACACAGTTCAGAGCTGTTGTAACCAGAGAGAGGTGTGGAATGGGTTCAGTTAGGGTTTGTCCTCACAGGACCCCCACACACATATATATATCACCAACACTAGGGTTACATGAACAGTACTGGGCCTGGGCCCACATGAGCCTCCCATATGTACCAACACTCCCCCTCAAGATGATCATGGGTAAACAACCATGACCATCTTGCAACAACTACATAACTCGAAATACGACCACTCTAATGAACAGAAAACAACTTAACCAACTACGATACATGAGAGCCATTGCCCTCTCCATCTTCTCACCACCTCCAACTTGTGATGGTCAGCTGAGCACCATTCGCCTCCTCAACAACCCCGGCTACCTCACCACACAGGTTCCGTAGAACCATCCACACTTGCCTCAATGTCCTCAGCCCGTCTTCCCAAAAAACTCCGGCCACTGACCTCTTCCGTCTTCTCCACAGGCACGACGGTCTCTCCGGGCAACTCTGGCCCCAGCCATCTTCACCTCAGGCACGACGGCCTCTCCCCTGGTCAGGCCTCAACCACTCTCACCTCAGGCACGCCGGCCTCTCCTACGGACACTTCCTCAATCATCACCAACCACACTCAAGCTGCAGCCTCATCATCTTCATCACCACATCTCCCTCTCTCCCCCTAAAAGAAAATCCACCTGGCTGCCATTAGTAGCAGCATCTCATCTCCTTGGTCCTCCACCTGGCTGCCATCAGTAGCAGCACCTCTCTCCTTGGTCCTTGCAGCGAACCAAGCCATCTCTCCCCCTCTGCTCCTTACAGCAAGCACGGAGCAGCAACAACACCACAGCCAGCACCAGCTCCTTCTCACCACCAACAGCAGGCAACAGCAGCAGTGCACACCACCACCACCACCACCAGCAACAGAGTCAGCAGCAACTAGTACAGCACCAACTCCAGCAATGATGCCCCCTTCACCTTCAGCAATCAGCAGCAGCTTACAAGTGCAAGCAGCAACAACAGCCTCTTCCTCCTTCTCCTCTGCAAATAGCAGCAGCAGCAGCTCAGCAAGCTTCCACTTCCTCCTCTGCCGCAGCAGCACCAACAGCAGCAGCTGCACCACAAGCAGCACGCACACCTTCTCCTTTCTCCCTCTCTGCACAGCCACGCGAGTCTCCCTCTCCCGCGCAGCCACCTCCAGCAGATCCACAGCCACACTTCTCTCTCCCTGCTCACTGCACCAGCGCACACAGGCCAGCGCACGCACGCACCAGCTCGAGCAGCAGGCACGCACCTCCTCTTCTTTCCTCTGCAGCCGCGCACCTCCTCTTCCTCACACGCCGCTGCAGCAGGCCCTGCCCGCCGCAGCCGCCTCCTCCGCGTCGCGCGCGCGCACGCACAGCAGCTCCTCGAGCTCGCCGCGCCCAGCTGCTGCCGCGCGCGCGTGTCCTCACCCGCGCCGCCGCGCCCAGCAGCGCGAGCACGCGCACAGGAGCCTCCGCCGCGCGCGCAGGCAGCTCACCAGCAGCTCGCGCCCAGCCGCACCCACACGCCGACCCCGCACCCCTCACGCCGCGCGCGCGCGCGAGCACAGCTCCGCACCGCCGCCTCTCCACGCCGCCGGATCCGCCGCCGGCGACCTTACTCCGCCCAAATCCAGCTCGCCCCCGCACGGATCCGCTCTCACTCCGCCCGGATCCGCGCCAGGGCTCAATTCACCACCACCTCGCGGCCGCTTCTCTCCGCCATCGCCTCCGCAGCTCACTCCACACCAGGATTCATCTCCTTCCTTCACGTCCCCGCCGTCCCCTTCCCTAGCAGCCATGGGCTTTGTCCACAGCCACCTCCGGAGACGGCGAGGGGTTTTTTTTCGTGGCGGCTACGAACCTAGCTCTAATACCATGTTGTAACCAGAGAGAGGTGTGGAATGGGTTCAGTTAGGGTTTGTCCTCACAGGACCCCCACACACATATATATATCACCAACACTAGGGTTACATGAACAGTACTGGGCCTGGGCCCACATGAGCCTCCCATATGTACCAACAAGAGCCGATTGTCTTTTTTGCCATGAGCTCCTCGAATGTCCAAACACCTCAAAATTTTACACGGGCATCAGGCATTTCAGCATTTTTATTGCAAAATAAATCGGATTTTTTAAAACATTTTTTTTACTATTTTTGGTAATTTTACTGTTCGCCGGAAGCAGATGAGCCCGGGCTCAGAATTGAATCTCCGCAGAAAGGTTGTATTTATATAAATATAATTTACGATTACATCTAGCAAAGAGAAGATGGTGCATTCTGCCTTTCTAATGCTCTGGTCCACACTACAGATCTGTTTCTGTACGAAAGTACAAGCCAGCTCCCAGTTATAGAATAAGATCCCAACTCTCTCAGTTAGGTAGTTTATCTTTCAAATTAGGAAGGTGTCTTTTAGCTTGGGCTTTAAGCCAATTAGAAATAAGATCTGTGATTGTTACCAAGATTGGATAGGTAGGCCACTATAAAGAGGGTCCCTTTTGAGGAATCAAGCGAGAATTACTTGCCTTCAGGGGCAAGAGCCTCTCCCTAACCCTAGTACACAATGTATTATTCAGCATATATACGAAAGAGGCAAATATGGTACACAACCACTACACAGGATTGAGATAAAAAAAAATGAGGCATAAGACTGAATCAAGGTTGTCGATATTGTCACGAAAATACTGTAGAAGTGCCATAAGCATTTTTCCATCATAGAACGAGGAGATTAAGCATAGATGGCGGGAGTACTTTGACAAGCTGTTCAATGGGGAGAGTGAGAGCTCTACCATTGATCTGGACGACTCCTTTGCTGATACTAGCAGGCTTTTTGTGCGGCGAATCCAGGAGTTGGAGGTCAAGGAGGCTTTGAAGAGGATGATAGGAGGCAAGGCGATGGGCCCTGATTGTATCCCCATTGAGGTGTGGAGAGGCCTCGGAGACATAGCGATAGTATGGCTAACCAAACTTTTCAACCTCATTTTTCGGGCAAACAAGATGCCAGAAGAATGGAGACGGAGTATATTAGTACCAATCTTCAAGAACAAGGGGGATGTTCAGAGTTGTACTAATTACCGTGGAATTAAACTGATGAGCCATACAATGAAGCTATGGGAGAGAGTCATTGAGCACCGCTTAAGAAGAATGACAAGCGTGACCAAAAATCAGTTTGGTTTCATGCCTGGGAGGTCGACCATGGAAGCCATTTTCTTGGTACGACAACTTATGAAGAGATATAGGGAGCAAAAAAAGGACCTGCATATGGTGTTCATTGACTTGGAGAAGGCCTATGATAAGATACCGCGGAATGTTATGTGGTGGGCCTTGGAGAAACACAAAGTCCCAGCAAAGTACATTACCCTCATCGGGACATGTACGATAATGTTGTGACAAGTGTTCGAACAAGTGATGGCGACACTGATGACTTCCCGATTAAGATAGGACTGCATCAAGGGTCAGCTTTGAGCCCTTATCTTTTTGCCTTGGTGATGGATGAGGTCACAAGGGATATACAAGGAGATATCCCATGGTGTATGCTCTTTGCGGACGATGTAGTGCTAGTCGATGAGAGTCGGACGGGGGTCAACAGGAAGTTGGAGTTATGGAGGCAAACTTTGGAATCGAAAGGTTTTAGACTTAGTAGGACTAAAACCGAGTACATGAGGTGCGCTTTCGGTACTACTAGGCACGAGGAGGAGGAGGATGTTAGCCTTGATGGGCAGGTGGTGCCGCAGAAGGACACCTTTCGATATTTGGGGTCAATGTTGCAGAAGGATGGGGATATCGATGAAGATGTGAACCATCGAATTAAAGCCGGATGGATGAAGTGGCGCCAAGCTTCTAGCATTCTCTGTGACAAGAGGGTGCCACAAAAGCTAAAAGGCAAGTTCTATAGGACGGCGGTTCGACCCGCAATGTTGTATGGCGCTGAGTGTTGGCCGACTAAAAGGCGACATGTGCAACAGTTAGGTGTGGCGGAGATGCGCATGTTGAGATGGATGTGTGGCCACACAAGGAAGGACCGAATCCGGAATGATGATATACGAGATAGAGTTGGGGTAGCGCCAATTGAAGAGAAGCTTGTCCAACATCGTCTGAGATGGTTTGGACATATTCAGCGCAGGCCTCCAGAAGCCCCAGTACATAGCGGACGGCTAAAGCGTGCTGATAATGTCAAAAGAGGCCGGGGTAGACCGAACTTGACATGGGAAGAGTCCGTAAAGAGAGACCTGAAGGATTGGAGCATCACCAAAGAACTAGCCATGGACAGGGGTGCGTGGAAGCTTGCTATCCATGTGCCAGAACCATGAGTTGGTCGCGAGATCTTATGGGTTTCACCTCTAGCCTACCCCAACTTGTTTGGGACTAAAGGCTTTGTTGTTGTTGTTGTTGTTGTAGTCTGGTCCACGGTGCCTATCATTCAACATATAGCCGGAAGAGGCAGGGGATGAGGGTATAGTACTCATAATAACAAATTAGGAATGAAATCAATAATATTTGAGCATAAAACTGAACAAGGCTGTCATACTGTAGAATAAGTATCATAAGCTAGCATTTCTTCAGTGAACAAAATGCAAACCTTTCACATTTTCCAAAAAAAAAACATTTCTTCAGTTCAAGGGAATCTAGAAAAAGATGATTATGTGGAATCTTTGATCCACTTGCTAAAATGACGTATTTGTATTCGTTCTAGCAGTATGACTAAATAGATGAGTTCATCCAATGAAGTTGAAAACTTACTGTGGAGATTTAAGCTTCCCAGATCTCAATGAACCAAACACTTCAGTAAGCATCTGAACAACATGAACGCCTCCAGTAGGGAAAGAGAAGAAAAGCAAACCACTCATTGATAGCTTAATCAATGAGAGATTTGAAGTTCTGTCAGGTTTTCCACTAGTATCGGAGTGAAGTGAATTTGTTTCTACTTCAATGATGCCTATTATGATGCAAGAAAATGCACAAAATCAGAAAAATACAGTTAAGTGAACCACCCACAATGATAATTAACACCTCTAGATCTAGCATGGCCAAAAAGTTATCAAGCACAATTTATACTAACCAGTAGATTCTGGCGCATCACCCTTCCCATTTGTTACTGTATCTTCTGAATGTTCAATTTCGGATGCCTCGGAAAATATTTTTCTTTTCTTTGATGCCGCTTCCGTAACACATAGTTCCAAGTTTTTAGAACTATGGCTGCTTGCATGGCTAATATACTGTAAAGAATGCTTTTATGTCAACATATTTCCATATAAGGTGCAGAAATATATGTTCTAGTTCACTGTAAGTTCACAGCAAAAGAGATGTGCACCACATGGTGAATGGATGCTATACAAAATCAAGTGCAGCATCATGAAGATAACCAAATTCGAAGTAGCGGTACATTGCAGGGTTAAAATGTACACGAGACAGGAGTGTGTCTTCGTTCCGAACCTGGCGACGCCGGAATTGCTCGAATTCCGGCCAGGATGGTTGCTCCGGCGAGGTGAGCACTTGCTCCTGCTCGCCGCGGATGGCCACGCGTCGACGCGAGAAGATGGATCCACGAGGAGTCGTACACCGCAGGTGAGCCATGCACCACGGGCGCACTGATACGTTTCCCGTGCCAATGGCACGGGTCAATACCGCGACGCATGCGGGTGCAGTGCGACACGCTGCATGCCCCGAGGTGGTTAATGGCGGAGCGAGGGGGGAGGCTTATCCCCACTACGCGCACGCTTCCCCTCTCACACTCCCCTCGACAGTCACCCTTCTCGGCAGTTCAGATCCACCCACGAGAGGTCCGTCGTGCCGCGCTTCCGATGTCGAGGAGGGAGGACCAGATGGTGGCGCTCGCCAACGGCGACGAGGTGCGGCTACGGGAGATCGATCGCTGGTTCTCATCAGCGCAGAGGCTCAACGATGTTGTGTTTGCGGCGCGGGCGAGGATGACAGATGCGGAATTGCTTCGGTGCTTCCCCGGCTTCCAAGCACAACTGGCGATGGGGGTGCTTTTGTGGGCGATGCTGGAGGCGGAATCGCCAGATCCAGATCAGCGCCGCAAGTGGAAGGTCTACAAGTCTCTGCGATTCTGAGTGGATCTGCTGCATGAGGCTGCGTCGGTGGCGGTGGTCATGGGATTACCAGCACCGGGCTTGGTGGGGATGCCCATCGAATCATCGACGATTCGACGACGAGCCAGAGATGCAGCCGATGCAGAAGAGGAAAAAGGTGAAGACGGTGACGGGGCTGCCACGGCGCTCGCCTCGCTTCCCCCGCCGCTCTCCAGAACTCAAGGCCCTCCCTCGCCTCCAGTAGGGGGTTCTCCGGCTGGCAGCTACTTCTGGTTGCTGGCTGGGGAGATCTCCGACGATGAGGAGGGGAGTTAGTCGGCTTCTACCTTAGGTACGTCCTGTGATCCACCTAATTTTAGAATTCTGCCCCGTTCTCCTTACTTGCGACATGATTCACTAGATTATGGGGGTTTGTCGAGCAGAGAAATCAAAAAACACCGACGTATTGATCGGGTTAATCGTAGAAAAAAGCAGATGATGGATGATTATGTCCGTAGCATGTTACTAGATGATGTGGATGAGAATGTAGCCACAGAAAATAATGATTAGCTATAGTTTCAACCTTATCAAAGCCGTGGAAAAAGCCAGGGTAGACTTATACATGCCAATAATAGTGATTAACAAAAATGTTGTGGAACAAGAGGTGGTGCCTGTGATAGACACAGGGGAACACGGCTTGGAAGAATTGGTGTGTGAGGAAGATAATAGTGATATAAATGAAGAGATAGAAGGATGAGAACAGTTTAGAGAGATGTTTACACATCAAAAGCATAAAAATAAACATAGATCCCCCAAGAGCTCTGGGAATCTAGTGTTTCTATTAAAAATATAAAAGAATCTGGAAAAAAAAGGTAAGAGGAAAAAATGAGAGGGGTTTATTGGAATATGAGAGGATTTGGTGGAGATGCTAAGAAAAGATTTCTTAGAGAAATAGTGATGGATATGAAAGTGGATTTTCTAGGCCTACAGGAAACATGAGGCAAGATTTTTCCAGAACTGACTTGCAAGAAATATGTGCTGGAAGAAATTTTCATTGGCATCATACCCTGCCAGAGGGAAATCTGGAGGACTGTTGGTAGGAGTTAACTATACTACTTTAGATGTGGTAACACGGGAAGGAGATTACTACATTAAAATGACAGTGCAAGACACAAAAGATAAATTTCTTTGGGGTGTGGTGGTGATATATGGGGATGCACAGCCTGCTGGTAAAGCTAAATTCTTAGCTGAGTTATCTAGAGTTTTCCAAAAAAATGTTAACCCAATCCTGATAGGAGGGGATTTTAACATTATTAGAAATGCCTCTGAAAAAAACAAACCTAGGACTTTGGGGCACTGGAGTTTTTTGTTCAATGCAGTTCTAGAACAAGCTGGGGTGAGGGAGTTGGAGATGCATGGCAGAAAATACACCTGGGGGAATTCTTTACCTCAACCTACCTTTGAAAAACTTGATAGAATTTTGTGTAGTGTTGACTGGGAAGAAAACTATCCCTTGGCTGAGGTCTCTGCTTTAATTAGGGAGAATCTGACCATGTTCCCCTGTTAATAGACACCGGGGATATTATTAAAACTGATCCCATTTTTAGATTGAAAATTCTTGGTTCCAGAGAGAGGGTCCTGATAAAATTATTGTTGATGTGTGGAATGATACAAGAATAAGAGGTTCTAGCATTGATAAGTGGCAACATAAGCTTAGGAACTTGAGACCCAAATTGAAAGGATGAAAAAGAAATATAAATGCTTGGTGTGGAGAATTAAAGAAAGACGTCTTAGGAAAACAAGATAGAATTGATAAACATTGTGAACAATTTGGGTTGTCTGCTGAGGATAGACAAGAACAAAAAGAACTTTGCCATGCCAAAGCTAATGGCAGGCATAGAAAAAAATAAAATTAGTAGCTTGGACCAGGCTGAAGGGAAGATTGAAGGGGAGAAAAACTTAATGAAATATATTACTAATTTTTATAAGCAGTTGTTTGGACATCCTGAAATATCCATTGTGTCTCTGAACATTGATAATCCAACCATGATACCTGGAAGGCCGGGAAAAGAACAAAATAGAAGAATTCACTATGAAGGAGGTTAAAAATATTATTTTCAAAATGGCACATAACAAATCCCCTGGGACTGATGGATTTGCTGCTAAATTTTATCAACACTATTGGGATTTGATTAAATATGATCTAAAAGACATGTTTGATGATTTTCACAAAGGGATTTTGGATATTAGGAGGCTGAACTATGGAATTATTACTCTAATATCAAAAAGCAAAGATGCAAATCAAATACAGAAATACAGACTCATATGCTTGTTAAATGTCAGTTTCAAGATTTTCACTAAAGTTTTGATGAATAGGCTGAATATGGTGGCTGGGGAAATGATCTCTCCAGTACAGACTGCCTTTGTTAAAGGGAGATACATTATGAAAGGGGTCCTAATACTACATGAAACCCTAACCAATGTTCATAAGAAAAACAAAATGCATTGTTGTTTAAGGTGGATTTTGAAAAAGCTTATGACAAAGTAAAATGGCCTTTGTTATGCAAATGCTTAAAATGAAAGGTTTTTCTGACCAATGGAATGATTGGATTATGAAAACTATTAGAGCAGGTAATGTCTGCAGCAAAGTAAATGATAATTTGGGGCACTATTTCCCTACACATAAAGGGATGAGGCAGGGAGATTCTCTGTCTCCTCTAATTTTTTATATTGCTGCAGATGCCTTAGCTATTTTAATGAATAATGCAAGAGAGGTGGGCCTGGTAAAAGGGTTATTGACTGATAATCTAGATGGTGGAATTAATATGTTGCAATATGCTAATGACACGATTTTTCTGCTACAAGATAATTTTGAAAATGCTCATAATCTGAAATATATATTATGTCTATTTGAATAGATGTCTGGTCTGAAAATCAATTTCCATAAGAGTGAATTATTCCTGCTTGGTGAAGCTATTAACCAAAAAGAGGAATATACTAGAATTTTTACCTGTCCTATTGGGACATTTCCTCTAAAATACCTTGGATTGCCAGTAGAAGAATTAGAAATAAACATTGGAAACCTCCTGAAGATAAAATGGAGAGGAAATGCAGCAATTGGCAAGGTAGATTAGTGGCAACAGTTGGGAGGTTGACTCTGATTCAATCCTCACTTACTGGAATTCCTTATTTCATGATGTTCTTTTATGGATTGCCTGTGGGGGTCGATAAAAAATGGATTTCTTTAGAGCTAGATTATTATGGCAGGAGGATGTTAACAAAAAGAAATATCACTTAGTGAGATGGGCTGATGTGTGCAGACCAAAAGATATGGGAGGCTTGGGCATTCAAAACCTACACTTAATGAACAAAGCTTTGTTGTGGAAGTGGTGGTGGAAAATATATAATACAGAAGGCCTATGGCAGCAATTGCTAAAGAGCAAATATCAAAAAGATAGGTGTCTGACTAGTGTTAAACATAAGGGGACTCCCAATTTTGGTCTGCTTTACTGAAACACAAGGAGTTCTTCTTTTCCTTATGCAGATTCACCGTGGGTGATGGTAGGAATGTTAGGTTTTGGGAAGATTGGTGGATAGGACCAAAATCCCTACAAAATAGCTTCCCTAGGTTATACAATATATGTTTTGACAAAAATAAATTTGTGGCAGAGATGCTTGAGAAAGGTCTTCAAAATGTCAGATTTAGGAGAACCTTGTATGGGGAATCTTTGAAACTTTGGGAACACATACAAAATGCCTGTGAAAGTGTTATTTTGACTGATCAAAAAGATTTGATCAGGTGGTCACTGAATAAAAATGGGAAATACACAGTTAAATCTTGTTACAGATTTTTAATTCAGTCTGGATACAAATATCCACACAAGTTCCGGTGGAAAGTTAAAATGCCTCCAAGGGTTAAGGTGTTTATGTGGTTAGTGCTGAGAAACAGTATCCTGACCAAAGATAACCTGATTCGTAGGGGGTGGTCTGGGGACAGTAAATGTTCATTTTGTGGGAGAGAAGAAAACATTAATCATCAGTTTTTTCATTGTTCTGTTGCCAGATTACATTATAAATTGTGCTTTTAATCTGTTCAATATTCCTGATAACGTGAAAGATTTATTTGATATATGGCTTAAGAAATTTAGCAAAAATGACAGAAATTTGATGGTTGTTGGTCTTTCTGCAATCTTCTGGACTTTGTGGAAATTAAGAAACAGAGTAGTGTTTGATAACAACAGGATCACTGATCCATGTGTTCCTGTTAATCTGATTCTAAATTTTTTATATGATTGGAATGTCTTGCAGATAAACCCAGAAATACAAAGGCTAATGATGGTGGGCGTAAGACAAGTTGAGCGGGTTGCAAAAGAAATCTTCAGAGCATCACATGGATGGACTGGCGATGGAAGGATCACAGGAATAGATGTGAAGGGGGTGCTGCTGAAGATGGACACTGCGTTTTCCTGCTTAAGTCTTTTTTATTTCTGCCCATAGCTAGCTGCTCTTGCTGGTGAACTCTGTTAGTAGCTAAGTAGAGGTAAAAAAGGACTTTGGGTTACCCAGCTGCGTTGGGGGGGGGGGGGGGGGGGGGCGCAGTGAGCCCATAATGGAGTTGCTGGAGGGGGGGGAGGGATGGCTCTCCTCCTTTGCTGCAATTACATGTCTGTCCTTTATTTTCTGCTTTTGGTTTGCTTTTCTTCCTTAGTTTGTAAGAAACAAGTGATTTCTTCTATATAAAATCTGAGAGGGAAGCTCTCTTTTATCAAAAAAAAAAACAGTACATTGCAGGCTAGAATTATCAACTGTAGAAGAAAAATGGAGGTATAAGTAGCAAGATTAACCTCTCCAAGAATGGAAATGGCCTCCTTCGTTGCACTCTTCTCTCGTTCTGTAAAATAACAATTGCATCAAAAGAATTGTGACAGTGGATAGAAATTAAGTGTACAAGTAAAACTTTGCCAGAATTAAGATGCATTTAAAATATGTTCTTGGTCATAATAAGTTTCTAAATGGTCCTGCAAGTCACATACAGTGAATCACATCATACATCATTGTCTTTTATTTTCTGACTTCTAATCTACCTTGAACTATTCATTTCTCCTATCATAAAACAGCTGCAGCTGATCCACTTACTAAAAATTACTTTGCTAACAGTTGAAATCCTGATTCACTTGCCAGTAGCTTATGTAATAGTATAACCATCGCTGAAATCATGGAAAATACCAATTGCTCGATGTATGTCCAGTAGTATCACGCTTTGTGCACTTCATGATTTGGGTAGTGAAGTAGTTATGCTAGTGCAATCTGAAGATGTCAAACCAAAAAATATAATTTTTCATTTAGTTCCATGACATAATACTCTTGCATATATGCTAGAAAATGGAACTAACTTTGGGGCCTCGAAATTCACAACTAAACGGTGGTACTTGGTGTGCCGTGATAAAGGAACTCGTATAAATCTAGAACAGATAGTCAGATATATCGCACTGATGAAGTTTCTAGTCCCCCTCCCCTAGGTATCCTTCAAAATGACCAAACGCGGCAGAATAACGCAAGAGAATCTAGCATGAAGGAGGGCGCGCACTGATGGGGCAGGTGATGAGGAAGCCGGAGTGCGAGCGGAGGAGGAGTGAGCCCGACGCGCGGTAGTCGTAGCGCGGGAGATTGATCACCGCAGAGTGCTGCTCCCGTGGCTGCAGCTCCCGGCCGGCGGCGGCTTCGGCTACTGGTTCCGGCGGCTGCTCGAGGGACGGTGCTGGGGTTTCTGTCTCGTGCTTGGACTCTGGCGCCGCCATGGGGGGTTGGTCTGTTGAGTTCTTCAAGGCTCGAAGGGCAGTGGGAATTTGGGGCACCGGAGCTCTCGGTCGACTGGTCGCGTTTTGGATGCCCTACCAAAGAATGCACGTCAACCGACTTCGAAGGCGTATCCGTTCTTTCCGTAAACGAAGTGCAGAGGCGACCCAGTTAGTTTTCTTTTCTTTTTTATTGGGGGGGGGGGGGGGGGGGGGGGGGGGGGGTCATGTTACATTGTTTGATGCTTAAGTGGTGCTTATAAACAGATAAAATACAAAAAAAAAATAACAAAACGAATGACTCGCCCGACTGATCACTCTACATGTGTCGACCGCATGGGATGCGATTTTGATCAGATGACTCGGATGCAACTTCTACACATAGCCTAGTTTTGCAACTTAAACGGTGTTGCAATCCTTTCAACCGCAACAAAGGGTCTATTGCAAACTGACCAGACGCTAGGGATAGCGAGGGCGGCTGGAGCCGGCAATGGCGACGACACATATCTATATGGGGACAACCGACACAGATCCTATGATGACGACGACGACACAACTCCTGTCGTCGACAACCTCCCCGACTCGGTTAGGTACTGATCCACAGACCCCGTCGATTTTCGGTAGAAATGTTTCTCAAATCGATGGACTTGGATGGTAGGAATGCTGGCATTTCCCTTATCAACATATCAATATAATTTTGCCGCAACCGCCAAACATACTCTTTTATTTTGACTGGCTGAGAGGCTTGTTGGGACCGGCTACGCCGGTTGTTGGAACCAGCTACCACGGTGCTACAAGCTCAGTGATGAGGGTGCTGCTAGACTCTAGCGGTGGATGCCGCGACAACGAACGACTGCTTGGGAGCGAGGACGACGAAGTTGCTTCGATGCTGCCGTGAGGTTACGACGGTGGGGTAGCGAGGGGCGATGAAGGTGAGCCGTTGCATCTGTGAGGTTACCGGCGAGGCTTCATGCTAGAACAGATGGGAAGGAGGTGTCGCAAGCTCCAGGGAGCGATGTTCTCGGGCACAGGACACGGTTCTGCGATGGCAGCGAGAGACGGCGAGCCAGGGGGCTTTGAACTTGGTCGCCTCACGCGTCCATAGCAGGGTCGGCGAGGCTCACTACCGCTCTCTCCGGTACACGCTGGTGTGATTTTTTTTCGAAACGGAGGCAAAGATTGCCTCATCTATTAAATAAGCAGAAGAGAATTGCCCCGTTAATTACGGAAAACCAGGCAAAAACCGGAACAACAAGGGCCAAGCCCCTCCCTTAGACTGAAACACTCAGGGCAAGGCCCACCCTAAACGACGACATGTCGACCCACGGCCAGACAACGCAGCTCCGACTCTAACGGAGAACTCAGAAGAACAAACCAGGCACGGCTGGCGCCAAGGAAGATCGCCGAACGGGCCACCTGCAACCAGTCATCGTACACCACAGGGCCCTGCCGCCGCGACTTCGACTCCACAGCAACAAACAATCCGAGGCAATACCGTGGACACGCCGGAGAAGAGCCGACTACCGCAACCATTGTCGCGTCGCCGACCTCGCTCCCACCATCATCGTTGCCACAGAAGTCTGGACGCCATAGTGATTCTCCCGGGGCCGCCGCCCCGACATCCACCGCTCCGTCGCGCCCAACGCAATCAACCGGCACCACCTTCCGGGGCCGCCGCCCCCACATACCACCGCTCCCCTCGAACAGCAACGCCGCACAACCCAGCTGCCCGCAGCCCACGCTGCTCAGGGCAACCGCTCGCAAACCACGAACGTCGCACCACATCCGGGGCCGCCGCCCCGACGTAAAGTCAGACCGCCCCCTCTGGGGCGCATCGACCGAGCCGACACCCCTACCGCCCAAGCGGGACAAGGATGCCACCCAATCAATGTTGAGATAGAGCCCCACCTCATAGAGCTGCCACTCACATTGTTCCCGAGATCGCCATCTCGACGCACAAACAGAAACCACCCGGAGCCGCCGCCCCGACACCCACTGTCCCCGACGATGAAGAGATCCGTGCAAATTGCAGTATGCTGACTCTCCAAGGTGATGCCTCAAAGAAGGAAACAACGTAGCCCCCGTCATCGCCCGCTTCGACCATCTGAAGCTAGGGATTTCTTCCGGAGAGTCGTGTACTGGAGCTCCACAGCAACGCCTTCAAGAAGGGGAACGACGCCATGGCGCCGCCGTTGCCGGCACCGACCCAAAGTCAGGGCTGGGCTTTCGCCCGGAGCTCCACTACACCTCCGAATCCGAGCAGATCCGAAGCACTGCACAACACACAATCCCCATGGTCGACGTCCACCGGCTCCATCTCATGCCCATTGCTTTCCCGTGAGCAAGCCCATCCGGCACAGCCCAACGCCACGCTTCCATCGCCCATGCACGCACCTCACCGGATCCACCGGGGCGAGCAAATCCACCCCTCGCAAAAGGGGATCGAGATCCAGACCACCCCCACCGAGTTGCAGCACCGACGCCACTCCAACAGTGCCCACGCCGCACCTCCCCGCCATGACGCGCAGCCGCCCGACGCGGCATCCCATCGTCGGCGCGCTGCCTCCCCGCGCTGCGCCAGATCCACGCGAAGCCTCGCTCCCGGCCTTGCCGCGCGCCAAGGCCGACCTGCGCCGCCCGGTGCAGAAGGGCATCGGCGCCGCCCCTAGCAGCCACCCCGAGCCGCCGGCGGCCCGACCTGCCCCGCCGAGCCGCGCACCACCACGAGACCGGCCGTCCCGCGCCGCCCGGGCACCTCGTGGGGAGGGGAGAGCCCCGCCGCCGCCGACGCGCACACGGGCTTTGCCCGGCGGCGTCCCATGGCGGCGGCGAGGGAGGGGAGAGGCGAGGAGGGGGGTGGCGGCGGCGGCCTTGGGGTTGCGCCCGGGCCGCTCGCGGGAGTGATGAGTCTTCCATTCTTCCTGGTGTGATTTTGGGGGCAAAAGCAACGACGCCGGTGGAAATAGCGCGAGCCTGATCTGACGGGTAGGAAACCGCTAATCAAATGGCACGGGACGTGACCGGTCAGGGGCTAGCGCCGGTCCACCGGCCCCTAACACTGCCCCTTTCCAGCGGAAGTGCAGACTCGCCAACAGTACTGGGCTTCGCGTCCACGTGACCAGCCCACAATCACAAGTAGAACAAGTTCGCTTCTTCTCAAAAAAAAAAAAAAGTAGAACAAGTTCGCAGCGAGCTCGATCCAAAACCTCGAACCTCTTTCTCGCCCAAAAAAGCAAAACAATGGAGGCCAAGGCCGACGTCGCCGGCGGCGGCGGCGACGACCTCTCGACCATGCGCGAGCAGTGCCGGACCATGGAGGAGGCCATCTCCTTCCGCCGCGAGGCGCAGCTAGGCCTCGTCGGCTCCCTCCAGCACCTCGTCCCGGACCTTGTCCCCTCCCTCGACCGTTCCCTCCGCCTTATCGCCGCCTTCAACGACCGCCCCTTCACCCCTACCCCAAATCCCAACGCCGGCGACCCCCAGAACCCCAGCCTGAAGCCCCACCACCGCCGCGCCGTCCCCGACCCCGCCCGCTCCACCCGCCGCAAGACCTCTCCGGGGTCATCCCCGGCCTCCGCCGCCGTGGGAGGCGCTGCTCCCGGCGGCCTCGACGCCGTGCGCACCATGGTGGCCGTATTCCTCCTTGAGGTTATCCCCTTCGCCGAGATCGACGCCGCCGTGCTCGCGCGCCGCCTACAGGCTGAATCTTCCTCAGCCAGCGATGCGGAGCGGGCGGCTCTTACCGACCTAGCGACGGAGCTCGGCGGCTCCGTGCCCGCCGCTGTAGCTCTCGCCCTCCGACGCATAGCTGAGGACAGCGGCGGCGTGCAGATCGAGGAGGCCATGATTGGAGGCAAGCAGATGATGATGGTCTGGGCCATCGACCGTAGCAAGCTCCTCAAAGAGCTACCAGAATCCGCCACATTGTTGTCACCCCAACCTCCACCCATACCACAGTCGACCTCGTCCGAGACCGACACTAACAGTGCAATCATACCAAGACCACCACCACACCAGCAGCAACAGCCGGATATGTGGGCGCACTCGATGCCACCGATGTTCCCACGGCCCAGGGGCATGACAATGCCGGGGATGCAGAGGATGATGCCAGGATTGATGCCGCTTCAGCGCCCGTTCATGGCTCCAAGCTCGGGGCCTAGTCCTACCCAGCAGAACCAGAGGACCGAGGAGGAGGACCTGAAGGACCTTGAGGTGCTGCTGAGTAAGAAGACATATAAGGAGAAGCAGAACACAAAAACTGGGGAGGAGCTGCTGGATCTCATTCACCGGCCAACGGCAAAGGAGACGGCTGTTGCAGCAAAGGTTTGTTCCAATTCACCCTCCAACGGCAAGAGTGTTAGTTTGCAGTGCCATTGTTCTGTGTAGTGACTAAGTGTCTTGTTATATTGTTGGAATGTTGGCTAGTGTCTAAGCAAACTATGCAAATACTAAAACCTATGGAGAAGTCTTGGTAGAATGACCACAAAATCATAAGAGAATGGCTATACATATGTAAACTGTTCACAAAATATTATACTGGGCCATTAGAAAGAATGGGAGTGCTGCAAAGATGAGGAGGAAGAAGTCCTAAAAAGGGTGCTCATGTATGTTGGAGATTAGGAAATACAGTGACTTCGGTGAGCTAAGACAATAGGCACAGCACAAACATGTTGGCTTGGTAATAAATATACACTGGCAAGGAAAACGTGTGGGAGGGGGGGGGGGGGGGGGTAATTTCGTTCTGTTCTGGATGGAATTGACAGATCATTCCATTCTCCAAACCAAAACGGTCTGCAGAAGCTATTGTTCTGGTACCGGCTTTAGCAGATAATTCCGGTAAAAAATACCATGCAGTTCATACTGGTATCAGTGGAAAAACAGCAATTTGTGCTCTGTTGTATCAGCTCAGCGTGGTTCTCTTAGCTGTCTCCACGATGTGTCCATAATGTTGGGCAGATTTTTTTTTCTCAAAGATTGAACGTATAATCTTGCAAGTATGGGTTGGCTTGCTCTGGCTGGAAGCAATACATGGAAGCAACATTGTTTATGTTACACACGTCCAGCATGATCTTCACATATTACAAACCCAATAACAGTAGTTTTCACATATTGTAGCGTGCATTAAGTTGTTTTATGATTCTCAATGAATCATTCGGTCTGGTTGGCATCTTCCGCCGTTTGGTTATCATCAATTTTTAGTTATTACTAACCTTGGTTTTGTATCTGGCAGTTCAAAACAAAGGGTGGTTCCCAGCTGAAGGAGTATTGCACCAATTTAACTAAAGAAGATTGCAGACGCCAATCTGGTTCTTTTGTTTCCTGTGCTAAGGTCAATGTTATTACACTCATTTTGCCTACTCAATGTATACTTCCTCATATTTGTTTTTATTATGTATTTGTCTGAAGTCTGAACCAACTTGGTGGATAACTGGCCTTCAGACTGCTTCTTTTAAGCAAATATCTATCTGGTGTAGTTAATGTAATCGCTTCTCTACATTTTCAGGTTGCAGTTTGTCTATAATACGTAAAATGCTAAGCCACAATTATTCTTCCTCTAAGATAGAATTATATGAAACATATTATGTGAAAATTACCCTTTTTAGCTTTCCTCTGGTTCATTAAATTGAAAATGAACTGGCGTGGATATAATCGTAGTTGCCATTCATTGCTCCAAATCCATGTCAACACTCAAGGGTATTCTTTCTTCAGTTTCTGGATAATGATTTGGAGAAGCAATTTGAATTAATATATGTGATGAAGCTAGTCTAAGAGTCATTAGTTGACACATGGCTTTGAACTGAAAATAATATAGTTGTTAAATGTTTATTCAGTTGAGAGATGCTAATATAATACCATATGGTTTTTTCAATTTAATATCCGCATATAAATTTTCTTAATAGTATGCTTGAAAACTGTATTGGTTTTAGTAGATATTTTTAGCTACTAATGATAATTAGTGTCCAACCTTTTCTTTCATTTTGAGCAGGTTCACTTTCGCCGTATTATTGCTCCACATACTGATACAAATCTAGGAGATTGCTCTTTTCTGGACACCTGCCGCCACACTAAGGTTGGCCATAGAGGCATAAACCGTTTTATGTTAATCTCTTCCTGTGCACCTGTTTTTATCTTACACGCATTCTACAATTGTAGACTTGCAAGTATGTCCACTATGAGCTTGATCAAACACCAGACATAGCTCCAATGATGGCTGGCACCCTTGCTCCCCCTAGGCAAATAAAACCCCATAGAGCTGAATATTGTTCAGAAATAGAGCTTGGAGAGTCGCAATGGATAAACTGTGACATTCGGAACTTCAGAATGGACATCTTAGGGCAATTTGGGGTAATTATGGCTGATCCGCCGTGGGATATTCATATGGAACTGCCATATGGCACAATGGCTGACGATGAAATGAGGACTCTTAATGTGCCTGCTTTACAAACGGATGGTTTGATTTTCTTGTGGGTCACCGGCCGTGCGATGGAACTTGGCCGGGAGTGGTAAGATTCCGAACCTTTAATTTTCTTCAGAAAAATTGCTAGGAGAGTGAAATATATTGCCATTTGGCTGGATTTTCTTCATGCTTCATATTTGTAACATCTCTCTGACAATGTTTTTTCACTCCAATGGAATCTATTTCCATTGGGTAGCTTTTTGTTACCCTTCATACCTGTAACTCAACAGATGGTAGTTGCCAAATTTGATATTCTGCATTATATATATTCTTTCCTTACTCTTAATGTCCACTATGAAGGGCTCAATGTTATTTACTTATTTTCTGTTAAACATCTGTTTTGGAAAATAGTTGTTTTCATTGATCCACTGTACCTCCTTTTTATTCTTCAGTTTGGAGCTCTGGGGATACAAGCGTGTTGAGGAAATTATTTGGGTGAAGACCAATCAACTTCAACGCATTATTCGAACTGGCCGCACTGGCCATTGGTTGAATCACAGTAAAGAACATTGTCTTGTTGGAATAAAAGGGAGTCCCCTTGTGAACAGGAATATAGACACTGATGTTATTGTTGCTGAAGTGCGTGAAACAAGCAGAAAACCTGACGAGGTAATACATCGGCTTCAATGGTTCATACTAGCTGCTTCAGAACAAGTGATGCCTCTTCAGTTGTTTCTGTGTAGTTAGATAACTTGCAATAGCTTTGCCAGATTGTTGGTGTTTTCTACCTAGAGATCCGTATACACAGGTTTGGATCCCATATGGAGTATATAGTAAAACATGCATGTACTAACTTGACATCTAATACAAACCACACAGCTGAAAACCTGTACTCCGTCTTAAACTAATATAAGACGTTTTAGATAGTGATCTAAAACGTATTAGTTTACAGAGGGAGTTTTTTTAATTCGTTCTGATAGTTTTTGTTTCAAGAACACTGCTTCAAGTCTGTTTTGCTGTACAGATGTACGCCATGCTAGAGCGGATAAGCCCAAGGACAAGGAAGCTCGAACTGTTTGCTAGAATGCATAACACGCAAGCTGGGTGTGCATCTCTCCCCTTTTATATTTCTTCTGCATACAAGATACTATCCATGAACTTACCTTTTTGTATCTTTTTCTGTTTAGATGGCTCTCACTTGGCAACCAGGTAAGCGGAACAAGGCTTGTGGATGAAGGGATGAGGGCAAGGTACAAAGCTGCTTATCCGGACTTCGAGGTGCAGCCGCCATCGCCTCCCAGAGCAAGCGCGCCTATGGATGTCGATCAAAGTACTTCATCACAGAAGCCTGTTGCATCAGACGGTGAGCGGCCAGCCTGATTTTGGCACCCTCTGGGCACATGAGACTGGCTCTTGCAAGGGTCTACTGTTGTTTGACTACATGTTCTTGTCACCTATTATCGTTGTTAGTCGTTGTACTTGTAGAATTAGGCAAGGCATGGGATGGTGAAGGAGCGAGCGTAAGCCTTCACTGATATATCGGCAGTATGCCTGCCGGTCTAAGCCCATCAGTATACTCGATTTGCCAGTTCATTATAGAATGACCAAATGTCTGGTGAATTTCAGTCTTGTCCTCCTGTTCTTTGAGGATATCAATTTATGTTCACTCGTAATGGCAGAGGGGTTTCATCTGCAAAGATGCGCGAGCTTGATTGGCCGTGAAGCTTTATATATGGGAGTTTTTAGGGAAGGTCATCATGGCTAGATCCATGCTTACTGGTTGATCCATGCGTTGTGTTCTACTACTATGTACTTGGGTTTTTGTGTTTTCTCGCTTATTACTCTGTATGGTTTTGGTCTTTTGGACCCAGTTTTCCTCATAAACAGGGTAATTTTATTTAGGTTTTAATTCCGATTTTCCTTATAAACTGCATCAGCCAAACAAGAGAGGGATTCTTTCTTGGCATGGCACCTCTGAGTAATATATATTCCGGTGGGAGAACTCTTCCCCGACGATTCCTTAAAGAAACGTGGGATAGATTGGAATTTTGCTCATCCAATACTATGAAAGATTCATCTCTTACGTTGCCGACTTCAGGATTTCTTTATTAACTAGAAGAGTTAGACGCGCTTCGCCGCGTTGTCGGTGTCGTTAAGATTTCATAAAGATAAAAATTGGTTTGATACGTGGGAAATATGATGAAGTGTTTTTTTTCTTTTTTTAATTGTAAATGAGGTGTTTGAGTGTGCTTTCTCTATGATTTTGTGTATCCGCCAATCAACAAAAACTTATGTGAAAAAGTTTGATGTGTTGGTGGCCGCATGTATTATGCTGGTTGCTGTCAATTAATTTGAGAAATTATTGATCCAGTCAAAATCATGAATCATGATTCAAAAGTGAACACCTCACCTGAATGAAAGGGCTCGTTGAGAAATAGTTGACCAGGTCAAAATCATGAATCTTAAATCTAAAAAATTGAATACCTCACCTGAATGAGAGGGCTCGCTAAGAAATAGTTGACCAGATCAAAATCGTGAATCAAATCTAAAGTTGAACATCTCAATCAATTGAATGAAAGGGCTCCAAAATCAAGAAGCACCCATTAATTTCATGTACAAAAATATGTGGGCCTCAACGTCGACCGCCGTTCACACGATCAGCCCAATACTGATGGGCTCGAAACACCCACCTGGCTGGTCATAGGGTTTAGTGGGGGTTTCACTCATCGCAGAGCCCCCGAGGCGCCGACGACCGTAGCACAACGGCAGAGAAGTGCGGCAAGCGGCCATGGACTTCTGCCCGGCGTGCGGGATGCTGCTGCAGATCCAGCCGGCCACCGGCGGCCACCGCCTGCGCCTCTTCTGCCCCACCTGCCCGTACGTCTGCCCCATCAAAAACAAGGTCTGCCCGCAAACCCAATTCCGCTTCCTCGTCCCCCGCGTCGTTTTGCTCTGGTGCCTCGATCGGGTTGTGTTGATGTGCTTGTTGGTGTGACCCTCGCTTGGCGCAGATCGTGAAGAAGGCGAGGCTAGTGAAGAGGGAGGTGGAGTCCGCGGAATCTGCCCCCAAGACTGAGGGTGAGCCCAAGGAATCGGCCCCCAAGACTGACGGTGAGCCCAAGGCTGATGGTCAGCTCAAGCAATCTGCCCCCAAGACTGAGGGTGAGCTCCTCACCCTTCTTTTTTGCTTAGCTATTGGGAACCTGGAAGTATTTCGGCATATCTGCTCTTACGTTAGTATAAGTACGACTTAAATTTCAGAGAATTGGCTGAAAAAATGCGGAATTGTCTTTGCCTTTGTAAGTTTTGAGGCCATGTTTAGTTGTTAGAGCATCTCCAACCGTTAGGCGCCCCCAAGGGCTGACATAGCGCCGCCTGGGGGCCAACCGCCGCCCCTCGTCCCCCAGCCGTCGATTTCGGCCCAGTTTCGGCGCAAATTCGGCCCAGATTCGGCACTCTTTCGGCACAAATCCAACAAAAACTAAATTTTTATGTGAAAGTTCATCAAAAAATCAATACAAATCAAATAGTTCAACGAAGCAAGCTCATAATTCCAACATAAATTAAAACAAATCGAACTAGGCGTTGCCATTGAGCCTCCATAGGTGCTCCACTAGATCGTCCTGCAGTTGTTGATGCACATGTGGATCTCGGATCTCCTGGCGCATATTGAGGAAGGCGGCCCATGTTGCCGGTACCTGGTGATCAACGACTGCAAGAGGACCTTGCCTGGAATATGGTTCTGTGTCAAACACTGGCTCTTCCTGCTCGCTCTCAATGATCATGTTGTGCAAGATGACACAACAATTCATCACCTCCCACATCTGCGATTTCGACCAGGTCAGAGCGGGGTACCGGACAACAACAAATCGAGATTGGAGCACACCAAATGCTCGCTCGACATCCTTCCTGCAAGCCTCCTGACACTTAGCAAAGTGTGACTTCTTGCCTCCTGGCATAGGGTTTGAGATAGTCTTCACAAATGTGGACCATCTCGGATAGATGCCATCTGCTAGATAGTATCCCTTGTTATAGTAGTCGGCGTAGAGCATGCAATAGCCCTCCATTCGATGCCTCTGTTTGCTCTTGCGGCGGCCCGGCGCGGAGCCACCTCGCCGCGGCTTGGCATCGTTCGCGAACAGGCCGGCCAACGCGGCGAGGATCATGAGGTGCTCCTCGTCGGTGGCATTGGCCTCGGCTTCCTCCTCCATCAGAGCCGCGAACGCCTCCTCGTCGTCTGAGTCCATCGCTGAACAGGCAAATCGCCGAACACCTGGCGGGCGCGGTGGATGGGCAGCCGCCGGTACCCCGCCTGCGTGGCCGTCAGAGCGGCGCCTGAATCGCCCAGGAGAGCGGGATGGAGACGGGAAGGAGATCCGGCGAGGAAATGGCCTTTTCTAGCGGCGGTGCAACGGCTATGGGCAGGTGGGCGGCGCCGGAATCGGCATGGCGGCAAGGCGTGCTATGGCACGCGAGGGCAAAACTGGCGGGGAAAAGGCGTTTCTCGCCTGACAGTGGTGTCCCACGCGCCGCTTTTCCTTCCGCCGGAGCCCCCAAGTGTCCCCCAGCGCGCTGGGTTCGGCCTGGGATCGCCGGCCCCAAAAAAGGCCCAACCGGCGGAAATCGGCGTCCTGGGGGGCGACTGGGAGATTTTTTCGGCGCCGGCGATAAAAAAGTGGCCTGGGGGGCCTGTTGGGGGCGCGGTTGGAGACGCTCTTATATGTGTGATGTGCGTGCGATCTATCTGTCGCACATGCTTGTTCTTGAGCGCGCAAGTCGCTCAAGACGGTGATTCTTGCTTAGAAACGAAAGGGCTAAAGCACTCCAGTTTTGATGCTGGAGTTTGCAACTTTCAATCTTATGTCGTGAGGGATGTGACCTATGTTAGGTCCATAAATCGATTGTCCTCTTTGCCCTCGATTCAACTTTGTGCCTAACTTAGGGATTATCAATCGTTGTTCTTCTTCCGGTGTTTATTCAGGAAAAAGGGATTTTCATTAGAAACCTTTTTTTGTACAGTTTTTTTCCCTTAAAAGTTCACACCCTAGCTTATTTCGAAGAATGGCACTTGCTTACCAGCTACCACCCTGTATCACCTTTTTCTGCGTGGTGTTGCCATGCCCCAGGCAAATCTACACTTGTCATTAGGAATAGTACATTGCGCTGTGGTCACCTGACTTGGGTCATTCAACTCCCAAATTGCGGATCTAGGTCTTTAAACTTCTTTGAAGTGTTCCTCTCTAGATAATTATTATGTCATGACAGATGAGATGACATGGCATGTTGCCTCATGCCACTGTGCTTGATTAGTACTTGATGACATGCATTCCGCTGTAATTTGCGCTCAGCTACCCTAGAGTTTTGGGCTTTTGGCCTTGTATAGATTTCTGAGCGTCAGGGACCCAACGAGATCAAGGAATTAAGGCTCAAACGCCCCCCAATCTTGATGAAGTGGAGATTTCTAAGTATATGGCCATGATAGTGGCTTTGGTAATGGATGGAAGCTAAATAGGCCGCCCTCAAGAGGTGGGTGTGAGCCACCTCCTTTTATATGATGAGTCCTTTTCTTGAATGGATTGCTATGCCATGCCTTGATGGCACAAGTCGATGTCCATGTCAACCTGGTTGACACCTAGAGTGATCCATTAAACTAGTTTAGTGGCCTAGATAGGCAGTTTGAGAGTTCAGTGGCCTACTTGAGCCCGCCGGTCAAGTTTTGAGACCAGTAATATGATTTACTCGTAAGTTTAATGCTTTTGTGCTCACATTTCAGCTAGGGCTCTGGCATAAAAGTGTTCGTTTGCCATACCTCCAGCTCTGACATTGCCTAAGGGGACTAATTGTAAAAGTAATTTAGGATGTTCTTTTAATATTCTTATTAAGGCAAGTGTTCCTTAATATAAATTGATTAGGTAAATAAAGCAAGCAAGGTCGCTTTTTTATAAGGAAAAATAGAAAAAATCCATACGATCCCAGAAAGGAAAAATAGGAAGTACGGGATAAAATGTTTGTAGAACAAGTAATATTAATTTCGTACAAGTTAATAGGATCCTTGCTGCGTTTAGTGGCCTAGATAGGCAGTTTGAGAGTTCAGTGGCTTACTATATTTCTTCTCTTTGAAACTTCAATTACATCAGCCGAATACCAACAAAAAGCTTTATATTTTGTAGTTGAATATCTTCTATAGTGTCAACATATATAGCAGGAAATATCCATTCTGGCGTGTTTAGATTGACTTGTTGTACTTACTGCATTGACTTGCTTGATTCCTCCTCTCTTTTTTGGACAAGAGCCTTTTAAGAATGCTTAGTTTTTATAGGCTAAAATTTCTCTTTTTACAGTGAAGTGAAAATCATTTTACCTGTGCTGTCTGTGTGAAAAGCAATTTGGCAGACCTGACCTGACTATGGTACAGGATGTTTATTGTAAACATGGCTAACGTTATGTAAAATTACAGCAGACTGTCTACACGAGTAACCTGGAGCGGAATTCATATTTTGCCAAGCACGGTGCTAATACACATATGATGCATTCACTTTCAGGTACATGAACAAATTGCTACAATGGAGAAACATACTTTTGGCAGATGCAGATTCGATTAGTACGATATGAACATGCGAACATATGAAGCTTCTTTGATCGAATTATGTTGCGGCACACAACTTGCCAAAAGCCACCAATCTCGCGCAAAATAAAGTGATATACATCTGATGGTGCAGAAGCGGAGAAGCTCACTTCAATGTTGGCTGCTCATTGGACACTTCTTTTATGTGACGATTGCAGGCTTTTTGGTATGGAGATGCTTTTTTGTGTGTGGAAGGTGTTGATTTGGTGTATGAATACTGTTATTCAACCACCAGAACAATGGGTATGATTTTGAGTCTGCATTAGCTTCCGCTCTCGAAACTTGTATGAGTTTGGGTTATTTAGACACTGTTCGGAGTTCCACCAGCTCCGCGAAATCCCGGGAGCTGCGAAGCCAGGAAACAGGCGCTCCGCAACTTTCAACAGTAACTCCACCTGCTCTGGGAGTGGAGTTGTGGAGTGGAGGTTCTCCGAACAGGACCTTACTGTCAGTGGGGTTGAGAAGGCAATGATGGCAAGGGGGTCAGTGGCTGTAAAGAAATATAAGAGCATTTAGATCACTAAAGTATTTCTAGTGATCTAAACGCTCTTATATTTCTTTACGGAGGGAGTAGATGTGTTCTGGGTTGCCGACAATAAACACACACACACAACAGTACCGCAAAACAGTAGATGTGCTTCTTCTTTTTCATGCAAAACAGTAGGAAATTTTTCCTGTCCATTTTTTTTACTTTTTTATCAAGAAATTACAAAGGGAAAAAATGCCCAAGACCAGGATGCTGAAATGTACAACAACAGGAGCAATCATCCAAATGACAGACCCATGCCTGTACTTCTTTCTCTTGGAGCTATGGATGAGCCACTTGAACTTTGCTCTGCGTGCACTATAACCCTCAAAAACTTTGGTTGAACAGACCTGAAAAAGTTTGCTTCTTTTTAACCCTCAAACAGCTCTCCTCTCCTTGGCCGCACTATTTTCTGCCACAACTCCTTGCTGCTCTTCCTTCTCCAATGACTTATCCGGCGAAGGCGGGCATACCTGCAATCGGTGCTATCTCGCAGAAGCCGGCTTGCGGTTAGCTGTCGGCGAGATAGATAGTGCTAGCAAAGATAGAATTACCCAGAGATACTGGGGAACTGCATATAAAATGAACACACAAAGATTGAATGTTTCAGCTGCAATATTCATTCCAATACTGAAACTTCCGCAGCTCATATATCTAGAACAGTTGCGTTTTCCCAATGACACATCAAAGTTGTAATGCTGGGAAAACTCGGAGCTAAGCTAAAGAACTAACTAATTATAAACGCACCGCACAGCAGTGCAAATCTACATAGATGACAATGATCCTACCGATTATTATAACTCACATTTGCATGAGCAAAAAAACTAAAAAAACTGTAGAAACATGAGGCAGAGGAACATCAAAGACATTCCCGATGATGTTTCAGACGATACTCGAACTTAAACATCATCATATGGTAACCACTTCTCCTGTCTCCCTCCTTCCATAGCTTCTTCCCGCATCGTTGCTAATTCATCAAACCAATCTTTGTACTCAACTTCAATCAAATCAAGCTCCCCAGTCAGCACGTCTTGACTATCGGTAATGGAAATTGACGAGCAACCACTCACCAGCTCCGAAGGAGGTGGTGATGCTTCATCTATATGGAAAATCGAAATATTCCTTGACCCATCACCTAGAACATGGTTACAGTTTAGTTTGTGGATTCCCTCTTTGTACCCACCACAGTACATAGTCCCACAGTCATCAGTGCCATCGTAGCTCGGACTTTCAGAACTCCCAGCAAGCTGCGCAGAAAAGTCTGATCCCTCGGAGCACTTTGGTCCCTCCAGGTTAGTTGCACTTGAGACAGATTCTGGATATTTATTCGGCGATGCACTGATATCTTCAGGATGCGTTATACTTTGAACCGACACATAATCAGGTGGCATCTCTAATGGGTTCTGCTGTGAAATAGTCACTTGGCCACTTCCACATGTTTTAGATTCCACATATGGACTCATCGCTGCATCATTTGCCAGTTTCCGACCAGGAACAAGATTGACTATCAGAAGGTCAATAAAATCAGCAATGAAAGTAACATCGCAGTCTGCTAGCTCCAACTGTTCAACCATTTCCGCAGCAACAGACATAGCTGTGTCAGATTCGAGGTAGAAGAGGAAATGGATATTTCTTGCTTGACCTGCGACAGAAAGTCAATGATATCACAAAAATATAGTAATGTGAGTTCCAAACAAAATAAAGTAAGTCATACCACACAAATCAGCAATCCGTAGAACAAGTGAGACTGAACTATCATCAACTTTCTCGCCCTTTAGATTGAGTTCCGTATTTCTGTTAGTTCTTGTGAACTCCAACACGGAATTATGTGGAGACCCAAGGACATTTTTCTCGCCCGAGCTAGCACACATAGATTCACGAGTATCGACGTCCATGTGCAAAGATTCCAGAGAGATCCCTACTGCTTTGGGAATTGATGATGGAACCATAATGCTAGCAAAACTATTTGCATTATCGGGGCAAAGAAATGGATCTTGCAATAGTTCTTTTGCGGACAGCCTCTCAGAAGCAGGAACTAAACATTTCTCAATGAAGTTCTTAACTTCAGCATTTACAATTTTGGACAGTGAAGCCGGTTTGACACCCTAAAGATTAGAGACAGTAATTTAGAAAAGATGCTGGATTGAAGCACAACTCTAGAACATAAATTAAAAAAAACACTTACCTTGGATACTTTTTTAAAAATCTGAGCTGCATTTTTGCATTCATTGTATGGATATTCAAGAGTGAACATTTCCAACATGCACATACCGAAGGAGTAAATATCAACCAGTTCATCGTAATTCTCATCATATAGCTCAGGTGCCATGAATTCAGGAGTACCTACCAAAATAAAGAAGAGTTCAAATATCATAGTGTTGTATCAGGTGCAATTATTTTTTAGAAAATGGTTAGCACTTAAGAGTGGGTTGTTGAAATACACAACCAAATAACATGTCTAAACGTGAAAACAGGTGCCAACTTGGTTTTCACACTTCAAACAACCATGTATTGCAGAAGATTATACTGATATAAAGATGTCTAATGGTGGAACCATAACATACAAAGTTGTCTCGGAAGATCAAAGAACCATATTTGTTCAGCAAACATGGAAGACAATAAACTAGCAAAAATATTATTACCAATAACACTTCTTGCTTTAGGCGTTCGCATAATTGTAGCTAGTCCAAGATCTCCAATCTTAACTTGTCCATGATTGCCATTAACAAAAATATTATCACACTTCAGGTCTCTGTGGATAACCGGAGGTTGGTGGCTGTGCAAGTAATCTAATCCATGAAGAATCTGTCTTGCCCAATTCTTTATTGCTTTCAAATCCACACGCGGATGTTTCCGTCGGTAACTATAGATGCACAAAGTTGTGATGGTGTCATTCTCAAGAAAGATGGAAGTAGCAGCAGAACAAGGGTCAATGATTACTTACTGCCTAAGACTGCCAGATGTAAACAGTTCAGTAATAACATTGATTGTCTTCTTTCGATCATCGACCCAATAATTGTAGAACTTCATTACATTTTCATGCTTGAGAGATTTCAGTAGATGAACTTCCGAGTAGAGCCTCTCAAGGTTATCTGGACACTGCATCAGCTCATCTATGTTGACTTGATTCCATGCAACTTCGATACCTTCGGCCTCATCAAATGCCTTGTAACTAAATCCAAATTAATAATGTAACACAAGTTACAGAGTAATAGTCAGAAGAGATGTGTACAATAGTAAACAGAAACATAAGCAATGTAGCATTATGATTGCGTAGCAATTTATCATTAACCTGATAGGAATCGGTTTACTGAATGCCACTACACGTCTCCAGAACAATTTAGAGAGGCTACATTCTGAAATGATGATATTCCCTCAGTCCAAACCACTTCAAACCCACGTTGCTCGGCCTATATTATCTCCTAAGTACTCCCTCCGTCCCAAAATAAGTGTCTCAACTTTGTACTAGCTCTATACTAGAGCTAGTACAAAGTTGAGACACTTATTTTGGGACGGAGGGAGTAGTTTCTTGGTACATATGGTTATAGAAAGGCTGTCGGGAGTCTAAGATATGATTGAGTACTACATTACTACTGTTAATTTAGCCGGGGCCTTTCTGGTTATTTTGAACAAACGACAAAGGGTGCCTATACTATGATTATAAGCCTAGAACTGAGCATATGCATTGGTAACTAGAATGAGAATCATTGTCAATCTTTTGAGGTCCGGAAAGAAAACGAGACAACCTATCAATTGACAAAGAAACATAAATGAAACAATATGATGATAAGGGCATACACAGTCTTGACAGCTCCTCTTCCCAACACCTCATTGTACTGCAACAAGGGGGAACAAAATCAGATCAATACAATAGGCACGGATTGTTTTGTTGATCATTTTATTGATCATTTTAGGTACCCCCTCATGTGCTGATTTTTAATAATCGAATGAGCAAATTGGCAGAATTTTCATAGTGCATTTTCTAATATAGCCCTAATTCTTTTATTTAAAAAACACTATGTACTGCTCACAATGTGCACGACTCTGCATTGGCACATGGAACGAAGCAACAAAATACTGGAGTACTAGTTTTTATGACGACAATTTGTTTCACCGCCATGGAAATGTCAAGTCACATTGGCATCAACCGAACAAATCAGAGTCCAAGCGAGATCAATCAGAAAATAAAGCACCAAAGGAAAACTTACGCGCATGTATCGCCCGGTCGGATCCACCTCTATGTATTCAGGATCGGCCGGCTCATCCCGATCACCAAACACTTCCATTTTGGATCAAACGAATTTGCGAACACAGAGAGGACGCGGAAAGAAAAAATGGAGCCAGATCGGTGGAGAAAGCTGGACGGAGGAGGGAGGGGCTTCTACGCGCAGCACGCTGCCGGCCGGGAAGGGGATGACGGCGCGGCGTGTGCCTGGCGTTCAGTGAAGGGCTCGGAGAAGGGGGCATACGAAGGCCGCATTCGACGGGGGCGGCTGCCCCGCGACGTCGGCTTCACCTGTCCCACGACGACGCCCATTGCTGCAGCGGCACCTTATTCTCCGCCGGTCAGTCTCCTCCCGTCGGGTATGCAGAACCCATCACGGCGGGTTCCCTGCTGCAACGTTGGGATTACGGGGAGGCAGAGCCGGCGGCCACCGAGGGTAGGGTAGGGTAGGGTGGGTATGATTTTAGCTGCCCGGAGATGCGCGGGTGGAGGCGGGGAGAAATAACAGGGAGATTGGTAGCGGTGAGGAGGAAAAGGTGGAGGGATGGAAATAGTAACCGACATTCTGTTCCGTTAAGATACAGGATCGGTGTCTTGTTTAATTCGCGGAATTTGGATAACAAAGTTCAAACATACTTTTTTTTCTCTTTCTTTTTTTTTTTTTGCCAAAAAGAAAGCATGCCATTGAAAAGTGATTACAATCCCCTTAGGGCATTTCCAACACCGACCGTCAAACCACCCGCATCCGTTCGGACAGTGGATGCCGTCCAACGCGGCCTCTATCGGTCCGCCAAGCGATTCGAACCATAATTTTTCCACAAACCGGAACCAAACCGGGGGGGAGTCCGGACAGGAGAAACGTTGGACTCTGACCCCATGGCCCACCCAAAAGGAAGGCGGAGCCCGCGCTTTTGTAGTAACCCGCATTGTTTCCGCATCAAAATCCCCCACTCCCTTCTTCCATCCCCCGCTCTCCATCCAATTTCGCCCATTTCTCCCACCCTCTCCGTCCTTTCGCCGCCGACACATGAAACCAGAGAACCCAATTTCGCCCTTTTCTCCCACCCTCTCCGTCCTTTCGCTGCCGACACATGAAACCAGAGAACCTATCGGAGATGGAGGTGCTTCTGGAGGTGCCGGAGGATCAGCTCGGCTACGCGGCAAACTCGCCGCGTCAAAGCGAAGGCTGCAAAGGAGAAGCTCAAGAAGCCGATGGCTGCCGGTGGACGTGGTGGTCGTGGCGGACGTCACGGCGGAGGCCGCGGTGCTAAGATGGGGGCGCCCACAGTACATGCGGCGTCATGGACGGAGCATTACAAGCCTCCGTACTATTATGCCGTCAAGCAGCTCGGAACCATCGTCGGAAAGGTGCCTTACAGTGTTGACGTAAACGCGACGCCGCTCTTCTTCGAGTGTTCTTCGACGCAGCTCGTCCGGGTTCGGACGGCGGGCGGGGAGCAGATGGGTGCCCGCACCCTGTTCGCTACAATGCCTAGAGCGGGAGACCCGACGTATGACGATACGGGCAGTGAGATGCTCGACATCATCCACGACGAAAGCGAAGGAGGAGAATTTGGCTATGAGGACGGGCAGGTGGAAGACTCGAATCCCACCCGGTCCGGCAACTATCCACAGCAACCATCCTACATCTAGACGGGCACGCAACAGTCCTACACCCAGACCGACGTGGGCACATGATACGTCTCCAACGTATCTATAATTTTTTATTGTTCCATGCTATTATATTATCTATCATGTATGCTTTACACACCATTTTATATCATTTTTGGAACTAACCTATTAACCCAGTGTCAAGTGTCAGTTGTTGTTTTCTGATTGTTTTTGGTTATACAAAAAACGATACTAAACGGAGTCCAAACATGATGAGTTTTTTTGACGATTTGTTTTGGACCAGAAGACACACTGGAAGCTTCTGGAGGAGACCAGAAGCATCGCGATGAGATGACAAGGCAGGGGGTATATTCAAAAACCCTTAGAGGAGCACCCGAAACAATTCTTCCGTCACCGCAAGCGTCTGTTCTTTCGTGATCCCATCTGGAGGCCTTTTTCGGTACTCTGCCGGAGGGGGAATTCATCATGGAGGCCATCTTCATCAACCTTGATGCCTCGCCAATAATGTGTGAGTAGTTCCCACAGAACCTACGGGTCCATAGCAGTAGCTAGATGGCTCTCTCTCTCTCTCTCTCTCTCTCTCGTTTGATTTTCAATACAATGATCTCTTCGGAGACCTATTCGATGTAATCTTTGCGGTGTGTTTGTTGGGATCCGATGAATTGTGAGTTTATGATCAGATTATTCATTGAAAGTAACTGAGTCTTTTCTGAGATTTATTATTTGTGATTTTATAGCCTTGTATGTCTCTCCGATCTATCTGTTTAATTTGGCCAATTAGATTGATTTATTTTCAGTGGGAGAGGTGCTTGGTAGTAGGTTCAATCTTGCGCTGTCCCCACTCTGTGACAGGAGGAGTAGCGAGGCACATATTTGTATTGTTGCTACTAAGAGTAAAATGACAGGGTTCGAACATATTGTTTGGTCTTACTTTGTCTACATTATGTCATCATGCTCCAAGCATTACTCTGTTTGTTATGAACTTAATACCTTTAGATGCATGTTGGATAGCGGTCAAGGGGTGGAGTAATAGTAGTAGATGCGGAATCTTTTCGGTCTATTTGTCTCGGACGTAATGCCTATATATTGATCATGCCATGAATATTATCATAATTATTCTCTTTTCTATCAATTTCCCAACAATAATTTGTCTACCCACCATTACTATGCTCATGAGAGAGATGCCTCTAGTGAAAGCTATGGCCCCCGGGTCCATTCACTTCACATTACTAAAACCCTAAATGACTTTCTGCAATTTATTTTATTTTATTTAGTTTTCACTTTACCTATATACCACTATCAGAATTAATCCTTGCAATTAACGAGTACAAGGGATTGACAACCCTCTTGCCTGTGCTGGGTGCAAGTATTTATTTGTGTGTGTGCGGGTACTGCTGACCGTTCGTTTACGCGATCTCCTATTGGTTTGATAAACCTTCATTCTTAATTGAGATAAATACTTTCTGCTACTATACTACATCACCCTTCCTCTTCGGGGAAATCCCAACACCTATCACAAGTAGCAGAAGAATTTCTGGCGCCGTTGTCGGGGAGACTTCATCAAACAAACGCAAGGTCCCTTCACACACATTTATTATTTACTTGCTCTACTTTTTATTTGCCTTTATTTGTTTCCATTAATAATTAAAAATACCAAAAATATCTTGTGTGCTATCTTGCTTGAATCACCATTATGTCTACTCAAGAAAATAATAAGTCGTGTGATTTCTTGAATACTAACAAGAATGATTTTATTAGTACTTCGATTGCTCCCGTCACTAGTGAAAAGTCTTATGATATAAATGTTGCATTATTGAATCTTGTCATGAAAGAACAATTTGATGGAAATCCTAATGAAGATGCTGCATCCCATCTTAATACCTTCGTTGAATTATGTGATGTGCAAAGTAAAAAAGATGTGGATAACGATATTCTGAAGTAGAAATTATTTCCTTTCTCACTAAGAGATAGAGCTAAACTTGGTTTTCATCCTTACCTCGCAATAGTATTGATTCATGGAATAAATGTAAGGATGCTTTTATTGCTAAGTTATTTCCTCCCGCTAAGTTAATATCTCTTAGAAATCAAATCATGAATTTTAAACAATATGAGCAAGAACATGTTGCACAATCTTGGGAGAGAATGAAATTAATGATTAAAAATTGTCCATAAGCTTATGGATGATAGTACAAAAAATTTGTGCGGGACTGAATTTTGTTTCGAGAAACCTTATAGACTCAGATGCGGGTGACACATTTATGGGAATCACATTATGAGAAGCCACAAATCTTCTCGACAACATGATGGCAAACTACTCCCAATGGCACACCGAACGAGCTCCAACTGGTAAGAAGGTAAATTCTATCGAAGAAGCTTCTACTTTGAGTGATAAAATGGATGCTATTATGAATATGATTGTTAATAAAATCCATGCATTATTTCAAGAATCTCCAACCCCCCCCCCCCCCCTTACCTTCTCTTTCTATTCTATAAAAAGGCGAACATCTAATCTAGGCCCGATTGCCTTTCTATGAAGGCGAGCAGCCCAGCCCCCTTGTTGAAATTTGGATATTAAGGAAGCCGTATTTCGCAATAGCAACTCCGAGAAGCTGGGTTTAGGGTGCGCCTCATGCGGTCGTTTCAGTGAAAATGCTGAGGTTGATCCAAATGATATTCCATGTCTACTTTGATTGAGCAAAATAATGATCTATAGATGTGAATTTTGTTGCTAGAAATAATTTCAACAACAATGCTTATAGAGAGAATTTTAACAATCCTAGACCGTATCCCGGTAATCCCTCTAATTATTATGGTAATTCCTATGGTAATTCATATAATAATAATAGGATACCTACTGAACTAAAGAACAATATTAATGAATTTAGTAGTTCTCAAAAGACTTTCAATGCTATGGTAGAAGAAAAATTAAGCAAAGTTGATGATATGTCTAGAAACATGGATAGGCTTGTGCATGATGTGGACACTCACAAAATTAAAGTATTTACACCTAAAAAGGAAATATATGAATCTCTAAGAGCTATCCAAGCCACCATAGATGAAAGTAGAAAAAGTATGGAAAAGATGAGAGCTAGACGTGAATTCTTTGAAAAAAAATGTCCGCACCCAGTTTTCATGACAACAATGATGAAGATATTAAAATGATTGGGGTGACACCTATTGAATATCTATTTAGTGATATACAAATTGATGATAAAGGGACTGAAGATGAGTCAACTTTAATTAATATGCGTCCCAATTGTTCGGAGGGTTATGATCTTGATGCTAAAAATGACAAAAGGCGGGTTTGAAGAGGTCAAAACTTTAGATAGTGATGTGCCCACTACTTTGGAATACAAGGACTTTCATTTTGACAATTTTTCTTTAATTGAATGTATTTCCTTGTTGCAATCCATGATCAATTCACCTAATGCTTACGAACAAAACAAAGCTTGAAAGGATCGATATGGTTGACTAGAGGGGGTGGGTGAATAGGCAACTACTAATTTTTAGGTTTTCTTAACAAATTAGGCTTAGCAACAAATAGGTTGTCAAGATATGCAAATAGGTGAACAACCTATATGATGCTAACAACAACAACGATACAAGCAAGCAAAGGATACAACACAAATAAAGCTTGCACAAAGTAAAGGTAAGAAGTAACCACAAGTGGAGCCGGTGGAGACAAGGATGTGTTACCGAAGTTCCTTCCCTTTGAGGGGAAGTATGTCTCCGTTGGAGCGGTGTGGAGGCACGATGCTCCCTAAGAAGCCACTAGGGCCACCGTATTCTCCTCACGCCCTTGCACAATGCAAGATGCCGTGATTCCACTAGTGGTGCCCTTGAAGGCGGCGACCAAACCTTTACAAACAAGGTTGGGGCAATCTCCACAACCGAATTGGAGGCTCCCAACACCACCATGAAGCTTCACCACTATGGATTGTGGCTACAAGGTGACCTCAGCCGTCTAGGGTTCTCAAACACCCAAGAGTAACAAGGTCCGCAAGGGATTAGTGGGGGGAATCAAATTTCTCTTGGTGGAAGTGTAGATCGTGGCCCTCTCAACCAATCCCTGGAGTATCAACAAGATTTGTTGGCTAGGGAGAGAGATCGGGCGAAAATGGAGCTTTGAGAAACAATGGAGTCAGGGGGAGGAAGAGGTGGGTCTTCTTGGGGAAGAAGACACCCTATTGATAGTGGGATGAAATCCAACCGTTATCCACCACTCAGCCCGCGCACAAGCGGTACTACCGCTCGGGGGAGCGGTACTACCACTTGGGCGCCAGTGCTCGGAAAGCAGTGCAATGGCACGAGGCCACGAGGCGGTAGTGCTGGTGGAGCGGTACTACCGCTCGCCCCAGTGGTACTACCGTTGGGGTTGCAGATCGAGGGCTCACGGAGGCAGAGCAGAGCAAGGGGTGAGGGGCAGTACCGCACAAGCGATACTACCGCTCCATAGAGCGGTACTACGGCTTACAAGCCATAGTGCCGCACACCCACTACCGCTCCACATCCGCTGAGCGCACGTTGGACCCAGAAGGAAGCGGTAGTGGAGTGGTAGTGAGCGGGCGGTACTACCGCTTATAAGCGGTACTACCGCTCATACTACCGTTCAACTACCACGCAACCCGACACGAAAAGTCTAGCCCCAAGATAGAGCGGTAGTACGCGCGGTACTGGGCAGATGTAGTCTCGCTTGTAAGCGGTACTACCGCTGCCCAGAGCGGTACTACCGCTTGGGGCCTTACAAGCCAATGCAGAGACAACAAAAGGAGCAACTCCATTGAAGTGGGAAATGAACAAGGGTGCAAATGTAAATGTGTACGTGTTGATTCCACCCTAACCTTTCCGAAGCAGACCCCCTCTTAATAGTACGGTTTCCCTATGACTCAAATCCACCGGAAAAGAAACGCAGGAAACAACCGTCTTCATTTATAAATTACGAGGGGCTCGAATCGTCTTGTGCCATATGAAGATTATCTGAAATGCTCAATGCACACGATTAGTTCGCAAAAGCATTGTCATCAATCACCAAAACTACGAAGGGAGAAATATGCCCTAACAATCTCCCCCATTTTGGTGGACTGGTGACAATGCGGGATTTGCACAAAAGATATACTAAGATAATAGGCAAACCAAAAAACTATAAAATATAGACGGGCTCCCTCTAAACGTGTGCACTATTTAGGTATGCTTTTGGAATGCAAAGCACACACACACGGATCAACACTCCCCCTATAATTTATAGAATAGGCACCATTTGCATCGACATAATATGAGGGATAAGCACGGATGCAATATATAACATGTGAGGATAAAGATAGGGCACATGATAAGCATAAAACTCACATACTAACAAGGTACATCGACATACATAGATAATAAAGGGTAGCATATGCCTCACACCATATGACTCGGTCTTAAAGTCTCACAAATACAAACCAAAGCAAATGATAAAGAGTTCACGAGCGAAGAAAGCAAGCAAATAAGTCGCAGTCGTGACTCGGCAAATCCCTAAACTTTCTCCCCCCTTTGGCATCGAGACACCAAAAGGGCAGAAAGCACTAAGACGATCCAAGGCGGTATCCATGTGTTACGTCCATTTTGCATCATGATTTCCTACTGTTATTTATAATGTTTTTATGCATAATAATGCTTTAGGGAGTGATTCTAATGCCTTTTATCTCATAATATGCAAGGTTTACACAAAGAGGGAGAATACCGGCGGCTGGAATTCTGGACCTGAAAAAGCACATCAGAGATACCTATTCTGCACATCTCCAAATAAGCTAAAACTTTACGGAGAATTATTTTGGAATATAAAAAAAAATACTGGAGCAAATAACTACCGGAGGGGGCCCACCTGGTGAGCACAAGACACCAGGGCGCGCCAGGCCCCCTAGGCGCGCCCTGGTGGGTTGTTCTCAGCACGGCCCACCTCCGGTGCCCATCTTCTGGTATTTAAGGTCTTTTGACCTAGAAAAAATAAGGAGAGGACTTCTGGGACGGAACGCCGCTGTCTCGAGGCGGAACTTGGGCAGGAGCACTTTTGCCCTCCGGCGGAGCGATTCCGCCGGGGGAACTTCCCTTCCGAAGGGGGAAATCGAAGCCATCGTCATCACCAACACCCCTCTCATCTTTGGGAGGCCAATCTTCGTCAACATCTTCAACAACAACATCTCCTCTCAAACCCTAGTTCATCTCTTGTGTTCAAGCTTTGTACCGGAACCTCAGATTGGTACATGTGGGTGACTAGTAGTGTTGATTACATCTAGTAGTTGATTACTATATGGTTTATTTGGTGGAAGATTATATGTTCAGATCCATTATGCTATTTAATACCCCTCTGATCTTGAGCATGAATATCATTTGTGAGTAGTTACCTTTGTTCTTGAGGTCACGTGAGAAGTCATGTTGCAAGTAATCATGTGAATTTGATATGTGTTCGATATTTTGATGATATGAATGTTGTGATTCCCTTAGTGGTGTCATGTGAACGTCGACTACATGGCACTTCACCATCTTTCGGCCTAAGGGAATGCATTGTGGAGTAGTTATTAGATGATGGGTTGCTAGAGTGACAGAAGCTTAAACCCTAGTTTATGCGCTATTTCGTAAGGGGCTGATTTGGTCCAAATGTTTAATGCTATGGTTAGATTTTATCTTAATACTTTTCTCGTAGTTGAGGATGCTTGCAAGGGGGTTAATCATAAGTGGGAGGTTTGTTCAAGTAAGAACAACACCCAAGCACCGATCCACCCACATATCAAATTATCAAAGTAGCGAACACGAATCAAACCAACATGATGAAAGTGACTAGATGAAATTCCCGTGTACCCTCAAGAACGCTTGGTTATTATAAGAGACCGTTTTGGCCTGTCCTTTGCCACAAAAGAATTGGGCTACCTTGCTGCACTTTATTTATCGTTACCGTTACTTGCTTGTTACCAATTATCTTGCTATCAAACTACCTGTTACCTACAATTTCCGTGCTTGTAGAAATTACCTTGCTGAAAACCGCTTGTCATTTCCTTCTGCTCCTCGTTGGGTTCGACACTCTTACTTATCGAAAGGACTACGATTGACCCCCTATACTTGTGGGTCATCACGCTCCACAAGCCAATAAGGCGCGACCCCAGGGGTCGCGCCTTGATAGCTTGTGGGCCCCCTGTGGCTCTCCCGACCTTGTTCTCCGGCCTATAAATTCTTATTAATCCTGGAAACCCTCAGGAGAGCCTCGAAAACCTTTTTCCGCCACCGCAAGTCTCTGTTCCACCGCAATCCCATCTGGAGCTCCGTTCCGGCACCCTGCCGGAGGGGGGGGGGTCGGTCACGGAGGGCCTCTTCATCAACCTTGTTGCCCTCATGATGATGTATGAGTAGTTCACCACAGACCTACGGGTCCATAGCTAGTACCTAGATGGCTATCTCTCTCTCATATAATCTTCAATACAATGATCATCGCATCTTCGCTTTGATCCATCCGATGTAATCCTATTGTGCGGTGTGTTTGTTGGGATCCGATGAATTGTGGGTTTATGTTCAGATTATTCATGAAAAGTATTTGAGATACCTCTGATATATATTGTCTCTTAATTGCATGATCATTACAGCTTCGTAATGCTCTCCAATTTATTTATGTGCTTTGGCCAAGTAGATTGATATTTCTTCGGTGGGAGTAGTGCGTTGTAGTAGGTTCAACCTGACGAGTTTCTATATCCCAGTGACATAAAGGGAGAAGATGCGTCTTTGTGTTGCTGCTACTAAGGATAAAACAATGGGGTTTATTCATATTAATTGAGTTTACTTTGTCTACATCATGTCATTGTTCTCCAAGCATTACTCTGTTTTACTTAATACTCTAGATGCATGCTGGATAGCGGTCGATGGATGGAGTAATAGTAATAGGTGCAGGCAGGAGTTGGCCTATTTGCTTATGGAAGTGATGGCTATATAGACATAATCATTGCCGTGAATATCGCATAACTATCCGCTTTTCTGTCAATTGCCCAACAGTAATTTGTTACCCTCCGTACGTTGCCTACATGAGAGATGCCGCTAGGGAACACTATGGCCCCTGGGTCTATTCACTTATATATTCGCAAATGCAATTGCTACCTTGCTGTCTTTATTTACCTTTTATTTTATTTTGCAATTTATATTTATCAACAATTATCTACACAACTCATTTGCTTGCAAATAACGAGATCAAGGGGATTGACAACCCTCTTGCCCGCGTTGGGTGCAAGTCGTTTGTTCTTTTGTGTGCAGTCACTGAAGACAGTTGAGAAGTGATATTCCTATTGGTTTGATAAACCTTGGTTTCATAACGAAGGGAAATACTTACCCACCTTGTGCTGCAACTACCCGTTCCTCTTCACAGAAAACCCAACGCAGATCACAAGTATCAGGAAGGATTTCTGGCGCCGTTGCCGGGGAATATCATCATCAACTATCAAGTAGCTTCTCACAAATTTTCATTCACTTGTTATCTTTTTATTTGCTGTTATATTTAGTGTGTCTCATAAAAATCAAAAATACAAAAATATTTATCTTTGCTTGTTACTAGTTTACTTCGTCGCTTGCTAGTTTACTTGTCTTGCTTGCTACTTTGCTCGTGTGGTCACCATGTCTCAAGATACTACTAAGTTGTGTGACTTCTCAAATACTAATAATAATGATTTTATTATTACTCCTATACCACCCTCCACTAGTGTGGAGGCTTTTGATATTAATGTTGCATTGCTGAATCTTGTCATGAAAGATCAATTTTCGGGAAGTCCTAATGAGGATCCCGCTTCACATCTTAATACCTTTGTTGAATTATGTGATATGCAAAAGAAAAATGATATGGATTATGATATTGTCAAATTAAAATTATTTCCTTTTTCACTTAGATATAAAGCAAAGGCTTGGTTTTCATCTTTACCTCGCAATAGTATTGGAACATGGGATAAGTGTAAAGATGCTTTTATTAGCAAATATTTTCCTCCTGCTAAGATCATCTCCCTTAGAAATCAAATAATGAATTTTCAACAGCAAGATCAAGAGCATGTTTCAAAAGCTTGGGAGAGAATGAAATTGATGATAAGAAATTGTCCTACTCATGGCTTGAATTTGTGGATGATTATACAAAATTTCTATGCGGGACTAAACTTTGTGTCTAGAAATCTTCTAGATTCTGCTGCAGGTGGTACCTTTATGGATGTGACCTTAGGAGAGGCCACCAAACTTCTGGACAACATCATGTCAAATTATTCTCAATGGCATACCGAGAGAGCTCCAACTGGCAAGAAGGTAAATTCTGTTGAAGAAATCGCTACTTTGAGTGAAAAAGTGGATGCTCTTATGAACATGGTTGCTAATAAAAATGCCAATGTTGATACAAATGATATGCCCTTTCCTAATTTGATTGAGAAAAATAATGATGCTATTTATGTGAACTTTGTCTCGCGAAATAATTTCAACAATTATGCTTATAGAGGCAATTTCAATGCTAGGCCTTATCCCGGTAATCCTCCTAACAACTATGGAAACTCATATGGTAATTCTTAAAGAAATCTTTCTACCAATTATAATAGGATGCCCTCTGATCTTGAGAATATAATTAAATAATTTATTAATTCTCAAAAGGTTTTCAACACTACGGTAGAAGAAAAATTGCATATGATTGATACTTTGGCTAAAAATGTGGATAGAATTGCTATTGATGTGGAAACTCTTAAAAGTAAAACTTTGCCACCAAAGCATGATTTTAATGAGACTATAAAATCTATCCAATTGTCTATTAATGAAAGTAAGGAGAGGACCGCTAAGTTGAGAGCTAAGCGGGAATTCCTAGAAAAAGCTCTTCCACCCGGTTTTTACCGGAATCATGATGAGGATATTAAAATGATTGGCATTACTCCTAATGATTCTTTGTTTACCTCTCTGAATATAAATGATAAAAATACTGGAGTTGAACCAACTCTAGCTAAGGAGGATCCCGTTTGCTTGGTGAGCGAGGATTCCAATGCTAAAACTGAAAAAACCGACTTTGGAGAGGTCAAAACTTTATCTAGTGATGTGTCACCTATCTTGAACTACAAGGATTTTAATTATGAGAGCTTATCCTTAGTAGAATTTATTTCCTTGTTGCAAACCATTATTAGCTCACCTAATTCTTATGAACAAAACAAGGCTTTTACCGAACATATAGTAGAGGCTATGATAAAAGCTTATGATGAGAAACTTGAGCTTGAAGTTTCTATTCCTAGAAAATTGCATGATGAGTGGGAACCTACTATAAAAATAAATATAAATAAATATGAGTGCAATTCTTTGTGTGACCTTGGTGCTAGTGTTTCAACTATACCTAAAACTCTTTGTGACGTGCTTGGTCTCACTAATATTGAAGATTGTTCCCTTAACTTGCATCTTGCGGATTCTACCATTAAGAAACCTTTGGGTAGAATAAATGATGTGCTTATTATTGCAAATAAAAATTATGTGCCTGTAGATTTTATTGTGCTTGATATTTATTGCAATCCTTCTTGTCCCATAATACTTGGGAGACCTTTCCTACGAACTATAGGTGCAATCATTGACATGAAAGAGGGAAATATAAGGTTCCAATTTACTTTGAAGAAAGGGATGGAACATTTCCCTAGAAATATAATTAAAACACCTTATGAATCAATTATGAGAGCCACTTATGGGTGGAGTTTCAAAGATGACAATACTTGAAACTATGCATTATGCCTAGCTAGGGGCATAAAACAATAGCGCTTGTTGGGAGGCAACCCAATAGTTATCTTACTTTTTTATTCTTCACTTTCTTTTTGGTTGTGATAAAATGATTTTTGCCTATGTAATTATTATGTTTTTATGTTTTAATTAGTGTTTGTGCCACGTAAAGCCTTTGGGATGACCCACATGATGAGTACAATTGATACGGTGCAAAAACAGAAACTTTAGCGTTCAGTACAGAAATTTTCATTTTTTACTGGAACGTGATATTTGTCTGAAATTTTTACACAGTATTTATATGCAAATTATTCAGGTTTTCCTAAGTTTTCAGAATTTTTAGAGTTACATAAGTATGTGTGCTTACAGATCATTACAGACTGTTCTGTTTTAAACAGATTCTGTTTTACTTGTGTAGTTTGCTTGTTTTGATGATGCTATGGATCGTATTGGGGGGTATAAGCCATGGAGAAGTTAAAACACAGTACCTATTATAAAAAAATGAAATTTTAATCAATTTATAACAGTACCTAAATTATTTGATATGTCGCTTATACTAACGGATCTTACGAAGTTTTGTTGAGTTTTGTGTGATTGAAGTTTTCAAGTTTTGGGTGTTATCACGATGGACAAAGGAATAGTGAGCGGCAAGAGCCTAAGCTTGGGGATTCCCAATTCACATCCAAGGTAATATTCTAGGAAGACTCAAGTGTCTAAGCTTGGGGATGCCCCGGGAAGGCATCCCTCTTTCGTCTCAATTCATCGGTATGTCACTTGGAGCTATATTTTTATTCGTCACATGATATGAGTTTTGCTTGGAGCGTCTTTTGCTTTAGTTTGCTTTTACTTTCAGTTTGCCACAATCATTGTTTACTGGACACACCTATCTAAGAGAGACACACCTTCATAATAATTTGCTAGAATACTCTATGTGCTTCACTTATATCTTTTGAGCTCGGCAGTTCCTCTAGTACTTCACTTATATCTTTTTGAGCACGGTGGCGGGTAGATTTTATAGAAATGATTTCACTCTCGTTCTTCACTTATATTTGTTTGAGAGTTATCAAATAGTGACGGTAATTTGCATGGGTCATAAGACTAATCCAAAAATATTAGGTATCCAATGAGTGATAATCAAAACCATCATGTAGCACATATAGAGAATGATGATTGATAATATTGATGTAGTAATCTGAAAAGGTGTGAGTCCAAATTTTTTAATTTATAGAAGTGTCAATATTCAGAGATGTTAATTTCTTATTTGTCTAAAAATTAAAAGGGCATGGTGATGATGTGTGAGCATTTCTACTCCTCGTTGAAATCTTAGTGTTGTTTCGGGTCGGAAGCGCGCGATGGTTAACTCCTCCCAACCTCTTCCTTCGGGGCATGCGGAGAATGCTTTGATTTGTGTTAAAAATAATAAAACTTTTCAATAAGTATATGAGTTCTTTATGACTAATGTGAAACCATGGACATACGCAATCACACCTCCCCATGTTTGCTAGCCTCTTCGGTGTCGTGCATAGCCCATTCTCACCTCGAGGATCGGTGCAACTCTCGTCGGTGCATCCAAACCCCGTGACATGATATGCTCTGTCACACATAAGCCTTATTATATCTTCCTCAAAACAGCCACCATACCTACTTATCATGGCATTTCCATAGCCATTCTGAGATATATTGCCATGCAAATTCCATCGTCACTTCACATGACTAGTTCGTTCATCATCATATTGCTTTGCATGATCATATAGAGCTGACATAGTATTTGTGGCAAAGCCACCGTTCATATATTTTTGATACATGTCACGCTAGATCATTGCACATCCTGGTACACTGCTAGAGGCATTCATATAGAGTCATATCTTCATATCAGTTCTCCATATTGAGTTGTAAGTAAATAAAAGTGTGATGATCATCATTGTTAGAGCATTGTCCCTGTGAGGAAAGAATGATGGAGACCATGACTCCCCCACAAGTCGGGAAGAGTCTCCGGACGAAAATGAAAATGGGGGAGGCCAAAGGAGCCCACTATATATATATATATATATATATATATATATATATATATATATATATATATATATATATATATATATATATATATATAGGGAAAATACATCCTACTACCGGGTGTAGTTACTCCCATGTCTCATATACTACCATGTGGTAGTATATATACTACTTTATTATTTTTAATATGTTCATATACTATATCTAAGATACTCCAAAGTGAGTTATATGAAAACAATTGCAAATAGACTCATGTCTTTATTATATTTATAAAAATACGTACATATTTGTATGTAAAAAAGTGTATGCTCAAAATATGAGACATACTGTATAAAAAGTAGTATATATACTACATACTACGCATACATACACTTCGAAATGATAGATACTACCTATACCATACGAAACAAAAGTGGGAGTAACTACACCCGGTCGTACCAAACATTTGTCCTATATATATATGTGTGTATAAATGAATGAGAGAAAATGAGAGAAGGGACTTTGCTACTATCCTTTACCACACTTGTGCCTCAAAGTGGCACCATGTTCCTCATATGTCGAGTGTCTCATGATATATCACTTCCATATTGCTAGTGGAATTTCATTGTTTTAAAACTTGGCTTGTATATTCCGATGACGGGCTTCCTCAAATGCCCGAGGTCTTCATGAGCAAGCAAGTTGGATGCACACCCACTTAGCTTCATTTGAGCTTTCATACACTTATAGCTCTAGTGCATCATTTTTGCACGACAATCCCTACTCCTTGCATTGACATCTATCGATGGGCATCTCCATAGCCCGTTGGTACGCCTAGTTGATGCGAGACTACCTTCTCCACTTTTACCCTATTGATATCTACCACCATATTCTATTCCACCTAAACGCTATGTCCAATGGCTCACGCTCATGTATTGCGTGAAGAATAAAAAGTTTATGCACCTTGAAAAAGTACGATCCAATTGCCTGACTTGGGCATCGTGGTGCTTGACATTTGTATTAATGTGGTGAAGATGGAGTCATGCCTTGCTAATTAAATAAGATGAATAAGGGGTAGACATCTTTTGAGGATCCTATGCTTTGAAAAAGTTAATGATATTGTTTCTTATACTTATAAGTATTACTATGTTAATGTCTATTGATTCATCGTTCCTCATTGAGCATACATGCATAAAGATTACATAGTGGATAGCATGTCACATCAAAAATTCTGTTTTTATGATTTACCTACTCGAGGACGAGCAGGAATTAAGCTTGGGCATGCTTGATACTTATCCAACGTATCTATAATTTTTGATTGTTCCATGCTGATATATTATCATTCTTAGATACTTTTTTGGGTCATTATTTACCAATTTATAATATCTTTGAGGACTAACCTATTGACCCAGTGCCAAGTGCCAGTTGCTGTTTTCTGCGTGTTTTTTTACTTTGCAGATTTCCTTTACCAAACGAAATCCAATTGCCACGAAACTTCTTGACGATTTTTTCTGGACCAAAACAAGAACAACAAGCCTCGGAGGATAGTCGAGAGCCTCAGGGAGGCTCCACAATCAAACAGGGCGTGACCCCAGGGGAGCCGTGCCCTGATAGCTTGTGGGCCCCTTGTGGCTCTCCCGACCTCGTTTTCCAGCCTATAAATTCTTATTAATCCTGGAAACCCTCAGGAGAGCCTCAAAAACCTTTTTCCGCCGCTGCAAGTCTCTGTTCCGCCATGATCCCATCTGGAGCTCCTTTCCGGCACCCTGCCGGAGAGGGGATCGATCACGGAGGGCCTCTTCATCAACCTTGCTGCCCTCATGATGATGTGTGAGTAGTTCACCACAGACCTACGGGTCCATAGCTAGTACCTAGATGGCTATCTCTCTCTCTCTCTCATATGATCTTCAATACAATGATCATCGCATCTTCGCTTTGATCCATCCGATGTAATCCTATTGTGCGGTGTGTTTGTTGGGATTCGATGAATTGTGGGTTTATGTTCAGATTATTCATGAAAAGTATTTGAGATACCTCTGATATATATTGTATCTTAATTGCATGATTATTATAGCTTCGTAATGCTCTCCGATTTATTGATGTACTTTGGCCAAGTAGATTGATATTTCTTCGGTGGGAGTAGTGCGTTGTAGTAGGTTCAACTTGACGAGTTTCTATATCCCAATGACAGAAAGGGAGAAGATGCGTCCTTGTGTTGCTGCTACTAAGGATAAAATGATGGGGTTTATTCATATTAATTGAGTTTACATTGTCTACATCATGTCATTGTTCTCCAAGCATTACTCTGTTTTACTTAATACTCTAGATGCATGCTGGATAGCGGTCGATGGGTGGAGTAATAGTAATAGGTGCAGGCAGGAGTCGGCCTATTTGCTTATGGACGTGATGCCTATATAGACATGATCATTGCCCTGAATATCGCATAACTATCCGCTTTTCTGTCAATTGCCCAATAGTAATTTGTTACCCTCCGTACGTTGCCTACATGAGAGATGCCGCTAGGGAACACTATGGCCCCCGGGTCTATTCACTTATATATTCGCAAACGCAATTGCTACCTTGCTGCCTTTATTTACCTTTTATTTTATTTTGCAATTTATATTTATCAACAATTATCTACACAACTCATTTGCTTGCAAATAACGAGATCAAGGGGTTTGACAACCCTCTTGCCCGCGTTGGGTGCAAGTCGTTTGTTCTTTTGTGTGCAGTCGCTGAAGACGGTTGAGAAGTGATATTCCTATTGGTTCGATAAACCTTGGTTTCATAACTGAGGGAAATACTTACCCACCTTGTGCTGCAACTACCCGTTCCTCTTCACGGAAAACCCAACGCAGATCACAAGTATCAGTTAGCGGCTGTTGATGATTGTGCTGACATCATATATATTTTTTAGGTTTTCTTATTTGTAAAATAAATTTTGGAAATTCCATAAAATATCACAAACTTAAAAAATTCATAGTAAATCAACCATAGCCTAGATGAAAATAATTTATGGATGAAAAACTATCAGAAAAATCCAATCTTTTCCACTCGTACCATTTTAATGCATGCTTGAGCGACTTCAGTTTGATGTATAGGTCAATCCAATATAGGGATTTCTATTTCTGTGCCCCTGGTTGCTTAGTTGTGCTCGGTTTTGACCAAGGAGTCTAAATTTTCTCACTTTTGCCCTCCCCCACTTGCCTCACTATCACAAAATCCCAAACGGAGCCTTGTCGTCGGGTAGATGCATTTGACCGTTACCTGCTCAGTTATTGACGTGTGGGTCCGAGGATCTTAAGACATGTGGGCCGCGTATGACATGTGGGCCTAGCCATTACCGCCTATGACAAGTGGGACCTGGGTTTGGTGAGCGGTCACTGCTTTTTGCCTAATTTAGCCTGACCCAACCCGCTAGCGAGTACTCGCATACCCCACACAGCCGCACGCCGCCACCGTCCTGCCCCTAGCATCCCCGTCGCCGTCGTGCCCCTAGTAGCCGCCGGTGTCCATGACACGTCTCAAATGTATCTACTTTTCCAAACACTTTTGCTCTTGTTTTGGACTCTAATTTGCATGATTTGAATGAAACTAACCCATACTGACGCTGTTTTCAGCAAAACTACCTTGGTGTTATTTTTGTGCAGAAATAAAAGTTTCCCGAATTTGACGAAACTTTTTGTGAATTATTTCTGGAATTTATGAAGAATTATGGAGCGAAGAACCACCGGAGGGGGGCTGCCTGTGGGCCACGAGCCAACAGGGCGCGCCCACCCCCTGGGCGCGCCCAGTTAGCTCGTGGGGCCCACGTGGTCCCCCAACCCTAATTCCAGGCCTATAAATTAGAATCTTCAGAGAAAAAAATCAGGGAATAGATTTCATCGCGTTTTACGATACGGAGCCGTGACGTGGCTTGAGACTGCGTCGGTATTTCCCCAAAAAGGAACGGATGATGCAGCACAGCGACGGTAAGTATTTCCCTTAGTTATGAAACCAAGGTTATCGAACCAGTAGGAGGATCACCACCACCCAATAAGCAACACCTACACACAAACAACAAATACTTCAACCCGACGCGAAGAGAGGTTGTCAATCTCTCTACGGTAAAAAGATAGATTAGGTAGTGATAGATTGGAGAGATAGATCTCTCAAGAACACAAAATAAAAAGGGCAAATTAAATTTGCAGCAATATGTTTTTGGGGTTTTGGTTTTGTAGATCTGAAAACAAAGATGCAAAAATATAGATCTGAAAGCAATATGTTGGAAAAGTAGACCCGGGGGCCGTAGGGTTCACTAGTGGCTTCTCTCATGAGTATAGCGCACGGTGGGTGAACAAATTACTGTTGGGCAATTGATAGAAAATCGAATAGTCATGACGATATCCAAGGCGATGATCATTATATAGGCATCATGTCCAAGATAGGTAGACCGACTCCTGCCTGCATCTACCTCTATTACTCCACACATCGACCGCTATCCAGCATGCATCTAGTGTATTAAGTTCATGGAAAAATGGAGTAATGCAATAAGAAGGATGACATGATGTAGACAAGATCTATTCATATAGGAATAGACCCCATCTTGTTATCCTTAATAGCAACGATACATGCGTGTCTTGCTGCCCCTTCTGTCACTGGAAAAGAACATCGCAAGATCGAACCCATCACAAAGCACCTCTTCCCATGGAAAGAAAATTCGATCTAGTCGGCCTAACTAAACCAAAGATTCGAAGAAGAAATACGATGCTATAAGAAATCATGCATATAAGAGATCAAAGAAGACTCAAATAATATTCATGGATAGAAACTGATCATGAACTCAAAATTCATCGGATCCCAACAAACACACCGCAAAAGTTTACATCAAATAGATCTCCAAGAGACCATTGTATTGAGAATCATAAGAGAGAGAGAGAGAAGAAGCCATCTAGCTACTGCCTACGGACCCGTAGGTCTATGGTGGACTACTCACGCATCATCGGAGAGGCACCTATGAGGAAGATGAACCCCTCCGTGATGGTGTTTAGATTGGATCTCGCGGTTCTGGAACTTGCGGCGGCTGGAATTGTGTTTCGTCGTCTCCCCTAGGGTTTTTGGAATATTTGGGAATTTATAGGGATCAGAGGCGGTGCAGAGGGGCCCCGTGGAGGGCACAACCCATTAGGGCACACCGGGGGCCCCCTGGTGCGCCCTGGTGGGTTGTGCTCCCCACGGCCCACCTTCCTGGCTCTTCTTTGGCCCACTGGGTGTCTTCTGGTCCAGAAAAAATCTCCAAAAAGTTTCGTCGCGATTGGACTCCGTTTGGTACTGATATTCTGCGAAGTTAAAAATAAGCAAAAACAACAACTGGCACTTTGGCACTATGTCAATAGGTTAGTCCCAAAAAATGATATAAAGTTGTTATAAAATGATTGTAAAACATCCAAGAATGATAATATAACAGCATGGAACAAGCAAAAATTATAGATACGTTGGAGACGTATCAGCATCCCCAAGCTTAATTCCTACTCGTCCTCGAGTAGGTAAATGATAAAAACAGAATTTTTGATGTGGAATACTGCCTAACATGTTCATCATATTCTTTTCTTTTGTATAGCATGGACATTTGGACTTGTAAATGATTCAAAGCAATAGTCTAGTTTTAACATAATTACTTCAATACTCAAGCATGTCAACAAGCAACCATGTCTTTCAAAATATCAACACTAAAGTAAGTTATCCCTAGCCCATCATGCTCAATCATTGATCCATTCATGACACACACTCAAATATTAGCTATACCCAATGCTCAAGTATGATCATAGTGCCCCCTAATTGGTGCTTATAAGAGAAGATGGAGACTCAAAGTAAAAATAAAAATTGCATAAAGTAAATGATAGGCCCTTCGGAGAGGGAAGTAGGGATCTGTAGAGGTTCCAGAGCTCAAAGTTTTAAATTGAGAGAGAAAAATATTTTGGGTGGCATGCTTTTCCTGTCAACGAAAACGACAAAGTAGCTCACAATACTTTCCATGCTAGATACTCCCTCCGTTCCAGAATATAAGGTGTATTGTTTTCCGTGCAAGTCAACCATTTGAATGTTTGACCAAGATTATAGAATAAAGTACCGACATCTACAATACCAAATAGATAAAATATGAAACTACTTTTCATGATGGATCAAATGGTATAGATTTTGTATTGTATATATTGATATATTTTTCTAAAAACTCGGTCAAACATGGCCTTGTTTGACTTTTGAAAAAACAAATACACCTTATATAAAGGAACGGAGGGAGTATGTCATAGGCGGTTCCCAAACAGAAAATAAAGTTTATTCCTTTTTCCACCAAACTTTCACTTTCCATGGCGGGCCGTATCCACGGTTGCCTTCCATACCAACACTTTCCAAGGAATTTATTATTTGACAACATAAAGTAAATATTTTTTCTTTTTCATTTCGGGAATGGGCATCCCTATTACCGCCGCACTCTCGTACAATGACAAGTGAATAAACACTCATCTTGAGAATAACACATCTAGCATGGAAAAATATTGGACACTCCCCACCGTTTCATGAGCGGTACGGGCACACAAAAGAGAAAATTTATTTTGAAAGTTTAGAGATGGCACATACAAATTTGCTTAGAACGGCATGGAAATACCGCTTATAGGTAGGTATGGTGGACTCATAAGGCAAAACTTGGTTTAAGGATCTTGGATGCACAAGTAGTATTTCTACTTAGTAAAAATGGAGGCTAGCAAATAGATTGAGAAGCAACCAAACGAAGAAACGAAAATTCACATAAGTGAGAATTGAGCATAACTAACACCGAATAATGCACCACAAGTAGGATGTAACTTCATTGCATAACTATTGACTTTCGTACTTGCATAGGGAATCACAAACCTTAACACCAATATTCCTACTAAAGCATAATTACTCACCAACATGACTCACATATTACTATCATCATGTTTCAAAACTATTACAAGGAATCAAGTTTAATTTTCCCAATGATCTTAATGCAAGTTTTTATTATATCCTCCTTGGATATCTATCACTTTGGGACTAGTTTCATATATTGCCATTGCTTTTTGACAAGCTCAAACAAATTTAAGTGAAGCACATGAGCATAGAGATTTCATCTCTCAAAAAGGTATAAGTGAAGCATGAGAGGATTTCTTCAAAATTTACTAACTCTCAAATTAATCTAAGTGAAGCATGAGATTATTTCTACAAAAATTTCCAAGCACACCGTGCTAAAAAAGATATAAGTGAAGCACTAGAGCAATTCTATAGCTCAAAAAGTTTAAGTGAAGCACATAGAGCAATTCTAACAAATCATAGCATAATTATGGCTCTCTCAAAAATGTGTGTACAGCAAGGATACAAGGGAAAAACTAACAAGAAAAGCAAGCAAAGATACAAGACGCTCCAAGCAAAACTCATGATATGTGACGAATAAAAATATAGCTCCAAGTAAAATACCGATGGTCGTTAGAAGAAAGAGGGGATGCCACTCGGGGGCATCCCCAAGCTTAGTTGCTTGTTTCTCTTTGGATATATCTTGGGGGTGCGGTAGCATCCCCAAGCTTAGGCTCTTGTCACTCTTTATTCCTTCATCCATCGTGATCTCACCCAAAACTTGAACACTTCAATCACACAAAACTCAACAAAATCTTCGTGAGATCCGTTAGTATAATAAAGCAAATCACTACTTTAGGTGCTGTTGCAAACCCATTCATATTTCATTATTGCATTATACCTACTGTATTTCAACTTTACCATGGCTCATACCCTTCAATATAACCCATAGATTCATCAAAACAAGCACACAATGCAACGAAAACAGAATCTGTCTTAAACAGAACAGTCTGTAGTAATCTATACTCTAACCATACTTATGTAAATCTAAAAATTCTGAAAAATTAGGAAAACATAAGGAATTTGTATAGTACCACCGTGTTAAGTTTTCAGCTCAAGATCACGTTCCAGCAAAAAATGAAAATTCATATACTGGACGCAAAGTTTCTGTTTCAGATTCAACATCGCTTCTACTCATCCTATGAATCATCCTAAAGGCTTTACTTGGCACAAACACTAAATAAACCATAAAAACACAATCATAACAGAGGCATAATTGTGTCAACACACAAAAACAGAAAGGAAAAAGCAAAAATTTATTTATTCATTGGGTTGCCTCCCAACAAGCGCTATCGTTTTACGCCCCTAGCTAGGCATAACACATAGATTCAAGTATTGTCATCCTTGGTTTTGGACGAGGTGCCTTTGGCAAGAGGTTTTGCAAATAAGACTTGAAACACATCATCCATAGCAACTTTAGCACTATCAAGTTGTCCCTCTACGTACTGATACGTCTCCAACATATCTATAATTTTTGCTTGTTCCATGCTGTTATGTTATCATTCTTGGATGTTTTACAATCATTTTATAACAACTTTATATCATTTTTGGGACTAAACCATTGACATAGTGCCAAAGTGCTAGTTGTTGTTTTTGCTTGTTTTTTACTTCGAAGAATATCAATACCAAACGGAGTCCAATCGCGACGAAACTTTTTGGAGATTTTTTTGGACCAGAAGACACCCAGTGGGCCAAAGAAGAGCCTGGAAAGTGGGCTGTGGGGAGCACAACCCACCAGGGGCCCCTCGACGCGCCCTGATGGGTTGTGCCCTCCACGGGGCCCCTCTGCACCGCCTCTGATGCCTATAAATTCCCAAATATTCCAAAAACCCTAGGAGAGTCGACAAAACACAATTCCAGCCGCCGCAAGTTCAAGAACCGCGAGATCCAATCTAAACACCATCACGGAGGGGTTCATCTTCCTCATAGGTGCCTCGCCGATGATGCATGAGTAGTCCACCATAGACCTACGGGTCCGTAGGCAGTAGCTAGATGGCTTCTTATCTCTCTCTTATGATTCTCAATACAATGGTCTCTTGGAGATCTATTTGATGTAAACTTTTGCGATGTGTTTGTTGGGATCCGATGAATTTTGAGTTCATGATCAGTTTCTATCCATGAATATTATTTGAGTCTTCTTTGATCTCTTATATGCATGATTGCTTATAGCATCGTATTTCTTCTTCGAATCTTTGGTTTAGTTAGGCCGACTAGATTTATTTTTCTTGCCATGGGAGGAGGTGCTTTGTGATGGGTTCGATCTTGCGGTGTTCTTTCCCAGTGACAGAAGGGGCAGCAAGACACGCATGTATCATTGCTATTAAGGATAACAAGATGGGGTCTATTCCTACATGAATAGATCTTGTCTACATCATGTCATCGTTCTTATTGCATTACTCCGTTTTTCCATGAACTTAATACACTAGATGCATGCTGGATAGCGGTCGATGTGTGGAGTAATAGAGGTAGATGCAGGCAGGAGTTGGTCTACCTATCTTGGACGTGATGCCTATATAATGATCATCGCCTTGGATATCGTCATGAATATTCGATTTTCTATCAATTGCCCAACAGTAATTTGTTCACCCACCGTGCGCTATACTCATGAGAGAAGCCACTAGTGAACCCTACGACCCCCAGGTCTACTTTTCCAACATATTGCTTTTAGATCTATCTTTTTGCATCTTTGTTTTCAGATCTACAAAACCAAAAACCCAAAAACATATTGCTGCATATTTTATTTGCTCCTTTTATTTTGTGTTCTTGAGAGATCTATCTCTCCTATCTATCACTACCTAATCTATCTTTTTACCGTAGAGAGATTGACAACCTCTCTTTCGCGTTGGGTTGCAAGTATTTGTTGTTTGTGTGCAGGTGCTGCTTATTGGGTGGTGGTGATCTTCCTACTGATTTGATAACCTTGGTTTCATAACTGAGGGAAATACTTACCATCGTTGTGCTACATCATCCCTTCCTCTTTGGGGAAATACCGACGCAGTCTCAAGCAACGTCAAAGGAATTTCTGGCGCCGTTGCCGGGGAGGAAGCGGTCTCTTCTACGTGCCTATCGTAGGCGCCGAGGGGACTCCATCATCATCTACCAGGTTCCTAATCACAAATCTCATCTCCTTGCAATTACATTATTTGCCATTTGCCTCTCATTTTCCTCTCCCCCACTTCACCAATTTGCCGTTTTATTCGCCTTCTTTTCCGTTTCCTTTGTCTCGTCAGATCTCTTGCCTAGTCATTATGGCTAGTTCTTCCTTTGTTGCGTGTTCCCCCGATAATGAGGTTCTTAATTTTAAGCAAAGGGGAGGGGAGAACCTAAAAGATGCTTGGTATAGGATTTGCAATGCTCACAATAGATCTATCCATAAGCAATCTACCGTTCTTCTTCTTCGCAGTTTTTATGTGGGCATCACCACTTGGTATAGATTCGTCCTTGATACGATTACCGGTGGGAATTTCTTGATGTGTCCATCTTTGGATGCTTTTAATGCCATGGGAAGTTTAGTGGGATCACCACCTATCATGATCAATGAAACAACTTTAACTCTCGAACATGTTATGGAAAGATTAGATGCTATTGAAAAGAAAATGATCACTAAAGGACATCTTGATGATCTAGATAAAAAGATGCATAATCTTGCTAATAAAATTGGATCTAAGGTGGGAGATGCTCTTAAATTGCTTAAGGAAAAAAGAAATCGTAGTTAACGAAAGAGTAGAAGAGAGCCCTTACCGGATCGATAAGATAGAAGAGATTTTTAGTAATTTGGGTTCGGATTTTTCTTCTATCAAAACTATTGAAAAAACTCCCGTGACATTGGCAAGACCACGCAAGTCACTAAAAACAAAGTTGCTACACCTAGTAGTCACAAGGGGGACCTTAAAATGATTAGTATTCATCCCGACTTTGTTGAAATCATAAGAGACCCTATTTATAAGAATGAATTTTTTGGTTTTCTTCCTAGGAGTGTTGTCATAAAAAATATGCATGCTAAATCCTTGAATAAATCTAGTTGTGTGATTGAAGAACTGAAAACCAAAGATGACAATACTTGAATCTATGCGTTATGCCTAGCTAGGGGCGTTAAATGATAGCGCTTGTTGGGAGGCAACCCAATGAATAAATAATTTTTTGCTTTTTCCTTTATGTTTTTGTGTGTTGAAAAATTATGCCTCTGTTATGATTGTGTTTTTATGGTTTATTTAGTGTTTGTGCCAAGTAAATCCTTTAGGATGATTCATAGGATGAGTAGAAGTGATGCTGAATCTGAAACAGAAACTTTGCGTCCAGTATATGAATTTTAATTTTTTGCTGGAATGTGATCTTGAGCTGAAATTTTAACACAGTGTTTCTATACAAATGTCTTACGTTGTCCTAAGTTTTCAGAATTTTTAGAGTTACAGAAGTATTGTTAGAGTACAGATTACTACAGACTGTTCTGTTTAAGACAGATTCTGTTTTCGTTGCATTGTGTGCTTGTTTTGATGAATCTATGGGTTATATTGAAGGGTATGAGCCATGGTAAAGTTGAAATACAGTAGGTATAATGCAATAATAAAATATGAATGGGTTTTCAACAGTACCTAAAGTAGTGATTTGCTTTATTATACTAACGGATCTCACGAAGATTTTGTTGAGTTTTGTGTGATTGAAGTTTTCAAGTTTTGGGTGAGATCACGATGGATGAAGGAATAAGGAGTGATAAAAAGCCTAAGCTTGGGATGCTACCGCACCCCCAAGATATATCCAAAGAGTAACAAGCAACTAAGCTTGGGGATGCCCCCGAGTGGCATCCCCTCTTTCTTCTAACGACCATCGGTATTTTACTTGGAGCTATATTTTTATTCGTCACATATCATGAGTTTTGCTTGGAGCGTCTTGTATCTTTGCTTGTTTTGTTTGTTAGTTTTTCCTTTGTATCCTTGCTGGACACACCTATTTTAGAGAGCCATAATCATGCTATGATTTGTTAGAATCGCTCTATGTGCTTCACTTAAACTTTTTGAGCTATAGAATTGCTCTAGTGCTTCACTTATATTGGAATTTTTTGTAGAAATACTCTCATGCTTCACTTAGATTAATTTGAGAGTTAGTAAATTTTTGTATAAATCCTCTCATGCTCCACTTATACCTTTTTGAGAGATGAAATCTTTATGCTCATGTGGTTCACTTAATTTTTTTTGAGCTTGTCAAAAAAGCAATGGCAATATATGAAACTAGTCCCAAAGTGATAGATATCCAAGGAAGATATAATAAAAAAATTCATGAAGATCATTGGACAAATTAAACTTGATTCTTTGTAATATTTTTGAAACATGATGATAGTAATATGTGAGTCATGCTAGTGAGTAGTTATGCTTAGTAGGAATATTGGTGTTAAGGTTTGTGATTCCCTATGCATGCACGAAAGTCAATAGTTATGCAATGAAGTTACATCCTACTTGTGGTGCATTATTCAGTGTTAGTTATGCTCAATGCTCGCTTATGTGAATTTTCGTTTCTTGGTTTGGTTGCTTCCCAATCTTTTTGCTAGCCTCCACTTGTACTAAGTAGAAATACTACTTGTGCATCCAAAATCCTTAAACCAAGTTTTGCCTTATGAGTCCACTATACCTACCTATATGCGGTATTTCCATGCCGTTCCAAGCAAATTTGTATGTGCCATCTCTAAATTTTCAAAATAAATTTTCTCTTTTGTGTGCCCGTACCGCTCATGAAACGGTGGGGAGTGTCCAATATTTTTTCCATGCTAAATGTGTTATTCTCAAGATGAGTGTTTATTCACTTGTCATTGCACGAGAGTGCGGCGGTAATAGGGATGCCCATTCCCGAAATGAAAAAGAAAAAATATTTACTTTATGTTGTCAAATAATAAATTCCATGGAAAGTGTTGGTATGGAAGGCAACCGTGGATACGGCCCGTCATGGAAAGTGAAAGTTTGGTGGAAAAAGGAATAAACTTTATTTTCTGTTTGGGAACCGCCTACGATATATCTAGCATGGAAAGTATTGTGAGCCACTTTGTTGTTTTTGTTGACAGGAAAAGCATGCCACCCAAAATATTTTTCTCTCTCAATTTAAACTTTGAGCTCTGGCACCTCTACAAATCCCTACTTCCTTCTGCGAAGGGCCTATCTTTTACTTTATGCAATTTTTATTTTTTTGCTTTGAGTCTCCATCTTACCTTATAAGCACCAACTAGGGAGCACTATGATCATACTTGAGCATTGGGTATAGCTAATATTTGAGTGTGTTTCATGAATGGATCAATGATTGAGCATGATGGGCTAGGGATAACTTTCTTTCGTGTTGATATTTTGAAAGACATGGTTGCTTGTTGACATGCTTGAGTATTGATGTCATTATGTTAAAACTAGACTATTGCTTTGAATCATTTACAAGTCCAAATGTCCATGCTATACAAAAGAAAAGAATGTGATGAACATGTTAGGCGGCATTCCACATCAAAAATTCTGTTTTTATCATTTACCTACTCGAGGACGAGTAGGAATTAAGCTTGGGGATGCTGATACGTCTCCAACGTATCTATAATTTTTGCTTGTTCTATGCTGTTATGTTATCATTCTTGGATGTTTTATAATCATTTTATAACAACTTTATATCATTTTTTGGGACTAACCTACTGACATAGTGCCAAAGTGCCAGTTGCTGTTTTTGCTTGTTTTTACTTCGCAGAATATCAATACGAAACGGAGTCCAATCGCGACGAAATTTTTTGGAGATTTTTTCTGGACCAGAAGACACCCAGTGGGCCAAAAAAGAGCCAGGAAGGTGGGCTGTGGAGAGCACAACCCACCAGGGCGCACCAGGGGGCCCCCGGCGCGCCCTGATGGGTTGTGCCCTCCACAGGGCCCCTCTGCACCGCCTCTGATGCCTATAAATTCCCAAATATTCGAAAAACCCTAGGAGAGTCGATGAAACACAATTCCAGCCGCTGCAAGTTCCAGAACCTCGAGATCCAATCTAAACACCATCACGTAGGGGTTCATCTTCCTCATAGGTGCCTCTCCGATGATGCGTGAGTAGTCCACCATAGACCTACGGGTCCGTAGGCAGTAGCTAGATGGTTTCCTCTCTCTCTCTCTCTTATGATTCTCAATACAATGGTCTCTTGGAGATCTATTTGATGTAAACTTTTGCGGTGTGTTTGTTGGGATCCGATGAATTTTGAGTTCATGATCAGTTTCTATCCATGAATATTATTTGAGTCTTCTTTGATCTCTTATATGCATGATTACTTGTAGCCTCGTATTTCTTCTTCGAAGCTTTGGTTTAGTTAGGCCGACTAGATCGATTTTTCTTGCCATGGGAAGAGGTGCTTTGTGATGGGTTCGATCTTGCGGTGTTCTTTCCCAGTGACAGAAGGGGCAGCAAGACACGCATGTATCGTTGCTATTAAGGATAACAAGATGGGGTCTATTCCTACATGAATAGATCTTGTCTACATCATGTCATCCTTCTTATTGCATTACTCCGTTTTTCCATGAACTTAATACACTAGATGCATGCTGGATAGCGGTCGATGTGTGGAGTAATAGAGGTAGATGCAGGCAGGAGTCGGTCTACCTATCTTGGACGTGATGCCTATATAATGATCATCGCCTTGGATATCGTCATGACTATTCGATTTTCTATCAATTGCCCAACAGTAATTTGTTCACCCACCGTGCGCTATACTCATGAGAGAAGCCACTAGTGAACCCTACGGCCCCCGGGTCAACTTTTCCAACATATTGCTTTCAGATCTATCTTTTTGCATCTTTGTTTTCAGATCTACAAAACCAAAAACCCAAAAACATATTGCTGCATATTTTATTTGCTCTTTTTATTTTGTGTTCTTGAGAGATCTATCTCTCCTATCTATCACTACCTAATCTATCTTTTTACCGTAGAGAGATTGACAACCTCTCTTTCGCGTCGGGTTGCAAGTATTTGTTGTTTGTGTGCAGGTGCTGCTTATTGGGTGGTGGTGATCCTCCTACTGGTTCGATAACCTTGGTTTCATAACTGAGGGAAATACTTACCGTCGATGTGCTGCTTCATCCCTTCCTCTTTGGGGAAATACCGACGCAGTTTCAAGCCACGTCAGGTACCCCCTTTGATTACCGGCCATGATCCAAGAATATTGTTGGTTTACATCATTGAAAACTTGTTGGATCATATATAAAACGGGGACTTCCTTTTTGAGATTCTCATAAAAAAATTGATTATTTCCAAGCAAATATCTCATCATGTAATCAGTATTGTAAAGGATTTGTCCTATTACTGGTTTTTCACGGCTCATACCATAAAAGTCAAAGATCTCCCTAGCTTCCTGTACTATATGATCAAATTCATTCATGAGAACAAGGGTAGCTAACTTCTTAGCTTTGGGATCCTTTAAGACGGGTAGCTCATACAACAATCTTTGCAAGGTAGGATGGGTACGAATAAATCTATTTTCAAGTTTTAGAACTAGCGCCGAGATAGCTTCCGCATAAGATTTAGTTCTTTTCAATATAGGAGTATCATCGAGAGTCAAATTCCCAATGCAATTGAAAAACTCTTGGATAGTTTCTTTTCCTATAATGTTCCCTTGCCCCAAAACAAAAGTTTTAGAATCAAGATTAGCAGAACGTCCAATTTTAGGAGTCCTGCCATCATCCGTTTCTGCCATACCAAAATCACTCATGGTGACAAGCAAACAAGAGGTCTGGCGAGAAAAAGGCAAACGAAAAAGAGGGCGAATAAAACAGCAAATTGGTGAAGTGGGGGAGAGGAAAACGAGAGGCAAATGGCAAATAATGTAATTGCAAGGAGATGAGATTTGTGATTAGGAACCTGGTAGATGATGATGGAGTCCCCTCGGCGCCCAAGATAGGCACGTAGAAGAGACCGCTTCCTCCCCGGCAACGGCGCCAGAAATTCTTTTTGACGTGGCTTGAGACTGCGTCGGTATTTCCCCAAAGAGGAAGGGATGATGCAGCACAGCGACGGTAAGTATTTCCCTCGGTTATGAAACCAAGATTATCGAACCAGTAGGAGAATCACCACCACCCAATAAGCAGCACCTGCACACAAACAACAAATACTTGCAACCCGACGCGAAGAGAGGTTGTCAATCTCTCTACGGTAAAAAGATAGATTAGGTAGTGATAGATAGGAGAGATACATCTCTCAAGAACACCAAATAAAAAGGGCAAACAAAATATGCAGCAATATGTTTTTGGGTTTTTGGTTTTGTAGATCTGAAAACAAAGATGCAAAAATATAGATCTGAAAGCAATATGTTGGAAAAGTAGACCCGGTGGCCGTAGGGTTCACTTGTGGCTTCTCTCATGAGTATAGCGCACGGTGGGTGAACAAATTACTGTTGGGCAATTGATAGAAAATCGAATATTCATGACGATATCCAAGGCGATGATCATTATATAGGCATCACGTCCAAGATAGGTAGACCGACTCCTGCATGCATCTACCCCTATTACTCCACACATCGACCGCTATCCAGCATGCATCTAGTGTATTAAGTTCATGGAAAAACGGAGTAATGCAATAAGAAGGATGACATGATGTAGACAAGATCTATTCATGTAGGAATAGACCCCATCTTGTTATCCTTAATAGCAACGATACATGCGTGTCTTGCTGCCCCTTCTGTCACTGGGAAAGAACACCGCAAGATCGAACCCATCACAAAGCACCTCTTCCCATGGCAAGAAAAATCGATCTAGTCGGCCTAACTAAACCAAAGATTCAAAGAAGAAATACGATGCTATAAGCAATCATGCATATAAGAGATCAAAGAAGACTCAAATAATATTCATGGATAGAAACTGATCACGAACTCAAAATTCATCGGATCCCAACAAACACACCGCAAAAGTTTACATCAAATAGATCTCCAAGAGACCATTGTATTGAGAATCATAAGAGAGAGAAGAAGCCATCTAGCTACTGCCTACGGACCCGTAGGTCTTGTTGGGGAACGTTGCATGGGAAACAAAAATTTTCCTACGCACACGCAAGATCTATCCATGGTGATGAGCATCTACGAGAGGGAGAGTGAATCTACATACCCTTGTAGATCGCTAAGCGGAAGCGTTAATAAACGCGGTTGATGTAGTCGAACGTCTTCGCGATCCAAATCGCCGAGCGTCCCGCGATCCAATCACGATCCTTCCGATCTAGTGCCGAACGGACGGCACCTCCGCGTTCAACACACGTACGGCTTGATGACGCCTTCACCTCCTCGATCCAGCGAGCGATGGTGAAGTAGTGGTTGAGTTCCAGCAGCACGACGGCGTGGTGATGATGGTGAGGAACAATCTCTGCAGGGCTTCGCCAAGCGCTACGGAGATTATGACGGAGGAACTAGAGGGTTAGGGTTGCCGCACACGGCTTGGGGAAATCTTGATGTGTCCCGTGTGCTAGCCCTGCCCCTCTATTTATATGTTGAGCCTTGGGGTCTAAACTTGGAGTAAAAGCCTCCTCCGGGTCGGTTTTGCCCGCACAAGGTCGGTTTGGCCCGCAGGGAAAGAGTCCAACTCGGATCCCTGCCGAACCGTGCACAGCCGCGCACAAGCGGTAGTACCGCTTCACACAAGCGGTAGTACCGCTTGGGCGGTAGTACCGCTTCACACAAGCGGTAGTACCGCTCGGGCGGTAGTACCGCTTCACCAAGCGGTAGTACCGCTTACGCGGCAGCAAAACTACTTTTTGCACTTTCCAATACCTCGTGGGCTTTTATCCCTTGGCCCATATAAAGTGTTGCTGCACCCGAACACTTCGGTAAACATCCGGAACCCCTTCCGGTGAACTTCGGAACCCTTCCGGAGATCAAAACACTATTATCACATATATCAATCTTTACCTCCGGACTATTCCGGAGATCCTCGTCATGTCCGGGATCTTATCCGGGACTCCGAACAACTTTCGGTCACCAACATAATAACTCAATTATACTAATCGTCACCAAACGTTAAGTGTGTAGACCCTGCGGGTTCGAGAACTATGTAGACATGACCGAGACACTTCTACGGCCAATAACCAATAGCGGGACCTGGATGCCCATATTGGCTCCTACATATTCTACGAAGATCTTTATCGGTCGAACCTCTATGTCAAGGATTCAGTTAATCCCGTATGCTGTTCCCTTTGTTCTTCGGTATGTTACTTGCCCGAGATTCGATCGTCGGTATCACTATACCTAGTTCAATCTCGTTACCGGCAAGTCTCTTTACTCGTTCCGTAATACAAGATCTCGTGGCTAACACTTTAGTCACATTGCTTGCAAGGCTCATTGTGATGTTGTATTACCGAGTGGGCCCTGAGATACCTCTCCGTCACACGGAGTAACAAATCCCAGTCTTGATCCATGCCAACCCAACAGACACCCTCGGAGATACCTGTAGAGCACCTTTATAGTCACCCAGTTACGTTGCGACGTTTGATACACACAAGGTATTCCTCCGGTGTCAGTGAGTTGCATGATCTCATGGTCAAAGGAACAGATACTTGACATGCAGAAAACAATAGCAATAAACTGACACGATCAAATGCTACGTTTACAGTTTGGGTCTTGTCCATCACATCATTCTCCTAATGATGTGATCCCGTTATCAAATGACATCTCATGTCAATGGCTAGGAAACCTTAACCATCTTTGATCAACGAGCTAGTCAACTAGAGGCTTACTAGGGACACAGTGTTGTCTATGTACCCACACATGTATTTGAGTTTCCAATCAATACAATTATAGCATGGATAATAAACGATTATCATGAACAAGGAAATATAATAATAACCAATTTATTATTGCCTCTAGGGCATATTTCCAACAGTCTCCCACTTGCACTAGAGTCAATAATCTAGTTCACATCACTATGTGATTTACATTGTAATGAATCGAACACCCATGCAGTTCTGGTGTTGTTCATGTTTAGCCCTTGGAAGAGGTTTAGTCATCGGATCTGCAACATTCAGATCCGTGTGTACTTTGCAAATATTTATGTCGTCCTCCTTGATGTAATCGCGGATGGAATTGAAACGTCGTTTTATGTGTCTGGTCCTCTAGAGCAATGGCACCAGTGTTATCACAAAACAGAGTCATTGGGTTAAGCGCACTAGGCACTACTCCAAGATCTGTCATGAACTCCTTCATCCAGACACTTTCCTTCGCCGCCTCCGAGGCAGCGATGTACTCCGCTTCGCATGTAGAATCTGCTACCACGCTTTGCTTGGAACTGCACCAGCTAACCGCACCCCCATTAAGAATAAATACGTATCCGGTTTGCGACTTAGAGTCATCCGGATCAGTGTCAAAGCTTGCATCGACGTAACCCTTTACGACGAGCTCTTGATCACCTCCATAAACGAGAAACATGTCCTTAGTCCTTTTCAGGTACTTCAGGATATTCTTGACCGCCGTCCAGTGTTCCATTCCTGGATCACTTTGAAACCTTCCGACCATACTTATGGCAAGGCTGACATCGGGTCTTGTGCACAGCATTGCATACATGATAGAGCCTATGGCCGAAGCATAGGGGATGACACTCATCTTTTCTCTATCTTCTGCAGTCACTGGGCATTGAGTCTTACTCAACTTCACACCTTGCAAAACAGGCAAGAACCCCTTCTTGGACTGATCCATTTTGAACTTCTTCAAAATCTTATCAAGGTATGTGCTTTGTGAAAGTCCTATTAAGCGTCTTGATCTATCTCTATAGATCTTGATGCCTAATATGAAAGCAGCTTCTCCTAGGTCCTTCATTGAAAAACTCTTGTTCAAATATTCCTTTACGCTTTCCAGCATTTCTATATTGTTTCCAATCAGCAATATGTCATCCACATATAATATTAGAAACGCTATAGAGCTCCCACTCACTTTCTTGTAAATACAAGCTTCTCCGTAAACTTGTATAAACTCGAACGCTTTGATCACCTCATCAAAACGAAGATTCCAACTCCGAGATGCTTGCACCAGTCCATAAATGGATCGCTGGAGTTTGCAAACTTTGTCAGCATTCTCTGGATCGACAAAACCTTCTGGTTGCATCATATACAACTCTTCCTTAAGGTAACCGTTAAGGAACGCTGTTTTGACATCCATCTGCCAAATTTCATAATCGAAAAAGGCAGCTATTGCTAACATGATTCTGACGGACTTAAGCATCGCTACGGGTGAGAAGGTCTCATCGTAGTCAACTCCTTGAACTTGTGAAAAACCCTTTGCCACAAGTCGAGCTTTATAGACGGTGACATTACCGTCCGCGTCCGTCTTCCTCTTAAAGATCCATTTGTTCTGAATGGCCTTACGCCCTTCAGGTAATACTTCCAAAGTCCATACTTTGTTTTCATACATGGATCCCATCTCGGATTTCATGGCCTCTAACCACTTCTCGGAATCCGGGCTCATCATCGCTTCTCCATAGCTCGTAGGTTCATCGTTGTCTAACAACATGACTTCTAAGACAGGGTTGCCGTACCACTCAGGAGCAGTACGCGTCCTTGTCGACCTACGAGGTTCGATAGCAACTTGATCCAAAGCTTCATGATCATCATCATTAACTTCCTCTTCAGCTAATGTAGGCTCCACAGAAACAACTTTCTGCGCTGCGCTACTCTCAGGTTGAAGTAAAGGTTCAACAACCTCATCAAGTTCTATCTTCCTCCCACTCAATTCTTTCGAGAGAAACTCTTTCTCAAGAAATGTTCCGTTTTTAGCGACAAACACTTTGCCCTCGGATCTGAGGTAGAAGGTATACCCAATTGTCTCTTTTGGGTATCCTATGAAGACGCATTTCTCCGCTTTGGGTTCCAGCTTTTCAGGCTGAAGCTTTTTGACATAAGCATCACATCCCCAAACTTTAAGAAACGACAGTTTTGGCTTCTTGCCAAACCAAAGTTCATATGGCGTCGTCTCAACGGATTTCGATGGTGCCCTATTTAAAGTGAATGCAGCTGTCTCTAATGCATAACCCCAAAACGATAGTGGCAAATCGGCAAGAGACATCATAGATCGCACCATATCCAATAAAGTTCGATTACGACGTTCGGACACACCATTACGCTGTGGTGTTCCAGGCGGTGTCAATTGTGAAACAATTCCACACTGTCTTAAGTGACTGCCAAACTCATAACTCAGATATTCTCCCCCTCGATCGATGATTCTCAACTTCACTCTGAAATTGTTTGAACTTTTCAAATGTTTCAGACTTGTGTTTCATTAAGTAAATATACCCATATCTACTTAAGTCATCAGTGAAGGTGAGAAAGTAACGATAACCACCGCGCGCCTCAATGCTCATCGGACCGCACACATCAGTATGTATGATTTCCAATAAGTCACTTGCCCGTTCCATTGTTCCAGAGAACGGCGTTTTAGTCATCTTGCCCATGAGGCATGGCTCACATGTGTCAAGTGATTCAAAATCAAGTGACTCCAAAAGTCCATCAGCATGGAGCTTCTTCATGCGTTTTACGCCAATATGACCTAAACGGCAGTGCCACAAGAAAGTGGTATTATCATTATCAATTCTACATCTTTTGGCATCAATGTTATGAACATGTGTATCATTACTATCGAGATTCAACAAGAATAAACCCCTTACATTGGGTGCATGACCATAAAAGATATTACTCATATAAATAGAACAACCATTATTCTCTGATTTAAATGAGTAACCGTCTCGCAATAAACAAGATCCAGATATAATGTTCATGCTTAACGCAGGCACCAAATAACACTTATTTAGGTTCATCACTAATCCCGACGGTAATCGAAGAGCGAGCGTGCCGACGGCGATCACATCAACCTTGGAACCATTTCCCACGCGCATCGTCACTTCGTCCTTTGCCAACCTCCGTCTATTCCGCAGTTCCTGTTTTGAGTTGCAAATATGAGCAACCGCACCGGTATCAAATACCCAGGCACTACAACGAGAGTTGGTAAGGTACACATCAATAACATGTATATCATATATACCTTGTTTGTTGTTGGCCGCCTTCTTGTCAGCCAAATACTTGGGGCAATTCCGCTTCCAGTGTCCAGTTCCCTTGCAATGAAAACACACAGTTTCTGGTTTGGGTCCAGCCTTGGGTTTCTTCACGAGAGGAGCAACTGCTTTGCCACTCTGCTTGGAGTTACCCTTCTTACCCTTGCCATTTTTCTTGAAACTAGTGGTTTTATTGACCATCAACACTTGATGCTCCTTCTGAATTTCAGACTCAGCGGCTTTCAGCATCGCAAACAGCTCGGCGACTGACTTGTTCATCCCGTGCATGTTATAGTTCAACACGAAGCTCTTGTAGCTAGGTGGCAATGATTGAAGAACTCTGTCAGTGATAGCCTCTGGCGGAAGGGGCATCCCTAACTCAGCCAGACGGGTGGAGTACCCAGACATTCTGAGCACATGATCACTGATAGACCCGTTCTCCTCCATCTTGCAAGCATAGAACTTATCGAAGATCTCATATCTCTCGATCCGGGCATTCTTCTGAAAGATAAACTTCAACTCTTGGAACATCTCATATGCTCCATGACGTTCAAAACGTCTTTGAAGTCCCGGTTCTAAGCCATACAACATTGCACATTGAACTATTGAGTAATCATCAGAACGAGCCTGCCAGGCGTTCACAACGTCTAGAGACTCAACTGGAGCAGGTGGATCACCAAGCGGTGCATCAAGGACATAAGCCTTCTGGGAAGCCGTAAGGATAATCCTTAGATTACGGGCCCAGTCCACAAAGTTACTTCCATCATCTTTCAACTTAGCTTTCTCTAGGAACGCATTAAAATTCAGGGGTGCTACTGCGCGAGCCATGATCTACAACATAAATATAGCAAAGACAACTTAGACTATTGTTCTTAGATAATGAGTTTAGTTAATCATATTTAAAAAACTCCCACTCAAATTGACATCCCTCCGATCATTCGAGTGTAACATGATCCAAATCCACCAACTCAAGTCCGATCATCACGTGAGTTGAGGTGGTTTCAATGGTGAACATCTTCATGTTGATCATATCTACTATATGACTCATGTTCGACCTTTCGGTCTCTTGTGTTCCGAGGCCATGTCTGTACATGCTAGGCTCGTCAAGTTTAACCCGAGTGTTCCGCACGTGTAACATGGCTTACACCCGTTGTATGCGAACGTAGAGTCTATCACACCCGATCATCACGGCGTGTCTCGAAACGACGAACTTTCGCAACGGTGCACACTTGGGGAGAACACAATTTATCTTGAAATTTAAGTGAGGGATCACCTTATAATGCTACCGTCGTCCTAAGCAAAATAAGATGCATAAAAGGATTAACATCACATGCAAATCATAAGTGACATGATATGGCCATGAACTTGTGCTTTTGATCTCCATCTCCAAAGCACCGGCATGATCTCCATCGTCACCGGCATGACACCATGATCTCCATCATCTTGATCTCCATCAACGTGTCGCCATAAGGTTGTCGCGCTGACTGTTGCTTCCACGACTATAGCTAACGTTTAGCGATAAAGTAAAGCATTACATAGCGCTTAATGATTGACACGCAGGTCATACAATAATTAAAGACAACTCTATGGCTCCTGCCAGTTGCCGTACTCATCGACATGCAAGTCGTGATATTCTATACAACACATGATCATCTCATACATCACATATATCTCATCATGTAATTGGCCATATCACATCACAACATACCCTGCAAAAACAAGTTAGACGTCCTCTAATTGTTGTTGCAAATTTTACGTGGCTGCTACGGGTTTGCAAGAACCGTTCTTACCTACGCAAAACCACAACGTGGTGTAGTGATTGCTTTTTGATCTTCTAAAAGAACCCTCTTCATTGAACCGATTCAACTAAAGTGAGAGAGACAGACACCTGCCAGTCACCTTTATGCAACAAGTGCACGCAGCGGTGAAACCAGTCTCGCGTAAGCGTACGCGTAATGTCGGTCCAGGCCGCTTCATCTCACAATACCGCGGAATCAAGTATCAACTAGTAACGGCAAGCAATATGTATACACCCACGCCCACAACTCGTTTGTGTTCTACTCGAGATCTCATCTACGCATAGACCTAGCTCTTGATGCCACTGTTGGGGAACGTTGCATGGGAAACAAAAATTTTCCTACGCACACGCAAGATCTATCCATGGTGATGAGCATCTACGAGAGGGAGAGTGAATCTACATACCCTTGTAGATCGCTAAGCGGAAGCGTTAATAAACGCGGTTGATGTAGTCGAACGTCTTCGCGATCCAAATCGCCGAGCGTCCCGCGATCCAATCACGATCCTTCCGATCTAGTGCCGAACGGACGGCACCTCCGCGTTCAACACACGTACGGCTTGATGACGCCTTCACCTCCTCGATCCAGCAAGCGATGGTGAAGTAGTGGTTGAGTTCCAGCAGCACGACGGCGTGGTGATGATGGTGAGGAACAATCTCTGCAGGGCTTCGCCAAGCGCTACGGAGATTATGACGGAGGAACTAGAGGGTTAGGGTTGCCGCACACGGCTTGGGGAAATCTTGATGTGTCCCGTGTGCTAGCCCTGCCCCTCTATTTATATGTTGAGCCTTGGGGTCTAAACTTGGAGTAAAAGCCTCCTCCGGGTCGGTTTTGCCCGCACAAGGTCGGTTTGGCCCGCAGGGAAAGAGTCCAACTCGGATCCCTGCCGAACCGTGCACAGCCGCGCACAAGCGGTAGTACCGCTTCACACAAGCGGTAGTACCGCTTGGGCGGTAGTACCGCTTCACACAAGCGGTAGTACCGCTCGGGCGGTAGTACCGCTTCACCAAGCGGTAGTACCGCTTACGCGGCAGCAAAACTACTTTTTGCACTTTCCAATACCTCGTGGGCTTTTATCCCTTGGCCCATATAAAGTGTTGCTGCACCCGAACACTTCGGTAAACATCCGGAACCCCTTCCGGTGAACTTCGGAACCCTTCCGGAGATCAAAACACTATTATCACATATATCAATCTTTACCTCCGGACTATTCCGGAGATCCTCGTCATGTCCGGGATCTTATCCGGGACTCCGAACAACTTTCGGTCACCAACATAATAACTCAATTATACTAATCGTCACCAAACGTTAAGTGTGTAGACCCTGCGGGTTCGAGAACTATGTAGACATGACCGAGACACTTCTACGGCCAATAACCAATAGCGGGACCTGGATGCCCATATTGGCTCCTACATATTCTACGAAGATCTTTATCGGTCGAACCTCTATGTCAAGGATTCAGTTAATCCCGTATGCTGTTCCCTTTGTTCTTCGGTATGTTACTTGCCCGAGATTCGATCGTCGGTATCACTATACCTAGTTCAATCTCGTTACCGGCAAGTCTCTTTACTCGTTCCGTAATACAAGATCTCGTGGCTAACACTTTAGTCACATTGCTTGCAAGGCTCATTGTGATGTTGTATTACCGAGTGGGCCCTGAGATACCTCTCCGTCACACGGAGTAACAAATCCCAGTCTTGATCCATGCCAACCCAACAGACACCCTCGGAGATACCTGTAGAGCACCTTTATAGTCACCCAGTTACGTTGCGACGTTTGATACACACAAGGTATTCCTCCGGTGTCAGTGAGTTGCATGATCTCATGGTCAAAGGAACAGATACTTGACATGCAGAAAACAATAGCAATAAACTGACACGATCAAATGCTACGTTTACAGTTTGGGTCTTGTCCATCACATCATTCTCCTAATGATGTGATCCCGTTATCAAATGACATCTCATGTCAATGGCTAGGAAACCTTAACCATCTTTGATCAACGAGCTAGTCAACTAGAGGCTTACTAGGGACACAGTGTTGTCTATGTACCCACACATGTATTTGAGTTTCCAATCAATACAATTATAGCATGGATAATAAACGATTATCATGAACAAGGAAATATAATAATAACCAATTTATTATTGCCTCTAGGGCGTATTTCCAACAGGTCTATGGTGGACTACTCACTCATCATCGGAGAGGGACCTATGAGGAAGATGAACCCCTCCGTGATGGTGTTTAGATTGGATCTCGCGGTTCTCGAACTTGCGGCGGCTGGAATTGTGTTTCGTCGACTCTCCTAGGGTTTTTGGAATATTTGGGAATTTATAGGCATCAGAGGCAGTGCAGAGGAGCCCCGTGGAGGGCACAACCCATCAGGGCGCGCCGGGGCCCCCCTGGTGGGTTGTGCTCCCCACAGCCCACTTTCCAGGCTCTTCTTTGGCCCACTGGGTGTCTTCTGGTCCAAAAAAATCTCCAAAAAGTTTCATCGCAATTGGACTCCATTTGGTACTGATATTCTGCGAAGTAAAAAACAAGCAAAAACAGCAACTAGCACTTTGGCACTATGTCAATAGGTTAGTCCCAAAAAATGATATAAAGTTGTTATAAAATGATTGTAAAATATTCAAGAATGATAATATAACAGCATGGAACAAGCAAAAATTATAGATACGTTGGAGACGTATCAAGCCGCCGCCACCTCCTGTTCTTCCTCAGGAGGGCTGATCTGGAGTCCGTTTGGGGCTCCGGAGTGTGGAGACCGTCGCCGTCGTCATCACCAACCCTTTTCCATCTACAATTCCATGATGATCATCATCGGGAGTGAGTAATTCCTTTGTAGGCTTGCTATACGGTGATGGAATTGGATGAGATTGGTCATGTAATCGAGTTATTTTGATAGGGCTTGATCCCTAGTATCCACTATGTTCTGAGATTGATGTTGCTAGGACATTGATGTGCATAATGTTTGTCAGGGCCCGAGTGCCATGATTTCAGATCTGAACCTATTATGTTTTCATAAATATGAGAGTGTTTTAGATCCTATCTTGCAATTTGTATGGACCTATTACGTGTCATGATCCGCGTACTCCAAGGCGAAAATAATTGGGATTCTATCCGGTGATTGCCGTAGTTTGAGGAGTTCATGTATTCACCATGTGTTAATGCTTTTTTCCGGTTCTCTATTAAAAGGAGGCCTTAATATCCCTTAGTTTTCTTATGGACCCCGCTACCACGGGAGGATAGGACAAAAGATGTCATACAAGTTCTTATTGGAAACACATATGACTATATACGTAATACATGCCTACATTATATTGATGAATTGGAGCTAGTTCTGTGTCGCTCTAGTGTGTAACTGTTACATGATGAATGTCGTCCATATCTATCCATCCCTGATCCATGGCCTAAGCTTTTCATATACTGAATCTTGCTAAGTTACTTTTGCTATTGTTATTGTTACTGTTACTATTGCTATTCTGCTTGCTATTAAACTTTTTCTACAGAAAGATACCCTTGGTGTGGTTGAATTGACAACTCAACTGCTAAGACCAATAAATATTCTTTGGCTCCCCTTGTGTCAAATCAACAAATTTTGGTAAAATACTTCCCTCGAAGACGGTTACGATCCCCTATACTTGTGGGTTATCAGTCCACTCCTACCGTGCGCCTGAGCTTCAATGGCGAAGCTGCCTGGTAAGGTGCTGCCCGTCGGCCCGTCTGCACCTAGTTGGGTTGGTACGTTTCTAGTCGAAACCCCCATTATAAGTCGATGACATTAGCGATTGAATGGGCAATTGAGTAATTGAATTTGCGTTCGTTCAATTTGACGTCTATTTAGGATTGGATTCATGCCAGTGGTACTTGTGGCAGCTAATTCGGAAAATAGAAAACCCTCAAAAGTAGGATTCGTTCATAGGAGCCCATTTTTAATCCGAATAATCAAGTTCATTTTTAATTCTTTGAGTTGCAAACCTGGTCACTGATTTATGGCTATCAGGTCCTGGATGGAAGAGGGCGATGGAAGAGTTTTGCGCCGGAGACAAATTGTTGTTGGCCAGGTGCAAAGAAATCAACTCCTGGTTTCCGAGCATGAAAGCTCTGGGGCTGCACTCGCTGGGCCTCACCATGGAAGTGAGGAAGAGCGAGCTGAAGCGGATGGTGCCGAAAGGCAGGGGCGCAAAGGCAATGGAGATTCTCCTTTGGGGAATGGCAGAGGCGATGGAGTCGACGGATCCTCGTCAGCATGGATAATACAATGAAAAGTGTAGACACCGACAACTGGAATGAAAAGTGTAAACATGAATATACTGTCGGTGGATATACGTACTCCCCCAAGCTTAGGCTTTTGGCCTAGCTTGGTAATCACCATCTGTAATAACCATTCGGTCCTAAGTCGAAGTGAGGTGAAGATGGCACCTGAGCGTCCCACTCCTGGGGCTCCTCCTCAGCAGCTGCTAGGTTGTTCCGATAGGCTGTAATGTCCTCTGGCATGATCCTGTATCCGTTCCTGGCAATGGAATCAAACAGAGCAGGTGCAGGCAACGGGATAACATCACGGGTTTCGACGCTGAATACTAAGTTGTAGAGAATGTTATGAAAAGAATCAGCTGCATCAATAAATTGGTGATCCTGCAATGCCTTGTGATCTAGATAAACTTGGGACAAGGGATAATCATGTGGGCGAATTTGAACATTAAAGTGTCTCGCTAAGCGAGCGGCATAAATACCACCATGTATCTTTCCCTTAGTCCTGTTAAGGTGTAAGCGACGTGCAATAATAGCCCCCATGCTAAAGGTGTGATCATTGTGCAGTGCACGGCGTAAATGGCGAAGTCAGGGGCACTGAGTGCGCCAACCTTCTCCCTAGCGGTTAAACACTTTGCGAAGAATAAAGCAAAGTAGTGCACAGAAGGAAACTGCAAACTGGTAGCAGTGGCTTTTGACACGCCTCTATCTTCACCCACTGTTAAAGTGAGGAGAAAATCCTCAAACTCCGCTGGTCTAGGCTCTCTTAATTCCCCATGAGAAGGAATCAAGCATATGTCACAAAAGTCAGTGAGCGGTATCTTGTGAGTTTCAGCATATAACTTAAACTGCACCTCAGGAGGATTATTCCTACTCAGAAAATGAAAACTTTGCACAAAGGAATTTGTAAGGATGTGGTGTTGGTCACACTTAGCTGCGAGGAAATCGGCCAGCCCGGCATTTGCAACGAATTGGGCAAACTCTTGATGGATCCTGGCCTCCTCCATGAAGGCATCATGTGGCCATTTGCACGGCCGCTCCTCCGCCGTTCTCGGAGTGTGGAGGTCATTGTCCGATGATTCCCCAATGACTCCTTTAGCATTCTTCTTGGAGGAAAACTTCCTAAAGAAATCCATCTTATTCCTAAAATCAAATTTCTGAAAATTTTAGTCTACAAATTTTTTGTCAACAAAACTTCGTAAGATTGGTAGCAACTACTCCTAAGGAAGCATAGAGGCCATATTAAGCATTCAAACTACTTAGAACTCTAAGAATTCAACATGCAAGCTCATCTACAGCAGCACCAAGAGTAGCTAATTATTCTAAAAATAACCCACTAAATCAAAAACTAATTGGAGCAATGGAGGAGTCACATACCAAGTAGCAATCCCCCAAAACAGTTTCGGAAACGGAGCTTCGAGCAAAGAGATCGAAATCCGCGGGTTTGTGAGCAAGAACACGGGAGTGAGAGCTATGGTGATTTTTTTTTCTGGAGGTAGGAGAGGACATGGTCGTACGCATTGTGTGTATGATTAGCGTACGGTCGAAATTGGGGGCGTCACAAATACAATGAAAAAGTGTAGACACTGACAACTGGAATGAAAAGTGTAAACATGAATATACTGTCGGTGGATATACGTACTCCCCAAGCTTAGGCTTTTGGCCTAGCTTGGTAATCACCATCTGTAATAACCATTCGGTCCTAAGTCGAAGTGAGGTGGAGATGGCACCTAAGCGTCCCACTCCTGGGGCTCCTCCTCAGCAGCTGCTAGGTTGTTCCGATAGGCTGTAATGTCCTCTGGCATGATCCTGTATCCGTTCCTGGCAATGGAATCAAACAGAGCAGGTGCAGGCAACGGGATAACATCACGGGTTTCGATGCTGAATACTAAGTAGTAGAGAATGTTATGAAAAGAATCAGCTGCATCAATAAATTGGTGATCCTGCAATGCCTTGTAATCTAGATAAACTTGGGACAAGGGATAATCATGTGGGCGAATTTGAACATTAAAGTGTCTCGCTAAGCGAGCGGCATAAATACCACCATGTATCTTTCCCTTAGTCCTGGTTTTGTGCTATAGTAATGATTGTACTTAAGCTACAGTAATCCCACGCTAATGATGCCACGTCACCACGTTTACTGTTGTTAATCTCACGTTGGATTGAAATCCCGTTCAAATTCAAATTTAAAATAAAGTCAAACAAATAAAGTTTTCAATTATCAAAACAAAAATGTCCAAAATGTGACAAATATTCTCTGGATATTTGTCATGTTGAAACCACATCTTTATAAAGTGTTTAAATGCACTAAAATAATTAAAACAGCAGCAAACGATTAAATAAATGCCTTTTATATTTTATAAAATACTAGACTATTTTTATTTGGGGTTAAACCTTTTTGTGGCAGTGGCATAAATATTAAAACTAAATTAGGGACTAGTTACACATTTTATAAATCAAAGTTTAAAAAGAAATTAAAATAAAACAGAAAAGAAAAATAACTAAATAATAATAATAATAATAATAATAATAAACCCCGGACCGGTCCAACTGGGCCCGGCCCAGCCGACCACTATAAGGCGCCAGGGGCGCCGAAGCCGAACCCTAGCCAGCCCCCGACCCCCCCCCCCCCCGACGACGGCGCGCCAGTGCCCCCCCCCCCCACTCGCCCCGTCCGTCGTCCCCCCTCCCCCCCCCCCCCCCCCCGCGGAGACACCGCCACCCGAGGCGCCCGCCATCGTCGCCCCCATTCCACCACCCCCCCGTCGACGGGATCGGGCCCCCGCGGCCCCCGCGCGCTCGGTCCCCCCCCCCGCTTCCGCCCCCCCGACGGACGCCGGCCCGCGCTCCGCCCCCCGGGGCGCGCCCGACGGCCCCGCCGCCTCCTGCCGCGCGCCGCCGACGGATCCGGGCACTGCCCGCGCCGCCTCGTCCGCCTCGTCGTCCCCGCCGATCTGCGCCGTCCCCGCGCCGGCGCTCACCGCCTCGCCGCCGGACTCCGTCGAGCCTCGACGCCCCCGCCCCCCTACAGCGCATGTGAGGCCGCCCGCCTCGTCCTCGCCCCCCCCCCCCCCGGCGACCGTCGGCGGCCACCGCGCCACCGCCCGAACTGCAGCTGCATCTGTGGTGCTGCTGTGCGTGTGTGTGTGTGTGTGTGTGTGTGTGTACGTGTATGCGTGTACGTATGTGTGCGTGTAGTGTATGTGTGTATGTGGGTTGTCCCACTGACATGCGGGGCCTGCCCTGTTAAAATGGTAATTAATAATAAAAATAAAAATGAATTTTATAAATAAATAAATATATTTATTAATATTAATATTTAATTAATTAGGTAATTAACTAATCAATTAGGTGATTAAGATTAAATAGATTAATTAATTAAACAGTTAATTAATCTGTTAATTGATTAAATTAAACAGTATTTACTGTTTTGGATAATTCAGAATTATTAATTAAAGAATTTCAGAAAATGATTAAATCTTTAGAAATTTATATAAAATAAACCGTAGCCCGGATTAAAAAGTTTTGAACATGAAAGTTGCTCAGAATAATTCTACGGTTTCAATTACGCAGTCCGTTAGTCTGTCACATGCCTCTAGCATAGCAAACATGGAACTTTTCCATCGTTTCCGTCTGTCCGGTAATAGCCAGAGACCCGGGAAATATCGTCAGATATTCTTCCGACCCGTCTGCGACGTGTAATACTGCGTTAGTGCATGCCTAGCTCTGCATATTGCCATGTCATGCATCGTGATGCATTTGTCTGCTTTATATTTATTGTTTCTCCCCCCTCTTCTTATCGGTAGACCCCGAGACTGACGGTGCTACCGGGTACGACTACACCGTTGACGATCAGCCTTTTGCCGCAGAGCAGCAAGGCAAGCAACCCCCCTTGAGCATTCCGATATCGCCCATTCTTTTCCCTCTTATTCATGCATTAGATTTTTGCTACTGTATTAGTTAGCTCCTATTCTGATGCATAGCCTGCTTTTGATAAACTGCTACTATATCTGCAACAATATCAACTGCTTAGTATAGGTTGATCAATGAATCCCCAGTGACCCCTTAGTCCCAGTTGCCCCTGCTTCTTCATCGACGACTCGACGACCCGAAGATTCGAAGACTCGGTCAACCGACTGACGAGCCAGGCCCCCCTTCACATCACCGCACACCCCTTAGTCGTACGACTCTGCAGCGCTACTATCGAGTACCGAGGGTGACACCTCGTGAAGTACTCATGATGCTAGTTCTGTAGTGCAGCTAGTCGGTCGTGGTTATCGAGGGTGATTCCTCCTTCGCCACTCCCGACGATGACTCTGTCGTGCACCCCCCCCCCAAGTGTGGGACCCTCGAGGGTGATTCCTCTAAGCCCACCTTGACGGTTTCATCGAGCGGGGCCCATTGAGGGTGATTCCTCAGGTTCCGTCTTGATGTTTTATACACACAGTTACTATGACCTGGTTACAGAAATATGTTGGTGATGGGTCGGCCCTGAGGGGTACCACGGTTTGATGATGATGAGGCGTGGACGGGCGAGAGAGGCCCTTGCCACACATCCTCGAGACGGGGCGACGGGACCGCACTTCATGGGTCGCGCTTGCCCCGCATTAATAAAATGCTAATGGGTTGGGTATTTGATCTGAGTTGGTCGTTTGGGCCTATTACTCACTAACCTTCACGTGGGAGAAGTTATGGGTACTCAGCGTCGTTGTATCAGTCGAAGCTCTTCGGACGTCAGCAATGGAGCGGTGCGCGCCGGATTGGACTGGACGGTACAGCTCTTGGACTGGAGTGTGCTAGGTCTGTTTCCGGCCGGCCACGCATCATGCAGGAGTGCAAGGGCAAGTGGGCCCACGAACCTGCGCGCTTAGGACTTAGACCGGCGGGCTGGCCTCTTCGTTGAGCCTAGGTGGGGCGACGACGTGCTGATATCCCGAGGCCGGGCATGACCTAGGAAAGTGTGCCCGGCCGGAGGTGATTCAGGCGTGTTGGGGAATATGTGGTGCACCCCTGCAGGGAAGAAATTATCTATTCGAATAGCCGTGTCCACGGTAACAGGACGACTTGGAGTTGTACCTTGACCTTATACAACTATAATTGTGATTTAATTTGAAATGAATGTGGCTCCGAGATTGCTTCCTCACAGGGAGTCGAGGGAGGATCTCTGGGCGTGGTTATTTAATAAAATTGCTACAATAATATGACTATATATGAGATACCAGTCTACTCTCTTATAATGCTGCAAGATGTTGAAGATGCTAGTCTTCGATAGGACTAGGCCTTCTCCCTATTCTTGCTTTCTGCAGTCAGTCCAGATATAACCCCTCCCCTTTATGATGATGCATACTTAGCATAGTTCTGATGTCAGTCTTGCGAGTACTTTGGATGATTACTCACCGCTGCTTTGTATTCTCTTTCCCCCTCGATACGATTCTGCGTTCAGACGATGGAGCCCAGGAGATGGAGTGCGCCGGAGACGACTACTACACCACCGCTAGAGCCTACTACTATGTGGAGAGTGTCGATGCTCAGGACTAGTTAGGAGGTTCCCAGGCAGGAGGCCTCGCCTCTTTCGATCCGCTGCTTATGTTTGTGCTAGCCTTCTTAAGGAAAAACTTGTTTAACTTATGTCTGTACTCAGATATTATTTGCTTCCGCTGACTCGTGCTTTGTCGAGCTTTGTATTCGAGCCCTCGAGGCCCCTGTCTTGTGATATGAAGCTGTATGACTTTAATTTGTGTCTAGTGTTGTGTTGTGATATCGATAAGTGAGTCCCTAATCTTGGTCGTACGCATTGTGTGTATGATTAGCGTACGGTCGAAATTGGGGGCGTCACAAGTTGGTATCAGAGACGACTGCCTGTAGGTAGCCCCCTTTCCAACTCCTTGCCCGAAGTTGAGTCTAGTACTTGAAAAACTTTTACTAACATTGTTGTGTGGCTTACGGGCCCACATCTCAATCGGGTGGTATTAGGATCTTTTATTCCTCGTCTATACTCTGGGTTCTGATCTCTCTTCTCTTTCGGGTTAAAGATTTTATTAACTCTAACTCTAGGTTCTCGTAACTACTTCCCCCGGAGAGCCCCTCATTCCAGATGATGGCTTGATTCATCCGAAGACTCTGAAGTTACTCTCCGATGTTCTCTCGAGGACTTATGTTCAACGCTTTTGTGATTCCCTTTCACCGTCAGCCCCTATGGATGATTACATACATTTGTCCCTCTTACTTTCGTATCCAGTTGCCCTTATTATTACAAGGTACATCGAAGTATCTTATCGGAGATTTGTTCGTCCTCAGTTGTCATGAGTTTCACAAAATCATTCGAATTACTTTTCGATCTTCCGAAATCCTCAGTAGCCTTTTGCTCTTGACATATCCTCACCTGCTTGCATTATGGTTAATTCCATATGTCTAGCAATATTAAGTAAATCCTTTGTGGTTTTCATTTGATTTTATTGATTCAACCTGTGTGTGAATGCATGCAGCCATCAGTTGTTTCTCATAGATTATCTTTCCGGCTCAGACATCTTCCCAAACCTGAATTGGTTCTCGACAAATCAACTTTGATTGAATGCCCATCTAAGTCCTTTCATCTTACTTGTATTTGATCGGAACATCTGTTTCCGATACACCAATTTGGAAATCTTAATTCCTTTGGTTAATTAAGCATCAAATTATTTGGATGATCTATAATCTGATGCCTTGCTTTCTTCTTCCACTGATTGAGTTCCGATACTCATATCAGATCCCTTTGTGGGATGCCAAACCATTGTTGGGTTATTATCTGACAGCATCCTTCACATTCAATTTTTCATGAGTTCTTCCCCTGATACATGATACCATTGGTAAGCTGTGTCTTCTCCCTCTGATAAGTGGTATCCTATGCTTTCATCAGCCATGCTCTGTTTGCAAGCATGTGTTAATTACTCTTGAAGCTTGTGGTATATGTTCCTAAGATGCCCCGATGGGTTGGACCTATGCCTTCCTTAATTCGTGTGAACCCGATAGTTTTCACGAGTCATACTCTCCTGGTGTTTTGCCAGTTAAACTTTCAAAACTACAATTTCATCAGAGGCGAGGTGTAAATGGAAGGTGATGCATTGATGAAGTGGGAGTCGACCTTGTACCTTGTGTTCATGCCCATGGAAACGAGGTTGGTCTTATCATACAAGCTTCTCCTTTCATATAATCTTTCATTGTATGATTTGATATTGTATTTTTGATCTTGTCCTTTACAATCGTGGTTCCGACCAAGTTGTTCTACTTTGATTTCATTCTCAGACAAGTTAAAGTGCTTGTCTTCCACCAATCAATACGTTAGTCTAACCTCTATTCTGATCTATCTCCGAGTATTATCCCTGGTATCTTGATAAGTATCACGGAGCCTTATAACTTCTTGTGAGCTCCTAATCAACTATGATGTTTCACTGATTCCAATTTCCTCGTGTTCTGAGTTGTTGGACAATCTAGGACACTGATGTCCGAATTGAGTACGCATTGCAAATCAAAAACTCTTAGTAATCTTCTTTGGTTATGAGTTGTACTCGATCATGTCATTCCAAGCTGTTAAATGCTGAAGCCCGGTTATATACCTTGAATGCATTAAATCAGTCACCTCCTGAGGGGATTGAAAACATTCCAGTTGTCCGGGATTTCCAAGATGTTTTTCCGGAAGAACTTCCAGGGATTCCCCCTGTAAGAACTGTCGAGTTTGTCATCGACTTGGTACCTGGTACCACTCCAATAGCCAAGCGTCCGTATAAGATGCCACCGCATGAACTCCTTGAACTTAAGCAAGAAATTGACAATTCGCTTCGCCTGGGTTTCATTCGTCCAAGTTCCTCTGCTTGGGGAGCACCTTCTCTCTTTGTCAAGAAGAAAGATGGTACGAATCGATTGGTCCAAGATTACCGTCCCATCAACCAAGCAACGATTCAAAACAAGTATCCGCTTCCTCGGGTCAACGATCTGTATGATCAACTTGCCGGTTCATCGGTGTTTTCAAAACTCGACTTGGGGTTGGGTTACCATCAGATCCGGGTTCGTGAAGAGGATATTCCCAAGACTGCATTTGTTACTCGCTATGGTTCGTACGAGTACACCGTCATGTCCTTCGGCTTAACCAATGCTCCAGCAACTTTCTCTCGTCTGACGAACTATATATTCATGGATTACCTCGATAAATTCGTCGTGGGTTATCTGGATGATATCCTGGTTTACTCCAAGAATAAAGAAGAGCATGCTGAACATCTTCGTCTTATACTGGAGACGGCATACAGATACATCCCGTATGTTCCTACTGGAGTTGATACTGCAGCCGACGACCCCTTTCGCGCGTAGCAGTGTCCCGTCTTGCAGAGACCTCCATCCATGGCCACATGCCATATGTCCTGGTCGATCGGTGGTCAGTCCCAGGTCTATCGTCCACGGTGACCTCTCAGCTGTTCTTATCTAAAGTGGAGAGGCACCACTGTTAAACACAGCCTGGTCGGTCTGTCCATGCATGCGTCGGTACGGTAAGTGTCACCCGTGTCCCTCCGTGCCATGCATGCAACAATGGCGCGCATAGTGAAACTCTTTACCTAGCTCGTGGGTCGGTGGATGGGTGGTGTTTACCGTCTCGTCCTCACGCAGATAAGGATCAATTATCTCCACCCCCCCACCTCCCCGCAATAAAAAGTAACCGCGCCCACATCCACACCTCCGTGGATCTCGCATCCCCATTGTTGTAGTACCAAGCATCTGAAGTACCTGTTTACTCAGCCAGATCTGAATCTCAGTCAGATATGATGGCTGGGACTTTTCCCAAGAATTATAATTTTGGTCCCTATATACTCGGTAAGGTGATGTCATGGCTAGCATGCCTTGCAGGAGGGCCCATGGTTATAGTATCTTGTTCACCAAGATTAGCCATTCTTCCATGAGAAAATTGTATGACTTAATTTTATAAGTTGTTCCTAATAGATCCTTTTTGTTCCCAAACTCCGGCCCCTACCTGATGACCATGTCGATGCTACCTCGAAGCATGACTGTGGTATTCCGAATTTCATCAAGGACATTGGAGGCATAATGCTAAATGTTTATTGATCAATTTTCCTAACACCGTTGTATGGGTAAACTTCATAAATTCCTTGCCCTTTGTCTTAATGGTTACCTACACGGAGCCTTGTCGTGATTATCTCGCTCTGCTTGCTCTTGGAAAGGATATACACCCAATGCTCGTGTATACACATTTTCCTTTCCATTGGTCTGTTTAATGTGATAATCACATTTTCCTTTCCATTGGTCTGTTTAACCTTTTTGGAGATTTATTTGATCTGAGCAGTGATAATTCCCTGCTTAGGTAAACACCTCGGTGTACAACTCTGTCAGAGAGACCCTGTTACTATTGTTGTTAACATTCCGGTAACCGCCGGTGGACGAGAACTTTGCCTATTGGTCCGCCTCGTTTCAATGAGCAGGAAGATGGTTCTCTTCGTCCCCCGCCCTTGGTACCGAAGTTGTTGCCGACATAATTGACAGATTTTCCTCCGACATGTCTTGCTACCATGACCGTGCAAGATGTCACCGCTCTCCATATTTTAACCCCCATGATGGGCCCATAACCCTCAGTTCCACAGGATCGAAACCTGACTCTCCTGTACATCTTTAATTCCAAAGTATCCTTTGCACTTGGCTTCGTACGTAATTTCCGAGCCACCGACCAAGAGATGATCTATTCTGGTATCAGACGCAATAATTATTCTCGTTGCTCTGAGCCCCTTTCACCTTCTGATCAGGCATCGAATGATTGCCTACCCTTTTGAAACTTTGGTACCACCGCATTTTGCTCTCAATAAATTCCCTGAGTAACAACTCGAGAAATAATTCATGTCTTCTTCCTTGAGTTCACTGTCAGGTGCCCAACTTAGTGAAGATACGTTCTTCCAGAGTTTTCCCTCTCATCGCATTCGTAGGACGATGAAGATCCCGAAGAAAGGATGACGACTTCATCATGATGCCCTGATACAGCAAGTTAAAGACATCAATGCCATGGATCAACCTCTTCGAGAAGAACAACCAAGAACTATAAGACTCGTTATAATTTCGTAACCAGAACTTTTTCCCTTACTCTACCTCTTAATTCTCGGGACGAGAACTCTTGTTAGTAGGGGAGAGTTGTGACGCCCTGGTTTTGTGCTACAGTAATGATTGTACTTAAGCTACAGTAATCCCATGCTAATGATGCCACGTCACCACGTTTACTGTTGTTAATCTCACGTTGGATTCAAATCCCGTTCAAATTCAAATTTAAAATAAATTCAAACAAATAAAGTTTTCAATTATCAAAACAAAAATGTCCAAAATGTGACAAATATTCTCTGGATATTTGTCATGTTGAAACCACATCTTTATAAAGTGTTTAAATGCACTAAAATAATTAAAACAGTAGAAAACGATTAAATAAATGCCTTTTATATTTTATAAAATACTAGACTATTTTTATTTGGGGTTGAACCTTTTTGTGGCAGTGGCATAAATATTAAAACTAAATTAGGGACTAGTTACACATTTTATAAATCAAAGTTTAAAAAGAAATTAAAATAAAACAGAAAAGAAAAATAACTAAATGAATAATAATAAATAAATAAATAAACAAACCCCCCCGACCGGTCCAACTGGGCCCGGCCCAACCGGCCACTATAAGGCGCCAGGGGCACCGAAGCCGAACCCTAGCCAGCCCCCGATTCCCCCACCCCCCCCCGATGACGGCGCGCCAGCCCCCCCCCCCCCCACTCGCCCCGTCCGTCGTCCCCCCCACCCCCGCGGAGACACCGCCGCCCGAGGCGCCCGCCATCGTCGCCCCGATTCCACCACCCCCCCCCCCGTCGACGGGATCGGGCCCCCGCGACCCCCCCGCGCTTGGTCCCCCCCGGCGACGGACCAGGCCGGCCGCTTCCGCCGCCCCCGACGGACGCCGGCCCGCGCACCGCCCCCCCGGGGCGACGACCGACGGCTCCGCCGCCTCCTGCCACGCGTCGCCGACGGATCCGGGCACTGCCCGCGCCACCTCGTCGTCCCCGCCGGTCTGCGCCGCCCCCGCGCCGGCGCTCACCACCTCGACGCCCCCGCCCCCCTACAGCGCATGTGAGGCCGCCCGCCTCGTTCTCCCCCCCCCGGCGGCCGCCGGCGGCCACCGCGCCGCCGCTCGAGCTGCTGCTGCAGCTGTGGTGCTGCTGTGCGTGTGTGTGTGTGTACGTGTATGCGTGTACGTATGTGTGCGTGTAGTGTATGTGTGTATGTGGGTTGTCCCACTGACATGCGGGGCCCGCCCCTGTTAAAACGGTAATTAATAATAAAAATAAAAATGAATTTTATAAATAAATAAATATATTTATTAATATTAATATTTAATTAATTAGATTAATTAATTAGGTGATTAAGATTAAATAGATTAATTAATTAAACAGTTAATTAATCCGTTAATTGATTAAATTAAACAGTATTTACTGTTTTGGATAATTCAGAATTATTAATTAAAGAATTTCAGAAAATGATTAAATCTTTAGAAACTTATATAAAATAAACCGTAGCCCGGATTAAAAAGTTTTGAACATGAAAGTTGCTCAGAATAATTCTGCGGTTTCAATTACGCAGTCCGTTAGTCTGTCACATGCCTCTAGCATAGCAAACATGGAACTTTTCCATCGTTTCCGTCTGTCCGGTAATAGCCAGAGACCCGGGAAATATCGTCAGATACTCTTCCGACCCGTCTGCGACGTGTAATACTGCGTTAGTGCATGCCTAGCTCTGCATATTTCCATGTCATGCATCATGATGCATTTGTCTGCTTTATATTTATTGTTTCTCCCCCCTCTTCTTACCGGTAGACCCCGAGAGTGACGGTGCTACCGGGTACGACTACACCGTTGACGATCAGCCTTTTGCCGCAGAGCAGCAAGGCAAGCAACCCCCCTTGAGCATTCCGATATCGCCCATTCTTTTCCCTCTTATTCATGCATTAGATTTTTGCTACTGTATTAGTTAGCTCCTATTCTGATGCATAGCCTGCTTTTGATAAACTGCTACTATATCTGCAACAATATCAACTGCTTAGTATAGGTTGATCAATGAATCCCCAGTGACCCCTTAGTCCCAGTTGCCCCTGCTTCTTCATCGACGACTCGACGACCCGAAGACTCGAAGACTCGGTCAACCGACCGACGAGCCAGGCCCCCCTTCACATCACCGCACACCCCTTAGTCGTACGACTCTGCAGCGCTACTATCGAGTACCGAGGGTGACACCTCGTGAAGTACTCATGATGCTAGTTCTGCAGTGCAGCTAGTCGGTCGTGGTTATCGAGGGTGATTCCTCCTTCGCCACTCCCGACGATGACTCTGTCGTGCACCCCCCCCAAGTGTGGGACCCTCGAGGGTGATTCCTCTAAGTCCACCTTGACGGTTTCATCGAGCAGGGCCCTTTTATGGTGATTCCTCAAGTTCCGTCTTGATGTTTTATACACACAGTTACTATGACCTGGTTACAGAAATATGTTGGTGATGGGTCGGCCCTGAGGGGTACCCACGGTTTGATGATGATGAGGCGTGGACGGGCGAGAGAGGCCCTTGCCACACATCCTCAAGACGGGACGACGGGACCGCACTTCATGGGTCGCGCTTGCCCCGCATTAATAAAATGCTAATGGGTTGGGTATTTGATCTGAGTTGGTCGTTTGGGCCTATTACGCACTAACCTTCACGTGGGATAAGTTATGGGTACTCAGCGTCGTTGTATCAGCCGAAGCTCTTCGGACGTCAGCAATGGAGCGGCGCGCGCCGGATTGGACTGGACAGTACAGCTCTGGGACTGGAGTGTGCTAGGTCTGTTTCTGGCCGCCCACGCATCATGCAGGAGTGCAAGGGCAAGTGGGCCCACGAACCTGCGCGCTTAGGACTTAGACCGGCGGGCTGTACTCTTCGTTGAGCCTAGGTGGGGCGACGACGTGCTGATATCCCGAGGCAGGGCATGACCCAGGAAAGTGTGCCCGGCCGGAGGTGATTCAGGCGTGTTGGGGAATATGTGGTGCACCCCTGCAGGGAAGAAATTATCTATTCGAATAGCCGTGTCCACGGTAACAGGACAACTTGGAGTTGTACCTTGACCTTATACAACTATAATTGTGATTTAATTTGAAATGAATGTGGCTCCGAGATTGCTTCCTCGCAGGGAGTCGAGGGAGGATCTGTGGGTGTGGTTATTTAATAAAATTGCTACAATAATATGACTATATATGAGATACCAGTCTACTCTCTTCTAATGCTGCAAGATGTTGAAGATGCTAGTCTTCGATAGGACTAGGCCTTCTCCCTATTCTTGCTTTCTGCAGTCAGTCCAGATATAACCCCTCCCCTTGATGATGATGCATACTTAGCATAGTTCTGATGTCAGTCTTGCGAGTACTTTGGATGAGTATTCACCGCTGCTTTGCATTCTCTTTCCCCCTCGATATGATTCTGCGTTCAGACGATGGAGCCCAGGAGATGGAGTGCGCCGGAGATGACTACTACACCACCGCTGGAGCCTACTACTACGTGGAGAGTGCCGACGCTCAGGAGTAGTTAGGAGGTTCCCAGGCAGGAGGCCTCGCCTCTTTCGATCCGCTGCTTATGTTTGTGCTAGCCTTCTTAAGGCAAAACTTGTTTAACTTATGTCTGTACTCAGATATTATTTGCTTCCGCTGACTCGTGCTTTGTCGAGCTTTGTATTTGAGCCCTCGAGGCCCCTGGCTTGTAATATGAAGCTGTATGACTTTAATTTGTGTCTAGTGTTGTGTTGTGATATCGATAAGTGAGTCCCTAATCTTGGTCGTACGCATTGTGTGTATGATTAGCGTACGGTCGAAATTGGGGGCGTCACAAATACAATGAAAAAGTGTAGACACCGACAACTGGAATGAAAAGTGTAAACATGAATATACTGTCGGTGGATATACGTACTCCCCCAAGCTTAGGCTTTTGGTCTAGCTTGGTAATCACCATCTGTAATAACCATTCGGTCCTAAGTCGAAGTGAGGTGGAGATGGCACCTGAGCGTCCCACTCCTGGGGCTCCTCCTCAGCAGCTGCTAGGTTGTTCCGATAGGCTATAATGTCCTCTGGCATGATCCTGTATCCGTTCCTGGCAATGGAATCAAATAGAGCAGGTGCAGGCAACGGGATAACATCACGGGTTTCGACGCTGAATACTAAGTTGTAGAGAATGTTATGAAAAGAATCAGCTGCATCAATAAATTGGTGATCCTGCAATGCCTTGTGATCTAGATAAACTTGGGACAAGGGATAATCATGTGGGCGAATTTGAACATTAAAGTGTCTCACTAAGCGAGCGGCATAAATACCACCATGTATCTTTCCCTTAGTCCTGTTAAGGTGTAAGCGACGTGCAATAATAGCCCCCATGCTAAAGGTGTGATCATTGTGCAGTGCACGGCGTAAATGGCGAAGTCAGGGGCACTGAGTGCGCCAACCTTCTCCCTAGCGGTTAAACACTTTGCGAAGAATAAAGCAAAGTAGTGCACAGAAGGAAACTGCAAACTGGTAGCAGTGGCTTTTGACACGCCTCTATCTTCACCCACTGTTAAAGTGAGGAGAAAATCCTCAAACTCCGCTGGTCTAGGCTCTCTTAATTCCCCATGAGAAGGAATCAAGCATATGTCACAAAAGTCAGTGAGCGGTATCTTGTGAGTTTCAGCATATAACTTAAACTGCACCTCAGGAGGATTATTCCTACTCAGAAAATGAAAACTTTGCACAAAGGAATTTGTAAGGATGTGGTGTTGGTCACACTTAGCTGCGAGGAAATCGGTCAGCCCGGCATTTGCAACGAATTGGGCAAACTCTTGATGGAACCCGGCCTCCTCCATGAAGGCATCATGTGGCCATTTGCACGGCCGCTCCTCCGCCGTTCTCGGAGTGTGGAGGTCATTGTCCGATGATTCCCCAACGACTCCTTTAGCATTCTTCTTGGAGGAAAACTTCCTAAAGAAATCCATCTTATTCCTAAAATCAAATTTCTGAAAATTTTAGTCTACAAATTTTTTGTCAACAAAACTTCGTAAGATTGGTAGCAACTACTCCTAAGGAAGCATAGAGGCCATATTAAGCATTCAAACTACTTAGAACTCTAAGAATTCAACATGCAAGCTCATCTACAGCAGCACCAAGAGTAGCTAATTATTCTAAAAATAACCCACTAAATCAAAAACTAATTGGAGCAATGGAGGAGTCACATACCAAGTAGCAATCCCCCAAAACAGTTTCGGAAACGGGGCTTCGAGCAAAGAGATCGAAATCCGCGGGTTTGTGAGCAAGAACACGGGAGTGAGAGCTATGGTGATTTTTTTTCTGGAGGTAGGAGAGGACATGGGCTAAAGGGATAAGTGAGGGGGCCCACACCGGGGCCACAACCCACCAGGGCGCGCCTGGGGTTGCTGGCGCGCCGTGGTGTCTTGTGGGCACCAGGTGCACCCCCTCTGATGTTATTTGCACCAGAAATTGAGAAATATTCAGAAAAAAATCGTATCAAATTTTTAGGACATTCTGAGAACTTTTATTTTTGGGTCATTTTTTTATTGCACGGAGAAAACAGAAAATAGGATAACCATGGCATTTTATTTTATTTGACTAAGAAAAACAAAAACAAAAGGTGGGAGCAGAGAGTTGTGCCTACAAGATTCATCAACTTCATACCTCTAAAAAATGATCCATTAATAAGGTTGATCAAGTCTTATTAACAACCACTTCCGATTAGCATGAAACCGAAGAACTTTCGTAAAACACTAAGTTACCTCAATGGGGATATGCATATCCCCAACAATAAGTATGACATATTTCTTTTTGGCAGTAGGTAGAGGTAGTTGAAAACTTCCAATAGTGAGTGTCAGAGATTCTTCAATAACATTTATACCATTCACTTGGAATTGTTTCTTCGGAAAGTGCACCGTATGATCATTACCATTGATATGAAAAGTGACTTTGCTTTTATTGCAATCAATAACAGTCCCTGCAGTATTCAAAAAGGGTCTACCAAGGATAATCGACATGTTGTCGTCCTCGGGCATCTCAAGAATAACAAAATCCGTTAAGATAGTAACATTTGCAACAACAACGGGCACATCCTCACAAATACCAATAGGTATGGCAGTTGATTTGTCAGCCATTTGCAATGATATTTCAGTAGGTGTGAGTTTATTCAAATCAAGTCTTTTATATAAGGAGAAAGGCATAACACTAACACCAGCTCCCAAATCACACAAAGCAGTTTTGACATAATTTCTTTTAATGGAGCAAGGTATAGTTGGTATTCCCTGATCTCCAAGTTTTTTACGTACTCCATCCTTAAAATAATAATTAGCAAGCATGGTGGAGATTTCAGCTTCAGGTATCTTTCTTTTATTAGTGATGATGTCTTTCATGTATTTTGCATAAGGGGCCATCTTTAAGATATCAGTTAAGTGGGTATGCAAAAAGACTGACCTAATCATTTCAGCAAAGCATTCAAATTCTTCATCATCCTTTTTCTTAGATGGTTTAGGTGGAAAGGGCATGGGTTTCTGAACCCATGGCTCTCTTTCTTTACCATGTTTTCTAGTCACAAAGTCTCTTTTATCATATCATTTATTTTTAGGTTGTGGGTTATCAAGACCAACAACAGGCTCTATTTCAACATCATTATCTGGTTCTTTACCATTGTTTGGTTGAGTATCTTCATGAACATTATCATTATAATTTTCATGATCACTAGGAGAATGTTCATTACCAGATTGAGTTTCAGCATCAGAAATAGAGACATCATTATCATCAGGAGGTTTTTGTATCTCAGGTTCACTAGAGGTATGCAAAGTCCTAACATTTTTCTTTTTCTTTTTCTTCTTAGAAGGACTAGGTGCATCAACATTAATTCTTTGAGAGTCTTGTTCAATTCTTTTAGGATGAACTTCAGGATAAAGAGGTTCTTGGGTCATTCTACATCCTCTAGTTACTACTCTAGCAGCAAAATCATTCATATTATTATTCATTTCATCAAGTAATTCCTTTTGAGATTTAGCAACTTGTTCTAACTGGGTTTGAACCATAGAAGCATGTTTTCCTACACCTCTAACATCATTACTGATTCTAAATAACAAGTCACTCAAGCGAGCAATCATATCAGAATTATATTTCAATTGTTTCAGAACATTTGCATTGAAGTGATCTTGTTTCATAATGTAGTTGTCAAACTCATATAAGCATTGACTAGGATGTTTATTGTAAGGGATATCACTTTCATCAAACTTTAATAAAGAATTTACCTTTACCACGTGTGGAGGTGGTGGTGTGTCAAGGCCATGTATTTCTTCAATAGGTGGTAAATTCTTGACATCCTCAGCTTTAATGTCTTTTTATTTCATACATTTCTTTGCCTCTTGCATATCTTCGGGACTGAGAAATAAGATACCCCTCTTCTTCGGAGTGGGTTTAAGTGGTGGTTCAGGGAGAGTCCAATCATCATAATTCTTCAATATATTATTCAATAGTTCCTCAGCTATTCAACAGTTCGTTCCCTGAAAACACAACCAGCATAACTATCTAGGAAGTCCCTAGAAGCATCAGTTAGTCCATTATAGAAGATATCAAGTATTTCATTTTTCTTAAGAGGATGATCAGGCAAAGCATTAAGCAATTGGAGAAGCCTCCCCCAAGCTTGTGGGAGACTCTCTTCTTCAATTTGCGCAAAGTTAAATATTTCATGTAAGGCATCTTGTTTCTTATGAGCAGGAAAATATTTTTCAGAGAAGTAGTAAATCATATCCTGGGGACTACGCACACAACCAGGAGCAAGAGTATTGTACCATATCTTAGCATCGCCCTTTAATGAGAGCGGAAATAATTTGAGGATATAGTAATAGCGAATTTTCTCATCATGAGCAAAGAGGGTGGCTATATCATTCAGCTTAGTAAGATGTGCCACTACAGTTTCAGTTTCATAGCCATGGAAAGGATCAGATTCAACCAAAGTAATTAACTCTGGGTTGACAGAGAATTCATAATCCTTATCGGTAACAAAGATAGGTGAAGTAGCAAACTTAGGATCACATTTCATTCTACATTCAATGTCTTTTCCTTATACTTGCGTAGCAATTTCTTAAGATCATCTCTATCCTTACAAGAGAGGACTTCTCTACTTATCTCCTCATCCATAACATAACCCTCGGGTATCTTAGGCATTTCAAATCTAGGAGAGCTAGGTCTAATAGGTGTTTCATAGTTCTCAGTTTCAAAGGCTTCATCAGTTTCAGCAATCTCATCAGTTTCAGTAATTTCATTCTCTTTAGCTCTAGCAATTTGTTCATCAAGAAATTCACCTAGTGGCACATTATCATCAAGCATGGTACTAGCATCATCATCATAAGCATCATTCATAGCAGAAGTAGCATCATCAATAACTTGCGGCATATCAGGATTAATAGCATGTGGTGTTGTTGCAAACTTACTCATAACCGAAGGTGAATCAAGTGCAGAGCTAGATGGAAATTCCTTAGAGGGGAAAATCTTGGTTTTTGGATCCTTCAAATTCTTCATAGTGATCAATTGATATAAATCCCAAGTGACTAAACAAATATAGCTATGCTACCCGGCAACGGCACCAGAAAAAGGTCTTGATAACCCACACGTATAGGGGATCACAACAGTTTTCGAGGGTAGAGTATTCAACCCAAATTTATAGATTCGACACAAGGGGAGCCAAAGAATATTTGCGAGTATTAGCAGTTGAGTTGTCAATTCAACCACACCTGGAGATTAAATATCTGCAGCAGAGTGATCAGTAGCACAATAGTATGATAGTTTTGATAGCAGTAGCAACAGTAGCAGTAACGGTAGCAGCGATAGCAATAGTTTCGTAGCAAGTGTAACAGTAGCAACATCAATAGTAACTCAGAAAGAACAATATGTGGAAAACTCGTAGGCACTGGATCGGTGAACTCGTTGGATGATATTCATCATATAACAGTCATAACCTAGGGCGACACAGAACTAGCTCCAGTTCATTAATGTAATGTAGGCATGTATTCCGTAAATAGTCATACGTGCTTATGGAGAAGAACTTGCATGACATCTTTTGTCCTACCCTCCCGTGGCAGCGGGGTCCATAAGGAAACTAAGGGATATTAAGGCCTCCTTTTAATAGAGAACCGGAACAAAGCATTAACACATAGTGAATACATGAACTCCTCAAACTACGGTCATCACCGGAAAGTATCCCGACTATTGTCACTCCGGGGTTTACGGATCATAACACATAATAGGTGCATATGACTAGCAAGATCGGATCAAGAACATAGATATAATGGTGATAACATAAACGGTTCAGATCTGAAATCATGGCACTCGGGCCCTAGTGACAAGCATTAAGCATGGCAAAGTCATAGCAACATCAATCTCAGAACATAGTGGATACTAGGGATCAAGCCCTAACAAAACAAACTCGATTACATGATGAATGTCATCCAACTCCTCACCGACCAGCAAGCCTATGAAGGAATTACTCACTCCCCGTGGGGAGCATCATGGAATTGGCGATGGAGAAGGGTTGATGATGACGAAGATCGAAGATTCCCCTCTCCGGAGCCTCAAACGGGCTCCAGATCTGGCCTCCCGAGGAAAAACAGGAGGTGGCGGCGGCTCCGTATCATAAAACGCGATGAAACTTTCTCTCTGATTTTTTTCTCGGAAAATAGGATTTTATAGCGCTGGAATTAGGGTCAGTGGGGCCCCGAGGTGGGCACAACCCACCAGGGCGTGCCTAGAGGGGGTGGCGTGCCCTGGTGTATCGTGCCCAACCAGGGCACCCCCTCCGGTGGTTCTTGGCTCCAGTAATTTTTATTTATTGTAAAATAAATCTCCAAAAAGTTTCGTCCAGTTCCGAGAATTTTTATTTCTGCACAAAAAACAACACCATGGTAGTTCTGCTGAAAACAGCGTTAGTCCGGGTTAGTTTCATTCAAATCATGCAAATTAGAGTCCAAAACAAGAGCAAAAGTGTGAGGAAAAGTAGATACGACGGAGACATATCATATACCACTGCAGGGTTCAAACCTATTCTAATAGCCGTGTCCATGGCTAAGGGCTACTTGAAGATTTATACAGTTCATAGACAAGTTTAATTTCTTCACTGAAATTGTTCAGAAAAGTGTGACTGATATGGATTGTTTTCTTGTAGGGAGAGAGGAGGGATCCATGACAGTTTATTGATGTGGGTGATTAGCTAGATGGACTCGTGTGTCCTCTCTTACCTCATACTTCAGGTTTGCCAAGAGTCAAAGCTGGCATTTCTGCAATATAGTCCACCAACATCTTCATTGATACCTGATACATGAGTAGTTAGGTCTTATGTGAGTCTTACTGAGTACCTTTGTACTCACGTTTGCTTAATTAAACCGTATTAGAGGAGATCACTAAACCCAATGGTGGTTTCTATCTGGAGTTCGATATCAATATCGTCAAGTAGATTGGAGGTGCTAGATGGCAATCTGGTGCCTTGGGAGGGTCATTTGTTTTGTTTAAGGCTTCTTAAGCCATTTGTTAAAATTGTTTGTACCCACACATAATTTCCTTCCACGGATGCTTGTGTGTAGGATCATGTGACCCCTTCTTGTAATAACACTACTATGAATGGCTCGTTAGAGCCTTTGAATAAATACTTTGAGTCGTAGAGTTGTGTTGTGATACCTTGTTGTACCAACACATCGCGTGTTGTCGAGGTACGACAATCTATGGGACTGGCGAGGTCCCTTTGTGATTCGGTTGCGGGGGTCGACGTGCACAAAGAGCGGATCCAACGATGAGAGCAGACCGACACCAAGATTTACCCATGTTCGGGCCGCAAAGATGCGTAAAACCCTACTCCTGCTTTGGTGGATTATGTTGGGACCCTGAGATTACAGGAGCACGATCCTACCGGCGAGGAGCTCGGAGGTGCAACTTAACTACTATAAAAGCTATCCGGAATCCCCCTTGTGAAGGTTGCCATGGACCTCCTTTTATAGACAAAGGGGTTACCATAGTGGCAAAATGGTCATTCCAGAGGGTAAATGCTGACGACGACACGTACAAGAACGGGTGTCTATATAGTTGGTTTTGGAGCGGTGGTCCGCCACGTAGCCGACAGGCTCTACCTAACCGCCCGCGCGCCCGCCACTTGTCGGCAGAGTTCTGCGTGTGTGCCACCCGTCAGGGACAGGTGGGAGAGCGGGTGTAGCAGGGAGCTTGCCGGCCATGAGCTTGTCGGTGCTGAGCTTGCCGTCCTTGAGCTTGCCGGCCTTGAGCTTGCTGGGAGGTATTGGTTTGCCGGCTCCGCCTCGCCGGGTCTTGTCTTGCCGGCTCTGCCTTGCCAGAAATTTGTGCCGCCGGGAGAAAGTTCCTTCCCAGCGAGTCCTTGGTCTTGCTTGCTGATGTAGTGTTTGTCGGGTGTGTTGCTTGCCGACAGGATCAGTTCTTTGCGAGAACTTCTCTACAACAGCCCTAGACTGGCAAGACTCCATGTCTAGAAGGTTCATGGGGCCCTTATTCTCACTACACCATCAGGAGACACCAGGACCGCCTTCAGCAGAGAACTCAAAAGGTCTTGATGTCGGAGGTGGGACCATACTTGACATGGGTCTTGACAGTTACATCCTTCTTTTTGGAACTTTATTAGCAGAGAACTTTAAATATCTCGATGCTAAAGGTAGTTCACCATCGGCAGAGAACTCTGGTTCTCGATGCCGGTCTTCGGGAAGACCATTCCGCCAAGCTTGTCAACGTCTTCATCTACCTTACTTGTCGATACGCCGGAGAGGATCTGAGCGGCCTCCACTCCCAATCACCGACAAGGCCATCATAGGGCACCACTGGGAAGGAAGGGTAGTTGCCGTGACTGCTGTAAAGACACACATAAAGAAAATAGTTTTTCGTTAATCAATCCGGCCTTATTATGCGAATAACATGTATTCATATATCGTATGCTTCTCCCTTGAGTAATACTGCCCTTGTATATTTTATATCCCGCGCTTGCCGGAAAGCTTCCCGGTGCGCTTGTATTGAACCAGTAGGAGGATCACCAACACTACGTAAACAACACCTGCACACAAAGAACAAATACTTGCAACCCGACGCGAAAGAGAGGTTGTCAATCTCTCTACGGTAAAAAGATAGATTAGGATATGATAGATTGGATAGATAGATCTCTCAAGAACACAAAATAAAAATGGCAAATAAAAAGTGCAGCAAGGTATTTTTGGGTTTTTAGAATGATAGATCTGAAAGCAAAAGTGAAAAAAAGATAGATCGGAAAGCAATATCTTGGAAAAGTAGACCCGGTGGCCGTAGGTTTCACTAGTGGCTTCTCTCATGAGTATAACACACAGTGGGTGAACAAATTACTGTTGGGCAATTGATAGAAGATCAAATAATCATGACGATATCCAAGGTGATGATCATTATATAGGCATCACATCCAAGATTAGTAGACCGAAATGATTTTGCATCTACTACTATTACTCCACACATCGACCGCTATCCAGCATGCATCTAGTGTATTAAGTTCATGGAAAAACGGAGTAATGCAATAAGAACGGTGACATAATGTAGACAAGATCTATTCATGTAGGAATAGACGCCATCTTGTTATCCTTAATAGCAACGATACATGTGTGCCTCGCTGCCCCTTCTGTCACTGGGAGAGGACACCACAAGATCGAACCCATCACAAAGCACCTCTTCCGATGGCAAGAAAAATCGATCTAGTTGGCCTAACTAAACCAAAGATTCGAAGAAGAAATACAAGGCTATAAGTAATCATGCATATAAGAGATCAAAGAAGACTCAAATAATATTCATGGATAGAAACTGATCATGAACTCAAAATTCATCGGATCCCAACAAACATACCGCAAAAGTTTACATCAAATAGATCTCCAAGAGACCATTGTATTGAGAATCAAAAGAGAGAGAGAGAGAGGAAGCCATCTAGCTACTGCCTATGGACCCGTAGGTCTATGGTGGACTACTCACGCATCATCGGAGAGGCACCAATGAGGATGATGAACCCCTCCGTGATGGTGTTAGATTGGATCTTGTGGTTCTAGAACTTGCGGCGGCTGGATGTGTTTTTCGTTAACTCCCTTAGGGTTTCTGGAATATTTGGGAATTCATAGGCATCAGAGGCGGTGGAGAGGCATCCCAAGGAGGGCACAACCCATCAGGGCGCGTACGAGGCCTCTGGCGCCCCCTGGTGGGTTGTGGTCTCCTCGACCCTCCCCTCTGGCACTTCTTTGGCCCACTGGATGTCTTCTGGCCCAAAAAAAAATCTCCAAAAAGTTTCGCGGTGTTTGGGTTTCGTTTGGTACTGATATTCTGCGAAGTAAAAAACAAGCAAAAATAGCAACTGGCACTTTGCCACTATGTCAATAGGTTAGTCCCAAAAAATGATAGAAAGTTGCTATAAAATGATTGTAAAACATCCAAGAATGATAATATAACAACATGGAACAAGCAAAAATTATAGATACGTTGGAGACGTATCAGCATCCCCAAGCTTAATTCCTACTCGTCCTCGAGTAGGTAAATGATAAAAACATAATTTGTGATGTGGAATGCTGCCTAACATGTTCATCACATATTCTTTTCTTTTGTAGCATGGACATTTGGACTTTTAGATGGTTCAAAGCAATAGTCTAGTTTTGACATAAAGACTTTAATACTAAAGCATGCCAACAAGCAACCATGTCTTTCAAAATATCAACACTAAAGAAAGTTATCCCTAGCCCATCATGCTCAATCATTGATCCATTCATGAAGCACACTCAAATATTAACTACACCCAATGCTGAAGTATGATCATAGTCCCCCCTAGTTGGTGCTTTATAAGAGAAGATGGAGACTCAAATAAAAATAAAAATTGCATAAAGTAAATAGATAGGCCCTTCGCAGAGGGAAGTAGGGATTTGTAGAGGTGTCAGAGCTCAAAGTTTAAATTGAGAGAGAAAAATATTTTGGGTGGCATGCCTTTCCTGTCAACGAAAACGACAAAGTAGTTCACAATACTTTCCATGCTAGATATATCATAGGCGGTTCCCAAACGTAAAGTAAAGTTTCTTCCTTTTTCCACCATTCTTTCACAATCCATGGCTGGCCGTATCCACGGTTGCCTTCCATTCCAACACTTTCCAAGGAATTTATTATTTGACAACATAAAGTAAAAAAAAAATCATTTCGGGACTGGGCATCCCTATTACCGCCGTACTCTCGTGCAATGACAAGTGAATAAACACTCATCTTGAGAATAACACATCTAGCATGGAAAAATATTAGACACCCCGTACCGTTTCATGAGCGGTACGAGCACACAAAAAATAAAAAATATTTTGAAAAGTAGAGATGGCACATACAAATTTGCTTAGAACGGCATGGAAATACCGCATATAGGTAGATATGGTGGACTCATAAGGCAAAACTAGGTTTAAGGATTTTGGATGCACAAGTAGTATTTCTACTTAGTACAAGTGGATGCTAGCAAATAGATTGAGAAGCAACCAACCAAGAAACGAAAATTCACATAAGAGAGCATTGAGCATAACTAACACCGAATAATGCACCATAAGTAGGATGTAATTTCATTGCATAACTATTGACTTTCGTGCATGCATAGGGAATCACAAACCTTAATACCAATATTCTTACTAAAGCATAATTACTCACTAACATGACTCACATATTACTATCATCATGTCTCAAAACTATTACAAGGAATCAAGTTTAATTTGTCCAATGATCTTCATGAAAGTTTTTATTATATCCTCCTTGGATATCTCTCACTTTGGGACTAGTTTCATATATTGCCATTGCTTTTGACAAGCTCAAACAAATTTAAGTGAAGAACATGAGCATAGAGATTTCATCTCTCAAAATAGTATAAGTGAAGCATGTGAGGATTTATTCAAAATTTACTAACTCTCAAATTAATCTAAGTGAAGCACGAGAGTGTTTCTTCAAAAGTTTCCAAACACACCGTGCTCAAAAAGATATAAGTGAAGCACTAGAGCAATTCTAACAAATCTTAGCATAATTTTGGCTCTCTCAAATAGGTGTGTCCAGCAAGGATACTAGTGACAAACTAAAAAGAAAAGCAAGAAAAGACTCAAATGATACAAGACGCTCCAAGCAAAACTCATGATATGTGACGAATAAAAATATAGCTCCAACTAAAATACCGATGGTTGTTAGAAGAAAGAGGGGATGCCACTCGGGGCATCCCCAATCTTAGTTGCTTGTTTCTCTTTGGATATATCTTGGGGGTGCTGTAGAATCCCCAAGCTTAGGCTCTTTTCACTCCTTATTCCTTCATCCATCGTGATCTCACCCAAAACTTGAAAACTTCAATCACACAAAACTCAACAAAATCTTCGTGAGATCCGTTAGTATAATAAAGCAAATCACTACTTTAAGTACTGTTGAAAACCTATTCAAATTTTATTATTGCATTATACCTACTGTATTTTAACTTTACCATGGCTCATACCCTTCAATACAACCCATAGATTCATCAAAACAAGCACACAATGCAACGAAAACAGAATCTGTCTTAAACAGAATAGTCTGTAGTAATCTGTACTCTAACCATACTTATGTAACTCTAAAAATTCTGAAAAATTAGGACAACTTAAATAATTTTAATATAAATAGTGTTTTAAAATTTCAGCTCAATACCATGTTCCAGTAAAAAATGAAAATTCACAAACTGGAGGCAAAGTTTCTGTTTCAGATTCAGCATTGTTTCTACTCATCTTATGAATCATCCTAAAGGCTTTACTTGGCACAAACACTAAATAAAGCATAAAAACACAATCATAACATAGGAATACTTGTGTCAACACTCAAAAACAGAAAGGAAAATACGGAAATAAATTTATTCATTGGGTTGCCTCCCAACAAGCGCTATCGTTTTACGCCCCTAGCTAGGTCTAACACATAGATTCAAGTATTGTCATCTTTGGTTTTTGCTCCATAGGATGCTCTCATGATTGATTCATATGGTGGCTTAATTCTTGTTCTAGGGAATTGTTCCAAACCCTTTCTTAGTGGAAACTGAAATCTAATATTGCCTTCTTTCATATCAATCACGGCACCTATAGTGCGTAAGAACGGTCTACCAAGTATAATGGGACAAGACGGATTGCAATCAATATCAAGAACAATAAAATCTATGGGCACATAGTTACTATTTGCAAGAATAAGAACATCATTAATTCTTCCCAAAGGATTTTTAATAGTAGAATCCACCAAGTGCAAATTAAGAGAACATTCTTCAATATTGGTGAGACCAAGCACATCACATAAAGATTTCGGAATCGTGGAAACACTAGCACCCAAATTGTGGCGCCCCCGCCTGATTACCACTGTAGCCAGACGGTCGCCACGCATACCAGCCCAGGAAATCACTCTGGCATGCGCGTTACAACAGGTATCATGAACACAGGCATTTCTATTAATGGATATATAAGTCTTACATGGTCTATTACAGAGGTGATGGCAGCGGAAAAGCTCTATCTAAGGCAGCATGGTCTTGGTGCAGCTCCAATCCACAGGGATCTGACTAGGTTACTCTTCTAGCCCGCGAACGCTCCGGCTCCTTGTCGACGGACGACGGATCCTTATGTGAACCTGGCCACGTTAAAGGCCGCTGAGTACTTTTGAATGTACTCGCAAGCAAACCAAACTAACATATACACCAAGCAAAGCAATCCATGGCATTCAAGCATGCATTTGTTATTAGAGCAATATTAATTATCATGGCATAACAGGATTATCTAGCAAGATAACTACTGAAGTAAATACAGTAAAGTAAAGCATAAAGTCCATCTGTCTCTCGTGGAAGCGCTTTAGAGTGCCTAGAAGATCCAGTTTTGTCCCGGTTCGAGAGGTTGAGCGAGCCAACCAATTCGATGTTTTGAATGGCCAAAGAAGAGGTGTTTACTCCTCTTACCAATTGAGGTTTCGCAAAAGCAAATATTCCATACTCCGAACATTCTCACGATCCAATTTGAATCTGATCCAAATCCAATCCAAATCATATGGTCATCCGACCACTCATCTCATAGCCATCCCATGGCTAACATAATCATGTTCCTGACATTATCTGATGTCTGCACCAGACGAGTTCTTCCATCATTATTATCACTGTTACGGTTGACCATCTACTGAGGTCTGGACGGGCTGTCCAATACCGTGGACTCGGCTATTCGAATAGATTTTTCACTCTACAGAGGTTGCACACTTTATCCACACCATGAAGCACCTGGCCTCGTGATCCCACTCGGGTGGACCAGCGTTGCTTCAACAAAACCTGCCTGACCCGTGACTCTTTCATCGTACCACCGGCACTCATCCTCCCCCGGAGGCATGCCCTGGGTGGCCCCTGTGTCCTCATGACACCTGCCACCGTCGTGGCCAAACTATGTAGACCCAAACGGGGGCTACTATCCCAAACGGGGACGCCGGCACAAACAAACAATCAACTGGGCTCACAAGGTTATCGCCGCCTACCGGGCCAGGGTAGCGCATGCGCATAACCTTCCCTCTTTGGTGGTACCGATAAAAGAACACGCGATCAGACCAAGTCAAGGCCGTCCCATACCGGCAAATGTGGTTGCACGGATAAGCCTGGACAGGTGACTCTAGATCAACCACTAAGTTTGGTTTTTAGCAAGTACTTAGCAAGTATGGTTGTTTACCACCATAACTTGAGATGGCGGTAGCTATGTATAATAACAACATAGCAACCTATCTCCATATTAACACCTACGGTTCACTAGTGCAATAACATGATGAGTATTAACGAGTAATATAAACAGTAATGCAACCTATCAGGAGTTTAATTATTGCAAACATAATCATTAAACATGCCGGAATAACACAGAGCAATGCTTAGGGCATATATCAGATGGTCGGCTTGCCTGGGGGTGAATAAATACTCCGGGAAGAAGTGCGGAGAGTCCGCGGAAGAGATCGCCGGGGAGGATTCTCTCTCGGAGGACTGATAGAAGGGCAAGGGCAACATGGTCATTTCCACTGTGAGACCACCTTGTGAAAATGATGCCAAAATAATGGGCTCGACGAGACTAAGATGAGGGCGTTGGAATCACCGGAATCGGAGCCTCGGTTAAAAAGTTATAGCCGTTTAAAGTCCAGGGACCAATCTGCAAAAAGTTTATTCACAGACAAGCCCCTGGCACCTAAAACCGAAGGCGCACTAGGCAGATTACGCTTTCTCTAAACTGAAAGCGCATTTCCTGTAGTGCGCTTCCACTTAACTGGCCGGGCCCGGGGGTTGACCTCATTATTCCGCTAACAGGTGGGGCCGAGAGGAGGAGGGGCCCACATGGCCAGCTCGTCGCCTTCAACCTCCTGCTCGCCCGCGCTACAGAGAAGAGGCGCGGCTGCGGGCGGCCGTCCCGACGACTCCGGCCACCGTTGCCGGCGTTCCGGGCACCGGCGGGCTCAGGGGAGAGCACCGCACCCATCCCCGCACCATACGGACACAGAGGAGTACCGGAACGGCGACGACACCGGCGTCCACGGTGGAGCAGAGACGCATGCGGCCGGCGATGGCTTCTGGTGTTCCCGGCCTTCTCCGGCCAGGGCGAGGGCACCGGATACCGTGGGGCGAAGCGCCGCACCAATCCATGGCAGCACGAGCGCCGGGGACGGCCATGGTGGCGGTGGCTCAGATGCCCGCGGCGGAGGCCGTCGGCCGTGCTTGGGCGCGCAGCCACAGGCATCCCGGCGACATAGCAGGGAGGCAGGGAGGCTCTCAGGGGTCGAGGGGATGCTCTATTGGAGGAGGGAAGGAGGGATAGGGCGCGGCTCGCCAGAATTTGAGCGGGGATCGCCGTCGGCCATGGCAGCAATGGGCGGCGAGGAGAGCTCCTCCGGCTCGGCTGAGAGGTCGGGGAGAGCTCTGGGAGAGATAGAAGGAGGTTGAGGGGCTCGGGTATGCCTGGGGAAGGCTCGGGCTACGGCTTTTATAGCCGGCCGACGGCGTGCGGATCAGCACGGCCGCCGTGGCATCCTCATCACCGCACAGGAGCTCGCGGTGAGCTGGCTTGGACGCGCGCGGTGCCGACCTGACGAGCATTCAATGCAACGCGACGGCTCGGGGAGGAAGGAGCCAACGGAGAGGAAGACGACGGGGGGTTCACGGGTGGACAGTACCGCGGCGACGACCGCCGTGGCGTGGAGATGAAGAAAGAGGAGGGGAGAATGGTCTAGAGAGGGGAAGCTAGATGCCGCGGAGACGATGGACACGACCACACGGCCGGGGACTAACCAGAGGTGGCCGGCCATGGGGGGACAGTGCGCAGAGCGCCGTTTTGGCCTGCTCTACTCGTGGTCACCACGGCCAAAGCGTGTCCTGGCCTTTTCCTGGCTGTGAGATCATGTCAAAAAGACGTCTCACTCCTCAAAAAGATAAGATATAAGACTAGAGTTAACTGGAAGACTCTGGAAGGAAGAAACTTGCAGAAAAAAAATTCTGGCACTAGACTGTTTGATCTGAGGTGTACCTAGATCACTACTCCATTTGATCTGATCTTTGGCTGAGCATGATCACTCACTAGGGTGACCATCATAGCAAACTTTCAGCACAAATGGGCAGGGATAGCTAGCACTTCCTTTGTAACCTTGCAGTCTGGCCAGAAATAGAGATGGAATTGCTGGGACAAATTGGCTACATAGATTTGGATAAAACTTGGATGAGGATAATGATTTGATCATAGGAAGCTACTGTAAAAGTTTCATACCATTTGGGGACACCAAAATGGTACTTCCTTCACAGAGCTTTCAAATGGACAAAAACTTGGGAAAATTACTGAGGGAAAATGGATAAATGGATTGATCTGATTTTTTCTTTCCATGGGATATTTATCAATATTAACCTCCATGAAAAGTTTCAGCTCAATTAGATCAAGGATTCAAGCACTTCTATTGCAATTTGCCCAACTGGACAGAATTTTGCAAACGGATGTGGTGCTCAAAATTTTAACTATGGAACTTGGGATCTTGATGGAAATGGGGAATATATGGACATGAGAAGCTCCACAAATTATTTGGGATTTTTCCTGGCTACCAAAATGGTAGTTCCTTTAGAAAGTGCCCAAAATGCAATATTGGCATTAAATAGGAAAAGGAAATTTCTCCTATTTAATTATGGCCAATATTTTTTTGGGAGCTCAATATGATCACAAAGAATATCTCCACAAGTTTTTATGAGCTTTGGATATGGATAGATATTTTCCTGGATTTAATTCCCTTAACTGGCAGAGAAAGGAATTAATTATAAATGAAAAATATTGCAAAGGACTTGGAAATATTTTTACATATCCAGGGTTTATAGATAAAGGATGATCACTGGGAAAAGTTTGGGAGGCAGCAGATCAAAAGAAGTTGGGGTTCCTTTGTAACTAGAAGGATTAGGGTTTCCCTTCCGGCAACTCGGAAGGTAGGGTTCTGATAACAAAGTCCGGAGATAGATCTTGGATGGCAAGGTTGGACTGGGGAGAATCTCTGGTTGGATAGGGAAGGCAAGGCTAGATGACCATCTTCACATACCCAAGAAATCCGATAACACCGAGAAAAAAGACGGGAGTCAAATCCCGCAAAGGAAAAAAACAGGGAGCGAAAACCAGGGTGTTACAAACCTACCCCCCTTAAGAAAATCTCGTCCTCGAGATTTCCGGGCTTACCTCCCGGGGAAGGGGGACTTACCTGTGTGCGACTTGGATCCATCAGCGGTCCTGTCTTCGTTGGTTCTCTGCCCTTTTAACTGCCTCTTTTGATGGACCATGTGTTGTCTCTGCACACAACTTTCTTGAATCCTTCTCTTTCCTGTCAGGTGTACCTCTTGTCCTGGTAGTGGTGTTGCTGGGTGGGGTAGCGGGTAATACCAACAGACAGCTCGATTTCCATGGCCTGGAAGTATCTGCTTCGGGTTTCATTGTAATGCTTCGTACCCTGACGGTTATGGGCAAGACATCCTTTCCTGGTGCAAGGCTTACATGCTCGTATGGCCTCGAGTGAGTGGGAGGTGACTTTCTTTTTGGCCGTGTCAGAATGCTCAGTCTGGCTGTGGGTTCCATACTGATGTTTCTTTCTGCCTTAGGCATTCTGACTTTGTCCTTAGGTGATCCACAGTTCAAGGAACAACCTGACCAAGCTGTTGCTGCTATATCCCCAACTGAAGTGTCCGGCATGATCACAAAATAATCATAGACAGTAATCTCTTATTCTCATGATGTCATGATGTCTATGAGCTGTTGATGCTGATGTGCTTTGCGCCATTCTATCTGAATGTCCTGTTTCAACTCTGCCGCTTGTGGAGAGGGCTCTTCCATATCTAGCCTCGGTAGTCCTTGTTATGACCACGGAGCTGAACATAGTATGGCCCTCATGCGGTGTATCTTTCGGAGCATATCTTCCTATCTTGGTTGATGGCCCATATTCATGATGAGTGCGGTAATCTCACTTGTAACTGCAGGTAGTGCATTGTTTTGGCCGCATATGCAAGAGTCTGACAATAGTCATCAATGTCACTCCGTCCGTGAAGCTGTATCTGGTTGTCCGTCACGGAGGTTGCTTGTCCACCACGTCCTTGTTCTTGAGGGTTCCTTTGATGAATCTGTAATGACCTGCCAACACGGCTACTTGATTGTTTTCCCTGTTTGTCGGGCTTGTTCTCACAACTTACTCTTGCATACCTCGTAGGGGTTGCTGTGCTCATATTCTTCTTTGAAGTATGGGACCAATGTTTCTCTGAACACCGTCCTTCCCGACGAGTGGCTCGCATGAACTGATCCATTGGACTGCATGCTCACAACATATGCAGGTGTATGATAAATCCTTTCACTGAGTTCTGAGGTGGATGTGTGTCCAGACTAGTTCTTGCTTCTGACACACTTGTTGTAGGCACGATGGCGTGTTGAAGAAGGCTGAATTCCTTATGCTCAAAGCTTCAAACAGGTTAGCGTGCTGAAGAAGGCTGGGTATCATACCTCAAAAGCTTTCCTTCATCTGTGACTTGCCGCGGAAGGTCAGGTGCCTTATGCCGGAAGTTTTCCGCGGTAGCACGCTGTGGAAGATGGGAGTGCTGTATCCCAGAAGCTTTTCTCACCAAGTGACGTACCGAGGAAGATTGGCAGTCTGGTATCGTAAGCTCTTCTCGGTAGCTTGCCGAGGAAGGCTGGGTTCCTTATACCAGAAGCCTTGTGTATACAGTCGGACCTATGGCCGATTCTGGCTTCCTTCCGGAGTATCCGGAATTTTACCCATAGCAGAGCCAAAACTTGATATAGGCCGTACCTTGACTGAAGATATTCCATTGGTCATGCATATCGCTTGTCCTTCTGCTGGTCTGATTATTGTTGTTATAAAGGTTTCATGACTGATGCAGACCTCATGTTCACAATTAATCCTGAATACCATATGTTGCCGGTAGTACATAGTCGGCGGATAATTCCATTTGGTTCAGCTGAGCTTCCAAGCATGTTAAGTTCTCATTGATTCTGGCAACCGCAAAATTATCCATATCCCTTGCAGACCTTGTTCACAGTGCCCAGAAAATGTTGTATTTGCATCGGTGAACTCCAAAATTTGCTTTGAAATTTATATCATCATACCAGAGTTTAGTTGTTGCTCTCAGCACTTTCGCATTTTTGAAATATGTCTTCTGTGGGTAATAAATGATTCTTGGGTCCATTGAGAGAAGACTCAGGGTTCACTTCACTGACCGAAGTAATCCCTGTATCGCGGACGGAATAGCTTGTCCTTACTGATGTTCATTCTTTGTAGCTCAGCTGACTGTTCCTTAGGCGTGATCTGTTCTGAGGCAACTCTCGCAGGTATATTCTGGCCTTGTCTATTGCGCACGGATTCTGCTTCTGTCCCATTCTTCATTCTTGGCAGATCCGGTGATAATGTTCTGAATATCAGGTAATTGGCTGGACATGACTCTTGCTGAGTTGGGATTATTGGGTATTATCCCAGTTGCATGCTGATCTTCTTAGGCAACTCTTGCGGATGGATCCAGTCGGAGCGGAAAGATGAAATCGACAAAAGAAACAAGAACCACGAAAAACCAAAAACCAAATAAAGCTCAAATTTTGCGGACCTTACACACATGGCCGAAGATTCACTTGTATAACTATTATAGCGCACTCGATGCACCTCTAAGGATTTAGAAGCGAAACGACACAATGCTCCTGGTAGCACTGGTGTCAAGCTCCTACTACTTCCTTAGGGAGCATCGCACTCGATGCACGACCATAGCCAAAGTGGCTTAGTCAACGATCCTAAGGTTGTCGGGGAGAGATGGAATTTATAGTCGTTTCCCAAAGGAAACTAGAGTAAGAAGAGAAATGCCATGGCTAGCAAGCAGGGTAAGGGTATCTGGTTTACCTAGGGGTTTCAGGGCTCACGGGTCGTTGCCGGGTGCGAGCGTTTCACACCGGAGGCAAGGGCCACGAGAGTTGGGGTCTGATGGAGCCAAAAACCTATGGGGTAGCCTTATGATCAATAGTAGCCGTGCCAGGTTGGCAAAGATGGCTGAAATCCATCTGGGCTTTCCACTGAGCACAAGACAATGAAGCCTGGCTAGGGTAACCTATAGTCAGCCTGGCTGCTCTGATACCATTGCCTGTGGCGCCCCTGCCTGATTACCACTGTAGCCAGATGGTCGCCACGCATACCAGCCCAGGAAATCACTCTGGCATGCGCGTTACAACAGGTATCATGAACACAGGCATTTCTATTAATGGATATATAAGTCTTACATGGTCTATTACAGAGGTGATGGCAGCGGAAAAGCTCTATCTAAGGCAGCATGGTCTTGGTGCGGCTCCAATCCACAGGGATCTGACTAGGTTACTCTTCTAGCCCGCGAACGCTCTGGCTCCTCGTCGACGGACGACGGATCCTTATGTGAACCTGGCCACGTTAAAGGCCGCTGAGTACTTTTGAATGTACTCGCAAGCAAACCAAACTAACATATACACCAAGCAAAGCAATCCATGGCATTCAAGCATGCATTTGTTATTAGAGCAATATTAATTATCATGGCATAACAGGATTATCTAGCAAGATAACTACTGAAGTAAATATAGTAAAGTAAAGCATACTAAGCAAATATTCCATACTCCGAACATTCTCACGATCCAATCTGAATCTGATCCAAATCCAATCCAAATCATATGGTCATCCGACCACTCATCTCATAGCCATCCCATGGCTAACATAATCATGTTCCTGGCATTATCTGATGTCTGCACCAGACGAGTTCTTCCATCATTATTATCACTGTTACGGTTGACCATCTACTGAGGTCTGGACGGGCTGTCCAATACCGTGGACTCGGCTATTCGAATAGATTTTTCACTCTGCAGAGGTTGTGCACTTTACCCACACCATGAAGCACCTGGCCTCGTGATCCCACTCGGGTGGATCAGCGTTGCTTCAACAAAACCTGCCTGACCCGTGACTCTTTCATCGTACCACCGGCACTCATCCTCCCCCGGAGGCATGCCCTGGGTGGCCCTTGTGTCCTCATGACACCTGCCACCGTCGTGGCCAAACTATGTAGACCCAAACGGGGGCTACTGTCCCAAACGGGGACGCCGGCACAAACAAACAATCAACTGGGCTCTCAAGGTTATCGCCGCCTACCAGGCCAGGGTAGCGCGCGCGCATAACCTTCCCTCTTTGGTGGTACCGATAAAAGAACACGCGATCAGACCAAGTCAAGGCCATCCCATACCGGCAAATGTGGTTGCACGGATAAGCCCGGACAGGTGACTCTAGATCAACCACTAAGTTTGGTTTTTAGCAAGTACTTAGCAAGTATGGTTGTTTACCACCATAACTTGAGATGGCGGTAGCTATGTATAATAACAACATAGCAACCTATCTCCATATTAACACCTATGGTTCACTAGTGCAATAACATGATGAGTATTAACGAGTAATATAAACAGTTATGCAACCTATCAGGAGTTTAATTATTGCAAACATAATCATTAAACATGCCGGAATAACACAGAGCAATGCTTAGGGCATATATCAGATGGTCGGCTTGCCTGGGGGTGAAGAAATACTCTGGGAAGAAGTGCGGAGAGTCCGCGGAAGAGATCGCCGGGGAGGATTCTCTCTCGGAGGACTGATAGAAGGGCAAGGGCAACATGGTCAATTCCACTGTGAGACCACCTTGTGAAAATGATGCCAAAAGAACGGGCTCAACGAGACGAAGATGAGGGCATTGGAATCACCGGAATCGGAGCCTCGGTTAAAAAGTTATAGCCGTTTAAAGTCCAGGGACCAATCTGCAAAAAGTTTATTCACAGACAAGCCCCTGGCGGCTAAAACCGAAGGCGCACTGGGCAGATTACGCTTTCTCTAAACTGAAAGCGCATTTACTGCAGTGCGCTTCCACTTAACTGGCCGGGCCCGGGGGTTGACTTCATTGTTCCGCTGATAGGTGGGGCAGAGAGGAGGAGGGGCCCGCCTGGCCAGCTCGTCGCCTTCAACCTCCTGCTCGCCCGCGCTACAGAGAAGAGGCGCGGCTGCGGGCGGCCGTCCCGACGACTCCGGCCACCGTTGCCGGCGTTCCGGGCACCGGCGGGCTCAGGGGAGAGCACCGCACCCATCCCCGCACCATACAGACACAGAGGAGGACCGGAACGGCGACGACACCGGCGTCCACGGCGGAGCAGAGACGCATGCGGCCGGCGATGGCTTCCGGTGTTCCTGGCCTTCTTCGGCCAGGGCGAGGGCACCGGAGACCGTGGGGCGAAGCGCCGCACCAATCCATGGCAGCACGAGCGCCGGGGACGGCCATGGTGGCGGTGGCTCAGATGCCCGCGGCGAAGGCCGTCGGCTGTGCATGGGCACGCATCCACAGGCATCCCGGCGACATAGCAGGGAGGCAGGGAGGCTCTCAGGGGTCGAGGGGATGCTCTATTGGAGGAGGGAAGGAGGGATAGGGCGCGGCTCGCCAGAATTTGAGCGGGGATCGCCGTCGGCCATGGCAGCAATGGGCGGCGAGGAGAGCTCCTCCGGCTCGGCTGAAAGGTCGGGGAGAGCTCTGGGAGAGAGAGAAGGAGGTTGAGGGGCTCGGGGATGCCTGGGGAAGGCTCGGGCTGCGGCTTTTATAGCCGACCGACGTCGTGCGGATTAGCACGGCCGCCGTGGCATCCTCATCACCGCACTGGAGCTCGCGGTGAGCTGGCTTGGACGCGCGCGGTGCCGACCTGACGAGCATTCAATGCAACGCGACGGCTCGGGGAGGACGGAGCCAACGGAGAGGAAGACGATGGGGGGTTCACGAGTGGACAGTACCGCGACGACGACCGCCGTGGCATGGAGATGAAGAAAGAGGAGGGGAGAATGGTCTAGAGAGGGGCAGCTAGATGCCGCGGAGACGATGGACACGACCACACGGCCGGGGACTAACCAGAGGTGGCCGGCCATGGGAGGACAGTGCGCAGAGCGCCGTTTTGGCCTGCTCTACTCGTGGTCACCACGACGAAAGCGTGTCCTGGCCTTTTCCTTGCTGTGAGATCATGTCAACAAGACGTATCACTCCTCAAAAAGATAAGATATAAGACTAGAGTTAACTGGAAGACTCTGGGGTGGAAGAAACTTGCAGAAAAGGATTCTGGCAGTAGACTGTTTGATCTGAGGTGTACCTAGATCACTACTCCATTTTATCTGATTTTTTGCTGAGCATGATCACTCACTAGGGTGACCATCATAGCAAACTTTCAGCACAAATGGGCAGGGCTAGCTAGCACTTCCTTTGTAACCTTGCAGTCTGGCCAGAAATAGAGATGGAATTGCTGGGACAAATTGGCTACATAGATTTAGCTCAAACTTGGATGAGGATAATGATTTGATCATAGGAAGCTACTGTAAAAGTTTCATACCATTTGGGGACACCAAAATGGTACTTCCTTCACAGAGCTTTCAAATGGACAGAAACTTGGGAAAATTACTGAGGGAAAATGGATAAATGGATTGAGCTGATTTTTTATTTCCATGGGTGATTTATTAGTATTAACCACCATGAAAAGTTTCAGCTCAATTAGATCAAGGATTCAAGCACTTCCTTTGCAATTTGCCCAACTGGACAGAATTTTGCAAATGGATGTGGTGCTCAAAAATTGAACTATGGAACTTGGGATCTTGATGGAAATGGGGAATATATGGACATGAGAAGCTCCACAAATTATTTGGGATTTTTCCTGGCTACCAAAATGGTAGTTCCTTTAGAAAGTGCCCAAAATGCAATATTGGCATTAAATAGGAAAAGGCAATTTCTCCTATTTAATTATGGCCAATATTTTTGTGGGAGCTCAATATGATCACAAAGAGTATCTCCACAAGTTTTTATGAGCTTTGGAGATGGATAGATATTTTCCTGGATTTAATTCCCTTAACTGGCAGAAAAAGGAATTAATTATAAATGAAAAATATTGCAAAGGACTTGGCAATATTTTTACATATCCAGGGTTTGTAGATAAAGGATGATCACTGGGAAAAGTTTGGGAGGCAGAAGATCAAAAGAAGTTGGGGTTCCTTTGTAACTAGAAGGATTAGGGTTTCCCTTCCGGCAACTCGGAAGGTAGGGTTCTGATGACAAAGTCCGGAGATAGATCTTGGATGGCAAGGTTGGACTGGGGAGAATCTCTGGTTGGATAGGGAAGGCAAGGCTAGATGACCATCTTCACATACCCAAGAAATCCGATAACATCGAGAAAAAAGACGGGAGTCAAATCCCGCAAAGGAAAAAAACAGGGAGCGAAAACCAGGGTGTTACACAAATCACATAAAGCAAAGCAGTCATAATTTTTAATCTTGACCTTAATTGTAGGTTCCCACTCATCATGTAATTTTCAAGGAATAGAAATCTCCAACTCCAACTTTTCTTCAAAAGATTTCATCATTGCATCAACGATATGTTTAGTAAAAGCTTTATTTTGTTCATAAGCATGGGGTGAATTCAACATAGATTGCAGCAAAGAAATACATTCAATCAAATAGAAACTATCATAATTAAAGTCTTTGCAATCCAAAATAGTGGGCACATCACTAGTTAAAGTTTTTACCTCTTCAAACCCACTTTCATCAAATTTTTCATCAAGATTTTCACCCTCCAAATTATTGGGACGCCTTCTAGCTAAAGTTGAATCTACTTCAGTCCCTTTATCATCAATTTTAATATTACTAAACAAGGAATCAATAGAAGAAACACCAATCACTTTAAGATCTTCATCATTTTTCTGAAGGCAATCACTAGAAAACATTTTTTCTAAGAATTCTCTTCTAGCTCTAAGCATAGCGGATCTTTTCTTACTTTAATCCATAGATGCTTATAAATCTTTAATTGATTCATCAATCTTACGTACAAAAGCTTTCAACTTGAGATTTTCCACATCATGAGAAATTCTATCAATGCTTCTAGATATATCATCAATCTTATTCAACTTTTCTTCTATTGTAGTATTGAAAACCTTTTGCGCATTGATAAATTCTTTAATATTACTCTCAAGATCAGAGGGGTTCCTATTATTATTGTAAGAGGAATTACCATAATTGTTAGAGGAATTTCCAGGAAAAGGCCTAGGATTAAAATTACCTCTATAAGCATTGTTATTGAAATTGTTTCGTGAGACGAAGTTCACATCTACGGAATCACTATTTTTCTCAATCAAGGTAGACAAAGGCACATCATTAAGATCAATAGGAACATTTTTACCAGCAACTAACTTCATTAAAGCATCAACTTTGTCACTCAAAGTACTAATTTCTTCAACCGAATTAACCTTTTTACTAGTAGGTGCTCTTTCAGTATGCCATTGTGAATAATTTGCCATAATATTATGTAGCAATTTAGTAGCTTCACCCAAAGTAATTTCCATAAAAGTAACACCCGCGGAGGAATCTAAAAGATTTCTAAAGACAAAATTCAATCCCGCATAATTTTTTTGTATGATCATCCAAAGATTTAAACCATGAGTAGGACAATTTCTTAGCATCAATTTCATTCTTTCCCAAGATTGTGCAACATGTTCATGCTCAAGTTGCTTAAAATTCATGATTTGAGTCCTAAGGGAAATAATTTTCGTGGGCGGAAAATACTTAGTGATAAAAGCATCCTTGCACTTATTCCAAGAATCGATACTATTGCGAGGCAAAGAAGAAAACCAAAATTTTGCACGATCCCACAAGGAGAAAGAATAATTTCAATTTCACTATATCATTGTCCACATCTTTTTTCTTTTGCATATCACACAATTCTACGAATGTGTTTAGATGGGATGCGACACCCTCATTAGGAGCACCGGCAAATTGATCTTTCATGACAAGATTCAACAAAGCGACATTAATATCACAAGACTCTGCAATAGTGGCGGGAGGAGCAATCGGAGTACTAATAAAATCATTATTATTAATATTAGAAAAATCATACAATTTGGTGTTTTCTCGAGTCATCGTGACTACGCAAACAAGATTGCAAGCAAGCAAGAGATCTGGCAAGAAAAAGGCAAACGAAAAAGAGGGCGAATAAAATGGAAAATTGGGTGAAGTGGGGGAGAGGAAAACGAGAGGCAAATGGCAAATAATGTAATTGCAAGGAGATGAGATTTGTGATTAGGAACCTGGTAGATGATGATGGTGTCTCCTTGGTGCCAGAGATTGGCACGTAGAAGAGACCGCTTCCTCCCCGACAACGGCGCCAGAAATTCCTTTAACATGGCTTGAGACTGCGTCGGTATTTCCCCAAAGAGGAAGGGATGATGCAGCACAACGACGGTAAGTATTTCCCTTAGTTATGAAACCAAGGTATCGAACCAGTAGGAGGATCACCAACACTACGTAAACAACACCTGCACACAAAGAACAAATACTTGCAATCCGATGCGAAAGAGAGGTTGTCAATCTCTCTATGGTAAAAAGATAGATTAGGATATGATACATTGGATAGATAGATCTCTCAAGAACACAAAATAAAAAGGGCAAATAAAAAGTGCAGCAAGGTATTTTTGGGTTTTTGGAATAATAGATCTGAAAGCAAAAGCAGAAAAAAGATAGATCAGAAAGCAATATGTTGGAAAAGTAGACCCGTGGGCCGTAGGTTTCACTAGTGGCTTCTCTCATGAGTATAGCACACGGTGGGTGAACAAATTACTGTTGGGCAATTGATAGAAGATCAAATAATCATGACGATATCCAAGGCGATGATCATCATATAGGCATCACTTCCAAGATTAGTAGACCGAAACGATTCTGCATCTACTACTATTACTCCACACATCGACCGCTATCCAGCATGCATCTAGTGTATTAAGTTCATGGAAAAACGGAGTAATGCAATAAGAATGGTGACATGATGTAGACAAGATCTATTCATGTAGGAATAGACCCCATCTTGTTATCCTTAATAGCAACGATACATGCGTGCCTCGCTGCCCCTTCTGTCACTGGGAGAGGACACCACAAGATCGAACCCATCACAAAGCACCTCTTCCGATGGCAAGAAAAATCGATCTAGTTGGCCTAACTAAACCAAAGATTCGAAGAAGAAATACAAGGCTATAAGTAATCATGCATATAAGAGATCAAAGAAGACTCAAATAATATTCATGGATAGAAACTGATCATTAACTCAAAATTCATCGGATCCCAACAAACAGATCTCCAAGAGTCCATTGTATTGAGAATCAAAAGAGAGAGAGGAAGCCATCTAGCTACTGCCTACGGACTCGTAGGTCTATGGTGGACTACTCACGCATCATCGGAGAGGCACCAATGAGGATGATGAACCCCTCCGTGATGGTGTTAGATTGGATCTCGCGGTTCTGGAACTTGTGGCGGCTGGATGTGTTTTTCGTCGACTCCCTTAGGGTTTCTGAAATATTTGGGAATTTATAGTCATCATAGGCGGTGGAGAGGCGTCCCGAGGAGGGCACAACCCATCAGGGCGCGCCCGGGGCCTCTGGCGCGCCCTGGTGGGTTGTGGTCTCCTCGACCCTCCCCTCTGGTACTTCTTTGGCCCACTGGATGTCTTCTGGCCCGAGAAAAATCTCCAAAAAGTTTCGCGGTGTTTGGGCTTCGTTTGGTACTGATATTCTGTGAAGTAAAAAACAAGCAAAAACATCAACTGGCACTTTGGCACTATGTCAATAGGTTAGTCCCAAAAAATGATATAAAGTTGCTATAAAATGATTGTAAAACATCCACGAATGATAATATAACAGCATGGAACAAGCAAAAATTATAGATACGTTGGAGACGTATCATGCGCATGCTCCGGCCGGCAGCGCTTGAGGAAACGGATCCTTACCAGCTTGGCGGGAACACCGCCTCCCAAAAAGGTTAACCTTGTCGGGTTTGGTGCAGCTGCCCTCTTCATTGAGCACGCTCAAAACTAAAAGGAGCGCAATCAATCCTGACCAAGGCTCCTTCGCTTGCAGGTTTATATACAAGGATGATATTGTTCAAGGGAGAGAATAAGAACAGTGAGAAGTTACGCAAAGTTATGCCACTTAGCTTTGTTTATTGTCCTTCACTCCCGCCCTTGACAGAGTGTGAAGCTCGATAGCAAGAGCAGACGCTCCTGCCGGAGCTGGTGGCTCACCGACAAGATCCAGCAGTCTTGTCGGTGAGCCCCCGAGTCACTTCGAGCAGAGAACTCGAAGATCTTGATACTAAAGTGGGCCTTGGCAGTGGTATTTTTTGTTTTGCTTCCGGTAGAGATGTTTGAGGCTCTCAATGTTGGCTTGCCGGTAGAGAACTTTGGGGGCTCTCGATGCCGACCCACCGGCAGAGAACTTTTGGGTTCTCAATGCTGGTTTGGCTTTAGGATTCAACAGAGAACTCTGGGGTTCTCGATGTTGGCTCACCAGCAGAGAACCTTGAAGTTCTCGATGCCAGCAAGGCTTTAGGATTCAGCAGAGAACTCTAAGGTTCTCGATGCTGGCTTGCCGGCAGAGAACATTGAAGTTCTTGACGCTGGCAAGGCTTTAGGATTCAGCAGAGAACTCTAAGGTTCTCAATGTTGGCTTGCTGGTAGAGAACCTTGAAGTTCTCGACGCCGGTAAGGCTTTAGGGTTCAGTAGAGAACTATAAGGTTCTCGATGCTGGCTTGCAGGCAGAGAAACTTGAAGTTCTCGACACCGGCAAGGCTTTAGGGTTCAGCAGAGAACTCGAAGGTTCTCGACGCTGGCTTGCCGGCAGAGAACCCTGAAGTTTTTGACACCAGCAAGGCTTGTCGGGACAGGTTGTACCCTGGGAGCGCTAACGCAAGCATCAATGAGAGGCAAACTTCTACCGGTACACTTGCAACACTTATCCGGGCATGAAATGCCGCAGTAGTGTTCCAACGCAACAAATAAGTCAGCATCTAATGTGGACTCACTTCCGTGCAAGTTTTTTACTTTTACTGAAAGCATCCCCATCTTGGATAACTACGTTTTTGCACAACTGTTCCCTATGCTTGCCGGAATACTCTCCAGTCGTGCATATTCTAGTCAATGGCGCTTAGCACCAGTTCCTAATTAGTAGCCTATCGAGAACATCGCCTCCTGGGAGTTTAACGGTCCAAAAACAAATGCAGCTGCATAGGCGTTGCTGAGCGGACTCGGAACAACCAAGAGCACAAAATGTCTCAGGAGCGCTCCTTTGCGCACAGGTTATGCACAATAACGCTATTCAAGACGGAGGTTGATCAGTAGAAAGCAGTGAAAGTATCAAAACTTAGCTCTTTCTGTAGTATGACGAAGACACAACGATTCATCAGGGCGCTGCGCAAAGTGCTCGAAACGCCCATGACAAATGTCATGTTCCTTCTGCTGCTCTCGCCGGCGTGATGAAGGAGGTTCTCACACCGCTGGAGCGGGTTCGTACACGGGAGCCCCCTACCTGGCGCGCCAAAGATGTCAAGGTATGACAATCTATGGGACCGGCGAGGTCCCTTTGCGGTTCGGCTGCAGGGGTCGACGTGCACAAAGAGCGGATCCAACAATGAGAGCGCACTGACGCTAAGATTTACCCAGGTTCGGGCCACAGAGATGCGTAAAACCCTACTCCTGCTTTCGTGGATTATGTTGGGACTTTGAGATTACAGGAGCGCGATCCTGCCGGCGAGGAGCTCGGAGGTGCAGCTTAACTACTGTAAAGCTAGCCGGAATCCCCCCTGTGAAGGTTGCCATGGACCTCCTTTTGTAGACAAAGGAGTTACCACAGTGGAAAAATGGTCATTACACATGGTAAATGTTGACGACACGTACATGCACGGGTGTCGATAAAGTTGGTTTTGGAGCGGCGGTCCTCCATGTAGCCGATGGGCTCTACCTAACTACCCCCGCGCCCGCCACATGTCGGCAGAGTTCTGCACGCGCGCCACCCGTCAGGGACAGTTGGGAGAGCGGGGGCAGTAGGGAGATTGCCGGCCATGAGCTTCCCGGTGCCGAGCTTGTCAGAATCGGGGCTCCGCAAAACCCAACAAGGTTCGAACACTGGGGCGTGTGCAAAGATATCAACCGGCCCTAAGTCCCAAGCCCGTCACCCAACAAGTATGAGTGAGGAAGAAGATGGACACGGAGATTTACCCAGGTTCGGGCCACCTTGCGGTGTAAAACCCTACTCCTGCTTTGGGGTGGATTGGCCTCACGAGGAGGCTGAGGATGAACTAGTACAGTGGTTATGTGGCCTCGCGAGGGCTCTTGGCGGTGATGAACTGGTGTGTCCAACCCGCCTTCTATGATGGGAGCTCGTCCCTCTTTATAGGGCCCACGGTCCTCTTCCCTTATCGCACAGGCGGGAAGGGATCCACAACGGCTAAATTTGAAAGGGGACAAGAAGTACATCCTGTCCTGACTAAAGGTGGTCTTCGCCTGCAAAGCTTCCGGGTGTGACGCAGTGGTGGGCTCGGCGATGACATCCATCCTGCCGAGCTCGTGGTCTTGGTCCTCTTGCACTAGGAAGGAAACCTTTGGGGGGTTCCTGGGGAACCCGCGTACGTCCTTGACTCCTTATCACGAAAGAGGAAACTGTCCTCCTTCTGCGCCTGCGGGCGCCCGCCTGGCTCTACCGTCAAAACCCACGTCACCCCGGCCTCATGAGGCCGGGTACTTGCATAGGAATCTCCGCTCCTCGGGAGGCAGCCTGGTGGGATGCCACTTCTCTTGAGGTCTTGGTGTTGCTCTCCTCGCGAGGCGGGGGCTCTCGCGAAGGCCTTAGCTTGAGGGGCTTGTTGCTAGGCCGCACCGGGCCGCCGTAGTGGGCCACGCGCCGGGCCACAGGCAGGCAGGTCTGGGTACCCCCGATCCCAGAACGCCGACAGTAGCCCCCGGGCCCAAGGCGTGCCTGGGCTGTCTTCGGGGCGAAGCCACGAAAGAGAGGTAGGAACGCCGCGGGCCCCAACCGCCTGCGGGCCAATCTTGACACGTGGCGGACGACGGGGGGCAGACGCCTCCACTTCCCCACGTCGCCTCGGTAACCGCCCCGTCTGGCAAGGGTTGGCACGCACCGCGGGGCCATCATTGCCTGGAATGCGGAACGATGCCGAGTGGCCTCCGTCCAGGTATAAGTAAGCGTAAGGGGCATAGTCCCCCCTAGCATGTCTCCATCTTCTCTCTTCTTCGCTCCAGTCCACCATTTCCACCGCCATGACGCCAGTGAGGAGGTTTTCCACTGCCGAGAAAGGGAAGGCCCCCCTGGAGGGACCGGGCTCACCGCGGCCCAAGAGGGGTCGCGGTCGCCCCCGGAAGTACACCGCGACGCCAACGGTGTCTCCCCGAGGGCGTGGGCGTACTCCCGCACGGGCCGGCGGCACCTCCGGCAGTCGTGGGCGGGCTCCTCCCCCCCCCCCCCCCCGTAGGCGGCAGCGGCAGCCGTGGCGCACGTGGCTGAGGAGGAAGGCCTACGGCGGGGACCCGGCCACCCCGCTCGGAGTCTCACTTGGCCGACATGGCTCTGGAGCTCGTGGTGTGGGAGGAGAGGCCGACCATCTCTTGGGTTCAGCTCCCATTCTTCTTCACAGGGGCGCTGCCAGCCGGAGGGCCCGCCGGCCTCTGGCTGCAGGCCGACGGTTGCTGCAGCCGAGCCTCATGGGTGGAGGTCAAGGTCACCCCCGCGGGCTATGTGTTCCTGACCCGCGGGAGGCAGGCGTTCGCCCACGCCCGCGGCCTGCAAGGGAGGTGTACCCTCTGTAGGAGATATGCCATAGAGGCAGTAATAACAGTTATTTTGTATCTCCAAGTTAGTAATAAATGTTTATGTTCCATGCTATAACTGCAATGATTCTCGAGTCTACAATAACCACGAGGCTTGGAGGGAAACTCATGTGCACGTGTGGTATAATAAACGGTAAATTGTATTCCTAGTCTTGCCTCTAAGACTGGCTCAAGTATTGCATGATGATCATGTTTTCCTGATCATGGGCATGGCTATGCCGGCAATTTTGAGGGCACAATGTTGGTAGAACACTTGTGTTGAATCAACCCAAATTGGTTTTATGCTATGAGACACATTCGTCACAAGTTAAAGGTTAATATCACAGAGATAGTTAATGTTTGCATAATTCCTTAGACCATGAGAGTATCGAGTTCCTTTGTGCTTGCTTCGTGAACTTTGAGGTTTGTTAAACGTCATCCGTAACTGGGTGGCTATTACGGCGGCTTATGGGTTCATGGAAAAGTATGGCAAGTAACGAGATAGCTCAAGATTGGGATTTGCTCCTCCGACGATGGAGAGATATTCTCGGGCCCTCTCGGTGTTACGGTATCCATCATCGTCTAGCCAGACACAGTGTGTTTTGATCACAGGGATGCCGGAACACGGAAACGAGAAAAGAGAACAAAACCGGTAACGAGGTAACTAGCATAGTGGACAAGTTGTTGATCCACGGGGATGCAAGTAAATCTCACCTCGGGTGTTCATAATATATCGTGAGGCAACAGGAATAGCACACGGCAACTGGAGGTTCACTCGAATATTGATTCGTGTGGGTATAGGGGTCAATATGGGTGTCCATGGCTCCGATGTTGATCATTGATCGGAAAGTGTTCCGGTCATGTCTATACTTCACCGAACCTATAGGGTCACACACTTAAGGGTCATCTATCTGCTGAATACTAGACAGGGAGTCTGAGAGAAATTCACCGAAAAAGTTTTGGAGTCATCGGAAAGGTTCCGGAGAGAGAACACCGGAATAGTTTTGGTAAAACCGAAAAGTTGTTTTGGGGTATACCATTAAGTCAAAATGGTTTCGGCACATGCCCGACAATTCTTGGAGGGTACCGGTTTTATTCTAGAAACTTCTGGGAATTTTCTGGGATAAAAACCGGAAATGTTCCGGAGCAGCCGGAACCGCTGTAGTAGCTTTTCGCTGAAGAAAAACATTGTTCCGGAATTGTTTCGGAATGCGTTCAAAATTGTTTTAGTGGGTACTGGAATTGTTCTAGGCACACAGAAACAATTTGGGATTTATCGGACGCAGAAAAATGTCTTGGTGAATAGTGAAAGTGCTTTTTGGGTTACTTTATGGAAAGCCACCTTTTAGGGCTTTCCCCAAAAGGCTTCTAGAAGGACTTGGGGATCAAGGAACCCCCTTTGGGGGGCCCCCATGAAGGTGGGACGTTCAAGGGTGCAGCTCCTCCATGGAGCTCCACTTGTCATCCCTTTATGCCCTTTATGACGTTTATGTGTGACATAAAGTGTGGGCATTTTGGGTTTTTCATGTGCCCCCTTACCCCTTGGGTTTTCCTATAAATAGAGGTGGAGAGGCACTCTCCACTCTCATCCTTGCTCTCATACACACGCCATAGACTTGTCTGGCTTCTCTCTCCCTCCCAGCGAAATAGTTTCGTAGAGCCGAAAGGTTGTCTGGGTTCCGGCAGGAACTAGTTCTGGACGGCGAAGCCCTGCCGGATAGCTGACACCGTATGTGTGCAACCCCGTAGAGAGGTCGTAGTTTCGATCTTTTGCCCGAGGGGTTGTTCGAGTGTCTTCCCGAAGGGCTGTCCGAGTTTCCGTTCGAGTTTCGAGGGTCCTCCCGAAGGGCTGTCCGTGACATCGTCCGAGGGACTGTCTGACCGCCTCCCGAAGGGCTGTCCGACGAGGGAGTACATTCTCGCGGTTGGGAGGTTGCAAATCCTAGCTGCGGGGATCTGCACCAACGATCTCCACCGACTCTTCTTCCGTTGCGCTTCGAGTCGGTACGGATCAGATCAAACCTTGTATGCAGTCTCCATAGTGGTCCTGGGCGTGCTCGCTGTACCGAATTTTTTTGTTTTCTGTCACGTTCCCCTACAGTGGCATCAAGAGCCATGCTATGCGTAGATGCAGGTTACGATCTAGAATACATGGAGATGTATGGGTATTGCATAATATAATTTTGGAGTAGATGAGATCTATTGTTGAAAACTATTTATGCAGGTAGCAGATGAAATCTGTTATCCGATGTTCCTGTTGGTTCCCTAGAATTTGCGTATTTATGATCTTGAAACAGCATGGTGGAATTTCACAAAGTTCTGGCAATCCGCGATCCTGATTGATCAACGAAGTGCTATCAGTTCTTTGGGTTCCATTGTAGTTGAGAGAAAGATGAAATCGCGCAGACGAAAGGGCAATGCAGATATGATCTGCACGGGGGTCATGCGTATGACGAAGTTTAGTATGGGGCTCGAGATTTGATTATCTCGTGTTTCATACACCTCGTGATGTTAATCCAGCGACTTGAATAATCAAACTTGATGATGAACGTTGGTAGCTGCGGTTTAAGTTAAAACCTTAGAAGCCACGTAAAATAAAATTTTGCATAAACCGATTAGAGGCGTCTAACTTGGTTTTGCAGGATGGTTTGCATGTGATGTGGTATAGCAAGTCTCATATTAATTCGATTATGTATGAGATGACTATATGATGTAATTTGATTAACATGACCTGCGTGTCATGATTCGGCATGATGGCTGGAGCCATATGATTGTCACTTTAATGACCTGCGTGTCAACCTTAAGTAATGCACTTATTTTATTAGCTATAAAGATAGCAATATTGTCTGGTGCATCGACAAGGTGGTGGCGATCTTCGCGAAGGTGAACACCGACGCAAAATGCCAAAGACGAAGAAATACTTGACTTCTCCGTCAGAAGGGGCTATACCATATCATGCTATTATTAATTGCCTGAGATGTTTATCCCTCTTGATGCACCCTTCTTGATTGCGCGGTAGTCGCTTTTATTAGGGTGATCTCTCACTTAAAAATATCAAGTAGTTAGTGTTCTCCCAAGTGTAGCACCGTCTACAACACGTATCTTTTCGGGGTGTGCCATGTACACATGAGCACGAACGATTAGAGAGGTGCAAGGCGGGTGAAGGTCAGACCTCACTGTGTGATCACTTGGTTGTCTTGACGTTCAGGCAGGACAGTCCTGAGCTCGGAACACGTGCATCGAAAGATGGACAAGAGTCACATAGAGATGTGATTGGCAAGTTGGCCTACCGATTGAAATTCACGTCATCAGTGATGAACCCGTCAATGGCGTCGAATTGAAATACGGATCTTGAATCACTCACAATCAATTATGAGAGATATTGATTTAAGTGGGAGCGCACTTTAGAATAAAATTGTTTATTCACTAGTGCAAAAATCATTATGAACAAAGTCTAAGTGAAACTTGTGTTTTCCGTTGTAGATCAAATGGCTCGCAACAACGCGTTCAACTTAGGCCCGATGTTAGAGAAAGAGAAGTTAGCTGCGACTAGAAATAACTATGCGGACTAGGTCCGCAACCTGAGGATTGTCCTCAGGAGCGCTAAGAAATGGTATGTGCTTGAAACTGCTCTTCCAGCTAAACCGGCGGCAGAGGCCCCGGAAGATGAACAAAATAACTGGGCCACTAAGGATGATGATCATAACTTAGTGCAGTGCCTCATGCTAGCTTGCATGAGTCCAGAGCTTCAAAAACGTTTTGAATTCCACAAAACCCGTGATATGATCCGGGAATTGGATGCTCTGTACAAGGAAACTGCAAAGTCTGAACGGTTTGATATCATGAAGGCTTTGATGGAATGCAAGATGGCTGAGGGTAGTTCAGTTGGCGAACACGTGGTCAAAATGATTGGCTATTCTGAAAGGCTTAAAGCCCTGGAATTTCCACTTCCACCTGGCCATATGATGGACATGTTGCTTTCTTCACTCCCCCCGTTTTACGACGGTTTTGTCATGAACTACAACATGACAGGGATGGAGAAGCCACCGGAAGAGGTGCTCGCCATGCTGAAAACTACAGAAGGAGGACTGCGGAAAAATCGCAAGCAAGTGTTGCTTGTGAATAAAACTGCCAGTTTCAAAAAGAAAGGCAAGCCAAAGAAGGGCAAGGGCGCCGGTAAGACCGGCTCCCAAAGCAAATCTAAGGGCGGAGCCAAGAATGAAACTGAGTGCTTCTACTGCAAGGGCACAGGACACTGGAAGAGAAACTGCAAGAAGTATCTGGAAGATAAGAAGTCCGGGAAAACCGTAAAAGGGGCTTCAGAAGGTGCGCAAGCTGGCAAAGAATGAAGTCGTGATGCGTGTCGGGAATGGCGCTGGGATCGCTGCTCAAGCCGTCGGCATTATGCCTCTACGTCTCCCTTCAGGATTTATTTTGGAACTAAGTAACTGTTATTTTGTTCCGCTGTTGTGTAGAAACATTATCTCTAGATCATGTTTAGTACATGATGGGTATTCATACAAGTCTGAGAACAATGGTTGTTCACTTTATTGTAAGGATATATTTTATGGATTTGCACCCATTGTTGGGGGCCTTTTCATTCTAAACCTTGAATGTGGAAATGATGTCTTTAACGTGAATGCTAAATGCCTTAAGAAGGCTGATACCACCACCACTTTCATGTGGCACTGTCGGCTTGGCCACATCGGAAAGAAACGCACGCAAAGACTCCATAAAGATGGAGTTTTACCGTCCTTTGATTTTGAATCATTTGACACATGTGAAGCTTGCTTGATGGGGAAAATGACCAAGACGCCGTTCACGGGTCATCCTGAACGGGCGAGTGAATTGTTGGAAATAATACATAGTGATGTATGTGGTCCAATGAGCACAATCGCACGGGGTGGGTATTTCTACTTCGTGACTTTTACTGATGATTTGAGCAGGTATGGCTATATCTACTTAATGAAGCATAAGTCAGAAACCTTTGAAAAGTTCAAAGAATTTCAGAATGAGGTAGAAAATCATCGTAACAAAAAGATTAAGTTTCTGCGGTCTGATCGCGGAGGCGAATATCTTAGTCATGAGTTTGGCCAACATCTGAGTGACCGTGGAATCGTTTCACAGCTTACGCCTCCCGGAACTCCACAGCGAAACGGAGTGTCGGAAAGACGTAACCGAACCCTGTTAGACATGGTAAGGTCGATGATGTCTTGCAGATCTACCGATATCTTTTTGGGGTCACGCACTACTTACTGCCGCTCACACACTTAACAAAGCACTGTCTAAGTCAGTTGAGACAACACCATATGAGTTATGGAACGGGAAGAAACCCGGTTTGTCGCATCTCAGGATTTGGGGTTGTGAGGTATACGTAAAACGTTTACAACCTACCAAACTTGATCCCAGATCAGACAAATGTTACTTTGTAGGTTATCCCAAGGAAACAATTGGGTATTCCTTCTACCACCCGTCCGATAACAAAGTGTTTGTTGCCAGAAATGGACAATTTCTTGAGAAAGAGTTTCTCGCTAAAGAAGTGAGTGGGAGGACAGTACAACTTGATGAGATTAGTGAATCTTTGGCAACCGTTGATATGGCTAAGGAACCGGAAGTAATTCCGCAAATTATCCCTACAACCAAGCCGGAAGTTGTCGCATGTGATGCGGAAACTTCATACAATGTTGTGACTGAACCGCGCAGATCAGGTAGGGCTATCCAGCCACCTGAGTGGTTTCATAACAAAATCTTCATTCTTGAAGACGATGAACCTGTGCACTACAAGGAAGCGATGGCGGGGCCCAGCTCAAAGGAATGGCACAAGGCCATGAAATCCAAAATGGAATCCATGTACGAAAACCAAGTTTGGAACTTGGAAGAACTTCCAGAAGGCATAAAGCCGATTGGTTGTAAATGGATTTTCAAAAGAAAGACGAACGCGGATGGTAACATTACTATCCACAAAGATAGACTTGTCGCGAAAGGGTTCACGTAAGTTCCAGGAGTGGACTACGACGAGACTTTCTCGCCCGTAGCTTTGCTTAGGTCTGTTCGGATATTACTAGCAATTGCTGCTTATTTCGATTATGAAATATGGCAGATGGATGTCAAAACGGCTTTCCTAAATGGAAACCTCAAAGAGGATGTATACATGACACAACCAGAAGGTTTTGTCATTCATAAGGATGCTGGAAAGGTATGCAAACTTCAGAAAGCCATTTATGGTCTGAAGCAAGCGTCAAGGAGCTGGAACATTCGTTTTGATGAAGTGGTCAAAGAGTTTGGCTTCATCAGGAATGACGAAGAATTTTGTGTTTACAAGAAGTTTAGTGGGAGCGCAAAAGCATTTCTAATCCTGTATGTGGATGACATATTGTTGATTGGAAATGACGTGAATTTCCTTAGTGAAATAAAAGACTCATTGAAGAAGAGTTTTTCAATGAAAGACTTAGGCGAAGCGGCATATGTATTGGGCATCAGGATCTATAGAGATAGATCAAAACGCCTGATAGCGCTTAGCCAAAGCACGTACATTGACAAGGTGTTGAAAAGGTTCAACATGGAGAACTCCAAGAAAGGCCTACTCCCCATGTCACCTGGCACATTGCTTTGCAAGAATCAGTGTCCTCAGACCCTCGATGAGCGAGTACAAATGAATGATGTTCCATATGCTTCGGCAGTTGGTTCTATAATGTATGCCATGATATGTACAAGACCGGATGTTTCCTATGCGCTAAGTGTTAGCAGCCGGTACCAAAGTGATCCAGGATTGGAACATTGGGCCGCAGTCAAGGGTATTCTTAAGTACCTCAGAAGGACCAAGGATTTACTCCTTGTGTACGGAGGTGATGAAGAGCTCATTGTAAGTGGTTACACTGATGCAGGCTTCCTGACTGACCCAGATGACTTCAAATCTCAATCAGGCTATGTTTTCATATTGAACGGTGACGCAGTTGATTGGAAAAGTTCCAAACAAAAGACTGTGGTGGATTCTACGACGGAGGCGGAATATGTTGCAGCTTCAGAAGCCTCCAAGGAGGCGGTATGGATCAAATAATTTCTTGAAGACCTTGGTGTGGTTCCAAGTGCTCTGGACCCGGTGGAGATCTATTGTGATAATAGTGGCGCCGTGGCTCAGGCAAGGGAGCCAAGTTCGCACCATAAGACAAGACACATTGAACGCAAATATAAACTCATTCGACATCATGTCGAAGCGGGTTTAGTGAAAGTATGCAAAGTTCACACGGATCTGAATGTGTCAGACCCGATGACAAAGCCTCTACCACGAGCAAAGCATGAGCAGCACCGGATAGCCATTGGTGTTAGGGAAGCCATGTAACTGGATTATGACTCTAGTGCAAGTGGGAGTCTGTAGGAGATATGCCCTAGAGGCAGTAATAACAGTTATTTTGTATCTCCAAGTTAGTAATAAATGTTTATGTTCCATGCTATAACTGCAATGATTCTCGAGTCTACAATAACCACGAGGCATGGAGGGAAACCCATGTGCACGTGTGGTATAATAAACGGTAAATTGTATTCCTAGTCTTGCCTCTAAGACTGGCTCAAGTATTGCATGATGATCCTGTTTTCCTGATCATGGGCATGGCTATGCCGGCAATTTTGAGGGCACAATGTTGGTAGAACACTTGTGTTGAATCGACCCAAATTGGTGTTATGCTATGAGACACATTCGTCACAAGTTAAAGGTTAATATCACAGAGATAGTTAATGTTTGCATAATTCCTTAGACCATGAGAGTATCGAGTTCCTTTGTGCTTGCTTCGTGAACTTTGGGGTTTGTTAAACGACATCCGTAACTGGGTGGCTATTACGGCGGCTTACGGGTTCACGGAAAAGTATGGCAAGTAACGAGATAGCTCAAGATTGGGATTTGCTCCTCCGACGATGGAGAGATATTCTCGGGCCCTCTCGATGTTACGGTATCCATCATCGTCTGGCCAGACACAGTGTGTTTTGATCACAGGGATGCCGAAACACGGAAACGAGAAAAGAGAACAAAACCGGTAACGAGGTAACTAGCATAGTGGACAAGTTGTTGATCCACGGGGATGCAAGTAAATCTCACCTCGGGTGTTTGTAATATATCGTGAGGCAACAGGAATAGCACACGGCAACTGGAGGTTCACTCGAATATTCATTCGTGTGGGTATAGGGGTCAATATGGGTGTCCACGGCTCCGATGTTGATCATTGATCGGAAAGTGTTCCGGTCATGTCTATACTTCACCGAACCTATAGGGTCACACGCTTAAGGGTCATCTATCTGCTAAATACTAGACAGGGAGTCTGAGAGAAATTCACCGAAAAAGTTTTGGAGTCATCGGAAAGGTTCCGGAGAGAGAACACCGGAATAGTTTCGGTAAAACCGAAAAGTTGTTTCGGGGTATACCATTAAGTCAAAATGGTTTTGGCACATGCCTGATAATTCTTGGAGGGTACCGGTTTTTTTCTGGAAACTTCTGGGAATTTTCTGGGATAAAAACCGGAAATGTTCCGGAGCAGCCGGAACCGCTGTAGTAGCTTTTCGCTGAAGAAAAACATTTTTCCGGAATTTTTTCGGAATGCGTTCAAAATTGTTTTAGTGGGTACTGGAATTGTTCTAGGAACACAGAAATAATTTGGGGTTTATCGGACGCAGAAAAATGTCTTCGTGAATAGTGAAAGTGCTTTTTGGGTTACTTTATGGAAAGCCACCTTTTAGGGCTTTTCCCAAAAGGCTTCTAGAAGGACTTGGGGATCAAGGAACCCCCTTTGGGGGGCCCCCATGAAGGTGGGACATTCAAGGGTGCAGCTCCTCCATGGAGCTCCACTTGTCATCCCTTTATGCCCTTTATGACGTTTATGTGTGACATAGAGTGTGGGCATTTTGGGTTTTTCATGTGCCCCCTTACCCCTTGGTTTTTCCTATAAATAGAGGTGGAGAGGCACTCTCCACTCTCATCCTTGCTCTCATACACATGCCATAGACTTGTCTGGCTTCTCTCTACCTCCCAGCGAAATAGTTTCGTAGAGCCGAAAGGCTGTCTGGGTTCCGGCAGGAACTAGTTCTGGACGGCGAAGCCCTGCCGGATAGCTGACTCCGTATGTTTGCAACCCCGTAGAGAGGTCGTAGTTTCGATCTTTTGCCCGAGGGGCTGTTCGAGTGTCTTCCCGAAGGGCTGTCCGATTTTCTGTTCGAGTTTCGAGGGTCCTCCCGAAGGGCTGTCCGTGACATCGTCCGAGGGACTGTCCGACCGCCTCCCGAAAGGCTGTCCGACGAGGGAGTACATCCTCGCGGTTGGGAGGTTGTAAATCCTAGCTGGGGGGATCTGCACCAACGATCTCCACCGACTCTTCTTCCGCTGCGCTTCGAGTCGGTACGGATCAGATCAAACCTTGTATGCAGTCTCCATAGTGGTCCTGGGCGTGCTCGCTGTACCAATTTTTTTTGTTTTCTATCGCGTTCCCCTACACCCTCCACTTCAAATACGACGGCGCGGCGACGCTCTTCGTCAAGGCCTTCGGGGAAGACGGCAGGCGCTTGGGGTGTTGTCCGGAGGGCGACGGCGATGCCAGCAACCACCTCCCCACTGGCGACGACCCTCGCGGTTGCGGCGTCCTCGGCGGTAGACTTGCCTTCGGAGACGGATGCAGCGCCTCGAGCAGCAGCGACGCCTCCTCTGGGGGGAGCTCGAGCGATGATGGCTGCGACGAGCCGCCCCACCGGCGGGCTCGGACCCAGGAGGGTGGCGAGCCGCCGCGACGCCGCGCCCCTGCTCGGGACCCCGTCGAGCCGCCATGCCGTCCCGCCCCCGTCAAGGAGGAGGAGGACTCCGACTGAGTGGGGGTGGCACCGGAGCCAGGCCTTAGGAGCGGCGGTCTTCGGGAGGCCGCCTTTTGCTTGTTGTTTATTTCCTACATTAAGAACCATGGAGGATCCTATGGGGGCATGTATGAACTATGGCGCTTGCGCCTTCATGTTAGCATTTTCCTTCCCGCATCCCAGTTTTTATGTCGCTGCAAATTGGAATGTCACTGCCCGCCGTGATTAGGGTAACTTGTGATTAGGATAACTTAGCTTGACTCGCCCGCGATAGGCTCCTGCGTCGTGGTGGCGCATCCCTCCGGAGCTTCTTTCTTTAGCCGAATAGCCCCCGAGCCCCCTTGCGAGGGTCGACCGCCGCCAGTGTGCCAGGTCAGGACGCCCGATGAGGCCAGGAGATGGGCGCTCCTGAGGCCGGGGGCCTGAGGCACATGCGCCTGCCGGCCTATGCTTGCAGTAGCTTGTTTGAATCCTGAGATTTCCTCCCACGCCCTGTCTCCTTCCTGCTTGCTCTTGTGCTCTGCGTCGATGGGGGCCCGACCTCACGCGTACCTCGACTGCCGCCGGGGCGTCCGGATCACCAAGACGAGTCCAAGGGGCGAGGCGCTACGTGACTAGTGAGGCCCCCGGAAGTACACCGCGACGCCAACGGTGTCTCCCCGAGGGCGTGGGCGTACTCCCGCACGGGCCGGCGGCACCTCCGGCAGTCGTGGGCGGGCTCCTCCCCCCCCCGTAGGCGGCAGCGGCAGCCGTGGCGCACGTGGCTGAGGAGGAAGGCCTACGGCGGGGACCCGGCCACCCCGCTCGCAGTCTCACTTGGCCGACATGGCTCTGGAGCTCGTGGTGTGGGAGGAGAGGCCGACCATCTCTTGGGTTCAGCTCCCATTCTTCTTCACAGGGGCGCTGCCAGCCGGAGGGCCCGCCGGCCTCTGGCTGCAGGCCGACGGTTGCTGCAGCCGAGCCTCATGGGTGGAGGTCAAGGTCACCCCCGCGGGCTATGTGTTCCTGACCCGCGGGAGGCAGGCGTTCGCCCACGCCCGCGGCCTGCAAGGGAGGTGTACCCTCTGTAGGAGATATGCCATAGAGGCAGTAATAACAGTTATTTTGTATCTCCAAGTTAGTAATAAATGTTTATGTTCCATGCTATAACTGCAATGATTCTCGAGTCTACAATAACCACGAGGCTTGGAGGGAAACTCATGTGCACGTGTGGTATAATAAACGGTAAATTGTATTCCTAGTCTTGCCTCTAAGACTGGCTCAAGTATTGCATGATGATCATGTTTTCCTGATCATGGGCATGGCTATGCCGGCAATTTTGAGGGCACAATGTTGGTAGAACACTTGTGTTGAATCAACCCAAATTGGTTTTATGCTATGAGACACATTCGTCACAAGTTAAAGGTTAATATCACAGAGATAGTTAATGTTTGCATAATTCCTTAGACCATGAGAGTATCGAGTTCCTTTGTGCTTGCTTCGTGAACTTTGAGGTTTGTTAAACGTCATCCGTAACTGGGTGGCTATTACGGCGGCTTATGGGTTCATGGAAAAGTATGGCAAGTAACGAGATAGCTCAAGATTGGGATTTGCTCCTCCGACGATGGAGAGATATTCTCGGGCCCTCTCGGTGTTACGGTATCCATCATCGTCTAGCCAGACACAGTGTGTTTTGATCACAGGGATGCCGGAACACGGAAACGAGAAAAGAGAACAAAACCGGTAACGAGGTAACTAGCATAGTGGACAAGTTGTTGATCCACGGGGATGCAAGTAAATCTCACCTCGGGTGTTCATAATATATCGTGAGGCAACAGGAATAGCACACGGCAACTGGAGGTTCACTCGAATATTGATTCGTGTGGGTATAGGGGTCAATATGGGTGTCCATGGCTCCGATGTTGATCATTGATCGGAAAGTGTTCCGGTCATGTCTATACTTCACCGAACCTATAGGGTCACACACTTAAGGGTCATCTATCTGCTGAATACTAGACAGGGAGTCTGAGAGAAATTCACCGAAAAAGTTTTGGAGTCATCGGAAAGGTTCCGGAGAGAGAACACCGGAATAGTTTTGGTAAAACCGAAAAGTTGTTTTGGGGTATACCATTAAGTCAAAATGGTTTCGGCACATGCCCGACAATTCTTGGAGGGTACCGGTTTTATTCTAGAAACTTCTGGGAATTTTCTGGGATAAAAACCGGAAATGTTCCGGAGCAGCCGGAACCGCTGTAGTAGCTTTTCGCTGAAGAAAAACATTGTTCCGGAATTGTTTCGGAATGCGTTCAAAATTGTTTTAGTGGGTACTGGAATTGTTCTAGGCACACAGAAACAATTTGGGATTTATCGGACGCAGAAAAATGTCTTGGTGAATAGTGAAAGTGCTTTTTGGGTTACTTTATGGAAAGCCACCTTTTAGGGCTTTCCCCAAAAGGCTTCTAGAAGGACTTGGGGATCAAGGAACCCCCTTTGGGGGGCCCCCATGAAGGTGGGACGTTCAAGGGTGCAGCTCCTCCATGGAGCTCCACTTGTCATCCCTTTATGCCCTTTATGACGTTTATGTGTGACATAAAGTGTGGGCATTTTGGGTTTTTCATGTGCCCCCTTACCCCTTGGGTTTTCCTATAAATAGAGGTGGAGAGGCACTCTCCACTCTCATCCTTGCTCTCATACACACGCCATAGACTTGTCTGGCTTCTCTCTCCCTCCCAGCGAAATAGTTTCGTAGAGCCGAAAGGTTGTCTGGGTTCCGGCAGGAACTAGTTCTGGACGGCGAAGCCCTGCCGGATAGCTGACACCGTATGTGTGCAACCCCGTAGAGAGGTCGTAGTTTCGATCTTTTGCCCGAGGGGTTGTTCGAGTGTCTTCCCGAAGGGCTGTCCGAGTTTCCGTTCGAGTTTCGAGGGTCCTCCCGAAGGGCTGTCCGTGACATCGTCCGAGGGACTGTCTGACCGCCTCCCGAAGGGCTGTCCGACGAGGGAGTACATTCTCGCGGTTGGGAGGTTGCAAATCCTAGCTGCGGGGATCTGCACCAACGATCTCCACCGACTCTTCTTCCGTTGCGCTTCGAGTCGGTACGGATCAGATCAAACCTTGTATGCAGTCTCCATAGTGGTCCTGGGCGTGCTCGCTGTACCGAATTTTTTTGTTTTCTGTCACGTTCCCCTACAGTGGCATCAAGAGCCATGCTATGCGTAGATGCAGGTTACGATCTAGAATACATGGAGATGTATGGGTATTGCATAATATAATTTTGGAGTAGATGAGATCTATTGTTGAAAACTATTTATGCAGGTAGCAGATGAAATCTGTTATCCGATGTTCCTGTTGGTTCCCTAGAATTTGCGTATTTATGATCTTGAAACAGCATGGTGGAATTTCACAAAGTTCTGGCAATCCGCGATCCTGATTGATCAACGAAGTGCTATCAGTTCTTTGGGTTCCATTGTAGTTGAGAGAAAGATGAAATCGCGCAGACGAAAGGGCAATGCAGATATGATCTGCACGGGGGTCATGCGTATGACGAAGTTTAGTATGGGGCTCGAGATTTGATTATCTCGTGTTTCATACACCTCGTGATGTTAATCCAGCGACTTGAATAATCAAACTTGATGATGAACGTTGGTAGCTGCGGTTTAAGTTAAAACCTTAGAAGCCACGTAAAATAAAATTTTGCATAAACCGATTAGAGGCGTCTAACTTGGTTTTGCAGGATGGTTTGCATGTGATGTGGTATAGCAAGTCTCATATTAATTCGATTATGTATGAGATGACTATATGATGTAATTTGATTAACATGACCTGCGTGTCATGATTCGGCATGATGGCTGGAGCCATATGATTGTCACTTTAATGACCTGCGTGTCAACCTTAAGTAATGCACTTATTTTATTAGCTATAAAGATAGCAATATTGTCTGGTGCATCGACAAGGTGGTGGCGATCTTCGCGAAGGTGAACACCGACGCAAAATGCCAAAGACGAAGAAATACTTGACTTCTCCGTCAGAAGGGGCTATACCATATCATGCTATTATTAATTGCCTGAGATGTTTATCCCTCTTGATGCACCCTTCTTGATTGCGCGGTAGTCGCTTTTATTAGGGTGATCTCTCACTTAAAAATATCAAGTAGTTAGTGTTCTCCCAAGTGTAGCACCGTCTACAACACGTATCTTTTCGGGGTGTGCCATGTACACATGAGCACGAACGATTAGAGAGGTGCAAGGCGGGTGAAGGTCAGACCTCACTGTGTGATCACTTGGTTGTCTTGACGTTCAGGCAGGACAGTCCTGAGCTCGGAACACGTGCATCGAAAGATGGACAAGAGTCACATAGAGATGTGATTGGCAAGTTGGCCTACCGATTGAAATTCACGTCATCAGTGATGAACCCGTCAATGGCGTCGAATTGAAATACGGATCTTGAATCACTCACAATCAATTATGAGAGATATTGATTTAAGTGGGAGCGCACTTTAGAATAAAATTGTTTATTCACTAGTGCAAAAATCATTATGAACAAAGTCTAAGTGAAACTTGTGTTTTCCGTTGTAGATCAAATGGCTCGCAACAACGCGTTCAACTTAGGCCCGATGTTAGAGAAAGAGAAGTTAGCTGCGACTAGAAATAACTATGCGGACTAGGTCCGCAACCTGAGGATTGTCCTCAGGAGCGCTAAGAAATGGTATGTGCTTGAAACTGCTCTTCCAGCTAAACCGGCGGCAGAGGCCCCGGAAGATGAACAAAATAACTGGGCCACTAAGGATGATGATCATAACTTAGTGCAGTGCCTCATGCTAGCTTGCATGAGTCCAGAGCTTCAAAAACGTTTTGAATTCCACAAAACCCGTGATATGATCCGGGAATTGGATGCTCTGTACAAGGAAACTGCAAAGTCTGAACGGTTTGATATCATGAAGGCTTTGATGGAATGCAAGATGGCTGAGGGTAGTTCAGTTGGCGAACACGTGGTCAAAATGATTGGCTATTCTGAAAGGCTTAAAGCCCTGGAATTTCCACTTCCACCTGGCCATATGATGGACATGTTGCTTTCTTCACTCCCCCCGTTTTACGACGGTTTTGTCATGAACTACAACATGACAGGGATGGAGAAGCCATCGGAAGAGGTGCTCGCCATGCTGAAAACTACAGAAGGAGGACTGCGGAAAAATCGCAAGCAAGTGTTGCTTGTGAATAAAACTGCCAGTTTCAAAAAGAAAGGCAAGCCAAAGAAGGGCAAGGGCGCCGGTAAGACCGGCTCCCAAAGCAAATCTAAGGGCGGAGCCAAGAATGAAACTGAGTGCTTCTACTGCAAGGGCACAGGACACTGGAAGAGAAACTGCAAGAAGTATCTGGAAGATAAGAAGTCCGGGAAAACCGTAAAAGGGGCTTCAGAAGGTGCGCAAGCTGGCAAAGAATGAAGTCGTGATGCGTGTCGGGAATGGCGCTGGGATCGCTGCTCAAGCCGTCGGCATTATGCCTCTACGTCTCCCTTCAGGATTTATTTTGGAACTAAGTAACTGTTATTTTGTTCCGCTGTTGTGTAGAAACATTATCTCTAGATCATGTTTAGTACATGATGGGTATTCATACAAGTCTGAGAACAATGGTTGTTCACTTTATTGTAAGGATATATTTTATGGATTTGCACCCATTGTTGGGGGCCTTTTCATTCTAAACCTTGAATGTGGAAATGATGTCTTTAACGTGAATGCTAAATGCCTTAAGAAGGCTGATACCACCACCACTTTCATGTGGCACTGTCGGCTTGGCCACATCGGAAAGAAACGCACGCAAAGACTCCATAAAGATGGAGTTTTACCGTCCTTTGATTTTGAATCATTTGACACATGTGAAGCTTGCTTGATGGGGAAAATGACCAAGACGCCGTTCACGGGTCATCCTGAACGGGCGAGTGAATTGTTGGAAATAATACATAGTGATGTATGTGGTCCAATGAGCACAATCGCACGGGGTGGGTATTTCTACTTCGTGACTTTTACTGATGATTTGAGCAGGTATGGCTATATCTACTTAATGAAGCATAAGTCAGAAACCTTTGAAAAGTTCAAAGAATTTCAGAATGAGGTAGAAAATCATCGTAACAAAAAGATTAAGTTTCTGCGGTCTGATCGCGGAGGCGAATATCTTAGTCATGAGTTTGGCCAACATCTGAGTGACCGTGGAATCGTTTCACAGCTTACGCCTCCCGGAACTCCACAGCGAAACGGAGTGTCGGAAAGACGTAACCGAACCCTGTTAGACATGGTAAGGTCGATGATGTCTTGCAGATCTACCGATATCTTTTTGGGGTCACGCACTACTTACTGCCGCTCACACACTTAACAAAGCACTGTCTAAGTCAGTTGAGACAACACCATATGAGTTATGGAACGGGAAGAAACCCGGTTTGTCGCATCTCAGGATTTGGGGTTGTGAGGTATACGTAAAACGTTTACAACCTACCAAACTTGATCCCAGATCAGACAAATGTTACTTTGTAGGTTATCCCAAGGAAACAATTGGGTATTCCTTCTACCACCCGTCCGATAACAAAGTGTTTGTTGCCAGAAATGGACAATTTCTTGAGAAAGAGTTTCTCGCTAAAGAAGTGAGTGGGAGGACAGTACAACTTGATGAGATTAGTGAATCTTTGGCAACCGTTGATATGGCTAAGGAACCGGAAGTAATTCCGCAAATTATCCCTACAACCAAGCCGGAAGTTGTCGCATGTGATGCGGAAACTTCATACAATGTTGTGACTGAACCGCGCAGATCAGGTAGGGCTATCCAGCCACCTGAGTGGTTTCATAAAAAAATCTTCATTCTTGAAGACGATGAACCTGTGCACTACAAGGAAGCGATGGCGGGGCCCAGCTCAAAGGAATGGCACAAGGCCATGAAATCCAAAATGGAATCCATGTACGAAAACCAAGTTTGGAACTTGGAAGAACTTCCAGAAGGCATAAAGCCGATTGGTTGTAAATGGATTTTCAAAAGAAAGACGAACGCGGATGGTAACATTACTATCCACAAAGATAGACTTGTCGCGAAAGGGTTCACGTAAGTTCCAGGAGTGGACTACGACGAGACTTTCTCGCCCGTAGCTTTGCTTAGGTCTGTTCGGATATTACTAGCAATTGCTGCTTATTTCGATTATGAAATATGGCAGATGGATGTCAAAACGGCTTTCCTAAATGGAAACCTCAAAGAGGATGTATACATGACACAACCAGAAGGTTTTGTCATTCATAAGGATGCTGGAAAGGTATGCAAACTTCAGAAAGCCATTTATGGTCTGAAGCAAGCGTCAAGGAGCTGGAACATTCGTTTTGATGAAGTGGTCAAAGAGTTTGGCTTCATCAGGAATGACGAAGAATTTTGTGTTTACAAGAAGTTTAGTGGGAGCGCAAAAGCATTTCTAATCCTGTATGTGGATGACATATTGTTGATTGGAAATGACGTGAATTTCCTTAGTGAAATAAAAGACTCATTGAAGAAGAGTTTTTCAATGAAAGACTTAGGCGAAGCGGCATATGTATTGGGCATCAGGATCTATAGAGATAGATCAAAACGCCTGATAGCGCTTAGCCAAAGCACGTACATTGACAAGGTGTTGAAAAGGTTCAACATGGAGAACTCCAAGAAAGGCCTACTCCCCATGTCACCTGGCACATTGCTTTGCAAGAATCAGTGTCCTCAGACCCTCGATGAGCGAGTACAAATGAATGATGTTCCATATGCTTCGGCAGTTGGTTCTATAATGTATGCCATGATATGTACAAGACCGGATGTTTCCTATGCGCTAAGTGTTAGCAGCCGGTACCAAAGTGATCCAGGATTGGAACATTGGGCCGCAGTCAAGGGTATTCTTAAGTACCTCAGAAGGACCAAGGATTTACTCCTTGTGTACGGAGGTGATGAAGAGCTCATTGTAAGTGGTTACACTGATGCAGGCTTCCTGACTGACCCAGATGACTTCAAATCTCAATCAGGCTATGTTTTCATATTGAACGGTGACGCAGTTGATTGGAAAAGTTCCAAACAAAAGACTGTGGTGGATTCTACGACGGAGGCGGAATATGTTGCAGCTTCAGAAGCCTCCAAGGAGGCGGTATGGATCAAATAATTTCTTGAAGACCTTGGTGTGGTTCCAAGTGCTCTGGACCCGGTGGAGATCTATTGTGATAATAGTGGCGCCGTGGCTCAGGCAAGGGAGCCAAGTTCGCACCATAAGACAAGACACATTGAACGCAAATATAAACTCATTCGACATCATGTCGAAGCGGGTTTAGTGAAAGTATGCAAAGTTCACACGGATCTGAATGTGTCAGACCCGATGACAAAGCCTCTACCACGAGCAAAGCATGAGCAGCACCGGATAGCCATTGGTGTTAGGGAAGCCATGTAACTGGATTATGACTCTAGTGCAAGTGGGAGTCTGTAGGAGATATGCCCTAGAGGCAGTAATAACAGTTATTTTGTATCTCCAAGTTAGTAATAAATGTTTATGTTCCATGCTATAACTGCAATGATTCTCGAGTCTACAATAACCACGAGGCATGGAGGGAAACCCATGTGCACGTGTGGTATAATAAACGGTAAATTGTATTCCTAGTCTTGCCTCTAAGACTGGCTCAAGTATTGCATGATGATCCTGTTTTCCTGATCATGGGCATGGCTATGCCGGCAATTTTGAGGGCACAATGTTGGTAGAACACTTGTGTTGAATCGACCCAAATTGGTGTTATGCTATGAGACACATTCGTCACAAGTTAAAGGTTAATATCACAGAGATAGTTAATGTTTGCATAATTCCTTAGACCATGAGAGTATCGAGTTCCTTTGTGCTTGCTTCGTGAACTTTGGGGTTTGTTAAACGACATCCGTAACTGGGTGGCTATTACGGCGGCTTACGGGTTCACGGAAAAGTATGGCAAGTAACGAGATAGCTCAAGATTGGGATTTGCTCCTCCGACGATGGAGAGATATTCTCGGGCCCTCTCGATGTTACGGTATCCATCATCGTCTGGCCAGACACAGTGTGTTTTGATCACAGGGATGCCGGAACACGGAAACGAGAAAAGAGAACAAAACCGGTAACGAGGTAACTAGCATAGTGGACAAGTTGTTGATCCACGGGGATGCAAGTAAATCTCACCTCGGGTGTTTGTAATATATCGTGAGGCAACAGGAATAGCACACGGCAACTGGAGGTTCACTCGAATATTGATTCGTGTGGGTATAGGGGTCAATATGGGTGTCCACGGCTCCGATGTTGATCATTGATCGGAAAGTGTTCCGGTCATGTCTATACTTCACCGAACCTATAGGGTCACACGCTTAAGGGTCATCTATCTGCTAAATACTAGACAGGGAGTCTGAGAGAAATTCACCGAAAAAGTTTTGGAGTCATCGGAAAGGTTCCGGAGAGAGAACACCGGAATAGTTTCGGTAAAACCGAAAAGTTGTTTCGGGGTATACCATTAAGTCAAAATGGTTTTGGCACATGCCTGATAATTCTTGGAGGGTACCGGTTTTTTTCTGGAAACTTCTGGGAATTTTCTGGGATAAAAACCGGAAATGTTCCGGAGCAGCCGGAACCGCTGTAGTAGCTTTTCGCTGAAGAAAAACATTTTTCCGGAATTGTTTCGGAATGCGTTCAAAATTGTTTTAGTGGGTACTGGAATTGTTCTAGGAACACAGAAATAATTTGGGGTTTATCGGACGCAGAAAAATGTCTTCGTGAATAGTGAAAGTGCTTTTTGGGTTACTTTATGGAAAGCCACCTTTTAGGGCTTTTCCCAAAAGGCTTCTAGAAGGACTTGGGGATCAAGGAACCCCCTTTGGGGGGCCCCCATGAAGGTGGGACATTCAAGGGTGCAGCTCCTCCATGGAGCTCCACTTGTCATCCCTTTATGCCCTTTATGACGTTTATGTGTGACATAAAGTGTGGGCATTTTGGGTTTTTCATGTGCCCCCTTACCCCTTGGTTTTTCCTATAAATAGAGGTGGAGAGGCACTCTCCACTCTCATCCTTGCTCTCATACACATGCCATAGACTTGTCTGGCTTCTCTCTACCTCCCAGCGAAATAGTTTCGTAGAGCCGAAAGGCTGTCTGGGTTCCGGCAGGAACTAGTTCTGGACGGCGAAGCCCTGCCGGATAGCTGACACCGTATGTTTGCAACCCCGTAGAGAGGTCGTAGTTTCGATCTTTTGCCCGAGGGGCTGTTCGAGTGTCTTCCCGAAGGGCTGTCCGATTTTCTGTTCGAGTTTCGAGGGTCCTCCCGAAGGGCTGTCCGTGACATCGTCCGAGGGACTGTCCGACCGCCTCCCGAAAGGCTGTCCGACGAGGGAGTACATCCTCGCGGTTGGGAGGTTGTAAATCCTAGCTGGGGGGATCTGCACCAACGATCTCCACCGACTCTTCTTCCGCTGCGCTTCGAGTCGGTACGGATCAGATCAAACCTTGTATGCAGTCTCCATAGTGGTCCTGGGCGTGCTCGCTGTACCAATTTTTTTTGTTTTCTGTCGCGTTCCCCTACACCCTCCACTTCAAATACGACGGCGCGGCGACGCTCTTCGTCAAGGCCTTCGGGGAAGACGGCAGGCGCTTGGGGTGTTGTCCGGAGGGCGACGGCGATGCCAGCAACCACCTCCCCACTGGCGACGACCCTCGCGGTTGCGGCGTCCTCGGCGGTAGACTTGCCTTCGGAGACGGATGCAGCGCCTCGAGCAGCAGCGACGCCTCCTCTGGGGGGAGCTCGAGCGATGATGGCTGCGACGAGCCGCCCCACCGGCGGGCTCGGACCCAGGAGGGTGGCGAGCCGCCGCGACGCCGCGCCCCTGCTCGGGACCCCGTCGAGCCGCCATGCCGTCCCGCCCCCGTCAAGGAGGAGGAGGACTCCGACTGAGTGGGGGTGGCACCGGAGCCAGGCCTTAGGAGCGGCGGTCTTCGGGAGGCCGCCTTTTGCTTGTTGTTTATTTCCTACATTAAGAACCATGGAGGATCCCATGGGGGCATGTATGAACTATGGCGCTTGCGCCTTCATGTTAGCATTTTCCTTCCCGCATCCCAGTTTTTATGTCGCTGCAAATTGGAATGTCACTGCCCGCCGTGATTAGGGTAACTTGTGATTAGGATAACTTAGCTTGACTCGCCCGCGATAGGCTCCTGCGTCGTGGTGGCGCATCCCTCCGGAGCTTCTTTCTTTAGCCGAATAGCCCCCGAGCCCCCTTGCGAGGGTCGACCGCCGCCAGTGTGCCAGGTCAGGACGCCCGATGAGGCCAGGAGATGGGCGCTCCTGAGGCCGGGGGCCTGAGGCACATGCGCCTGCCGACCTATGCTTGCAGTAGCTTGTTTGAATCCTGAGATTTCCTCCCACGCCCTGTCTCCTTCCTGCTTGCTCTTGTGCTCTGCGTCGATGGGGGCCCGACCTCACGCGTACCTCGACTGCCGCCGGGGCATCCGGATCACCAGGACGAGTCCAAGGGGCGAGGCGCTACGTGACTAGTGAGGCCCCCGGGGTCGCGATGCCCAGGGATCCCCCTGCCGCGCGAGCAGCGGGAGCCTGAGGCAACTTGTGCCTGCCGGCTCGCTCAAGAGCCCCGCGCGAGGGTCAGAGCACCAAAGCTTTGGTGAGGTGCACACTGTGTCCAGCCCCCGTTCATAGGGAGCGAGAGAGAGAAAACTAACAGGCGCGAAATTTTAAAGCCAAGACTGTAAAACGAGAATACTGCAAAGGAGAAAAAATTCCCACCCTGTTTTCCAACAAAGACGTGAAAGCTTCAAGTTTCGTTCCAAAAGAAGGCAAATTCGGCTTACAAAAGAGAGCAAAGAACAGCCGCGTCCGGCACCTAACAGCTAGTCTTTGTCTTCCCCCAGTGTGGAGCGTAGGGCTTCCACTAGGCGTGGGCATAGTCACCAGAGGACCGTGCCGTCCGCCAGCGCGAAGCATGGGGCTTCCACTTGGGCGTGGGTGGGGGCCCCTCCGCGTCCTCGGGGGACCCCGGGCGTATACAACCCACTCATTATTACATGAGAGTGTCACGGTTGGCGCCTGGGGGGCGCGGACCTCGTTCCTCGAAGCCTGTGGCTTTCGAGGTCCTGGAGGTGGGTGCCATGGCCGCGGTAGCGCCGCGGCTCCTTGCGGCGCGGACGGGGCCCGATGCCGTGCCCTCTCGCCTCGCCAGGGTGTTCGGGTGCCTCGCTCGGGCACTCGCCCATCCATTTCCAAGCAGGCAGCGCCTGGCCCGGTGACGGGGGCGAGTGCTCCACCTTCCATCGCCAGGCAGGCAACGCCCAGCCTGGAGACATGGGCGTGTGTTCCACCCTCCCTCCCCAGGCAGGCAGCGCCTGTCCTGATGTCGTGGATGACTGCTCTGGCTTCTGTCGCCAGGCAGACAATGCCCAGCCTCGAGACATGGGCGCGTGTTCCACCCTCCGTCCCCAGGCACGCAACGCCTGTCCTGATGTCGTGGATGACCGCTCCGGCTTCTGTCGCCAGGCAGGCAATGCCCAACCTGGAGACATGGGCGCGTGTTCCACCCTCCGTCCCCAGGCAGGCAGCGCCTGTCCCGACGACGTGTGTGACTGCTCCGGCTTCTGTCGCCAGACAGGCAATGCCCAGCCTGGAGACAGGGGCGCGTGTTCCACCCTCCGTCCCCAGGCAGGCAGCGCATGTCCCGACGACGTGTGTGACCGCTCCGGCTTCTGTCGCCAGACAGGCAATGCCCAGCCTGGAGACATGGGCGCGTGTTCCACCCTCCGTCCCCAGGCAGGCAGCGCCTGTCCCGACGACGAGTGTGCCTCGTAAGATTGCTCACGCCAGGCAACCTCACGAGGCCAACCGCGCCAGCTTTCCCCGCGAAGCCGCCCTCGCCAGGCCCGGCGATGGCCGCCCGTGAGGATGTGGCCGCTCCACGGGGTGTTGATGCGGATGCGCGGCCCGCCAAACGCATCAGGGGTGGCAGCCGCGCCGGGCGGCACAGGGCATTGCCTGCCACGCGTCGTCCGCGGCTCGCGAAGCTCCTCTTCTATGCCGGTGACGAACCTTCTCGAGCCCGACGCCTCGCGCCGCGCACCTTGCTCGTGGGGGCGTGTGCCGAAACATGTTTCCAAGCGGCGCCTGAGCGTCTCTCTCGTCGCTCCCTTCAGGTCTGGAGCTCTCCAGGCGGAAGCCCCCGGGCCCGTTTCAGAGGAGAGTGCCAGAACCCCACCGACGGCGTTGACGGGCTTGGTCGCGCGTACCAGCCAGTCGTCATAGCGATTTTTGGCGGGGTGATAACGCAGCAGCTCGCGCGCCATGCGCAACGTAGTCCGCGCATTCATCGGCCTTCGGCGAACGCGAGAAGATGGCGCCGCGGCGAGGGAGTGGGTCGGAGTAGCGGCGCGGCCATTGCCCCGCGCGGTGCGCAGCGGCGACAGGTCTTGCTGTCCGTGCGCAGCCGGGTTGGCGGCAACTCTAGCCGCAGGAGGGGCGGAGCGGCTTGGGAGACTGCGGCCCACGGGCACCGTCCAGGCGACGCGGGCAGCTCGGCGCTCGGCGCGGACTCGGTGGGCGCCTGTCATGGGAGCGACGGAGCTGAGACGGAGCGGGACCGGGAAGGATTCCGACACGCCCCTACCTGGCGCGCCAAATGTCGGAATCGGGGCTCCGCAAAACCCAACAAGGTTCGAACACTGGGCGTGTGCGAAGATGTCAACCGGCCCTAAGTCCCAAGCCCGTCACCCAACAAGTATGAGCGAGGAAGAAGATGGACACGGAGATTTACCCAGGTTTGGGCTACCTTGCGGAGTAAAACTCTACTCCTGCTTTGGGGTGGATTGGCCTCGCGAGGAGGCTGAGGATGAACTAGTACAGTGGTTGGGTGGCCTCACGAGGGCTCTTGGCGGTGATGAACTGGTGTGTCCAACCTGCCTTCTACGATGGGAGCTCGTCCCTCTTTATAGGGCCCACGGTCCTCTTCCCATATCGCACAGGTGGAAAAGGATCCACAACGACCAAATTTGAAAGTGGACAAGAAGTACATCCTGTCCTGACTAAAGGTGGTCTTCTCCTGCAAAGCTTTCTGGTGTGACGCAGTGGTGGGCTCGACGATGACATCCGTCCTGCCGAGCTCGTTGTCTTGGTCCTCTTGCACTAGGAAGGAAACCTTGGGGGGGGGGGTTCCTGGGGAACCCGCGTACGTCCTTGCCTCCTTATCACGAAAGAGGAAACTGTCCTCCTTCTGCGCCTGCTGGCGCCCGCCTAGCTCTACCGTCAGAACCCACGTCACCCCGGCCTCATGAGGCCGGGTACTTGCATAGGAATCTCTGCTCCTCGGGAGGCGGCCTGGTGGGATGCCACTTCTCCGGAGGTCTTGGTGTTGCTCTCCTCGCGAGGCGGGGGCTCTCGCGAAGGCCTTAGCTTGAGGGGCTTGTTGCTGGGCCACACCGGGCCGCAGTAGTGGGCCACGCGCTGGGCCGCAGGAGGAAGGTCTGGGTACCCCCGATCCCAGAATGCCGACAGAGCTTGCCGGCCTTGAGCTTTTTGGTGCTGAGCTTGCCGGGAGGTATTGGTTTGCTGGCTCCGCCTTGCCGGGTCTTGTCTTGCCGGCTCTGCCTTGCCGGAAAACCGTGCCGCCAGGGAAAAGTCCCTTCTGTTGGAGATATGCCCTAGAGGCAATCATGTCTGATGATATTTCCTATGTGTTTATGAATAAAGATAGTCCTTGGACATTATCAATGATGTGTATTAACAAGTACGTGACTTGTTTGTGAGACTATGCATTGTATGATGACTGTCCTAAATGGTCCCTAGTCGAAAGGGCTATGTGGACGCACAGCCAGTTAGACTAGCATATGACACGGTGGATGGTTCGGTCTCACTGACCATGTGGCATTGGATGCTAGCCGGATAATATGGACTCGGAAAGATCTGGTCGGATTCGACGTAGTCGGATCCGAGTCGAGATAAGGTCCGAGTTGGATAGACCCAACTATGAGACGCAGCGATAGGTCATCTGTGAGTCTCTAGTATAACATACGTTCTGTGTCCTAAGACCCGAGCTCGTGCATGTACTCGGGATGGTGACAGACTTGCTTTGGGCCGACCAAACGCTACTCCGTGACAGGGTAGTTATAAAGGTAGGTTTCGGGCTTGTCCAGACCCATGCTGCGAGACGTGGTCGAGCAAGATGGGATTTGCCCCTCCGATGAGGAGAGATATACTCTGGGCCCCTCGGGTGATCCGACCTGGATAAGCATGGCCATGCGACCAAGTGAACGAGAACCTAAGGGGCCGCGCGCTTAAGGGAAGGAACAAGTGGGCTTTAGGAGCCGTGCGAGGCCCAAGAGTTGAGCCCGCGACGGATGCCTATATATAGTGGAGGTGCGGCACACCCATCCAGTTGATCGCTTCGGTGCTGTCATTAGAGCTTTGCATGTGTTGCAACTAGCCACCTCCACTTGCCGCCGCCGACTGTGTGATCGGACCTAGCAGTCCGCCGCACGGTGTTCCTCCTACACGCGCGGATACCATTAGAGGCGGTGCACTTGCGCCGCTCCGGCGAATCTGTACGTGGGATCCGGCGACCGGCTGTTCGAGGGAGATCGGACAAGGAGGAGACGGACCACGCGGACGCGCTGCCCCAACTCTACTTGCGATGCATCGCACTGCGCGTCTAGTGGTAACGATCTGTGATCCATCTCCGTAGCATGTTCTTGGATGTTCTGCGCGTAGGAACATTTTAATTGGCATGCGATGCACCTACGGAAGAACCCAACAGTGGTATCAGAACCTCTGCTATAGGATTTGGATTCAGATCGGATGCATATTTGATATGTGGAGGTGGCAGATGAGATCTACCGCCGTTCATGAGATCGGCTTTGTGCACGGTTGATGAGATCAACTGCACGTCGGGGTCGTTGAGGCTATATTTTCTGTCCATCGGAATCGATGAGGTCGTGACACAACCTACCCCTACCGGTCGGTATCCGCCATCGGGGTTAACAGTGAAACGTAAATCCGAATCAGGTTCGTGATGATCGATGAGATCGGTCAGATCAGAAAATCCAGCATGATCGGAATACAGATTCGATCTGTGATTTCCGAAAACGTATGCGTAGCGCCTTGTATTTCGTACGCGATCACACAAACCGGTAGAATGCGATTCTATGCACAACTTTGTTTTGCAGGTTTGATGTGAATAGTATGGCTCATGTGTATGTGATGCATGTGTGTAACTTAACATGACCTGCGTGTCATGATTGTCAGCCGGCAGGAGCCAAAGTGCTGTCATTATATTGTATAATGACCTGCGCGTTGACTTGTGATTCTGTGTAAATTCATTACTAGTTGTAGTAGTTGGAGGACAGAGATCAAGTTCGAGGCTTTGGCGTCCCGGCGTGACGAACAAGATGGAGTCCTGCCCTGGTCATCGGAGTTGGAGCCGGCCTTCAAGGACATCCATGAAGGAGCCATACTATTTCACAAATTTTTGTTTATATGTGATTGATATTGCTTCTTGTTTTCTATGCATGTTATAATGGTAGAAAGATCCCTCGTTAATATCAAGCACATTGCCATTCCGGATGTTGCACCTCCGCACGTCAAGTACGTCTAGTGGTGGGCTCATAAAATTGAGGAGCTACTAGGTGTCCTTGAACTGGAGGGTTCGTGTCGGACACGAACATGCACTGCATCAGGTTAACTTGACAAGGCTATCAAAACGGTTTTGGGCCTTGTGGCAAAGAAGGTTGGGAGCCGGGGTATAAGATACCTACCCGATCGACAGGAGTCGTATAGAGATACGATTAGCAAGGAGTTGCTTACCGAATAGGCAAGTTGGCTAGCAGTGATGCTAAAGCTCACTAGTCGCTCGCGCTAGATGGGTCCTGAATCATTGAGAGTTCGCGGAGGGATGCTGACTTCAGTGGGAGTAGTTCTGTTTAAGGCTTGAATTACTCTACATAAACACATTGCTTAGTGATTGCATATTTTCTGTTGTAGATCAATGGCACCACCTGCTCAACCCAACTTTGCATTGAAATCAATTCTAGAAAAGGATAAGCTGAATGGAACAAACTTTACCACCTGGTATAGAAATTTGAGAATTGTTCTCAAGCACGATAAAAGGAACATGTTCTAGAGGATCCACTTCCATAGGAACCTGCCGATAATGCTAATGCCACAACCAAGAATGCCCATCGGAAACTCGTTGATGAATCAAACGAGATCAGCTGCCTCATGCTGGCTTGTATGGAGCCCGATTTGCAACAGCATTTCGAAAACGTTGAGGCTTTCAATATGATCGAGAGTCTCAAGAGCATGTTTCAGGTGCAGGCTAGAACCGAAAGGTTCAACGTCTGGCAATCCTTGACGGATTGTAAGCTGAAAGAGGGTGATCCACTAAGCCCGCATGTGATCAAGATGATCGGGTATGTGCAAGCTTTGGATCGGTCAGGCTTCCCACTTGGGGACGAGCTGTCCACGGATGCAATTCTGGGTTCTCTTCCACCTAGCTATGGGACGTTTGGCTCGAACTATCATATGCACGTCATGGATAAGAAGCTCACTGAATTGCATGGGATGCTCAAGGTGGCAGAACAAGATATTAAGAAAGGCACCCATCAAGTGTTGATGGTGCAGAAATTGGCTAAGTTCAAGAAGAGTTGGTCCAAGAAAAAGGGCAAGGCAAAGGACACGGAGAAAGTTGTCTCCGCCGCTGCGTCGAAGCCGGCACCAGACTCAAAGACCGTTTGCTTTCATTGCAAGGAAACTGGTCACTGGAAGAGGAACTGTAGCAAGTGGCTTGCTGAGCATGGTAAGAAGGCCGTAAATGCTCTTCAGGCAAAGGTACACTTGTTACATATGTTATAGACATTTACCTTGCTGACATACCTAGTAGCTCTTGGGTATTTGATACCGGATCGGTTGTTCATATTTGCAACTCGATGCAGGGGCTGATAAGAACTAGGCGTGTGGCACAAGGGGAGATTGACATCAGGGTCGGCAACAAAGAAAGAGTTGCTGCGTTGGAGGTCGGCACGATGCAGCTCAAGCTTCCTTCGAGATTTATTTTGGAATTGAATAATTGTTATTACATTCCCGCACTTAGTCGAAACATTATTTCTGCCTCATGCTTGATGAGTCAGGGTTATGAATTCAGTTTAAAGGACAATGGTTGTTCATTTTATTTGAATGGAATGTTCCACGGTTATGCACCCATTGTAGATGGGCTATTTATTCTAAATCTGGAAATGGAACCAGTCTATAACATGAATGTCAAGAGGCATAAGCCTAATGAGATAAATCCGACATACTTCTGGCATTGCCGGCTTGGACACATTAGTCTGAAACGCATGAAGAAGCTCCATGATGATGGACTCCTAACTTCGTCCGACTTTGGGTCGTTTGAGACATGCGAATCATGCTTGCTAGGGAAGATGACTAAGTCTCCTTTTGCAAAGAGTTGCGAAAGGGTGTCCAAGCTGTTGGAGCTTATACACAGTGATGTGTGTGGTCCAATGAGCACAACGGTCAGAGGTGGCTATCAGTACTTCGTGACTTTTACCGATGACTTGAGTAGATATGGATATATCTATTTGATGAGGCACAAGTCATAAACTTTTGGAAAGTTCAAAGAGTTTCAAAACGAGGTTGAAAATCAGCTCGGCAAGACAATAAAGCTTCTACGATCAGATCGTGGAGGTGAGTACATGAGCTAGGAGTTTGATGATCATCTGAAAAGCCAAGGTATAGTACCTCAGCTCACACCTTCGGGAACGCCATAGAGAAACAGTGTGTCAGAACGGAGAAATTGAACTTTGTTGGACATGGTCCAATCGATGATGAGCAAATTGGATTTACCCTTGTCATTCTGAGGATACGCTCTAGAAACTACAACTTTCACACTTAACAGGGTACCATCAAAATCCGTAGATAAGACACCACATGAGATGTGGACTGGGAAGAGTCCTAGTTTGTCTTTTCTAAAGATTTGGGGTTGTGAAGCATTTGTCAAACGACTCATGTCGGACAAGCTTACACCCAAGTCGGATAAATGCATATTTGTGGGATATCCGAGGGAAACCTTGGGATACAGCTTCTACAACCGAGAAGAGAACAAAGTGTTTGTTGCTCGGAACAGGGTTTTCCTAGAGAAAGAGTTTCTCAGTCGGGAAGCCAGTGGGAGAACGGTGCGACTCGAAGAAATTCGAGAGCCACTCGGGGATGACTCGGCTGGGGATGAGATCATACCGGAGTTGGTTAGGGAACCCGTAGTGGAATCGGCACCGGAGCCATGAGGGTCGGAAAGGTTGCGCAGAGTGCGCGATGTGTTGTTGCTAGAAAGCGACGAGCCGGCTACGTATGCAGAAGCGATGGTGAGTCCAGATTCCGAGGCATGGCTAGAGGCCATGAGATCCAAGTTAAAGTCCATGGATGATAATCAAGTCTGGGACTTGGTTGATCCACCACCTGGCGTAATTGCCATTGGTTGCAAATGGGTCTTTAAGAAGAAAACCGATGTGGACGGAAATGTTCAGATCCACAAAGCTCGGCTTGTCTCTAAAGGTTATGGACAAGTTCAAGGAATTGACTTCGACGAGACCTACTCGCCGGTAGCGATGCTAAAGTCGGTGAGGATCATACTAGCTATAGCTGCATATTTCGATTATGAGATATGGTAGATGGATGTCAAAACGGCTTTCCTTCATGGAAATTTAAAGGAGGATGTATACATGATACATCCTGAAGGTTTTGTCAATCCAAATAATGCTAGTAAAATATGCAAGCTCAAGAGATCCATTTATGGATTGAAGCAAGCAGCTCGGAGTTGGAACATTCGTTTTGATGAAGTCATTGTTGACCTTGGTTTCATCAAGAACGAAGAGGACTATTGTTTATACAAGAAGTCTAGTGGGAGCTCGGTAGTATTTTTGATCTTCTATGTGGATGGCATACTGCTGATCGGAAATGATGTTTCGATGCTGAACTCAGTCAAGGAATCTTTGAATGGCAAGTTTTCGATGAAAGACCTTGGAGAAGCAGTGTACATTTTAGGCATCAAGATCTATAGAGATAGATCGAGAAGGCTGCTCGGCTTAATCCAGAGCACGTACATAGACAAAGTATTGAAACAGTTCAACATGAGTGAGGCTAAGAAAGGGTTCTTGCCCATCTCACATGGTATAAGGCTAAGCAAGAGTCAGAGTCCTACGACTTCTGATGAGCGAAACTGGATGAGTAGGATTCCGTATGCTTCGGCAATAGGATCCATCATGTATGCCATGCTATGTACTCGGCCTGATGTTGCCTATGCAATAAGCTTAACAAGCAGATACCAGGCCGGTTAAAACTATCCTGAAGTACCTAAAAAGGACTAAAGAGATGTTCCTAGTTTATGGAGGTGAGGAGGAGCTCTGCGTAAAGGGTTACGCTGATGCTAGTTTCCAAACCGATAGGGATGATTGTCGATCGCAAACTGGATTCGTGTATGTCATGAATGGAGAAGCAGTGAGCTGGACGAGTTCCAAGCAAGATACGGTGGCCGACTCCACAACAGATGCTGAATACATTGCGGCTTGTGATGCCGCAAAGGAAGGTGTTTGGATTCGGAAGTTCCTGGAGGATCTTGGTGTGTTCCCGGGCTGGGCAAAGCCGTTGGACCTGTATTGCGACAATTCAGGTGCCATCACACATGCCAAGGAGCCGAGACAACACCACAAGACCAGTCACATAGACTGAAAGTATCACCTGATATGAAAGCTCGTAAAGAATGGTGATACTAATTTATGCAAGATTCATACGGATGAAAATGTTGCAGATCCGTTGACTAAGCCTCTTCCACAACCCAAGCATGAGGGGCACGTTAGAGCTATGGGCATTCGATGTCTATTTGATTGACTCTAGTGCAAGTGGGAGACTGTTGGAGATATGCCCTAGAGGCAATCATGTATGATGATATTTCCTATGTGTTTATGAATAAAGATAGTCCTTGGACATTATCAATGATGTGTATTAACAAGTACGTGACTTGTTTGTGAGACAATGCATTGTATGATGACTGTCCTAAATGGTCCCTAGTCGAAAGGGCTGTGTGGACGTACAACTAGTTAGACTAGCATATGACACGGTGGATGGTTCGGTCTCACTGACCATGTGGCATTGGATGCTAGCCGGATAATATGGGCTCGGAAAGATCTGGTCGGATTCGACGTAGTCGGATCCGAGTCGAGATAAGGTCTGAGTTGGACAGACCCAACTATGAGACGCAGCGATAGGTCATCTGTGAGTCTCTAGTACAACATACGTTCTCTGTCCTAAGACCTGAGCTCGCGCATGTACTCGGGATGGTGACAGACTTGCTTTGGGCCGACCAATCGCTACTCCGTGACAGGGTAGTTATAAAGGTAGGTTTTGGGCTTGTCCAGACCCATGCTGCGAGACATGGTCGAGCAAGATGGGATTTGCCCCTCCGATGAGGAGAGATATACTCTGGGCCCCTCGGGTGATCCGACCTGGATAAGCATGGCCATGCGATGAGGATTATGAGATAATCTGAAGTGTTGGTCGGATTCACCGGAACGAGAAAGAGGTGGTGCGGCAACAAGGATGACCATGTCGCCTTGAGCACGACAACATATATCGTGTGGCAAAGGGAACGGAAGTATGAAGTACAGGTTCGCCTAACCAGCTTCATCGGGCACTTGGAGTCGGCACGCTTAGCTAGAGGTCGCTACCGACTGGTCGAGCCGGATGTAATCTGACTCGCGACCAAGTGAACAAGAACCTAAGGGGTCGCGCGCTTAAGGGAAGGAACACGTGGGCTTTAGGATCCATGCGAGGCCCAAGAGTTGAGCCCGCGACGGATGCCTATATATAGTGGAGGTGCGGCACACCCATCCGGTTGATCGCTTCGGTGCTGTCATTAGGGCTTTGCATGTGTTGCAACTAGCCACCTCCACTTGCCGCCGCCGACTGTGTGATCGGACCTAGCAGTCCGCCGCACGGTGTTCCTCCTGCATGCGCGGATACCATTAGAGGCGGTGCACTTGCGCCGCTCTGGCGAATCTGTACATGGGATCCAACGACCGGCTGTTCGAGGAAGATTGGACGAGGAGGAGACGGACCACGCGGACGCGCTGCCCCAACTCTACTTCCGCTGCACGGCACTGCGCGTCTAGTGGTAACGATCTGTGATCCATCTCCGTAGCATGTTCTGCGCGTTGGGAAAATTTTAATTGGCATGCGATGCACCTACAGAAGAACCCAACACCTTCCCGGCGAGTTCTTGGTCCTTCTTGCTATGTAGTGTTTGTCGGGTGAGCTGCTTGCCGACAAGATCGGTTCTTTGCCGGGACTGCTCTGCAACAACCCTAGATTGGTAAGAACCCATGTCTAGACGATTCGTGAGGCCTTGGTTCTCACTACACCGTCACATGCATCTTGTATGTATGATTTTGAAATGCACGTTGTGTCTGGGGTTCAATGTATAGTTGTTAATCCATTGGCAGTCTTTCATACATAGGAATGTCCCATTGTGTTTCCATGAGCCACTGTAGCTCGCTACGGCTCAGGAACACATTGTTCGAGCGTCACATGCACTACAGTTGCACTGCGACAACCACTGTACAATCAAGCCTACCGAAGTTATGCAACTATGAATATCGATCAGGGATCTGTGTCATGTATTTGCTAGCCACATATTCATATAAATTCGAACCAAGAGACGCAAACGGTCCGACCAAGATAAAGTGGCAGACGTATGTACCGTGCTTGAGGTCTCGTGTTGCTTATATGATTTGTTATAGGCTAGATCTATGTGCGTAGACCCCTGGTCCCGACAGGCAAGGCCACCGTTCTTCATTGATACATGTTATGCCAGAATCATTGCACATCCTGGACTGCTAGAGGCATTCATATTGTAATCATCATGTTGTTTCATATTATGAGTTGTAAGTAAAATAAAAGTGTGATGTTCGTTATTAGAGTGTGCCCCTATCAGTGAGGATGTATAAAAGGAGAGAAAAGGAGGAGGCCCATGATTCCTCGGAAAAGAGGGGAGGAGGACAATGAGCCTAACAAAGAGAGAGTGAGAGAGAGAGAGATAAAACAGAGAGGGGGTGCACTACTGTCCTTTTTCACACTTGTGCTTCAAAGTAGCATCGTGTTTTTCATATAAAGAGTTTTCATGTTATTCATTTCATATGCTAGTGGGAGCTTTACATTATAGAACTTGGCTTGTATATTATAATGACGGGCTTCCTCAAAATGCTCGAGGTCTTCATGAACAAGCAATTTGGATGAACACCCACATAGCTACATTAGAAGAGCTTTCATACACTTATAGCTCGAGTACATATGTTGGAAGGCAAACCCTACTCCTCACATTCATATCGATTGTAAGGCCTCTCCATTACATAACGATCAATCCGCATTGTTGTGAGACTTTCTTATTTTTGTCTTCTCAATTGAACCACCATCATCATTCTATTTGCCATCCAAAGTGCTAAGGCCATGTCTCACACTCAAGTATTGCGTGGGAGCCGAAAAGCTGAAGCGAGAAAAGTATAACTTAATTACTTGGTTTCTATCCGGGGTTGTTCATGATTTGATGTATTTATGTTAGGAAGACTGAGTGTGCTATGCTTCTTGTGATTAAGTGTGTGTAGCTTACATTCTTTAGAATCTTTATTTTGGAAAGGCAATGATTGTTTATTTGCATGCTCATGTACCATTATTTTAATGTCAAATTATAATATTTCCTTGAATCATTCATATCATAAATTGAAGCCATGACTACATCATTTGATCAAGAACATGCAAGGTAGCATTCAAAATCAAAAATTATTTTTGTTTATCATTTACCTACTCGAGGACGAGCAGGAATTAAGCTTGGGGATGCTGATACTTCTCAAAAATTATCTATAATTTTTTATTGTTTCATGATGCTATATTATCATTTATATATGCTCTTTATTATCATTTTATAGCATTTTATATTATTTTTTTGGACTAACATATTAATTTAGTACCTAGTGCAAGTTTCTGTTTCGTGCTTGTTTTTGGTTTTGTAGAAAATCCATATCTAGAAAGGTCCAAACACGATGCCAAATTTTGATGATTTTTTCTGGACCAAGAAGGACCCTAGAAGCTCCGGAAGAAGTAGAGAGGAGTCATGAGAGTCCCAAAAGCCCAGGTGGCGTGGCCAGGGGTGGTCATGCCACCCAGGCTTGCCCCCCCCCCCCCCCCCGTGAGCCACGTTTTGTCCTAATTCCTCCGCCTACAGATTCTATAATTCTTGCAACCCTTAGAGGAAGACCCAAATGAATTTGGTCAGCGTCGCAAGCCTCTTTCAAAGCGATCCCATTTGGAGCCATATTCCGAAGTTCTGCCAGAGGGGGAATCCATTGGAAGGAGCTTCTTCATCAACCTTGCTGCCTCCATGATGATGTGTAAGTAGCTCCTTTAGGACCCATGGTCCCAAAGTAGTAGGTAGATGGCTTTCCTCTCTATTTTGGATCTTCGATACCATGTTTTCCTCTGAGATCAATCCGATGTAATTCTTATGGTGTCTTTGTTGGGATCCGATGAATTGTAGATTTGTGATCAGATTGTTCGTTGAATATAATTGAATCTCTTGAAGTTTCTTTGATGTATAATTGATTAGCTATGTATGATTTCCGAGTTATTTGTCTTCTCTTGCGAATATAGATGGGTAATTCTTCAGAGGGAGTGGTGCATAGTAGTAGGTTCAATCTTGCGGTGTTTTATATGCCAGTCATAGAAAGGGACAAGACACGTATTTGTATTGTTGTTGCTAAGAGTAAAACGACGAGGTTTGATCTTATTGCTAGATATATTCATGTCTGCATTATGTCATCTTGTGTATTGCGTTGCTATGTCTTTCATTAAACTTAGTACCTTGACATGCATGTTGGATAGGGGTTTCGGGGTGGAGTAACATTAGTAGATGCAATTGGATAACGGTCTACTTATCATGGATGTAATGCCTATGAAAGATTATGCCATGAATGATAATAATTATGAATGCTGCTTTTCTATCAATTGGCCAACTATAATTTATCTGCCATGCCATTAGGTGCTTTCGAGAGAGATGCCACTAGTGAACCTATGGCCCCCAGGCCCATTCTCTATTAATACTTCTGTTTAATAATTGCTCTTCATTCACTTTCATTACTTTGCCGTTCCACTATATTATTCTCCATCCACTATTTGCTTTTAATCTCTAAATAGCAACATGAGGGGATTGACAACCCCCTTGTCAAGTTTGGTGCAAGTTTTTATTTTGTTTGTGTACATGTGTTGCTTATCTTGTTAGCTTGTAGACTTCTATTGGTTCGATTAAAGGTTGGTTCCTAACTGATGGAAATACTTTATACTGTTGTGATACATCACCCTTCCTCTTCGGGAAAATCCAAAAAATCCTACGAGATTAGCAATATGCCATGGAAATCTTAAAACAAATTGTCAAAGAAGACATAGCAGCAGTATGTCAAGAACAGAACAATACGTAAAGATCTGATTTCTAACCATATTTCTGTAACTCCAAAAATATGAAAACTTAGGATATAGCATAAATTTTGCAATTTAATATTGTGTATTTTTTTATAAATTGATCGCGTTCCAATACAAAATGAAAAATCAGACAGTGGAAGCAAAAGTTTCTGTTCCTGCACAAAACCTAATAAACATGCATTTGAAACACCCCAAAGGCTTAACTTGGCACAAAAAGGAAAAGAAAAGAAACATACATAATTACCACAATAGTAATAATTATTTTGACCCACTATAAAAATTGATAACTATTGGTTTGTCTCCCAACAAGATCTTTCTTTATAGCCACTAAGATATGCTTAAGTTTTTAACATGTGAAAGGCACGAATTGAAGCACAAGGAGAGCATTGGTAAGCAAGTAACAAACATATTTAAGTCTAACCCACTTCCTGCATAGACACTCTATACGAAAAGAAATTATTAAGACAAGCAATATCTAGCATATGCAAGAAAGAGGAACAAAATATTAATAATCTCAACATGGCAAGAGATAATTTAGTAACATGAAGATTTCTATAACCATACTTGCCTCTCTCATAATAGTTACATGTAGGATCAAAATCAAATTCAAAAATATATTTATCATGTAAAATATTATATTAGTCATCCACATGCATAAAAAATCATAATCTTCCAAGATAGTGGGGTTAACATCAACTAAAGTCATGACCTCTCCAAACCCACTTTTATTAAAAAAATCATAAGATCGATCATTATCCAAAGTAGTACGATCATTATTACCTAAAGTTAACACTCTTTCAAACCCACTTTTAATAGTATTGCAAACATTATTATCAATAATATATTTATCATGAGGCTCAAATAAATTTTCAAGATCAAAAGAAGTATCATAATTGTCACCCCAGTCATGATCATTGTAATAAGTAGTACGCATAACAAAATCATCATCAATAGTGCCTACGGATATAGTGTCACCATAAAAAGAAATATTTTCATTAAGTGTATTGTCTTCATTACTTGAATAATAAATATCATCATGTTTATCCCAATCAAAAGTTTCTTTTATAACTTCTTTATTAGTAGGGGGACTAAAAATATCATGCTCATCAGATTCATCATCCCCGACCTTATAGCTTTGCATATCATTAGCACAATTGACATTCATAGAATTCATACTAATAGCATTGCAATCATACTTTACATTCAAGGAATTCGTATCAGTCACTTTATAAAATTCTTCTTTTAGCACTTTATAACAAATTTCATATTCACGGTTTTTAAGAAAAACTTCATAAATTTAAAGAAGCGCACTCAAGTTCATCTTTTATTTCAAAGAGCTTATACGAATAGCATTTTTATCAATAGACATTGGTTTAATTAGAATTTTTGAAAAGTCGAGCTAGTGGAGAAGCATCCATAACCAATATATCTTAGATTTTTTTATTCTGCTTAGTGGGTCTACAATAAAGATAGCATGACTAGGAAAGAAATAAAACAAGTAAATAAGAAGTTTGTGTGCAGGCACCTCATTTAGTAGAAGATGATACTCCGGCAATGGCGCCAGAAATTCCTTTGCTAATCCCGTAGGAGTTGTTGGGTTTTGCCCTAAAGAGGAAGGATGATATAGGACAAAAGAAAAGTATTTCCATCAATTGAGAACCAAGGTTGAATCGAACCAGTAGGAATCACCAAGCTAGCAAGCTAAACATTGCATGCACATACAAAAAACAACATTTGCACCCAACTTGGCGAGGGGGTTGTCAAGCCCTTGATCTTGCTAGTTACATGATTAAAACCAAATAGATTGATAATGGTACAAAAAAAGTAAATGCAAAGAGTAAAGATCAATTTTGTAAGAGTTTGTATTGATGGAAGAATAGACCCAGGGGCCATAGGTTCACTAGAGGTATCTCTCTCAAAAAGAAGGCAAATGGCGTGGTGACAAATTACAGTTAGGCAATTGATAAGAATAGCAACGAGTAGGAGTATGATCATTCATGGAATAATTTCATATACACATTACGCGTGTGAGAAGTATACCACTAATCCAACTACAACTACTACTCTTACTCCATCTCAAGACCACTAGCCATCATGCATCTCAAAGTATTAAGTTCATAAGAAACAGAGTAACGCTTTAAGCAAGATGACGTAAAGTAGACATGAAGAAATATAGCAATAAGACAAAACCCCATAATTTTACCCCTAGTGCCAGCAATACAAATGCGTGTCTTGTCCCCATTCTGCCACTGGGATATAGAAATCACATCAAGATTGAACACACTACTATGTACCACTCCATCTGAAGATCTACCAATTAATCTTGGCCAGAGAAGACAAATAGATCAGAAAGCATACATAGATACTTAATTATACAAAAAAAAATCTTGAGAGATTCAATGAAGAGATTCAACTAGTTTCAATGAACAATCGGATCACAAACTCACAATTCATGATGCCCGAAGAAACACATTGCAAAATTACATCTGATTGATCCCAATCACACAAGGAAGAAGGGGAACATGGTATTGAAGATCCAAAAGGAGAGAGAACCATCTAGCTACTACTATGGACCAGTAGGTCTTGAAGGAACTACTCACACATGGGCATCGAGGCAGCAATATTGATGGAGAGCCTCCCGGGAAAGGCTTCCCCCTCCGGCAGAACTCTGAAACAGGGCTTCAGATGGGATCTCTTCGGAACAGAGGCTTGCGATGGCGATAAAATTCTTCTTGAGCTACGACATATGGTTTCTGTATTTATAGGGAATTATGGCGGTGGAATTGGACTAAGGTGGTAACTAGTGGCCTCACATAGATAGGTGGCGTGGCCACCCCTGGCCGCGCCACATATCCATGTAAACGGATGGTGGCCCCTCTTGTTACTTCCCGAAGCTTCCATTGTTTCTTGTTACCCAAAAATCTGTTAAATCGACAGTATTTTGTCCTCCGTAGATATTGATTTCCTGCGAAACCAAAAACAAGCAGAAAACGGGAACTGACACTAGGCACTAAATTAATAGGTTAGTCCAGAAAAATAATATAAATTGCTATAAAAAGTATATAAAAATGAAAACATAATAGCATTTAATAATCAAAAAATTATAAATACTTTTGAGACGTATCAACAGCACCATAGGTCCAAACGTTACAGACCTTTATGCACACTTCGCTGGGACCGGGTGAAACCACTCGGTGAGACCAACACGTGCAAAAGTTTTGAACTTTAGGCTTTCCGGTGAGACCGTATGAAATCCCTCGGTGCGACCGAGTCAAGCTGACCTAATCACTTTCCAAACTTCTGTGTCACTGATTGAAGCCGATCGGAAATTCCTAGTCAATTTGCATTGGTAACAGAAGGTTGACAAGTGCTCTTCGGTGGTACTAAGGGGCCAACTAGGTGAAACCAAGATGCTATGGTTTAGGAAGTGGCTATGTCAAGTGTTTCTTGGTGGATCCGAATGAGTGTGCTTTGGTGGGAGCGAGATGGACTTTAGGGTTTTGGACATAGTGGATGGTGAGATGTGGCCGAGGATTTTGGAGCAATATCTCTAAGAATTTGAGCCACCATCATCAAAACATCACCACTTTAATAATATTGGCCTTTTGTGGACTCAATGTGATGTTTGACCACTTAAAATAAAAAGGTAGAGTCTTGAAGCTTTGCCAACACTTGTCCTTGGCATTTTGAGGGGTACACATTCACATTCAATTGATGTACCTAGATTGAACTTTCCTGAAATATTATTTGAGTAGGCATTAATTCAATGATGTATATGTTATGATAAATTTAAAAAAACGAGGATTAGTTGCACTTTCAGCTTAGTAGGAGCGTCTGTCATTGCCATGAGTGTTGACTACATGGACCAGAGCATCGACACAATGACAGAATGACCTTCTCAGAAAAAATTCACGAGCTCGAAAAATGCGGAATATGAAAAATAACTCATGGGTTTGAAAAGGATTCACGGATTCGAAAAAAGGTCACGCATTTGAAATATGTTTATGAATTTGAGAGTAGTTCGCGCATTTGAAAAACATTCACAAATTTGAAAAAACTTAATGAAATTGAGCAAACAGTTTGCACTTAACATTCATGAATTTGAATAAAGTTTATGAATTTGAATAACATTCATGAATTTGAATATGTTCGGAAATTAGTAAAGTTCACGTTTGAGAGAAGTTCATGCATTTGAAAAACGTTCACAAATTAAAAAAAATCATGAACTTGAACAAACAGTTTGCGCATTTGAAAAGCGTTCATGATTTTTTTTAAAAATCACGGATTTGAAAAGAGTTTACGGATTTAAAAAAGGTTCACGAATTTGAAAATCTTCACAAATTTTGTAAGTTTACGGATTTGAAAAAATGTTCATGAATTCAAAAATGTTTGCAAATTTAAAAAATTGTAAAAAATGATTTTTATGAAGAAAAAACATAAGAAAACTCGACCAGACAAAGATATACAATACCAGCAGAAAAAAGAAAAAAATTTACCCGAAACCTTGTAGGAGCTTTCCAAAACCGAAAAAGTCAGATGTTATGCAGTTTATTACATGGATCGTCCCATTAGATTGGGTTGGAGGGAGGGGTGCACCGTGTACGCAGAAAAAAGATTTTTTTTTACCCGAAACCTTGTAGGAGCTTTCCAAAACCGAAAAAGTCAGATGTTATGCAATTTATTACATGGATCGTCCCATTAGATTGGGTTGGAGGGAGGGGTGCACCGTGTACGCATAAACCTTTATGCGGCGCCATAAACGCCAAAAAGGAGTGAGGCCTTTTGTGGTGGTCTATGCCCAATGGTAACTTTGTAGAGAACTAGATGAAAAGCACTGTAGGTTTATGTATCGACAATTGCGATACTATCTTCCGTCTTGCCTCAAGGATTTTCACGTATAGGCGTTATTGGGGCGCCCCAATATATGGTTCCAGTTTTAGGCCCGTCTTTTCTCTCTCTTTATCTATGTGTTTTTTTTTTGTTGATTTTCATTTGTTTTTCTTGCGATTTTTGGTTTCCTGTATTTCTTTAGCGGGTTTTTGGTTTTCCTTTTTGTTTTCATTTTCCCTTCTTTCCGTTATCCTTCTTTCAGTTTTCTATGTCGTTTTTCGACAATTTTCTTTTGGGTTTTGGGTTTATGTGTTTCTTTACTGGGGTTTTTTATTTTTTGTTTGTTTTTATCCCTTTTTAGCACTTATTTCCTTTTTATCACATACATTGTATATGTTTTGTATACATGAGGGCAAATTGTAACCGTGTACACATAAGCCATTACGCGGCGCCATAAACGCCAAATAGGAGTGGGGTCTTTTGCGGTGGTCTATGCCCAATGGTAACTTTATAGAGAATTAAATTAAAAACACTGTCAGGTTTCTATATCAACTCTTGTGTACTATCTTCCGTCTCGCCTCAAGGATTTTTGTGTCCAGGCATTATTGTACCGTCCCAATATTTGGTTCTTATTTTTGGGCCCCTTTTTTCGCTCTTTATTTATGTGTTTCTGTGTTGGTTTTCATTTGTTTTTCTTGCGATTTTTAGTTTCCTGTATTTCTTTAGCGGGATTCTTGGGTTTTCATTTTTGTTTTCCTTGTTCCTTTTTCTCCATTATCCTTTCTTTCGGTTTTCTGTGTTGGTTTTTGACAATTTTCTTTTGGGGTTTTCTATTTCTTTACTAGTTTTTTTTGTTTTTTGTTTTTTTATCTGTTTTCGTATTCCCGGCATGTATTTCCCTTTTTCTCACATACATTGTATATATTTTGTATATGTCAGGTAAATTGTTACCGTGTATGCATAAGCCTTTACGGGGAGCCATAAACGTCAAATAGGAGTGGGGCCTTTTGTGGTGGCGCATGGTCAACGGTAACTTTGTAAAGTACTATATGAAAAGCACTACCAGGTTTATATATCGGCTATTGAGATACTATCTTCCGTCTCGTCTCAAGGATTTTCGCATCCATGCGTTATTGAGTCGTCCCAATATGTGGTTTCGGTTTTTAGGCTCGGTTTCTCTCTCTCTCTCTCTCTCTCTCTCTCTCTCTCTCTCTCTCTCTCTCTCTCTCTCTCTCTCTCTCTCTCTCTCTGTGTGTGTGTGTGTGTGTGTGTGTGTGTTTATTTCTGTGTTAGTTTTCATTTGTTTTTCTTGCGATTTTTGGTTTCCTGTATTTCTTTAGTGGGCTTCTTGGGTTTTCCTTTTTGTTTTCATTTCCATTTTTTTCATCATTATTTTTTTCGGTTTTCTATGTCAATTTTCAACAATTTTCTTTTGGGTTTTGGGTTTCTGTGTTTCTTTATTGGTCTTTTTTTTAATCTTTTTTCCTTTTTTTCAACACGTATTTCCCTTTTGTCACATACATTGTATATTTTCGTATACATCAGGGAAAATTGGTATACATGTTTCTCAAATACATAATTTTTATTATATACTCTCACCGTATCAAAATATAAGACATTTTTTGACATTATGATAGTTTCCAAAGATATTAAACATCTTAGATTTTGATACGGGGGGAGTATATGTTTTGATGTCTATCTTTTTCATAAAGTTTGTACATTTTTCGTATACATCTGAAACTTCTTTTATACACGTTTCAATATATGTTTTTGATCATATTTTTTAACATGTCAACATGTTTCAAGTATATGTTGAAATATTTTTATAAATGATATGATGCATTTTATATTATGTACCTTTTTAAAATTATATAAACATTTCAGAATTTCACGAACAAATTTTTGAAACACGTCAACATCAGTAACATTATTTTGAATATTTTTGAAATGTAACATACATTTTTCATGAGTGGCATAAATTTTTCTGAATCGCATAAACCTATTTTTAGTTGTATAAATCTTTTAAAAATGGCACGTACATATTTCGGAAATGCATGAAATTTTTTAAATGGACAGCTTTTTGAATGTTGCCGATATTTTATTGAAATTATGCTAACAAAATGTGCACATCGCGTCAACAATTTCCAAATTCATGTTTCTCAAATTTTTATGTAAATTTAGTTTTGGAATATATGTTTTCGAAATGTTTTCAAAAATATATATAAAAATGAACGAATGAAAAAAACGGAGAAGAAAAACAAACCCGCAAAAAGCTACTTGGGCCGACCAACAATACGCTCGCTCGAGGCTACATTCGCTTCTATCTCGCGTCAAGTGAGATATAGGAAAGCAACAAACTAAGTGTTACCTCTTGCGGATATCCCGGAAGAGTCACTTTGGGCCCGGGAGCATACCAAGTGGAGCATTGTTCTGGATGCTGGATGCTAAATTTGGATTTTATTTATTTATTATTTTCTGTACGTGTTTTTGGGATTTAGATGGTTTTTTCATCTTTTCGATTTTCGCCTAATTTTTCCTAGGTTTTAGATTTTTTTTTTGTGAAGCATTGTTCTGCTTAAGATAAAAAAATATATATGCTTTCACGAGAAGCACATATTTTCTTTTCTTAGAAGCACACATTTGCTTTCGCGAGAAACGTAACTGTGCTTCTTGTAAGAAAAGTGCTTCCACTAGAAGCATATATTTGGTTCTCGTGGAAGCTCAGATTTGCTTTCACGAGAAATGTGCTTTCATTAGAAGCACATATTTGTTTCTTGTTTGCTTTCACGATAAACACATATTTGCTTATCATAGAAGTACAAATTTACTTTCGCCAGAAGGACAACTGTGCTTGATGTGATTTTTTTTGTGCTTTGACGAGAAGCACATATTTGCTTTCGTGAGAAATGCACTTGCGCTTCTCAAAAAAGGCAAAAAGGTGAAAAACTCCAACCATGCTGATTCCGGGCTTCGGTTTTTTTGTATTCTTTTTTTTTCGGTTGTGTTTTTTTCATCTTTCATTTTTTGGTTATTTTTTTGTCGTTCTTTTTTGTTACTAGTTTTCTTCCGGTTTCGGTTTTTTTCTTCAAAAAATAAGTTTGTCGAAATATATTAACATGTGATCTAGTTTGAAAATCTCGACGAGGGAAATCTAATGGTAAAAATGGTTCAAGATTTGGATGGACGGTTCTAGAGATAAAACGTTTAAAATAAAAAAAATCTATGAAAAAAGACAACTCCTAGGTTGCGACAAGTAGCGGCAACGTGTGAAAAAGCTAAGAAGTGCACTTTATAAAGGGTAACTTTAACTAGTTATTCCGAAGATATAGTCGCGCTCGAGAAGCACGGATGTTCATTTCTCGCCATAAGCAACACAGTGCCGCCAGATTGCACAGGAGGGCCGAGCCCCAACGGTACTCCCGTGTTGCGCCTTTTCCCTAAGAACATAAATTGTTGTGCCGTTCCATTCCGTAAGAAAAAACGGTTTCAAAAACCAGATGATGTTCGCTTCACACAGAACTGGCTACCTTTTCTTGCAAATTAAGACAATGTATTTTTTTTTTGCCACGAATAATGTTCTTGAATTAAAAAAGTATTCTTGGATTTAACAAACAGTCATGTTAAAAAATACTCCCTCCGTCCCAAATTAAGTGACTCAAAAATGACTCAACTTTGTACTAAAGTTAGTACAAACTTGAGTCATTTTTGAGCCACTTATTTTGGGACGGAGGGAGTATATGATTTCTGTATATAAAATCATATATCTGATATTGATCTTCCTCTAGCCAGCACACGCCAATTTATGTTATTTATGATACTAGTCTTCCTCTGGCAAGTAAACGCCAATTTTATGTTATTTTGTGATATTGGTCTTCCTCTGGTCAGTATACGTCAAATCCTGCAACGAGCAGCTCTTCGTTAGCACCATCCTCGATCCTCGCTGGCACGTAATCTAAAAGGCCTGGGCTCCGCTGTGAATTAAGGTTTTTCTTTGGCTTTCCCTCCTTAATCTCTGCTGGACCGCAGCCAGGCTCGCGTGCCACAACCTCCCACATGTGGCCTCATGCATGCTCTACGATCAGGAACCAGAGGGCATACAACATCTCCTTGGTGGCTGCTCATTCTTGCGCCATGTTTGACACGACATCCTGTTCTGGTGTAGCCTCCCAGGTCGATGAGTTCATCGACTGGTGAGCGCACTCGATTCTCTTAGTCATGCAAGGGGCTCAACTCCATCATCTCGCTCACTACCTGGTAGCTCTGGAAACATCGCAATGGTTACACCTTTTACGACATGTGCCCCTCTGCTCTCGAGCTAACCAAGATCATCCGTCAGGGGACACGCCTCTGGGCCCGAGTAGGGGCCAATGGATTACAAAACATCATCCATACAGGTTAAGGGCATTTTTGATTTGCAGAATTTTAAAAATATGGGAATAGGAAAAGTATAGGATTGGAATGACATGCCCACTTGAATCCTATAGGATTAGCAAGGAGCGGTTGATGCCACAAGAAAACAAAGGAGTTGTAAAAAAGGTTGGAGTGGATGTCAAATTTCCTATGAAATTTAGTACAAAAGATTTCGTAGGAAAAAAATCTTATGGGACCTAATCTTATGAATCAAAGGACCAACATAGGAAAAATTTCTAAGGATTTCAATCCTCAAAAAATCCTATAGAATTCCTTTGAATCAAAGGATCCCTAATGTAGGTTCGCGGGGCTAAGCAACCCCGATTCTTGTACTGCTCAGGTGTTCGTTATATGCGGTCATACGTGTATGTAGCCCCGGGGGAAGGAAACAGACGAGAACTGGAGGGAAAGAGACGAAGAACGGACCGGTGAGTGAAGTGAACGTACGGTTTGCTCCAGGTGAGAATTTTTAGTGGAGACAAAGTGGGGTCTGTGCGGCCATGGTGGGTCGGGATGACACGACGGACACGTCCAGGCCTCCCCACACCCGCCCTAGATTTGGGCTAGGTTTGAGAGATGTCGGTCAGCCTAGACGCCCGTCGCCGATTTGGGGAGCCCGTTTGGGTCATGTTTTTGTGACCGAGTGCTGATAGGGCCGTCCGCGCGGTCGGTTTGGGGAGGCCGACTGTAGATGCTATAACACCTTCCCCTTGTATTCTCCCTCTACTTATCAATGAATGATACACAAACTTTCTGTATTTGTGAAAAAGAACATTATTCAAACAAAAATAAAAATTAGGTGAAAACTATGGACTTTTCGCGAACACAAACATGTACTCTAAATTCCCAACCCAGGATTGGTTTCTACGCTAACTTCGAGCGGTTGCTTTGCAACCAATTCAAACTAAAGTTCGATGTGGGTGGAAGCCTGCGCAGAGTGATAAGGGCATCTTCAACGCCGAACCTCAAACCGCGAGCACCCGTTCGGACCGCGTGGTCCGGACCGCGGAAGGCATCTAACGCGGGCCTGTATCGGTCCGTCAGGCGGTCCGGACCATGATTTCCCCGCAAACCGGAACCAAACGAGGGGGGGTGGGTGGGTGGGTGTGGGAGTCCGTACACGATAAACGTCAGACTCTGACCCCCCTGGCCCACTCAAATGGAAGGAGGAGCCCGCGATTTTTGTAGCAACCTGCACTATTTCCATGCCAAAATCCCTCAGTCCCTTCTTCAATCCCCTGCCGCTCTCCACCCAATTCCCGCACTTTTCTCCCATCCTCTCCTTCCTTCCGCCGCCGACACATGGAACAGAGGAGAACCTATCAGAGACGGAGGTGGCGGCGGACATGTCGGATAATCCAAGCATCCCGCTCACCCGAAAGATCAGCTCGGCTACGCGGCAAACTCGCCGCGTCAAAGCGAAGGCCTCAAAGGAGGAGAAGCTTAAAAAGTTGATAGCCGCCAGTGGGCGTGGTGGTGGCGTCGGGCGTGGTGGTCGTGGCGGAGTTAGCGAACGTCACGACGGAAGCCACGGTGCTCAGACGGGCACGTCCATAGTACAGACGGCACCGTGACCAGAGCATTACAAGCCTCCATAGTCCATACTACTACGCCGCCAAGAAGCTTGAAACCGTTGCCGGGAAGGTGCCTTACAGTGTCGACGTAAATGCAGTGCCGCTCTTATCCGAGTGTTCTTCGCCACAGCTCGTCCGGGCTTGGACGGCGGTCGGGAAGCAGATGGGTGCCCACACGTTGTTCGCTACAATGCCTAGAGCGGGAGATCCTCGACATCATCCACAACGGAGGCGAAGGTGGATGATTTGTCTATGAGGACGGGCAGGTGGAAGACTCGGATCCTATCCAGTCCGGCAACTACCCGCAGCAGCAGTCCTACATCCGGACAGGCACGCAGCTATCCTACACACAGACCGGCATGGGCACACAACAACAACATCATTCGGAAGATGGACAACAACGGCGGGAGGGGAGAAGGAGGTGAAGGAGGTGGAGAAGGAGGAGAAGGAGGAGGAGGAGGAGGAGGAAGGCTAGGATGATGATCCGGATGGTACAGCCGGCGGTTCGAAGAAGAAGAGTAGAGGAGAAAACTTCAACATGCGGGAGGACGAGCTACTGCGCGATGCATGGTTGGACACTAGCCTCGATCCTATCCATGACACAGAGGAAAAGGGCACAACATTTTGCAAAAACATTCACAATTGGTTGCACGAACACAAGCATTTCGCCCCTACTCCTACGCGGTCATCCACAACCGTGAATCAAAGTCCCTAAACCACCGATGGTACACCATCCAAGAGGCCGTGTGGAAGTATTGTGTGCACTTGAAGGAACTCATCGCATTGTGGCCTAGCGGTGCACAAATAACCGAGTAAGTAAGTTGCTTATTTGATGAATATGCTCAGTTTTGTTGCTCGCAAGCGAGATATACTTAGTTTTGTTGCTCACTAGCCGGATATGCTTAGTTTTGTTGCTCATTTTATAGCCTTCTCGTGCTTGTTTGGTGCACAAGAAGTTGGAGAAAAAAAAATTCACCGTCATGCATTGTTGGTTGAAGTTGAATGGACAACCAAAGTGGAACCTTTTCATACCCAAAACCGCCGCCCAAGCCACCGAGGAAGAAACCGGTGACCATATTGACCCAACCCAAGAACCTTCGAAGAAAGTTAGAAGGTTTTTACGGGGTAAGAAGTGGGAGGAGGAGAGGGCGAAGTGAGAAGGTGCGGCGGCCAAGCTGACGGAGAAGTTTGAGGACATACTGTCGAAGAAGGAGGAGGCATGTGTGAAGCGCTCGGACCTCAAGGAGGAGGAAAAGGTGGAGAGGTTCAAATCGTTGATGGGGGCGACGGAGAAGAAGCTCAAGCTCGAAGAGAGGAGGACCATGATCGAAAAGAGGAACGTTGCGCTCGAGGAAAAGAAGTTAAAGATCGCCGCGAATGCGGAGGACGCCAAGATGTTGCCCTTGAATGTTGCCACTTTGGATGCCGACGCAAGAATGATCGTGCAATCCGTCCGCAATTAGATGTTGCAGCGGTAGAAAGATGAGTTGATAGCGGCGGATATAGAGGACGTGACGGAGGCGGACGCGGAGGCAGAGACAAAGGATGTGTATGCGACGGCGACGACGCCTTGATCGGCAAGCAGATGGTTGGGATTGTCGGTCCGGTAGAGCAGAAAATGCATGGACTGTCGGACTGATGTTCGTTTGGATTCGGGCATGTAAAAACTAAGCATACTTGCCTCGTTTTGGTTGTTATCGAGGCATGCGATCCGATGCGCTGTGTGGATCGGACTAAATTTAAATTTCAATTCCCCTCTACTGATGGACATATACCGGATAGCGTTGGATGACTGCCTCCCCCATCCGTGTACACGGAGGAAATTTGGGGGTTGACGTTGGAGATGGGCAATTGCCTCGGCTATTGCTCCCCACATGAAAAATGGTTATTTCATTAAAGCATAAATTATATACCAAGTTGATATGTAGCTCAGGATTTCTGCAACCGGTTTGGATGGCGGTCCAACAATAGATTAGGTGTTTAGTCATCTTACCCTATTGTTGCCGGTTGAGGCGCTTTACTTTTTTTTTCATTTTAACTCGGACTGAGCTTGTACTCGCACTCGAAGATTGTTTGTTTTTTCTTTTAATAATATGGCCGTATGCATCATGTTGACGCAGAGGCCAGGGTCTTTCCTTCTTTTCTAAAAAAACATACCAAGTTGATGTATAAAGAGCTGTGAGTGCTACTCGCGGCTGCATACCTTTAGCATGTTGGTCAGAGCACCTACTGAAATTTGAAGATGGCGGTATCTATCTGGTGAGATATTATTCAGCCATGGCTAACCATGGAGATACGGTTTTGCTAGATCACATCTAGATGTGATATAAGTGTTGCACATCTAAGTTTTATGTTATTGATTTCACGCGGAGATTCGTGTGACTATTTCTATTTTAGTTTTAGTTTTTTCTTTTTATGCTTGATTGAGTCACTTAGATGTGCAATAATTATGTCACATATGTGTCCTAGACACACCCATGGAGATAACGCTGTTTCCAAACGCATTACTGCCACCAAAACATTATCCCGTGGCTACTGCTCAGGTCGAAGATGATGATCTCAACCGACTGGCCCACTGGTCCGCCATTTCAGATGGGCATGAAGCGTCATCTACCCCGCCATCAGGTTCAGGGGGTCCTCTCGCACCTGGCTCAGTGGCAGCGCAGCTGTGTTTGTACTCCACTAGGAAGGAGCTGGGCCGACTCCCATGGCCACTGTCCTCCTTACCTCGGCAGCAGGAGCAGGTTACGATATGAGACCGCTTTTCCACGCTCCAGGGGCTCGCTCGGCTCAATGGGTTGCACTGCACTGCACTGAATCACCATCACGCCTCGCCTCGCGCCGCCATCGGGCGGGCAAGGACGCGCCTTTCCCGGCACGATTCTAAAACCTCTTTCTCGAGGCGATACGATCGGGATCGGGGCAATGCAACGCGCACGATCCTCTAGTGCGCCGCGCTGCTGTAATGCAACACACTAACACCAAAAAAATTAAAACATGCCCCATCGATCGACTAGGGAAAAAGCATGGTGCCGTGTCCATAGCATGGCTTATTTTAGCCCGTCCACGGAAGCTCATGGCCTGATTCACTTTGTGCTCAGGCGCCTTTTCCCGTCAGCTTGTACAAGTGGTACACGGTTACGTACTACTCCAGCAACTAGTAGTGTCATTTCATCGGTTTGTATGACGGTGTCAGCATGTATGTGGGCACATGTACGTACAAGATGAACGGATGCCGGTCTGCTTTGCGATGATCATAAGCCGGTTTTATTCGACGTGAACGCCGCGGATCAGAAGTTTATGCATCATCTTCTCTCCGCGGAAAATAATAACTAACATTATAAACAAGAATGTAATTACTACTAGGACATAACTAAGTCGATGGTGTTGTCAGGTTAAATCTGATCATTTTAAGTCCAGAGCGCTTTCGTGTTTCATAGACGACGCTCGTTTTAATTAAGCCTGTTCACAAGATTTGGTTGTCTTGTTTTCTTCAGGTGGCTCGTCGGAATCTGTCTCGTTCAACGGATGTACTTTCAATTTCAGCTCGGCGTCTCCCTTTTTGTCGTCATCATCTTCCGCCTGCTTGAAGCTGGCGAGGGTGGCCATCGTGTCGACGGCGTCGACCACGTTCTCGATCCTCGTCGATATCTCCGTCAGCAGCGACGCCACGGTGAAGAGCGGCATGGCGTCGATCAGCGACGCCTCGCCCGGCTCCCCGGCCAGGGTAAACGGGAGCTCCCGCATGTCGCCCTGCAGCTCGTGCACGGCCGTGTTCATGTCTGCCACCGCGAAGTCCAGCGCCGGGGAGGTCGTCATCGTGGCGACGGAGCTGGACGCCTCCCTCAGCACCCGCCCGCACTGCGCGCCCAGCCTCGTGCACACGTCGGCGAGGAGCCGCTTGACGCTCTCGGGGGCCTGGACCTCGGCGCCGACGCAGCTGCTGAGGGTCTCGACGCAGTACGCGCACTGGCGCATGGCGGCGCCGAGCTTGGCGTACTGGGCGTAGGGGTGGCGGAAGCCGAACTTGCCGTGCGCGGGCTCCCACCGCGCCAGGTTGGCCTGCGAGTCCTCGGACGCCTTGGAGTTGAGCACGCACTTGTAGCCGTCCGACTTGGCCTGCGCGCGCTTCGCGCCCGCCTCGGCGAAGTAGTCCTCGACGCAGCCCTCCACGGCGGCCGCGAGCTTCTCCATGTTGCGCACCGTGAGCTGGTGCAGCTCCTGGCCGGCCCACACGGGCCAGATGAGCACGCAGACGGCGAGGCAGATGAAGATGCCGATGGCGATGGTGGCAAGCCGCTGCTGCGCCAGCGCCACCAGCTCGTCAACGCGGTACCCCGACACGGCCACCAGGCTGTATGTCAGGATGAAGATGGTCACGCCGTAGTCAAACCGGGCCTTCACCGTGGGTATGAACCGCGAGAAGGTGGCTGCCGCAGCTGCACGCGCACACATAAGATAATCAGTACGTGCGACAGAAAGCGTGGCCGGTTTATAAGTGCGCACGAAGGGTTATAGCACTGTACGTACCAAGCAGAAAGAGGGAGCCACTGGTGATGACCGGCTCGAGCTTGTCGCCGGACTTGCTCGCCACCCAGTTCACGCCCAGCGCGAGCACGCCGGCGCTCGCCGTCGCCACGGCCCTGTTGAACCCTTTGTACACGCTGCCACCTACACGTCCATACAGAAAAAAGATCAGTGACCAAACCAAGAGTACGTAAAATACATGCATGCTGGAGATACGTGATCACTACTGATCCAGTTTTGTAGTTTCAGGCGCGACTTACCAACAGTGTACTCGAAAACGACGACGACGGTCATGATGGCCCACATGGAAGCCCCGCCGACACCATCGTAGAGAGGCCTGGTGTAGTAGAAGACGGAGACCAAGGTGAGAGCAACGCCGACTTTGAGGCCGTGCACCACTCTCCTCGGATCGTCCGCGCCGATCTTCCACACCTTCTTGGCGAAGCCGGACACCGTGGCTCCGAGCATGAGCACGCAGGCGACCAGCCACGCCCACGCCCTCCCGGCCGGCCCGGCCTCGTACTCCACCGTCACCGACGCGCCCTCCGGCACCGTCACCCGCCACTCCAGCCCACTCTGCGCGTCCCTCGCGGCGGCCTCCATGATCACCGGCAGAAGCAAGCCCAGACGAGTCCCTCCCCACTGCAAGCCTGCCAAGAGAAATGCGGCCCGGCTGGCCAGCTCTAGGACTATGTATATATAGGTTGACCTCTCGCTTCGGCGTCACTTGGTCTGTTGGATTTATGCTGCGAGCTGACAGGAGGGAGAAGGGAAGCAGCGCAACCTTCCAAGGAAGGAACGGGAGAAAGGAAAGGCTGCCGGGCGATTGATCTCCCTGTCTTGGAATGTTGTAAGACACCAGGGGACTTGCTTATATAGGGACCAAGCTTTCTGATTACTGTTCAGTGGACTTTGACGTGGGGGGCCATGCCTTGCATTTGTCAGGGTGGAGATTGGAGACGACCGACCTCGCGCACGAAAGCTCGCCCGATACGTGCGTTTTTCGCCCGGCGAAGGGGGCGAGTGGATCGCCAACAGGATCATGGAATGTAATGGAGACGTGGTAAGTACAGTACAGATCGAGTGCGGTTTCTTTCTCGTCTCATTGTCGTCGTAATTTTGCTCGCCACACGATCGTCATCTGGTTGTCTCGCTCTGCCTGAGGGCGATCCTGAATTCATGACCGCTGCTTCGATTAGTTACTTGTCAGTTACCGCGTCGCATCGGCAGTTTCGTCTTCAGCCAATTCGGTCCGGAATCTGCAGTGTGACAAATTCGAACCGTCTAGAGATTTGCTGCTGCGTAATTGTCAGTTACTCAAGTCTTGAGACCGATAGGGACACTGTAGGGGACACGCACGTAGTCCGAACTTGTTGGACACAAACTCGATCGGGCGATCAATATAGACGCCAGCAAGATGAGATCGGCCCCTTTCATGCTGGAGACGGATTGCTCAGTCGCGGCGGCGATGATAGAGGGTGATCGGTGAAACCAAGCGTTTACTTGAAGGAGACAGAGAGAGAGAGAGAGAGTTCAAACTTGTTGCTATATCTCATGATCAGAACATTTTTAGCCATAGGCTTGTCCAGTCGTTTGGTTGCGCTCGGGTCCTCATGAGATTGTAAGCCTAGCTATGTGGCCAAACCACATCGCCGCTAAATTGGATATTGGGAGCATATTCGTAACCCTCAATCCAAAGTGCACAGGAAAAGGCTTACAAATCGGTGGTCGTACGTGGATCTTGTGGTACCATCTGTACTTCAGCTGCACTCACTACTCTAGTAAGTAGCTCCTTGTAATTATGACTAGCCAGACATTAGTGCGTGGGTGCATGCAGTAGCCTTTCCACTTTTATAACTGGCTTTTCTAAATCAAAAGGAAAACATTTTCCATTTTCCTTCTCCTTTTTTGAACCGGTCCATTTTTAATTGTGGAAGTCAAATAAGGTGCATATCTACAAGACTACACAGCAAAATAGACTGGATTCCCTCAAAGGAAAATAGGCAAAATACACTTTCTACCCTCAAAGAAAAATCCCGCCCTTCAAAAATGTTATTACTACTAATTAGTGAGCTAAATTTACAACTTGACAATTATATTGAAGTAATCTACATGTAACAATTCTATTGCATTTGCTAACTAAGCTTAGGACTTGATATTTTGAGCCCACCCTTCATTGTCATGGTAGATTCGCCACACCTACATCTAAGTCGATTTTGCAACTTGCACCCTTCACTATTTTTCTGTGTTCGACTTACCAAGCAACTTAGAATTAGCAAAAATTAATTAATTATCTCGCTCTCAACGGTATGCAAAAGGGATTCCATACAAGGAAAATAGAATCACATATTGTATTAGTGTGTCAACATACTTAAATGAGTCAGGGCATACAGCTCAAGAGGGTCAATTTATCTAGAGATGACGATAAACGTATTAAACTATGTAGCAACCGATATCCTATATACCTAAAAGAATGATTCCCACCATTTCTAATTATCTCAACATGTGTGCTTCAACATCATCAGAATTGTTGTAGTCGTTAGATTTAGTAGCTTGATCCGCTGGCATGCATTCGATCTACGCATGAGAATATTTTACCATGCAACATGTATTAGTGCATTCTATGTGAATTTTAAATTACATTGTATTTATTTGTGATATGCACAACTTCCATGGTAAGTTTTTTTTCTTATGTAGAAATGTCCCTTAGAGTTTCAAACGTAAAGGACTGAATTAGTACTCTGCACAATATTTTAAAGCTACTAGATGATGCCCCACATGTTGCTGCGGAAAGCTTTATTAAATAGATGCATAAGTAGGTGCTAAAACCAAAACAATTGCATAAACAATTTAAGATTGCTCTCTGTTTATATATTTTAAAACAGTAAAGTATATGAAGCATGTGATAAAATGTTGTATAAAAGAGAAACCTATTGGACTGAAGTGAACAGGGTTCCCACATAATAAAAATGTGTAACATGACCTACATATATTTCCTCCAAGTGTCACGTCTATGCCCACACAAAAATTAGTGAAACAAATTGGCATGCATGATTATTGAGGTGGCATGGTTGCATGGTTATATTAGTTCCACTTATGACCACATGCATGCCTTGATGATGTGGCATAGTTGCATGAAGAGGGAAAATACGTAGTGGGTTGCAACTATTTAAGAATAAAGGATATATCCAATTATGAGGCAACGCAAGGGGTATTGTCTAGTTTAATAAAAGCGCCACTTACTGGCCGACGTCCTCCCTCCATGTTGAAAAGATGCTCTAGAGGCAATAGTAAAATGTTATTATTTATTTTCATGTTCATAATTAAGTTTCTATTTCTGTGCTATAATTGTAAATGTTCTAGAATGTGAGACTTGAGGGGAAACTCGGTCGCATATGAGAAAATATAAACACCAAGTAGACCCCTAGTCTCACCTCTAAGACTAGCTCATGTATTGCATATGATCCTGTTTTCCTGAATATTGGTGTTGGATAGACCCAAGTTATGAAATAACTGCGATATTCGATTGACAATATTGTTGTCAACATTTTCATCATATGTGTTAATGTATACTCACGTCCTTAGACCACGTGGATATCATGGACCTTCATACCGAATGGTTTATTTGCGGTTGGCAAACGTTACGCGTAAATGAGTGATCATAGCGATAACTAATGTCAAGGGACTTGGTAGTTCAAGACTGTGATTTGCTCCTTTGATGATGCAATGATACACTTCGGGCCCACTTGGTATTACAATATCCATCAATGTGTGGCTAGACATAGTGTGATTGTGATCACGGGGATACCGAAATATGTAAACGAGAAAAGAGAATGAAACTGGTAATGAGGATAACTTTGTATTGTGATCAAAGAGTTTCTTCACAATGATATCGATAAAGTCTTACCTCGGTTTGGTAGCGTATCATGAAGCAAAAGAAATTGTGTACAAAAACAGAATGTTTTGCTGGAAGATATTCTTGTGTTGTGCGAGTTAACATTGGTGTCTAGATCCTCATGTTAATTATTAATAGGAAGGTGTTCTGGGTCATATACGTATAATACCGAACCCACAGGGTCACACACTTAATGGTCAGTGGCTTGATAAAGTACTAGGAGATCAGAGGAGAATGAGAGAAAGGCACCGAAAGTATTTATGATGTTTTCGAAAATGTTCCAGCTGCTGCCAAGAAGGTCCTAGTGATACCGGGAGTGTCCCAGAGGTGCCCAGAAAGGCCCTCGAAGGTAAATCGTGATTCCGGAAGGGTCTGGAACCTTCCAGAGTATTCTAGTGGGCTGCCCATTGGATGGCTAATTGGCAGGAGCCACATGGGCCAAAGTAATTACCCCCTGATACGTCTCAAGCATATCTAATTTTTTAATTTTTAATGATATTATATTAACACCTTAATACCTTGAGAGGCATGACAGATAGCGGTTTCGGGCTGGAGTAATGATACGTCTCCAACGTATCGATAATTTATGAAGTATTCATGCCATATTTACCCATGTCTACAATACTTTTGTATGGTTTTGATGCACTTTTAAATGATTTAAATGGAACTAACCCGGACTGACGTTGTTTTTAGTAGAATTACCATGGTGTTCTTTTTGTGCAAAAAATGAAAGTTCTCGAAATTGAACAAAACTTTTTGACGATTTTTTCTGGAAGGAAAGGGACACGGGAAGCTTCAAGGGAGTGCTGGAAGAGCCATGACGAGGTGTCGGTGTACTAAAGTTTGGGTCTTTTAGTACCCCATACTTGTGCACGGGCCTCAGCCTCCGATCTTCTGTCTTCTGATTGTTGACCTGAATGTCTTCTTGATATCCTTGTATTTGCGTCCAGCTGCCCCCCGACAGGCCTTGCTGCTGGTGTGGCTACAACTGCCCGTGCACAAGTATGGGGTACTAAAAGACCCAAACTTTAGTACACCGACAGGAGCCCCCAGGCCTAGGCCATACACGAGTGTGAGGCGTTGTTGGGCTAGGCCCAAACAGTGCACGGGCACGCGTGGCAGGAGTTAACTGCCATAATTATTCCGCTTACTGCGCCCCCCACGATGCCCATTGAATGCGGGACGTGGGATACGTGCGCGGAGCGGCCGTTACAGCCGCGCGCTCGCAAAGGCGTTTTTTACATTGACTAGTAAAGAGGCTGCCTCGTGCCTTCCCCATAAAAAGGAAACCGCAGAGGCGCTGCTCATTTACCTTCTGTCTTTTCCAATCTGGGAAATGCCGTCGTCTCCTTCCTCGAGCCCGATACAGAGCTTCCCCCACTCATCCATCGCCGCGACGCCTTCACCGTCCACGGCCTTTGCTTCCACAGCCGCCATGCACCCAAGGCGAGCAAGGGCAAGGGGGTGAAAGCCGCCGTCTCGGAGAGCGAACTGGCGAAGATGCGGAAGAAGCACGCCGTCTTCGCTTCGGTGCTCGATGCGAGCGCCCTGAAGGACCGGTACCTCTACATGTGGGCGAGGGAGACAAAGGCTCATCCTGCTACTCGCGTGAGTCCAGGTTCCTTCAAGGGTGGCCCAAATAAATTTCCCTTCTTTGTTGACTACTTTTACTGCGGGCTCTGTCCCCCTTTCTCTGATTTCTTCAACGACATCATGTATACATACGGCTTCCAACTCTTGGATTTTACGCCGAATGCCGTGACATGCATGTCGGTTTTTGCACATCTTTGCGAAAACTTTGCCGGAGTAGTCCCCAACGCGGCCCTCTTCCGCCACTTCTTTGTCCCTCGTATCCAAGCGGGAGAGGCCCTTTCTGGTTCCATCACTTGGATTCCAAGGACATGGAACAAGGAGGTATATCCATACGGGGTCTACCGCGAGAAATGGGAAGAATGGCGGGACAAGTGGTGCTGGATTCAGGAGGATGACCCTCAGCCTTTCTGTGCACCTCGACAAACGAAGATGGCGCGTGGTAAGGATTGGAGCGACCTCGATGCTCAAGATGAGAAGATCACAATCGCAATCACCAGGATCCACCGCCTCAAAGCTGCCGGGCTCACAATTGAGATGGTTGGTGCCGATTTCCTTCGCCGGCGCACGCCTCTCTGATGAACAAAGGAAGACCAGCCTGGGAGTTCCGGAACGCGGTAGATATCATGAGGCTGCACCCTGGGCTGAACAACAACTTGACGGTCATGCAGCACACAACCCTTTGCCACAAGCTGTTCAGGACCGACGCCAGATTCAAGTTGCCGGCGGGCGTGATCCCTTTGTGCAACAACTCTGCTCTGGCCTCAATCATCGCCATGATGCCGGCATGTAATGCCCACGGCCTTGACGGAACTTGGGAAGAGCCATCCACAGAGTAGGCACAGGAATTCTTTGATAATTTGTCGGAGAAGGCCATCCGGGAAGAACCGATCCTCATTCGCCCCACCACTGAGGAAGAGGTGGCGTACATCGCCAGCAGGGCAGAAGAGGCGGATCTTGCCGCGGAGGCCGGCAGCGCTTGCTTCACAAAAGAGGAAGCCAATGAAGAAGAAGTGTTGTCAGGGGAAAAACTTGCCGGGCAGGGCGAGGTTGCCGGAGAGCAGAGTGGCACATCTGCCGGGGGTCCCTCTGCCGGAGGTATAGCTGAGGAAGAGTTGCACGAGGAGCCCCCAGCTCCCGAGAAGAAGACAAAGCGAGTTCTTCGGAAGGCCACTACCGGTGCCTCAACCCAGCAACCTTCTTCTTCTGCCGCAGCCAAGCGACCCAGGACCACTCCCTCACCTCCTCGCACGAGCACCGTGGCGGAAGTCGACTTCGACCTCTCTGCCTTCAGCTCGGAAGAAGAAGAGTAAGGGTCCCGTCACACCTTTTATCTTCTGTATTTCCGTTTTTGCTTACTAATTTGTCTTGCTTTGGCCTGTCCCCGCAGAGATACGGAAATGTTGGCGCAGAGGATGTCGAAAAGGGCGAAGACTTCAACGGGCGATGAGTCGCCGGCAAGCACCTCAGGTGCGCCAGAGCTGATTAACATCAGCCCGGAGTCCAGCCCCCAACGCAGCCCCCGACGCAGCCCCCGGCGTGAGTCCACTACTCACTTTCCGCTGGCAAGTGCCGGGGTGTGTATCTTCACTGCTAACATCACCGGGCGTGTAGGAGAGGAGCGGCAACAAGGAGAACCATCGGAGGCTGTCCCTGATGCGCCGCCTCCGTCAACTACGCCGCCCAGAGATGAATCTTCGGCTAGCGAGCTCTATCGCGATGGAGAAGGGCCGGCAAGCGCGGGCTCTGGTGGTCCTACTTCGGCAACTGGCGTTGCCGGGAAAGGAAAAGCCACCTCTCAACAACTTGACACAGGTAAATTGTTTGCCTCAGAACACTTGTCGCTTTGTCTCTCTTTTTGTCTTCTTGAACTTCCTTCTCAGCCTTATCTTGTTTGCTTTCTTGGCCTCCAGATCTTCCCTCGACGGAGCACATGGACGTTGATACCGTCATCGAGGAGACCGCCAGAGATGCTGCCGCCGAGGCTGACAGAATTGCCACTGACGAGGCCGCCAAGAATGCTGCCGCCGAGGCTGCTGCTGCCGAGGCCGCCAAGGCTGCACAAGAGGAGGCCACCAAGAAGTCTGCTGAGAGGACCGGCAAGGAGACGGGTGACCATACCGACGACATTCCTGCCGTAGGAGCGCCAGGCGCTACGCCGGCCACAGAGCCCCCCGTTGCCGGTGAAGCGGCTGTTGAGGACCAGCCGTCAACATCCGAAACCCCCTCTTCAAGCAAGTACCTCAAGGTTGGCGACAACTTGTTCGTCAGCATACCAGGAATGGCAAGCATTGGGGTGCCAACTGAAGGAGAAGTCTTTGACGAAGACGTCATCGCCGCTGCTGGGCTCGAGGTCGTTGACGAGCCACGCACCAGCAGTGGCAGATCCGAAGAAGAGCAGCTCCTCCAGGCCATGAGCAACAACTTCCAGAAGCTCCAAGCGCTTCACCGCGCCCGAAGGGAGAAACTGAACTCCAGGGCAGCAGTTGTTGAAGCAGCGGAAGCAGACCTCCAGAAGCGCGTCGAGGAAACGCAAGCTTGGTATGCTGAAGCTTTTCAGGAGCTGAGGACGAGCCAAGAGTAGCTGAGCCAAAGCTGGAATGAGCTCCTCATGAAGCAGTCCGATGTCGAGAAGGCACAGGAGGAGGCCAAACAACAGGCCGCTGCAGAGGAAGCTCGCTTGACAGAGCTTCGTGTTGGACTTGATGCCTACGCAGAGGACCTCGATGCTCGTGAGAAGGCGCTTGCCGACAAGCTTCGCGGCAAAGACGAAGAAATTGAAAAGCTTGTCGCGCAGCGGACCCAGGAGCTGGAGCAGGGGCACAAGGAAGCCCTCGAAGCTCTGGTCACAGACCACGCCGGCAAGCTGAAGGAGGCCGTCAATGCTGCCGAAGCTGCAGAGGCCGCCAAGAACGAGCTTGCCGATAAGGTGAAGAGGCTGGAGGCGGACCTTGAGGATCACGGCAAGAAGATCTCGACGCTCGAAACTGAAAGAGAGAAGACTCTCTATAGCTTGACGGAGATACAAGTTGCCATGTCTGACAAGATCAAGCTGCTCTCCTCAGCCAATGAGTCCATTGCCGATCTGAAGCTGAAGCTGTCTACGCTGGAGGAGACTCTGGAGGGCAGCAGGGCTCGTGAGAAGGCCTTGATCAAGGATCTCCAAAATGAGAAGGACCTGCTCAAGAGCGCTGCCGTCACTCATAATGACTATGTGACAGGTGCGCAGATCTGGACTGACCGCCTTGTCGAAGTCGCAGAGAGGCTTGCAGCACAACTGTCCTCCATGGACCTGCGAGGCTTCGACTATTCTTCCGATGATAGAGTGTCTACGAGCGCCAAGTTGACCATGTTCTTCGACGGCATGGTTGACGCCCTGAAGCTACTTCAGTCTAACCGAGTAACCAGTCTGGCCAACGAATCCCACAAACTCTGCCGGGCCGTCCTCCTCAAGGTGCTCACCAAGGTGGCGTACAGGAACCCTGGCATCAACTTTGCCAACGTTCTCGATCGCTTGCCGAAGGATGCGGACCTCAAGGCACTTGAAGAGCTTGTCGCGCCCATCGTCGACAAGGTGAACCAAGTCAAGAGGGTCGAAGGCCAGCGCAGAGACTAGCCACTTCACTTCTTGTTGTCGCCACGATTCCATGCCAAAGACAATTTTATCTTAAGTTAGAATCGCGGCAACTACTGATGCAATATAACTTGCTATGCTCTGGATGAATGTACGCTATTTCCCTTGTCTGATTTCTTTCTGTATGTATACGCCCTACGCTTTATTGGAAACTTGCCGGCGCGCGCACCCTTGCCACGAGCGCTAGGTGCGGGACTTTAGCAGCCTGCTGGAGGTGCCGCTACTGGCAAGAAACCTTGACGTTTTCAGTGCAGCCACTTAAACTGTTGAGCGGACTCGAAACAAAGTAAGGGCGCAACCGATCATGACAAGGTTCCTTCGCGTGCAGGTTTTCCATACAAAAATCGAAATCGTTCAAGGAAAATAACCTGACAAACAAAAACTTGCTTAAAGTTTCTGCAACTTATCTTTTCATTGCTGTACTCCTTCCGGCAAGACGTCAACCTTGAACGTCGCCTGTCGGTATCCATACCACCATTCCCCCCGGCAAACTTGCATGCGAGGGAACCTTCTGTCCTTTGAGAAAAAGAAAGAAGAAAAAAATAGAGATATGGAACCTTGGCGGTTCGTTAATACTTGCTGGAAGTAAGCGTAATACAGTATCTCAGACAAACATGCATATAGATAAACATGGAAATCGATAAGAACTATAAAACACTTAATCTTTATTCAGCTATGCACAGGGTCTGCGCCTGGCTTTGTACAAAGGATTACATGCCTTGGCGGCAAGACTCGTACAAAAGGTGGTTGCCGGGGGACCCGGCAACCGCGCCTTATGGATAGAACTTACGAAGATGTTCGATATTCCGGGAGTTGCTCACCGGAACGCCATCTTCGGTCTCCAGGCGGACTACGCCAGGCCTGGTGACTCGCACTACCCGATAAGGGCCTTCCCACTTCGGCGTCAACTTGTTGGAATTCTTGGCCGACTAAACGCGCCGAAGAACAAGGTCACCTTCCTCAAGACTTCGGGCATGAACCTTGCGGCTATGGTAGCGGCGCAAGGCTTGCTGGTAGCGTGCAGCTCGCACAGCAGCCTGAAGACGATCCTCCTCAAGGAGCACAGCGTCATCTTGCCGCAGCTGCTCTTGCTTGAGCTCATCATAGGCGAGCACTCGAGGTGACCCGTATATGAGTTCCGTGGGGAGAACTGCTTCCGCCCCGTACACTAGGGAGAAAGGTGTTTGGCCAGTGGCTCGATTTGGTGTCGTTCTGATTGACCAAAGAACCACTAGCAACTCATCAATCCAGCGCCTTCCGCACTTGCGCAGCTTGTCAAAAGTCGTTGTCTTGAGGCCTCGCAACACTTCAGCATTTGCCCTTTCTGCTTGGCCGTTGCTTCTTGGATGAGCAACAGAAGCAAAACAGATTTTGCCGCCAAGGTCTTGGACATACTGCCTGAAGGTGTGGCTCGTGAACTGTGTACCATTGTCGGTGATGATCCTATTAGGCACACCAAAACGGCAAACTAGTCCTTTGAAGAACTTGACGGCTGATTGTGCTGTCACCTTTCTCACTGCTTCCACTTCCGGCCACTTTGTGAACTTGTCGATTGCAACGTACAAGTACTCAAAGCCCCCGGTAGCACGGGGAAAAGGGCCCAATATGTCGAGCCCCCAGACCGAAAATGGCCAGGAAAGAGGGATTGTCTGAAGAGCTTGAGCTGGCTGATGCAATTTCTTCGAATGGAACTGGCACGCTTCACACTTGGTTACTAGTGCAGTTGCCGGGGTGGCTTGCGAAGACCCGACAAGACTCGCACCCGGCAAGACTTCGCCACCCTGTCACCGCTCCAGTGTAGCGACCAGCTTGTCGTTTAGCTGTTGTCCTCCTGGGTGCATGTCAGGACGCCAACGGCGTTGAGCTTAAGCGGTGCTGATGGGACGACCCCTTTTTCCATCCCCAAGAAGCTAAGGGAGACCTCAACGGAGCATTAAATGCATTTGTCCTAAGCCGTCAGTATTAGGTATGATAGCACTGTAGCAACTTTACACCTCTTGTACTTCGCCACTGTTGGTGACCCCTTCGACATATAAAAGGAGGCCCAAGGCGTAGCTACAGGCAGGAGGACCTTCTGGCTCATTCTGCATGTGTAGCTGCTGCTCGAACGTACTGTTCATCGCAAGCGCTCCTGGGCTAGAGTTCAAACACATCTAATACAACTAAAGCAGGAGTAGGGTTTTACGCTTCTGAGCGGCCCGAACCTGGGTAAAAATCCCTAGTGCTGTTCGTTGGATCTGCTCTTTGTGCAAGCCTTTCTCCCTGCCGAACCGTAAAGGGATCCCCTCGATCCCATAGGTGTCGTACGCCGACACGAGGTGACAAGGCAACCCGGTGCGCCCACCCCCTGGGCCCATAGGGATACCTTGTGGGCCCCTCTGGCACCTCCCTGACGTGACACCTACGCCAAAAATCTTATAAATCGAGAAACCCCTAGAAATAAACCTAGAACTTCGACTCTGCCACCGCAAGCCTCTGTTACGAAGCGATCTTATCCGGAGCTCTTTTCCGGTGTCCTGTCGGAGGGGGAAATCACCACCGGATGCCATCTTCATCATCCCCGCGGTCTCAATGACAAGGATGGGGTAGTTCACCCTCACGGCTGAAGGTATGTACCAGTAGCTATGTGTTTAATCTCTCTCGCGTGTTCTTGAGATGGCACGCTCTTGATGTATCACGTGCTTTGTTAATAGAGTTGGATCATATGGTGTTCTTCCCTCTCTTTCTTGATGTGATGAATTGAGTCTTTCCCTTTGAGATCTCGTTATGTTGGATTGGATACTTTGGATTTGAGAACACTTGATATATGTCTTGCATGTGGATATCCGTGCTGACAATGGGGTGTTCTATTGAGTCACTTGATATATGTTTTGGTTATCAACTTGCGGATCCCCGTGGTGACATTGTGGTGATCTAGGCACATAGGTTGATGCACGTTTTTGTCCTACTTTCTACGATAGACATCTTGGGGTACTCATTCAAGTTCTTTGTGTTGGATTGAATATGATGAATCTGAAATTGTTTGATGCATGTTGAATAATTAACTCATGGATACTTGTGGTGACATTGGAGTATCTAGGTGACATTAGAGTTGATTGATGCGTACCATAGGTGTTATTTTAGTACAAACTCTATGGATGTTTGTGACACTTATAGGGATGGCTCAATAGATTGATCGAAAGGGATAACTTTGAGGTGGTTTTGATACCTACAACAATTTCATCTTGTGTTCTCCGCTAGATAGGAACTTTGGAGTGATTCTTTGTCGCACGTTGAGGGATGGCTATATGATTCAATTATATTAGCATTGTTGAGATATTGCACTAATGAAAGATGAACCCTATGATGGTGTTCTGCACTAGGGGGGTACTCACCACGTCGTCTACCGACCAGTGGGTCGGGCCGAGGACCCCCAGGGCGGTTCACTAATGGGCCAGTTCGGACAGCCCATGATGCATACGAGGAAGATTCCACAAGACGTGGTGATCAAGACAAGGACTCCTCTCCATCGACGTAGCCGGCTAGGACTCTTGTTATCCTAGGCCTCTGGTGTGTTATATAAGCTGAGGCCAGGCTCGTCATTAGAAAAGATTAGATCATCATAGATTAAGATCATTACTCCTAGGGTTTTAGCCCACTTCATATGATCTCGAGGTAGATCAACTCTGTACTCGATACACCATCATCAATACAAACAAAGCAGGACGTAGGGTATTACCTCCATAGACAGGGCCCGAACCTGGGTAAACATCGTCTCCCTTGTCTCTTGTTACACATCGATCCAAGATCCACAGTTCGGGACCCCCTACCCGAGATCCGCCGGTTTTGACACCAACATTGGTGCCTTCATTGAGAGTTCCGCTGTGGGATCGCCAGAAGGATCGATGGCTCATCTGCAGATTGGTGATGTCTACTACGCAAGTTTATCCTTGTAGACTTGGTTGGGCCTCCAAGCGCAGAGTTTTGTAGGAGAGTAGCAATTTTCCCTCAAGTGGATGACCTAAGGTTTATCAATCCGTGGGAGGTGTAGTATGAAGATAGTCTCTCTAATACAACCCTGCAATCAAATACAAGAAATCTCTTGTGTCCCCAACACACCCAATACAATGGCAAATTGTATAGGTGCACTAGTTCGGCGAAGATATGGTGATACAAGTGCAATATGGATGGTAGATATAGGTTTTTGTAATCTGAAAATATAAAAACAACAAGGTAGCAAGTAACAAAAGTGAGCACAAACGGTATTGCAATGCTTGAAAACAAGGCCTAGGGTCCATACTTTTGCTAGTGCAATCTCTCAACAATGCTAATATAATTGGATCACATAACCGTCCCTCAACGTGCAATGAAGAATCACTCCAAAGTTCTTATCTAGCGGAAAACATAAGAAGAAATTGTTTGTAGGGTACGAAGCAACTTTAAAGTTATTCTTTCCGATCGATCGATCTATCCAAGAGTTCATACTAAGATAACACCAAGTTATCCTTTGCGATCTATCTATCTAAGAGTTCATACTAGAATAACAACATATGATACACATCAACCAACTCTAATGTCACCTAGATACTCCAATATCACCTCAAGTATCCATGAGTTAATTATACGATACGCATCAAACAATTTCAGATTCATAATACTCAATCCAACACAAAGAACCTCAAAGAGTACCCCAAGATTTCTATCGGAGAAAGTAGGACAAGAATGTGTATCAACCCCTATTCATAGATTACCCCAATGTCACCGCGGGAATCCGCAAGTTGAGTACCAAAACATATATCAAGTGAATCAATAGAACACCCCATTGTCACCACGGGTATCCACATGCAAGACATGTATCAAGTGTTCTCAAATCCAATATTCAATCCAACATAACGATATCTCAAAGGGAAAGATTCAATTCATCACAACATGATAGCAAGGGAATAACATCATATGATCCGACTATATTAACAAAGCCCGTGATACATCAAGATCGTGACATCTCAAGAACACGAGAGAGAGAGATTGAACACATAGCTACTGGTACATACCCTCAGCCCCGAGGGTGGACTACTCCCTCCTCGTCATGGCCTCCGCCGGGATGATGAAGATGGCCACCGAAGATGATCTACCCTCTCCGACAAGGTACTGGAACGCCTCCAGATTGGTTTTTCGTCGATACAGAGAGTTGCGGCGGTGGAGCGGAGAGTCTAGGGTTATTTCTGATGGTTTCTATATTTATAGGATTTTTGAGCGTCGGTTTCACGCGAAGATGGGCCACGAGGTGGGCACGATACACCAGGGAGCGCCGGGGGGCCTGGCGCACCCTGGTGTGTTGTGCCCACCTCGTGGCTCGTCTGGACCTCCCACGAAGCGTCTAGTGCCTCTTTTGTTCCAAAAAAATTGTCAAAAAGTTCCGGGCGATTCCGAGAACTTTCATTTTCTGCACAAAAACAACACCACAGTAATTCTGCTGAAAACAGCGTCGGTCTGGGTTAGTTCTAAATAAATCATATAAAGTGCATCAAAACCATATAAAAGTATTGTAAACATAGGTGAATATGGCATGAATACTTCATAAATTATTGATACGTTGGAGACGTATCAGCATCCCCAAGCTTAATTCCTACTCGTCCTCGAGCAGGTAAATGATAAAAGAACTAATTTATGAAGTGTGAATGCTAGCATAATATAGAAGTTTGATCATTGATAATTTTAGTCAATTTTCTTGCATCATAACCAGCAACTTTTTATCATAAAAATAATCAAGATAGAGCAATCAATTCTCATGTCATGGTTCAAATAATGAATTCTCTTGAAACTTAACAACCTATGTTCTTAGTCACCAAACAATTGCAATTCAACTTATTCTCAACAAAGTCTAAGTAAGAGTTCCACATACTCAATCATCATATAGTCTTCTATGATTGCTAGTACTCAAAAAATATTTTTAGAACGAATGGCATCCATCGAACACAGAGAAAGATAGGGGCTTAATGTTTCGCCTCCCAACTCATTTATCATAGAGATAATTGTCAACAATAATAAGTCATGATCAAATATATTTGACTGGATATATATGTTTGGATCTTTCCCCATCACATGATGCTTGCCAACTAGAGAATAATTGAGGTTGAAATGAGAAGTTGACTCAACATGAAAGTAAATAGATTGTCCCTTCGCAGAGGGAACTAGGGATTTGCAAAGGTGCCAGAGCTCATTGTTTAAAAACAGAGATGAATATAGTTTTGGGAGGTGCACCCTTCTTGTCGACGTTACGACCAAGAGTTATCAATATCTTCCATGCTAAACACATTAGCGGCGGTTCCCAAGCGGTAAAAGTAAAGGTTTACTCCCCCTCCACCAACAAACACACTCCACGGTTAGCCGAATCCACGGGTACCGTCCATACCAACAACATTCCTGGGGGAGTTTTGTTTAATTATTTGCATTTTTTGGGACTGGGAATCCCTATTACCGCCCCTCTCGTGCAAGGACGAGTGAATAAACACTCATCATAAGAATAACACGCTTAACATGGAAGATACTGACCGCCCCCCGTCGCTCCATGAGCGGTCCAGGCACACAAAACAGATGTTTATTTGAATGTTTAGAGGTGGCACATGCAAATTTACTTGGAATGGCAGTGAAATACCATATATAGGTAGGTATGGTGGACTCCTATGGAAGAAACTTGGCTCAAGGATTTGGATGCACAAGTAGTATCTCTACTTAGTACGAAGTGTTGGCTAGCAAAAGGTTCTAAACAAGCACCACATGTTGGAGGATCCATAACAATATAACTTCTATGCAAATATACACAACCATAACTCATTATGTTGTCTTCCTTGTCCAACTTCAACTAATTTTCTCAAGTTTGAAAATAATTAATGGGTATTCACAATCATAGAAGATGTCCAAGATAATATATTTGTATGTGAAAGTTCTCCTCCTTATACTAATCATTTAAGAATTGCTTGTATGACCAATATTGTGATTGTCAAACTTCAATATATTTTACTTTCTAAACCATATGTGAAGCTACTACTAAGCATAAAGCACATTGATAATTTCATATTTATGATATTCAATTCATTCACAATTTACTCATAGGATATAAGTGAAGCTCAAGAGTAAACATCAAACTACTCTTCAAAAGATATAAGTGAAGATCAATGAGTAGTCAAACAATTAAGTAGCTATGTGAGGACTCTCTCTCTCAATAAATATTTTCAGATCTGAGTATTTTATTCAAACAACAAACTAAACAAAAATAGAACTCCAAGAATAGCACGCATCATGTGAACGAATAAAAGTTTAGGCTCAACATAGGCTAACCGATAGTTGATGAAGAGAGGTGGGATGCGTAGCATCCCCAAGCTTAGATGCTTGAGACTTCTTGAAATATTTACTTGGGGTGCCTTGGGAATCCCCAAGATTGAGCTTTTGTATCTCGTTCAATCCTCTCATATCCCGGTTTCAACTATTCTCAAAAACTTCATCCACACAAAACTCAAAAAGAACTCGTGAGATAGGTTAGTACACATAAGAACAAATCAACACTTCATGTACTGCCAAGACAAGTTGCACAATAATTTCCAAACATAATCTACTGTTTACTATCGTTTCCACAATTTATATCTACCAATATAGGCTATGGAAACTATAGGATAAGTAGATAACAAAACTATGACAGCAATCTGTCCAAACAGAACAGTCTGTAGAAATCTATTAAACCAGTGTACTTCTGTAACTCAAAAAATTATGAAAATTTAGGACATGCTAAAGAATTTATATGAAAACACTGTGTAAAAATTTCAGAAACTTTCCACGTTCCAGTAAAATATGAAAATTCAAACACTACAGAGAAAGTTTCTGTTTTTACACAGCACACATCAAACATGCAATGCAAGCATCCTAAGACAATTCTTGGAACTTTTTATTGAAAAACAAGATTATAAATAACACCTAATAGAGAACAACAAAATAAAATGACGCTCCAAGTAAAACTCATATTATGTGACGAATAAAAATATAGCTCTAAGTAAGATATACCGATAATGTTGAAGACGAAAGAGGGGATGCCTTCCAGGGCATCCCCAAGCTTAGGCGCTTGAGTCTTCCTTGGATATTACCTTGGAGGTGCCTTGGGCATCCCCAAGCTTAGGTTCTTTTCACTCCTTATTCTCCTCATATCGGTGTCTCACCCAAAACTTGAAAACTTCAATCACACAAAACTTAACGGAACTTCGTGAGAAGGGTTAGTGTAATAAAGATAAATCATCCACTTAGGTACTGTCAAGAAAAGATTCATAATTGTTACCACATGATACATACTGTATTATATCATTCTCATAATTTATACCACTAAATATAAGCTATGGAAACACTAAAACAAGCAAACTATGCATGCAAAACAGAATCTGTCAGAAACAGAACAGTCTGTGAAGATCTGTAGTACAGCCATACTTACGTGTCTCTAAAATTCCTGAAAAATTAGGAAAACCTGAATAATTTGTATATTAAGACCGTGTAAAAATTTCAGATAATTATAACGCTCAAGTAAAAAATGAAAATTCCTGTACTGGAGTCAAAAGTTTCTGTTTTGGTTCAGTATCAATTCTACTCATCTTGTGAGTCATCCCAAAGGCTTTACTTGGCACTTTATTGAAATAAAAGGCACAAAACATTATTACTACAGTATCTTAATCATGTGAACACATCAAAACAGAAAGTATAAGTGTTGGGTTGTCTCCCAACAAGTGCTTTTCTCTAATGCCTTTTAGCTAGGCATGATGATTTCAATGATGCTCACATAGGAATAGTATTTGAAACATGTAAGAGAGCTCATGAATCTCATGAGAAGCACATTTAAGTCTAACCCACTTCCTATGCATATGGATTTTGTGAGCAAACAATTTATGGGAGCAAGAATCAACTAGCATAGGAAGGCAAAACAGGCATAACTTCAAAACTTTGAACACATAGAGAGGAAACTTGATATTATTGCAATTCCTACAAGCATATCTTCCTTCCTCATAATAATTTTCAGTAGCATGATGAAGGAATTCTACAATATAACTATCACATAAAGCATTCTTTTCATGATCTACAAGCATAGAAAATTTATTACTCTCCACATAAGCAATTTTCTTTTCATTCATAAAAGTGGGAGCATCAAATGAAACTCGAATACTATAAATTGTTTCCACATTAAAAGAGTAATGTTCAGTAAAAGGATATCCAAAATCATGACAATAATTATCACTACTTTTTATAACATAAGTATCATCACAATAATCATCATAAGTAGCAACTTTGTTCTCATCATAGTCAAGTGAAACCTCTTCCGAAATAGTGGAATCATTACTAAATAAAGTCATGACCTCTCCAAATCCACTTTTATCATTATAATAAAATTCAATAACCTCCAAAATAGTGGGATAATAATTATCTAAAGTTGACACTCTTCCAAACCCACTTTCATAAATATCACAATCATCATAAATAGGAGGCATGCAATCATCATAACAAATTTGATCATTCAAAGTAGGGGAACTAAAAAGATCATCTTCATTAAGCATAGCATCCCCAAGCTTGGGACAAACATTAATTTCAGCAAATAAATTCTCAAACATGTCATTCTCATCAAACATAGCATCCCCAAGCTTGTGGCTTGGCATATCATAAGCATATTCACTCTCATCATTAATAGTATGAATATCACCAATAGTATAAGAATTATTATCATCATAATTTACCAAGTTGGTGCCAAAAAGATTTTCAAGATTATAAGTAGTATCATTATCTTCCTAATCATAGTCATCACAACAAGCAATTGGCATAACAAAATCATCATCAAGTGTATCATCTTCCACAATTATTTTTGATTCATCCTCGTGAGGCACAAGAATAATAGGAGCAACATCATTTGGAAGAGATACCTTTTTACCCCTATTCTTTCTTCTTTTCTTCTTCTTCACCACATCATGTGTGAGTTTAATTAATTTTTTTCTAGCTTCTTATTGATGATATTGGTTGAATAGGGAGCTCCTCCTCATCACCTATTACATCATGAGAGACAATAGGCGGGAAAGTGGAATTCTTTACCCTTTCATTAGTATTCCTTTTATATTCTATTGGTTTTCCCATCTTTCTATAGTTGGCAATATAAGCATTCTCATTGCAATTTACCATACAAAACATATAGATATTTTTAGATTAGTTTCAATGTCGTCCGTGAGAATGAATACTTCAAACCAACTATTTTTATGTGTCAATTCTTCACTCCCCAAAAATAGAGAAAGCTCATCATAAAGTTCAAGGGTGATCAAGTCATTACAATATTTGGCCATGATTTGATCATGAAAAAGTTTGCATTGGAAATTAAGATGACCAACTTTATTGCAAAGTTCACAAGTAATAGGACGTACAGAACATAATTTTGTAGCAAATTCATCTATCACTTTGAGCAAAAAATTGGTTCTATCATGTATATGCTTCTTACAAAATCTATCATCCCTATAAGGCACGTCTTCACAAACTTTATGCACTCCACAAAAATTGACAGGCTTATAAGAAACATTTTTATCATGACTAGTGCAATCATCATTAGTATTCTGGATATTCATAGCATTCATACTAACAACATTGCAATCATGCTAATCATTCAAGGAATCCTCATTAAGTATTTTCATAATTTCTTCCTCTATCAATTGAGCACAGTTTTCTGACTCCTTATTTTCACAAAAGACATTATAAAGACGATACAAATGATGCAACCTAAGCTCCATTTTTTTGTAGTTTTCTTTTATAAAACCAAACTAGTGATAAAACAAGAAACTAAAAGATTCGATTGCAAGAACTAAAGATATACCTTCAAGCACTCACCTCCCCGGCAACGGCGCCATAAAAGAGCTTGATGTCGACAGCGCAGAGTTTTGTAGGACAGTAGCAATTTTCCCTCAATTGGATGACCTAAGGTTTATCAATCCGTGGGAGGTGTAGTATGAAGATAGTCTCTCAAACAACCCTGCAATCAAATACAAGAAATCTCTTGTGTCCCCAACACACCCAATACAATGGCAAATTGTATAGGTGCACTAGTTCGGTGAAGATATGGTGATACAAGTGCAATATGGATGGTAGATATAGGTTTTTGTAATCTGAAAATATAAAAACAGCAAGGTAGCAAGTAACAAAAGTGAGCACAAACGGTATTGCAATGCTTGAAAACAAGGCCTAGGGTCCATACTTTCGCTAGTGCAATCTCTCAACAATGCTAATATAATTGGATCACATAACCGTCCCTCAACGTGCAACGAAGAATCACTCCAAAGTTCTTATCTAGCGGAGAACATAAGAAGAAATTGTTTGTAGGGTATGAAACCACGTTAAAGTTATTCTTTCCGATCGATCTATCCACGAGTTCGTACTAAGATAACACCAAGTTATCCTTTCCGATCGATCTATCTAAGAGTTCGTACTAGAATAACATCATATGATACGCATCAACCAACTCTAATGTCACCTAGATACTCCAATGTCACCACAAGTATCCATGAGTTAATTATACGATACGCATCAAACAATTTCAGATTCATAATACTCAATCCGACACAAAGAACCTCAAAGAGTACCCCAAGATTTCTATCGGAGAAAGTAGGACAAGAACGTGTATCAACCCCTATGCATAGATTACCCCAATGTCACCGCCGGAATCCGCAAGTTGAGTACCAAAACATATATCAAGTGAATCAATAGAACACCCCATTGTCACCACGGGTATCCACATGCAAGACATATATCAAGTGTTCTCAAATCCAATATTCAATCCAACATAACGATATCTCAAAGGGAAAGATTCAATTCATCACAACATGATAGCAAGGGAATGACATCATATGATCCGACTATATTAACAAAGCCCGTGATACATCAAGATCGTGACATCTCAAGAACATGAGAGAGAGAGAGAGAGATTGAACACATAGCTACTGGTACATACCCTCAGCCCCGAGGGTGGACTACTCCCTCCTCATCATGGCCTCCACCGGGATGATGAAGATGGCCATCGGAGATGATCTACCCTCTCCGGCAGGTTACTGGAACGCCTCCAGATTGGTTTTTCGTCGATACAGAGAGTTGCGGCGGCGGAGCGGAGAGTCTAGGGTTATTTCTGAAGGTTTTTATATTTATAGGATTTTTGAACGTCGGTTTCACGCGAAGATGGGCCACGAGGTGGACACGATACAATAGGGCTCGCCGGGGGGGCCTGGCGCGCCCTGGTGGGTTGTGCCCACCTCATGGCTCGTCCGGCCCTCCCACGAAGCGTCTAGTGCCTCTTTTGTTCCAAAAAAAACATCAAAAAGTTTCGGGCGATTCTGAGAACTTTCATTTTCTGCACAAAAACAACACCACGGTAATTCTGCTGAAAACAACTTTAGTCCGGGTTAGTTCTAAATAAATCATATAAAGTGCATCAAAACCATATAAAAGTATTGTAAACATAGGTGAATATGGCATGAATACTTCATAAATTATCGATACGTTGGAGACATATCAATTGGCAGCAGTTTTTTCTGGACAACGAATTTGTGTTCGCCGTCTCCGTTTTCTCAAGCGTCTCTTTGACGATTGCTTTAGCAGAATTGTGCGGAATTGTAACTACAACAACCCTGCAAAATTTCGTCGCATTCCGATGGAGGAATCTTCGGCAATCTCCGATATACTGGAGCCCTGTAAAATCTGGTCAGGAAACTGGACGAGTTTGGTGCGAGGTGTCCAGTATCTAGCTCGGACATCCGTTGGAAAATCCCACCGTTCATCGGCTGCGAAATTCCTATACCGATCACCCCTCAATATTTCAGCTCGATCCGACCGTTCAAACTCCGGGAAACGTCCGATGAGTGCATCAATTTTTGGATCTGTTTTCTGCGCGAGAACGAATCCGACCCAAATTCATCTTTCTTCATGAACGGGACATTGGGCATCCTTTTTGAAAGAATTTTTTTCTAGGATATTGTGTGTTGTTCTCAAACACATATCCACAAATTTTGAGTCTTTTCCGAGGCGATCTTCATCGTCGCGCCGATGTCAAACCGGACCGACCACGTTGCTCCATGGCTATCGACCTGCATCAACATCGACTGCGCCATCGCTCTATCGAGCCGATGAAAACCACCACCTCGGATCATCACCTCGGCGATCCGACTAAGAGTTCGGCATCGTGAAGGACAAATAATCATTAAGACAAGATCGTCACCCCATGGATTGCATGGGTCGGGTGCGCCGTTGCTTCATCAAGCCAGCATTGACCGCATCACAAATTCCGACATGCGTCGGCATCGCCGCGCCGTCGCTTCTTCAAGCCGACATCCATCATGCCGACCTGCTTCGACACCTCGGCTGACATGAGACTTCGACATCACCAGCCGACCTGCCCCGTCATCTCGGCTAGACCGGGGGCTTCACCATCTCTTCATCAACCTGCTCCGGGGACTTCGGCGTCACCAGCCGACTAGCTTCATCATGTTGGCTGGACCAGGGGATTCCGAACAGTTCTTGGCAACTGGCTTTGTCAATGCAATTCGGCAGAGTCTTATCTCGCCCCGCAGCAGCAGACGCAAGACGCTCAAGTTACGAGAGATCAGCCAACTTCGACCACTACAAACAATTAGGTGATATTTCTCATATTAAATTTGTTCGTGTTGTTTAGTACTATTAAAGATCTTTGTACTTGTAATTTGCACAATTTTGTGCGCAAGTTATCTGTGCTGAGTCGGTGGACTTTAATCCACATTGACGTCCCTGTGCTGTCAATTCTACTTATGCTGCACAGAGGCCATATTTGTTTTATTATCCATACTCTGCGTAAATTGATTATGCAAAAAATATTATTATTATGTCCGGCTTGCACTGTTTTATGTGCGCAGGTAAAGGATTTAGATCGGATGGCATTGTCACCCCGGCGTACCGACGTCATCGTCCCGTCTTCGTTGACCAAATTCTGTTGTCACCCTAGCGCGAATTCGGGTGACCCTGCGAATTGAGATTTCGTCACCTCTTCGCACCGACGCCCTGTGTCGACATCTGCATCGCGCCAGGCCGCATCTCTTCTAAATAATTTATTTCGCATAAATAATTCTGTAAAGAATTTTTATTTTATTATTATCTGGCTTGTGCTACTTCATGCGTGTAGGTAATCGACTTTGGCTGTGTCACGTCGTCACCTTGGCGTGCCGACATCGTCGTCCCGCCTCCATCAACCAAATCGCATCATCGACATGGTCTCCTGACGTGGGGGCTTCGTCGTCATGTTGCCGAACTACTCTGTCTCCTCGGCTGGACCGGGGGTTTCGCCTCGGCCCTCTGAAGTGTTGTGTTGTCACTTCATCAAGCCGAGCTGTTCGTCGGCTACCTCGTGACCGGCTTGGGGGCTAGGACCTTGTCCCGACGTCGCTCGAACTGTGTCATCCACACCGAGCATATTAACCAGCTAAGTCGCTTTCATGCTCAAATTTCTTAAGTTTGTAAATTTTTGTTCGGTTCAACCGAGCGTTATGTTTTTGTCTCAAAACAAAAACTTTCTTTGTTAAAAATGTTGTTTGTTCAAAAAACAACTTTCTTTACCCAATTTAACCGGGGGCTCTTAAACATATTAGCCATTCTATAATACAAGTTTTCTTCTTGGTCGTCGCAAAGTCTTTCTCTATTACTCCTTTTTCCGACACTAGTGTGTGGTCAAAAGCCGGATAGCCTGGTTTCTTTCTAAATCCTCTTGAGTTTAGTTCGCTAAATAGGCCTCGGAGAAACACTCCGCCTTCGGGATATGGAGGTTTAAGCCAAAGGCTGACCCGCTTGAAGTCCGAAGATCGGATGTATCATGTTAAAGCACGACTAAAGCACAAATTAAATTTTAGACCAATTTCGGATGGGCACAATTTTCTTTTATCTAAACATAAAGTTTTTTGCATAAGTTTTTTGGTTTTTCCGAGCATAACTCGCGCAGTACAACGCCAGATGCATTTCACGCATCGGCAATATTAAAGGGGGTCTGCGGTTAGCACCAAACCCACATAAAACCGAGGTACTCCATGCAGTCCTCGGCAAAATGTCCTCGGTATTTCGCATTTGTATGCATTGATTTCGAGTTGTGTCTTTGGTCTATAGCTGGATTGCCCGGCTCCTGTGCTTACCCCTTACGTTTTTGCTTTGTTTGGCTAAGGGGTAAAGGGAGAACCACTGCGATTGTCACTATTGGTTTTAACTGGTTAAGTGCCTCAGTTGGAGAAAGCCGAAAGCTGACTGTCACAACAAGTGTAAATCGGTCAGCGAACCGCATGAGGTGTTCAACCAAATAAAGCCGATCTAGGTTATCCGAGTAAAACGAAGGGCCTCTATTTCTTGAAAAGGCCAAGTTGTGGGTGGTTCGACCTCGAATGATCCGAGGAGTCGACGTATACCTGGGGCTATTAAGTTGCCCCCAAACATATGGTCCTATGACTAAGTGAAAGTTATAAAGCCTGAATATCTGATTGCCTCGTTTCCACTAACACAACCGCCCCCGGGCACCGAGACGTCGGCTAAGGGTTTTCTTGTTTGCACAGAAACACCCTGTGTAGCATCTACAAAGGGGCGGAAGCCGACGATAGGCCACTTTCAGATTATAAACAGTCGCGACGGAGTCAAAATACACCATACCGAGGGTTCCTTGTGGCACCTCGGCATAGATACATCAGGATTCCTGGAGAGCCCTACATATCATCAACATTTGTATTCAATTACGAAAGTTTCCTTCCGTAGTGATCGTTATAATGCCATTGATATGCATCAATTTGACTTAAGATTTTAGCCAAGCTGGGTTGCCTGGCTCCTGTTCTTACCCCCTATGTTCCTGATACGTCTCCAACGTATCTATAATTTTTGCTTGTTCCATGCTGTTATATTATCATTCTTGCATGTTTTACAATCACTTTAAAGCAACTTTATATCATTTCTTGGGACTAACCTATTGACATAGTTCCAACGTGCAAGTTGCTGTTTTTGCTTGTTTTTTTACTTCGCAGAATATCAGTACCAAATGGAGTCCAATCGCGACGAAACTTTTTGGAGTTTTTTTTGGACCAGAAGACACCCAGTGGGCCAAAGAAGTGCTAGAGAGGTAGGCCGTGGAGACCACAACCAACCAGGGCGCGCCAGAGGCCCCAGGCGCGCCCTGATGGGTTGTGCCCTCCTCGGGGCCCCTCTCCACCGCCTCTGATGCCTATAAATTCCCAAATATTCCAGAAACCCTAAAGGAGTCGACGAAAAACACATCCAGCCACCGCAAGTTCCAGAACCTCGAGATCCAATCTAACACCATCACGGAGGGGTTCATCATCCTCATTGGTGCCTCTCCGATGATGTGTGCGTAGTCCACCATAGACCTACGGGTCCGTAGGCAGTAGCTAGATGGCTTCCTCTCTCTCTTTTGATTCTCAATACAATGGTCTCTTGGAGATCTATTTGATGTAAAACTTTGCGGTGTGTTTGTTGGGATCCGATGAATTTTGAGTTCGTGATCAGTTTCTATCCATGAATATTATTTGAATCTTCTTTGATCTCTTATATGCATGATTACTTATAGCCTCATATTTCCTCTTCGAATCTTTGGTTTAGTTAGGCCAACTAGATCAATTTTTCTTGCCATGGGAAGAGGTTCTTTGTGATGGGTTCGATCTTGCGGTGTCCTCTCCTGGAGACAGAAGGGGCAGCGAGGCACACATGTATCGTTGCTATTAAGGATAACAAGATGGGGTCTATTCCTACATGAATAGATCTTGTCTACATCATGTCATCGTTCTTATTGCATTACTCCATTTTTCCATGAACTTAATACACTAGATGCATGCTGGATAGCGATCGATGTGTGGAGTAATAGTGGTAGATGCAGGCGGGAGTCGGTCTACTTATCTTGGACGTGATGCCTATATAATGATCATCGCCTTGGATATTGTCATGATTATTTGATCTTCTATCAATTGCCCAACAGTAATATGTTCATCCACAGTGTGCTATACTCATTAGAGAAGCCACTAGTAAAACCTACGGCCCCCGGGTCTACTTTTCCAACATATTGCTTTCCGATCTATCTTTTTGCCGCTTTTGTTTTCAGATCTATTATTCCAAAAACCCAAAAATATATTGCTGCACTTTTTATTTGATCTTTTTATCTTGTGTTCTTGAGAGATCTATCTCTCCAATCTATCACTACCTAATCTATCTTTTTACCATAGAGAGATTGACAACATCTCTTTCGCGTCAGGTTGCAAGTATTTGTTCTTTGTGTGCGGGTGCTATTTATTAGGTGGTGGTGATCCTCCTACTGGTTCGATACCTTAGTTTTATAACTGAGGGAAATACTTACAGTCACTGTGCTGCATCATCCCTTCCTCTTTGGGGAAATACCGACGCAGTCTCAAGCCACGTCAAAGGAATTTCTGGCGCTGTTGCCGGGGAGGAAGTGGTCTCTTCTACGTGCCAATCTCTGGCGCCGAGGAGACACCATCATCATCTACCAGGTTCCTAATCACAAATCTCATCTCCTTGCGATTACATTATTTGCCATTTGCCTCTCGTTTTCCTCTCCCCCACTTCACCAATTTCCCGTTTTATTCGCCCTCTTTTCCGTTTGCGTTTTTCTCGTCAATCTCTTGATTGCTTGGCATCATGAGTGATTTTGGTATGGCAGAAACAGATGATGGCAGGACTCCTAATATTGGACATTCTGGCAATCTGGATGCTAAAACTTTTGTTTTGGGGCAAGGGAACGTTATAGGAAAATAAACTATCCAAGAATTTTTCAATTGCGTTGGAAATTTGGCTCTCGATGATACTCCTATACTGAAAAGGACTAAAACTTATGCGGAAGCTATTTTAGCGCTAGTTCTGAAACTTGAAAATAGGTTTATTTGTACCCATCCTACCTTGCAAAGATTGTTTTACGAGCTACCCATCATAAAGGATCCCAAAGCTAAGAAGTTAGCCACCCTTGTTCTCATGAATGAATTTGATCACATAATACGAGAAGCTAGGGAGATATTTGATTTCTATGGTATGAACCATTAAAAACTGGTAATAGGAGAGATCCTTTACAATAGTGATTACATGTTGAGATATTTTCTTGGAAATAATCAAATTTTTGATGAGAATCTCAAAAAGGAAGTCCCCGTTTTAGATATGATCCAACAAGTTTTCAATGACGTAAATCAACAATATTCTTGGATTGTGGTCGGGAATCAAAGAGGGTACGTAGATGGACAACTTGATAGTGCTAAGGTTTCTATGGATGATGTGTTTCAAGGTTTATTTGCAAAACCTCTTGACAAAAACACCTCTACCAAAACCAAAGATGGCAATACTTGAAACTATGTGTATGCCTAGCTAGGGGCGTAAAACGATAACGCTTGTTCGGAGGCAACCCAATGAATAAATTTATTTTTGTCTTTTCATTTCTGTTTTTGAGTGTGGACACAATTATGCCTATTTTTATGATTGTGTTTTTATGTTTTATTTAGTGTTTGTGCCAAGTAAAGCCTTTAGGATGATTCATAAGATGAGTAGAAACAATGCTGAATCTGAAACAGAAACTTTGCCTCTAGTGTTCGAATTTTCATTTTTTACTGGAACGTGATATTGAGCTGAAATTTTAACAAAGTATTTCTATACAAATTATTTAAGTTTTCCTACTTTTTCAGAATTTTTAGAGTTACAGAAGTATGGTTGGAGTACGGATTACTACAGACTGTTCTGTTTAAGACAGATTCTGTTTTCGTTGCATTGTGTGCTTGTTTTGATGAATCTATGGGTTGTATTGAAGGGTATGAGCCATGGTAAAGTTAAAATACAGTAGGTATAATGCAATAATAAAATTTGAATGAGTTTGCAACAGTACCTAAAGTAGTGATTTGCTTTATTATACTAACAGATCTCACGAAGATTTTGTTGAGTTTTTTGTGATTGAAGTTTTCAAGTTTTGGGTGAGATCACGATGGATGAAGGAATAAGGAGTGAAAAGAGCCTAATATTGGGGATGATAAAGCACCCCCAAGATATATCCAAAGATAAACAAGCAACTAAGCTTGGGGATGCCCCGAGTGGCATCCTTTCTTTCTTCTAACGACCATCGGTATTTTACTTGGAGCTATATTTTTATTCATCACATATCATGAGTTTTGCTTGGAGCGTCTTGTATCATTTGAGTCTTTGATTGCTTTGCTTGTTAGTTTGTCACTTGTATCCTTGCTGGACCCACCTATTTGAGAGGGCCAAAATTATGCTATGATTTGTTAGAATTGCTCTTTATGCTTCACTTAAACTTTTTGAGCTATAGAATTGCTCTAGTGCTTCACTTATATCTTTTTGAGCACGGTGTGCTTGGAAACTTTTGAAGAAACACTCTCATGCTTCACTTAGATTAATTTGAGAGTTAGTAATTTTTGAAGAAATCCTCTCATGCTTCACTTATACTATTTTGAGAGATGAAATCTTTATGCTCATGTGCTTCACTTAAATTTGTTTGAGCTTGTCAAAAAGCAATGGCAATATATGAAACTAGTCCCAAAGTGATAGATATCCAAGGAGGATATAATAAAAACTTTCATGAAGATCATTGGACAAATTAAACTTGATTCCTTGTAATAGTTTTGAGACATGATGATAGTAATATGTGAGTCATGTTAGTGAGTAATTATGCTTTAGTAAGAATATTGGTGTTAAGGTTTGTGATTCCCTATGCATGCACGAAAGTCAATAGTTATGCAATGAAATTACATCCTACTTATGGTGCATTATTCGGTGTTAGTTATGCTCAATGGTCGCTTATGTGAATTTTTGTTTCTTGGTTGGTTGCTTCTCAATCTATTTGCTAGCCTCCACTTGTACTAAGTAGAAATACTACTTGTGCATCCAAAATCCTTAACCAAGTTTTGCCTTATGAGTCCACCATACCTACCTATATGCGGTACTTCCATGCCGTTCTAAGCAAATTTGTCTATTCCACCTCTACTTTTCAAAATAAATTTCTCTTTTGTGTGCTAGTACCGCTCATGAAACGGTAGGGGTGTCCAATATTTTTCCATGCTAGATGTGTTATTCTCAAGATGAGTGTTTATTCACTTGTTGTTAGAGCATATTTCTCCATATGTGGTTTTGGTAATTGTTGACAATCCCTATGGACTAATGGTTGCCTTGAGTTATATTCGAAGGATTTGTCCATAGACACTTCTTGAAGTACATGTGTTGGTTTCAAGGAGTTTATATGGTGACCAAGGTGGTATGTAAGGTTTTATCCAAAGATTGGTCATGAGAGAGTTGAGATTATTGCAAGCATGTCTTGAAGAAGAAGATTGTGTGAACATTCATGTTTACCTTCAAGACATCATCTTTATGAAGAGAGAAGATAAGATACAAGGTTGATCAAGACTAAGTCAAAGAGTGAACCAAGTTGATCAACACACAAAGCGTACAAGATATACTGGGAGGGATCAAGTGATCCCATGGTATGGTAAGCATTGTCCATTACGCTTTGTGTACTAACCCATGGTCTACGTGAGTGTTCTTTGTAGGGTTAGGTATATTTCCATGGGATTGCATCAAGAGGAAGATCCCATACAACCCATGGAAGATGACATCAAGTGGTGATCGTCATCAAGGTTGTGGTGTGCAAGTTCAAGTGAATCATCACGGAGAGATCATGCTTGAAGCTTGCCGTCCATTGTGGTGACAATGGACTTGTGAAGATGTGTCGAAGAGTGGCTCACCCATAGTGGAGTATGGGGGAGCAATCTACTAGTCTTCATCGAGCCGGCGCAAACAAGAAAGGTGGTCCATCTTGAGAAGGACAAGATCGTCATCATCTAGCTCAAGAGGACTATGCACAAGGCAAAGGTTTGACCTTGATAGGGTTTTCTATTTTACCGGTCTCATGGTGGTAGTTGGGAGACCGGGTTATAGGATCGATAGCCGTACTATCAAGGGGGGCTCTGAAGTGAGTAGCTTGATCGTATCGTTCATTGAGAGCTCAAACCATTGCATTCTTGGCATCATCATCTTTCTTGGTTCTTGGTTGGCTTTTCTCTTTGTGGGTTCTTGAGCTTATGGTCAGCTTCATGACAAGCTCAAGTTCATCGAAAACGGAGTCCATATGCATCTTCTATGATGTTTTCGATGCTGGAGTTTTTGCCGGTTCTTCATTCATAGAGGTTTCCCATCTTTATACCATTGGCATTTTCATACTGCATCTTCTTAGGATAACCTTTTTGGATAGTACTTGTCATGTGGTATCCAACAAGCTTGAGTTTGCTCAATTCGGAGCTCGTATGCGAAAGTTATGGCAGTTTTAGTGCGAGAGCTGTTTTTCTCTGAACAAGCGGTAGTACTGCTCGGTACCACGGTAGTACCGCTTCGGCGGTACTTCCGCTATGTACTACCGCTGCTACTTCCGCTTATATTTTGTTCTCTGGTCAGGGTGGTTTTCTGGACGGTAGTAGTGGGCGGTAGTAGGGCGGTAGTACTGCTTCTACTACCGCTTATTTCTGGGGTCTAGCGTCTTACTGCATCCCAGCGGAAGTACCGCTGGGTAGGGCGGTAGTACCGCTCTAGCGGCACTACCGCCTCGAGGTTTCTGCCATTTTTCATGGTTTCCCTAAAACTACCACGCGGGCAGTAGTACCGCTCAGCCGAGCGGTAGTACCGCTTGTGCACGACCTGTGCACATAACAGTTGGATTTGGGGAGGCCTATAAAAGGGGGTCTTCTTCCCCATTGCTCCCTAACTCTTGAGCTCGTGTTCTTCCCCATTGTTGACCTTCTTTGAGCTTGCTTACTCTCAATCCCTCCAGTGATTCTTCCTAGTTCTTGAGGGAAAAGAGAGAGGAGATCTAGATCCACATTTCCACCAATCACTTTCTCCTCTTTGTGAGGGGAACCCCTTGGATCTTGATCTTGGAGTTCTTCCTGTTCTTCTTCGTTCTTCCTCTCATTTTCTCCATAGCATTAGTTGTTGTGGTGGGGTTTGGGAGAGAATGACTTGGGCACTCCGTGTGCCCTTTCCATTGCATTTGGTGCATAGGTTTGAGTTCTCCACGGTGATACGTGGAAGTGAGAAGTTGAGAAGCTTATTACTCTTGGGTGTTTGAGCACCCTAGAGCTTGTTCCTCTTGGGTGCCTTGGCGCCCTAGACGGTTGGTGGTGTCTCGGAGATCAATCATTGTGGTGTAAAGCTCCGGGCAAGCGTCGGGGTCTCCAATTAGGTTGTGGAGATTGCCCCGAGCAATTTGTACGGGTACTGGTGAACCGCCCCAAGGGTTGCCAAAGTGTACGGGTACCGGTGACCGCCCCCAAGGGTTGCCATTTGTACGGGTTCGGTGACCGCCCTCAAGGGTCCCTTAGTGGAATCACATCATCTTGCATTGTGCGAGGGCGTGAGGAGATTACGGTGGCCCTAGTGGCTTCTTGGGGAGCATTGTGCCTCCACACCGCTCCGAACGGAGATTAGCATCCGCAAGGGTGTGAACTTTGGGATACATCATCGTCTCCACGTGCCTCGGTTATCTCTTACCCGAGCCCTTTACTTGTGCACTTTACTTTGTGATAGCCATATTGTTTCTTGTAATATATCTTGCTATCACTTAGTTGTTTATCTTGCTTAGCATAAGTTGTTGGTGCACATAGGTGAGCCTAGTTGTTTTAGGTTTTGTGCTTGACATATTAAACGTTAGTTTTATTCCGCATTTGTTCAAGCCTAAACTGTAATTATTTTAAAGCGCCTATTCGCCCCCCCTCTAGGCAACATCCACGTCCTTTCACTTGTCATTGCACGAGAGTACGGTGGTAATAGGGATGCCCATTCCCGAAATGAAAAAGAAAAAAAATATTTACTTTATGTTGTCAAATAATAAATTCCTTGAAAAGTGTTGGTATGGAAGGCAACCGTGGATACGGCCAGCCATGGAATGTGAAAGAATGGTGGAAAAAGGAATAAACTTTATTTTCTGTTTGGGAGCCGCCTATGATGTATCTAGCATGGAAAGTATTGTGAACTACTTTGTCGTTTTCGTTGACAGGAAAGGCATGCCACTCAAAATATTTTTCTCTCTCAATTTAAACTTTGAGCTCTGGTACCTCTACAAATCCCTACATCCTCTGCGAAGGGCCTATCTATTTACTTTGTGCAAATTTTATTTTTACTTTGAGTCTCCATCTTCTCTTATAAAGCACCAACTAGGGGGCACTATGATCGTACTTGAGCATTGGGTGTAGCTAATATTTGAGTGTGTTTCATGAATGGATCAACGATTGAGCATGATGGGCTAGGGATAGCTTTCTTTAGTGTTGATATTTTGAAAGACATGGTTGCTTGTTGGCATGCTTGAGTATTGAAGTCATTATGTTAAAACTAGGCTATTGCTTTGAACCATCTAAAAGTCCAAATGTCCATGCTACAAAAGAAAAGAATATGAGATGAACATGTTAGGCAGCATTCCACATCAAAAATTCTGTTTTTATCATTTACCTACTCGAGGACGAGTAGGAATTAAGCTTGGGGATGCTAATAACCTCCAACGTATCTATAATTTTTTCTTGTTCCATGCTGTTATATTATCATTCTTGGATGTTTTACAATCACTTTATAGCAACTTTATATCATTTTTGGGACTAACCTATTGACATGGTGCCAAAGTGCCAGTTGCTGTTTTTGTTTGTTTTTTTACTTCATAGAATATCAGTACCAAACGGAGTCCAATCGCGACAAAACTTTTTGGAGATTTTTTCTGGACCAGAAGACACCCAGTGCGCCAAAGAAGTGCTAGAGAGGTGGTCCGTGGAGACCACAACCCATCAGGGCGCGCCCTGATGGGTTGTGCCCTCCTCAGGGCCCCTCTCCACCGCCTCTGATGCCTATAAATTCCCAAATATTCTAGAAACCCTAAAGGAGTCGACGAAAAACGCATCCAGCCGCCGCAAGGTCCAGAACCTCAAGATCCAATCTAACACCATCACAGAGGGGTTCATCATCCTCATTGGTGCCTCTCCGATGATGCGTGAGTAGTCCACCATAGACCTACGGGTCCGTAGGCAGTAGCTAGATGGCTTCCTCCCTCTCTTTTTATTCTCAATACAATGGTCTCTTGGAGATCTATTTGATGTAAACTTTTGCGGTGTGTTTGTTGGGATCCGATGAATTTTGAGTTCATGATCAGTTTCTATCCATGAATATTAGTTGAGTCTTCTTTGATCTCTTATATGCATGATTACTTATAGCCTCGTATTTATTCTTCGAATCTTTGGTTTAGTTAGGCCAACTAGATCGATTTCTCTTGCCATGGGAAGAGGTGCTTTGTGATGGGTTCGATCTTGCGGTGTCCTCTCCCGGTGACAGAAGGGGCAGCGAGGCACGCATGTATCGTTGCTATTAAGGATAACAGGATGGGGTCTATTCCTACATGAATAGATCTTGTCTACATCATCTCATCATTCTTATTGCATTACTACGTTTTTCCATGAACTTAATACACTAGATGCATGCTGGATAGCGGTCGATGTGTGGAGTAATAGTGGTAGATGCAGGCAGGAGTCGGTCTCCTTATCTTGGACGTGATGCCTATATAATGATCATCGCCTTGGATATCGTCATGATTATTTGATCTTCTATCAATTGCCCAACATTAATTTGTTCACCCACCGTGTGCTATACTCATGAGAGAAGCCACTAGTGAAACCTACGGCCCCCGGGTCTACTTTTCCAACATATTGCTTTCCGATCTATCTTTTTGCCGCTTTTGTTTTCAGATCTATTAGTCCAAAAACCCAAAAATATATTGCTGCACTTTTTATTTGCTCTTTTTATCTTGTGTTCTTGAGAGATCTATCTCTCCAATCTATCACTACCTAATCTATCTTTTTACCGTAGAGAGATTGACAACCTCTTTTTCGCGTCGGGTTCCAAGTATTTGTTCTTTGTGTGCAGGTGCTGTTTATTAGGTGGTGGTGATCCTCCTACTGGTTCGATACCTTGGTTTTATAACTGAGGGAAATACTTACCGTCGCTGTGCTGCATCATCTCTCCCTCTTTGGGGAAATACCGACGCAGTCTCAAGCCATGTCAGCTCCCGATTGTCCGGCTAGAAGGGTAAAGAGAGCACCTCTGTGATTGTTACTTCCGGGTCATCCGGGTTAGTACCTCAGACTGGGTGAAGCCGAAAGCTATCCATCTTAAGAATATAATTGGTCGGCAACGACGGAAGTAAAAAATCTCGGTTCATTAAAGACCACTGAGTTCGGCATCATTCCCTGAACTAAATCCTCAATATTTTCCTCCCACATTGATCAGAGTTGAGGTTTCATGATCATGGTCAACATGATATCCTGGGAAAAGGAACTTATAAATGAACTATTTTTCCGAGAAGATGTTTCTTACATAGTAATATAACATATCTCTCCGCGTACCTTTGTTTATAAAACCGTATGGACGGATTGCCTTGTTTGCCGTAAATCTTTGCCCTTATAAAGGCTTTATAAAGTAGGACAAACACTCCTCGGATACTAGCCGAGGAGGTTGAAGCCGATGGTCGGTCAATAAAGTCGTGTACAATGCGGATTCGAGCATTAACGATGTAAAGTACTTGGATACATAGAATCATTACACATAAATTATGTCAAACGTAACAAAGTTTGTGTCAAACAAATATAGGTCCTTAATTTGACCACCCGCACCCAACCTGAGTCTCGAGGGCTACTGCACACCCCATTTTCATCCATAAAGTATGCTGCCGAGCAAGGAATTGATCCTCAGGCCGATTTCGTGAATCGACCTGAGTCTCAGGGGCTACTGGTATTAGTGGTTTTATTTAATCCTTCAGGTGCATCCCGGGTTTTAGACCAACAGGCACCTTGAGGGCTACTGGTTATACATCTCGATAGAGAATAAATTGCACCAATAAAAAATCAGCCCACTGTTGGGGTGGTGAACCACCTCGAAAGCGGTCCGGCATAAAGCTCGGGCGCAAGTGGCTAGATCCATAGAGGGCATTTCTGGCATTAAGCTCGACTGAATTCCTTCAATCTTTTAAAGACCGAGGTAATTTATGACACCTTAGACACTGATCATCGTTGGAGCTCGGATGCAGTCCGACGTTGGAGCTCGGAAGCAGTCCGGCATAAAGCTCAAGATCGGAGACACCTTGGACGCAGTCCGACATTGGAGCTCGGATGCAGTCCGGTGTTGGAGCTCGAAAGCAGTCTGGCATAAAGCTCGGATGCAAATGGCTGGCTCCATAAAATATTATTTCCGGTGAAAGGATCGATATGGTTGACTAGAGGGGGGGGTGTGTGTGAATAGGCACTACCAATTTTTAAGCTTTTCTTAACAAATTAGGTTTAGCAACAAATAGGTTGTCTAGATATGCAACTAGGTGAACAACCTATATGATGCTAGCTATGATAACACCAAGATATAAGCTTGCACAAAGTAAAGGTAAGAAGTAACCACGAGTGGAACCGTTGGAGACGAGGATGTGTTACCGAAGTTCCTTCCTTTTGAGGGGAAGTACGTCTCCGTTGGAGCGGTGTGAAGGCATAATGCTCCCCAAGAAGCCACTAGGGCCACCGTATTCTCCTCACGCCCTCACACAATGCGAGGTGCCGTGATTCCACTACTGGTGCACTTGAAGGCGGCAACCGGACCTTTACAAACAAGGTTGGGGCCCTCTCCAGAACTTAATTGGAGGCTCCCAATGAAACCACGAAGCTTCATCACAATGGAATATGGCTTCGGGGTGACCTCTTCTGTCTAGGGTGCTCAAACACCCAAGAGTAACAAAATCCACACAAGAAAGTAAGGGGGGGATCAATTTTCCTTTGGTGGAAGTGTAGATCTAGGTCTCCTCCTTCAATCCCTAGCAAATCAACAAGTTTGAGTGCCTAGAGAGAGAGATCGGGCAAGAAAGCTTGAAGGGCATCAATGGTGGAGAGAGAGAGAGAGGTAAGAGATAAGGTGGAGGTGGAAGAACCACCCCTTTATATAGGGCCCCCACTTTCCAACCGTCACAGCCATTTTACATGGCAGCGGTACAACCGGTGATGCGGGCGGTAGAACCAGTAGGACCGGTACAACCGCCCAAGAACCGGCCAACCACCGCATCAAAACAGATCCTGAGGCGGTGGTTCCTCCCTGGTGCAACCGCTCCACTCGAGTGCTGGACAAGACAAAGTCCCGAGCGGTACAACCGCCTGGGAGACCGGTAGTACCGGGCTATTGGAATATAGTGGTACAACTGTCCCACGTCCTCCCAACAACCGCAGGTCAATAGAACCGCGTCCGGTTGAAGCCCGGTACTGGGCCGGTACAACCGCCCAGGGCTTCCACCCAGGGTCACCCAACTGTGGGCGGTACAACCGCCCGGAGGCAGCGGTACAACCGCTGGGACCACTCAATGGAAGCACCCCCAGGGTATCACTCCTGGAGTGGTGGTTAGACCGGATGGCACGAGCGAGCGGTACAACCACTAGGGCCAGCGGTACAACCGGCCTACATGGAAGGAAAGTAGGGCCTCTCTCTCTTTGATGGAAGGGTATAAGGTGGGTGCTAAGGATGTGTGTGTGTGAATTGATTCACCCCAAGACCTTCCAATGAGGATTCCCTCTTAATAGTACGGGATCCGTACGACCAAAGAAAATAAACGCGCAGAGAACATCGTCTTTGTTCTTTTCCGTCCAAAGGGAATGCCTAACCGTCTTGTGTCTCACACATAGTACCTGAACAACTTGGCACACGGTTAGATAACAAAGTGAGGTGTCATCATCACCAAAACACAAAGGTAAGAGAATGCCCTTACATCTGGCAATAAGCTCAGATAAACTCCTTCAACTTTTTCAAGACCGAGTTAATCTATGACACCTCGGATGCAATTCGGCGTTGGAGCTCGGCTGCAAAAAGACACCTCGGATGTAGTTCGGCATTGGAGTTTGGACGCAAAAGGGCACCGTCGCACGGGAAACACTTCAAACCCGAGGTGTGGCGTAAAAAATAATAAGGCATTGATAAAGGCCAAGAAATTAAAGGGGCTCGTCGGATGCCCGACGTGTCAACTCTTCGGATACACCTCGGCGATCCTCAAGCTCGGAGATGGGAAGATTTGTTGAACCAGTTTTCAAGACCGACGACTGAAGACGAAGAACAGTTCGGAAGAACCGAGGAGCGTACCCAACTTGAAGACCAGTTCAGGGGGCTACTGATGGTGTCCTGCACTAGGGGGTACTCACCACGTCGTCTACCGACCAGTGGGTCGAGCCGAGGACCCCCAGGGCGGTTCACTAATGGGCCAGTTCGGACAGCCCATGATGCATACGAGGAAGATTCCACAAGACTTGGTGATCAAGACAAGGACTCCTCTCCACCGACGTAGCCGGCTAGGACTCTTGTTATCCTAGGCCTCTGGTGTGTTATATAAGCCGAGGCCAGGCTCGTCATTAGAAAAGATCAGATCATCATAGATTAAGATCATTACTCCTCGGGTTTTAGACCACTTCATACGATCTCGAGGTAGATCAACTCTGTACTCGATACACCATCATCAATACAAACAAAGCAGGACGTAGGGTATTACCTCCATAGAGAGGGCCCGAACCTGGGTAAACATCGTCTCCCTTGTCTCATGTTACACATCGATCCAAGATCCACAGTTCGGGACCCCCTACCCGAGATCCGCCGGTTTTGACACCGACACCCTAGACCTTGTTTTCAAGCATTGCAACACCTTTTTACACACTTTTGTTACTTGATACCTTGTTGTTTTTATTATTTCAGATTACAAAAACCTATTTCTACTATCCATACTACACTTGTATCACCATCTCTTCATCGAACTAGTGCACCTATACAATTTGCCATTGTATTGGGTGTGTTGGGGACACAAGAGATTGTTTGCATTTGATTCCATGGTTGTTTGAGAGAGACCATCTTCATCCTACACCTCCCACGGATTGATCAACCTTAGGTCATCCACTTGAGGGAAAATTGCTACTGTCCTACATAACTGTCATGCCCAAGATGCGGTACTATCCTTGCGACGGCTTGAGGGCCTCGATAAGGATAGAAGCGCATTTTGAGTCGCTTCGCAAGAATGGAAATCGTCACAATACATGTACAGTAGAGATGAGTATATGGAGTTGGCTTACACTCGCCACATGCTACAACATGAAAATCTCAATACATCACCACATCACAATCATCATACAAAAGAGCAGGATCCGACTATGGATGAAATCAAATGAAAAAGAAGACGGCTTCCACCCTTGCTAATACCAGGCTACCGACCTGGATCCCATCCTATGATCGATGAAGAAGAAGAAGAACTCCAAATAGAACAAGCTTCACTCTCACATCAAATCATCGCATTACCTGTACCTGCATCTTTTGTTGTAGGAATCTGCGAGTCATAGGGACTTAGCAATCTCATTACCAAGGGTATCAAGACTAGCAAAGCTTAATGGGTGAGGTATGGTTAACTGGTTAGGTTGCAGCAACACTAAGAATTTTTATCTGGTTAACTTACGAGTACAAGATTAAGAAGAGCGATCTACGCATAACGGACGTGAACTAGCAAAGATCACGAAGTGATCCCGAGCACCTACTTACGAGTCAAACATAACCCCACTGTGTTCTCTTCCCGAACTCCCTCAAAAAGAGACGATCATGTTACGCACATGGTTGGTGTATTTCAATTGGATTTACTTCAAGTTTTCTATTATCGGGTATTATAAAATTTCCAAGTTGCCACATAACCACGAGCACGGCTTTCAGAAAGATTTAACCCTCCAAGGGTGGTCCAACTCATCCATCACAAACTAGCCACAAGCTACGATGGAAAACCTCAACCGTGGGATAGCCCATAGTATCCTTGGAATCCCGGTGCACAAGGCGTTCATTTTAGGTAAAACAAATCCATCAAGACCGCCCGGCAGGCCAGATCCTGATAGGAGCCGACATATCTTGTTCTTAGGGCACTACCAGATGAGTGCAGCGTACAGTGGCCAAATTAAACACTCAAGTTGCCCCGGGGTGGCCCTGCACACGACTCTGTTTAGGACCAGCACCATCAGCACTGGCCCTCCCTGTATTATGTGGATTAAATCAATAGGTTCATAACGCCCTATGCATAAATAAAGATGTCCAATATTATTATGTTGGGAAAATTTTAGTACCAATGCTGGGCTTGCCGGAAGAGTTTTATCCCAAAACGAAAATTAAGGGGGTCCCATAACAACCCCAAGCATGTTAGGAGCGCTCAATATGGAACATAACACCGGTAATCGGAACTAGGGCGACAAGAGTGGAACAAAACACCAGGCAAATGGCTGGGCCTTCCACCCTTTACAAAGTGTATAGATGCATTAATTAAATAGCAAGAATAATGTGATATCCCAAGGTATCCATTTGTTCACATGGAACAACCTGCACCTGCAACTAGCAACACTATAAGAGGGGCTGAGCAAGCGGTAACTTAGCCAAACAATGGTTTGCTAGGATGTAGTGGGTTAGAGGCTTATCATGGCATGTTGGGAGGGTTGACAAACAAGTGGTAGGTAACGAGACATATCGATAGCATCGAGACAACTAGCATAGCAATTATAGTAATGGTATCCAGGGTAATCATCATTTTGCCTGAAATCCTGCTTAGAAGAAGATTGAATTCGTGCAGTAGACCAACGGGCGTAGTCGAACGAATCCTCACACTCCGAAACGTTATTGTAACTCTAGTGAGAAGAAGCAATTCCGGAAACAAACAAAAGACATGAGAAACACCACAACATTCATGACATGATGCACAAACAAATATGATGCATGTCCATTTAAAGATGCATGGCATGGGAAAGTGCAACAAACAATTACTACATATTAAGTGAAGCTCAATATGCAACGGGTTGCACATTGAAGAAACTCCATGTTTGAATTATTTAGTTTACTCTCGTTTAGGTACCCAACAAGTTTAAATGTTATTTATCATGACAAGAGATGAAGCCTAATTAAACTATCCATCTAGGCATTTTAAATGAGACCGAAAACAACATATAGTATTTCCGAAACGACCCCATATGCAAATTTTGAATTTGGTACTGTTCTGCCTAGACATGTTTTATATTTATTAAACAGGAAAACAAAATGCACCATGTTATTCTACACATTTTCTAGTCAAGTTACATATATAATTTATTTAATTCGGAGCTACGGTTATTTAGTTATGGAATAAACTGTTTTGATATGTCATTGGTGCAAATTAAATAAAAGAACAATTTTAAAGATTTCAAACATTGATGAAAGTGGGATATTATGAAACTACACAAAATTTTAGTCAAGTTTCATATATAAGTTGTTTTAATCTGACGCAGGGTTAAAGAGTTATTATATGCATGAACATGAGGAAATTTTATGTAAAACGAAAATTCCCTGGTTATTTGATAAATTTGCAGCAGCAGAAAAATACGATACGGGCCGAATCTGGCACGCACAGGTTAGTAAGACTGGCCCACGACGCTACATGGAGACAGATGTGGATCTGGGGCCTCACCACATGGGCCAGGCCCGTCGGTGAAGCTAGCTGGCTACACCAGGGAAGGAGGAGGCCAAGGGAGTTGGGCCTCGGCACGGCTGGACATGCCCCAGGTGGCGGCTGGCCCCATGCACGGTCAAGCAGGCGACGTTCGTCTCCCCGCTCTATCTGACGAGCAGGAGGAGGTGGCGCTGGTCCATGGCGGGCCACCGACGACGACGAGCAGCCAGCAGGCGAGCAAGGACGTTGGGGAAGGCCGGGAACGGGACGATGACGGCGGGGTTCAGCGGATCTGGGCGGAGGCAAGCCGGAGGGCGCAAGATTTGAGGTTGGGGGCGCCATGGCATTCCCAGCAGGGCACATCGTGTGGGGTTAGAGAGAGAGAGAGAACAAGGAAACTGGCTGAGAAGGAATGGAGAGAGGGACGCGCCGCGGGGTGGTCTTGGTCCGGAGGTCTGGTGAGCTGCTTGCCGACGCGGCGCAGGGATGGCGGGGTCGGGCTCCTCAGGCGTGAGCTCCTTCTTGGGAGAGGATCAAGGAGGCACGGACGCCTGCGTGGGGCTGCTAGTGGCCATTGGATCGTCAGATCCGACGGTCACGGACGCTCATCAGGCTGGCTACGATGGATGGATCGGATCGGGGCAAACAAGGTGGGTGGCGGCTCAATTCGGAGGGATCCCAGGGGGAATTTTTGGGAATGGCGGCGGCGGACGAGACATGTGCCTAAAATTTAGGGTTTGAACAGATTTGGCTAGGGTTGCACTGCTACACATAGAAGGTGGGTAATAGGAGGGGGTTTGGGACAAGCGTGATCATCGGATTGGGATCGGACGATCCGAGTTAGGCCGAGGTTTAGGTGGGGTAAAAATTAGAGATGTTTTGGATGGGCTTGGTTTAAGATGAGAGGGAAAATGGGCAGCCCGTCAACAATATTAATCTACCGAAACATCTGATAATTTAACAAGTTATATTGCCGCTATATGTTTAATGGTTAGGGTATCAAATAGACTCCGAATGCGACACAATTTAGCAGGCGGTCTAGCTACACTATATTAAGACCGCATGCCAACTTTCAACCCATTCCAAGAACATTTTATTCCCACTTATAAAACAATATTTCTACAATGCCGCGCACGCGTGAGAGTGTGTTTGTTCTCGAAAACGATGAACGACAAGAACGGGGAGAACTGGCAACTACGAAAGGATGCGAGTTTTGAAATAAAAATAATGCAATGGAGTGCCGATGCAATGATGAATGTGAGAAACAATTAAATCACACAGTGATAACTGATAACGGAATACATGGAAGGAATCTAGAGCGTTGATCTCGGGCTGTTACAACTCCCCCCCACTACAAAGAGATCTCGCCCCGAGATCTTAGAATGAGAAGAGGAAGAGGAAAGATGAGGTAAAACTTAGTTTCTTCTTTGACAAACGAGTGAAAACAACAAAACTTGGAGGTTGCAAAGAGATGAAGAATGGCATAAGGAACAAGCAAGAATTCGAAACCACTCCAGTTGAAACGAGATAAACAACAAATGAGAAGGAAAGAATTTGGGCAGCATTTCGGTTGAAGGGAGAAGCAAAACTTAATAAGATGAAATGAACTTGAAAAGAGAACACCACACTCTGGTTAAATGGATAAGCAAGAGAAAAACATGATCTTGACAAAACAAGATAATGGGTCGATGAGAGCAACATCGCCTGCCTTCGGAACAAAAAAATAGAAGCTAGATCGTTGGAAAGGAACGAACGGGGAAGGAAATGACAACTTCTACCACAATTGAATTGAAAAGCATGCTTTCCAAGAAGGATTGAATGGAGTTATTAGAAAATCAACAATGAAAAGAATAAGCTTATTGTGGGCTTATGGAAAAACATCTCAAAATTATGAGGCGCAAACCAGCCACTAACGGAAACAATTGATTTGATTGGGATCAACAAAGAGATGAAATCTTCTTTCATCGAGAGGATAAGAATACTTGGATCATTGATAAACACCATAATAGCAATAATCCTTAGGAAAAGCTTTACATGAAATCTAATCCAAGATAGCTCCGAGAAAAAATGATGGGTTTAAATATTTCATTCTTGACAAATTTTCTTCAAGACTCCGCATAATTCAAGAATGCTATAATACCATCTCAAAGATAAGGACGACTGGAGTGCACTTTAAAATGCAAGACAAAGAATACTTGAGATCCTCCAACAAGAATCTTTAAGAACACTTTGAGAAAGAATTAAATCCTTGACGAAACACCATGAAGAACCTCTTGGAAGAGCTTCAGAAATGAAAGGGATGATAGAAAAGGATTTAATGTTGGAACAAACAAGAATTTAAGGTTTGCGATGATCTAGACGGCGCTTCGCGACAAGATACTCAAGATAGCTTGGAACTCCGGAAAATAAAAGATGAACAACTTAGCAGCGAGACTTTGATATCATGACAACTCTGGGAGAAGGATTGAAATCACCTTGATGAAATAAGAATAAGAGTTATGTTATGCCTATCCTTCATCAAGTTAAATTGATGACAAGCAATGGATTTGGCATACTACTTATTATGCTTGAGAAGAATCGAAGAGAGATAGAAAAACTTGGAGAAATCTTCAACGAAACACCGGTAAGAATTTGCAACGAAGAGGATACTTCGAATGAATGAGAACAAAGAGAGCATGATCCACCTAGGAGAAAACTTAACAAGCCACCGGTAAGAATTTAGATACGAACGAAGAAAAATATCGAACAAACGAAGAGACATCAATTTAGAAGAATTGGAGATCGAGAGCTCAAAGCTGAGAGCGAAGAAATCTTCAGAAATGATGGACTTCGGAGGATCAAGAAAATAACATGAAAATAAATGCTCCGGATAGCATGAAAAGAATTTCTTACAAATGAAAAAACAATCGAGAGGATAGCATCAACCTTTGAACCATGAATCTTCATGAGAATGGATACATATTTAAGAGAACTCTTCTTCGGTCTTCAAAGCTGAGAATGACGACGAGAAAAAAAAACCACCAAGAATTACTGAGATTCTCCGGAATAATGACGAATAGTAAGATTGAGACAAGATGATTTTTTTTCAAAACAATCTTGGATAAGGAACATGGCTGATGGATTTCATTCTTACGCCATCTTGAACGAACTTGAGAATACCTGCAAAAAAGATCAGAAAAGCCAGGTAGGATCCTGGGGAAGAACATGTGGGTTATGGGCCCACTCAAAGAGAACACTGTTGAAACAATTGCTTAGAAAGAGAGATTGCATCATCACAAGTTAAAAACTTGATGAGGTTGAGACCCTCGAAATAATTTGAAAGGATTGAATTAACTTGAAGAGAAGCACTTCAGATGGAAAGGAATTTGACATGACAATTGCTTGATCAAAAGGATTAGCATTCCCATAGAAATCTGTGAACGTCATTTAGAAATGATATGGAATCAACACTTGACATCGAAGCAACTCGAATTACCATACTCCGACGATGCACATTATGAGGCTTGCGAATTAAGCCAGAAACAAATACATAACAGAATTTCACTTGATATTTTCGTGGTAATTAAGTCTCGCACGAGCTCGATCTTATTGTAGCCATCATGTACAAGGTAGTGCACGCGATATACGAAGCTTCCCGAATCGTAGCAAGCTTCAAAGATTCTTGAAGACACAACGAGAACTACTGTAAGAAAGACCGTCAACAAGTGAATCACTAGATGTCGAACCCCAACCTCACATAATGTATTTGTTGCAAGATAAACCTAGGTAACTACTTGAATTCCCACCTGAGAACTCCTGAATTCCTTTGGTTATGCAATCGGGTCCACCGATACACGGAGTAAAATCCATCACTCAACTCCTAGCATGATACTACTCTCCAATGTATCACATCCGTCAACACATAACCACAGGTCTTAGAAACTCATCTACCTCAGACCCTCGTAATCACAACGATACTAACATGGCAACATATCTGGACGCTCTCCCCAGTACTGGGTGAAGCCAAACTCCTCTCGCCACAAATAGTATTGAAGCGATTTAGAACATCTTCGTCTTGAGATACTAAGGAAACTGAACGATAGAGAGTGTGACAAGAATCCCTTGGAGCTCAACTCCCCAGGACACTTCTACCCTAAATCGACGGGAGGCACCAGGAACAAAATCCCGGTCACACCGACATCGTATAGGTTCCAAAATACCGACGTGATCCTAAAAAAAATTGAGTGAGAAGAAGAGTAGAATTAAAATTCCTACGTCACGAATCCTCACCAGAGCGATGAAGGGAAGAGGAGTAAAAAGAATTCCTACTCTCCGATATATAACTAGACTGAAAATATAGTTTTTTTCCTAGACTCGACAACGGGCAAGTTCGATCAATCAAGGGGGCTCCTAGGTCGGTACTGCTCTAATATCAACTTGTCATGCCCAAGATGCGTTACTATCCTTGCAACGGCTTGAGGGCCTCGATAAGGATAGAAGTGCATTTTGGGTTGCTTCGCAAGAATGGAAATTGTCACAATACATGTACAGAAGAGATGAGTATATGGAGTTGGCTTACACTCGCCACATGCTACAACATGAAAATCTCAATACAACAATACATCACAATCATCATACAGAAGAGTAGTATCCGACTATGGATGAAATCAACGAAAAAGAAGACAACGTCCACCCTGGCTAATCCCAGGCTGCCGACCTGTATCCCATCCTATGATCAATGAAGAAGAAGAATTCCAAATAGAACAAGCACCATGTTGGAAATATGCCCTAGAGGCAATAAGAAAGTGGTTATTATTATATTTCCTTGTTCATGATAATCGTTTATTATCCATGCTATAATTGTATTGATTGGAAACTCAATTGCATGTGTGGATACATAGACAACACTGTGTCCCTAGTATGCCTCTAGTAGACTAGCTTGTTGATCAAAGATGGTTAAGGTTTCCTGGCCATAGACATGAGATGTCATTTGATAACAGGATCACATCATTAGGAGAATGATGTGATGGACAAGACCCAAACTATGAACGTAGCATATGATCGTGTCAGTTTATTGCTATTGTTTTCCGCATGTCAAGTATGTGTTCCTATGACCATGATATCATGCAACTCACTTACACCGGAGGAATACCTTGTGTGTATCAAACGTCGCAACGTAACTGGGTCACTATAAAGATGCTCTACAGGTATCTCCGAGGGTGTCTGTTGAGTTGCCATGTATCAAGACTGTGATTTGTTACTCCGTGTGACGGAGAGGTATCTCAGGGCCCACTCGGTAATACAACATCACAATAAGCCTTGCAAGCAAAGTGACTAAAGAGTTAGCTATGGGATCTTGTATTACGGAACGAGTAAAGAGACTTGCCGGTAACGAGATTGAACTAGGTATAGAGATACTGACGATCGAATCTCGGGCAAGTAACATACCGAAGAACAAAGGGAACATCATACGGGATTAACTGAATCCTTGACATAGAGGTTCAACCGATAAAAATCTTCATAGAATATGTAGGAACCAATATGAGCATCCAGATCCCGCTATTGGTTATTGACCGTAGAGGTGTCTCAGTCATGTCTACATAGTTCTCGAACCCTCAGGGTCTGCACACTTAAGGTTCGGTGACGTTTCGGTATAGTTGAGTTATGTATGTTGGTGACCGAAGGTTGTTCGGAGTCCCGGATGAGATCCCGGACGTCACGAGGAGCTTCGGAATGATCCGGAGGTAAAGATTGATATATAGGAAGTCCTGTTTTGGTCACCGGAAAAGTTTCGGGTAATTCCGGTAATGTACCGGGGGTGCCGGGAGGGTTCCGGAGGGCCATCGGGAGGGGCCACTCACGCCGGGAGGCCACGTGGGCCTTAGGGGTGGCGCATCAGCCCTTAGTGGGCCAAGACACCCAAGCCACGGTGCAGCCCTCTCTCCCAATAGAGCGACTCCTCTAGTTTTTGGCGGTGCTTAGGCAAAGCTCTGCCGGAATAGTTCCACCACCATCGCCGCCACGCCGTCGCGCTGCCGGAGAACTCGTCTACCTCTTGACCCCTCTTGCTGGATCAAGAAGGCGGAGATCGTCATCAAGCTGTACGTGTGCTGAACGCGGAGGTGCCGTCCGTTCGGCGCTAGATCGGGACGGATCGCGGGACGGCTGCGATTTGGATCGCGAAGACGTTCGACTACACCAACCACGTTTCTTAACGCTTCCCGCTTAGCGATCTACAAGGGTATGTAGATCCACTCTCCCTCTCGTAGATGCTCATCACCATGGATAGATCTTGCGTGTGCGTAGGAAATTTTTTGTTTCCCATGCAACGTTCCCCAACAGTGGCATCATGAGCTAGGTCTATGCGTAGATGAGATCACGAGTAGAACACAAAGGAGTTTGTGGGCATTGATGCTCAGATTGTTCCTCCCTTGGTCTTTTCTTGATTCAGCGGTATTGATGGATGAAGCGGCCCGGACCAACCTTACTCGTACGCTTACGAGAGACCGGTTCCATCATCTGACATGTGACTTTGTTGCATAAAGATGGCTGGCGGGTGTCTGTCTCTCCCACTTTAGTTGGATCGGATTCGACAAAGGCGGTCCTTGAGAAGGTTGAATAGCAATTTGTGTATCACCGTTGTGGTTTTTGCGTAGGTAAGAATCGTTCTTGCTAGATACCCATAGCAGCCACATAAAACATGCAACAACAATTAGAGGACGTCTAACTTGTTTTTGCAGGGTATGTTGTGATATGATATGGCCAATAACATGATGAGATATATGTGCTGTATGAGATGATCATGTTATGTATAGATAATCACGACTTGCATGTCGATGAGTACGGCAACCGGCAGGAGCCATAGGGTTGTCTTTAATTTATTTTCGCCGTTTTGCTTTACTTTATCGCTATGAGTTAGCAATAGTTGTAGAAGCAATAGTTGGCGCGACAACCTCATGGCGACACGTTGATGGAGATCAAGATGATGGAGATCATGGTGTCATGCCGGTGACAATGGAGATCATGCCGGTGCTTTGGAGATGGAGATCAAAAGCACAAGTTCATGGCCATATCATGTCACTTATGATTTGCATGTGATGTTAATCCTTTTATGCACCTTGTTTTGCTTAGGACGACGGTAGCATTATAAGGTGATCCCTCACTAAAATTTCAAGATAAAATTGTGTTCTCCCCGAGTGTGCACCATTGTGAAATTTCGTCATTTCGAGACACCACGTGATGATCGGGTGTGATAGACTCTACGTTCGCATACAACGGGTGCAAGCCTTTGTTGCACATGCGGAACACTCGGGTTAAACTTGACGAGCCTAGCATGTACAGACATGGCCTCGGAACACAAGAGACCGAAAGGTCGAACATGAGTCATATAGTAGATATGATCAACATGGAGATGTTCACCATTGAAACCACCTCATCTCACGTGATGATCAGACTTGGGTTGGTGGATTTGGATCATGTCACACTTAGACAACCTGAGGGATGTTGATTTGAGTGGGAGTTCTTAAGTAATATGATTATTTGAACTCATTATCATGAACATAGTCAAAGTGACTTTGCAAATTATGTTGTAGATCAATAGCTCGCACTGTAGCTCCTCTGTTTTTATACGTTCCTAGAGAAAATAGAATTGAAAGATGATGGTAGCAATAATGCGGACTGGGTCCGTGATCTGAGGATTGTCCTCATTGCTGCACAGAAGGCTTATGTCCTTAATGCACCGCTTGGCGCGCCACCCCCTCAAGCGTCGTCTTTAGATGTTGTGAACATCTGACAGGCACGTTCTGATGACTACTTGATAGTTCAGTGCGTCATGCATTACGATTTAGAATTGAGGCTCCAAAACGTTTTGAACGTCACGGAACATATGAGATGTTCTAAGAGCTGAAATTGGGATCTCAGGCTCGTGCCCGTGTTGAGAGGTATGAGACCTCCAACAAGATTCTTTGCCAACAAGATGAAGGAGAATAGCTCAATTGGTGAGCATGTGCTCAGATTGTCTGGGTGCTACAATCGCTTGAATCGAGTGGGAGTTGATCTTCCAGATAAGATAGTGGTTGATATAGTTCTCCAAGTCACTGCCACAAAGCTACTAGAGCTTCGTGATGAACTATGAAATGCCAGGGATGGAAATAATGATCCCCGAGCTATTCGCGATGTTTGACACCACGAAGGTAGAAATCAAGAAGGAGCATCAAGTGTTGATGGTTAGTAAAACCACTAGTTTCGAGAAGGGCAAGGGCTAGGAGGGAAACTTCATGGATGGCAAGCCAGTTGCTGCTCCAGTAAAGAAACCCAAGGTTGAACCCAAACCCGAGACTGAGTGCTTATATTATGAGGAGAACGGTCGCTGAAGCGGAATAACCCTAGATACTTGGTAGATAAGAAGGCTGGCAACGTCAACAGAAGTATATTTGATATACATTTTATTCATGTGTACCTTGCTAGTACTCCTAGTAGCACCTGGGTATTAGATACAGGTTCAGTTGCTAAATGTTGGTAACTCGAAATATAAGCTACGGAATGAACAGAGACTAGCTAAGGGCGAGGTGACGATGTATGTTGGAAGTGTTTCCAAGGTTGATGTGATCACCATCGCACGCTCTCTCTACCTTCGGGATTAGTGATGAACCTAAATAAATGTTATTTGGTGTTTGCGTTGAGCATGAACATGATTAGATCGTGTTTATTGCAATACGGTTATTCATTTAAGTTAGAGAATAATGGTTATTCTGTTTACATGAATAATACCTTCAAAGGTCATGCACCCAATGAGAATGGTTTATTGAATCTCGATCGTAGTAATACACATGTTCATAATATTGATGCCAAAAGATGCAAAGTTAATAATGATAGTACCACATACTTGTGGCACTGCCGCGAAGGTCATATTGGTGTAAAACGCATGAAGAAACTCCATGCTGATGGATCTTTTGACTCACTCGATTTCGAATCAGTTGAGACATGTGAACCATGCCTCATGGGCAAGATGACTAAACCCCATTCTCTGGAACAATGGAACGGGCAAGTGACTTGTTGGAAATCATACTTACTGATGTGTGCGGTCCGATGAGCATTGAGGCGCGCGGTGGTTATCATTACTTTCTCACCTTCACTGATGACTTAAGTAGATATGGGTATATTTACTTAATGAAACACAAGTCTGAAACGTTTGAAAATTTCAAGCAATTTCAGAGTGAAGTTGAGAATCATCGTAACAAGAAGATTAAATTCCTATGATCTGATCGAGGAGGAGAATATATGAGTTATGAGTTTGGCAGTCACTTAAGACAATGTGGAATTGTTTCACAATTAACACCGCCTGGAACACCACAGCATAATGGTGTGTCCGAACATCGTAATCGAACCTTATTGGATATGGTGCGTTCTATGATGTCTCTTGCCGATTTGTCACTATCGTTTTGGGGTTATGCATTAGAGACAGTTGCATTCACTTTCAATAGGGCACCATCGAAATCTGTTGAGACGACGCCATATGAACTGTGGTTTGGCAAGAAGCCAAAGTTGTCGTTTCTTAAAGTTTGGGGATGTGATGCTTATGTCAAAAAGCTTCAGCCTGAAAAGGTGGAACCCAAAGCGGAGAAATGCGTCTTCATAGGATACCCAAAAGAGACAGTTGGGTATACCTTCTATCTCAGATCCGAAGGCAAAGTGTTTGTCGCTAAAAACGGGTCCTTTCTCGAGAAAGAGTTTCTCTTGAAAGAATTGAGTGGGAGGAAGGTAGAACTTGATGAGGTTATTGATCCGTCACTTCAGTTGGATGGTAGCACGACGCAGAAAGATGTTTCTGTGGCGCCTACACCGAATGAAGAGAAAGTTAATGATGATGATCATGACACTTCGGATCAAGTTACTACCGAACCTCGTAGGCTGACAAGAAATCGTACCGCCTCTGAGTGGTACGCCAATCCAGTCTTGGAGGTCATGTTGTTAGACAACAGTGAACCTACGAGCTATGAAGAAGCGATGGTGGGCCCGGATTCCAAGAAATGGCTAGGAGCCATGAAATCCGAGAAAGGATCCATGTATGAAAACCAAGTATGGACTTTGGTAGACTTGGCAGTTGAACGGCATGCCGTTTAGTACAAATGGACCTTTAAGAAGAAGACATACGCTGATGGTAAATGTCACCATTTATAAAGCTCGACTTGTCGCAAAGAAGTTTCCGACAAGTTCAAGGAGTTGACTACGATGAGACTTTCTCACCCGTAGCTATGCTAAAGTCTGTTGGAATTATGTTAGCAGTTGCTGCATTTTTCGATTATGAAATCTGGCAGATGGATGTCAAAACATTGTTTCCTTAACGGTATCCGTGAGGAAAGGTTGTATGTGATACAACCGGAAGGTTTTGTCAGTCCTAAGGATGCTAAAATGTATGCAAGCTCCAGCGATCCTTCTATGGACAGGAGCAAGCATCTCGGAGTTGGAATATACGCTTTGATGAGGTGATCAAAGTTTTTGGGTTTATACAAAGTTTATGAGAAACTTGTATTTACAAGAAAGTGAGTGGGAGCACTATAGAATTTCTGATGAGTATATGTGGATGACATATTGTTGATCGGAAATGATGTAGAATTTCTGGAAAGCATAAGGGGTCGTTTGAAAGGAGTTTTTCAAAGGAAGACCTGGAATGAAGCTACTTAAATATTGGGCATCAGGATCTATAGAGATAGATCAAGACGTCTGATGAGACTTTCAATGAGTACATACCTTGACAAGATTTTGAAAGAGTTCAAAATGGATCAGTCAAAGAAAGAGTTCTTGCCTGATTTGTAAGGTGTGGAGTTGAGTGAGACTCAAAGCTCGACCACGGCAGAAGAAAGAGAGAGGACGAAGGTCGTCCGCTATGCCTTATCCATTGGATCTATATAGTATGCCATGCTGTGTACCGCACCTGGTGTGTGCCTTGCCATGAGTCTGTCAAGGGGTACAAGAGTGGTCCAGGAGTGGATCACTGGACAACGGTGAAGATTATCCTTAGTAACTAGAGGACTAAGGAAATGTTTCTCGATTATGGAAGTGATAAAGAGTTCGTCGTAAAGGGTTACGTCGATGCAATCTTTGACACCTATCCGGACGACTCTGAGTAGCAGTCCGGATATGTATAGTGGAGCAGTCATTTGGAATAGCTACAAGTGGAGCGTGGTAGCATCTGTAGTATGACATATAGATTTGCAAAGAACACACGGATCTGAATGTTGCAGACCATTGACTAGAACCTCTCTCACATGCAAAACATGACCGAACCCCAGAACTCATTGGGTGTTAGATTCATTACAATGTAAATCACATAGTGATGTGAGCTAGATTATTGACTCTAGTGCAAGTGGGAGACTGTTGGAAATATGCCCTAGAGGCAATAATAAAGTGGTTATTATTATATTTCCTTGTTCATGATAATCGTTTATTATCCATGCTATAATTGTATTGATTGGAAACTCAATTGCATGTGTGGATACATAGACAACACTGTGTCCCTAGTATGCCTCTAGTAGACTAGCTTGTTGATCAAAGATGGTTAAGGTTTCCTGGCCATAGACATGAGATGTCATTTGATAATAGGATCACATCATTAGGAGAATGATGTGATGGACAAGACCCAAACTACGAACGTAGCATATGATCGTGTCAGTTTATTGCTATTGTTTTCCGCATGTCAAGTATGTGTTCCTATGACCATGATATCATGCAACTCACTTACACCGGAGGAATACCTTGTGTGTATCATATGTCGCAACGTAACTGGGTGACTATAAAGATGCTCTACAGGTATCTCCGAGGGTGTTTGTTGAGTTGCCATGGATCAAGACTGGGATTTGTTACTCCGTGTGACGGAGAGGTATCTCAGGGCCCACTCGGTAATACAACATCACAATAAGCCTTGCAAGCAAAGTGACTAAAGAGTTAGCCACGGGATCTTGTATTACGGAACGAGTAAAGAGACTTGCCGGTAACGAGATTGAACTAGGTATAGAGATACTGACGATCGAATCTCGGGCAAGTAACATACCGAAGAACAAAGGGAACATCATACGGGATTAACTGAATCCTTGACATAGAGGTTCAACCGATAAAAATCTTCGTTGAATATGTAGGAACCAATATGAGCATCCAGGTCCCGCTATTGGTTATTGACCGTAGAGGTGTCTCTGTCATGTCTACATAGTTCTCGAACCCGCAAGGTTTGCACACTTAAGGTTCGGTGACGTTATGGTATAGTTGAGTTATGTATGTTGGTGACCGAAGGTTGTTCGGAGTCCCGGATGAGATCCCGGACGTCACGAGGAGCTCCGGAATGGTCCGGAGGTAAAGATTGATATATAGGAAGTCCCATTTTGGTCACCGGAAAAGTTTTGGGTAATTCCGGTAATGTACCGGGGATGCCGGGAGGGTTCCGGAGGGCCATCGGGAGGAGCCACTCACGCCGGGAGGCCACGTGGGGAAACCCTAGGGGCGCCAGCCCCTCCCCTCCCTCCTATATATACTAGAGGGGAGAGAGGGCCAAGACACCCAATCCACGGTGCAGCCCTCTCTCCCCAATAGACCGACTCCTCTAGTTTTCGGCGGTGCTTAGGCAAAGCTCTGCCGGAATAGTTCCACCACCATCGCCGCCATGCCGTCGCGCTGCCGAAGAACTCGTCTACCTCTTGACCCCTCTTGCTGGATCAAGAAGGCGGAGATCGTCATCAAGCTGTACGTGTGCTGAACGCGGAGGTGCCGTCCGTTCGGTGCTAGATCGGGACGGATCGCGGGACGGTTGCGATTTGGATCGCGAAGACGTTCGACTACACCAACCGCGTTTCTTAACGCTTCCCGCTTAGCGATCTACAAGGGTATGTAGATCCACTCTCCCTCTCGTAGATGCTCATCACCATGGATAGATCTTGCGTGTGCGTAGCAAATTTTTTGTTTCCCATGCAACGTTCCCCAACACACCGCTCTCACGTCAAATCATCGCATTACCTATACCTGCATCTGTTGTTGTAGGAATCTGTCAGCCACAGGGACTCAACAGTCACATTACCAAGGGTATCAAGACTAGCAAAGCTTAATGGGTGAGGTATGGTTAAGTGGTGAGGTTGTAGTATCACTAAGAATTTTTAACTGGCTAACTTAGGAGTACAAGACTAAGAAGAGTGATCTACGCATGACGGACGTGAACTAGCAAAGATAACGAAGTGATCCCGAACACCTACTTACGAGTCAAACATAACCCCACTGTGTTCTCTTCCCGAACTCCCTGAAAAAGAGACGATCACGGTTATGCACACGATTAATGTATTTTAATTGGATTTACTTCATGTTTTCTATTACCGGGTATTATACAATTTCCAAGTTGCCACATAACCACGGGCATGGCTTTCAGAAAGATTTAACCCTGCAGGGGTGCTCCAACTCATGCATCACAAACTAGCCACAAGCTGCGGTGGAAAACCTCAACCATAGGATAACCAGTAGTATCCTCGGAATCTCGATGCACAAGATGTTCATTAAAGGTAAAACAAATCCAGCAAGACCGCCCGGCAGGCCAGATCTTGATAGGAGCCGACGTATCTCGTTCTCAGGCACTACGAGATGAGCGCAGCAATGGTGGCCAAATTAAACACCCAAGTTGCGCTGGGGTGGCCCTACACACAACTCTATTTAGGACCATCACTGGCCCTCCCTATATTATGTAGATTAAATAAACGGGTTCATGATGCCCTATGCATTACTAAAGGTGTTCAGTATTATTATCTTGGGCAAATTTTTGTACCAATGCTGGGCCTTGTTGATACTCGTGATCTGCGTTGGGTTTTCCGTGAAGAGGAACGGGTTATCGCAGCACAAAGTGGGTAAGTATTTCCCTTAGTTATGAAACCAAGGTTTATTGAACCAATAGGAATATCAATCCTCAACCGTCTTCAGCGGCTGCACACAAAAGAACAAACAACTTGCACCCAACGCGAGCAAGAGGGTTGTCCATCCCCTTGATCTCGTTATTTGCAAGCCAATGAGTTGTGTAGATAATTGTAAATTGCAAAATAAAATAAAAAGTAAATAAAGTCAGCAAGGTAATAGTAGCGTTTGTAAAAATATAAGTGAATAGACCCGGGAGCCATAATTTTCCCTAGCGGCATCTCTCATGTAGGCAGCATACGGTGGGTAACAAATTACTGTTGGGCAATTGATAGAAAAGTGGATAGTTATGCGATTTTCACGGAAATGATCATGTGTATATAGGCATCACATCCATAAACAAATAGGCCGACTCCTACCTGCACCTATTACTATTACTCCACTTCAAGAGCGCTTCTATTCTTGCCTCTCCACGTATTAAGTTCATGACAAACAGTGTAATGCATGGAGAACGATGACATGATGTAGACAAAGTAAACTCAAGCAATATGAATAAACCCCATCGTGTTATCCTTAGTAGCAACAACACAAAGACGCATCTTGTCCCCTACTTTGTCACTAGGATATAGAAACTCGTCAGGTTGAACCTACCACAACGAACCACTCCCACTGAAGATAGATCAATCTACTTGGCCAAAGCACATCAATAAATTGGAGAGCATTACCAAGCTATAGTGATCATGCAAATAAGAATCTAAATATTCAGAGGTGACTCAAATACTTCTCATGAATAATCTGAACATAAACCCACAATTCATCGGATCCCAACAAACACATCGCACAATAGGATTACATCAGATAGATCAAAGCGAAGATGCGATGACCATTGTATTGAAGATCAAGAGATAGAGAGATTGCCATCTAGGCACTAGCAATGGACCCATAGGTCTGTGGTGAACTACTCACACATCATCATGCGGGCAGTAAGTTTTGATGTAGAGGCCCTCCATGATCGACCCCCCCTCCGGCAGGGTGCCGGAACAGAGCTCCAGATGGCCTCATGAAATAACAGAGACTTGCGGCGGCGTAAAAAGAGTTTCGGGACTGCCTCTAGGGTTTTTAGGATATATGAGAATTTATAAGCCAGAGAGGGGCGTCGGGAGACGCCCGAGGGAGGCACAAGCCATCAGGGCCCGCCCCCCCAGGGCGCGCCCTGTTGGCTTGTGGGGCCCTCATGCGGCTCCCGACCTCCTTCCGAAGCTTCCAGGTCTTCTTTTGGTCTAGAAAAAATCATGAAAAAGTTTTGTGGCAATTGCACTTCGTTTGGTACTGTAAACCTGAAAAGTGGAAAACATGCAGAAAACAACAACCGGCACTGGGCACTGGGTCAATAGGTTAGTGCTCAAAAATATTATAAATTGGTAAATAAAGACCCAAAAAGTATCCTAGAATGATAATATATTAGCATGGAACAATAAAAAATTATAGATACGTTGGAGATGTATCAAGCATCCCCAAGCTTAATTCCTGCTCGTCCTCGAGTAGGTAAATGATAAAAACATAATTTTTGATGTGACATGCTATCCATTATGTAATCTTATGCATGTATGCTCATTGAGAAACGATGAATCAACAAATATTCACATAGCAATACTTATAAGTATAAGAAACAAATCATCAATCTTTCAAAGTATACGATCCTCAAAGAATGTTTACCCCCCCCATCCATCTTATTATATTAGCAAGGCATGGCTCCATCTTCACCACATTAATACAAATGTTAAGCACCACGATGTCCAAGTCAGGCAATTGGATCGTACTTTTTCAATATGCATCAACTTTTTATTCTTCACGCAATACATGAGCGTGAGCCATTGGACATAGCATTTAGGTGGAATAGAGTATGGTGGTAGATATCAAAGGGGCAAAAAGTGGAGAAGATAGTCTCACATCAACTAGGCATACCAACGAGCTATGGAGATGCCCAACGATAGATGTCAATGCAAGGAGTAGGGATTGCCATGCAAATGATGCACTAGAGCTATAAGTGTATGAAATCTCAAATGAAGCTAAGTGGGGTGTGCATCCAACTTGCTTGCTCATGAAGACCTTGGTAATTTGAGGAAGCCCGTCATAGGAATATACAAGCCAAGTTTGTAATAATGAAAAGGTAATTCCCACTAGCATATGAAAATGACATATCATGAGACTCTCTACATGTGGAACAAAGTGCCACTTTGAGGCACAAGTGTGGTAAAAGATAGTAGAAAAGTCCCTTCTCTCATTTTCTCTCATTTTTTCGAAATTTTGGGCTCATTTGGCCTCCCCCATCTTTATTTCCTCACTGGGACAATGCTCTAACAATGATGATCATCACACTTTTATTTACTTACAACTCGATATGGAGAACTGATATGAAGATATGACTCTGTATGAATGCCTCTGGCAGTGTACCAGGATGGGCAATGATCTAGCGTGAAATGTATCAAAAATATGATGAACGATGGCTTTGCCACAAATACTATGTCATCTCTATATGATCATGCAAAGCAATATGATGATGAACAAACTAGTCATGTGAAGTGACGATGGAATTTGCATGGCAATATATCTCGGAATGGCTATGGAAATGCCATGATAGGTAGGTATGGTGGCTGTTTTGAGGAAGATATAATGAGGCTTATGTGCAACAGAGCGTATCATGTCACGGGGTGTGGATGCAGCAGCGAAGGTTGCTCTGATCCTCGAGGTGAGAATGGGCTATGCACGGTACCGAAGCGGCTAGCAAATATGAGAAGGTGAGATTGTGCATGTCCTTGGTTTCACATTAGTCATAAAGAACTCATATACTTATTGCAAAGTTTTATTAGTTTTATGATAAATCAAAGCACTACTCGCATGTCCCGAGGGAAGAGGTTGGTAGGAGTTAACCATCGCGCGCATCCGATCTGAAACAACACTAGGATTTCAACGAGGAATAGAAATGCTCACACATCATCACCATGACTCTTTAATATTTAGATGAACAATAAGTTAACCTCTCTTAATATCGACACTTCTACAAATCAGCAATTATGAACTCACACCTTTTTCATATCACCACATCAATATCATTAACCCACAATTTCTCCATATGTGCTACATGATGGTTTTAAGTATCATTCATTGAATACCTAATATTTTTGGACTAGTCTTATGACCCATGCAAATTACCATCACTATTTATTAAATCTCAAACAAATATAACTGAAGAACGAGAGTGAAATTATTTCTATAAAATCTAAACGCCACCGTGCTCAAAAAAATATAAGTGAAGTACTAGAGCAACTGCTAAGCTCAAAAGATATAAGTGAAGCACATAGAGTATTCTAACAAATTATGATGAAGGTGTGTCTCTCTCAAATAGGTGTGTCCAGCAAACAACGATTGTGGTAAACTGAAAGTAAAAGCAAAAAAAACAAACAACGCTCCAAGCAAAACTCATATCATGTGACGAATAAAAATATAGCTTCAAGTGACAAACCGATGGATTGAGATGAAAGAGGGGATGCCTTCCGGGGCATCCCCAAGCTTAGACGCTTAATTCTTCCTTAAAATATTACCTTGGGGTGCCTTGGGCATCCCCAAGCTTAGGCTCTTGCCACTCCTTATTCCTTTGTCCATCGTGATAACACCCAAAACTTGAAAACTTCAATCACACAAAACTGAACAAAACTTCGTGAGATCCGTTAGTATAAGCAACATATTGAATACTTTAGGTACTGTTATAAATTGATTATTATTTCATAATTGCATAATAGGTACTATATTACAACTTCTCCATGGCTTATACCCCCCGATACAATCCATAGCATAATCAAAACAAGCAATTATGCAAGAAAAAACAGAATCTGTCTAAAAAAGAACAGTCTGTAGAAATCTGTAGAGAACCTATACTTATGTAACTCTAAAAATTCTTAAAAAGTATTAATTCTCTAAAATATGTATAGTAATACTGTGTAAAAATTTCTGATCATTATCACGCTCCAGTAAAAAATGAAAATTCCTGTACTGGAGTCAAAAGTTTCTGTTTTGTTTCAGCATCGATTCTACTCATCTTGTGAGTTATACCAAAGGCTTTACTTGGCACAAACACTAATTTAAACACAAAAACATAATAATTACAGAGGCAATAATCATTTTATAAAAAACAAACAGAAAGTTAAAAGCAAAAATTTAAAGATAACTATTGGGTTGCCTCCCAACAAGTGCTATTGTTTTATGCCCCTAGCTAGGCATAATGCATAGTTTCAAGTGTTGTAGTAGGCACGGAAACGATCCGTCATGCTATAATCATATTCCCTTCTTTCAGAAGCAAGTTTTCTAATAGGTAGGGAAAAATAATTGAAGGGACTGAACTTCACAACACAAGGGTCCGAGAGATCTATTTCAGGAGGAATAGGAGGCTCCTCTTTAGGTTTCTCATAGGTGATAACTATATCTTCATTGTATATGTTTCGATGAAGATATTTCCTTAATTTTCACTCAAGATCATAACCCAATCCAAGTTTTTGTATAGCAAATTGATCATTATGTTCAGATATTTTATCAAATAGGACATTAGGGGGAACCTTCTTCCTAAGGTTTTCATCATAAGCAACATAATCCGTGGATCTTAGTTTTCTTATACCTTCCAACTCATAAAGAATTCCTTCTATTGGTGGGCACTCACAATTAACTCTATAATAAGAAAATATATCTCTAGCCTCTTGTATGATATTGTCAAATTCTTGAGCAAGAAATATGGTGGCTAGACGTTTAGTAGGAGCTTCCTGAATATTAGAGAATTCCAGAAATAACCATTGTATGAAAGGATGCATCTGGACAAATTGTCTTTCTAATTGTGCTATAAGAAAAGATATAGCATTCGCATAACTTGTAGTTCTAGTAACAATTGAACCTCCTATCAATGGTAATGATCCCGCACAAGTGAAAGAAAATCTTGAATCACACTTTTGCAAATAATGTTTCCACTACCTATACAGAGTTTCTTTGTTTGCATAGTGGGTTCACTTTTAGAAGGATCATCATCCGCAAGATTATCAAGTTTTTCCTTAGCAACTTCATCAAAAAATTCTTTTAACATTATTAGCACAAGCTGAAGTTGGATGTTCAAGGGCATCCACACTAGAGGCGGAAACACCACTAATTTCCAAATCAGACATGATAGCCACTTCAAGCAAGCAAAGAAGTAAACTAGTAACAAGCAAAGATAAATATTTTTGTATTTTTGATTTTCATGAGACAAACTAAATATAACAGCAAATAAAAAGATAAACAAGTGAATGAAAATTTGTGTGAATTTACTTGATAGTTGGTGATGATATTCCCCGGCAACGTCGCCAGAGATCCTTCCTGATACTTATGATCTGCGTTGGGGTTTCCGTGAAGAGGAACGGGTTATCGCAGCACAAAGTGGGTAAGTATTTCCCTCAGTTATGAAACCAAGGTTTATCGAACCAATAGGAATATCAATCCTCTACCGTCTTCAACGGCTACACACAAAAGAACAAACAACTTGCACCCAACGCGGGCAAGTGGGTTGTCAATCCCCTTGATCTCGCTACTTGCAAGCAAATGAGTTGTGTAGATAATTGTAAATTGCAAAATAAAATAAAAAGTAAATAAAGGAAGCAAGGTAATAGTAGCGTTTTTAAATATATAAGTGAATAGACCCGGGGGCATAGTTTTCCCTAGCGGTATCTCTCATGTAGGCAGCATACGGTGGGTAACAACTTACTGTTGGGCAATTGATAGAAAAGCGGATAGTTATGCGAATTTCACGGCAATGATCATGTGTATCTAGGCATCATGTCCATAAACAAATAGGCTGACTCTTGCCTGCACCTATTACTATTACTCCACTTCAAGAGCGCTTCTATGCTTGCCTCTCTACGTATGAAGTTCATGACAAACAGAGTAATGCATGGAGAACGATGACATGATGTAGACAAAGTAAACTCAAGCAATATGAATAAACCCCTTCGTGTTATCCTTAGTAGCAACAACACAAAGACGCATCTTATCCCCTACTTTGTCACTAGGATATAGAAACTCGTCAGGTTGAACCTACCACAACGAACCACTCCCACTGAAGATAGATCAATCTACTAGGCCAAAGCACATCAATAAATTGGAGAGCATTACCAAGCTACAATGATCATGCAAATAAGAATCTAAATATTCAGAGGTGACTCAAATACTTTTCATGAATAATCTGAACATAAACCCACAATTCATCGGATCCCAACAAACACACCGCACAATAGGATTACATCGGATAGATCAAAGCGAAGATGCGATGACCATTGTATTGAAGATCAAGAGATAGAGAGATTTCCATCTAGGTACTAGCTATGGACCCGTAGGCCTATGGTGAACTACTCACACATCATCATGAGGGCAGCAAGGTTGATGTAGAGGCCCTCTGTGATCAATCCCCCCTCCGGCAGGGTGCCGGAATGGAGCTCCAGATGGCCTCGCGATGGAACAGAGACTTACGACGGCATAAAAAGATTTTCGGGACTGCCTCTAGGGTTTTTAGGATATATGAGAATTTATAAGCCAGAGAGGGGCATCGGGAGGCGCCCGAGGGAGGCACAAGCCATCAGGGCACGCCCTGTTGGCTTGTGGGGCCCTCGTGCGGCTCCCGGGCTCCTTCGGAATCTTCGAGGTCTACTTTTGGTCCAGAAAAAATCATCAAAAAGTTTAGTGGCAATTGGACTTCGTTTGGTACTGTAAACCTGAAAAGTGAAAAACATGCAAAAAACAGTAACTGGCACTGGGCACTGGGTCAATAGGTTAGTGCTCAAAAATATTATAAATTGGTAAATAAAGACCCAAAAAGTATCCTAGAATGATAATATATCAGCATGGAACAATCAAAAATTATAGATACGTTGGGACGTATCACTTGCCGGAAGAGTTTTATCCCAAAACGAAAATCAAGGGGGTCTCTATAACAACCCCAAGCATGTTAGGAGTGCTCAATATCTAACATAACACCGGTAATCGAAACTAGGGCGGCAAGAGTGGAACAAAACACAAGGCAAAAGGTCGAGCCTTCCACCCTTTACCAAGTGTATAGATGCATTAATTAAATAGCAAGATTAATGTGATATCCCAAGATAACCATGTGTTCACATTGAACAACCTGCACCTGCAACTAGCAATGCTATAAGAGGGCTTGAGCAAGCGGTAACTCAGCCAAACAACGGTTTGCTAGGATGTGGAGGGTTAGAGGCTTATCATGGCATGTTGGGAGGCTTGACAAAAAAGTGGTAGGTAACGAGACATAGCGATTGCATCGACACAACTAGCATAGCAATGATAGTAATGGTATCCAGGGTAATGATCATCTTTCATGAAATCCTGCTTGGAAGAAGATCGGATCCATGCAGTAGACCAACGGGCGTAGTCGAACGGATCTTCACACTCCGAAATGTTATCGAAACTATAGCGAGAAGAGGCAATTCCGAAAACAAATAAAAGACACGGTAACACCACAACATTCATACACGAACAAATATGATGCATGTTCATTTAAAGATCCATGGCATGGCAAAGTGCAACAAACAATTACTAAGTGAAGCTCAATATGCAACGGGTTGCATATTGACGAAACACCACATTTGAATTATTGAGTTCACTCTTGTTTAGGTATCCAACAAGTTTAAATGTTATTTATCATGGCAAGAGGTGAAGCATAATTAAACTATCTATCTAGGGATTTTAAATGAGGTCGGAAACAACATATAGTATTTCTGAAATGACCCCATATGCAAATTTTGAATTTGGTATTGTTCGGCCTAAACATTTATATTTATTAAACAGGAAAATAAAATGCATCATGTTATTCTACACATTTTTCTAATCAAGTTACATATATAATTTATTTAATTCAGATCTATAGCTATTTAGTTATGGAATAAACCGTTTTGATATGTCATTGGTGTAAATTAAATCAAACAACAATTTTAAAGATTCCAAACATGGATGAAAGTGTGATATTATGAACCTAAACAAAATTTTAGTCAAGTTTCATATATAAGTTGTTTTAATCCTACGCAGGGTTAAAGAGTTATTATATGCATGAACATGAGGGACTTTTCTGTAAAACAATAATTCTCTGGTTATTTGATAAATTCGCAACAACAGAAAAAGTACGATACGGGCCGAATCTGGCATGCACGGGATAGTAAGACTCGCCCACGGTGCTACATAGAGACAGAGGTGGGTCTGGGGCCTCACCACATGGGCCAGACCCATCGGTGAAGCTGGCTGGCTACATCGGGCAGGTCGAGGCCGCGGGAGATGGGCCTCGACACTGCAGGACATGGCCTAGACGCGGCTGGGCCCAGGCACGATCAACGTGGGCGGTGTTCGTCTCCCCGCTTGATCTGACGAGCAGGAGGCGGCGACGCTGGTCCACGGCGGCCCACTGACAGCGATGGGCGGCGAGCAAGCGAGCAAGGACGTTGGGGAAGGATGGTAATGAAACGAGGACGACGGGGTACAGCGGATCTGAGCGGAGGCAAGGCGGAGGGTGCAATCTTTGAGGCCGGCGGCACCATGGAATCTCCTGCAGGGCACGTCGCGTGGGGTTAGAGAGAGAGAGAGAGACCAAGGAAACGGGGTGAGAAGGAAGGAAGAGAGGGACACGCCGCGGGGTCGTCCTGGTCCGAAGGTCCGGTGAGCTGCTCGCCGACGTGACACATGGACGGTGTGGTCGGGCTCCTCAGGCATGAGCTCCTGCTCGGGAGAGGATCGAGGAGGCCACGACACCTGCGCGGGGCTTCTAGTGGCCATTGGATCCTCACATCCGGCGGCCACGGACGCTCAGCGGGCTGCCTTGGAGATTGGCTGGCTATGATGGATGGATCTGATCGGGGCAAACGAGGTGGGTGGCGGCTCGATTGGGAGGGATCCCAAGGGGAATTTTTGGGAGTGGCGGCAGCGGATGAGACACGTGCCTAAAATGTAGGGTTTGGACAGGTTTGGCTCGGTGTTGTACTGCTATACATAGCAGGCGGGTAATAGGAAGGGTTTTGGGGCAAGCTTGATCATCAGATTGCGATCGGACGATCCAAGTTAGACCGAGGTATAGGTGGGCTAAAAATCAGAGATTTTTTGGATGTGCTTGGTTTAATATGAGAGGGAAAACGGGCAGCCCGTCAACAAGATTAATCTACTGAAACGTCTCATAATTTAACCGGCTATATTGCCGCTATAGGTTTAACTGTTGGGGTATCAAACGAACTCCGAATGCGACAAAATTTGGCATGCGGTCTACCTACACTATATTAAGACCACATGCCAACTTTCAACCCATTTCGAGAATATTTTATTCCCACTCATAAAACAATATTTCTACAATGCCGCGGGCGCGTGCGAGTGTGTTTCGTCTCGAAACAATGAACGAGAAGAATGGGGAGAACCGGCAACTAAGAACGGATGCGAGTTTTAAAAAAATGATGGCAACAGAGTGCCGATGCAATGATGAATGTGAAAAACAATTAAATCACACGGCGATAACGAAATACATGGAAGGAATCTAGAGCGTCGGTCTCGGACTGTTTCAAAAACTCTACGCTTGGAGGCCCAACACGAGTCTACAAGAATAAAGTTGTGTATTAGACATCAAGTAAACAAAGTAGATGCAGTTGGGTTATGGTCTACTTGTCAGAGACGTCATGGCTATACAAGCTTATGCCATGAATGATCATAATTATGAATACTACTTTTCTGTCAATTGCCCAACAATAATTTGTTAACCATGCCATTACTTTCTTTTGAAAGAAATGCCACTAGTCAACGTATGGCACTCGGGTCCATTCTCTATCAATACTTGTGTTCCTCAATCGCTCTTTTCTTTACACTTAATAATTTTCCATTTTGCCATATCACTATCTACCACTATTTGCTTTTTAATCTTGCAACTAGCAAGACGAGGGGAGTGACAACACCCTTCCCAAGTTGGGTGAAAGCATTTTTTGGTGTGTGTCGGGGCTGCTTATCTTGTTAGCTTGGAGACTCCTACTAGTTCAGCTAAACCTTGATTCTTAACTGAGGGACAAACTTTCTGTTATTTTGCTACATCACCCTTCCTCTTCGGGAAAATCGAGCAACTCCTACCAGAGTAGCAGAAGAACTTTTGGCAGCATTGTCGGGGCATCTACATCTACCAAATTAGGTGCCTTCACACAAAACCTTTTATTTGCTTGTTTTATTTCTTTCCCAGGTTCCATTTGACTTTTATTAGTCTTTCCTCTACTTTCCAAAAAATTCCAAAATACCAAACCAACATCTTGTGTTGCTATCTTTGCTTGTGGTGTCACTATATCTGCTCTTGAAAATACCAAGCTATGTGATTTCTTTAGTGATAATCACAATGATTTTATTAGTACCCCTATTGCTCCTCCCGGCACTAGTGCGGGGTCTTATGAAATTAAAGCTGCCTTGCTAAATCTTGTTACGAAGGAACAATTTTCTAGAAGTTATAATGATGATGTTGCAGCCCATCTTAATACTTTTGTTGAATTGTGCAATATGTAAAAAGCTAAAGATGTGGACAATGGTATTATTAAATTGAAGTTATTTCCATTTTCTTGTAGAGATAGAGCCAAAGAATGGTTGGTTTCATCGCCTAAAAGTAGTATTGATTCTTGGTTCAAGTGTAAATATGCTTTTATTGGTAAATATTTTCCTTCTGCTAAAATAATATCTTTGAGGAATCGAATTATGAACTTTAAACAACTTAATCAAGAACATGTTGCACAATCATGGGAAAGAATGAAACTTATGCTAAAAAATTGTCCCACACACGGATTAAGTCTTTGGATGGCAATACAAAATTTCTATGCGGCACTAAACTTTGTTTCGAGAAACCTTCTAGATTCTGCTGCAGGTGGTACATTCATGGGGATAACACTAGGAGAAACCACTAAGCTTCTTGATAATACGACCACTAATTATTCCCAAAGGCACACCGAACACGCTCCAAGTGGTAAGAAGGTACACTCTGTCAAGGAAATTTCCTCTCTTAATGAAAAAGTTGATGCTATTATGTCCATGCTTGCTACTAAGAGTACTACTATTGATCCAAATGATGTGCCTTTATCTACTTTCATTGAGAAAAATAAGGAGAATGTTGATGTGAATTTTATTTGGAGGAGCAATTTTAATAACTATGCTTATAGAGGGAATTTTAATAAAAAATCGTAGACCGTATCGTGGTAATCCCTCAAATAATTATGGTAATAATAATAATAATAATAATATGCATACTGAATTTGAAATCATTATTAAATAATTTATTTATTTGCAAAAAAAATCAATAATATGGTAGAAGAAAGATTGAGTAAGTTTGAGGATATGTCTAGAAACATGGATAGGCTTGTGCATGATGTGCATATTCTTATAATGAAAATTTTGCCACCAAATAAGGATTAAATTCCTAAATAATTAAAAGCTATTTAATTCTCCATTGATTATAAAAAACGATTGATATGCTTAGAGTTAGAAGAGAACGAGAGGAAAGAGAGGCTGGATTGCATTTTCTTGCTAATCATGATGAAGATATTAAAACAATTGGTGTATCAGCTAATTAATCATTGTCTAGAAATATTAAAGTTGATAATTATGGGACTGAAGAGTAGTCAACTTTAGCTAGAAGGCGTCCCAATTGTTCGGAGGGTGATAATCTTAATGCTAACAATGATAAAAGTGGGTTTCGAGAGGTGTCGAAGAAACGACACCTATGGGATCGCGAGGATCCCTTTACGATTCGGCAAGGGGAAGGGTTTGTACAGAGAGCAGATCTGATGATCAACACGTGGGAATTTTACCTAGGTTCGGGCCGCAAAGATGCGTAAAACCCTACTCCTGCTTGGTTGTATTAAGTGTGTTCTAGCTCAAGTCCTGGGAGCGCTACCGTACTCAGCAGCTACACATGCAGAATGAGCTCTAAAAGATCCGATCCCCCTGTAGCTATGCCTTGGGCCTCCTTTTATACGTTCGAAGGGGTCACCAACAGTGGCGTACAGTGCATACATGAGGTGTAAAAGTAGCTACAGTGTTATCATACCTAACACTGACGGTTTAGGATAAGAACATTAAATGCTCCGTTGAGGTGTCCGTTAGCGTCTTGGGGCTGGAAAAAAAGGGGCCGTCCCATCGCACTGCTTAAACCCATCCACCGCTAGCACCTGACACGTTACCAGGAGGTCAACAGCTAAAAGACAAGCTGGTGACCGCACTGGAGCGGTGACAGGGCAGCGAGGGCTTGCCGGGGGCGAGCCTTGCCGGGGCTGCAAGCCATCCCGGCAAGATCTTGCCGGGGCTCCAGCCTCCAGCCTTCTATCTTCTGATTATTGCCTTGTCTTGGATGCCTCCTTGACTTTATGAACTCGCATTTGGTTGTCTGCCGGCAGGCCTTGCCGCAGGTGTGGGTACAACTGCCCGTGCACAAGTACGGGGTACTAAAGGACCCAATCCTTAGTGCACCGACAGGAGCCCCCGGGCCTGGGCCATACACGGGTGCGAGGCGTTGTTGGGCCAGGCCCAAACAGTGCACGGGCACGCGTGGCAGGAGTTATCCACCGTAATCATTCCATTTACAGCGCCGCCCATGACGCCCATTGAATGCGGGATGTGGGTGACGTGCGCAGCGCGGCCGTTACAGCAGCGCGCTCGCGAAGCGTTTCAATATTATTTTAGTAAAGAGGCGGCCTCGCGTTCTCCCCATAAAAAGGAATCCGCAGAGGCGCTGCTCATTTACCTCTTGTCTCTTCCAATCTGGGAACCGCCGCCGTCTTCTTCCTTGAGTCGAAACAAAGCTTCCCCCTCTCATCCGCCGCCTCCACGCCCTCTCCGCCCTCAGCCACCGTCTCCCATAGCCGCCATGCCGCCCAAAGCAAGCAGGGGCAAGGAGGTGGATGCCGCTGCCTCGGAGAACAAGATGGCGAAGATGCGGAAGGAGCACGTCGTCTTCCCCCCGGCGCTTGATGCGGCCGCACTGAGGGAGCGATATCAGTTCATGTGGGCGACAGAGATGTCAGCGCATCCGGCCACCGCCGTGAGTCCAGGTTCTTCTAGGGGCGGCCCAAATAAATACCACTTGTTTGCCGATTATTTCTACTGCGGACTCTGCCCCCCTTTCTCTGATTTCTTCAACGACATCATGCTCACCTACAGCTTCCAACTTTTGGATTTCACGCCGAATGCCGTAACTTGCATGTCCGTTTTCGCTCATCTTTGCGAAAACTTTGCCGGAGTAGTTCCTAGCACTGCTCTTTTCCGCCATTATTTCATTCCCCGCATCCAAAAAGGCGAGGCCCTTTCTAGCTCCATCGCTTGGATCCCACAGCCAGGAACCAAGGAGGTCTATCCAGACGGGGCCTTCCGCGAGAAGTGGGATGAATGGCGGGCCAGATGGTGCTGGGTTCGGGAGAAAGAAAAATCCGAAGTCCAACCTTTCTGCTTGCCGCGGCAGATGAAGATAGCGCGCAGCAACGACTGGAGCACCTTCGATCCTGACGACAAGAAGCTCATAGTCGCTACCACCAGGATTCACCGCCTCAGAGCTGCCGGTCTCACAATAGATTTGATAGGCGCCGATTTCCTTCGCCGGCGCATCGCCCTTTTGCAGAACAAAGGGAGACCAGCCTGGCAATTTCGGAACGCGGCAGACATCATGAGACTGCGCCCTGGGCTGAATGGCAATCTGACATTTATGCAGCACGCAGCTCTTTGCCAGAAACTGTTCAGGGGCGACGTGGTATGCAAGCTGCCGGCAAGCATAGTCCCTTTATGCAACAACTCCTCTCTAGGCCCAATCATCGCCATGATGCCGGCGTTTGACGCTCACAGCCTTGATGGATCTTGGATTGAGCCATCTGAAGAGCAAGTGCAGCAATTCTTTGACAATCTGACGGAGAGGGCCATCCGCGAAGAAGAGGGCCTCGTCCGCGCCACCACTAAGGAAGAAGTGGCATACATTGCCAGCAGGGCGGAGGAAGCAAATCTTGCCGCGGAGGCCGGCAGCGCTAGCTTCGTGAAAGAGGGAACCAGCGGAGAAGAAGCGCTGCCGGATGAGGATCTTGCCGGGCAGGACGAGACCGCAGAAGAGCAGGGCGACACATCAGCCGAAGGCCCTTCTGCTGGAGACGCCGTCGAGGAGGAACTGCACGAGGAAGCCCCGACCCTTGAACCAAGGAAGAGGCGTGTCCTTTGGAGTGCCACCTCTGGGACCTCGGTCCGCCAAGCTTCCTCAAGCGGCGGAGCCCCCGGCAAAGGGGCAGCCGGCAAGGCGATGCAGCGGCAAGAGGCTCATCAGCAACCTGCGCCTGCGGCAGCCAAGCGACCCAGGAGCACCCCTCCACCTCCTCCCGTGGCGGAAGTCGACTTCGACCTCTCTGCCTTTAGCTCGGGAGAAGAAGAAGAAGAGTAAGGATCTTGCCGCGTCCCTTATTTTCTGAGTTTTTGTTTTTTCTTGACTCATTTGTCTTGCTTTGGCCTGTCTCCGCAGGGATACGGAAACTCTGGTGCAGAGGATGACGAAGAGGGCGAAGACCTCGACGGGCGAGGAACCGTCGGCAAGCACCTCAGGTGCGCCGGAGACGATCACCATCAGCCCGGAGCCCAGCCCGCGACGCATCCCTCGACTCAGCCCCCGACGTAGCCCCCAGCGTGAGTCTATTACTCACTTTCCGCTGGCAAGTGCCGGGGTGTGCATCTTTACTGCTGACATCGCTAGGCATGTAGGAGGAGAGCAGCGACAAGGAGAACCATCAGAGGCCACCCCTGATATGCCGCCTCCGTCAACCACGCCGCCCAGAGATGGATCGCCGGCAAGGACTTCCTCTAGCGTGCTCTATCGCGATGAGGAAGAGCCGGCAAGCATGGGCACCGGCAGCTCTACGCCGGCAACCAATATTGTCACAGGTACTTGTCATTCTGTTTTCCTTCTTTTTTGTCTTCTTGAACTTCCATCTCAATCTCATCTTGTTTTGCTTTCTTGGCCCCCATACATTCCCTCGGCAGAGCAAATGGACGTTGACACCGTCATCGAGGAGACCGCCAGGGATGCTGCCGCCGAGGCCGGCAGGCTTGCCACCGAGGAGGCCGCCAAGAATGCTGCCGCCGAAGCCGCCAAGAACGCTGCTGCCGAGGCCGCCAAGGATGCCAGCGCCGAAGCTGCCAGGGTTGCAGAGGAAGAGGCCGCCAAGGAATCTGCAGAGAGGGCCAGCGAGGAGGCTAGTGACCGTACTGACGACATCCCTGCCGCAGGAGCGCCAGGCGCTACGCCGGACACAGAGCCCCCAGCCGCTAGGGAGGCGGCTATTGAGGAACAGCCACCAACATCCGAAGCTCCGTCGTCAAGCAAGTACCTCAAGATTGGCGACAACTTGTTCGTCAGCATCCCAGGCACGGCAAGCACTAGGGCGCCAACTGAAGGGGAAGTCTTTGATGAAGACGCCATTGCCGCCGCCGGGCTCGAGGTCGTCGATGAACCAAGCGCCAGCAGCAGCAAATCTGAAGAAGAGAAGCTCCTCAAGGCCATGCACGACAACTACCAGAAGCTCCAAGCACTCCACCGCACCCGGAAGGAGAAACTAGACTCCAGGTCCGCGGTTGCCGACAAGATTGAGGCAGATCTCCAGACACGCGTTGAGGAGACGCAAGCCTGGTTTGCCAAAGCTTTCCAGGAGTTGAGGACTGGCCAAGAGCAGCTGAGTCAGAGATGGAACGATCTCCTCATGAAGCAGTCTGACGTTGGGAAGGCACAGGAGGATGCCAAGCAACAGGTTGCCACAGAGGAAGCACACTTGAGGGAACTTCGCGTCGGGCTTGAGGCGCATGATGATGACCTCACCGCCCGCGAGAAGGCTCTTGCCGACAAGCTCCGCGCCAAGGACGAGGAGATTGAAAGGCTTGTCGCGCAACGGACCCAGGATCTGGAGCTGAAGCACAAAGAGGCCCTCGAGGCTCTGACTGCAGATCATGCCGGCAAGCTGAAGGAGGTCGTCGATGCCGCCAAAGCTGCAGAGGCCGCCAAGGACAAGCTTGCTGACGGAGTGAAGAAGCTGGAAGCAGATCTTGAGGAACATGGCAAGCAGATCTCAACACTCAAGACCGAGAGAGACAAATCTCTCCACAGCTTGATGGAGACGCAAGTTGCCGTATCCGACAAGACCAAGGAGCTCTCTACAGCCAACAAATCCATCGCTAATCTGAAGCTGAAACTGTCCACACTGGATGAGACACTGGAGACCGCCAAGGCTCGCGAGAAGACCCTGGTCAAAAGTCTCCGGGATGAGGAGGAGCTGGTCAAGAGCGCCGCCGCCACTCACAATGACTATGTGCAGGGAGTGCAAATCTGGACTGAGAAGCTTGCCGATGTTGCAGAGAAGCTCGCCGCACAACTGTCTACCATGGGCCTGCAAGATCACAGGCGTCCTCTTGACGACAGGGTGTCCCCGAGCGCCAAGCTGACCATGTTCTTCGACCGTGTGCTTGTAGCCCTGGAGCAGCTCCATTCAGACCGAAAAGCTCATCTGGCCAGTGAGTCGCGCAAACTCTGCCAGGCCGTCCTCCAGAAGGTGCTCGCCAAGATGGTGCATAAAAACCACGGCATCAACCTCAGCATCTTCGACCGCCTGCCGAAGGACGTGGACGTCAAGGCACTTGAGGAGCTTGTCGCGCCCATCGTCGACAGGGTAAGCCAAGTCAAGAGAGTTGAAGGCGATCGCCGGGATTAGCTGCCTTACTTCCCGCTGCCATCCATGCCAAGAACAATTTATCTTATGTTAGAATTGCGGCAAGATTGATGTAATATAACTCGCTATGTTCTGGGTGAATGCTATGCTATTCCCTTGTTTAATTTCTTTCCGTATGTATTCGCCCTACGCTTGATTGGAAACTTGCCGGCGCGCGCACCCTTGCCGCGAGCGCTAGGTGCGGGACTTTAGCAGCCTGCTGGCGGTGCCGCTACCGGCAAGAGACCTTGGTGTTTTCAGTGTAGCCACCTAAACTGTTGAGGGCGCAACCAATCAGAACAAGGTTCCTTCGCGTGCAGGTTTTCCATACAAGAGTCGAAATCGTTCAAGGAGAATAACCTTACAAACAAAAATTTTGTTTAAAGTTTCTGCAACTTAGCTTTCCGTCGTAGTACTTCTTCCGGCAAGATATCAACCTTGAACGTCGCCTACTGGTATCCATACCATCTTTCCCCCCGGCAAACTTGCATGCGAGGGAACCTTCTGTCCTTTGAGAAAAAGAAAGAAAATAAAATAGAGATATGGAACCTTGGCGGTTCGTTAGTACTTGCTGGAGATGAGCGTAATACAATATCTCAGATAAACATGCACGTAAGTAAACATGAAAATCGACAAGAATTGTAAAACACGTATGCTTTATTCAACTATGCATAGGGTCTGTGCCTGGCTTTGTACAAAGGTTCACATGCTACAGCGGCAAGACTTGTACAAAAGGTGGTTGCCGGGGGCCCCAGCAACCGCGCCTTATGGATAGAACTTACGAAGATGTTCGATATTCCAGGAGTTGCTCACCGGAATACCGTCTTCGGTCTCCAGGCGGACTGCGCCAGGCCTGGTGACTCGTACTACCCGATAAGAGCCTTCCCACTTCGGTGTCAACTTGTTGGAATTCTTGGCCGACTGAACGCGCCGAAGAACAAGGTCGCCTTCCTCAAGACTCCGGGCATGAACCTTGCGGCTATGGTAGCGGCGCAAAGCTTGCTGGTAGCGTGCAGCTCGCACAGCAGCCTGGAGACGATCCTCCTCAAGGAGCACAACGTCATCTTGCCGCAGCTGCTCTTGCTCGAGCTCATCATAAGCGAGCACTCGAGGTGACCCGTATGTGAGTTCCGTGGTGAGAACTGCTTCCGCCCCATATACTAGGGAGAAGGGTGTCTGGCCGGTAGCTCGATTCGGTGTCGTCCTGATTGACCAAAGAACCACCGGCAACTCATCAACCCAGCGCCTTCCGCACCTGCGCAGCCTGTCGAAAGTCCTCGTCTTGAGGCCTCGCAACACTTTAGCATTAGCCCTTTCCGCCTGGCCGTTGCTCCTTGGGTGAGCAACAGAAGCAAAACAAATCTTGCCGCCAAGGTCTTGGACATACTGCATGAAGGTGCGGCTCATGAACTGTGTGCCGTTGTCGGTGATGATTCTGTTTGGTACACCAAAGCGGCAAACTATTCCTTTGAAGAACTTGACGGCTGACTGTGCTGTCACCTTCCTCACTGCTTCCACTTCCGGCCACTTTGTAAACTTGTCGATTGCAACGTACAAGTATTCAAAGCCCCCGGTAGCACGGGGAAAGGGCCCAAGATGTCGAGCCCCCAGACCGAGAATGGCCAGGAGAGAGGGATTGTCTGAAGAGCTTGAGCTGGTTGATGCAATTTCTTCGAATGAAACTGGCATGCTTCACACTTGGTTACTAGCATAGTTGCATCCTGGAGAGCAGTGGGCCAAAAGAAACCTTGCCGGAATGCCTTGCCGGCAAGAGCTGTTGATCCTATGTGGGAGCCACATATGCCTCCATGTATCTCTGCCAACAGCTCCAGTCCATCCTCCCGAGGAATGCATTTCAATTTCACACCATTCGGCCTCTTTCTGTACAAGGCATTGTCCACAAACTGGTACATTTTAGACCGACGGGCTACTTTCTCTGCTTCTTCCTGCTCTTCGGGGAGTTCTCCTGTCTGAAGGAAATGGACGATGTGTTGTGCCCATGCTGGAGCCTGAGGCTCGACGGCAAGGACTAAAGGCAAATCTTCTGCCGTGGGAGCAGTCATCTCGACAGCAAGGGCCTGAGACACTGCCGGAGCTTGCTGTTCCTCGGCAAGCTTGGCGGGAGCGTTTGTCTCGACGGCAAGAGCCTGAGGCCCTGCCGGAGGCTGTCGCTCACCGGCAAGCTGGGCGTTGTTCCCGGCAACTTCCTTGCCGGCGGCTTCTGGGAGCTTTGCCGGGAAGTACTTGCCGGAACTCAACTTTCTTCTCTTCTCTTGTCCCATTGATGGTGTCACGGATGGCTGAGTCAGTCGAAGCACAAAAGTTCCTGGTTCCACAGGTAACTTGAGAGCAGCGTATTTTGACAGGCCATCAGCAATGCTGTTTTCTGCACGAGGAACGTGCTCCATTTGTAGGCCGTCAAAATGCTCTTCCAACTTCCTCACTTCATCTACATAAGCTTCCATCAACGGGCTCTGATAATCCTTGTTGACTTGCTTGACGACAAGTTGAGAATCACCTCTGACAATAAGCTTCTAGATTCCAAGGTCTGCCGCGATCCTGAGACCGGCAAGCAACCCTTCATACTCCGCAGTATTGTTCGTTGACCTCTCCCGGGGAAAATGCATCTGAACCACGTATTTGAGGTGCTCTCCGGTGGGTGCGACAAGCAGCATGCCAGCACCGGCGCCTTGCAGCGAGAAAGCCCCATCAAAGTACATGATCCACTCTTGATTCGTTTCCTTGCCGGGGAGAGTTGACTCTGGAACTTCTTCATCTGGCGTTGGGGTCCATTCTGCAATGAACTCCGCCAAGGCCCTGCTCTAGATGGTCGAAGTACTTTCAAACTTGATACCAAAGCTTGACAGCTCCAAAGCCCACTCAACAATCCTGCCGGTAGCATCTGGGTTCCGCAAAATTCGCTGTAATGGAAAGCGAGTGATGACGGTGATCTCGTGTGCTTGAAAGTAATGGCGCAGCTTCCTCGAGGCCATAAGGAGGTTCAAGAGCAACTTCTGCACACCAGAATATCTTGACCTAGCCCCCTGTAAAAGGGAGCTGACAAAATAGACAGGGCGCTGCACCATCTTCTTCTTCTGTATTGCTTGACTTGACTGCGCAGATTCAACCTTGTCGGCACCAGACTCTGCCGGGGAAGATCCCAGCTCGTCATTCGGCGGTCCTGCCGCTGGCGCTGCTTCTTCATCAGCTTCTCTCTCTGCCACTAGCGCAACACTTACCACTTGATTCGTTGCCGCTAGATATAGCAGCAATGGCTCTTGCGGTTTTGGCGCGACTAGTATTGGCGGAGAGGAGAGGTACTTCTTCAAATCCTGCAGCGCTGCCTTCGCTTCCGGAGTCCATTTCATTGGACCCGCCTTCTTCAAGATTTTGAAAAAGGGCAGGGCGCGCTCAGCAGATTTTGAGATGAACCTACTCAGAGCAGCAACGCAGCCGACAAGACGACGCACATCCTTGACACATCTTGGCGCTTCAATTTGCTCAATTGCTTTGATCTTGTCGGGATTCGCTTCAATTCCACGCTGAGATACAAAGAATCCGAGAAGCTTGCCGGATGGGACACCAAACACACACTTCTCAGGGTTGAGCTTCAAATTGATTTTGCGCAGATTTGCAAATGTTTCTTCTAAATCTGATATGAGCGTCGCCTTATCCTTGGTTTTGACCACTATATCATCCATGTAAGCTTCCATATTTCTATGTAGCTGGTGCTCAAAACCAATCTGGACTGCTCTTGCAAATGTAGAACCATCACTTTTCAACCCGAAAGGCATATGCAAGAAGCAGTACGTACCACATGGGGTGATAAATGCAAGTCGCAGCCATGAAAATCTGATGATAGCCTGAATAGGCGTCAAGGAATGACAGCAAGTCGCAGCCGGCAGTGAAGTCCACAATCTGGTCGATGCGCGGCAAGGGAAAAGGATCTTTTGGACAGGCTTTATTGATATCTGTATAGTCAATACATAGCCTCCATTTTCCATTCGCCTTGCGCGCTACAACTGGATTGGCCAACCATGTTGGATGAAGTACTCCTCTAACCAAGCCTGCTGCTTCTAACTTCTTAATTTGTTCGGCAATAAACTATTGCCGCTCCAAAGCTTGCTTCCTGACTTTCTGCTTGACGGGCCGCGCGTGTGGACAGACGGCAAGGTGGTGCTCAATCACCTCCCTGGGAACACCGGGGATATCAGATGGTTGCCATGCAAACACATCGACATTCGCCCGCAGGAAGGTAACGAGCGCGCTTTCCTATTTACTGTCGAGGGTGGAACTTATGGTGAAAGTTCCTCCCGTACCATCCTCCTTGGCGGGCACCTTCTTGGTCTCTGGCGGAGCAGCCTTGGACTTCTTGCTCTTGCCGGTGGAACTCTCTGGCACATCCTCAACGGGAGCGCAGCACTCCGAAGAGGTGCGCTTGCCGGAGTGTGCGCGGGAGGTCTTGCCGGTCTTCTTCCCCCCGGGAGTTTCAGCGGCAGGAGCAAGTGCCTTGGTGGCAGATGCTGCAACTGCCTCCCGGTAGAGTTGATCGGTGCAGATAAGCGCGTCTTTCGTGTCGGAACCGACAGTGATAACGCTCATCGGCCCGGGCATCTTCAGCACATTGTAGGCGTAGTGTGATGCCGCCATAAACTTGGCCAGCGCTGGGCAGCCAAGGATTCCATTATATGGCAACGGAATCTTGGCGACGTCAAACACGATCTTCTCAGTTCTGAAGTTCAGGTCACTGCCAAATGTCACCGGCAGTGTGATCTTTCCCTTGGGCTGACTCCTTCCTGGATTGACCCCTTGAAACGAACCCGTCTCCTCGAGATCTCCATCAGGAATTTGCAATCTCTTGATTACCTCGGGTGAGATTAAGTTCAGACCGGCCCCACCGTTAACTAACATTTTCGTCACCTTGAGGTTGCGAATCGTTGGTGAGACCAACAATGGCAAACACCCAACCGCAGTTACGCGATCAGGGTGATCCTCAACGTCAAAAATGATAGGCGTGTTGGACCATTTCAGAGGCTTCCGGGCGCCAACAGATGGCTCAGTCGCATTAACCTCACGCGCCCACTGTTTAAGTTGGCGGTGGGAAGAATGCAACGAGGCACCTCCGTCAACACACATAGCGTCCGTAGCTTTCTAGAACTCTTGCTCACTGGATTCATCGTCCTCCTCCATGTCATCATCACCCCCTCTTGCTTGTCGCAGCCTCGAGCGGGCCGGTCCTTCTGTTGCTTGGCCTTGCCGCGGCGACCTCCTCGGCCACCACGCTTCTTGCCGGACCCCTCCACGCCATCCTGAGCCTTCTCCTTGTCTCGCCTCTTGTACTCGGCTCTCTGCTTCTCGACAAGCTGCTCGACTTGCCGACAGTCTTGGAGATCGTGGCCCTTGGTGCGGTGGATCTTGCAATACTGCTTGCCGGAACCGTCTGGCTTGTCGGCAGCCGCCAAGGCCTGGAAGGAGGCACACCCGGCAACGTCCTTGCCGGGGTCATCAACCTTGGCCTTCTTGGCGGTACCGGGGTTGCCGGATCCCTCAACGGCAAGCACGGCCTTGCCGTTGCGCTTCCTGTTGCGCCGCCGACCCTTCTTTGCCGGGGCGGCGGTGCCCTCATCCTCAGGGTCGGCTCCTGCGCCGGCGTCCTCGCCGGGGAGCCTCCTCCCTTCTTCGGCTCGAGCACACTTATCTGCCAGAGCATAAAGCTCGGCAACATCCCTGATCTTGTTCATTGCCAGCTCTTCCCGCATCCTGCGGTTGCGCACGTTCTGATGGAACGCGCTGATAACAGCGGCAGGATGAACGTCTGGAATGTTGTGATGTATGCGGCTGAACCTCTGGATGTACTTGCACAAAGTTTCGCCTTCCTTCTGGGGGATGAGATGTAGATCGCTTTTCTGGCCAGGAGCTTGGTGGCCTCCAGTGAAGGCGCCAACAAACTCATGGTACAGGTCTTCCCAAGAAGAGATGGAATTCTCCGGCAGGTGCATCAACCACGACCTGACGTTGGGCTTAAGCATCAACGGGAAGTAGTTGGCGAGTATCTTGTCGTCGCGAGCCCCGGCAGCATGCACCGCAATGGTGTAGATGCTCAGGAACTCCGATGGGTGGGTCTTGCCGTCGTATTTCTCCGGGACCTCCGGCTTGAACGTGCGGGAATTGGACCACTGGACTCGCCGCAGCTCGCGGGTAAACGCTGGACAACCCACCTCGTAAGGTAGATCGACAGGATACCCCGGCGCAGGCTTATCTACAGTGGGTCCCGTGCGCTTATCAGATTGATGGCGCGCTTCCTGACGGCGTTCGATGGTAGTTCGAGCGTCTTCCTTGCCTCGCTCCCGAAGAACTTGACGTTGATCGCGGCGAGTTCGCGGATCGGACGACGCCGTGGAATCGTCATCACGGGTGTCGACCCATCAAGTCAGCGTCCGCTGCTGCCGCTGTGGGGGAGAGTACACCGTAGTTGTACCGCCCACAGTCTTCTCACCGCCGACGCGTGCCGGCTCGATGGACTGCCACCGCGAGGGCTCCGCCTGCTTCGGTTTATCTTCGTTGGCGAGGCCGACGAGGCTCTGAATGGCAGCTCTCCATTCGTCGAGCTTGTCCGCAGCAGGAGGGAAGTTCAGAAGCAGCTGTGCACGTGCCAGCGCTTCTGCTCGTGTAGGCGGCGGCGACAGGTGTGAGGAACGTGATGTGCTCTGACTCCCAACTATGTTGGAAGGAGCGCCATCACGGTCCCGCGACCGTACACCGCTTCCACCAGCATGTGGATGTGCATACTAGTCTCGCACATCCCGAGGCTGATGCTCAGGAGACTTTCCGTGGGGACGCCCGGACCCACCAACACCATGGTGACGTTCATCGCGCGCGCCCTGAGAAGGTCGCGACACGTGCGCCGGTGTGGGTGTCTTGGAAGGCGCCCTTCCATCTCTGGAGTTCGCTGCACCGCCTGCTGGCAGCACAACTCCATCCCTAGATCCAGCGGCGCGAACGACGCCGCTCGCCTGGCTACGATCACCAAAGCGTCGTGGAAGCTCTGGATCTGTACTTCCTCCTCCACCCGTGTCGACACCGTCACCCGTGCGTGTAAGCACAGGCGCAGCGGACGTGGATGGACCAACCGCCGTGAAACCCTTCCTTTTGGGGGCCATGGCGAAGAAGATGATGAAGAACTGGCGCGCTAGTCACCAGATCAGGTCCGCACAACCTCTCTTCCCCTACCTAGCGCGCCAAAGATGTCGGAGAAACGACACCTATGGGATCGCGAGGATCCCTTTACGATTCAGCAAGGGGAAGGGTTTGTACAGAGAGCAGATCTGATGATCAACACGCGGGAATTTTACCCAGGTTTGGGCCGCAAAGATGCGTCAAACCCTACTCCTGCTTGGTTGTATTAAGTGTGTTCTAGCTCAAGTCCTGGGAGCGCTACCGTACTCAGCAGCTACACATGCAGAATGAGCTCTAAAAGATCCGATCCCCCTGTAGCTACGCCTTGGGCCTCCTTTTATACGTTCGAAGGGGTCACCAACAGTGGCGTACAGTGCATACATGAGGTGTAAAAGTAGCTACAGTGTTATCATACCTAACACTGACGGTTTAGGACAAGAACATTAAATGCTCCGTTGAGGTGTCCCTTAGCGTCTTGGGGCTGGAAAAATGGGGCCGTCCCATCGCACCGCTTAAGCCCATCAACCGCTAGCACCTGACACGTTACCAGGAGGACAACAGCTAAAAGACAAGCTGGTGACCGCACTGGAGCGGTGACAGGGCAGCGAGGGCTTGCCGGGGCTGCAAGCCATCCCGACAAGATCTTGCCGGGGCTCCAGCCTCCAGCCTTCTATCTTCTGATTATTGCCTTGTCTTGGATGCCTCCTTGACTTTATGAACTCGCATTTGGTTGTCTCTCGGCAGGCCTTGCCACAGGTGTGGCTACAACTGCTCGTGCACTAGTACGGGGTACTAAAGGACCCAATCCTTAGTGCACCGACAAGAGGTCAAGACTTTAGGTTATGTTGCACCCACTGTTTTGAAATTCAAGGATTTTACTTATGATAACTATCACCTTAACGAATGTATTTCCTTGCTTTAATTCATGATTAATTCACCCAACACTTATCATCAAAACAAGACTTCTACTAAACAAATCATAGAAGCTCTTATAAAAGCCAATGAGGAAAAAATTGAACTAGAGATTTCCATCCCTAGAAAATTACATGTTGAGTGGGAACTTAATAATAAGATTAAAATATACAATTTTGAGTGCAATGCTTTATGTGTTTTGGGAGCTAGTATTCCAACTATGCCAAAAGCATTGTATGATGTTCTCGATTCTAATAATATGATTAAATGTTCTTTGAACTTACACCTAGCGGATTCAACGGATAAAAAACTACGAGATGTTCTTATATTTGCTAATATAAATTATGTGCCCATAGATTTTATCATTCTTGCTATTGAATGCAATCTCGCTTTTCCTATTATACTTGGGAGACATTTTCTAAGAACTATAAGTGCAATTATCAACAAGAAGTAAGGTAATATACGATTCAAATTTCCTCTAAAGAAAGGTATGAAACATTTTCCTAGAAAAAGAATTAAACCTCCTTACTAATCCTTCATGGGTGCTACTTACGATTTATCTGTAAAATATGATAAAACTTGATATATTGCATTATGCCTAGCTAGAGGCATTAAACAATAGTGCTTGTTGGGAGGCAACCCGATAGTTATCCTTTGTTTTATTTTGTTTTGAGTGTATAAACATGATTATTGCTATTGTAGTCATTGTGTTTGTATATTTTCTTTTATTTTTGTGCCAAGTCAGACCTTTGGGATGTTGCAACTGCTTGTTTATTAGGTTCTATGCAGAAACAGAAACATTTACGTCCATTGATTGAATTGTTTCTCTTTACTGGAGTGTTATGAATTGATGATTTTTTTTACACAGTACTGAATTACAAAGAGCATGTAGTCTCCTAATTTTTCAGAATTTGAGGAGTCACAATCATTTTTTTCCTGGTCCACCTATCAGTATATCGTATTTGGAGCTATATTGATGCCCACTCTCACCGCGAGAGATGGTGCAAGCATCGCCGGTGCATCCAACTCCGTGAGATCACATGCTCTCTCATACGTAAGCCTCATTATATCTTTCTCAAAACCACAACCATACCTACATATTGTGGCATTTCCATGGCCATTCCGAGATAAATTGTCATTGAACTTCCATTATTAGTATTCATCCCATGACTTGAGCATTCAATGTCATTTTGTTTTGCATGATCATATAGCGTTGACATGATATTGTCGCAAATCCACTATTCATCATTATACATGTTATGCTGGATCACTACACATCCTGGTACACTGCCAGAGGCATTCATATGTACTCATGATATTATTCATATTTTGAGTTGTAAGTAAAATAAAGTGTGATGCATTATTAGTGTGCGCCCCTACACGCGAGGATAAAAAAGAGTCCAAAAAAAGCCCACCAAAAAATGAGAGAAAAAGAGCGAGGGGGCGCACTACTATCCTTTACCACACTTGTGCTTCAAAGTGGCACCATGCATTTCATATAAAGAGTTTTCATGATTTTCACTTTCATATGCTAGTGGGATTTTTACATTATTAGAACATGACTTGCATATTCCGATAACGAGCTTCCTCCAAATGCTCGAGGTATTCATGTGCAAGTAAGTTGGATACACACCCACTTAGCCTCACTAGGTGAGCTTTTCATACACTTAGAGCTCTAGTGCATCTGTTGCATGACAATTCCTACTCCTCACATTGATATCCATTGTAAGGCCTCTCCATTGCCTAACGATCAAGCCACATTGATGTGAGAATTTCTTATACCTTTTGTCTTCCCAATTAAACCCCTATCATCATTCTCTAGGCCATCCAAAATTTCTAAGACCATGGCTCACGCTCAAGTATTGCTTGGGAGTTGAAAGATGAAACGACGAAAGTATGATTCAAAAGATTGGTTTGGCGTCGGGGTTGTTCATGGTTTGACATCTTTAGCCTAGGAAGACTTAGCGCGCCATGCTAATCGTGATTAAATGTGTATAGATCACGTTCTTTAGCATCTTTATTTTGGAAAGACAATAATTATTTATTTATGATGCATTATTATTTTGATATCAAATTGATAGACTATTGCCTTGAATCCTTCGTATCCCAAATTCATACCATGACTACATCATTTGATTAAGAACATGGTAGGTAACTAAGATAAAAATATTACCTTTGTTTATCATTTACCTACTCAATGATGAGCAGGAATTACGGTTGGGGATGTTGATACGTCTCAAACATATCTATAATTTGGATTGTTTAATGCTATTATATTATCACTTTTATATGCTTTCTATATCATTTTATCTTATTTTTCTGGACTAAGTTATCAATTTAGCGTTCAGTACCAGTTCCTAATTTTTGCTTATTTTTTGTTTCGCAGAAAAACCATATTAAAAAAAGTCCAAATACGATGCCAATTTTAACGATTTTATGTGAGTATGAAGGACCCTAGAAGCTTTAGGAGACCACGAGAGGACCCACCAGCCAGCCACAAGGGGAGGTGGTGCGGCCAGGGGGGCTAGTCGTGCCACCTGGGCTTGTGCCCCCCTGTTGCTTCGTTTGACCTAATTGTCTGCCTATAAATTCCATAATTCCCAAAACCCTCAGAGAGACAAACGAGAGAATTTTATTGCCTCCGCAAGACTCTGTTCCAAAGCGATCCCATTTGGAGTCTTGTTCCGATGCTCTGCCAGAAGGGGAAGCCACCACGGGAGGCCTCTTCGTCAACCTTACTGCCTCCATGATGAAGTGTGAGTAGTTCCTTCAGGGCCCGCGGGTCCATAGCAGTAGCTAGATGGCTCCTTCTCTCTCCTTTGGATTTTCAATACAATGATATCCTCTGAGATCAATCCCATATAATTCTTACGGTATGTTTGCTGGGATCTGAATTGTGAATTTATGATCAGATTGTTCATTGAATATGACTGGGTCTTTTAAAATTTCTTTGTTGTATAATTAAGTAGATACGTATGTTTACCGAGTAGTTTGTCTTCTCTGGTCAAGATAGATGGGTAATTCTTCAGAGGGAGTGGTGAATAGTAGTGGGTTCAACCTCACGGTGGTCTATATGCCGGTGACAATGGTGAGAAGGCACGTGATTTGTCGTTGCTACTAAGGATAAAAAGACGGATATTGATCTTATTACTAGGTTTCTTTCTGTCTACATCATCTCATCTTGCTTATTGCATTACTATATTTTTTATTAAACATAATACCTTGAGATGCATGATGAGTAACGGTTTCGGGGTTGAGTAATAGTAGTAGATGAAGTTGGATTACGGTCTACTTGTCACAGATGTGATGCCTATACAAGATTCCGCCATGGATGATCATAGTTATGAATACTATTTTTCTATCAAGTGTCCAACATTAATTTGTTTACCAGGTCATTATCTATTTTTGAGATAAATGTCACTGGTGAACCTACGATCCCCGGGTCCATTCTCTATCAATACTTGTGTTCCTCAATCGCTCTTTTAAATACTCTTGCTATTTTACCGTTTTGCCATATCATTATTTAATTTTTAACCTTGCAACTAGCAGGATAAGGGGATTAACAACTCCCTTTGTCAAGTTGGGTGTAAACATTTATTTTGTTTGTGTGTAGGTGCTGCTTATCTTATTAGTTTGGAGATTTCTACTAGTTCAATTAAATCTTAGTTCTTAACTGAAAGAAATACTTTCTGCTACTGAGTTAGATCACCCTTTATTTCAAGAAAATTCAACAATTCCTATGAGTGATGTGTGGGAGGAAGAGAGAGAATCCTTAAGAGGATGGGGAAGCCCCCATACATAAAAGTTAAAAAGGCTGCGCTCACCCCTTCTCTTTGTGCCACTCTTGTCCATGTCGAAAAGTTGATCCACCTCTTCTAGTTCTTCCATATTATTATGTCTTAGGCCCCGTTCGGAAGCTCTCTCGCTTCCCGAACTAGCCAGCTTCTCGGCCAGCCATCCCTAGCCAGCTTCTCACGGGAGATGCAAAGCGTTCGGCAGCAGTTGCAACTACAGCTCCGCCAGACAGTGGGGTCGGAAGGATGCTGGTTTACTCGGCAGGTTTGATTTAAATCGAAACGGTACGCATGCCACTTCGGAAGGGCATTCTGTTGTAAATTGAAACAACTCCAGCTTCTACATTTGGTGGAGCTACACTTCGGCTGCTCCACGAAAATACACTGCGAGGAGGGCTAGCTTCGCCAAGCTGTCTCCATGGAGATGAGCCGTTCGACACTCCTCCACGCACGAAGATGATGAAGCGCGGAGGCGGAGAGGATCCGAACGGGCCCTTAGACTACGGTGTACTACCGAACTGTTGATACGGTACACATGGATATCACAGAGCCATCATATTTTCAATGCTAGATCGATGGATCGCCTCCGGAGAAAAAATCTCGCCAAAAAAAAAAAAGAATTGAAAAATATCCCAGGACTTGCATCCATCTAGCGTGGCCAAATCAATGATCGAGATCTACGAGTAGCTAGTGGCAGCAGCTGTAACCAACAGACAGATGGATGGATCGAGCCGCCGAAATATCACGCTCCAACTCGCGACCGACGGCAACGGCGGCCTGCAACTGGCGCCTCCCCGTCCCTCCCACTTGGCTCTCACCGAGTCACCAGCGCACCGTGCCCCGCCCGCACTCGCGAGTACGTCGTCGCTCGCTGTCACCTCACCGGTTGTGGCGGATGACTGGTTGGTACAGTGCGAAGCACTTCCATAGAACACTTCCTTCAGCAGTTCCGCCGGCTGGTTCCACGCACTCCGGCACTTGTGGCCGCCTTTCCTACGCCGGCCGGTGGCGATAGGCGTGGAGCGGCACGCATGCCGTTCACCGTACGGGCTGAAGAAACGTGCCCACCCCAACGCATGTAATTTGTGGTCGACAGAATCTTGGCGTCGCTTTGCTCTGCTCTCCCACGGTACGTTCTCCGGTCAGGCCGGGGTCGATGGTGCCTTCGACCAGGTGCTTCGATCTCTTCCATCGTCATACCGAGAAGATCATGAAGAGTGACCAATGGAGATCCGATCAGGACTTTGTTTTTTCCTGGAGAGTATTGCTTGACCGTCCGGTCGCCGTCTCCTGGCTTATTTAGCGATGGCCTAATTGCCTACTCCGGTAGAGTCCGGAATTGCGCGAACTGGTGTCATACGACACGATCATCGACTGTGTGCAGCCGAGACGCAAGGCGATGTGTACCAGTCAATCACAGCATCACCACTCTAGCACCGCACAAACAATTGCCCCGTTTAGAGGTCCCGTGCAAACGATCTGTGCTACGTGGCGCTGGAACTGTTGATCTCTTGGGAAATTCGTTGACATCAACGGATCAAGTGACATCAGGAGATGACATACATACTTGGTTTAGTTGCTGGCCAAGAGTTTTGTCAAAGCATTGCTCAATCACGACCTGCCACATCCGTGCCTCCCGTAAGTTCTGTTGATCTGTCCACGTGGAATTCTGTATATCCGAGAGAGTAATCTTACTATTTTTGATTATCCAACATGCGTGCTTCCGCATCACAAAAAACCTGTAGTTTTTAGATTTACTAACTTGACCCACTAGCATCCGGTCCATCCGAATTTATAATCCTTTACCATGTAACATGTATTAGTTCAATCTAAGTGAGTTTTAAATCACATTGCTTTTAATTGTGATATGCACTAGAACCCACTACCTATTTTTCTAATCAAGCAACCATGCCACAACATCAAGCCATGCATGTAAGTTACATGTTATATTTTTTGCATTAGCATGTTCATGCAGCGTTGCCACATCATCAATTCATACATGTACATTATCAGGTAATTTTTTGCATTTGGTTTTTTGGTTGCATAGAAACAATATTTGTGTTGGGCGCTTTGGAGCATACTTGTATATATTTGATCCTTCTTTTTTTTAGAAATGGCACACTTTTTCGCTATTGCTAAATAGTTATAACTCATCGTCTTTTTTTTCCCATGTCACATCAACAAGTCATGCATGTAAGTTATAAGTTTTATCCTCAGGGGCATATTTTAGACACAGCTTTCCCGCAGTCGGCGTCTCTCACATGGCAAGGTATTCTGCATGGGTTGGAGCTGCTTAAAGCCGGAGTTATTTGGAGAGTGTGTGATGGGGCTAATATTCATATTTGGAGAGATAACTGGCTTCCTAGAGCCTCTGGTCTTAAAATATCTGCAAGGAAGAATAGAACTAGAGTCAAATGGGTTGAGGAATTGTTCAGGAGCGGGGAAAGGAGATGGGATGAGGAGTTGGTTAGGCATCTATTTTACCCTTATGATGCGGAGGAGATACTGAGGTTGAGGATCCAATCGAATGGAGAGGCGGATTTTGTTGCTTGGCATTATGAAAAGTCCGGGTTGTTCTCAGTTAAGAGTGCGTACAAGTTAGCGCTTACCCTCAAGGATAAAAAAGAGGACGAGGGGCAATCCAGTGAGGCGGTGGGGACGGAAAGGAAAATGTGGGATATTATTTGGAAGGCCAACATCCCTCGGAAGATTCGTATTTTTGCATGGAGAGTTGCTTCCAATAGTTTGGCTGTACAAGTTAATAGAGTGGCGCATCATCAAGCCTCTATTAGTACGTGCTCTATTTGTGGCATGGAGGATGAAAATACCTTTCATGCGCTTGTCGTGTGCCCGAAGGCGCATGCTCTTCGCATGGCCATGAGGAACATCTGGGCTCTACCTGCTGAGGAGGTTTTCAGATATACGGGGTATGATTGGTTTATTGTTTTCCTGAGTCATTTAAACCCCGTAATGCGAGATCAAATTATATTCTTATTCTGGAGGGCCCGGCACTTGAGAAACGATCTCATTTTTGGTAAAGGCAAGGAATCAGTTTCTGCTTCTGCATGCTTTGTGGAGAATTATTGGGCGTCATTTGTTGCTTATCATTCTCCGTTGCCGTTGGATTGTTTAATTAAAGGAAAAAGTCCGAGGGATCGGATTAGCGAAGTTCCTATTTCTCTGGAGGAGAGTAAGGGCTGGTCGCCGCCTCCTGCAGGTTGGTTCAAGATAAATGTCGATGCTAGCTTCGTGGAGAGCATTAGAGAAGCCAGTGTGGGGGTGGTGGTCAGGGATGAGGAGGGGGAAGTTGTTGTCTCATCATGGGATTTCATTGGTGCCTGCCAGAGCGTGGAGGAAGCAGAGATCAGGGCTTGCATTGCCGGTCTCTACATAGGTATTTCTCTCCATAAACCTATAATTGTAGAGACTGATTGTGCTTTTGTGGTTGCGTCTCTTGCACCAGGGGTCTATGACAGGTCTGCTATGCGTGACCTGAAGTTGAAAGCGTTGAGCATCTCCAAGATGATTAGTAACTTTCAATTGAATAAGATTAGTCGTTCGGCCAATATGGTGGCACATGTAATTGCTAAGTATAGCTTTGACAATAGATCGGATGGTATTCTTATTAATGATGTTCCGCCCTGTGTGGTGAATATTGTAACGAATGAGTGTACTGCTGTGGCTGGTTAATTAATATAAGGTGGTGTTCAAAAAAAAAAGTTATAAGTTGTATTTTTAGATTAATATATCCATGAAGCGCTTTCATGCCACATCATCAGTCCATGCATTCAAATCATCAATTTTTATTATTTTCACTAAATTTTGTGCTCACATGGACATGACATATGTGTTGGGCGCTCAGAGCATACCCATATGGTTGATCCTTTACCTTTTATAAAATTGGCACTCTTTTAGCTGCAATTTATTTATTCTTAATTTTTTATACATCATTTTGCTATATACTTCGTATTTTTAATGTTTCTAAAGTGTAAATCGAGATCACTCACATTTTATTTTCATTATTTTTATTTGTTTATGTAACACCTAATTATGCATATATTTTAAACAAGATTACTGCGGGAACAGACGGGTAATCATCTAGCGGTACCGTCGAAGCAGCCGAGGATCAATCCATCCAAACTACACATGTAACCTTCCAATCATAAAATCAAGTTTGTTTTTGCTGGTTTATATTAATATATATGGCACTTTCGGCATATCGAAAACACACACATATACGAACTGAGCATAGTTTAGATGGTTAGATTTCTTGTGGTGAAAATAAGCTACCGGAGTTTAAGTCTTAGACTCTGACAATGTGCGTTTAGTGAGAGGAGACGTTTCCGTCAATTATAAAGGTGTCTGGGACAACTTCGTTAATCTCAAAATAATGTGTCACAGTCCCTCGAAGGTGTTCATAAAAATATGATGGGTGAACGTGTGTTCATAGGGATAACGTATTGTGTGAACATCTGCATATGTACTTTGTAAAAAAAACACATATGATATCGCAAAAAAAAAACATATGGCTGGAGAAGGAGAGTACAGGCGTAGCAGATAACGCGGCTGTGCCCACAGTCCACAGGAAAGTACAGTCACCCACACCGACCGAGTCACTCCACACTGAGTACGCATGCACGTCTGTTAGGATACAAGTTGCGTTGATCATATACGCATCACGGTTTCTGTCGATCGACACAAGTTGGATAGGTTTCGAGTCACTTGACACCACGCAGCTTGTTCGCCATTTCGCTGGCCCGTTACCAGCGGATCAGCCACCATGCGTCCATGGCGCACGCGTTTTTCGCCTTCATCTATGGCCAGGCACCATGGGTGCTCTCTATCATCATCCATGGAGTATCATTGTTCAAGCCGCGACACCATTCGCTTCCGGACGAACGAAACTTACACCAAAAAAGCCTCGTATATCGCATCACAATACTTTGCATGGAACAACTAAAGGAATACTTATATCGCAGATTACTTCTTTGCTTTTTCTCCTCGTCGGCTGGGCAAAACAATGAAAATTCTGCGGTCGGTCCAACCTAGAGTAACTAATCATTTGAATGAAATCCTTTGCGTGGAATATACCAAAGAAGAGGTGAAAGCCTCTCTGGATAATATTGGTGATTTGAACCCCGGGATCTGATGGCATGCCAACAATTTTGTTTTAAGAGATCCTGGAACATCTTGAGGGAACAAATAGTCATCTCCAACACTCACCCATAAATTTGCTTCCGTATTCGTTCGCGGACAGGAGGGCCAGTGCGCGGATACGGACACGAGAGCCGGTCATCCAACGATGTCCGCGTACAATTGAATTCACACTTAAACTTATCGGAGAAACTCATGCAAGCACGGCGGGTTTTTAAAAAAAATCGGACCTAATTTACAAAAAAAGGTCGACATCTCGACCGTTTAACTAAAAACTAGTAAAAAAACTAAACCCTATACCGGACGACCACCTCGTACACATGGCCACCCTGTCCTGCCGCACCGCCGTCACCGTCCATGCCGTCGCCGTCGTCACTCCAGCGGCGTAAGGTTACCTGAGCGCTGCAGCAGCCTTGTCCGGCGGCTGCATGCCGCTCGCGGAGGAGCCGCTCCGCCTCCTGCTGCGCGGTGCGGAGGGCCGCCTTGGCCACTACCGACGGCGCCGTTGGAGCACTGGCGTCCTTGCCCCTGTCGGTCTTGACGCACCAGTCGCTAATCGACATCTCCTCACCATCAAGGCGGCTCTCCACGGTGGTGACAGAGCAGCCAAGGGCCACTCGGCGGCAAGGTCCGGGTCGTTGCAGACAAATTCCGACGCCACATCGGTCTTGGCAAACACGGAGTGGCGGACGGTGTTGCCTCGGTCTTACCACGCCTGCTGCCACGCCGCGCTCTCCTCCTAGTAGATGACAGCCCTCGAGCCCGAGGGACCGTCGAAACTGCCGCCTTCGAGGAAGTGGAGGATGCGGCCCCACGCCTTCGTGCTCGCGGGCGGTGAGGCAGGCCCGTCGATGCGGGCGTATTGGCTGTGCGGAGGCGAGGCCAGTTCGTCCTTGACGCGGCGTTCGATTTAGACGCCGCCGTGGTTGCCCGCGAGGGAGGCGGGTTCCTCCTTGACCTGCCGGAGTGGGGACGCCGGAATCTCGCTAGACACGATCGCGCGACGGGGATGGTGGGTCATCCTTGACCCGTGTCGACAACGGTGGCGCCGGCCTATATGACGGTGCGAATGTCATGATCTCCATCTGATGGACGAACTCTTCATCTGTCAGAGCCGCCTCCGCGAGGGGCGCGGCCGCTGCTTCAGCTGCTGCTGCGCCTTCTGGTCCTCCTCGTCACAGGAGGAGATGACAATCTCCTCCTCGCCGGAGGAGCCGACCGTCGTGGATGCCGAGGGACCCAGAGAGCGAGGGCGGCGGTGCCAAAATCCGCCTGATGATGAACTGTCGCCACTACCGCCTCCCTCTACCGGCACGGAGAACCAGGACTTTGGCATCACCGCTGGAGTTGGAGGGGTTCGGTGTGGATTTGCATCGCCGGCGCTCGGTTTAAATAGCCGCGACCATAGTCATGCGAACGGCCGGTTAGCCCGCTTCAATGCGACGCACTAACTGGAGTTGGTTTCTCGGGACGCGGCTTCCGCAATGAAGTAGTGACACCTGAGAGGTCGTTTTCGTTAGTGCCGCCATCATGTCCGTTTGCGTCGCTTGCCATCAATGTCGGCCGTTGCATGCTCTGGGTCAGCATGAATGCGGCGTTGCAAGCTACGCGGACGTCGGATGGAAAGTGCAGGAGAGGTTGGTGGGTGATTCATGGGCCAGGGAGGTCAGACGAAGAAGTGACAACAGTCCGGATGCCCGCAAAGCCTCCCCCACCACCACTCTGTCTTGGTTTGCGGTAATAAACACGCTCGGGCCGTTCGACGGACCGATACAAACCTGCATTGGATGGCAAAACACATCTGGACCGTGTGGTCGTGTGGTATGCAGGTGGTTTGAGGGTCGGTGTTGGTCATGCCCTAACTAAAGAAGTACTTAACATGTTGAGAGGTGGTGAGATGCCTAAGGACTATATTTATACCTTGATACTTCTGATTTCCGAGACAACCAACCCACAGAGAGTGAAGGACTTGCGACCCATCAGCCTCTGCAATGTGGTCTACAGATTAATATTCAAGGTACTCACTAGCAGATTAAAAAGCATACTACCTGAAATTAGTTCTCCTAACCAAAGTGCTATTGTACCTGGACATCTAATATTTGATAATATCCTTTTGGCATATGAAATGACTCATTTTTTGCAGAGGAAGACAAGTGGTATAATAGGTTATGCCGCCATCATACTCGACTTGGGAAAAGCCTATGACCGAGTTGAATTGAGGTTCTTATAAGAAATCATGCTCAAACATGGTTTGAATAGAAGATGGGAGCAACTGGTGAAGAACTATGCTACCACAGTAAAGTATCAAATTAAAGTTAATGGGACACCACGGATATGATTAATCCTGAATGAGGACTTCGTCAACGCTACCCCCTCTCCCCATATCTCTTTCTTGTTTGTGCAGAGGGCTTCTCGGCCATGCTAAAGAATGTTGAGGCTAATGGAAGACTGAAAGGAATTAAAATATGCAATACAACACCAAACATAAGCCACCTTTTTTTTGTAGATGACTCGCTACTTCGGCTGGAAGAAAATGCCCAACAGTGCATGGGAATTGAATCAAATTCCGAATGTCTATGAAGCTTTGGGGCAAGTTATTTATAATAAAGTAATAATCAACCATCATGTTTAACAAGAATGTGAACAGGAAGGACAAGGAGGAGCTGATGAATCAACTCAACATTGCCACTGAAGGCTTCTCCAGAGAATATTTGGGCTTACCATGTTACATTGGTAAATCGAAAACCAAAGTGTTTGAGTTTAAGGAGATAATATGGAGCAAAATACAAGGTTGCAAAGAAACCATACTCACCAAGGCCGGCAAGAAAGTAGTTATCAAGGTTGTAGCTCCAGTGATTCCCGTATGCAATGGCATGTTTTGGCATCACCAAATCCCTCTGTGATGATATCAATTCAATGATTGGGAGGTTTTGGTAGAGCCAAATGGACAAAGAAAATAAAGGTCATTGGGCCAGATGGGACATGTTAACAAAACAGAAAAAGGGTGAAGAATTGGGGTTTCGAGATCTATATGCCTTTAACCAAGCTATGCTCACAAGGCAAGCATGGAGAATATTGCAAAACCCATCATCCTTGTGTGCTCAGGTTATGGCAGCCAAATACTTCCCAAATCAAAATATGTTATAAGCAGAACCAAGAATGGGCATCTCATATGGTTGGAAAAGTATTCCAAAGGGAGTCAAGTGCTAAAAATGGAATTATATGAAGAGTAAGAGATGGAAACACTATAAACATATGGTCAAACCCTTGGCTGCAAAGGTGAACATCCAGTAGTGTAACATTGCAACAAGGCAACCACATTATCACAAGATATAATTGACACTCTATCAGGCTCATGGGATATTCAACTACTCCAACAGACCTTTAATGAAGGTGATGTCAATATCCCAGTTCAAGAAGGTGTTGAAGACAATCTAGCTTGGCATTTCGATAAAAAAGGTGAGTTCTTAGTAAAATCTACATACCAAGTAGTGTTGGCTAACAAAGACAAGGATTTTGCATATGGTGGAATTTCAACAGCAAACACTTGTATAAATATAGGGAACATGCGGATACGTCTCCAACGTATCTATAATTTTTGATTGTTTCCTGCTATTATATTATCAATCTTGTATGCTTTATATGCAATTTATATCATTTTTGGGAACTAACCTATTAACTCAGTGCACAGTGCAAGTTCTTGTTTTTTTTCCTATTTTCTTATTTCGCAGAAAAACCATACTAGACGAAGTCCAAACACGATGTAACTTTATGGTGATTTTGTCTCGACCAGGAGGGACCCCAAAAGCTTTGAGAGGAGGCCAATAGACCTACGAGTGGGCCACAAGCTCACATGGTGCACCCCGAGGGCTGGAGCACACCACCTGAGCTTGTGGACCCCTTATAGACCCCCTTGACCTAATTGCATTGCTATATATTCTCAAATATTCCAAAACCCTTAGAGCGAGACCTGAAACAATTTTATCACCGCCGCAAGCCTTTGTTCTTCCGTGATCCCATCTGGAGGCCTCCGCCGATACTCTATCGGAGGGGGAATCGATCACGGAGGTCATCTTCATCAATCTTACTGCCTCCATCACTATGTGTGAGTATTTCCTACAGGACCTATGGGTCCATAGCAGTAGCTAGATGGCTCTCTCTCTCCCCCTCTCTCATTTGATCTTCAATACAATGATCTCTTCGGAGACCTATTCGATGTACTCTTTACGGTATGTTTGTTGGGATCCGATGAATTGTGGGTTTATGATCAGATTATTCATTGAAAGTAATTGAGTCTTTTCTGATATTTATGTGTGATTTTATAGCTATGTATGCTTTCAAATCTATGAGTTTTCTTTGGCCAAGTTGATGATTAGATTTTTAGAGGAACTGGTGCATAGTAGTAGGTTCAATCTTGCGGTGTTCTTACTCTGTGATAGGAGGAGAGGCACATATTTGTATTGTTGCTACTAAGGATAAAACGACGGGGTTCGAACATATTATTTGGTCTTACTTTGTTTACATTATGCCATCATGCTCCAAGCATTACTCTGTTTGTTATGAACTAATACCTTAAGATACATGCTGGATAGCGGTTGAGGGGTGGAGTAATAGTAGTAGATGCATAATTGTTTTGGTCTACTTGTCTCGACGTAATGCCTATGTATTGATCATGCCATGAATATCGTCATAATAATTCGCCTTTATATCAATTGCCCAACATTAATTTGTTTACCCACCGTTACTATGCTCATGAGAGAGATGCCTGTAGTGAAAGCTATGGCCCCCGGGTCCATTCACTTCATGTTATTAAAACCCTAATTTACTTGCTGCAATTTATTTCCTTTTATTTTATTTTACAATTTATATATCTATCACTATCATAATTAATCCTTGTAATTAATGAGTACAAGTGCATTGACAACCCTCTTGCCCGTGTTTGATGCAAGTATTTGTTTCTGCTTGTCGCCAACCCTGGTGTATGGCGAGAGGGGCGACCGCCTAGGGACCAGGCCAGGGGGCCCATGATCTGGTATTGCAGGTATAGCCCAGAAAAAACAATACTAGACAGGAAAAAAACAAGGGAGAAAACTAGCGCTAGGTGAAGCGTCGGACCGCCGGCCAGCCGCACGCATCAATCGGATCGCTTCAGTTTTCTCGTCTCTTCGTCAAGCGTCGGTCGTTGCCAGGGATCCTTCATCAGCCTGCTCTTGTGCAGCCTCCGTGCGCCCTTGCCGGCGACCCTTCAGCCAGTAGCTAAATACCTCAACTTCTAGTAAGCACCAGCCTCCTTCATCTTTAGATTAGTTTATAGGCTTTCGATGTCTGTCTTTTACTAGAAGCCATCGTTTTTTGTTTCCCTTGACTAAATTGCAAACTATTGGAGCCTAACATGCCGCCATACAGTTTGTGGTTCATAAGAAAAATGGATAGTCATCTTTGAATGACAAATTGGATTGTGTGTTCTAAGATTTATGAGGTCATCATGCTTTTGGGTTGTGTGTGTTCTAAGATTTATGAGGTCATCATGGTTTGTTAGATCTAGGATTTGGGATTGGGAGTCGTTGGTTTGGAGGAGGGAATGTGTGGTACTACAACCTATTCATGGCGCCGATGTGCTGCCTTGGCCTTGACGTCCCATCGACCATCCGCGAGCTCGAGTTTATTGTCCAGTCTTTCACAAGTAAGTATTTATTCGTCCTCAATTTGAGTGTACGTGATTAGTGTTTCGATGTACAAATTTCTAATTTTTTGTATTCCCTTTTCTTCATAATTTTAGTCATTGTCCAACAATTATTATTAGACATCTCAAATAAAAGATGTATGGTTGAAAAATTGTTCTTAATATAATGCAAATGAAGTTATATATATTACGTGTCAAGCACACGTATACATCTTAGGACTTAGGAGTCCATGTTGTCGAGTTCGTCCTAGGACCTTCTGAAACATAGGGCCGGCCATGTGTGCAGGCACTACTAACAATTCGTTTGCGTGAGTCTCCTATTGGTTCGATAAACCTTGGTTCTTAACTGAGGGAAATACTATCTGCTACTATACTACATCACCCTTCCTATTTGGAGAAATCCCAATGCCTATCACAAGTAGCACATGCCATGGAAGAAACTACGGAATTACCCCCTTCATGGTAAGTCAACACTTTATATGGTGATTAGCCCCTAATAGCTTGCCTTTAAGATTGAAACTAAAAATAAGGGAATGGACATCGATACATGATGCCCAATATGCTTCCGAATAGATGAAGACGGAGGCCACTCCTTCCTAAAGTGCAATTTTTAAGTATAGCATTTTTTTCATATTTCATAGTAGGATCATCACTTCCAGCATTCTCAAGCAAAGAAGCAATTTTGTAAGCACCACTAATAGTAAAAAATTATCCAACTTGTTCTATATCATAATAATGATACCCCCCACATAAGAAGCTAGGTATTTGAAAGGACGTGGATATCGTCTAGAGGGGGGGGGGGGTGAATAGGCGCTTTAAAATAATTACGGTTTAGACTTGAACTAATGCGGAATAAAACTAACGTTTAATTAGTCAAGCACAAAACCTAAAACAACTAGGCTCACCTATGTGCACCAACAACTTATGCTAAGCAAGATAAACAACTAAGTGATAGCAAGATATATAGCACGAACCAATATGGCTATCACAAAGTAATGTGCATAAGTAAAGGGCTCGGGTAAGAGATAACCGAGGCACGCGGAGACGATGATTTATCCTGAAGTTCACACCCTTGCGGATGCTAACCTCCGTTCGGAGCGGTGTGGTGGCACACTGCTCCCCAAGATGCCACTAAGGCCATCGTAATCTCCTCACGCCCTCGCACAATGCAAGATGCCGTGATTCCACTAAGGGACCCTTGAGGGCGGTCACCGAACCCGTACAAACAAGGTTGGGGCAAACTCCACAACTTAATTGGAGGCTCCCAACAACACCACGAAGCTTCACCACAATGGGTTGTGGCTCTGAGGTGACCTCAAATGCTCGGGGCAATCTCCACAACCTAATTGGAGAACCCGACGCTTGCCCGGAGCTTTACACCACAATGATTGAGCTCCGAGACACCACCAACCGTCTAGGGCGCCAAAGCACCCAAGAGGAACAAGCTCTAGGGTGCTCAAACACCCAAGAGTAATAAGCTTCTCAACTTCTCACTTCCACATATCACCGTGGAGAACTCAAACCGATGCAACTAATGCAATGGCAAGAACACACAAAGTGGTCAAGTCACTCTCTCCCAAATCCCACCACAACAACAAAAGCTATGGAGGAATATGAGAGGAATAACAAGGAGCTCACAAAAAACTCCAAGAACTAGATCCAAGGGGTTCCCCTCACATAGAGGAGAATGTGATTGGTGCAAATTTGGATCTAGATCTCCTCTCTCTTTTCCCTCAAGAACTAGCAAGAATCATTGGAGGGATTGAGAGTTAGCAAGCTCGAAGAAGGTCAACAATGGGGGAAGAACACAAGCTAAAGAGTTAAAGAGCAATGGGGAAGAAGACCCCCTTTTATAGGGCCCCCAAATCCAACCGTTATGCACACAGGTCGTGCACAAGCGGTACTACCGTTCGTCTGAGCCGTACTACCGCTTAGCATGGTAGTTCTAAGCAAAGCATGCAAAATGGCAGAAAACTCGAGGTGGTAGTTCCGCCGGAGCGGTACTACCACCCTACCCAGCGGTACTTCCGCTGGGATGCAGTAAGACGCCAGACCCCAGAAATATGCGGTAGTAGCAGCGGTACTAGAGAGCGGCAGTACCGCGCGGGCGGTACTACCGCCCACTACTACCGTCCAGAAAAACCACCCTAACCAGTGAACAAAATATAAGCGGAAGTAGCAGCGGTAGTACATAGCGGAAGTACCGCCCAAGCGGTACTACCGCGTGTTCAGAGAAAAACAGCTCTGGCACTAAATCTGCCATAACTTTCGCATACGAGCTCCGAATTGAGCAAACTCAAGCTTGTTGGATAGCACACGACAAGTACTATCCAAATAGGTTATCCTAAGAAGAGGCGGTATGAAAATGCCAATGGTATAGAGATGTGAAACCTTTATGAATGAAGAACCGGCAAAAACTCCAGCATCGAAAACATCATAGAAGATGCATATGGACTCCGTTGTCGATGAACTTGAGCTTGTCATGAAGCTGACCTTAAGCTCAAGAACCCTCAAAGATAAAAGCCAACCAAGAACCAAGAAAGATGATGATGCCAAGAATGCAATGGTTTGAGCTCTCAACGAACGATACGATCAAGCTACTCACTTGAGAGCCCCCCTTGATAGTACGGCTATCGATCCTATAACCCGGCCTCCCAACTACCACCATGAGACCGGTAAAATAGAAAACCCTACCAAGGTCAAACCTTTGCCTTGCGCATAGTCCACCATGATGACGATCTTGACTTCCTCAAGATGGACCACCTTTCTTGATTGCGCCGGCTTGATGAAGATTAGTAGATTGCTCCCCCATACTCCACTATGGGTGAGCCACTCTTCGGCACATCTTCACAAGTCCATTGTCATCACAATGAACGGCAAGCTTCAAGCATGATCTCTCCGTGATGCTTCACTTGAGCTTGCACACCGCAACCTTGATGACGATCACCACTTGATGTCATCTTCCATGGGATGTATGGGATCTTTCTCTTGATGCAAGCCCATGGAAATATACCTAAACCCACAAAGAACTCTCACGTAGACCATGGGTTAGTACACAAAGCGTAATGGATAATGCTTACCATACCATGGGATCACTTGATCCCTCTCGGTACATCTTGTATGCTTTGTGTGTTGATCAACTTGATTCACTCTTTGACTTAATCTTGATCAACCTTGTATCTTATATTCTCTTTTCATAAAGATGATGTCTTGAAGATAAACATGAATGCTCACACAATCTTCTTCTTCAAGACATGCTTGCAATAAGCTTAACTCTCACATGACCAATCTTTGGATAAACCTTGAATACCACCTTGGTCACAATATAAACTTCTTGAAACCAACACATGTACTTCAAGAAGTGCCTATGGGAAATCCTTCGAATATAACTCAAGGCAACCATTTGTCCATAGGGATTGTCAACAATTACCAAAACCACATATGGAGAAATATTCTCTAACAGTATTATTATCATTATACTCACATTGGAAGGGAAGGTGTGTAGTATCCTTCCTGAAGTAACAAGTTGTTTCTTATCGAACACACAATATTCTAGCAAAGCAATACAAACCGATTAACAAATCATCCAAGTATTTCCCTTTTTGAGACAAGAGGTATTTCATAGTGTATGCTCTCTCCTAATGATTTCCACCCAACCAAGTTAGTTGGGTTCTTAGCACGAGCATGAATAGACTAAAGATAATCCATCAAATATCTTTCTTCAACGTTGAGGATTTTGGAAGATTCCAAAACCATTGGAGTAAGTACATCTAGTTTGTTTTGCATTTTCTACCCATAAGATAGGAAACCAGAACAAAAACAAAAACTTAATGATAAAGCCAACAAGTGCACACAAGAATATTCACCATCCGCTATTTTTCCCCCGCGACGGAGCCAAAGAAAGTCTTAACAATCCACAAGTGTAAGGGATTGATTGTAGCCTTTTCTATAAGTATGAGTGTCGAACCCAATGAGGAGGTAAAGGTAGGATTTGTATTCTTTATGGTTCTACCAACCATCTCATACAACCCTACAGACACCGAATGTATGCTTTACCTAGAAATAGGAAATAAATCTAGAAGTACTTGCGTGTATAAAAGGATAGCTTTGCAAGATAATATTCCCACCGTTCCTAAAAGTAAGTCATATTTTGTCTCATTAAGACATGCATTTGACCAATAATTACTCAATAAATAGAAGGTTATATGATGATGAGTGGTATGTTTACACTCATTTCAACCTTGTTTAAACCGAGATATTTCATTAAAAGAGAGATATTCGCTCCGATGCTGCCACTAATGACTAATGAATGCAAATGATTCCACAAATCCTCTCCTTAATATTTTTCCGCGGGAAATGGGCTAAAAAGCGAAGAAATCACGTGGGAGAAAGGAAAGCAAGGAAAATGGAGAAGGAATAAGTCACCAGGAGGCGACAAGACCCAAAGATGGCGTTTCATGCGACCCCACGCCCTCGCATGAGCGGTCATTTCGTGTGGATACCGAGGCAGGTCATCCACCCGAACAACTTTTATAAAGAGGACCATGCCCAAATGTCAACAAAACAGCGTCGAGCATAGCGAGAACCTCTTCATCATCATCTTCATCCACAAACCCTAGCCGCCATCATTTTCATCTCCATAGCCATCTCCACCATCATAGTGCTCTCTTATCTAGTTCATACTTGTAGTCGTGCATCGCACAAGGCATCCATTGTAAGACATACTGCAATCAATCAATTCCAATATGTGTTCTTTAATGTTTTCTTCTCGCGATCTGATCTCCATGTGTGAGTAGTTTGGTCAGGTATGGGGTGAGGCATGAGCCTTGCAACCCTAGGTATTTGTTGAAGGGATCAATGGAAGTCTTTGACACAACGCCTTGTATGTGTGAAATAAAATTGTTTCATGAAGTGTCTCTTGTCTTGTCCGCGATCTTCATCCCTATACCCAGGATCATGGAGATCGAGCACCGGTGAGGCTATGATCAAGGGGACCGTGAAGTGTTACACCGAACACCGGTGACAGTAAGGTTTAGTAGGGTAACATGGATCATATTCTTGGGGATTCATGAGGTGTAGTCATTAAACACCCAATGCTTTTGTCTGATATAATTATGTTAATTATCGTGACAACCCCGTGAGACGGATAGGGCATTCGGTAGGACAACTAATTCTTGATGCAGGACTCGTGTCGGTCAAGATGTTATTTGGACACATCCCCGACTCCAATATGAAGGAAGCACCTCTTGATGGGTGACTTCCCGAGCACAAAATAATATCATTTTTTATCCCAACGCAAATACATGGTTGTGAGCATTAAGACCTCATCCCCATACCTTCTTTTTATTATGAGTGTTTGAATCACTATTTGCTTGTTGATCCGGTCAAAAGCTGGATTTGACACTTTGGCAAAAACTTGCTAGAGACCATTGCTTCAAGGGAATCTTCCTCTTGTGGGCTCGATACCCAGGGTCACCTCTGGGGAAATAGGTGCGGGATACCCTTTCTTGTTCCAACACTAGATCAATAAAAAGGAGATATCAAGCCCTTTTTTGGCGCCGTTGCCGGGGAGGAGTTTAGTATTCCTAGTCTTTGTTTTTAGAGCTTTTTGTTAAAGTTAATTTTCAGTTTTTGTTTTTACTTTTTACTTTTTAGTTTAAGTTTTATTTTGTTGCAAGTCTTGTCAGTTGAAGAAACCAAAAAGTTACTATGGCCCGTAATCTTGGGAGTTTTGCTACTCCTAGCAACAATTTCATGCGTGAACCAATAGCACAACCTGATGTTGCAGCTGCAGAATATGAGATCAAACCGAACCTAGTTTCCATGGTTCACATGAACAATTTGGAGGCTCTGCTTCTGAAGATGCAGGCATGCATTTACATAATTTTACTGAATTGTGCAACATGACACGCATAAAGGATTATGACCCAGATGCTCTGAAACTTCGATTATTCCCTTTCTCTTTGAGAGGAAAAAGCTAAGGAATGGCTTTTAGCTTTGCCTAAAGGGAGTATTACTTCTTGGGCTACTTGTTGCAGTAAATTTTTATCTAAGTTTTGTCCACCTGCAAAAATTATGCAATTACGTTCTCAGTTTACAGGTTTCAAGCAAGAGGAATGTGAGCCACTAGCGCTTGCTTGGGATAGAATGAAAGAAGCTATAAGAAACTACCCCAATCATGGAATGGGGGAGTGGTTAATCCTTCATATGTTTTATAATGGCTTGAATCACATGTCAAAAACTATGCTTGATACAACTGCAGGAGGAACAATCATGGGAAAGCCCATAGAAGATGTAAAGAAGATACTAGATGACATGCAAGAGAATCATGACAATGGCATGTTGAGAGAACCGCCACCAAGAAGGTGAATGTCATAAAAGAAAATAGCTCAGAGTTCACAACCAAGCTTGAAGAACTTATCTCCTTGATGAATGGTTATGAAGAGGTTAACATTAATGCCATCACTAATGAAGATACTAGTGATGTGAATTTTATTGCTCGTAATAGCTAAATCCCAATTGGAAAAATAATGGTTATGCTCCTAAACTCCCTTATTGCAATAATGGAGGAGAATCCAACAATTTTAATGGGGCTAATGGTAGCAATAGAAATACGCTTGAAGAAACTCTTAAAAGTTTTATTTCTAGCCAGACTGAGCAGAATGAAAACTTCAAGAATATCTTGAAGAATCATGATACCTTACTTGGTCAATTGACTGGTAAGGTTGTTGGACTAACAAATGATGTGCAGATACTTGAGGCCAGCTCCAAGAATATGGAAGCACAAGTTGCTAAGATAGCAGAGAGCCAAACCTTGATTTTGGCCAAGTTTGCCGTTAAACAGGAGCCTAGCCTGGTTGAAGAAGTTAAAATTGTAAGAAGCAACAAAGAGAAACCTGAGGTGCTTGATACAAGCCACGTGACAGAGTAAAATTATACAATTGCAGATTTTGTCAAGATGATATCCATGAAGTATCCACTACCGGAGGTAACTAATGATGAGGCATATAATGTCTTTGTTGAACAAGTTGCAGCCAAGGTACGTGAACTTGATGAAGAAAGAAAAAAGTTATTCAGTAAGTTACCAGCTAAGCAAGAGGATGCTTTTGAACCTACTATAGAGATAGAGATAGGACTTAATAAGTTTAGTGATTTATGTTATCTAGGGGCAAGTGTTTCCACTATCCCCAAATCTTGTTACGATAGTCTCAATCTTGTTCCTTATGCTAATACTGAGATTATCTTGAATATGGCTAACTCTACTTTTACTCAGGCAGTCGGCATTAAGCATGTAGTTATTGTTCAAATTAATGATTGCCCTGTCATGATTGATCTTGTTACAGTAGATATGCCTGAAGATCCAATTGCTCCTATAATTGTCGGTAGACCTTTTCTAAGGGCTATCAAAGCTGTGATAAATGTGTTTGAGGGGAAAGCTTGTTTTGATTTACCAGCTAAAGATCCCTTTGTAAGACATTTCCCCAGGGAAATAAATTCAAGACCTACACAGGAGGTGGCATCATTTTGAATGCAAGAAGCTATGGTCTCGATTTTCTACCACCACCTTGATCACCACTACGGTCGAGCTATCCGACCGAAAACAAGCACTTCATGGGAGGAAACCCACGCGAATAAAGTAGAGAAGTAAGTTTTTATTTTTGTTTTTAATAAAACAATGATTGAAGTCCCATATGAAGAAGTAAGTTTGGACTAGTTGTTCTAACGAAGGCTTAGCCTTGTGCAAGATGATTTATATGCTACATTGATGTTTAAATGCCTGGAAATATGTCAATGTATTACTATGGAACTAACACCACAGGAAAACGAATTAAAAAGATAAGTTTCAGTAGAAACATACCAAAGGACGGCCTATCATGCGACCGCATCGGTCGTATGGGCGGTCGTGTGACCTGCAGGACCTTCCAGCGCAAAACAACCAGAGACAACAGAGAAAAAGACGGCATATCGAATGAGTACACACACTCATTTTGGCGGTCGTATTGACAGAAACCATCAAGGTGTCCAAAGCGTTCGACGGCGTTCCAAACGGGTGCACGCGCTCGTCCGAGCGGTCGTTTGACATCTTTGACCAGGAGGACAAAAAGAACAGAACGAATGACGGCATTCAAAACGGACGCCGACGTCCGTTTCAGCGGTCGTTTCATCTATGCGCTGGCAAAGGTAAGTTAAACCGGTTTGAAGACAGCGTTCCATACTGATGCTCGCGCCCGTATGAGCGGTCATTTCGCGCGCCGGCAGCTCCAATAAGCCCGAGGAAGGAGGTATTTCGCCCCCACCTCTCTCTCTCTTCTTCTTGTTCCTCCAAACCTCTCCAAACCCTAGCAAAACTTCGTCCGATCTCTCTACTCGTTCGTTTTCAGTTTGAATCCTTCCATGTGCTCGATCTACATTACGTTTCTCCTCCGATCCCCAAGTTATTTTTCGCGAATCCACGTTCTACATGCCTAGCATTGTCATGTCTAGGATATGCATATTTTTGATGCAAATTGGAGTTTGGCATGGATTTGTTGATGTTATTAGAGGATTGCATTGTCATAATTTTAATTTTAATTTTCATTGTCATAATGTCGGGTTGCATCATCTTGTTTATCAAATATGTGAGACTTATGAATGTTGACGCTTGAGTTTGTTAGTACTCGCTCGCACATTGTTGGATTAATTCCAAATGCATATGAGGAGGAGAAGATCACTTTTCATCTCCTTGACCAAGACTTTGACATAACTTTTTTTAGTGGTGTAACTACTTTGGCTTCCCCAACAATGATGGCGATATTAGATATGTTTATGATTAGCCTTGCTATACGTTATTTCTACTATGTTATCACTAAATCGTTGCAGGCACGAGGAAAAGTTTCTAAGGTGAATGATGAGAACATGCTAGTTCTCGGGAAAGCAACAAACATGGAGGTCAGTTATTCGCTCAACCTAGGGGCAATACTTTTGCTACACCTCGCGCATCAAGAAAATCATGCACAAGGAGATATCATGTGTGGAGGAGTGATCACCATGTTGGCCAACTCCCTTGGTCTCAACTGCAATCATCTCCTCTCCATTGTCAGTAAAATCCTTGTTAACATTCACGTTCTTACTACGTTGGTATGGTAGTAGTTCGTAATCGCCATCATTGCATCAAAATTCATGGAGTGGCGTACTTGTTACCCACACCTATGCCTAACCGTTTCTCCATCGAGAATGGACAATTACATTATGTTGCACAGGAAGGATATGCATCTTTTGACCAAGAAGGGTTGATACGTCTCCAACGTATCTATAAATTTTGATTGTTCCATGCTGTTATATTATCATCCTTGGATGTTTTATAATCATTTTATAGCAATTTTATATCATTTTTTGGGATTAACCTATTGACATAGTGCCCAGTGCCAGTTGCTATTTTTTGCTTGTTTTCTACTTTGCAGAATATTAGTATCAAACGAAGTCCAAATGCGATAAAAATTTACGGAGAATTATTTTGGAATATTTGTTATTTTTTGGGAAGCGGAATCAACGCAAAAGTTGGCCCATAGCCACCACGAGACACCAGGGCGCGCCCTAGGGCCCAGGCGCATGGTGGTGTATCGTGGCCTCCTCGTAAATCGGTTGGAGCTCTACTTCGGGCGCAGGAAGCTTACATCTGGAAAAAAAATCGTGTTAAATCTCAGCGCAATCGGATTTATAGATCTCCGGGAATATAAGAAATGGTTTTCGGCCAGAAAATAGGAAGGCGAAACAGAAGAGATCAGAGAGGGAGATCCAATCTCGGAGGGGCTCCTACCCCTCCGCCACCATGGAGGCCATGGACCAGAGGGGGAACTATCCTCCCATCTAGAGGGGAGGCCAAGGAAGAAGAAGAAGAAGGGGGGCTCTCCCCCCTCTCTCCCGGTGGCGCCGGAACACCGCCGGGGCAATCATCGTGACGGCAATCTACACCAAGAACGTCGCCGCCGTCAACACCAACTCTCTCCCCCTCTATGCAGCGGCGTAGCACCTCTCTTCCCCACTGTAATCTCTACTTAAACATGGTGCTCAACTCCATATATTATTTCCCAATGATATGTGGCTATCCTATGATGTTTGAGTAGATCCGTTTTGTCCGATAGGCTAATTGATGATCGTGGTTGGTATGAGTTGTATGTTTTATTTTGGTGATGTCCTATGGTTCCCTCCGTGTCGCGAAAACGTGAGGGATCCCCGCTGTAGGGTGTTGCAATATGTTCATGATTTGATTATGTTGGGTGGCGTGAGTGATAGAAGACACAGACCCGAGTAGGTGGTTGTTGCGTATGGGAGTAAAGAGGACTTGATACTTAATGCTATGGTTGGGTTTTACCTTAATGATCTTTGGTAGTTGCGGATGCTTGCTAGAGTTCCAATCATAATTGCATATGATCCAAGTACGGAAAGTATGTTAGCTCATGCCTCTCCCTCATATAAAATTGCAATAATGATTACCGGTCTAGTTATCAATTTCCTAGGGACAAATAACCTTCTTGTTTGACAAAAGTTTTCTACTAAACAACTAAATTTTATTATCTTGCAATTTACTCATAGTTTTATTCCCGCAAAGTACTTCGAGTTTTATTCGTGCAAACTATCCTATCACCTACAAAAAAGTTTCATAGTTGTTCAAGGTAAAGCAAACATTGAAGTGTACGTAGAGTTGTATCGGTGGTCGATAGAACTTGAGGGAATATTTTTTCTACCTTTAGCTCCTTGTTGGGCTCGACACTCTTATTTATCGAAAAAGGCTACAAACGATCCCCTACACTTGTAGGTTATCAAGACCTTTTTCTGGCGCCGTTGCCGTGGAGCAATAGCGTGGGGTGAATATTCTCGTGTTTGCTTGTTTGCTTTGTCACTAAGTAGTTTTTATTTTGTGCTCTTTTTTTCTATCTTTAGTTGTGGGTAGGAAACGTAAAATACCAAAAAAAATAGTTGTACCTGCTAAACCAATGGTTGAAGAACCACCCAAAATCTATCATACTACGGAAACTTTCTATTTGGATCATCTTCGATCCATTTGTGCTCGTGCTGAAAACCCAACTAGCTTAGTTGAGGGAAAATCATTAAATGAGCATGCTTGTTTTGTGCGACACCGCTTATCTCAAAAAGGGAAACTTTTGTGGCATCATATTAATAGTTTGTATTGCTATGGTTTGAATTTATGCGAAATACATGATTTTACTTGTTGTTCGGAACACCCTAAGAAACACCTTTTCTTCCAATGTGAGTTTAAGGATAATGGAATCGTATCTTCTTATGCCAAGGGTATTTATAATTACTATGATATTGAACAAATTGAAGAATTTGTTGCTTTTAAGGGTGCCTATGAAATTGCTTCTTTGATTGAAAAGTATGATGCTACTTGATACGTCCATTTTGCATCATGATTTCCTACTGTTATTTACTTTGTTTTTTTGAATAATAATGCTTTGGGGAGTGATTCTAATGCCTTTTCTCTCATAATATGCAAGGTTTACACAAAGAGGGAGAATACCAGCAGCTGGAATTCTGGACCTAAGAAAAGCACGTTAGAGATACCTATTCTGCACAACTCCAATGCAGCTGAAATTTTACGGAGATTATTTTTGCATTTAATAAAAAATACTGGGGCAGAAAACTACCAGAGGGGGCCTCCCAAGTGGGCACAACCCACCAGGGCGCGCCAGCCCCCCCTGGGCGCGCCCTGATGGGTTGTGGCCACCTCGGCCCACCTCCGGTGCCCATCTTCTGGTATATGGTCACACTTGACCTATAAAAAATCAGAGGAGGACTTTCGGGACGAAGTGCCGCCACCTCGAGGCGGAACTTGGGCAGGAGCACTTTTGCCCTCCGGCTGAGCGATTCCGCTGGGGGAACTTCCCTCCCGGAGGGGGAAATCGAAGCTATCGTCATCACCAACACCCCTCTCATCTTTGGGAGGCCAATATTCATCAACATCTTCAACAGCACCATCTCCTCTCAAACCCTAGTTCATCTCTTGTGTTCAATCTTTGTACCGGAACCTCAGATTGGTACCTGTGGGAGACTAGTAGTGTTGATTACCTTGCGTAGTTGATTAATATTTGGTTTATTTGTTGGAAGATTATATGTTCAGATCCATTATTCTATTCAATACCCCTCTGATCTTGAGCATGATTATTATTTGTGAGTAGTTACCTTTGTTCTTGAGGTCACAGGAGAAGTCATGTTGCGAGTAATCATGTGGATTTGATATGTGTACGATATTTTGATGATATGTATGTTGTGATTCCCTTAGTGGTGTCATGTGAACGTCGACTACATGACACTTCACCATTCATGGGCCTAAGGGGATGCATTGTGGAGTAGTTATTAGATGATGGGTTGCTAGAGTGACAGAAGCTTAAACCCTAGTTTATGCGTTGCTTCGTAAGGGGCTGATTTGGATCCAAACGTTTAATGCTATGGTTAGATTTTATCTTAATACTTTTCTCGTAGTTGCGGATGCTTGCGAGGGGGTTAATCATAAGTGGGAGGTTGTTCAAGTAAGAACAACACCCAAGCACCGGTCCACCCACATATCAAATTATCAAAGTAGAGAACACGAATCAAACCAACATGATAAAAGTGACTAGACGAAATTCCCGTGTACCCTCAAGAACACTTTGCCTATTACTAGTGATTGTTCTGGCCTGTCCTTTGCCTCAGAAGGATTGGGCTACCTTGCTGCACCTTGTTTACCGTTACCATTACTTTCTTGTCACCAATTATCTTGCTATCAAACTATCTGTTACCTACAATTTCAGTGCTTGCAGAAATTACCTTGCTGAAAACCGCTTGTCATTTCCTTCTGCTCCTCGTTGGGTTCGACACTCTTACTTATCGAAAGGACTACGATTGATCCCCTATACTTGTGGGTCATCAAGACTCTTTTCTAGCGCCGTTGCCGGGGAGTGAAGCGCTCTTGGTAAGTGGAAATCGGTAAGGAAAAACTTATACTACGTGCTAAAATTTATTGCTACTTGCTACTATGGAAAACAATCCTTTGAGGGGTTTGTTCGGGGTATCTTCACCTCGACCGGAACCACAATTAGTTGCCCCTCAACCTAGAGCACCTACTGAAAATATTACTTATGAAATTCCTACGGGTATGTTAGAACAACTGCTTGCTAAACCTAATGCAGGAGTTGGAACTGAACATCCTGATATGCACCTCTTATATGTGAACGAAATTTGTGGATTATTTAAGCTTGCAGGTTTACCCGGAGATGAAGTTAAGAAGAAGGTTTTCCCTTTATCTTTGGAAGGAAAAGCATTGACATGGTATAGGCTATGTGATGATCTTGGATCGTGGAACTGGAATCGTTTGCAATTTGAATTTCACCAAAAGTTTTATCCCATGCATCTAGTTCATCGTGATCGGAATTATATATATAATTTTTGGCCTCGTGAAGGAGAAAGCATCGCTCTAGCTTGGGGGGGGGGGGCTTAAGTCAATGTTATATTCATGCCCCAATCATGACATTCCGAGAGAAATTATCATTCGGAATTTTTATGCTCGGCTTTCTCATAATGATCAATCCATTCTCGATACTTCTTGTGTTGGTTCTTATATGAAGAAGACTATTGAATTCAAGTGGGGTCTCTTAGAAAGAATTAAACACAACTCTGAAGATTGGGAACTCGACAAAGGTAATGAGTCAGGTATAAAGCTTGAATTTGATTGTGATAAATCTTTTATGAATACCGATACTTTTCACAAGTTTAGCACTAAATATGGACTTGACTCTGAGATAGTAGCCTCTTTCAGCGAAGCATTTGCTACTCACGTTGATCTTCCCAAGGAGAAGTGGTTTAAATATCATCCCCCTATTAAAGAAGAAATTAAACAACCGGTCATAGCTAAAGAAGAAACCATCTTTTACGATGTTGATCCAGTTGTGCCTACCGCTTATATTGAAAAACCACCTTTGCCTGTTAGGATAAAGGAACACGCTAAGGTATCAACTGTGGTTCGTAAGAGTAATATAGGAGAACCTAAACCCCCTGAGCAAATTAAAGTATAACCTAGTGTTGCTATGGTTAAAGATATCTTGGTAGAAAATATTGATGGGCATGTTATCTACTTTTGTGATGAAGCTGCTAGAATTGCTAAACCCGATGAAAAAGATAAACATAGGCCCATAGAAGGCATGCCTGTTGTCTCAGTCAAAATAGGAGATCATTGCTATCATGGTTTATGTGATTTGGGTGCTATTGTGAGTGCTATCCCTTTTACCTTATACCAAGAAATTATGGATGAAATAGCATCTGCTGAAATGGAAGACATTGATGTTACTATTAAACTTGCTAATAGAGACACTATCACACCACTTGGGATTGTTAGAGATGTTGAAGTCTTGTGCAGGAAGGTAAAATACCCTACTGATTTTCTAGTCCTTGGTTCCCCACAAGATGACTTTTGTCCCATTATCTTTGGTAGACCTTTCTTGAGCACCGTCAATGCTAAGATAGATTGTGAAAAACAAACTGTCGGTGTTAGTTTTGGTAATGTGTCTCATGAGTTTATTTTTTCCAAGTTTAGTAGACAACCTCGTGATACATCATTATCTAGTAAGGATGAAATAATTGGTCTTGCTTCTATTGCTGTGCCTCCTACTGATCCATTAGTACAATATTTGCTCGACCATGAAAATGATATGCACCTGCGTGAAAGAAATGAAATAGATCAAATTTTCTTCGAACAACAACCTCTCTTGAAACACAATTTGCCTATTGAAACTCTTGGAGGTCCTCCTCCACCTAAAGGTGATCCTGTGTTTGAATTGAAACAATTGCCTGACACTTTGAAGTATCCTTATCTTGATGAGAAAAAAATATATCCTGTTATTATTAGTGCTAACCTTTCAGAACATGAAGAAGAAAGATTATTAAAAGTTCTAAGGAAGCACCGGGCTGCTATTGGATATACTCTTGATGATCTTAAGGGCATTAGTCCCACTCTATGTCAGCACAAGATTAATATGGAACTTGATGCTAAACCCGTTGTTGATCACCAACGGCGATTGAATCCTAAGATGAAAGAAGTGGTAAGAACTGAAATATTAAAGCTTCTGGAAGCAGGTATAATCTATCCCATAGCTGATAGTAGATGGGTAAGTCCCGTTCATTGTGTCCCTAAGAAAGGAGGTATTACCGTTGTTCCCAATGATAAGAATGAACTCATTCCACAAAGAATTGTTACTGGTTATAGAATGGTAATTGATTTTAAAAAATTAAATAAAGCTACTAGAAAAGATCATTATCCTCTACCGTTCATTGATCAAATGCTTGAAAGACTATCTAAGCACACACACTTTTGTTTCTTAGATGGATATTCTAGTTTCTCTCAAATACCTGTATCACAATCCGATCAAGAGAAAACTACCTTTACTTGCCATTTTGGAACCTATGCTTATAGACGTATGCCTTTTGGTTTATACCTTTCAAAGATGTATGACTGCTATATTCTCTGATTTTTGTGAAAAGATTGTGGAGGTTTTCATGGATGATTTTTCCGTTTACAGAACTTCTTTTGATGATTGCTTAAGCAACCTTGATCGAGTTTTGTAGAGATGTGAAAAAACTAATCTTGTCTTGAATTGGGAGAAGTGCCACTTTATGGTTAATGAAGGCATTGTCTTGGGGCATAAAATATCTGAACGAGGTATTGAGGTGGATAAAGCTAAAGTTGATGCAATTGAGAAAATGCCATGTCCTAAAGATATTAAAGGTATTCGAAGTTTCCTTGGTCATGCTGGTTTTTATAGGAGGTTCATTAAATACTTCTCTAAAATTTATAGGCCTCTTACTTATATTTTGCAAAAGGAAATTACTTTTGTTTTTGATGATGATTGCATGGAAGCCTTTGAAACACTCAAGAAAGCCTTAACCTCAGCACCTATCGTACAACCACCTGATTGGAACTTGCCTTTCGAAATTATGTGTGTTGCTAATGATTTTGCTGTTGGTGCTGTCCTAGGACAAAGAGTTGATAAGAAATTGATATTATCCATTATGCTAGTAAAACTCTAGATAGTGCCCAACGAAACTATGCTACTACTGAAAAAGAATTTTTAGCAGTTGTGTTTGCCTGTGATAAATTCAGATCCTATATTGTTGATTCCAAAGTTATTGTTCACACCGATCACGCTGCTATAAAATACCTTACGGAAAAGAAAGATGCCAAACCTAGACTCATTAGGTGGGTTCTCTTGCTTCAAGAGTTTGACTTACACATCATTGATAGGAAGGGAGCTGAGAACCCTGTAGCTGATAACTTGTCTAGGTTAGAAAATATTCTTGATGACCCACTACCTATTGATGATAGTTTCCCTGACGAACAGTTGGCTGCAAGAAATGTTTCTCAGAACACCCCTTGGTATGCTGATTATGCTAATTACATTGTCGCTAAATATATACCACCTAGCTTCACTTACCAACAAAATAAAAAATTCTTCTATGATTTGAGACATTACTTTTGGGATGACCCGCACCTTTATAAAGAAGGAGTAGATGGTATTATTAAACGTTGTGTACCTGAGCATGAACAGGAACACATCCTAAGGAAATGTCATTTCGAAGTTTATGGAGGAGATCATGCGGGAGATAGAACTGCTCATAAGGTATTACAATCTGGTTTTTATTGGCCTACTCTCTTCAAGGATGCCCGTAAGTTTGTCTTGTCTTGTGATGAATGTCAAAGAATTGGTAATATCGATAAGCGTCAGGAAATGCCTATGAATTATTCACTTGTTGTCGAACCATTTGACGTTTGGGGTTTTGACTATATGGGACCTTTTCCTTCCTCCAATGGGTACACTCATATTTTGGTTGCGGTTGATTATGTCACAAAGTAGGTAGAAGCTATTCCAAATAGTAGTGCTGATCACCAAACCTCCATTAAAATGCTTAAAGAGGTTATCTTCCCGAGGTTTGGAGTCCCTAGATATTTAATGACCGATGGTGGTTCACATTTTATTCATGGTGCTTTCCGTAAGATGCTTGCTAAATATGATGTTAACCATAGAATTGCATCACCCTATCATCCTCAATCTAGTGGTCAAGTTGAACTTAGCAATAGAGAAATAAAATTAATATTACAAAAAACTGTCAATAGGTCTCGTAAGAATTAGTCTAAGAAATTAGATGATGCACTTTGGGCCTATAGAATAGCTTATAAAAATCCTATGGGTATGTCTCCATATAAAATGGTGTATGCGAAAGCTTGTCATTTGCCTCTAGAATTAGAACACAAAACATTTTGGGTAATTAAAGTACTCAACTATGATTTCAAACTTGCCGGTGAGAAGAGGTTATTTGATATTAGCTCACTAGATGAACGGAGAACCCAAGCGTATGAAAATGCTAGGCTATTCAAAGAAAAAGTAAAAAAGATGGCATGACAAAAGAATCCAAAAGCGGGAATTCTAAACAGGAGATTATGTTCTTTTGTTCAACTCTCGTTTAAGATTTTTTGCAGGAAAGCTTCTCTCCAAATGGGAAGGACCATATATTATCGAAGAAGTTTATCGTTCTGGACCTTCAAGATTAATAACGCCGAAGGTACTAACCCGAAGGTGGTCAATGGACAAAGAATTAAGCATTATATCTCAGGTACGCCTATTAACGTCGAAAGCAATGTTATCCAAACCATGACACCGGAGGAACACATAAAAGAAACCTTCCGAAACACTCCAGAATTCCTAAAAATAGGAGGTACGTGATACGGTAAGTAACGGACTCCCAAAAATCCGCAAAAATATTTTTTGTCAGTTTTGGAATATTTTAAAATTTTGGAAATAAAAAAATAAACCGGAAGGTGACCTAGGTGAGCACGATACACAAGGAAAGGTATAAGTAGTAAAATTTATTGGAGATTGACAAACATAGCATTGGACAATGATGCAATTCATGAAAGAATTAATAAGGGAAGAGAAAATTCACATGCAAATACACTATATTGGACATCTTTTATGATTGTGAGCCCCCATCAAATATTATATGTCAAAATTGTAGACTTTGGATAAGGAAGACAACGTAATAATTTATGTTTGTTCATATCCACATAGAAGTTATATTGTCATAGATCCTTTAACATGTGGTGCTTGCTCAATATCTTTGCTAGCCAAAAATTCCGCACTAAGTAGAGATACTACTTGTGCATCCAAAAACCCAATCCCAAATTCTTTCTTTGAGTGTCCGCCATACCTACATATGGATCGAGAAAGATCCTTCAAGTAAGTTGTCATCGGTGCAACAAGGCAATAAAAATTGCTTCTAAAAGTGTTTTGTTCAATTAGTGTAAGAGAAAATTGAGTGCTATACGAACTTATGATGGCAAAGTAATAAAAGCGACGGACTGCATAATAAAGGTTGCTATCATAGGGGGCAATATAGCGTGACGTTCTTTTACATTAAGTGATTGGGCATACAAATCAATAAGCGCATGACAACCTCTGCTTCCCTCTGCGAAGGTCCTATCTTTTACTTTTATGTATTTACTTTTATGCGAGAGTCAAAGTATTTTTCCCTATTCCTTTTTACTTTTTATTTTACAAGAATCATGTGGTGAGGAAAGATCTAGGCACATATATCCAGTTGGATATGGGTGGGCATGAGTTATTATTGTTGACATCACCCTTGAGGTGAGTAAGTTGGGAGGCAAAACTATAAGCCCTATCTTCTTATGTGTCCGGTTGAAACTTTTTGTTCATGGGTATGCCGTGAGCGTTAGCAATCATAGAAGACTAAATGATGGTTGAGTATGTGGACTTGCCAAAAGGCTCCGACATGAGACCCTTCCTGAAAATATGATGAATTGTAGTTGCAAAGTTGACTGAGAACATAGTTTGTTGGTTCCCAATAAGGTTTATGCTTCATACTTCTATGTTGTGATGAATTGTTACTTGCTCATGACAAGATATATGATATAAATGTATTGAAATAAGTTTTTATGATAGAGTTTGTTGCTGTTATGATAATAAGCATGATGCTTCTATGTCCGTATTTTGTTTTTATTGACACCTCTCTCTCAAACCATGTGGACATGCTTTTCAATATCGGCTTTTGCTTGAGGACAAGCGAGGACTAAGCTTGGGGGAGTTGATACGTCCATTTTGCATCATTATTTCCTACTGTTATTTACTTTGTTTTGTTGAATAATAATGCTTTATGGAGTGATTCTAATGCCTTTTCTCTCATAATATGCAAGGTTTACACAAAGAGGGAGAATACCGGCAGCTAGAATTCTGGACCTAAGAAAAGCATGTTAGAGATACCTATTCTGCACAACTCCAATGAAGATGAAATTTTACGAAGATTATTTTTGAATTTAATAAAAAATACTAGGGCAGAAAACTACCGGAGGGGGCCTCCGAGGTGGGCACAACCCACTAAGGCGTGCCATGCCCCCCTGGGCGCGCCCTGATGGTTTGTGGCCACCTCACCCCACCTCCGGTGCCCATCTTCTGGTATATGGTCACACTTGACCTAGAAAAAATCAGAGGAGGACTTTCCGGACGAAGCGCCGCTGCCTCAAGGCAGAACTTGGGCAGGAGCACTTTTGATCTCCGGCGGAGCGATTCCGCCGGGGGAATTTCCCTCCCAGAGTGGAAAATCGAAGCTATCATCATCACCAACACCCCTCTCATCTTTGGGAGGCCAATCTTCATCAACATCTTCAACAACACCATCTCCTCTCAAACCCTAGTTCATCTCTTGTGTTCAATCTTTGTACCGGAACCTCAGATTGGTACCTGTGGGTGACTAGTAGTGTTGATTACCTTGCATAGTTGATTACTATATGGTTTATTTGGTGGAAGATTATATGTTCAGATCCATTATGCTATTCAATACCCATCTGATCTTGAGCATGATTATTATTTGTGAGTAGTTACCTTTGTTCTTGAGGTCACGAGAGAAGTCATGTTGCGAGTAATCATGTGAATTTGATATGTGTTCGATATTTTGATGATATGTATGTTGTGATTCCCTTAGTGGTGTCATGTGAACGTTGACTACATGACACTTCAACATTCATGGGCCTAAGGGGATGCATTGTGGAGTAGTTATTAGATGATGGGTTGCTAGAGTGACAGAAGCTTAAACCCTAGTTTATGCGTTGCTTCGTAAGGGGCTGATTTGGATTCAAACGTTTAATGCTATGGTTAGATTTTATCTTAATACTTTTCTCGTAGTTGCGGATGCTTGCGAGGGGGTTAATCATAACTGGGAGGTTGTTCAAGTAAGAATAGCACCCAAGCTCCGGTCCACCCACATATCAAATTATCAAAGTAGCGAACACGAATCAAACCAACATGATAAAAGTGACTAGACGAAATTCCCGTGTACCCTCAAGAACACTTTGCCTATTACTAGTTATTGTTCTGGCCTATCCTTTGCCTCAAAAGGATTGGGCTACCTTGTTGCACCTTGTTTACCGTTACCGTTACTGGCTTGTCACCAATATCTTGCTATCAAACTATCTGTTATCTACAATTCGAGTGCTTGCAGAAATTACCTTGCTGAAAACCGCTTGTCATTTCCTTCTGCTCCTCGTTGGGTTCGACACTCTTACTTATCGAAAGGACTACGATTGATCCCTATACTTGTGGGTCAACACTACTCTTTACAAATCTGAAAATTTTGCCATACTTAAATACTACTATGAAAACTATGTTTCCAATGCTTATGTTAAAGAATATATTGAGGATTCCTCCGCTTTCCAAGAAGAGACTAATATTTTGCAGGAATCTATGGATGAGGAAGTTGCTGAAATTGTGAGCTCATTAGATGAAAAAGACGAGGAGGAGAGCGAAGAACAAAATGAGGAAGAGCGGATTAGCTACTCGTGCCCAGCTTCTAATGAGAGTAACTCTTCAACTCATACATTATTTAATTTCCCTTCGTGTTTACCGAGGGATGAATGCTATGATAATTGCTATGATCCCGTGGATTCCTTTGAAATATCCCTTTTTGATGAACTTGATGCTTGCTATGCCTGTGGCCAAGATGCCAATATGAATTATGCTTATGGAGATGAACTTGCTATAGTTCCTCATGTTAAGAATTAAATTGTTGCTATTACACCCACCCATGATAGTCATATTATCTTTTTGAATTCTCCCAACTACACTATATCAGAGAAGTTTGCTCTTATTAAGGATTATATTGATGGGTTGTGTTTTGCTACTACACATGATGATTTTGATGAATATAATATACATGTGCTTGGTGATCCTACTTGCAATTATTATGAGAGAGGAACTACATCTCCACCTCTTTATGTTTCCAATACGATAAAATTGCAAGAAACTCTTTATACTATGCATTGGCCTTTACTTGATGTGCATGAATTGTTCTTTTATGACATGCCGATGCATAGGAAGAGAGTTAGACTTCGTCATTGCGTGATATATGTTGCTTTGTGCTCACTACTAAATTACAAATCATTGTTAATTAAAATTGGCTTTGATATACCTTGGGATCCGGGTGGATCCATTACTTGAGCACTTTATGCCTAGCTTAATGGCTTTAAAGAAAGCGCTGCCAGGGAGACAACCCAGAAGTTTTAGAGAGTCATTTTTTTTGTTGAGTCCTTTTATAAAGTTTAAAAACAAAAAAATGTAGAGGGGAACCTAAAACTTCACATAAAGAAAAGTGAAAGTGAGAGAGACGAACATCATGAAAGTGGGGGAATTCCTTGAACTTTGTTCATGCCCATGGAAACTTTGTGAATATTGAATCACAGAAACTTTTCAACAAAAATAATTACCCCCTTGTACAAATCCATTGTATTATAAAAATAATGTGCCAAGATTTGCCTTTAGGATGATTAGATTGCTTGTTGGTATGTGCGGTGTAAAAACAGAAACTTTGTCTGTAGTGCGTGAATTTACATTTTTTTACTGGAACGTCAAAAGTTTCTGAAATTTTTACAAAGTACTGCTATAAAAAAATGTTTACTTCATCCTAATTTTTCAGAATTTTTTGGAGTTACAAAAGTATGGTCAAAGTTTAGATTACTACAGACTGTCCTGTTTAAGACAAATTCTGTTTTTGATGCATTGTTTTGCTTGTTTTGATGAAACCATCGATTTAATTGGTGGTATAATCCATGGAGAAGTTATAATACAGTAGGGATAATGCAAATATAAAATATGAATGGGTTTGCAATAGTAATTAAAGTAGTAATTTGCTTTATTATACTAATGGATCTCACCAGTTTTCTGTTAAGTTTTGTGTGGATGAAGTGTTCAAAGATCAAGGAGGTCTCGATATGACTATAAGGAGGAGAGGCAAGAGTTCAAGCTTGGGGATGCCCAAGGCACCCCAAGGAAATATCCAATGAGACTCAAGCGTCTAAGCTTGGGGATGCCCCGGAAGGCATCCCATCTTTCTTCAACAAGTATTGGTATGTTTTCGTTTTCGTTTCGTTCATGTGATATGTGTAAATCTTAGAGCGTCTTTTGTGTTTAGTTTTCACTTTTCTTTTATGCACCATGATGGTATGAGATAGTCCATGGTTGATTTATAGAATTCTCATTGCACTTCACTTATATCTTTTGAGTATGGCTTTATAGAATGCTTCATGTGCTTAACTTATATCATTTGAAGTTTGGATATCCTGTTTCTCTTCACATAGAAAACCGTTATTTGAAGAAATACTCTCATGCTTCACTTAGATTAATTTGAGAGTTAGTAAATTTTGAAGAAATTCTCTCATGCTTCACTTATATTATTTTGAGAGATGAAATTTTTATGCTCATGTTCTTCACTTAAATTTACTTGAGCTTGTCAAAAGCAATGGCAAATTATGAAACTAGTCCCAAAGTGATAGATATTCAAGAGGGATATAATAAAAACTTTCATGAAGATCATTGGACAAATTAAACTTGATTCCTTGTAATAGTTTTGAGACATGATGATAGTAATATGTGAGTCATGTTGGTGAGTAATTATGCTTTAGTAAGAATATTGGTGTTAAGGTTTGTGATTCCCTATGCAAGCACGAAAGTCAATAGTTATGCAATGAAATTACATCCTACTTGTGGTCATTATTCAGTGTTAGTTATGCTTAATGCCCGTTTATGTGAATTTTCGTTTCTTGGTTGGTTGCTTCTCAATCTATTTGCAAGCCTCCACTTGTACTAAGTAGAAATACTACTTGTGCATCCAAAATCCTTAAACCCAGTTTTGCCATCTGAGTCCACCATACCTACCTATATGCGGTATTTTCGTGCCGTTCTAAGCAAATTTGTATGTGCCATCTCTAATTTTCAAAATGAATTTCCTTTTTGTGTGCCCGTACCGCTCATGAAGCGGTAGTGGGTGGCCAATATTTTTCCATACTAGATGTGTTATTCTCAAGATGAGTGTTTATTCACTTGTCATTGCACGAGAGTACGGCGGTAATAGGGATGCCCAGTCCTGAAATGAAAAAGAAATTTACTTTATGTTGTCAAATAATAAATTCCTTGGAAAGTGTTGGTATGGAAGGCAACCGTGGATACGACTAGCCATGGATTGTGAAAGAATGGAGTTAAAAGGAATAAACTTTATTTTCTGTTAGGGAACCGCCTATGATATATCTAGCATGGAAAGTATTGAGAACTACTCGGTCGTTTTCGTTGACAGGAAAGGCATGCCACCCAAAATATTTTTCTCTCTCAACTTAAGCTTTGAGCTCTGGCACCCCTACAAATCTCTACTTCCCTCTGCGAAGGGCCTATCTATTTACTTTATGCAATTTTTATTTTTGATTTGAGTCTCCATCTTCTCTTATAAAGCACCAACTAGGAGGCACTATGATCATACTTGTGCATTGGGTGTAGCTAATATTCGAGTGTTTTTCATGAATGGATCAATGATTGAGCATGATGGGCTAGGGATAACTTTATTTATTGTTGATATTTGAAAGACATGGTTGCTTGTTGGTATGCTTGAGTATTAAAGTCTTCATGTCAAAACTAGACTATTGCTTTGAACCATCTAAAAGTCCAAATGTCCGTGCTACAAAAGAAAAGAATATGCGATGAACATGTTAGGCAACATTCCACATAAAAATTCTGTTTTTATCATATTCCTACTTGAGGACGAGCAAGAATTAAGCTTGGGGATGCTGATACGTGTTGGAACACGCGGTACGCTACGCTAGCGCTAAATAAAATTTTCTACCGCGCACCCAAGAACATGCTGCTAGAAATAGATCACGGGATCGGGTTTACCACTAGACGCGCAGTCACCGCGGTGCAAGTAGAGTTGGTGATGCATGTAGTCAATCAGCCGATTCATCTCCTCCTCCTATAGCCGCTCGCCCACGAGCACTGATCTATCATGAACAGCTCCTCGCGGATCCCTCGAACGGTTCATCAGGGATCCCTCGAACGGTTCGTCCAAGCACCGCAGATGTGATGCCTCCAAGGTATCCACACGTAGGGGGGCAGTGTCGGGCGGCGGACTGCTAGGTCCGATCGCACGGCATGGTGGAGTGGGGAGTGGCGGTGGCTGTCGACGGGAGGAAAAAGATCAACCCTGAAAGGTGCGCCCACTCCCCTTTATATAGACCTCCGAGGAGGGCTCAACACTTGAGGCCCACGACGAGTTTAGTCCCATTTTCCATTCGGATCCAATCCGAATGGTCTGCAATCCCTTAAGTGTGCGACCCTATAGGTTCACGTACACATGGACACGACCTGAGTCGATAGTCGGTAGCGGCTCCTAACAGAACGTGCCAACTCCCATGTGTGCGCAAAGTCGTTAGACGAACCTCGACAATCTGTCATATACAACATTCCTTTTGCCTCATGATATAGGTTGTAGAGCTCAAGGCGAGTACTTGTCACCCTTGTGGTAGCTCGACATCTCTTCTCGAAACCGTGATGCAGATTCCTGAACTGGGTTAACATTTAACCCATGTCGCATGGCCATGCTTTCTGAATCTGATCACACGAGAGGGCCCAGAGAATATCTCTCCTCATGGAGGGGGAAATCCCATCTTGGTTAACCATGTCTCACGACATGTCTCACGACTCACCCGAAAGCTACCTTTATAACTACCCAGTTAAGGAGTAGCGTTTGATAGACCCTAAGTAAGTCGATCCTCATCCCGAGAACATGCGATGACCTCAGGTCTAGGACATGGATATACATTGTACTTGAGACTAACAGATGACATTATCTTGCTGTGTATCAAAGTGGGTCTGTCCGACTCGGTGATCTCAATCCCCGAGTCCATACTATCAGTTTAGCATCTCTATGCACATGACTTGTGAAACGTAGTCATCAACTAAATCGTATACTAGTAAAGGATAAGTGTCCGCATAACCTTAACAACTAGGGACTATTAGAACAATCATCATACTATATATAGTCTCACAAATAAGTCACATACTTATTGATACATATCACTGATGATGTTCAAGGACAATACAAAATACTCATGAATACATAGGAAACGAAATCATCACATAATTGCCTCTAGGGCATATCTCCAACAGTCTCCCACTTGCACTAGAGTCAATCATCTAGGCATCGTATGCCCATGGACCTCATGTGCATCTCATGCTTCGACTGCGGGAGAGGCTTCATTAATGGATCAGCAACATTTGCATCCGTGTGCATCTTGCATATGTTTACATCGCCTCTCTTGACAATGTCGCGAATGAGGTTAAAACGCCCGAGTATGTGTTGGGTTTTATGATGGTTCCGTGGTTCCTTGACTTGTGCAATAGCACCACTATTATCACAATAGAGGCCCAGCGGATTGGACGAGTCCTGAAACACTCCAAGATCAGAAATAAAATTCTTCACCCAAACACCTTCTTTTACAGCTTCAGAAGCCGCAATGTACTCAGCCTCCGTTGTAGAATCAGCTACCGTATCTTGCTTGGCACTCCTCCAGCTCACTGCTCCTCCATTCAGAATGAACACAAACCCAGATTGCGATTGACTATCATCCCGATCGGTTTGGAAACTAGCATCAGTGTAACTCTTTACAATGAGCTCATCCTCACCTCCATAAACCAGGAACATACCCTTTGTCTTTCTCAAGTATTTAAGAATATTCTTTACCGCTGTCTAGTGACTCTCACCTGGATCAGCCTGGTATCTGCCTACTACGCTTAGAGCGAAGCTAACATCGGGACGAGTACATACCATAGCATACATGATGGACCCGACAGCTGAAGCATACGGAATCCCATCCATGCGTCTTCGCTCATCAGGAGTCGAAGGACTCTGAGTCTTGCTAAGACTAATGCCATGTGACATGGGCAAGAACCCTTTCTTGGCATCTTCCATGTTGAACCGCTTCAACACCTTGTCTATATACGTACTTTGGCTTAATCCAATAAGCCTTCTCGATCTATCTCTATAGATCTTGATTCCTAGAATATAAGCTGCTTCTCCCAAGTCTTTCATCAAAAAACTATTTTTCAATGAGTCCTTGACAGATTCAAGCATTTGAACATCATTTCCAATCAACAATATGTCATCCACATACAGGATCAGAAATGCAACTGAACTCCCAATGACCTTCTTGAATACACAATGATCATAGTCGTTCTTGATGAAGCCAAACTCTTTGACCGCTTCATTAAAATGAATGTTCCAATTCCGAGATGCTTGCCTCAATCCATAAATGGATCTCTGAAGCTTGCATACCATGCCAACATTCTTTGGATCGACAAAACCCTTGGGATGTGTCATATACACGTCCTCAGTTAAATTTCCATTAAGGAAAGCCGTTTTGCCATCCATCTGCCATATCTCATAGTCGAAATATGCAGCTATAGCAAGAATGATCCGAATTGATTTAGGCATCGCTACCAGTGAATATGACAAGCTATGACAGATAACCTTTAGCGACAAGTCGATCCTTATGGACTTTAACATTTCCATCCATATCAGTTTTCTTCTTAAAGATCCATTTGCACTCAATGGCTCGAATGCCATCTGGCGGATGAACCAAGTTCCAAACATGATTGTCATCCATGGACTTTAATTCGGATCTCATGGCCTCAAGCCATAACTCGGAATCAGGGCTCACCATCACTTCCGCATACGTGGTCGGTTCGTTGTTCTCCAAGAACAACACATTGCAGTCGTGCATATTGCGAAACCTTTCTGGCCTACGTGGAACCAGTGCCGATTCCACTACGGGTTCCCTGACTAACTCCGGCGTGATTGAATCACCTGTCGGAACGTCCCCGTGTGGCTCTCGAATTTCTTCGAGTCGGACCGACCTCCCACTAGCCTTCCGATTGAGAAACTCTTTCTCAAGGAAAACTCCATGTCGAGCGACAAACACTTTGCCCTCTTCACGGTTGTAGAAGTAATATCCCAAGGTTTCCCTAGGATATCGCACGAATATGAACTTGTCCGACTTGGGTGTGAGCTTGTCCGACTGGAGTCGCTTGACATATGCTTCACAACCCCAAATCTTTAGAAAAGACAAGCTATGACTCTTTGCACTCCATATCTCATATGGTGTCTTATCTACAGACTTTGATGGTACCCTGTTTAGTGTGAAAGCTGCGGTTTCTAAAGCGTATCCCCAAAATGACAAGGGTAAATCCGACTGACTCATCATCGATCGGACCATGTCTAGCAGAGTCCGATTCCTCCGTTCCGACACACCATTTCTCTGTGGCGTACCTGGAGGAGTAAGTTGTGGAACTATTCCACGGTTCTTCAGATGATCATCAAACTCCTGGCTCATATACTCACCGCCACGATCAGATCGTAGAAGCTTGATTGTCTTGCCAAGTTGATTTTCCACTTCATTATGAAACTCCTTGAACTTTTCAAAAGTTTCTGACTTGTGCCTCATCAAGTAGACATATCCATATCTACTAAAGTCGTCGGTAAAAGTCACGAAGTATTGGAAACCACCTCTAGCTGTTGTGCTCATTGGTCCACATACATCACTATGTATAAGTTCCCATAGCTCAGACCCCCTCTCACAACTCTTTGCAAAAGGAGTCTTAGTCATCTTGCCGAGTAGGCAGGACTCACATGTCTTAAATGATTCAAAATCAAATGAAGTCAGAATTCCATCATCATGGAGCTTCTTCATGTGCTTTTGACTAATGTGTCGTAGTCGACAATGCCAGATGTAAGTCAAATTTAACTCATTAGGCTTATGCCTCTTGACATTTATGTTATAGACCAATTCACCTTCAAGATGTAATATAAATAACCCATTCACAACAGGTGCAAAGCCATAAAACATTTTATTCAAGTAAATAGAACAATCATTGTCCTTAATACTGAATTCATAACCTTGCCTCGTCAAACATGAGGCCGAAATAATGTTTTGACTTAATGCAGGAACATAATAACAATTATCAAGTTCCATTACAAATCCTGAAGGTAAATTAAGTTGCATGGTGTCGACGGCTAATGCAGCAACTCTTGCTTTATTCCCGACGCGTATGTCAACTTCTCCTCTTGCAACATTCCTAGTCCTTCTTAGCCCCTGCATCGAGTTGCATATGTGAACAACCGATCCGGTATCATATACCCAAGAGCTACTAGAAATATCAGCAAGAAAAATGTCTATAACATATACAACAAGTTTACCTGAAGAAGAAGTCACACTTCTAGTCTTCTTGCCTATCTGGGCAAGCCACTTGCTGCAGTTCCTCTTCCAGTGACTGGTTTCCTTGCAGTGAAAGCAAATGGTCCCCGTGTTTGGTCCGGACTTGGGCGCGACAGCGACAGTAGGAGTTGCCTCCTTGCCCTTTGCCTTAGTCTTTTTCTTGGACCAGCTCTTCTTGAACTTTTCCGTGTTCTACACTATCAACACTTGATGCGTGCCTTTCTTGATATCTTGCTCTGCCACTTTTAGCATCCCATGCAATTTAGTGATCTTCTTTTCCATGCCGTGCATATGGAAGTTCGAGATGAATGCCCCATAGCTAGTCGGAAGAGAAGCCAGAATTGTATCCATGGACAATTCGTCCCCAAGTGGGAAGCCTAACCGATCCAAAGCTTGCATGTATCCGATCATCTTGATCACATGCGGGCTCATTGGATCACCCTCTTTCAGCTTACAGTCCATCAAGGATCGCCAGACGTTGAACCTTTTGGTCCTTGCCTGCATCTGAAACATGATCTTGAGGTTCTCGATCATATCGAAAGCCTCAATGTTTTCGAAATGCCGCTGTAGATCGGGCTCCATAGAAGCCAGCATGAGACAGCTGATCTCCTTTGACTCATCAACGAGTTTCTTGTGGGCATTACTGGCCATGGCATTAGCATTCTCGGGAGGTTCCTCTGGAAGGGGTTCCTCTAGAACATGTTCCTTTTTATCATGCCTGAGAACAATTCTCAGATTTCTATACCAGGTGGTAAACTTTGTTCCATTCAGTTTATCCTTTTCTAGGATTGATTTCAACAAAAAACTGGGTTGAGCAGGTGGTGCCATTGATCTACAACAGAAATATTTCTCAGGAGGTTCCTCTGAAAGAGTAATTCAAATTAAACATTTTAATAAGAACATTACTCCCACTAAAATCAGCATCCCTCCGTTGATTCTTAGCGATTCAAGATCCAAGATCCACATGTCAACTAGTGAGCTTTTGCATCACCGCTAGAAGACTAGATCACTCGGTAAGCAACACTTGCTAATCGTATCTCTATACGACTCTTGTTTGTTGGGGACATCTCATGCCACGCCAACTCTTATGCCTCGAGGCCCAAAACTATTTTGATAGCCACGACAAGTTAACCAATGCTTCGCTCATAAGTGTCCGACACAAACACACCACGTTAAGGAGAATCAGCAGCATCCTAATTTTATAGGCCCACCACTAAAAGTACTTAACATGTGATGGTGCAGCAATTGGGGAGGCAATTTTACTTGACATTCTTTGAGGGTTCACCCTACTTAAAACATCTATCATGCAAAAGAAGGGCGCATAAAAGGGATAAACTTTCACATGCAGTATATATATGTGTGATATGATATAGCCCCTTTCATCAACGCATGGTGATCTCCATCTCCACGTGCGCTGCATGCCCATGGCGATCTCCATCTCCATGCCTGGTTGCCCTTGTGGTGATCTCCATCTCCACACATGGTGTCAACCGCCAAGTGTTACATAAGATACTATGCTATTACAAACTAATAGCTATGAGAGTAAATTACATTACAAGGCATCTCATGTTGACACGCAGGTCATTAATACAATAATGGGACAACCATATGGCTCCAGCCGGTTGCCGCACTCATGACACGCAGGTCATGATTTAATAATTTACAAGCAACATTTATGTGCTATACCAAATCACAAGCATTCCCTGCAAAAACAAGTCAGACGTTCTACCGCCGAAAATAAAACTGTCCGAAACTCTATTTTCCATGAGTATTTTGACCTAAAAAATATCGTCAAAAACGGCAAAGCGGTTGAAGGTCAAATGCATCTTTTCGTGCTGTTCAGTTTGACAGGTCGTGGAGCGAAAACGGAGTTCGTATGCAAAAGTTATGCCCATTTTACTGTGATTCCTCCAACAGATTTCAGCACTGCGGAAATCACATTTCCACGGTGTTGATCTTTGCTCCGGTTCGATCAATCACATTGATCTTCGCATGCTGCATCTGGATTTGCATTCCACTGCCTAACCCGATGGCGGAAACCGACCGGTAGGGGTAATTCGTGTCACGACCTCTGCATCACGATCACAGATGCAAGATCACGAAACCAACCGTCAACACTGACGTGCACGGCCGATCTCATCGACCCGCACCTGAACCGATCTACATATCTCATATGCAAATCACCAAATCTATCACCACACAGTGGAGGCTCTGATACCACTGTTGGAACACGCGGTACCGCGCACCCAAGCACATGCAGCTAGAAATAGATCACGGGATAGGGTTTACCACTAGACGCACAGTCACCGCAGCGGAAGTAGAATTGGTGATGTGTGTAGTCGATCAGCCGATTCATCACCTCCTCCTGTAGCCGATCTCCCACGAGCAGTGATCTCCCACGAATAGCTCCTCGCAGATCCCTCGAACGGATCATCACGGATCCCTCGAACGGTTCGTCCAAGCACCGCAGATGCGATGCCTGCAAGGTATCCACACGTACAGGGGCAGCGTCGGGCGGCAGACTGCTAGGTCTGATCGCATGACATGGTGGCGTGGGGAGTGGCGGTGGCTGTCGACGGGAGGAAAAAGATCAACCGTGAAAGGTGTGCCCACTCCCCTTTATATAGACCTCCAAGGTGGGCTCAACACTTGAGGCCCACGACGAGTCTAGTCCCATTTTCCATTCAGATCCAATCCGAATGGTCTGCAATCCCTTAAGTGTGCGACCCTATAGGTTCACGTACACATGGACATGACCCGAGTTGATAGTCCGTAGCGGCTCCTAGCAGAACGTGCCAACTCACATGTGTGCGCAAAGTCATTAGACGAATCTCGACAATGTGTCATATACAACATTCCTTTTTCCTCGTTATATAGGTTGTAGAGCTCAAGGCGAGTACTTGTCACCCTTGTGGTAGCTCGACATCTCTTCTCGAAACCGTGATGCAGATTCCCGAACTGGGTTAACACTTAACCCATGTCGCATGGCCATGCTTTCTGAATCTGATCACACGAGAGGGCCCAAAGAATATCTCTCCTCACGGAGGGGCAAATCCCATCTTGGTTAACCATGTCTCGCGGCATGTCTCACGACTCACCCGAAAGCTACCTTTATAACTACCCAGTTACGGAGTAGCGTTTGATAGACCCTAAGTAAGTCGATCCTCATCCCGAGAACATGCGATGACCTCAGGTCTAGGACATGGCATATACATTGTACTTGAGACTAACAGATGACATTATCACGCTGTGTCTCAAAGTGGGTCTGTCCGACTCGGTGATCTCAATCCCCGAGTCCATACTATCAGTTTAGCATCTCTATGCACATGACTTGTGAAACGTAGTCATCAACTGAATCGTATACTAGTAAAGGATATGTGTCCGCATAACCTTAACAACTAGGGACTATTAGAACAATCATCATACTATATATAATCTCACAAATAAGTCACATACTTATTGATACATATCACTGATGATGTTCAAGGACAATACAAAATACTCATGAATACATAGGAAACGAAATCATCACATGATTGCCTCTAGGGCATATCACCAACAATACGTCTCCAACGTATCTATAATTTTTGATTGTTCCATGCTGTTATATTATCATTCTTGGATGTTTTATAATCATTTTATAGCAACTTTATATCATTTTTTGGGACTAACCTATTGACATAGTGCCCAGTGCCAGTTGCTGTTTTTTGCTTTTTTTTACTTCACAGAATATCAGTATCAAACGAAGTCCAAACGTGATAAAAATTTACGGAGAATTATTTTGGAATATTTGTGATTTTTGGGTAGCGGAATCAACGCAAAAGGAGGCCCACAGCCACCACGAGACACCAGGGCGCGCCCTAGGGCCCAGGCGCATGGTGGTGTATCGTGGCCTCCTCGTAAGTCGGTTGGAGCTCTACTTCGGGCGCAAGGAAGCTTATATCCGGAAAAAAATCGTGTTAAAATATCAGCACAATCGGAGTTACGGATCTCCGAGCATATAAGAAACCGTTTTCGGCTAGAAAATAGGAAGGCGAAACAGAAGAGAATAAAGAGGGAGATCCAATCTCGGAGAGGCTCCTGCCCCTCCGCCGCCATGGAGGCCATGGAGCAGAGGGGGAACTCTCCTCCCATCTAGGCGGGAGACCTAGGAAGAATAAGAAGGAGGGGGGCTCTCTCCCCCTCTCTCCCGGTGGCGCCGGTACGCCGCCGGGGCAATCATCGTGACGACAATCTACACCAACAACTTCACCGCCTTTAACACCAACTCTCTCCCCCTCTATGAAGCGGCGTAACACCTCTCTTCCCCGCTGTAATCTCTACTTAAACATGGTGCTCAACTCCATATATTTTTTCCCAATGATATGTGGCTATCCTATGATGTTTGAGTAGATCCGCTTTGTGCTATGGGCTAATTGATGATCGTGGTTGGTATGAGTTGTATGTTTTATTTTGGTGCTGTCCTAAGGTGCCCTCCGTGTCGCGCAAACGTGAGGGATCCCCGCTGTAGGGTGTTGCAATATGTTCATGATTTGCTTATGGTGGGTGGCGTGAGTGAAAGAAGACACAGACCCGAGTAGGTGGGTTGTTGCGTATGGGAGTAAAGAGGACTTGATACTTAATGCTATGGTTGGGTTTTGCCTTAATGATCTTTGGTAGTTGCAGATGCTTGCTAGAGTTCCAATCATAAGTGCATATGATCCAAGTACGGAAAGTATGTTAGCTCATGCCTCTCCCTCATATAAAATTGCAATAATGATTACCGGTCTAGTTATCAATTGCCTAGGGACAAATAATCTTCTTGTTTGACAAAAGCTTTCTACTAAACAACTAACTTTTATTATCTTGCAATTTACTCATATATCTATTCCCGCAAAGTACTTTGAGTTTTATTCGTGCGAACTATCATATCACCTACAAAATAGTTTCATACTTGTTCTAGGTAAAGCAAACATTGAAGTGTGCGTAGAGTTGTATCGGTGCTCGATAGAACTTGAGGGAATATTTTTTCTACCTTTAGCTCCTCGTTGGGTTCGACACTCTTATTTATCGAAAAAGACTACAAACGATCCCCTACACTTGTGGGTTATCAAGGGCCAGAATCTGAAAAGGTAGATGAAGAAGAACTCGCCACCGACGAAGAGGAGGAGCATCCCCAACAAGACTACACCACCTACACGGACCTCAACAACCTCTAGGGATCTATCCATGATATGAGCAACCTCGCATCGTGCCTGAGAGGCACGGCCGCCAACATTAACATAAACTTCTCCAACTGGAGGCAGGAGTGGGCTCCTGACTCACCAACCGCCACAATGATCTCACCAGTTTGGGCTTGCAAAAGCCTAAGCTTGGGGGAGGTTATCACCACTTCTACATCAAGATGTGGTGGTATTTGAATAAATTGTAATGAGGTTGTACTTAAGCTCAAGGAGCTTCAAAACACCCATGTGGTTTGTTCTAACACTTTTATTTTTATTGCTTTTGCTTTTTATTTTTGCCTTTGCAATTTTTCGGTTGCAAGTTAGTTTTCAAAAAACCAAAAACAAAAAAATAGAATAAGCTTTGCTTTGCTCGTGTTCTTCATTTATCCCCTTCGAGTATGTTTGCATTTTGTTTGCAGAGGAGTTCATTTATGTCGGATAACGAGAAATGCAAGAGTAATGAAGAGAAATGTGTAAATTCGCAACCGTGAAGGTATGTACTACGACCCCCGTCTTTTGCACTTGGATACTTAGAGTAGATGTAGTAGTTGTATGTGTGATATGTGCAAATGGGAGTGAGTCTTGATAGTTGATAGAAAGGTTTTGTTCTAAAAGGTGAAATAATTTTGTATCCTTTGTTTTCTTTAGTTTATAAAATTAAGTCTTGCAGTGGGACAATTTTTGAATGAAATGCTATTAACCAAGAATAACTTTGCACAAGAGAAAGTCTTTCAAGACTTGGGAGTTGATAACTTGTAGTGGTAGTGATATTTAACATGCTCAACCCCATGTTGTTAATTTTAATAGACTTGATAACACATTTGGATTAAATTGTATAGAGGAACTTAGTTGAAAGATGGGTGAGATTATGCCAAAAAATTGTGTTGTATATATCAACATGGTGTTCTAGTCTTCGGCTGGTGCCAAGTCCTTTGCTACAACTAACAGTAAAGTGTGATCCTCATACGTGCATGCTCATATCAAGGGCACCAAAGGATAGCAAAATATCAACACATAACTCAAATCAATCATAATATATCACCAATTAACCGTAGGACAAAAAGGATCTACTCGGATATATAGAATATGCAAGAAATCATCAAATACTAATTTATAACATAAAACACCATGTTGAGTGGACCACTGAATAGAGAGTAAGGAAGGTGATGCATATGTTGATGAAGATAGTGGAGTTGATGGAGAAGATGGCGGTGATGATGATTCCACTGACGACATTCGACCGCCAACGGAAGAGAGGGGGGAGATGCCCCCTCCTTCTTACTCTTCATTGGCATCTCCACTAGATGGGGAAAGGTTTCCACCTCTGTTCCATGGCCTCCATGGCTCCCGGAGGGCGAGAGCCCCTTCAAGATTGGATCTCTGCTCTGTGGTTCTCTCTGTTTTTGGTACTTTTCTGGAGCAGATCGCCATTTCTTTTAGATCCGCGGATCCCTAACTTCGGTCTAGCCGAATGTTTTGCATGATTTTTCATATTTTAGGATCTTTCTTGCAGTAAAAGTAGAGACCCAACAGACTTAAGGAGGTGGCACGTGCCCCCTCATGCGCCCTTAGGGGGTTGCATCGCCACCTGGCAGCTCCCTTGGCCCCCATCTTCTGTCTACATGAGTCTTTTGGCTTAAAAGAATTTATGATATTTTTGGATTTTCTGGCTTCGTAAAATTTTCAACTAAAAAGCCAACAACACTCGAAAACAAGAACTAGACTTTGGCACTGGATTAATAAGTTAATTCAAAAAAGTGATATAAATTGGTGCTAAAAGTATGCCAAAATAAGATAAATATAGCATGAATCTAACAAAAAATTAGATACGTCGGGTACGTATCAATCAGCCGCAATGTGAGGTCCCTCCCTTGGATGCGGCTAGGATAGTCGTTGTCGTCCGAGCTAGAGGTGCGGCGATGGGCGATGAGATGGTGCGGTGATGTGTGTATCCGCCATCGGTTAGCGGGTGTCGTAGATCAGGGGTGATGCATCATATCAAGGTGTGGAGGCCAGTGGGATTTGGCACAGGCATTGAGGTAGTGGGGGCGCCGCCGAAATCAAAGTTGTTGAGGTATACGCTTGTAGAAACATCAACTTATGAATCTATCTAACTGTCTTCATTATAGTTAGGTTACAGTCACAAGCATTTACATATCGATTTCATCATCCATCTATATGGTCGTCCATTCACATATTCATAAAAAATGATACCAAATTTTGATTTTCTACAAAGTAACTTGTTTTTCTTTATTTCATTTTATTTCTATTTCATATTGTTTTATTTTTTTACTAAATAATAATTGTATGATAGATGAATTAACTATATATATGAAAATTGACCAGATATGTCATAGTGGGGTGCGTTACGTTACTAGATAAGTTAGGGGGGCAGCAGGCGCAACAATGTGAGCCAAGTTTGCTTATGTGGAAAATAGTTAATAAGGAGAGAGGCACTTGTGGAAATATAGTATGTTACCGTAACATAATGCACCTGATTGCTTCCTTTGGTGATCTGGAAATGGAGTAGAAAGGATTCCTAGCTTTTTCCGCAGAGGTGACCCTGAGTTACCAAACCCATGGGAGCATGATGCCCTTTAAGCTAGGGTCTCAAACAAGCTTTTGTTAAGGAAACAATTCCAGCTTTTGACCGGGTCAAAATCAAGCAATTGAAGAATAACACTTATAATAAAAATAGGCATGGGTATGAGGTCTGAATGCTTACAACCATATATTTGTGTTGGGACCAAATATGATCCTAATTTGTGCCCTGGAAGTCACCCATCGAGATGTGTTTGTTACTTACCGAGTGGGGGATTTGTCAAAATTATGTCTTGACCGGCACGCGTCCTGCATCAAGAGTGATTTCTCCAACCGAAGGACCTATCTGTCTCGCGGGGTTGCCTCGCTAATTAAGATTGCAATATCAGACAAATGCACTAGGTGTTTAATAACTACACCTCTTGAATCCTCAGAGATAGGATCCATTTTATCGTACTAAACCTTTCTGTCACTCGTGTTCAGAATAACACTTCACGGTCTCCCTGCTTTTGGCCTCTCCATGGCTCGCTCTTCATAATCCTGGCTAGCTGTAGGGATCAAGAACGAGAACGAGACAAGAGACACCTACTGAACAATTTTATTTCACATATATGTGTGGTTAATTCAAAGCTCTTCCATTGATCCCTAGAACAAATACATTGGGTTGCAAGGATATTGCCTCAACCCATACCTTACCGAACTACTCACACATGGAGATCAGATCACAAGAAGAACTCATCATAGAACACATCATGAAGGTAGATTGATTGGTAATATGTCTTACAGTGGATGCCTTGGGTGATACATGATTAGAAGTACAGCTAGAAGACGAAGAACTATGGTGTAGATGGTGGCTATGGAGATGAGAAAATGGCGTGGCTAGGGTTGAAGATGGGATGAAGATGATTCTGTCTTGTGGCTTCTCTCACGGTTGTTCTATTAACATTTCGGTCTTGACCCCTTTATAAAGTATGTTTAGTTGGACGAGAAGCCTCGATTTCCATGCTAGACGACCGCTCATGTAGGCGGTTGTGGTCGCATGATGCATTGTCTTCTGTTCTGTGTCTTATGGTGCAACTCCACTTGATTTCTTCTATTTTCTCATTTACTCCTTTCCTTGTTATGACTTGATTTTGACCAAATAAAGAAAGGATTTTGGAATCATGTGCATTCATTAGTCATTAGTGGCATATCGGTGCGAATAACTTGGTTTGAATGAAATATATCGGTTTAAACTCAGGTTAGAGGAGTGTAAAAATATCACTCATCAACTCCCCCGAGCTTAAACTTGATCGTCCTCGAGCAACATAAAGAGAAATCTGAATCATAAGGAACTCAGTTGTTAAAACCTAAACAAGGAGAAGGTTTTGATTCACTTACGATCGGTACGCCTAGATAGCCTTCCGCTTCTTGACCTGAAAACTTTGCATAGATGTAGCAGTGGCATGATTATTATGCAAGTGTTAGTGAGGCAAAGATAATGAACTCAAATGTTTTGCTCTACTAGATAAAACAAATTTGCAACACTTCATTCTATTTTCTCTAGTTAACACTTACTTCTCGGGAATCCATGGAAGACTTTTTCTTTGTTGGAGTCATGAAAACATAATTTCGGGAGTGAATGGTATGTAAAGATAAACATGATGCTAGAGCACTCAATACCATACCCACAAATGTCTCGTCCTCAAGGCTCTCAAGAACTTTGTTTTAATTGTTTGCTAAAACTTCGGTTGTCACGTGAAAGGATTATGCCAAATAAGTGATCATGCAAAGAGTTTCGTTGTGGATTAATTTTGGGAACTATGTATCTTGATCTTTATCTCTTTCGAGCTCTGGTGTCAGTTCTCGGTATTTATCACATATAGACACATTCAAGAGAAAGCCGAATAATATTCAATGTAGTGTTGCCACTACGGACGGTAACAAACTCATAGCTGAAATCCGAGCCAAAACTCTTGTGGATTGTTTGTTGGCTAGCGGAGTTCTTAGCATAACATCAAGAAAGGTGACGAAGCCACATTTACACACGTATACGTGCATATAGTAGTAGGGCCATTGCACCAGCGAGAAGCTGAAGCACCATGTAAGAGATAGAACACAAATTTTTGGCATTATCTCGTTCGCCCTTCAACTAATTTCCTCTAGATAGTTTAATCCACAAGTGCTATCAAGTGTATTAAAATTAAGAATATGGAGTTGAGTATTTCTAACATCTTCTCTACAATTTTTCTCAACACCCAAGTTTTTGAAGACTTTCTATTGTGCATGGTTATTCTTAGTTAAGATCAAAATCGTTTAAAAACATTCCCACGACAAGTCTCGATTATCAAGATTAAATAGAACACAAAAAATATTTCAGCTACTAAAACAAAACCTTTGTTTTAATTATCAAGACTTACTCCCACTTGCACACATCACACATACTACTACAGCTATTCTAAGCATTTCAAGTGCAAAAGACTGATCGTAGGGCATACCTTCATGGTCATGAATGTACACACTTCTCTTCCATATGCTTGCATTCCTCATTGTGTGGAGTAGATCAACTCCTCTGAAATACAAACAAGAATGCAAACGAACTCCAAGGGGAAAAAGAAAAGAGCAAAGAAAATTTATTCTATTTTTGGTTTATTGGGTTTCTTGAAAACTAACTTGCAAATGAAAAATCACAACGGCAAAAAAGAAAAACCAAATCTAATAAAAACAAAGTGTTGGAATAAACCAACACGAGTGTTTCGAATCTCAACGAGCTGAAGTAAAACCTCATTATAATTTATTCAAATAACACCACCACATCTTGATTTAGACATGGAAGTTACCTCCCCCAAGCTTAAGCTTTTGCAAGCCCAAACCGGTGAAATCATTGTGGCGGCTGGTAAGGAGCCCATCCTTGGCTCTAGTTGGAGAAGCTGATGTTCATGTGTGCGGATGTGTCTCAAATGGACTCAGCGGGGTTGCTCATGTCATTGATGGAGCCGTGGAGACTGTAGAGGCCCGTGTAGGTAGTGTAGGCTTCTTCTTGTTGTTGCTCCTCTTGGGGCTGCTCCTCTTCTTCTTGGGGGCGAGTTCTTCTTCATATACTTGTTCAAGTTCCGGTCCTTCTTGGTCAAAAGCTGCATCTCCTTCCTGTGGCACATAATGCAATTGTCCATTTCTATGGAGAAATAGTTAGGCATAGGAGTAGGCAACAAGTACCTCACTCCGGGAATTTGAATGCAATGACGACCGCGGCGAACTACTGCCATTTTAGCGCTAGCAAGAACATGAATATTAACAAGGTTGTTACTGACAATGTTGCGAAGATGGTTGTCGTTGAGGCCAAAGGAGTTGGCGAACATGGTGATTAGTCCTCCACACACGATGTTTCCTTGTGCATGATTTGCTTGCTGTGCGAGGTGTAGCAAAAGTATTGCCCTAAGTTGGACGAATCACCGACGTCAAGGTTAGCTGATTTCCCAAGAACTAAAATATTGTGGTCATTCACCTTAGAAAATTCTCCGCGTGCCTGCAACGAGTTAGTGATAATATAATAGAAATAATATATAGTAGGATTTTCAATGCAACTGGCTCTTTTCTTGTGACCACGATAACTCATCTAATATACAGATTGCCTTGGGTGCGGTTATGTAAAATCATAAACATAGAGGATTGCTACTTGAGAGTTGCGTTGGGTTTTTCCCCGGAGAGGAAGGGTGAAGCAATATAGTAGCAATAAGTATTTCCCTCAGTGAGAACCAAGGTTATCGAACCGATAGGAGAACCAAGCAAACTCTCGTTGTCAGCACCTACACACACAAAAGCGAACACTTGCACCCAACGCGGGCAAGAGGGTTGTCAATCCCCTCAAACTCGTTACTTGCAAGGATTAATTATGATAGTGATAGATATATAAAGAGAAAGGTAAATAAATTGCAGCAAGGTAATTTTGGTCTCTAGTAATAAGATTAAGTAGACTTGGGGGCCATAGTTTTCTAGAGGCTTCTCTCTTGAACACATAGCATACAGTGGGTAAACAAATTACTATTGGGCAATTGATAGAAAAGCGCATAGTTATGATGTTATTCATGAAAATGATCATGTATATAGGCATCACGTTCGTGACAAGTCGACCGAAATGATTCTGCATCTACTACTATTACTCCACTAATCGACCGACTCCTGCCTGCATCTATGGTATTAAGTTCATGACAAACAGAGTAACACTCTAAGCAAGATGACATGATGTAGACAAAGTAAGACAAGCAATATGTTCATACACCGTCGTTTTATCCTTAATGGCAACAGTACACATATGTGTCTTGTCCCCATTTGTCACTGGGATATAGAGCACCGCACGATTGAACCCACCAAAAAGCACCTCCCCCTCTAAAGATAAATCAATCTAGTTGTCCAAACAAAACGGATAGATCAGAGAGAAATACAAAGCTATAAAAATCATGCATAATAAAGTTCAAAAAAGACTCAATTACTTTCAATGAATAATCTGATCATAAACCTACAATCCATTGGATCCAAACAAACACACCACCAAGAAGATTACATCGGATAGAACTCCAAGAAGATCAAGGAGAACATGGTATTGAAGATCAAAGAGAGAGAATAAGTTGTCTAGCTAGCTACTAGCTATGGACCCATAGGTCTATGGTGAACTACTCACGCATCATCATGGAGGCAGCAAGGTTGATGTAGATGGCCTCCGTGATCTATTCCCCCTCCGATAGAGTACCAGAAAAGGTCTCCAGATGGGATCGCGAAAGAACAGAGGCTTGCAGCAGCAGAAAAAGTGTTTTGGATATCTCTCGGTTGGTTTGGGAATATATGTGAATTTATAGAGCTGGAATTAGGTCAAAAGGGTGTGCTAGCGAGTCACGAGCTCGGGGGGCGCATCCTATCCCCCAGGACACCCCCCTGTGAGATCGTCGTTCACCCATATGCCTTCTGGTCTCCTCCCGAACCTTCTAGGGTCTCTTTTGATCCAGAAAAAATCATCGTAAAATTTCATCATGATTGAATCCATCGAAAAGGTCAAAAACATGCAAAAACAGGAACTAGAACTAGGTTAATAGGATAGTCCCAAAAAATGATATAAAATGGCATATAATTGCATATAAAGTATCGAAGATTGATAATATAAGAGCATGCAACAATCAAAAGTTATAGATATGGTGGAGACGTATCAATATTCCCAAGCTTAATTCCTGCTCGTCCTCGAGTAGGTAAATGATAAAAACAGAATTTTTGATGTTGAATGCTACCTAGCATGTGTATCATGTAATCTCTTTCCCTTATAAATATTGAGAAATGATGAAGTAATTTATGTCAACGTAATAATATCCATGAAAGTAAGAAGCATAATCATTACTTTTTCAAACTATACGCTCCTTACCGAAGGTTATACCAACTCATCTTATCATATTAGCATGGCATGACTCCGTCTTTACCGCATAAGTATAGATCATGAGCACCCCAATGATAGACCAGGTAACTGGATCGTACTTCTAACGCGCTTTAGCATTTTCAACTTCACGCAATACATGAGCGTGAGCCATGGATATTGCATATAGGTGGAATAGAGTGTGGTGGTAGAGATCAAAGGGAAGTCAACAAGGAAGAAAGTCTCGCATCAACTAGGCGGATCAACGGGCTATGGAGATGCATCAATCGATATCATTGCAAGGAGTAGGGATTGCCATGCAACGGATGCACTACGAGCTATAAGTGTATGACAGCTCAAATGAAACCAAGTGGGTGTGCATCCAACTTGCTTGCTCATGAAGACCTCGGGAATTTGAGGAAGCCCATCAACGGATATACAAGAAAAGATCTATAATGAAATATTCCCACTAGTATATGAAAGTGACAACTCAGGAGACTCTCTATATGAAGAACATGGTGCTACTTTGAAGCACAAGTGTGGTAAAAGGATAGTAGCATTGCCCCTTCTCTCTTTTCTTTCATTTTTTGTGGGCTCTTTTGGCCTCTCTCTCTCTTTTTGTCCGGAGTCTCATCCTGACTTGTGAGGAAATCATAGTCTCCATCATCCTTTCCACACTAGGATAATGCTCTAATAATGATGATCATCACACTTCTATTTACTTACAGCTCGATAAAAACTATACAAGATGACTCTATACGAATGCCTCTGGCATTGTAGCAGGATCTGCAATGATCTTGTGGAACATGTAAACAATGATGAATGGTGGCTTTGCCACAAATATAATGTCAGCTCTATATGATCATGCAAAGCAAGATGATGAACACACAAGTCATGTGACGGAACGGTGGAAGTTGCATGAGAATATATCTCGGAATGGATATGGAAATGCCATAATAGGTAGGTATGGTGGCTGTTTTGGGGAAGATATAAGGAGGCTTATGTGTGATAGAGCGTATTATATCATGGGGTTTGGATGCATCAGTGAAGTTTGCACCAACTCTCGAGGTGAGAAAGGCAAAACCGAAGAGGCTAGCAAATTGCGTAAAGGTGAGAGTGCGTATAATCCATGGACTCACATTAGTCATAAAGAACTCATATACTTATTGTGAAAGCCTATTAGCCCTCGAAGCAAATTACTACTTGCATGCCCCTAGGGAATTGATTGGTAGGAGTTAAGCATCGTGCGCATCCGATTATAACAACACTCAAGGATTTCAGTTCAGACATAAAAAGGCTCACACCTCATGACCATGCCATTACCAATACTTAGATGAGAAGTTAATAACAAGGTGTAATACCGATATTTCTACTAACCAATAATCATGAACAAATATCCTTTCATACTACTACATCAAATAATTAAACCATACATTTCATATTTAGCGATGTACATGAAAGTTTTTATTATATCCCCCTTGAATACCTATCCTTTTTGGACTAGTCTTATAACATGTGCATATTGCCACTCCTATTTATTAGACTCTCAAAAAGATTTAAGTGAAGCATGAGAGTGCAACTCTTCTATAAAATATTACTACCGCCATGCTCTAAAAGATATAAGTGAAGCACTTGAGCAACTGCCTAGCTCAAAAGATATAAGCGAAGCACATAGAGTATTCTAGAAAATTATGATAAATACGTGTATGTCTCAAAAGGTGTGTTCAGCAAACAATGATTGTGGAAAACTATAATACACAACGATCGAAGCAAAAATCATATCATGTGATAAAAAAAATGTTGCTCCAAGTGACATACTGATAGATTGTAGAGGAAAGAGGGGATGTCGTCCAGGGCATACCCAAGCTTAGACGCTTTGGTCTTCCTTGAACATTACCTTGATGTTGTAGGCATCCCCAAGATTACGGTCTTGCCGCTCCTTAGTCCATCATCCATCGTTGCCTCACCCAAAACTTGAAAACTCCAGCACACAAAATGCAACAAAAACCTCGTGAGATCCGTTAGTATAATAGACATATCATAAACTCTAGGTACTGTTGTAAATAGGTTCATATTTAATTATTGCATAATAGGTACTGTATTCTAACTTCTCCATGATTTATACCCCCCTGATATAATCGATAGCATCACTAAAACAAGCAAACTATGCAAGCAAAAAAACAGAATATGTCTAAAACAGAACAGTCTGTAATGATATGTACTAAAACCATAATTATGCAACTCAAACAATTCTGAAAAATCAGGAAAGACTAGCAATTCGTATAGCAATAATGTTGATACATCTCCAACGTATCTATAATTTTTGATTGTTCCACGCTATAATATTATCATTCTAGGATACTTTTTAGGTATTTATTTACCAATTCATATTATTTTTGAGCACTAACCTATTAACCCAGTGCCTAGTGCCAGTTGTTGTTTTCTGCATGTTTTTGGATTTGCAGGTTTATAGTACCAAACGAAGTCCAATTGCCACGAAACTTTTTTTATGATTTTTTCTAGACCAATAGAAGACCTGGAAGCTTCGAGAGGAGACCGATGGCCGGATGAGAGAGGCACCACACATCAGATGGCGCCCTAGGGTTGCCGCGCCCTGTTGTGTGGTGGCCCCTCCTAGGATTTCCTGACGTTCCTCTTTGGCCTATAAATTCTAATATTTCCCAAAACCCTAGAGAGCCTCCCGAAACACTTTTTCTGTCGCCCCAAGTCTCTGTTCCGCCATGTGCCCATTTGGAGCCCTGTTCCGGTGCCCTTCCGGAGGGGGGATCGATCACGAAGGGCATCTACATCAACCTTGCCGCTCCCATGGTGATGTGTGAGTAGTTCCCTATAGACATACGGGTCCGTAGTTAGTACCTAGATGGCTATCTCTCTCTCTTGATCTTCAATACAAAGTTCACCGTATCTTCGCGGTGATCTGTTCGATGTAATCACTTTGTGTTGTGCGTTTGTTGGGATCCGATGAATTGTGGGTTTATGTTCAGATTATTCATGAAAAATATTTGAGTCTTCTCTGAATTCTATTATGATTCTTATTGGCATGATTATTATAGATTCGTAAATCTCTCCGATCTAAAGAAATAGTTTGGCCAACTAGATTGATTTTTCTTCAGTGAGAGGGGTGCGTCGTAGTGGGTTCAATATGGTGGTGCTCTATATCCAAGTGACAGAAAGGGACAGGTTAATTCATATTGATTAGATTCTCTTTGTCTACATCATGTCATCGTTCTCCAAGCATTACTCTGTTTGTCATGAACTTAATACTTAGAGAGGCAAGCATAGAAGCGCTCTCGACGTGGAGTAATAGTAATAGGTGCAGGCAGGAGTCGGGCTATTTGCTTATGGACGTGATGCCTATATATACATGATCATTGCCGTGAATATATATTGCATAACTATGCGCTTTTCTATCAATTTCCCAACAGTAATTTGTTTACCCACCGTATGCCTACTACATGAGAGATGACACTAGGGAAAACTATGGCCCCGGGTCTATCCACTTATATATTTACAAAAGCTTTCATTACCTTGCTGCTATTTATTTATTTTGCAATTTACAATTATCAACTATCATCTACACACTTCATTTTCTTGCAAATAACGAGTCCAAGGGGATTGACAACCCTCTTGCCCGCGTTGGGTGCAAGTGTTTGCTTCTTTGTGTGCAGTCGCAGAAGACGGGGGTTGCGTGCTACTCCTATTGGTTCGATAATCTTTGTTCTCACTAAGGGAAATACTTATCTATACTGCGATGCATCACCCGCTCCTCTTCGTGGAAAACCCAACGCAGATCACAAGTATCAGGAAGGATTTCTGGCACCGTTGCCAGGGAGTATCACCAACCTACTATCAAGTACCTTTGCACAAATTACCATTCACTTGTTCTTCTTTTTATTTGCGGTTATATTTTGCTTGCTTCATAAAAATCAAAAATACAAAAATATTTATCTTTGCTAGTTTACTTGTTTGCTTGTTTCGCTTGCTTGAAAGTTGCTATCATGTATGAGTTTGAAATTAGTGATACTTCCGCCTCGAGTGCGGAAGCATCAGAATGTTCAACTTCACCTCTCAATGATAATGCTAAAAGAAATTTTGATGAAGTTTCTAAGGAAAAACTTGATAATCTTGCGGATGATGATCCTTCTAGATTAGTACCTATTATGCAAACAAATAAATTCCGTATTGGTAGTGGTAATATTATTGGAAAAAGTGTGATCCAAGACTTTTTCACCTGTGTTGCCTTGTTATCCTTGATAAGGGGATCTATTCTTGCTAGAACTACTAGTTATGCAGATGCCATATCTTTGCTCATAGTTGAATTGGAAAGGCAATTTGTTCATATGTATCCCTCCATAGAATGGTTGTTTCTAGAATTCTCTAATGTTCAAGATGCTCCTACTAAACGGTTAGCAACAATATTTCTCATTCATGTCATATTATGTAGCAAGCAAGAGAAATATTTTCTCATTATAGGGTCAATGGTGAGTGCCCACCAATAGAGGGAATCTTCTATGAGATGGAAGAAATAAGGAGATTAAGATCAACAGACTATGTTGCTTATAATGAAAACCTTAGAAAAAAGGTTCCACCTAATGTCTTAGTTGATAAGATTTCCAAATACAATGACCAAATTATTATTCCAAATCTTGGATTGGATTATGAGCTTGAGAGGAGATTAATGAAATATCTTTACCGGAACCTATACAATGAAGAATTTACTATCACTTGTGGAAAGTCTAAGGAGGAGCCTCCTTCTCCTCCGGAGATAGATCTCACGGATCCTTGTGTTGTGAAGTTTAGTCCCTTCAACTAATTTTTCTTGCCCATTAGAAAACTTGCTGCTTAAAGAAGGGAATATGATTATAGCATGATGAATTTTTCTCATGGTTACTACAACACTTGAAACAATGCAATATGCCTAGCTAGGGGCTGATACTTGTGATCTGCGTTGGGTTTTCCGTGAAGAGGAACGGGTAATTGCAGCACAATGCGGATAAGTATTTCCCTCAGTTAAGAACCAAGGTTTATCGAACCAATAGGAATATCGATCAACAACCGTCTTCAGCGGCTGCACACAAAAGAGCAAACACTTGCACCCAACGCAGCAAGAGGGTTGTCAATCACATTGATCTTGTTATTTGCAAGCAAGTGAAGTGTGCAGATGATAGTAGATAATTTTAAATTGCAAAATAAAATAAAAGGTAAATAATAGCATCAAGGTAATCAAAGTGTTTGTAAATATATATAAGTGAATAGACCCGGGGGGCATAGTTTTCCCTAGCGGCATCTCTCATGTAGGCAACATACGGTGGGTAAACAAATTACTGTTGGGCAATTGATAGAAAAGCGCATAGTTATGTGATATTCACGGCAATGATCACGTATATATAGGCATCACGTCCATAAGCAAATGGGCTGACTCCTGCCTGCACCTATTACTCTTACTCACACCCAACGACCGCTATCCAGCATGCATCTAGAATATTAAGTAAAATAGAGTAATACTTGGAGAACATTGACATGATGTAGACAAAGAGAATTCAATTAGTATGAACTAATCCCATCGTTTTATCCTTAGTGGCAACAATACAAAGACGTGTCTTGTCCCTTTCTGTCACTAGAATATAGAGCACCATCAGATTGAACCCACTACAATGCACCCCTCTCACTGAAGAAATATCAATCTAGTTGGCCAAACTATTTCAATAGATCAGAGAGATTTACGAAGCTATAATGATCATGCAAATAAGAATCATAATATTCAGAGGTGACTCAAATACTTTTCATGAATAATCTGAACATAAACCCACAATTCATCGGATCCAACAAACACACCGTACAAAAGAATTACATCAGATAGATCAAAGCGAAGATGCGATGATCATTGTATTGAAGATCAAAATAGAGAGAGATAGCCATCTAGGTACTAACTACGGACCCGTAGGTCTGTGGTGAACTACTCACACATCATCATGAGGGCAGCAAGGTTGATGAAGAGGCCCTCCGTGATCGACCCCCCTCCGGCAGGGTGCCGGAACAAAGCTCCAGATGGGATCGTGGCGGAACAGAGACTAGAAGCAGCGGAAAAATTGTTTCGGATGCCCTCTAGGGTTTTTGGAATATATGTGAATTTATAGGCTAGAGAACGGGGGTAGGAGTGCCACCAGGGAGGGACAAGCCATCAGGGCGCGCCGACCCCACCTGGGCACACCCTGTTGGCTTGTGCCTCCCTTGTGCGGCCTCCAGTCTTCTCCCAAAGCTTGCAGGTCTTCTTTTGGTCTAGAAAATATCATAAAGAAGTTTTGGGGCAATTGGACTTTGTTTTGGTATTGTAACCAGAAAAGTGAAAAACACGCAGAAAACAGCAACCGGCACTGGCCACTGGGTCAATCGGTTAGTCCTCAATATAAATTGGTAAATTAATACTCAAAAAGTATCCTAGAATTATAATATAATAGCATGGAACAATCAAAAATTATAGATACGTTGGAGATGTATTAGCATCCCCAAGCTTAATTCCTGCTCGTCCTCGAGTAGGTAAATGATAAAACAAGAATTTTTGATGTGACATGCTACCCAACATTTAATCTTTCTCATGTATGCTCATTGAGAAACGATGTATTAACAAACATCAACATAGTAATATTTATAAGCACAAGCAACATAATCATTAATCTTTCAAAGTATACGATCCTAAAACAATGTTTACCCCCATTCATTTTATCATCTTAGCAAGGCATGGCTCCGTCTTCACCACATTAATACAAATGTCAAGCACCACGGTGTCCAAGTCAGGCAATTGGATCATACTTTTTCAATGTGCATCAACTTTTTATTTTTCACGCAATACATGAGCATGAACCATGGACATAGCATAAAGGTGGAATAGAATATGGTGATAGATATAAGGGGTAAAAAGTGGAGAAGAAAGTCTCGCATCAACTAGGCGTATCAATGGGCTATAGAGATGCCCATCGATAGATGTTAATGCAAGGAGTAGGGATTGTCATGAAAATGATGTACTAGAGCTATAAGTGTATGAAAGCTCAACTGAAGCTAAGTGGGGTGTCCATCCAACTTGCTTGCTCATGAAGACCTCACGCATTTGAGGAAGCCCGTCATCGAAATATACAAGCCAAGTTTCTAATAAAGAAAAATAATTCACACTACAATATGAAAATGACATAACATGTGACTATCTATATGAAGAACAAGGTGCCACTTTGAGGCACAAGTGTGGTAAAGGATAGTAGCAAAGTCCCTTCTCTCTTTTTCTCTCTTTTTCATTTTTTTATTTATGGTGGGCTCATTTGGCCTCCCCCATTTTTATTTCCTCACTGGGACAATGCTCTAATAATGATGATCATCACACTTTTATTTACTTACAACTCAATATGAAAACTCGTTATGAATAACTATAAAACAATATGACTCAATATGAATGCCTCTGGCAGAGTACCAGGATGTGCAATGATCTAGCGTGACATGTGACGTGGCTTGAGACTGCGTCGGTATTTCCCCAAAGAGGAAGGGATGATGCAGCACAGCGACGGTAAGTATTTCCCTCAGTTATGAAACCAAGGTATCAAACCAGTAGGAGGATCACCACCACCTAATAAGCAGCACCAGCACACAAATAACAAATACTTGCAAGCCGACAGGAAAGAGAGGTTGTCAATCTCTCTACGGTAAAAAGATAGATTATGATATGATAGATAGGAGAGATAGATCTCTCAAGAACACAAAATAAGAAGGGCATATAAAAAGTGCAGCAATATATTTTTGGGTTTTTGGTATAGTAGATCTGAAAACAAAGAAGCAAAAAGATAGATCGGAAAGCAATATGTTGTAAAAGTAGACTCGGGGGCCGTAGGTTTCACTAGTGGCTTCTCTCATGAGTATAGCACACGGTGATTGAACAAATTACTGTTGGGCAATTGATAGAAGATCAAATAATCATGACAATATCCAAGGCGATGATCATTATGTAGGCATCACGTCCAAGATAACTAGACCGACTCCTGCCTGCATCTACCACTATTACTCCACACATTGACCGCTATCCAGCATGCATCTAGTGTATTAAGTTCATGGAAAAACGGAGTAATGCAATAAGAATGATGACATGATGTAGACAAGATCTATTCATGTAGGAATAGACCCCATCTTGTTATCCTTAATGGCAACGATACATGCGTGCCTTGCTGCCCCTTCTGTCACTAGGAAAGGACACTGCAAGATCGAACCCATAAAAGCACCTCTTCACATGGCAAAAAAATCGATCTAGTCGGCCTAACTAAACCAAATATTCGAACAAGAAATACGAGGCTATAAGTAATCATGCATATAAGAGATCAAAGAAGACTCAAATAATATTCATGGATAGAAACTGATCATGAACTCAAAATTCATCGGATCCCAACAAACACACCGCAAAAGTTTACATCAAATAGATCTACAAGAGACCATTGTATTGAGAATCAAAAGCGAGAGAGAGGAAGCCATCTAGCTATAGCCTACGGACACGTAGGTCTATGGTGGACTACTCACGCGTCATCGGAGAGGCACCTATGAAGAAGATGAACCCCTCCGTGATGGCCCACTGGGTGTCTTCTGGTCCAGAAAAATTCTCCAAAAAGTTTCGGCGCGATTGCACTCCATTTGGTACTGATATTCTGTGAAGTAAAAAAACAAGCAAAAACGACAACTGGCACTTTGGCACTATGTCAATAGGTTAGTCCCAAAAAATGATATAAAGTTGCTATAAAGTGATTGTAAAACATCCAAGAATGATAATATAACAACATGGAACAAGCAAAAAGTATAGATACGTTGGAGACGTATCAGCATCCCCAAGCTTAATTCCTACTTGTCCTTGAGTAGGTAAATGATGAAAACAGAATTTTTGATGTGGAATGCTGCCTAACATGTTCATATCATATTCTTTTTCTTTGTAGCATGGACATTTGGACTTTTAGATGATTCAAAGCAATAGTCTAATTTTAACATAATGACTTCAATACTCAAGCATGACAACAAGCAACCATGTCTTTCAAAATATCAACACTAAAGAAAGTTATACCTAGCCCATCATGCTCAATCATTGATCCATTCATGAAGCACACTCAAATATTAGCTATACCCAATGCTCAAGTACGATCATAGTGCCCCCTAGTTGGTGCTTATAAGAGAAGATGGAGACTCAAAGTAAAAATAAAAATTGCATAAAGTAAATAGATAGGCCCTTCGCAGGGGGAAGTAGGGATTTGTAGAGGTGCCAGAGCTCAAGGTTTTAAATTGAGAGAGAAAAATATTTTGGGTGGCATGCCTTTCCTGTCAACGAAAACGACAAAGTAGCTCACAATACTTTCCATGCTAGATATATCATAGGCGGTTCCCAAACAGAAAATAAAGTTTATTCCTTTTTCCACCATTCTTTCACATTCCATGGCGGGCCGTATCCACGGTTGCCTTCCATACCAACACTTTCCAAGGAATTTCTTATTTGACAACACAAAGTAAATATTTTTTTCTTTTTCATTTCGGGAATGGGCATCCCTATTACCGCCGCACTCTCGTGCAATGACAAGTGAATAAATACTCATCTTGAGAATAACACATCTAGCATGGAAAAATATTGGACACTCCCCACCGTTTCATGAGTGGTACGAGCACACAAAAGAGAAGTTTATTTTGAAAATTAGAGATGGCACATACAAATTTGCTTAGAACGGCATGGAAATTCCGCATATAGGTAGGTATGGTGGACTCATAAGGCAAAACTTGGTTTAAGGATTTTGGATGCACAAGTAGTATTTCTACTTAGTTCAAATGGAGGCTAGCAAATAGATTGAGAAACAACCAAACCAAGAAATGAAAATTCACATATGAGCATTGAGCATAACTAACACAAAATAATGCACCATAAGTAGGATGTAATTTCATTGCATAACTATTGACTTTTTTACTTGCATAGGGAATCACAAACCTTAACACCAATATTCCTAATAAAGCATAATTACTCACTAGCATGACTCACATATTACTATCATCATGTCTCAAAAACTATTACAAGGAATCAAGTTTAATTTGTCCAGTGATCTTCATGAAAGTTTTTATTATATCCTCCTTGGATATCTATCACTTTGGGACTAGTTTCATATATTGTCATTGCTTTTGACAAGCTCAAACAAATTTAAGTGAAGCACATGAGCATAAAGATTTCATCTCTCAAAATAATATAAGTGAAGCATGAGATGATTTCTTCAAAATTTACAAACTCTCAAATTAATATAAGTGAAGTATGAGAGTATTTCTACAAAAATTTCCAAGCACACCATGCTCAAAAAGATATAAGTGAAGCACTAGAGCAATTCTATAGCTCAAAATGTTTAAGTGAAGCACATAGAGCAATTCTAACAAATCATAGCATAATTTTGGCTCTCCCAAATAGGTGTGTCTAGCAAGGATACAAGTGACAAACTAACAAACAAAGTAAGCAAATACTGAAATGATACAAGACGCTCCAAGGAAAACTCATGATATGTGACGAATAAAAATATAGTTCCAAGTAAAATACCGATGGTCGTTAGAAGAAAGAAGGGATGCCACTCGGGGGCATCCCCAAGCTTAGTTGCTTGTTTATCTTTGGATATATCTTGGGGGTGTTGTAGCATCCCTAAGATTAGGCTCTTTTCACTCCTTATTCCTTCATCCATCGTGATCTCACCCAAAACTTGAAAACTTCAATCACACAAAACTCAACAAAATCTTCGTGAGATCCGTTAGTATAATAAAACAAATGACTACTTTAGGTACTATTGCAAACCCATTCATATTTTGTTATTGAATTATACCTACTGTATTTTAACTTTACCATGGCTCATACCCTTCGATATAACCCATAGATTCATCAAAACAAGCACACAATGCAACGAAAACAGAATCTGTCTTAAACAGAATAGTCTGTAGTAATCTGTACTCTAACCATACTTCTGTAACTCTAAAAATTCTGAAAAATTAGGACAATGTAAATAATTTGTATAGAAACACTGTGTTAAAATTTCAGCTCAAGATAACGTTCCAGTAAAAAAAATGAAAATTCGAACACTGGACGCAAAGTTTCTGTTTCAGATTCAGCATCGCTTCTACTCATCTTATGTATCATCCTAAAGACTCTACTTGGCACAAACACTAAATAAACCATAAAAACACAATCATAACAGAGGCATAATTGTGTCAGCACTCAAAAACATAAAGTAAAACGCAAAAATAAATTTATTCATTGGGTTGCCTCCCAACAAGCGCTATCGTTTTACGCCCCTAGCTAGGCATAACGCATAGTTTCAAGTATTGTCATCTTTGGTTTTGGATCCATAGGATGCTCTCATGAATGATTCATATGGTGGCTTAATTATTGTTCTAGGGAAGTGTTCCATAGCCTTTATTAGTGGAAATTGAAAACGAATATTGCCTTCTTTCATATCAATCACGGCACCTATAGTGCGTAAAAACGGTCTACCAAGTATAATGGGACAAGACGGATTGCAATCAATATCAACCACAATAAAATCTATGGGCACATAGTTCCTATTTGCAAAAATAATAACATTATTAATTCTTCCCAAAGGTTTTTTAATAGTAGAATCCGCTAAGTGCAAATTAAGAGAACATTCTTCAATATTGGTGAGACCAAGCACATCACATAAAGATTTCGGAATCGTGGAAACACTAGCACCCAAGTCACATAATGCAAAGAACTCATAATTTTTGATCTTGACTTTAATAGTAGGTTCCCACTCATAATGTAATTTTCTAGGAACAGAAATCTCCAACTCCAACTTTTCTTCAAAAGATTTCATCATGGCGTCAACGATATGTTTAGTGAAAGCTTTATTTTGTTCATAAGCATGAGGTGAATTCAACAAGGATTGCAGCAAAGAAATGCATTGAATCAAAGAGAAACTATCATAATTAAAGTCTTTGCAATCCAAAATAGTGGGCACATCACAAGTTAAAGTTTTGACCTCTTCAAACCCACTTTCATCAAATTTTTCATCAAGATTCTCACCCTCCAAATTATTGGGACGCCTTTGAGCTAAAGTTGACTCTACTTCAGTACCTTTATCATCAATTTTAATATTACTAAACAAGGAATCAATATAAGAAACACCAATCACTTTAAGATCCTCATCATTTTTATGAAGGCAATCACTAGAAAATGATTTTTCTAAGATTTCTCTTTTAGCTCTAAGCATAGCGCTTCTTTTCTTACTTTCATCCATAGAGACATATAAAGCTTTAATTGATTCATCAATCTTAGGCACAAAAGCTTTCAACTTGAGATTTTCAACATCATGAGAAATTCTATCAATGCTTCTAGACATTGATAAATTCAACTTTTCTTCTATCGTAGTATTGAAAGCCTTTTGCGCATTGATAAATTATTTAATATTACTCTCAAGATCAGAGGTGTTTCTATTATTATTATAAGAGGAATTACCATAGGAATTACCATAACTGTTAGAGGAATTTCCAGGAAAAGGCCTAGGATTAAAATTACCTCTATAAGCATTGTTATTGAAATTGTTTCGCGAGACAAAGTTCACATCTACGAAATCACTATTTTGATCAATAAAGGTAGACAAATGCACATCATTAAGATCGATAGGAGCATTTTTAATAGCAACCAATTTCATCAAAGCATCAACCTTATCACTCAACGTACTAATTTCTTCAACCAAATTAACTTTTTTACTAGTTGGTGCTCTTTCGGTATGCCATAGCGAATAATTTGCCATAATATTGTATAGCAATTTAGTAGCTTCACCCAAAGTAATTTCCATAAAAGTACCACCCGCGGCGGAATCTAAAAGATTTCTAGAGACAAAATTCAATCCCGCATAAAAAACATTTATGATGATTGATACGTCTCCAACGTATCTATAATTTATGAAGTATTCATGCCATGTTTACAATAATTTTATATGATTTTGGTATGATTTTATTAGAACTAACCCGGACTGACGCTGTTTTCAGCAGAACTACCACGGTGTCGTTTTTTATGCAGAAATAAAAGTTCTTGGAATGGGCTGAAAATTCACGGAGAATATTTTTGGAAAATATAAAAAATACTGGAGCAAAAAGATACCGGAGAGGAGTCCCGACGCAGCCACAAGCCTAGGGCCCCCCCTAGGGCGAGCCGCCTGGCTTGTGGGCCCCTCGGGAGTCCCCCTGACTTGATTCCAACGCCAAGTTCTCCTATGAATCCCGTAACCCCCAGAAAGAAACCTAGATCGGGAGTTCCGCCGCCGCAAGCCTCTGTAGCCACGAAAAACCAATCGGGAGCCCGTTCCGGCACCCTGCCGGAGGGGGAAACCATCACCGGAGGCCATCTTCATCATCCCGGTGGTCTCCATGACGAGGAGGGAGTAGTTCACCCTCAGGGCTGAGGGTATGTACCAGTAGCTATGTGTTTGATCTCTCTCTCGTGTTCTTGAGATGACACGATCTTGATGTACCGCGAGCTTTATTGATATAGATGAATCATATGGAGTTTTCCCCTCTCTATCTTCTTGTGATGAATTGAGTTTTCCCTTTGAAGTTTACTTATCGGATTGAGTCTTTAAGGATTTGAGAACACTTGATGTATGTCTTGCGATGGGATATCCGTGGTGACAATGGGATGTTCCATTGATCCACTTGATGTATGTTTTGGTGATCAACTTGCGGGTTCCGTGACCTTGGGAATCTATGCATAGGGGTTGGCACACGTTTTCGTCTTGACTCTCCGGTAAAAACTTTGGGGCACTCTTTGAAGTTCTTTGTGTTGGATTGAACATGATGAATCTGAAATTGTGTGATGCATATCGTATAATCAAGCCCATGGGTACTCGTGGTGACATTGGAGTATCTAGGTGACATTAGGGTTTTGGTTGATGTGTATCTTAAGGTGTTATTTTAGTACGAACTCTAGGGCTGTTCGTGACACTTATAGGGATAGCTCATACGATTGATCGGAAAAGATAACTTTGAGGTGGTTTCATAACCTACAATAATTTCTTCGTTTGTTCTCCGCTATTGGTGAATTTGGAGTGAACTCTTTGTCGCACGTGAGGGATTTACATATGATTCAATTATGTTAGTATTGTTGAGAGAACTTGCACTAGTGAAAGTATGAACACTAGGCCTTGTTTCCAAGCATTGCAATACCGTTTTTGCTCACTTTTGTTACTTGCTACCTTGCTGTTTTTATATTTTCAGATTACAAAAACCTATATCTACCATCCATATTACACTTGTATCACCATCTCTTCGCCGAACTAGTGCACTTATACAATTTACCATTGTATTGGGTGTGTTGGGGACACAAGAGACTCTTTGTTATTTGGTTGCAGGGTTGTTTGAGAGAGACCATCTTCATCCTATGCCTCCCACGGATTGATAAACCTTAGGTCATCCACTTGAGGGAAATTTGCTACTGTCCTACAAAACTCTGCGCTTGGAGGCCCAACACGAGTCTACAAGAAGAAGGTTGCGTAGTAGACATCAAGCTCTTTTCTAGCGCCGTTGCCGGGGAGGTGAGTGCTTGAAGGTATATCTTTAGATCTTGCAATAGAATCTTTTAGTTTCTTGTTTTATCACTAGTTTAGTCTTTAAAAGAAAACTACAAAAAATGGAGTTTAGGTTGCATCAATTGGTTCGTCTTTTTAATGTCTTTCGTGAAAATGATGGTTTGGAAAATTGTGCTCAATTGGTAGAGGAAGAATTTATGAAAATACTTAATGAGAATTCCTTGAATGATGAGCATAATTGCAATATTGCTAGTATGAATTCTCTGAATATCCATGATGCTAATGATATGCAAAGCCACAAGCTTGGGGATGCTATGTTTGATGAAGATGATATTTTTAGTCCCCCAAGTTTTGATGAGAAAATTTGTTATGATAATGACATGCCTACTATCTATGATGATTATGATGATGACATGTATGCTATAAAGAGTGATAGTAACCATGAAACTTGTCATCATGATTTTAATATTCAAAGTGGTTATGTCAATCAAGTATCTCATGATAGTTATTTTGTTGAGTTTGCTCCCACTATTATGAATGAGAAGAAAATTGCTTATGTGGAGAGTGACAAATTTTCTATGCCTGTGGATCATGAAGATAATGCTTTATGTGCTGGTTATATTGTGAAATTCCTTCATGATGCTACTGAAAATTATTATTAGAGAGGATCTTATGCTTCTACATATTACAATAATATCAAGTTTTCTCTCTATGTGTTGAAAGTTTTGAAGTCATGCTTGTTTTGCCTTCCTATGCTAGTTGATTATTGCTCCCATAAATTGTTTGCTCACAAAATCCCTATGCATAGGAAGTGGGTTAGACTTAAATGTGCTTGTCATGAGATTCATGATGCTCTTTTGCATGTTTCATCTATTATTCCTATGTGAGCATCATTGAAATCATCATGCCTAGCTAAAAGGCATTAAAGAAAAGCGCTTGTTGGGAGACAACCCAACACTTTTACTTTCTGTTTTTGAGTGTTCACATGATTAAGATACTGTATTAATCATGTTTTATAGCTTTTGTTTCAATAAAGTGCCAAGTAAAGCCTTTGGGATGACTCACAAGATGAGTAGAATTGATGCTGAACCAAAACAGAAACTTTTGACTCCAGTACAGGAATTTTCATTTTTATGGAGCGTGATAATGATCTGAAATTTTTACACAGTCTTAATATACAAATTCTTCAGGTTGTCCTAATTTTTCAGAATTTTCAGAGACAGGGAAGTATGGCTACACTACAGATCTTCACAGACTGTTCTGTTTTTGACAGATTCTGGTTTGCATGCATAGTTTGCTTGTTTTAGTGTTTTCATAGCTTATATTTAGCGGTATAAATTATGGGAATGATATAATACAGTAGGTATAATGTGGTAACAATTATGAATCTTGTCTTGACAGTACCTAAGTGAATTATTTATCTTTATTACACTAACCCTTCTCACAAAGTTCCGTTAAGTTTTGTGTGATTGAAGTTTTCAAGTTTTGGGTGAGACACCGATATGAGGAGAATAAGGAGTGACAAGAACCTAAGATTGGGGATGCCAAAGGCACCCCCAAGGTAATATCCAAGGAAGACTCAAGCGCCTAAGCTTGGGGATGCCCCGGAAGGCATCCCCTCTTTCGTATTTCAACACTATCGGTATATCTTACTTAGAGCTATATCTTTATTCGTCACATAATATGAGTTTTGCTTGGAGCGTCATATTATTTTGTTGTTCTCTGTTAGGAGTTATTTATAATCTTGTTTTTCAATAAAAAGTTCCAAGAATTGCCTTAGGATGCTTGCTTTGCATATTTTGATGAGTGCTGTGTATAAACAGAAACTTTTGCTGTAGTGGTTGAATTTTCATATTTTACTGGAATGTGGAAAGTTTCTGAAATTTTTACACAGTATTTTCATATAAATTATTTAGTATGTCCTAAATCTTCATAATTTTTTGAGTTACAGAAGTACACTGGTTTCATAAATTGCTACAGACTGTTCTGTTTGGACAGATTGCTATCATTGTTTTGTTATCTACTTATCCTATAGTTTCCATAGCCTATATTGGTAGATATAAATTGTGGAAATGATAGTAAACAGTAGATGATGTTTGCAATTATTATGCAACTTGTCTTGGCAGTACATAAAGAGTTGGTTTATTATTATGTGCACTAACTTATCTCACGAGTTCTTTTCAAGTTTTGTGTGGATGAAGTTTTTGAGAATAGGTGAAACCATGATATGAGAGGATTGAACGAGATACAAAAGCTCAAGATTGGGGATTCCCAAGGCACCCCAAGTAAATATTTCAAGAAGTCTCAAGCATCTAAGCTTGGGGATGCTACGCATCCCACCTCTCTTCATCAACAATTATCGGTTAGCCTATGTTGAGCCTAAATTTTTATTCGTTCACATGATGCGTGCTATTCTTGGAGTGCTATTTTTCTTTTGCTTGCTGTTTAATAAAATACTTAAGATCTGAAATTCTTATATGAGAAAGTCTTCACATAGTTATTTAATTGTTGGCTACTCATTGATCTTCACTTATATCTTTTTGGAGTAGTTTGTCATTCACTCTCGTGCTTCACTTATATCCTATGAGTAAATGGTTGAATGAATTGAATATCATAAATCTGAAATTAAATATGCTTCATATACTTATCCCATGGGGAGTAATGACTTCACACATTATAAGTATAGGTGGTAAAATTTATTGAAAGTTAGCAAACACCGCATTGGTCACTTGAACAATTCATGAAAGGATATTGAAGGAAGAGCGATTCCACATATAAATATACTATCTTGGACATCTTCTATGATTGTGAGCTCATTAATTATTTTTAAACTCGAGAAAATTAGTTAAAATTGGACAAGGAAGACAACTTAATGAGTTATGTTTGGGTATATTTGTATAGAAGTTATATTGTTATGGATCCTCCAACATGTAGTGCTTGCTTCCACCTTATACTAGCCAAAACTTCCGCACCAAGTAGAAATACTACTTGTGCATCCAAACACCCTTAAACCAGTTTTGCCATGAGAGTCCACTATACCTACCTATGGATTGAGTAAGATCCTTCAAGTAAGTTGTCATCGGTGCAAAAAGCAATAAAACTTGCTCCTAAATATGTATGATCTTTTATTGTGAGGGAAAATAAGCGTTGTACGAACTTGTGATGGTAAAGAAATAAAATCGATGGACTGCATAATAAAGGTTGCTATCACAAAGGGCAATACAACGTGACGTTCCTTTGCATTAAGGGTTTGCACATCCAAAAACAAAAAGCGCATGACAACCTCTGCTTCCCTCTGCGAAGGGCCTATCTTTTACTTTTTAGTACTTACCTTTATGCAAGAGTCATGGTGATCTTCACCACTTCCTATATTTCGCCTTTTTCTCTTGGCAAGCGTCATGTGTTGGGGAATGATCTAGACATATATATCCACACAAATATATTTGATCATGAATTATTATTGTTGACAATTATCTATATGATAAATAAGTTGGGAGGCGAAACATTAAGCCCCTATCTTTCTCTGTGTTCGATGGATGCTATTTGTTCTAAAAATATGCTTTGAGTGTGAATAATCATGGAAGACTATATGATAGTTGAGTATGTGGAATTTGCTAAATCAAAGCTCTTACATAGACCCTTCCTGAAAATAAGATGAATTGCAATTGTTCGATGACTAGGAATATGGTTTGTTAGTTTTCAAGAAAATTTCAGGTCTATACTTTAACATGTGAATAGCTTGTTACTTGATCATGAGAAGTTTTATGAGATGAGCTACTGTTTATGGTTTATATTGATGCTAGAAAAAGTGATTGGAATTATCATTGATCAAACTTGTGCACTTGCTAGCATTCACACTTCATAAATTATTTCTTTTATCATTTACCTACCCGAGGACGAGCAGGAATTAAGCTTGGGGATGCTGATACGTCTCCAATGTATCTATAATTTATGAAGTATTCATGCCATGTTTACAATAATTTTATATGATTTTGGTATGATTTTATTAGAACTAACCCGGACTGACGCTGTTTTCAGCAGAACTACCCTGGTGTCGTTTTTTGTGCAGAAATAAAAGTTCTCGGAATGGGCTGAAAATTTACGGAGAATATTTTTGGAAAATATAAAAAATACTGGAGCAAAAAGATACCGGAGAGGGGTCCCAAGGCAGCCACAAGCCTAGGGGGCACCCCCCCCTAGGGCGCGCCCCCCTGGCTTGTGGTCCCCTCGGGAGTCCCCCTGACTTGATTGCAACGCCAAGTTCTCCTATAAATCCCGTAACCCCCAGAAAGAAACCTAGATCAAGAGTTCCGACACCGCAAGCCTCTGTATCCACGAAAAACCAATCGAGAGCCCGTTTCGGCACCCTGCCGGAGGGGGAAACCATCACCGGAGGCCATCTTCATCATCCCGGCGGTCTCCATGACGAGGAGGGAGTAGTTCACCCTCGGGGCTGAGGGTATGTACCAGTAACTATGTGTTTGATCTCTCTCTCTCTCGTGTTCTTGAGATGACACGATCTTGATGTACCGCGAGCTTTATTGATATAGATGAATCATATGGAGTTTTCCCCTCTCTATCTTCTTGTGATGAATTGAGTTTTCCCTTTGAAGTTTACTTATCGGATTGAGTCTTTAAGGATTTGAGAACACTTGATGTATGTCTTGCAATGGGATATCCGTGGTGACAATGGGATGTTCTATTGATCCACTTGTTGTATGTTTTGGTGATCAACTTGCGGGTTTCGTGACCTTGGGAATCTATGCATAGGGGTTGGCACACGTTTTCGTCTTGACTCTCCGGTAGAAACTTTGGGGCACTCTTTGAAGTTCTTTGTGTTGGATTGAACATGATGAACTGAAATTGTGTGATGCATATCGTATAATCAAGCCCATGGGTACTCGTGGTGACATTGGAGTATCTAGGTGACATTAGGGTTTTGGTTGATGTGTATCTTAAGGTGTTATTTTAGTACGAACTCTAGGGCTGTTCGTGACACTTATAGGGATAGCTCATACGATTGATCGGAAAAGATAACTTTGAGGTGGTTTCGTACCCTACAATAATTTCTTCGTTTATTCTCCGCTATTTGTGACTTTGGAGTGAACTCTTTGTCGCACGTGAGGGATTTACATATGATTCAACTATGTTAGTATTGTTGAGAGAACTTGCACTGGTGAAAGTATGAACCCTAGGCCTTGTTTCCAAGCATTGCAATACCTTTTGTGCTCACTTTTGTTACTTGCTACCTTGCTGTTTTTATATTTTCATATTACAAAAACCTATATCTACCATCCATATTACACTTGTATCACCATCTCTTCGCCGAACTAGTGCACCTATACAATTTACCATTGTATTGGGTGTGTTGGGGACACAAGAGACTCTTTGTTATTTGATTGCAGGGTTGTTTGAGAGAGACCATCTTCATCCTACGCCTCCCACGGATTGATAAACCTTAGGTCATCCACTTGAGGGAAATTTGCTACTGTCCTACAAAACTCTGCGCTTGGAGGCCCAACACGAGTCTACAAGAAGAAGGTTGCGTAGTAGACATCAATCATCCAAAGATTTAAACCATGAGTAGAACAATTTCTTAGCATCAATTTCATTCTTTCCCAAGATTGTGCAACATGTTCATGCTCAAGTTGCTTAAAATTCATGATTTGTGTCCTAAGGAAAATAATTTTCACGGGCGGAAAATACTTAGTGATAAAAGCTTCCTTGCACTTATTCCAAGAATCGATACTATTGCGAGGCAAAGAGGAAAACCAAATTTTTGCACGATCCCGCAAGGAAAAAGGAAATAACTTCAAATTCACTATATCATTGTCCACATCTTTTTTCTTTTGCATATCACACAATTCTACGAACGTGTTTAGATGGGACGTGGCATCCTCATTAGGATTACCGGCAAATTGATCTTTCATGATAAGATTCAACAAAGCGGCATTAATATAACAAGACACCGCACTAGTGGCGGGAGGAGCAATAGGAGTACTAATAAAATCATTGTTATTAGTATTTGAAAAATCACACAACTTGGTGTTTTCTTGAGTCATCGTGACTACGCAAACAAGATTGCAAGCAAGCAAGAGATCTGACGAGAAAAAGGCAAATGAAAAAGAGGGCGAATAAAACGTCAAATTGGTGAAGTGGGGGACAGGAAAACGAGAGGCAAATGGCAAATAATGTAATTGCAAGGAGATGAGATTTGTTATTAGGAACCTGATAGATGATGATGGTGTCTCCTCGGCACCAGAGATTGGCACGTAGAAGAGACCGCTTCCTCCCCGACAACATCGCCAGAAAATTCCTTTGACGTGGCTTGAGACTGCGTCGGTATTTCCCCAAAGAGGAAGGGATGATGCAGCACGGCTATGGTAAGTATTTCCCTCAGTTATGAAACCAAGGTATCGAACCAGTAGGAGGATCACCACCACCTAATAAGCAGCACCTGCACACAAATAACAAATACTTGAACCCGACGCGAAAGAGAGGTTGGCAATCTCTCTACGGTAAAAAGATAGATTAGGATATGATAGATAGGAGAGATAGATCTCTCAAGAAAACAAAATAAGAAGGGCAGATAAAGAGTGCTGCAATATATTTTTGGGTTTTTAGTATAGTAGATCTGAAAACAAAGAAGCAAAAAGATAGATCGGAAAGCAATATGTTGGAAAAGTAGACCCGGGGGCCGTAGGTTTCACTAGTGGCTTCTCTCATGAGTATAGCACACAGTGGGTGAACAAATTACTGTTGGGCAATTGATAGAAGATCAAATAATCATGACGATATCCAAGGCGATGATCATTATATATGCATCACGTCCAAGATAAGTAGACTGACTCCTGCCTGCATCTACCACTATTACTCCACACATCGACCGCTATCCAGTATGCATCTAGTGTATTAAGTTCATGGAAAAATGGAGTAATGCAATAAGAACGATGACATGATGTAGACAAGATCTAGGTACTACCTACGGACCCGTAGGTCTATGGTGAACTACTCACACATCATCATGAGGGTAGCAAGGTTGATGAAGAGGCCCTCCATGATCGATCCCCCCTCCGGCAGGGTGCCGGAACGGAGCTCCAGATGGGATCGCCTCGGAACAGAGACTTGCGGTGGTGGAAAAAGTGTTTCGGGATGCCCTCTAGGGTTTTTGGAATATATGTTAATTTATAGGCCAGAGAACTAGGGTAGGAGGGCCACCAGGGAGGGACAGGCCATCAGGGCGCGCCGACCCCCTGGGCGTGCACTGTTGACTTGTGCCTCCCTCGTGAGGCCTCTGGTACTCTGCCGAAGCTTCCAGGTCTTCTTTTGGTCCAAGAACAATCATACAAAAGTTTCGGGGCAATTGGACTTCGTTTTGTACTGTAAATCTGAAAGTAAAAAACACGCAAAAAACAACAACTGACACTGGGCACTGGGTCAATAGGTTAGTGCTCAAAAATAATATAAACTGGTAAATTAATACTAATAATATAATAGCATGGAACAATCAAAAATTATAGATACGTTGGAGACGTATCAGGGGCGTAAAACAATAGCGCTAGTTGGGAGGCAACCTAATAGTTATCTTTAAATTTACTTTTTTACTTTTTGTTTGTGTATGATAAAATGATTATTTCCTATGTAATGATTGTGTTTTTATGTTTAAATTAGTGTTTGTGCCAAGTAAAGCCTTTGGGATGACTTGCATGATAAGTAGAATTGATACGGTGCAAAAACAGAAACTTTAGCGTCCAGTGCAGAATTTCTCTGATTTTACTGGCACGTCTTTTTGATCTAACATTTTTAAAAAGTATTGGTATACAAGTTCCTCAGGCTGTCCTAAGTTTTTAGAATTTTTGGAGTTACATAAGTATTGGTTCTCTATATATCATTACAGATTGTTCTGTTTTAGACAAATTCTGTTTTTGCTTGCATATTTTGCTTGTTTTGATGATGCTATGGATTGTATTGGGGGGTATAATCCATGGAGAAGTTAGAATGCAGTACCTTATTGATACGTCCATTTTGCATCATGATTTCCTACTGTTATTTATTATGTTTTGTTGAATAATAATGCTTTAGGGAGTGATTCTAATGCGTTTTCTCCCATAATATGCAAGGTTTACACAAAGAGGGAGAATACCGGCAGCTGGAATTCTGGACCTGAAAAAGCACATCAGAGATACCTATTTTGCACAACTCCAAAGAAGCTGAAATTTTACGGAGAATATTTTTGGAATATATAAAAAATACTGGAGCAAAGAACTACCGGAGGGGGCCACCCTGGTGGGCACAAGAAATCAGGGCGCGCCAGGCCCCCCAGGCGCACCCTGGTGGGTTGTGCCCTCCTCGGCCCAGCTCCGGTGCCCATCTTCTGGTATATAGGCTCTTTTGACCTAGAAAAAAAATAAGGAGAGGACTTTCGGGGCGGAACGCGGATACGTCTCCAACGTATCTACTTTTCCTCACTCTTTTGCCCTTGTTTTGGACTCTAATTTGCATGATTTGAATGGAACTAACCCAGACTTACGCTGTTTTCAGCAGAACTACCATGGTGTTGTTTTTGTGCAGAAATAAAAGTTCTTGGAATGGAACGAAACTTTTTGGAGAATTATTTTAGAATATATGAGAATTATTGGAGCCAAAATCCACCGAAGAGGGGGGCCAGGGTGAGCAGCACCCACCAGGGTGTGCCCTGGTGGGTTGTGCCCACCTCGTGGCCCCACTAACCCTAATTCCGCCACTATAAATTCCTATTTTCGGGGAAAAAATCAGGGAGAAAGTTTCATCGCATTTTACGATACGGAGCCGCCGCCACCTCCTATTCTTCATCAGGAGGCCAGATCTGGAGCCCGTTTGGGGCTCCGGAGAGGGGAATCTTCTATCTTCGTCATCACCAACCCTTCTCCATCACCAATTCCATGATGCGCCCCACCGGGAGTGAGTAATTCCTTCGTAGGCTTGCTGGTCGGTGAGGACTTGGATGAGATTCATCATGTAATTGAGTTAGTTTTGTTAGGGCTTGATCCCTAGTATCCGTTATGTTCTGAGATTGATGTTGGTATGACTTTGCTATGCCAAATGCTTGTCACTTGGGCCCGAGTGCCATGATTTCAGATATGAACCGTTTATGTTATCATCTCTATATCCATGTTCTTGATCCGATCTTGCCTAGTCATATGCACCTATTACGTGTTATGATCCGTCAACCCCATAGGGACAATATTTGGGATACTTCGCGGTGATGACCGTAGTTTGAGGAGTTCATGTATTCACCATGTGTTAATGCTTTGTTCCGGTTCTCTATTAAAAGGAGGCCTTAATATCCCTTAGTTTCTTATGGACCCCGCTGCCACGGGAGGGTAGGACAAAAGATGTCATGCAAGTTCTTTTCCATAAGCATGTATGACTATTTACAGAATACATGCCTACATTACATTGATGAACTGGAGCTAGTTCTGTATCGCCCTAGGTTATGACTGTTACATGACGAATATCATCCAACGAGTTACCGATCCAGTGCCTACGATCTTTCCACTTATTGTTCTTGCTAAGTTACTATTGTTGCTGCTACTGTTCCAACTGCTACAAAACTATTACTACTACTATTACCGCTACTGTTACTGTTGCTACTACTATCAAACTATCATATTACTGTGCTACTGATCACCTTGCTGCAGATATTTAATCTCCAGGTGTGCTTGAACAACTCAACTGCTAATACTCTTAAGTATTCTTTGGCTCCCCTTGTGTTGAATCTATAAATTTGGGTTGAATACTCTACCCTCGAAAACTGTTGCGATCCCCTATACTTGTGGGTTATCAAGACCTTTTTCTGGCATCGTTGCCGGGGAGCATAGCAATATTTGTTGAGTCACTTGGGATTTATATCAATTTATCACTATGAAGAATCTGAAGGATCCAAAGAGCAAGATCGTTCTCTCTAGGACGAGGGGAGGTAAGGAATTGCCATCACACTCTGCACTTGATTCACCTTCTGTTTTGAGTAAGCTTGCAGCACCACCACATGCTAGTAATCCTGATATGTCGCATGTTATTGATGATGCTACCTCTGCTATGAATTATGCTATTGATGATGCTAGTACCATGCTTGATGATAATGTGCCACTAGGAGAATTTCTTGATGAACAAATTGCTAGAGCTAAAGAGAATGAAACTACTGAAACTGATGAGATTGTTGAAACTGATGAAACTTATGATGACTATGAAACACCTATTAGTCCTAGATATCCTAAGTTGGAAATGCCTAAGATACCTGAAGGTTATGTTATGGGTGAAGAGATAACTAGAGAAATTCTTTCTTGCAAGGATAGAAACGATCTTAAGAAATTCTTACGCAAGTATAAGGAAAAGACTTCGAATGCTAGAATGAAATGTGATCCTAAGTTTGCTACTTCTCCTATCTTTGTCACCGATAAGGATTATGAGTTCTCTGTCGACCCAGAGTTAATCACTTTGGTTGAATCTGATCCTTTCCATGGCTATGAAACTGTAGTGGTGCACCTTACTAAGCTGAATGATATAGCCAACCTCTTTGCTTATGCTGAGAAGATTTGCTACTATTATATCCTTAAGTTATTTCCGTTCTCATTAAAGGGTGATGCTAAGACATGGTACAATGATCTTGCTCCTAGTTGTGTGCGTAGTCCCCAGGATATGATTTACTACTTATCTGAAAAATATTTTCCTGCTCATAAGAAACAAGATGCCTTACAGGAAATATTTAACTTTGTGCAAATTGAAGAAGAGAGTCTCCCACAAGCTTGGGGGAGGCTTCTCCAGTTGCTTAATGCATTGCCTGATCATCCTCTCAAGAAAAATGAAATACTTGATATCTTTTATAATGGACTAACTGATGCTTCCAGGGAACGAACCGTTGAACAAGCTAAGGAATTATTGAATAACATATTGAAAAATTATGATGATTGAAGATTGCAAGAGGCAAAGAAATCAATGAAGGAAAAAGGTATTAAAGCTGAGGATGTTTAGAATTTGCCACCTATTGAAGAAATACATGGCCTTGACACACCACCATCTCCACAGGTGGTCGAGGTAAATTCTTTATTAAAGTTTAATGAAAGTGATATTACTCACAATAAACATCCTAGTCAATGCTTATATGAGTTTGATAACTATATTATGAAGCAAGATCATTTCAATGCTCATGTTCTTAAACAATTGAAATATAACTCTGATGCGAATGCTCGCTTGAGTGACTTGCTATTTAGAATCAGTAATGATGTTAGAGGTGTAGGAAAACATACCTTTATGGTTCAAACTCAGTTAGAACAAGTTGCTAAATCTCAAAAAGAATTGCTTGATGAAATGAATAATAATATGCATGATTTTGCTACTAGAGTAGTAACTAGAGGAGGTAGAATGACACAAGAACCACTCTATCCTGAGGGTTATCCTAAAAGAATTGAACAAGACTCTCAGAGAATTAATACTGATGCACCTAGTCCTTCTAAGAAGAAAAAGAGAAAGAAAAATGATAGGACTTTGCATACCTCTAGTGAGCCTGAGACACAAAAACCTCCTGATAATAATGATGTCTCTATTTCTGATGCTGAAACTCAGTCTGGTAATGAACATTCACCTAGTGATAATGAAAATGATAATGATGATGTTCATGAAGATGCTCAACCTAGCAATGATATAGAACTAGATAATGATATCGAAATAGAGCCTGCTGCTGATCTTGATAACCCACAACCTAAAAATAAACGTTATGATAAAAGAGACTTTGTGGCTAGGAAACATGGTAAAGAAAGAGAGCATGGGTTCAGAAACCCATGCCATTTCCACCTAAGCCATCTAAGAAAAAGGATGATGAAGAATTTGAACGCTTTGCTGAAATGATTAGGCCAGCCTTTTTGCGTACCCGTTTAACTGATATTTTGAAGATGGTCCCTTATGCAAAGTATATGAAAGACATCATCACAAATAAAAGAAAAATACCGGAAGCTGAAATCTCCACCATGCTTGGTAATTATTCTTTTAAGGATGGAGTACCTAAAAAACTTGGAGATCCTGGAATACCAACTATATCTTGCTCCATCAAAAGAATCTATGTCAAAACTGCTTTGTGTGATTTGGGAGCCGGTGTTAGTGTTATGCCTTTCTCCTTATATAAAAGACTTGATTTGAATAAACTCACACCTACTGAGATATCATTGCAAATGGCTGACAAATCAACGGCCATACCTATTGGTATTTGTGAGGATGTGCCCGTTGTTGTTGCAAATGTTACTATCTTAACGGACTTTGTTATTCTTGAGATGCCCAAGGACAACAACATGTCAATTATCCTTGGTAGACCCTTTTTGAATACTGCAGGGGCTGTTATTGATTGCAATAAAAGCAAAGTCACTTTTCATATCAATGGTAATGAGCATACGATGCACTTTCCGAAGAAACAATTCCAAGTGAATGGTATAAATGTTATTGAAGAATCTTCGACCATCACTATTGGAAGTTTTCAATTACCTCTTCCTACTGCCAAAAAGAAATATGATATACTTATTGTTGGGGATATGCACATCCCCATTGAGGTAACTTAGTATTTTACGAAAGTTCTTCGGTTTCATGCTAATCGGAAGTGGTTGTTAGTAAGACTTGATCAACCTTATTAATGAATCATTTTTGAGAGGTATGAAGTCGATGAATCTAGTAAGCACAACTCTCTGATCCCACCTTTTATTTTATGTTTTAGTTAGTCAAATAAAATAAAATAATACCAGAGGGGGGGTGCACCTGGTGCCCACAAGACACCAGGGCACGCCAGCACCCCCAGGCACGCCCTGGTGGGTTGTGGCCCCCACGTGGGCCCCCTCACTTATCTCTTTAGCCCACATCATCCCCTACCTCCAGGAAAAAAATCACCACAGCCACCATTCTCGTGTTCTTGCTCTCAAACCCGCGAATTTTGATCTCTTTGCTCGAAGCTCCGTTTCTGAAACTGTTTGGAGGGATTGTTACTTGGTATGTGACTCCTCCATTGCTCCAATTAGTTTTTTGTCGTGGGAAACGAACACCTATGGGATCAAGGAGACCCCTTACGGTTCGGCAAGGGGAGAGGATTGCACAAAGAGCAGAACTAACAAACAGCACGCAGGGATTTACCCAGGTTCGGGCCGCACGGATGCGTAAAACCCTACTCCTGCTTTGAATGCATGCAGAATGGGACTCCAGAAGTGCCTCTCCCCCCCCATACGTCTCGGGCCTCCTTTTATATTAATCAAAGGGGCTACCACAGTGACGTACGAGATAAGGCATGAGGTGGAAAGTAGCTACAGTGTTATCATACCTAACCCTGACGGCTTAGGACAAGCTCATTAAATGCACCGTGAGGTGTCCGTTGAGGTGTCCCTTAGCATCTTGGGCTTGGAAAAGCTTTACAGGGGATGGGCAAAAGCAGCCATCCCATCAGCACCGCTTAAGCATCGCGTGGCCAGCATCGCACCACGTCACCATGAGGACAAGCCCTAAACGACAAGGCCGGTCGCTGCACTGGAGCGATAGCGCTGCACTGTGCAGAGCCTTGCCGGGGCTGAATCCTTGCCGGGCCCGGGGCTTGCCGGGACCGAATCCTTGCCGGGCCCGGGGCTTGCCGGGACCGGGTCTTGTCTGGCGCGAGGCCTTGCCGGCAAGGGTCTTGCCGGGCCTTCGCAACCCTTTGGTCTTCTGTTTTCTGGTCTGATCGTTGACTTTGAATGTCTCCTTGTCGTCTTAGTCTCGTGATTACTCCTAGCTATTCCCCGGCAAGGCTTGCCGCGGTACGGCTACAACTGCTCGTGCACAAGTAAGGGGTACTAAAAAGACCCATACTTTAGTACACCGACAGGAGCCCCCGGGCCTAGGCCATACACGGGTGCCAGGCCTGTTGGGCTAGGCCCAAAACAGTGCACGGGCACGCGTGGCAGGGAATAACTGCTCGTAATCATTATCTCTTTTACCACCCCCCCACTACGCGCATTAATCGCGCGACGTGAGAGACGTGGGCGGAAACTCCGCTGCAAAAGCGGGCGGTAAAGAGCTTGCCTCGCGCCTTCCCCATAAAATGGGAATCGCAGAGGGCACCGCTCATTTACCCCCTCCGCCTTTCCAATCTCAATCTCAGAGCCGTCGCCATCGTCTTCTTCCTCGCGCCCAAAGCAAAGCCTTTCTCCCACCACCCGCCTCCACCGCGCTCTCGACGTCTTCAGCGCCCACTTCCATAGCCACCATGCCGCCCAAGCTGAGCAAGGGCAAGGCGGCGGAAGCGGCCGCCGCGGCGGAGAGCAAGTTGGTGAAGATGCGGAAGGAACGCGCTGTCTTCCCCTCGACGCTTGATGCGGAGACCTTGAAGAAGAGGTACCAGTTCGCATGGGCGACTGAGACCACAGCGCATCCAGCCACCAAAGTGAGTGTAGCTTCTCGCAAGGCAAAGCCAGGAGACTATCCCTTCTTTGCGATTACTTCTGGTGCGGCCTCTGCCCTCCGTACTCGGATTTCTTCGTAGACATCATGCTCACCTACGGCTTCCAGCTGCTAGATTTCACGCCGAATGCCGTGACTTGCATGTCCGTCTCCGCACATCTTTGCGAGAATTTTGTTGGGGTCATCCCGAGCACTGCACTTTTCCAGCACTACTTCTACCCCCGCATCCAAAGGGGCGACGCCCTCTCCGGCAGCATCGCTTGGATCCCGAGGACGGCAACCAAGGAGACGTACCCAGAGGGGCTCTACCGCGATAGATGGGATGAGTGGCGCGGCAAGTGGTGCTGGGTCCGGGAAAAGGAGCCCCAACCATTCTGCGAGGTGCGGAAGCAGAAGGTGGCCCGCGGCAAGGATTGGGGCGCCGCGGACCCTGACGACAACAAACTCACCATCGCAATCACCAGGATACTGCGCCTCAGGGCTGCCGGGCTGAAGGTAGAGATGATTGCTTCAGATTTCCTACGCTGGCGCATCGCCCCACTGCAGAACAAGGGGCGCCCTGCCTGGGAGTACACAAACGCTGCCGACGTCATGAGGGTGCGGCCTGGGCTGGATTATGATCTGACAGCCATGGGGCACGCAGCCCTTTGCCAACAGCTCTTCAATTCTGGAACAGTGGGAGACTTGCCGGCAGGCGTCGTCCCACTATGCAACAACTCATCACTGACCTCCATCATCGCCATGATGCCGGCATTTAATGCCCATAGCATCGACGAGAGGTGGATCGAGCCGTCTGCGGAGCAGGCGCTGGCGTTCTTCGACAACTTGACGGAGAAGGCCATCCGCGAGGAGAACCTTGTCCGCGCCACCACGGAGGAGGAGCTCGCCTACATTGCTAGCAGGGCGGAAGAGGCGAACCTTGCAGAAGAAGCCGGCAGCGCTGAGTCCAGCGAAGGCGGGGACCCACTACGGGAAGATCTTGCCGGGCGAGACGAGGCTGCCGGGGAGCCAAGCGGAGGAGGCCGGGGAGCCGGGAGCTCTTCTGCCGGAGGCGCCGCCGAAGAGGAAGAAGAGGAGGAGGAAGAAGAGTCCCCAGCTCTTCAACACAAGAAGAGGCGCGTCCTCCGGAAGAACGTCACTGGCGCTCCAGCCCGCCAACCTTCCTCAAGCAGCGAGGTCTCCGGCAAGGGGGCGGCCGGCGGGGCCGCACCGCAACCTGCCGCTGCCAAGCGGCCCAGGGCCACTCCTCCTCCTCCTCCGTCAGGAACTGCGGCGGGGGTCGGCTTCGACCTCTCCGCCATCAGCTCCGAGGAAGAAGAAGAAGAGTAAGAGTCCCGCCACAGCCTTGATTCTTGTCCTTCTAGTTTTGCTTGATTAATCTTGCTCTGTTCTTATCTCCACAGGGAAATACAGACCTTGGCGCGAAGGATGGCGAAGAGGGCCAAGACCTCGACAAGCGTCGAGCCGCCTGCAAGCACCTCGGGCGCGCCGGAAACGGTTCTCGTCAGCTCGGAGTCAAGCCCCGAACGCAATCCTCGATGCAGCCCTCGACGCAGCCCCCGGCGCAGCCCCCAACGTGAGTCTTCTACTCACTACCCACTGGCGCGTGCCGGGGTGTGCATCTTCTCTGCTGACATCTCCGGGCGTGCAGGAGCGGAGCAACAGCGAGAAGCAACAGTGGGAGCTGCCTCTGCCATGCCACCTCCGTCGACCACACCGCCTAGGGGTGAGTCTTCGGGCAAGCTCTACCGCGACGATGAGGAGGGACCGGCAAGCGCAAGCTTCGGCAACCCCTTCCTTGACGCAGGTAAAGTTACTTGCCCCAAAGAATTCTTGTCGCTTTGGTTTTTCTTCTTTTTGTCTTCTTGAACTTCCTTCCCGGCTTCATCTTAATCAAGTTCTTGGCTTTCAATCTTCTTCTGACAGAGCTCATGGATACTGACGCTGTCATTGAAGAGACCGCCAAGGATGCCGCCACTGAAGCCGGCAGGGTTGCTGCCGAAGAGGCCGCCAAGCATGCCGCCGCCGAGGCCGCCAAGGCTGCTGCTGCTGAGGCTGCTGCCGCTGAGGCCGCCAAGGCCGCTGCCGCCGAGGCCGCCAAGGCCGTTGAGGGGGCCGGTGAGGAGACCCGCGGTAATACTGACGGCGCTTCCGCCGCAGGAGCGCCAGGCGCTTCTACTGCCGCGGGCCCCTCGACTGCCGAAGACCAGCCCTCGTCGTCCCGGGCCCCTCCCTCAAGCCAATATATCAGGGCTGGCAAGAACGTTGTCAGCATGCCGGGGTCGGCAAACATCGAAGAGCTGGTTGAAGGAGAACATCTTGACGGGGAAATCACCGTCGCTGCCGTCAGTGAGCTCAAGGAGGAGCAACTACTTCAAGCCACGAACGACAATTATCAGAAGCTCCAGACGCTCTACCGCGCCCGGAAGGAGAAACTGGACTCCCGGGCAGCGCTCGTCGAGGCCGCGGAAGGAGACTTCCAACAACGCGTCACGGAAACACAGGCTTGGTATGGCGAGGCCCTCCAAGAGCTGAATATTTATCGGGAGCAGCTGGCGGAAGAGCGGAACGTCCTCCTGCTGAAGCAATCAGACATCGGGAAAGCGCAGGAGGAGGCCGCCCAGCAAGCCGCCGCGGCAGAAGCCCTCTTGACGCAGCGCCGCATCAGCCTTGACGCCCAAGAAGAGGACCTTGCCGCCCGCAAGGCGGCGCTTGCCGCCAAGCTTCGCAACAAGGATGAAGAGCTCGAAAGTCTTGTCGCGCGGCGGGTCCAGGAGCTTGAGCAGAAACACTTGAAGACGCTCAGAGCTCTAACTGAAGACCACGCCGGCAAGCTCAAAGAGGCCCATGACGCTGCCGGAGCCGCGGAGACCGCCAAGAACTTGCTGGAAGAGAAGACGAAGCAGCTGGGGGCCGCTCTCGAGGACCACGGCAAGAAGGTCTCAACGCTCGAGGCCGAGAGAGACAAGGCTCTCCACAGCCTGATGTAGACGCAGGCTGCCGCATCCGAGAAGATCCAGCAGCTTTCCTCCGCCAAGGACTCCATTGAAGATCTGAAGCTAAAGCTATCCACGCCGGAGGAGTCTCTTGAGGCCGCCCGAGTTCGCGAGAGGACTCTTATCAAAGACCTCCATGACGAACAGGAGCTGCTCCAGAACGCCGCCACCACCCACAATGAGTACACTTCAAGCGTGAAGCTCTGGACTGCCAGGCTAGCGGACGTTGCCGAGAAGCTTGGCGCGGAGCTGGAGGCCATGGACTTGCCGGGCTTCGGATATTCTGTCGACGACAACATATCCTCAAGCGCCAGGCTAACCATGTTCTTCGACAAGCTCGTCGACGCCCTCAAGCTACTCCAGGCGAACCAGACAAGCAAGCTGGCCGACGAATCCCAGAGGCTCTGCCAGCTCGTCCACCGCAAGGTGTTGATGAAGGTGGCGTACAGGAACCCTGGCGTCGACCTCTCCAAAGCCTTGAAGAGCTTGCCGAAGGACGCGGACGTCAAGGCTCTCGAAGAGCTTGTCGCGCCCATCGTCGATCGGGTGAGCCAGGTGAAGAGGGTCGAGGGCGATCGCCGGGACTAGCTGTAGCCTCCTATCTCTTCTTCATCTTGCCGCCAGCATTCCATGTAAAAGACAATTTGTCTTATGTCAGAAACGCGGCAAGCACTGGTTGTAATATAACTTGCTCTCTTTGAATCATGGCATGCTATTCCCCTTGTTCAATTTCTTTCTGTATGGCGTATGCCCTACGCTCTGCTGGGAACTTGCCGGAGCATAACCCCGTCGCATGCGCTGGATTCGGGTCGTCAGCTGCTTGCGGGTGGTGCTGCTCACGGCAAGAAATCTTGACGCTTTCAGCGCGGCCACCTAGACTGTTGAGCGGACTCGAAACAGAGTAAGGGCGCAGCCGATCACGACAAGATTCCTTCGCGTGCAGGTTTTCCATACAAAGCCGAAATCGTTCAAGGGAATACAGCCTTACAAAAATTAAAATCTGTTTAAGGGGTTTAGCAACTTAGCTCTGCTTTTTGTCGCTATTCCTTTTCTTCCGGCAAGGCGCCAACCTTTAATGTCGTCTGGCATCCATACCACCATTCTCCTACCCCCCCCCCCTCGGCAAACTTGCGCCCGAGGGAATCTTCTATCTCTTGAGAAAAAGAAAGAAGAGAAAATAAAGGTATGGAACCTTGACGGTTCGTTAGCTCTTACCGGGATTGAGTGCAATACATATCTCAGATAATACATGCATATAGAATGACATGAAATCAACAAGAAATGTAAAGCACATAGATCTTAAAATATGCACAGGGGTGTGCCTGCTCTGTACAAAGAATTACATGCCAGCGGCAACACTTGCACAGAATGGCGTTGCCGGGATCTTGCCGGAGCGTTACGCTGCCGCGAGCACTGGATTCGGGTCGTCAGCAGCCTGCTGGCCGTATCGCTATCACAGCAAGAAACCCAAACAACCGCGCCTTACGGGTAGAACTTGCGAAGGTGCTCGATATTCCAAGAGTTGCTCACTGGCAAGCCCTCTTCGGTCTCCAGGCGGACAGCGCCAGGCCTGGTGACTCGCACTACCCGGTAAGGGCCTTCCCACTTCGGTGTCAACTTGTTGGAATTCTTGGCCGACTGAACGCGCCGAAGAACAAGGTCGCCTTCCTCAAGACTCCGGGCGTGAACCTTGCGGCTATGGTAGCGGCGCAAAGCTTGCTGGTAGCGAGCGGCTCGCACAGCAGCCCGAAGACGGTCCTCCTCAAGGAGCAGCGTGTCATCTTGCCGCAACTGCTCTTGCTCAAGCTCATCATAAGCGAGCACTCGAGGTGACCCGTATAGGAGTTCCGCGGGGAGAACCGCCTCTGCTCCGTAAACAAGAGCGAAGGGCGTCTGGCCGGTGGCTCGATTCGGCGTCGTCCTGATCGACCAAAGAACCGCCGGCAGCTCATCAATCCAGCGTCTTCCATGCTTGTGCAGCTTGTCGAAAGTTCTGGTCCGGAGACCGCGCAACACTTCAGCGTTCGCCCTTTCCGCTTGGCCGTTGCTCCTCGGGTGAGCAACAGAGGCAAAACAGATCTTGCCGCCAAGGTCTTGGACATACTGCATGAAGGTGCGACTTGTGAACTGCGTACCGTTGTCGGTGATGATTCTGTTCGGCACACCAAAACGGCACACAATCCCCTTGAAGAACTTGACTGCTGACTGTGCTGTCACCCTCCTCACTGCTTCCACTTCTGGCCACTTCGTGAACTTGTCGATAGCGACGTATAAGTACTCGAAGCCCCCGGCAGCGCGGGGGAAGGGACCCAGTATGTCGAGCCCCCAGACCGAGAAGGGCCAGGAGAGAGGGATCGTCTGGAGAGCTTGAGCTGGCTGATGAAGTTGCTTCGAATGAAACTGGCACGCTTCACACTTGGTTACTAGTGCAGTTGCATCCTGGAGAGCAGTAGGCCAGAAGAATCCTTGCCGGAATGCCTTGCCGACAAGGGCTCTTGAGCCTATGTGGGATCCACATATGCCCCCGTGAATCTCTGCCAACAGCTCTAGTCCATCCTCCCGAGGAATGCACTTCAATTTCACACCGTTGGGCCTCTTTCTGTACAGGACGTCGTCGACGAACTGGTACATACTTGACTGACGGGCTACTTTCTCAGCTTCTTCCTGCTCCTCAGGGAGTTCTCCTGTCTGAAGGAAATGGACTATTTGCTGTGCCCATGCCGGAGCCTGTGGCTCGACGACAAGGACTAAAGGCGAGTCTTCAGCTGCGGGAGCATTTGCTTCTACGGCAAGAACCTGAGGTTCTTGGCGGAGCAGCTGCTCACCGGCAACTGGTATTTCCTCGGCAGCAGGGGCGCTTGCTTCGGCGGCAAGAACCAGAGGTTCTACGCGAAGCCGCTGCTCACCGGCAACCGGTATTTCTTCGGCAGCAGGGGCGCTTGCTTCTGCGGCAAGAACCAGAGGTCCTGCGCGAAGCCGCTGCTCACCGGCAACCGGGTCGTTCCCGGCAAGATCCTTGCCGGGGGCTTCGGGAAGCCCTGCCGGGAAGTACTCGTCGGTACTTAACTTTCTTCTCTTATCAGGCCATGTCGATGGCGATACGGATGGTTGAGTCAAGCGGAGGACAAAAGTCCCTGGTTCCACAGGTAGCTTGAGTGCGGCACGCTTCGACAGGTCGTCGGCAATGCTGTTCTCTGATCGAGGAACATGCTCTGTCTGAAGACCGTCAAAGCGCTCCTCCAGCTTCCTCACTTCATCGACGTACGCTTCCATCAGCGGGCTCTGATAATCTTTGTTGACCTGCCTCACGACGAGCTGGGAGTCACCCCTGACGATGAGCTTCCTGATCCCAAGGTCTGCCGCGATCCTGAGACCGACAAGCAGTCCTTCATACTCTGCCGTGTTGTTGGTCGATCTCTCCCGGGGAAAATGCATCTGGATGACGTACTTGAGGTGCTCTCCGGTGGGTGCGATAAGCAGCACGCCTGCACCGGCGCCTTGCAGCGAAAAGGCTCCATCAAAGTACATGATCCATTCGCGATCTGTTTCCTTGCCGGGAATCGCTGATTCTTGAACTTCGTCGTCTGGCGTTGGGGTCCATTCTGCAATGAACTCTGCCAAGGCTCTGCTCTGGATAGTTGAAGAACTTTCAAACTTGAGACCAAAGCATGATAGCTCCAACGCCCACTCCACAATCCTGCCGGTTGCTTCTGGGTTTCGGAGAATCCGTTGCAGCGGAAAGCGAGTGACGACGGTGATCTCGTGTGCTTGGAAGTAATGGCGCAGCTTCCTCGAGGCCATGAGAAGGCCGAAGAGCAACTTCTGCACACCAGAATATCTCGACCTAGCCCCCTGCAACAGGGAGCTGACGAAATAGACTGGGCGCTGCACCATCTTCTTCTTCTGCACTGCTTGGCTTGACTGTGCGGATCTTTCCTTGTCGGCACCAGACTCTGCCGGGGCTGGCCCCGGCAAGTCGCTTGGCGGGTCTGCCGTTGCCGCTGCATCCTCCTCTCCTTCTCTCTCCGCCACCAGCGCAGCACTAACCACTTGATTCGTTGCCGCTAAATATAGCAGCAACGACTCTTGTGGCCTAGGCGCGACTAGTACTGGCGGAGAGGAGAGGTACCTCTTCAAATCCTGCAGCGCTGCCTCCGCTTCTGGAGTCCATTTCATTGGACCTGCCTTCTTCAAAATTTTGAAAAATGGCAGGGCGCGCTCAGCAGACTTTGAGATGAACCTACTCAAAGCAGCGACGCAGCCGGCAAGGCGACGCACATCCTTGACTCGTCTTGGCGCTTCAATCTGCTCAATTGCCTTGATCTTGTCGGGATTGGCTTCAATTCCACGCTGAGATATAAAGAACCCGAGAAGCTTGCCGGATGGGACACCGAACACGCACTTCTCTGGATTGAGCTTCAGGTTGATCCTGCGCAGATTTGCAAATGTCTCCTCCAGATCTTGAATGAGCGTTGCCTTGTCCTTGGTTTTGACCACTATGTCATCCATGTAAGCTTCCATATTTCTATGAAGCTGGGTCTTGAAACCAATCTGGACGGCTCTCGCGAAGGTCGACCCAGCACTTTTCAACCCGAAAGGCATACGCAAGAAGCAGTATGTGCCACATGGGGTGATAAATGCGGTCTTCTCTTCGTCTTCTTTTGCCATGAAGATCTGGTGATAGCCTGAGTATACGTCAAGGAATGACAGCAGATCGTAGCCGGCAGTGGAATCCACAATCTGGTCGATGCGCGGCAAGGGAAAGGGATCTTTTGGACAGGCTTTATTGATATCTGTAAAGTCAATACATAGCCTCCATTTACCATTCGCCTTGCGCACAACAACTGGATTGGCCAACCATGTAGGATGGAGGACTCCTCTAACCAGGCCTGCCGCCTCAAGCTTCTTTATCTCTTCCGCAATAAACTCTTGCCACTCCAAGGCTTGCTTCCGCACCTTCGGCTTGACGGGCCGCGCGTGGGGACAGACAGCTAGGTGGTGCTCAATTACCTCCCTGGGAACACCGGGGATGTCAGATGGTTGCCATGCAAACACATCGACATTCGCCCGCAGGAAGGGAACGAGCGCTATTTCCTATTTGTCATCAAGGGTGGAGCTTATGGTGAAAGTTCCTCCCGTCCCGTCCTCCTTGGCGGGCACCTTCTTGGTCTCAGGCGGAGCAGCCCTGGACTTCTTGATCTGGCCGGCAGAGCTCTCTGGGGCACCCTCGACGGCAGCGCAGCACTCCGGAGGGGCGCGCTTGCCGGAGTTCGTACCAGAGGTCTTGCCGGGCTGCTTCTTCTTGCCGGGATCTTGAGCGGCAGGAGCATGCGCCTTAACGGCAGACGCTGCAACTGCTTCCCGGTAGAGCTTGTCGGTGCAAATGAGCGCGTCTTTCTTGTCGGAGTGGACAGTGATGACGCTCATTGGACCGGGCATCTTCAAGGCGTTGTAGGCGTAATGCGAGGCCGCCATGAACTTAGCCAGCGCTGGGCGGCCAAGGATTCCATTGTACGGCAACGGTATCTTGGCGACGTCGAAGACGACCTTCTCCGTCCTGAAGTTCAGCTCGCTGCCGAATGTTACCGGCAGCGTGATCTTGCCTTTCGGCTGGTTCCTTCCCGGATTGACCCCTTGGAAAGAACCTGTCTCCTCAAGGTCTTCGTCGGGAATTTGCAGCCTCTTGATCACATCGGGCGAGAACAAGTTCAGGCCGGCCCCACCGTCCACTAACATTTTCGTCACCTGGAGGTTGCGGATCGTTGGTGAAACCAACAACGGCAAACACCCGACCGCAGTTGTGCGATCAGGGTGATCCTCGGCGTCAAAAATGATAGGTGTGTGGGACCACTTCAGTGGCTTCCGGGCATCGAGGGATGGCTCTGCTGCATTAATCTCGCGTGCCCACTGCTTGAGCTGGCGGTGAGAGGAATGCAACGAAGCACCCCCGTCGACGCACATGGCCTCTGTAGCCTTCTGGAACTCGTGTTCACTGGACTCGTCGCCCTCTGCATCATCGTCCTCATCTATTTGCTCTTTGGCGCGGCCCCGGGCAGGCTTCTCTTGCTGCTGCCTGGGCTTGCCGCGGCGACCTCCTCGACCGCATTTCCTGCCGGACCCTCCGGTACCATCTTGGGCTCTTTCCTTGTCGCGCCTTTCGTACTCGGCACGCTGCTTCTCGGCAAGCTCCTCAACTTGCCGGCAGTCTTGGAGATCATGGCCCTTGGTACGGTGGATCTTACAGTACTGCTTGCCGGATCCTTCCGGCCCATCGGCAGCCGTCAAGGCCTGACACGCTGCACACCCGGCAATCTCCTTGCCGGGGTCGTCGGTCTTGGACTTCTTGGCAGTGCCGGTGTTGCCGGAACCTTCAACAGCAAGCACGGCCTTGCCCTTGCGCTTCTTGTTCTTCCGCCGCCCCTTCCTTGCCGTGGCAGGAGCGTCTTCGCTATCGGAGTCGACTCCAGTGCCAGCGTTCTCGCCGGGGAGTCTCCTTCCTTCCTCTGCCCGAGCACACTTGTCAGCCAAAGCGTAAAGCTCGGCGACATCTCTGACTTTGTTCATCGCCAGCTCCTCTCGCATCTTACGATTGCGCACATTCTGATGAAAGGCGCTGATGACGGCGGCGGGATGAACGTCAGGAATGTTGTGTTGGATGCGGCTGAACCTCTGGATATACTTGCGCAAAGTTTCGCCTTCTTTCTGGGGAATGATGTGCAGATCACTCTCCTGGCCAGGAGCTTGGTGGCCGCCGGTGAAGGCGCCAACAAACTGATGGCACAGGTCGGCCCAAGAAGAGATGGAATTCTCGGGCAGGTGCATCAACCACGATCTCACGTTGGGCTTCAGTACCAACGGAAAGTAGTTGGCCAGCACCTTATCGTCACGAGCCCCGGCAGCCTGCACCGCGATGGTGTAGATGCTCAAGAACTCGGACGGGTGGGTCTTGCCGTCGTACTTCTCCGGTACTTCCGGCTTGAAGGAGCGGGAGCTGGGCCACTGGACTTGCCGCAGCTCATGAGTAAACGCTGGGCAACCCACCTCGTAAGGTAGGGAGCCAGGGTACCCTGGCGCGGGCTCGTCAACAGCGGTCCCAGCGCGCTTGTCGGACTGGCGACGCGCTTCCCTTCGGCGCTCGATGGTGGTTCGAGCGTCCTCCTTCTTCCGTTCCCGGAGAACATGCCGTTGATCGCGGCGAACCCGCGGATCAGACGATGCCGTGGAATCATCCTCACGGGCGCCGGTCCGTCGAGTTAACGACCGCTCTTGATGCAGCGGAGGGGAACGCAACGTAGTTGTTCCAGCTCCGGTCTTTTCTCCACGGCCACGCACCAACCTAGACGACTGCAGTCGCGAGGGTTCACCCTGCTGCGGCGCGTCGTTGTTGGCTAGGCCGATGAGGCTCTGGATAGCGGCTCACCACTCGTCTAGCTTCTCCGCGGCGGGAGGGAAGTCTAGGAGCAGCTGAGCTCGCGCCAACGCCTCTGCCGGCATAGGCGGCGGCGACAGGTGTGAAGAACGTGAGGTGCTCAAACTCCTAACAGGGTTAGAAGGTGCGCCATCACGACTCTGCACCCGTGCGCGGCTTCCACCAGCGTGCTGACGCGGATCTTGGCCCTGCGCACCCTGGGAGTGATGCGCAGGGGTCTTCCCATGCGGACGCCTAGAACCACCAACGTCTTGAGGCTGCACGTCACGCGCATCCTGAGAAGGTCGCGGTGCATGCGCCGACGTATTCGTCCTGGAAGGCGCCGCTCCATCCTTGGAAGTCGCTGCACCACCCGCAGGTCGCGCAGCTCCATCCTTGGACCTGTTGCTCGTCCGGCTCGGATCGCCGGAACGCCGTGGAAGCTCGGAGCCTCCACCTCCTCCATCCGCGCCTACCCCATCGCCTGCGCGCGAAGCATCAGGCACGACGGATGCAGATGGACCAACCGCCGTGAAACCCTTCTTCTTGGGAGGCATGGCGGTGAAGATGATCGAAGATCCGACGCGCTGATCACCAGATCAGGTTCGCACAACCTCGATCCCCCTATCTGGCGCGCCAAAGATGTCGTGGGAAACGAACACCTATGGGATCAAGGAGACCCCTTACGGTTCGGCAAGGGGAGAGGATTGCACAAAGAGCAGAACTAACGAACAACACGCGGGGATTTACCCAGGTTCGGGCCGCACGGATGCGTAAAACCCTACTCCTGCTTTGCATGTATTATGGTGGATGTTCTTGGCCAAGTTCTGGGAGCTACAGTAGCAGCTACGCATGCAGAATGGGCCTCCAGAAGTGCCTCTCCCCCCCCATACGTCTCGGGCCTCCTTTTATATTAATCAAAGGGGCTACCACAGCGACGTACGAGATAAGGCATGAGGTGGAAAGTAGCTACAGTGTTATCATACCTAACCCTGACGGCTTAGGACAAGCTCATTAAATGCACCGTGAGGTGTCCGTTGAGGTGTCCCTTAGCGTCTTGGGCTTGGAAAAGCTTTACAGGGGATGGGCAAAAGCAGCCATCCCATCAGCACCGCTTAAGCATCGCGTGTCCAGCATCGCACCACGTCACCATGAGGACAAGCCCTAAACGACAAGGCCGATCGCTGCACTGGAGCGATAGCCCTGCACTGTGCAGAGCCTTGCCGGGGCTGGATCCTTGCCGGGGTTGAATCCTTGCCGGGCCCGGGGCTTGCCGGGACCGAATCCTTGCCGGGCCCGGGGCTTGTCGGGACCGGGTCTTGTCTGGCGCGAGGCCTTGCCGGCAAGGGTCTTGCCGGGCCTTCGCAACCCTTTGGTCTTCTGTTTTCTGGTTTGATCGTTGACTTTGAATGTCTCCTTGTCGTCTTAGTCTCGTGATTACTCCTAGCTATTCCCCGGCAAGGCTTGCCGCAGTACGGCTACAACCGCTCGTGCACAAGTAAGGGGTACTAAAAAGACCCATACTTTAGTACACCGACATTTTTGTTTTAGTGGGTTATTTTTAGATTAATGAGCTACTCTTGGTGCTGCTGTAGATGAGCTTGCATGTTGAATTCTTAGAGTTCTAAGTAGTTTGAATGCTCAATATGGCCTCTATGCATGCTTAGGAGTAGTTGCTAACAATCTTACTAAGTTTTGTTGACAAAAATTTTGTGGTCTAAAAATTTTCAGAATTTTTATAGGAATAAAAATGCAATTATTTAGGAGTTCTTCGTGGAGGAGATCCTCGGAAGCCTCATCAAGTGGAAGCTCGGTTTGACAGTCTTATGTTGAACCAAGCGAAAGCTCGATGCGAGATGCCGCCACCAAATCATGCTTGTGGCCGTGCGACGAGTTCATGGAAGGTGCAGGTATTAAGGAGGAATTTGACCAATTTATCCACAACACAGAGCTTTTTCCCTTCATCGCAGATAAGTGCCCCCAACACCTCGAACTCACGAAAACCTTCACAAAGAAATTTAAATATTTTTCTCGTGAGTCTAGAGTTTCATTCAACCTGTATGATCGTTCCATCACCATGTCATTAGAAATGTTTAGTGAAGCATGCAAACTTCCATATTGGGGTGCCCTCGACGAACCAACAAAATCTGAATATGAGTCATTTTTAGTCAATCTTTGCTTTGGTGAAGATAGGGGGGTAACTCAAGGGAGAATTAACAGCTTCCATTTCCCATCTTGGGGCCTTTTCCGGTAATCTGCCGGAGGGGGATTCGATCACGGAGGGCTTCTACATCAACTCCATTGCTCCTCCGATGAAGTGTGAGTAGTCTACCTCAGACCTACGGGTCCATAGCTAGTAGCTAGATGGTTTGTTCTCTCTCTCCGATCCTCAATACCATGTTCTCCTCGATGTTCTTGGAGATCTATCCGATGTAATCTTCTTTTGCGGTGTGTTTGTCGAGATCCGATGAATTGTGGATTTATGATCAGATTATCTATGAATATTATTTGAATCTTCTCTGAATTCTTATATGCATGATTTCATATCTTTGTATTTCTCTTCGAGTTATTGGTTTGGTTTGGCCAACTAGATCGGTAGTTCTTGCAATGGGAGAGGTGCTTAGTTTTGGGTTCAATCTTGCGGTGTCCTCACCCAGTGACAAAGTAGGGGTAGCGAGGCACGTATTTGTATTGTTGCCATCAAGGATAAAAAGGTGGGGTTTTCATCATATTGCTTGAGTTTATCCCTCTACATCATGTCATCTTATTTAAGGCGTTACTCTGTTCTTTATGAACTTAATACTCTAGATGTAGGCAGGAGTCGGTCGATGTGTGGAGTAATAGTAGTAGATGCAGAATCGTTTCGGTCTACTTGACACGGACGTGATGCCTATATGCATAATCATTGCCTTGGATATCGTCATAACCTTGCGCTTTTCTATCAATTGCTCGACGGTAATTTGTTCACCCACCATATTATTTTCCTTCAAGAGAGAAGCCTCTAGTGAAACCTATGCCCCCCGGGTCTATTTTCCATTATATATTTTCAGATCTATAAACCAAAAATACCGAAAATACCTTGCTGCAATTTTATTTACTTTTATTTAGTTTTACTTTTAGTAATCTTTTATATCTATCTCTTTCAGATCTCATCCTTGCAAGTGACCGTGAAGGGATTGACAACCCCTTTATAGCGTTGGGTGCAAGTGTTTGATTGTTTGTGCAAGTGCATAGATTGGGGCCTTGCTTGTACCTCCTACCGGATTGATACCTTGGTTCTCAAAACTGAGGGAAATACTTATCTCTACTTTGCTGCATCACCCTTTCCTCTTCAAGGGAAAAACCAACGCAAGCTCAAGAAGTAGCAGGAAAAAATTCTAGCGCCGTTGCCGGGGAGGATACATAGCAAGTCAAGACAAGAACTCTCCCGTCAACTTGCCAATTTCTGGCGCCGTTGCCGGGGAGGATACATAGCAAGTCAAGAAAAGAACTCTCCCGTCAACTTGCCAATTTCTGGCGTGGTTGCCGGAGAGGTCTACATCAAGCCTACCAAGTACCCATCCTAAACTCATCTCTTGCATTTACATTATTTGCCATTTGCCTCTCATTTTCCTCTCCCCCAGTTCTAAAACGATTTTTAGAAAAAACCAAAAAGATTTGCCTTTTTATTCGCCCTTCTTCCGTTCGTCTTCTCGTTTGCTTTTCGTTTGCTTGTGTGCTTGATCGATTCGTTGCCACCATGTCTGAATCTGGGAAGGTTATCATTGAAAAATTTGAGGGTATTGCTAGTACAAATATTGAGGAATAATTTGGATATTGCTCTCTAGATCATGAAACTGAACCTCCTCCTAATTATAAAGCTAAAACTTTTCAAGTGGGAGACGGTAATATTATTGGGAAGAGTGTTATTCAAGAGTTCTTTGATTATACGGGAGTAATGCCTATGAATAAGAGATCTATTCTTCTTAGCACAAATTGTTATGCGGATGCTATTGTCATGCTCGTTGAAAAACTGGAAAAAAATTGTGCACGTTCATCCCGCTTTGCAAAAGGTGTTTTATGAACTTCCCAAAATTAATCATCCTAAGGCTAAAAAGATTGCCACTATCATCCTTATTCGTGAATTTGATTTTATCATACAAGAAACTAGGGAAATTTTTGATTTCTATAAAAAGGATATTGAACACCCTCCGATTGAAGAAATCCTACACGATAAAGAAACCTTGCGTAGCTTTGAGTCTAGGGATTATCAATCTTACCGTGACAATCTTAGAAGAAGAGTTCCCTATTCAGAAATTACCCAAACTATTTACCTTGAAACCTATGATGAATTTGATTGGATCACTAGGGGCATTTATGTAGGATTCAATGATGATTTGTTAGAAGAAAAAATCAGGGAACCCATTAAAAATGAGATACGCATTTTATATGATGATATTTATGGTGATGATCCAGATTATGAGTTTATGAATGTCAAAGTTACTAATCAAAGCCCTTTTCATGAACTAAGTTCTCCTATTAGAAAGGAAAGAAAAGAAATAAAGGATTTTATAAAAAGGGTTTTGGAAGATATGGTTGAGAATGGATTGCATACCAAAGATGATAATACTTAGTTCTATTGCGTTATGCCTAGCTAGGGGCGTTAAACAATAGCGCTTGTTGGGAGGCAACCCAATTTTATTTTTATGTTTTTTGTTTTGTTTATGTTCTTGAATAAATTACACATTATTACCTCTGTAGTAATTGTGTTTTAGTGTTTTAATTAGTGTTTGTGCCAAGTAAGACCTTTGGGATGGTCTACGGTGATAGTTAATTTGATCCTGCTGAAAAACAGAAACTTTGACGCCCAGTCCAGGAATTTTATAAATTCACAGAAGCGTCGATTGGATCTGAATTTTTTACAAAAGATTTATATACAAATTTCCCAGATTTTCCTAATTTTTCAGAATTTTTAGAGTTACAGAAGTATTCGAAGTTACAGATTGCTACAGACTGTTCTGTTTTAGACAGATTCTGTTTTCTATGTGTTGTTTGCTTATTTTGATGAATCTATGGGTAGTATCGGGGGGTATGAACCATGGAGAAGTTGGAATACAGTAGATATTACACCAATATAAATAAAGAATGAGTTCACAACAGTACCTAAAGTGGTGATTTTATTTTCTTATACTAACGGATCTCACGAGTTTTCTGTTGAGTTTTGTGTTGTGAAGTTTTCAAGTTTTGGGTAAAGATTTGATGGACTATGGAATAAGGAGTGGCAAGAGCCTAAGCTTGGGGATGCCCAAGGCACCCCAAGGTAATAATCAAGGACAACCAAGAGCCTAAGCTTGGGGATGCCCCGGAAGGCATCCCCTCTTTCGTCTTCAATCCATCGGTAAATTTACTTGAGGCTATATTTTTATTCACCACATGATATGTATTTTGCTTCGAGCGTCTTGTATGATATGAGTCTTTGCATTTTAGTTTTCCACAATCATCCTTGATGTACACACTTTTTGAGAGGGACACGCATGAATCGTGAATTTATTAGAATATTCTATGTGCTTCACTTATATCTTTTGAGCTAGGCAATATGCTCTAGTGCTTCACTTATATCTTTTTAGAGCACGGCGATGGCTTTATTTTATAGAAATTGTTGAACTCTCATCCTTCACTTATATTATTTTGAGAGTCTCTAAATAGCATGGTAATTTTTTTAGGTTATGAATTTAGTCCTAATATGATGGGCATCCAAGAGAGATATAATAAAAACTTTCATATAAAAGTGCATTGAATACTATGAGAAGTTTGATTCCTTATGATTGTTTTGAGATATAAAGATTGTAATATTAGAGACATGCTAGTGAGTAATTGTGGATTGGTAGAAATACTTGTGTTAAAGTTTGTGATTCCCGTAGCATGCATGTATGGTGAACCGTTATGTGACGAAGTCGGAGCATGATTTATTTATTGATTGCCTTCCTTTGTGTGGAGGTCAGGATCGCGCGATGGTTAACTCCTACCAACCCTTCCCCTAGGAACATGCGTGTAGTACTTTGTTTTGATGACTAATAGACTTTTGCAATAAGTATGTGAGTTCTTTATGACTAATGTTGAGTCCATGGACTATACGCACTCTCACCCTTCCACCTTTGCTAGCCTCGCTAGTACCGCGCAACTTTCGCCGGTGCATTAAACCCACCTTCCTCAAAACAGCCACCATATACCTTCCTCAAAACAGCCACCATACCTACCTATTATGGCATTTCCATAGCCATTCCGAGATATATTGCCATGCAACTTCCACCATTCCGTTTATTATGACACACACCATCATTGTCATATTGCTTAGCATGATCGTAAGATAGCTAGCATGATGATGTCATTGCTACGCTAGATCATTGCATATCCCGGTACAATGCCGGAGGCATTCATATAGAGTCATATCTTGTTCTAGTATCGAGTTGTAAATTTTGAGTTGTAAGTAAATAAAAGTGTGATGATCATTATTATAGAGCATTGTCCCATGTGAGGAAAGGATGATGGAAACTATGATTCCCCCATAGGTCGGGATGAGTCTCCGGACTTTATGAAAAATAAAAGAGGCCAGAGAAGCCCAAATAAAAAAAGGAGGCCAAAGAAGCCCACCAAAAGAAAAGAAAAAGAGAGAAAATAAAAAAATGAGAGAAAAGAGAGAAGGGGCAATGCTACTATCCTTTTTCCACACTTGTGCTTCAAAGTAGCACCATGATCTTCATGATAGAGAGTCTCCTATATTGACACTTTCATATACTAGTGGGAATTTTTCATTATAGAACTTGGCTTGTATATTCCAATGATGGGCTTCTTCAAATTGCCCTTGGTCTTCGTGAGCAAGCGAGTTGGATGCACACCCACTTAGTTTCTTTTTTGAGCTTTCATACACTTATAGGTCTAGTGCATCCGTTGCATGGCAATCGCTACTCACTCACATTGATATCTATTGATGGGCATCTCCATAGCCCGTTGATATGCCTAGTTGGTGCGAGACTATCTCTTTCTTTTGTCTTCTCCACAACCACCATATTCTATTCCACCTATAGTGCTATGTCCATGGCTCACGCTCATGTATTGCGTGAGAGTTGAAGAAGTTTGAAAATACTAAAGTATGAAACAATTGCTTGGCTAAAACCGGGGTTGTGCATGATTTAATACTTTGTGTGATGAAGATGGAGCATAGCCAGACTATATGATTTTGTAGGGATAGCTTTCTTTGGCTATGTTATTTTGAGAAGACACGATTGCTTTATTAGTACGCTTGAAGTATTATTGTTTTTATGTCAACATTAAACTTTTGTTTTGAATCTTATGGATCTGAATATTCATGCCACAATAAAGAAAATTACATGGATAAATATGTTAGGTAGCATTCCACATCAAAAATTCTGTTTTTATATTTTACCTACTCGAGGACGAGCAGGAATTAAGCTTGGGGATGCTTGATAAGTCTCCAACGTATCTATAATTTTTGATTGTTCCATGCTATTATATTATCTGTTCTGGATGTTTTATATGCATTAATATGATATTTTATATTATTTTTGGGACTAACCTATTAACCTAGAGCCCAGTGCCAGTTTCAGTTTTTTCCCTGTTTTCGAGTTTAACAAAAAAGGAATATCAAACGGAGTCCAAACGGAATAAAACTTTCGCGATGATTTTTCTTGGACCAGAAGACATCTACCAGACCTGGAGAGAAGGGCAGGAGACCTGCCAGGAGACGACAAGCCTCCAGGGCGCGCCCTAGGGGGGGCGCGCCCCCTGGCTTGCGGGCCCCCTAGAGGCCTTCTAACCCTAACTCTTCGCCTATATATTCCCATATATTCCCAAACCATCGGGGAGAGCCAAAACAATACTTTTCCACCGCCGCAACCTTCTGTTCCCGTGAGATCCCATCTTGGGGCCTTTTCCGGTAATCTGCCGGAGGGGGATTCGATCACGGAGGGCTTCTACATCAACTCCATTGCTCCTCCGATGAAGTGTGAGTAGTCTACCTCAGACCTACGGGTCCATAGCTAGTAGCTAGATGACTTTTTCTCTCTGTCCGATCCTCAATACCATGTTCTCCTCGATGTTCTTGGAGATCTATCCGATGTAATCTTCTTTTGCGGTGTGTTTGTCGAGATCCGATGAATTGTGGATTTATGATCAGATTATCTATGAATATTATTTGAATCTTCTCTGAATTCTTATATGCATGATTTCATATCTTTGTATTTCTCTTCGAGTTATTGGTTTGGTTTGGCCAACTAGATCGGTAGTTCTTGCAATGGGAGAGGTGCTTAGTTTTGGGTTCAATCTTGCGGTGTCCTCACCCAGTGACAAAGTAGGGGTAGCGAGGCACGTATTTGTATTGTTGCCATCAAGGATAAAAAGGTGGGGTTTTCATCATATTGCTTGAGTTTATCCCTCTACATCATGTCATCTTACTTAAGGCGTTACTCTGTTCTTTATGAACTTAATACTCTAGATGCAGGCAGGAGTCGGTCGATGTGTGGAGTAATAGTAGTAGATGCAGAATCGTTTCGGTCTACTTGACACGGACGTGATGCCTATATGCATAATCATTGCCTTGGATATCGTCATAACCTTGCGCTTTTCTATCAATTGCTCGACAGTAATTTGTTCACCCACCGTATTATTTTCCTTCAAGAGAGAAGCCTCTAGTGAAACCTATGGCCCCCGGGTCTATTTTCCATTATATATTTTCAGATCTATAAACCAAAAATACCAAAAATACCTTGCTGCAATTTTATTTACTTTTATTTAGTTTTAATTTTAGTAATCTTTTATATCTATCTCTTTCAGATCTCATCCTTGCAAGTGACCGTGAAGGGATTGACAACCCCTTTATAGCGTTGGGTGCAAGTGTTTGATTGTTTGTGCAGGTGCATAGATTGGGGCCTTGCTTGTACCTCCTACTGGATTGATACCTTGGTTCTCAAAACTGAGGGAAATACTTATCTCTACTTTGCTGCATCATCCTTTCCTCTTCAAGGGAAAAACCAAGGCAAGCTCAAGAACTAGCAGCCTTCGCCTGTACTAAGAGGGAATACTGCTTGTGCATCAAAACCATTAAACCAAGTTATGCCATATGAGTCCACTATATCTACCTATATGCGGTATTACCCTGCCGTTCCAAAGTAAATTTGCATGTGCCATCACTAAAAATTCAAATGAACATCTGTTTTGCGTGCCTGGACCGCTCATGGAGCAACAGGGGCGGTTAGTATCTTCCATGCTAAGCGGGTTATTCTCATGATGAGTGTTTATTCACTTGTCCTTACACGAGAGGGGTGGTAATAGGGATTCCCAGTCCCAAATTCAAAAATCAAAAATAATTAAACAAAACTCCGCCAGGAATGTTGTTGGTTTGGACGGTACCCGTGGATGCGGCTAGCCACGGAGTGTGATTGTTGGTGGAGGGGGAGTAAACCTTTACTTTTACCGCTTGGGAACCGCTGCTAATTTGTTTAGCATGGAAGATATTGATAACTCTTGGTCGTGACGTTGACAGGAAGGGTGTACCTCCCAAAATTATATCTATCTCTGTTTTAAACTTTGAGCTCTGGCACCGCTGCAAATCCATGCTTCCCTCTACGAAGGGACTATCTATTTACTTTTATGTTGAGTCATCACCTTCTCAAATAAGCGCCAGACCTCAGAGCACTATTGTCATCCTCATGCATTGTGTATAGTTGATGTTGGGTGTAGCATGACTGGATCTTTTCTACCATGAATTACAATGTTTAGTCGCTGCTTGAACTTTGGAGGTGCTCTGAATTTATGTTTTGCGGTCTCAGAAAGGGCTAGCGAGATACCACTATTGTCATATTGTATCATGATTGTTTTGACAAAGTGTTGGCGCTTGAGATATCTTATTATTGCTCGCTAGTTGCTTATGTTATTGTTATGAGTTAATATAATTTCTAAGAGTTATTGTTGGCATGGTTAGTCATAATCATTGCTGAAAACTTGGGTGCTACTTAAGCATATATATGTAAACAAGAACAAAATAGTTCATAAAAATTTTCTTTATCATTTTGTCAACTGAATTTCTTGAGGACAAGCAAAGGTTTAAGCTTGGGGGAGTTGATACGTCTCCAACGTGTCTACTTTTCCTCACTCTTTTGCTCTAGTTTTGGACTCTAATTTGCATGATTTGAATGGAACTAACCCGGACTAACATTGTTTTCAGCAGAACTACCATGGTGTTGTTTTTGTGCAGAAATAAAAGCTCTCGGAATGGAACGAAACTTTTTGGAGAATTATTTTAGAATATATGAGAATTATTGGAGCCAAAATCCACCGAAGAGGGGGGCCAGGGTGAGCAGCACCCACCAGGGCACGCCAGGCCCCCTAGACGCGCCCTGGTCGGTTGTGCCCACCTCGTGGCCCCACTGACCCTAATTCCGCCACTATAAATTCTTATTTTCGGAGAAAAAATCAGGGAGAAAGTTTCATCGCATTTTACGATACGGAGCCGCCGCCACCTCCCGTTCTTCATCGGGAGGCCAGATCTGGAGCGCGTTTGGGGCTTCGGAGAGGGGAATCTTCGGTCTTCGTCATCACCAACCCTTCTCCATCGCCAATTCAATGATGCTCCCCACCGGGAGTGAGTAATTCCTTCATAGGCTAGCTGGTCGGTGAGGAGTTGGACGAGATTCATCATGTAATCGATTTAGTTTTGTTAGGGCTTAATCCCTAGTATCCATTATGTTCTGAGATTGATGTTGCTATGACTTTGCTATGCCTAATGCTTGTCACTAGGGTCCGAGGGCCATGATTTCAGATCTGAACCGTTTATGTTATCATCTCTATATCCATGTTCTTGATCCGATCTTGCCTAGTCAGATGCACCTATTACGTGTTATGATCCGTCAACCCCATAGTGACAATATTTGGGATACTTCGCGGTGATGACCGTAGTTTGAGGAGTTCATGAATTCACCATGTGTTAATGCTTTGTTCCGGTTATCTATTAAAAGGAGGCCTTAATATCCCTTAGTTTCCTTATGGACCCCCCTGCCACAGGAGGGTAGGACAAAAGATGTCATGCAAGTTCTTTTCCATAAGCACGTATGACTATTTACGGAATACATGCCTACATTACATTGATGAACTGGAGCTAGTTCTATGTCGCCCTAGGTTATGACTATTACATGACGAATATCATCCAACGAGTTACCGATCCAGTGCCTACGAGCTTTCCACTTATTGTTCTTGCTAAGTTACTATTGCTGCTGCTACTGTTCCAACTGCTACAAAACTATTACTACTATTGTCACCGCTACTGTTACTGTTGCTACTACTATCAAACTATCATATTACTGTGCTACTGATCACCTTGCTGCAGATATTTAATCTCTAGGTGTGGTTGAATTGACAGCTCAACTGCTAATACTCTCAAGTATTCTTTGGCTCCCCTTGTGTCGAATCTATAAATTTGGGTTGAATACTCTACCCTCAAAAACTGTTGCGATCCCCTATACTTGTGGGTTATCAAACGCCGCCGTCTCGAGGCGGAGCTTGGGCAGGAGCACTTTTGCCCTCCGGCGGAGCGATTCCGCCGGGGGAACTTCCCTCCCGGAGGGGGAAATCGAAGCCATCGTAATCACCAACACCCCTCTCATCTTTGGGAGGCCAATCTTCATCAACATCTTCAACAACACCATCCCCTCTCAAACCCTAGTTCATCTCTTGTGTTCAATCTTTGTACCGGAACCTGAGATTGGTACCTATGGGTGACTATAGTGTTGATTACATCTTGTAGTACCGGAACCTGGAAGATTATATGTTCAGATCCATTATGCTATTCAATACCCCTCTGATCTTGCGCATGAATATTATTTGTGACTAGTTACCTTTGTTCTTGAGGTCACGGAAGAAGTCATGTTGCAAGTAATCATGTGAATTTGATATGTGTTCGATATTTTGATGATATGTATGTTGTGATTCCCTTAGTGGTGTCATGTGAACGTGGACTATATGACACTTCACCATCCTTGTTCGCATTGTGGAGTAGTTATTAGATGATGGGTTGCTAGAGTGACAGAAGCTTAAACCTTAGTTTATGCGCTACTTCGTAAGAGGCCGATTTGGATCCAAACGTTTAATGCTATGGTTAGATTTTATCTTAATACTTTTCTCATAGTTGCGGATGCTTGCGAGGGGGTTAATCATAAGTGGGAGGTTGTTCACGTAAGAACAGAACCCAAGCACCAGTCCACCCAAATATCAAATTATCAAAGTAGCGAACACAAATCAAACCAACATGATAAAAGTGACTAGATGAAATTCCCGTGTACCCTCAAGAACACTTTGCCTATTACTAGAGATTGTTCTGGCCTGTCCTTTGCCACAAAAGGATTGGGCTACCTTGCTGCACTTTATTTACCATTACCGTTACTTGCTTGTTACCAATTACCTTGCTATCAAACTATCTGTTACCTACAATTTCAGTGCTTGCAGAAATTACCTTGCGGAAAACCGCTTGTCATTTCCTTCTACTCCTCGTTGGGTTTGACACTCTTACTTATTGAAAGGACTACGATTGATCCCCTATACTTGTGGTCATCAAGGCTCTTTTGTGGTGCCATTGCCGGGGAGTGAAGCGCTCTTGGTAAGTGGAAATCGGTAAGGAAAAACTTATACTATGTGCTGAAATTTATTGTTACTTGTTACTATGGAAAACAATCCTTTGAGGGGTTTGTTCGGGGTATCTTCACCTCGACCAGAACCACAATTAGTTGCCCCTCAACCTACTGCACCTACTAAAAATATTGGTTATGAAATTCCTTCATGTATGGTAGAACAACTGCTTGCTAAACCTTATGCAGGAGATGGAACTGAACATCCTGATATGCACCTATTATATGTGAACGAAATTTGTGGATTATTTAAGCTTGCAGGTTTACCCGGAGATGAATCTAAGAAGAAGGTTTTCCCTTTATCTTTGAAAGGAAAAGCATTAACATGGTATAGGCTAAGTGATGATATTTGATCATGGAACTGGAATCGACTACAATTGCAATTCCATCAAAAGTTTTATCCCATGCATCTAGTTCATCGTGATAGGAATTATATATATAACTTTTGGGCTCGTGAAGGAGAAAGCATCGCTCTAGCTTGGGGGAGGATTAAGTCAATGTTATATTCATGCCCCAATCATGATATCCCGAGAGAAGTTATTATTCAGAATTTTTATGCTCGGCTTTCTCATAATGATCAATCCATGCTCGATACTTGTTGTGCTGGTTCTTTTATGAAGAAGACTATTGAATTCAAAGGGGATCTCTTGGAGAGAATTAAACGCAACTCTGAAGATTGGGAACTCGACGAAGGTAATGAGTCGGGTATAAAGCTTGAGTTTGATTGTGTTAAATCTTTTATGAATACTGATGCTTTTCACAAGTTTAGCACTAGATATGGTCTTGACTCTGAGATAGTAGCCTCTTTCTGTGAAGCATTTGCTACTCATGTTGATCTCCCTAAAGAGAAGTGGTTTAAATATCATCCCCCTATTAAAGAAGAAATTAAAGAACCGGTCATAGCTAAAGATGAAACTATCATTTACAATGTTGATCCAGTTGTGCCTACCGCTTACATTGAAAAACCACCTTTCCCTGTTAGGATAAAGGAACATGCTAAGGTATCAACTGTGGTTCGCAAGAGTAATATTAGAGCACCTAAGCCCCCTGAGCAAATTAAAGTGGAACCTAGTGTTGATATGGTTAAAGATCTCTTGGTAGAAAATATTGATGGGCATGTTATCTACTTCTGTGATGAAGCTGCTAGAATTGCCAAACCTGATGAAAAGGATAAACATAGACCCGTAGTGGGCATGCCTGTTGTCTCAGTCAAAACAGGAGATCATTGCTATCATGGTTTATGTGATTTTGGTGCTAGTGTGAGTGCTATCCCTTTTACCTTATATCAAGAAATTATGAATGAAATAGCACCTACTGAAATAGAAGACATTGATTTTACTATTAAGCTTGCTAATAGAGACACCATCATACCACTTGGAATTGTTAGAGATGTTGAAGTCTTGTGTGGGAAAGTAATATATCCTACTGATTTTCTGGTTCTTGGTTCCCCACAAGATGACTTTTGTCCCATTATCTTTGGTAGACCTTTCTTGAGCATCGTCAATGCTAAAATAGATTGTGAAAAACAAACTGTCGGTGTCAGTTTTGGTGGTGTGTCTGATGAGTTTAATTTTTCCAAGTTTAGCAGACAACCTCGTGATAGAGCATTATCTAGTAAGGGTGAAATAATTGGTCTTGCTTCTATTGCCGTGGCTCCTACTGATCCATTAGAACAATATTTGCTTGACCATGAAAATGATATGCACTTGCGTGAAATAAATGAAATAGATAAAATTTTCTTTGAACAACAACCTCTCCTGAAACACAATTTGCCTATCGAAACTCTTGGAGGTCCTCCTCCACCTAAAGGTGATCCTGTGTTTGAATTAAAGCAATTTCCTGACACTTTGAAGTATGCTTATCTTGATGAGAAAAAGATATATCATGTTATTATTAGTTCTAACCTTTTAGAACATGAAGAGGAAAGATTATTAAAAGTTCTGAGGAAGCACTAGGCTGCTATTGGATATACTCTTGATGATCGTAAGGGCATTAGTCCCACTCTATGTCAACACAAGATTAATATGGAACCTGATGCTAAACTGTAACACCCTGGTTTTCGCTCCTGTTTTTTTTCCTTTGCGAGATTCAACTCCCATCCTTTTTCTCGGTGTTATCGGATTTCTTTCACTCTTGGGTATATGAAGATGGTCATTCAGCCTTGCCTTCCTATCCAACCAGAGATTCTCTCCAGTCCAACCTTGCCACCCAAGATCTTTGGCTCAGGGTTTTGCTGTCGAAACCCTACCTTCTGAGTTATCGGAAGGGAAACCCTAATCCTTCCAGTTACAAAGGAACCTCAATTTCCTTTGATCTGTTGCCTCCCAAACTTTTCCCAGTGATCATCCTTTATCTATAAACCGTGGATATGCAAAAATATTGCCAAGTCATTTGCAATATTTTTCATTTATAATTAATTCCTTTTTCTGCCACTTAAAGGAATTAAATCCAGGAAAATATCTATCCATCTCCAAAGTTCATGAAAACTTGTGGAGATATTCTTTGTGATCATATTGCGCTCCCATAAACATATTGGCCATAATTAAATAAGGGAAATTGCCTTTTCCTATTTAAAGACAATATTGCATTTTGGGCCCTTTCTAAAGGAGCTACCATTTTGGTAGCCAGGAAAAATCCCAAATAATTTGTGTAGCTTCTCCTATCCATATCTTCACCATTTCCATCAAGAACCTAAGTTCCATAGTTTAAATTTTGAGCACAACATCAATTTTCAAATTCTGTCCAGTTGGGCAATTTGCAAAGGAAGCGCTTTATTCATTGATCTATTTGAGCTGAAACTTTTCATGGTGGTTAACATTGCTAAATCACTCATGGAAACCAAAAACCAGCTCAATCCCTCTATCCATTCTCCCATAGCATTTTTCCTAAGTTTTTGTCCATTTGGAACCTCTGTGAAGGAAGTATCACTTTGGTATTCTCAAATGAGCTGAAACTTTTCCAGTATCTCCATATATTCAAATCATCACCCTCCACCAAGTTTGAGCCGAATCCATTTAGCCATTCTTCCCCAGCATCCTCATTTCCATTTCTGGCCAGTTTGCAAGTTTGCAAACGAAGTGCCAACTAGGCTTGCCCAATTGTGCTGAATCTTGGCCAAGATAATCACCCTAGTGAGTGATCAACCTCTGCCAAGCATCATGCCAAGAGGTGCACTGTGGTGGCCACACTACAGCACAAACATCTCGCTGTTGGTTGCTGTTTGACCTTGGTTCAGTCACACCAGACATCTCCCGTGCCCTCCAGCTGCGCAAGTCATCTACCTGAAGATTGTAGAAAACCCCAGACATGCTTTGGCAATGAGTGTGGCGTGGCAATGCCGTGGCCACGCGGTGACCACGTCCAGAGCACGCCAAACCCGCGCCATGTGCTCCGTACGCGCCGGGAGCGTGCCTCCAGCAGGTTCCAGCCCGTCCGGGCGCGCCGGCGAGCTGCCCACCGCGTGTGTGAGTCCTCTGGAACCTCTCCCCTTCGTCCTCTAGCCCGTGGCTGCCTCTGCCGATGTCCTGTTGCGACGCGGCCGTGGCGCCGCCATCCCGAAACTCTGGCCGTCGTCCAGCTCCTTCCCGAGCCCTCCCCCGAGCCTATTTAAGTCGCCCGTGAGTCCCTCCCGAGCTCAAGCAAGCCCAGCCCCCTCCCCTCAAGCTCCTGGAGCTCCTTCTCTCCCCATGGCTGAGCTCTGCCTCCGCCGTTCCCCTCGGTCATCTCTGGCCCGTGGCCTCTCCGCTCCCTCTCTTCCGCGTCCCGGGGTCCCCTGGAGTCTACGCACCGCCTCTCCCTTCTTCTCCGGCGAGGAAGCCCTGCCGGCGCCCTTGTCTCCGGTCGTGCTCTGGTCGAGATGCCCGAGCCGCCACGCCCCAGTAGCAGGTCACCCCGCGCCCCGTCCGACCCATGGTTGGGCGTGCCACCCTCCGGCGACCCTCCTGGGCTCGCCGCCCGCCTCATTCCCCCACCGGCGCCGCCCAATCGCCGAACCCTGCCGCTCACTGCCTCCCCTCGCTGCCGTACTCCCAGCCGTCCCCGGATGCCGCAGTTGCCGCCGGCCACGCCCGTGCCGTCGCCTGGCCGGAGGGCTCGCCGGAACGCCGGGACCCTGCCGGAGCCGGTCCCTCTCGCCGCGTCGGGGAGAGCAGGAGGAGGTGGAAGAAGAAAGGAGGAGCAGGAGAGAGAGGGTGGTGCGGGGTCCACATGTCGGCGACCGTGGCCCTATCCACGTGGATAAGTGGAAGCGCCCGGTGACCGTGGCCCCACTAGGAAACGTATTTCCTCAAAGTGCGTGACCAGCCGCTCTGCCCAGTGACCCGGATGCAATTATTTATTTTGCAGATTAGTCCTTGGCAGAAGAACCATCATAACTTTTTGCTCGAAACTCCGATCCAGGTGAAACCAATGCTCACGTCTTCAGTGCGTCCAGCCCGTTCCGATGAGGTCACTTTCATAATGTTTGCACATTCTTAAAATGACCATTTTGCCCTTGCCCTTCTATCAGCCCTCCGAGAAAGATCGGTTTCCGGCGATCCTTTCCGCGGACTCTCCGCACTTCTTCCCGGAGTATCCTTCACCCCAGGCAAGCCGACCATCTGATATATGCCCTAAAGCATTGCTCTATGTTATTCTTGTGTGTTTAACCTAATAATGATGTCCGTGCTAGAACTACTTAAATTCCTGTTAGTTTGTATTCATCATTTACCTTACTTGATCATGTTTAGCATTACCGCGCTAATGACTCATTATGATGTTATATGAAGATAGGTTGTTATGTTTATGCAGCTATTACCTCATACATAGTTACCACAAGGTCAAGTTTCTCATGATGGATATACCTGCCGGTTAAGTACTTGCTAAAACTGAACCAAGCCGGTTGATCTAGAGTCACCTGTCCGAACTTATCCATACAACCACATTTGCCGGTATGGGATGGCCTTGACTTGGTCTGATCGCGTGCTCTTTTACCGGTACCACCAGACAGGGAAGGTTATGCGCGCGCGTTGCCCTGGCCCGGTAGGCGGCGATAACCTTGTGAGCCCAGTTGAGTTATTTGCCGGCGTCCCCGTTTGGGACAGTTTAGTTGGCCACGACGATGGCAGGTGTCACGGGGTGACACAGGGGCCACCCAGGGCTTGACTCCGGGGGAGAATGATTGCCGGTGGTACGGTGGAGGAGTCACGGGTTAGGCAAGTTTTGTTGGAGCAACACTGGTCCACCCGAATGGGATCACGAGGCCAGGTGCTCCATGGTGTGGGTAAAGTGCGCAACCTCTGCAGAGTGTAAAATCTATTCGAATAGCCGCGTCCACGGTATGGGACAGTCCGTCCAGGCCTCGCTAGGTGGTCAACCGTAACAATGATAATAATGATGGAAGAACTTGTCTTATGCCCTGAAGTACTCAGTGGATCATGGATGTTCTGAGGGTTGTAAGGCAACCCAGAAGAGAGTAAGCTGGATCTGGTTAAGGTTTAGATTGGATCCTGAGATTATTCAGAGTATGGATTATTTACCTGATATGCTTTACTTTACTGCATTTTACTTTAGTGGCTATCTTGCTAGATAAACCTGTTATGCCTTGATAATTGATATTGCTAGCTAGTGATGCTATGCCATGTGAATTAATGTTGCTCTAATAATAAATGCATGCTTGAATGCCATGGATTGCTTTGCTTGGTGTATATGTTAGTTGGTTTGCTTGCGAGTACATTCAAAAGTACTCAGCGGCTTTTAACATGGCCAGGTTCACATAAGGATCCGTCGTCCGTCGTCGAGGAGCCGGAGCGTTCGCGGGCTAGGAGAGTAACCCAGTCAGATCCCTGTGGATTGGAGCCGCACCAAGACCATGCTGCCTTAGATAGAGCTTTTCCGCTGCCATCACCCTTGTAATATATCATGTAAGACTTATATATCCATTGATAGAAATGCCTGTGTTCATGATATTTGTTGTAAACGCGCATGCCAGGGTGATTTCCTGGGCTGGCATGCGTGTGGACCGTCTGGCTACAGTGGTAATTAGGCGGGGCGCCACATAAACCCGTTGTTGATCACCAACGGCGATTAAATCCTAAGATGGAAGAAGTGGTAAGAACTGAAATATTAAAGCTTTTGGAAGCAGGTATAATCTATCCCATTGCTGATTGTAGATGGGTAAGTCCCGTTCATTGTGTCCCTAAGAAGGGAGGTATTACCGTTGTTCCTAATGATAAGAATGAACTCACTCCACAAAGAATTGTTATTGGTTATAGAATGGTAATTGATTTTAAAAAATTAAATAAAGCTACTAGAAAAGATCATTACCCTCTGCCTTTTATTGATCAAATGCTAGAAAGATTATCTAAGCACACACACATTTGTTTTCTGGACGGATATTCTGGTTTCTCTCAAATACCTGTGTCACAATCTGATTAAGAGAAAACCACCTTTACTTGTCCTTTTGGAACCTATGCTTATAGACATATGCCTTTTGGCTTATGCAATGCACCTGCTACCTTTCAAAGATGTATGACTGCTATATTCTCTGACGTTTGTGAAAAGATTGTGGAGGTTTTCATGGATGATTTTTCCATTTACGGGACTTCTTTTGATGATTGCTTAAGCAACCTTGATCGAGTTTTGCAGAGATGTGAACAAACTAATCTAGTCTTGAATTGGGAAAAGTGCCACTTTATGGTTAATGAAGGTATTGTCTTGGGGCATAAAATATATGAACGAGTATTGAGGTGGATAAAGCTAAAGTTGATGCAATTGAGAAAATGCCATGTCCCAAGGATGTTAAAGGTATTCGAAGTTTCCTTGGTCATGTTGGTTTCTATAGGAGGTTCATTAAAGACTTCTGTAAAATTTCTAGGCCCCTTACTAATCTTTTGCAAAAGGATATCCCTTTTGTTTTTTATGATGACTGTGTGGAAGCCTTTGAAACGCTCAAGATAGCCTTAACCTCTGCACCTATTGTTCAACCACCTGATTGGAACTTGCCTTTTGAAATTATGTGTGATGCTAGTGATTATGTTGTTGGTGCTGTTCTAGGACAAAGAGTTGATAAGAAATTGAATGTTATCCATTATGCTAGCAAAACTCTAGACAACGCTCAACGAAATTATGCTACTACTGAAAAAGAACTTTTAGCAGTTGTGTTTGCTTGTGATAAATTTAGATCCTACATTGTCGACTCCAAAGTTATTGTTCACACCGATCATGCTGCTATAAAATATCTTATGGAAAAGAAAGTTGCTAAACCTAGACTTATTAGGTGGGTTCTCTTGCTTCAAGAATTTGACTTACATATTGTTGATAGGAAGGGAGCTGAGAACCCCGTAGCTAATAACTTGTCTAGGTTAGAAAATATTCTTGATGACCCACTACCTATTGATGATAGTTTCCCTGATGAACAGTTAGCTGCAATAAATGTTTCTCAAAACAGTCCTTGGTATGTTGATTATGCTAACTACATTGTCGCTAAATATATACCACCTAGTTTCACATACCAACAAAAGAAAAAATTCTTCTATGATTTGAGACATTACTTTTGGGGTGACCCACATCTTTATAAAGGAGTAGATGGTATTATTAGACGTTGTGTACCTAAGCATGAACAGGAACAAATCCTACGGAAATGTCATTCTGAAGCTTATGGAGGACATCATGCGGGAGATAGAACTGCTCACAAGGTATTGCAATCTGGTTTTTATTGGCCTACTCTCTTCAAGGATGCCCATAAGTTTGTCTTGTCTTGTGATGAATGTCAAAGAATTGGTAATATCGGTAAGCGTCAGGAAATGCCAATGAATTATTCACTTGTTGTCGAATGATACGTCTCCAACGTATCGATAATTTATGAAGTATTCATGCCATATTCACCTATGTTTACAATACTTTTATATGGTTTTGATGCACTTTATATTATTTATTTAGAATTAACCCAGGCTGACGCTGTTTTCAGCAGAACTACCGTGGTGTTGTTTTTGTGCATAAAATGAAAGTTCTCGGAATCGCCCGAAACTTTTTGACGATTTTTTTGGAACAAAAGAGGCACTAGACGCTTCGTGGGAGGGCCAGACGAGCCACGAGGTGGGCACCACCCACCAAAGCGCGCCAGGCCCCCCCGGCGCGCCCTGGTGTATCCTGCCCACCTCGTGGCCCATCTTGGCGTGAAACCGATGCCCAAAAATCCTATAAATATAGAAAACATCAGAAATAACCCTAGACTCTCCGCTCCGCCGCCGCAACTCTCTGTATCGACGAAAATCCAATCTGGAGGCGTTCTAGTACCCTGCCGGAGAGGGTAGATCATCTCCGGTGGCCATCTTCATCATCCCAGCGGAGGCCATGACGAGGACGGAGTAGTCCACCCTCGGGGCTGAGGGTATGTACCAGTAGCTATGTGTTCAATCTCTCTCTCTCTCGTGTTCTTGAGATGTCACAATCTTTATGTATCATGGGCTTTGTTAATATAGTTGAATCACATGATGTTATTCCCTTGCTATCACGTTGTGATGAATTGAATCTTTCCCTTTGAGATATCGTTATGTTGGATTGAATATTGGATTTGAGAACACTTGATATATGTCTTGCATGTGGATACCCGTGGTGACAATGGGGTGTTCTATTGATTCACTTGATATATGTTTTGGTACTCAACTTGCGGATTCCCGCGGTGACATTGGGGTAATCTATGCATAGGGGTTGATACACGTTCTTTTCCTACTTTCTCCGATAGAAATCTTGGGGTACTCTTTGAGGTTCTTTGTGTTGGATTGAGTATTATGAATCTGAAATTGTTTGATGCATATCGTATAATTAGCTCATGGATACTTGTGGTAACATTGGAGTATCTAGGTGACATTAGAGTTGGTTGATGTGTATCATATGGTGTTATTCTAGTACGAACTCCTAGATAGATCGAACGGAAAGGATAACTTTATGTTATCTTAGTACGAACTCTTGAATAGATCGATCGGAAAGAATAACTTTAAGGTGGTTTCGTACCCTACAAACAATTTCTGCTTATGTTCTCCGCTAGATAAGAACTTTGGAGTGATTCTTCGTTGCACATTGAGGGATGGTTATGTGATCCAATTATATTAGCATTGTTGAGAGATTGCACTAGCGAAAGTACGGACCCTAGGCCTTGTTTTCAAGAATTGCAATACCGTTTGTGCTCACTTTTGTTACTTGCTACCTTGCTGTTTTTATATTTTCAGATTACAAAAACCTATATCTACCATCCATATTGCACTTGTATCACCATCTCTTCACCGAACTAGTGCACCTATACAATTTGTCATTGTATTGGGTGTGTTGGGGACACAAGAGATTTTTTGTATTTGATTGCAGGGTTGTTTGAGAGAGACCATCTTCATCCTACACCTCCCACAGATTGATAAACCTTAGGTCATCCACTTGAGGGAAAATTGCTACTGTCCTACAAAACTCTACGCTTGGAGGCCCAACAAAGTCTACAAGAATAAAGTTGCATAGTAGACATCAAGCTCTTTTCTGGCGCCGTTGCCGGGGAGGTGAGTGCTTGAAGGTATATCTTTAGATCTTGCAATTAAATCTTTTAGTTTCTTGTTTTTCACTAGTTTGGTTTTATAAAAGAAAACTACAAAAAAATGGAGTTTAGGTTGCATCATTTGTTTCGTCTTTATAATGTCTTTCGTGAAAATAAGGATTCAGAAAATTGTGCTCAATTGGTAGAGGAAGAAATTATGGAAATACGTAATGAGAATTCCTTGAATGATGAGCATGATTGCAATGTTGTTAGTATGAATTCTATGAATATCCAAAATACTAATGATGATTGCACTAGTCATGATATTTTTTTTCTTATAAGCATGTCAATTTTTGTGGAGTGCATAAAATTTGTGAAGACGTGCCTTATAGGGATGATAGATTTTGTAAGAAGCATAAACATGATAGAACCAATTCTTTGCTCAAAATGATAGATGAATTTGCTACAAAATTATGCTCTCTTTATCCTATTACTTGTGAACTTTGCAATAAAGTTGGTCATCTTAATTTCTAATGCAATCTTTTTCATGATCAAATCATGGCCAAATATTGTAATGACTTGATCACCCTTGAACTTTATGATGAGCTTTCTCTATTTTTGGGGAGTGAAGAATTGACACATAAAAATAGTTGGTTGGAAGTATTCATTCTCACGGACGACATTGAAACTAATCTAAAAAATATCTATATGTTTTGCATGGTAAATTACAATGAGAATGCTTATATTGCCAACTATAGAAAGATGGGAAAACCAATAGAATATAACAGGAATACTAATGAAAGGGTAAAGAATTCCACTTTCCCTCCTATTGTCTCTCATGATGTAATAGTTGTTGAGGAGCTCCCTATTCAACCAATCTCATCAATAAGAAGCTTGAAAAAATTAATTAAACCCACACATGATGTGGTGAAGAAGAAGGCAAGAAGAAAGAGCAGAGGTAAAAAGGTATCTCTTCCAAATGATGTTGCTCCTATTATTCTTGTGCCTCACGAGGATGAATCAAAAATAACTGTGGAAGATGATACACTTGATGATGATTTTGTTATGCCAATTGCTTGTTGTGATGACTATGATTGGGAAGATAATGATGCTTCTTATAATCTTGAAAATCTTTTTGGCACCAACATGGTAAATTATGATGATAATAATTGTTATACTATTGGTGCTATTCATACTATTAATGATGAGAGTGATTATGCTTATGATACGCCAAGCCACAAGCTTGGGGATGCTATGTTTGATGAGAATGACATGTTTGAGAATTTATTTGCTGCAATTAATATTTGTCCCAAGCTTGGGGATGTTATGCTTAATGAAGATGATCTTTTTAGTTCTCCTACTTTGAATGATCAAATTTGTTATGATGATTGCATGCCTCCTATTTATGATGATTGTGATATTTATGAAAGTGGGTTTGGAAGATTGTCAACTTTAGATAATTACTATCCCACTATTTTGGAGGGTGTTGAATTTTATTATAATGATAAAATTGGATTTGGAGAGGTCATGACTTTATTTAGTAATGATTCCACTATTTCGGAAGAGGTTTCACTTGACTATGATGAGAACAAAGTTGCTACTTATGATGATTATTGTGATGATACTTAAGTTATAAAAAGTAGTGATAATTATTGTCATGATTTTGGATATCCTTTTACTGGACATTACTCTTTTAATATGGAAACAATTTATAGTATTCGAGTTTCATTTGATGCTCCCACTTTTATGAATGAAAAGAAAATTGCTTATGTGGAGAGTAATAAATTTTCTATGCTTGTAGATCATGAAAAGAATGATTTATGTGATAGTTATATTGTGGAATTCATTCATGATGCTACTCAAAATTATTATGAGGGAGGAACATATGCTTGTAGGAATTGCAATAATATCAAGTTTCCTCCATATGTGTTCAAAGTTTTGAAGTTATGCTTGTTTTGCCTTCCTATGCTAGTTGATTCTTGCTCCCAAAATTTATTTGCTCACAAAATCCCTATGCATAGGAAGTGGGTTAGACTTAAATGTGCTTGTAATTAGATTCATGATGCTCTCTTGCATGTTTCAATTACTATTCCTATACGAGCATCACTGAAATCATCATGCCTGGTTAAAAGGCTTCAAAGAAAAGCGCTTGTTGGGAGACAACCCAACACTTATACTTTCTGTGTTGATGTGTTCACATGATTAAGCTACTGTAGTAATCATTTTTTGTGCCTTTTATTTCAATAAAGTGCCAAGTAAAGCCTTTGGTATGACTCACAAGATGAGTAGAATTGATGCTGAACCAAAACAGAAACTTCTGACTCCAGTACAGGAATTTTCATTTTTTACTAGAGAGTGATAAATATCTTAAATTTTTACACGGTCTTCATATAAAAATTCTTTAGGTTGTCCTAATTGTTAAGAATTTTTAGAGACAGGGAAGTATGGTTACACTACAGATCTTCACAGACTTTTCTGTTTTTGACAGATTCTGTTTTGCATGCATAGTTTGCTTGTTTTAGTGTTCCCATAGCTTATATTCAGTGATATAAATTATGGGAATGGTAGAATACAGTAGGTATCATGTGGGAACAATTATGAATCTTGTCTTGACAGTACCTAAGTGAATGATCTATCTTTATTATACTAACCCATCTCACGAAGTTCCGTTAAGTTTTGTGTGATTGAAGTTTTCAAGTTTTGGGTGAGACACCGATATGAGGAGAATATGGAGTGACAAGACCCTAAGCTTGGGGATTCCCAAGGCACCCCCAAGGTAATATCCAAGGAAGACTCAAGCACCTAAGCTTGGGGATGCCCCGGAAGGCATCCCCTCTTTCGTGTTCAACATCATCGGTATATCTTACTCAGAGCTATATTTTTATTCGTCACATAATATGTGCTTTGCTTGGATCGTCATTATATTTTGTTATTTTATGTTAGGTGTTATTTATAATCTTTTTTTTCAATAAAAAGTTCCAAGAATTGTCTTAGGATGCTTGCATTGCATGTTTTGATGTGTGCTGTGTAAAAACAGAAACTTTTGCTGTAGTGTTTGAATTTTCATATTTTACTGGAACGTGGAAAGTTTCTGAAATTTTTACACAGTGTTGTCATATAAATTATTTAGCATGTCCTAAATTTTAATAATTTTTTGAGTTACATAAGTACACTGGTTTAATAGATTTCTACAGACTGTTCTGTTTGGACAGATTGTTGTCATAGTTTTGTTATCTACTTATCCTATAGTTTCCATAGCCTATATTGGTAGATATAAATTGTGGAAACGATAGTAAATAGTAGATGATGTTTGAAAATTATTGTGCAACTTGTCTTGGCGGTACATGAAGTGTTGATTTATTCTTATGTGTACTAACCTATCTCACGAGTTCTTTTCGAGTTTTGCGTGGATGAAGTTTTTGAGAATAGATGAAACCATGATATGAGAGGATTGAACGAGATACAAAATCTCAAGCTTGGGGATGAACAAGGCACCCCAAGTAAATATTTCAATAAGTCTCAAGCATCTAAGCTTGGGGATGCTACGCATCCCACCTCTCTTCATCAACAATTATCGGTTAGCCTATGCTGAGCCTAAATTTTTATTCGTTCACATGATGCGTGCTATTCTTGGAGTGTTATTTTTCTTTTGCTTGATGTTTAATAAAATAATCAGATCTGAAAATATTTATCGAGAGAGAGTCCTCACATAGCTACTTAATTGTTTGACTACTCATTGATCTTCACTTTTATCTTTTGAGAGTAGTTTGATGTTTACTCTTGTGCTTCACTTATATCCTAAGAGTAGATTGTGAATGAATGAAATATCATAAATCTGAAATTATCAATGTGCTATATTCTTAGTAGCAAGTTCACATTTGGTTTAGAAAGTAAAATCTATTGAAGTTTAACAATCAGAATATTGGTCTTAGAAGCAATTCATGAATGATTAGTATAAGGAAGAGAACTTTCACATACAAATATATTATCTTGGACATCTTTTATGATTGTGAATACTCATTAATTATTTTCAAACTTGAGCAAATTAGTTGAAGTTGGACAAGGAAGACAACGTAATGAGTTATGGTTGTGCATATTTGCATAGAAGCTATATTGTTATGGATCCTCCAACATGTGGTGCTTGTTTAGAACCTTTTGCTAGGCAACACTTCGTACTAAGTAGAGATACTACTTGTGCATGCAAATCCTTGAGCCAAGTTTCTTCCATAAGAGTCCATCATACCTACCTATATATGGTATTCGACTGCCATTCCAAGTAAATTTGCATGTGCCACCTCTAAACATCTGTTTTGTGTGCCCGGACCGCTCATGGAGCGATGGGGTGCGGTCAATATCTTCCATGTTAAGTGGGTTATTCTCATGATGAGTGTTTATTCACTCGTCCTTGCACGAGAGGGGCGGTAATAGGGATTCCTAGTCCCGAAATAAAAAAATGCAAATAATTAAACAAAACTCCCCCAGGAATGTTGTTGGTATGGACGGCACCCGTGGATTTGGCTAGCCGTGGAGTGTGTTTGTTGGTGGAGGGGGAGTAAACCTTTACTTTTACCGCTTGTGAACCGCTGCTAATGTGTTTAACATGGAAGATATTGATAACTCTTGGTCGTAACATTGACAGGAAGGGTGCACCTCCCAAAATTATATTTATATCTGTTTTAAAAAATGAGCTCTGGCACATATGCAAATCCCTGCTTCCCTCTGCGAAGGGACAATCTAATTACTTTCATGTTATTTACTTTTCATGTTGAGTCAACTTCTTATTCCAACCTCAGTCTATTAGTTGGCAAGCATCATGTGGTGGGGAAAGATCCAATCATAAATATCCAGTCAAATATATTTGATCATGATTTATTATTGTTGACAATTATCTCTATGATAAATGAGTTGGGAGGCGAAACATTAAGCCCCTATCTTTCTATGTGTTCTATGGATATTGTTTGTTCTAAAAATATGCTTTGAGTACTAGCAATCATAGAAGACTATATGATGATTGAGTATGTGGAGCTCTTACTTAGACTTTGTTGAGAATAAGTTGAATTGCAATTGTTTGGTGACTAAGAACATAGGTTGTTAAGTTTCAAGAGAATTCATTGTTTGAACCATAACATGTGAATTGGTTGCTACTTTATCATTATGATTTTTATGAGAAAAAGTTGCCGGTTATGATGCTAGAAAGTTGACTGAAATTATCAATTATCAAACTTATATATTATGCTAGCATTCACACTTCATAAATTTGTTCTTTTATCATTTACCTACTCGAGGACGAGCAGGAATTAAGCTTGGGGATGCTGATACGTCTCCAACGTATCGATAATTTATGAAGTATTCATGACATATTCACCTATGTTTACAATACTTTTATATGGTTTCGATGCACTTTATATGATTTATTTAGAACTAACCCGGACTAACGCTGTTTTCAGCAGAACTACCGTGGTGTTGTTTTTGTGCAGAAAATGAAAGTTCTCGGAATATCCCGAAACTTTTTGACGATTTTTTTTTGAACAAAAGAGGCACCAGACGCTTCGTGGGAGGGCCAGACGAGCCACAAAGTGGTCACATCCCACCAGGGCGCGCCAGGCCCCCCCGGCGCGCCCTGGTGTATCGTGCCCACCTCGTGGCCCATCTTGGCGTGAAACCGACGCCCAAAAATCCTATAAATATAGAAACCATCAGAAATAACCCTAGACTCTCCGCTCCGCCGCCGCAACTCTCTGTATCGACGAAAAACCAATCTGGAGGCGTTCTAGTACCCTGCCGGAGAGGGTAGATCATCTGCGGTGGCCATCTTCATCATCCCGACGGAGGCCATGACGAGGAGGGAGTAGTCCACCCTCTGGGCTGAGGGTATGTACCTGTATCTATGTGTTCAATCTCTCTCTCTCTCTCGTGTTCTTGAGATGTCACGATCTTGATGTATCACGGGCTTTGTTAATATAGTCGGATCACATGATGTTATTCCCTTGCTATCATGTTGTGATGAATTGAATCTTTCCCTTTGAGATATCGTTATGTTGGATTGAAAATTGTATTTGAGAACACTTGATATATGTCTTGCATGTGGATACCCGTGGTGACAATGGGGTGTTCTATTGATTCACTTGATATATGTTTTGGTACTCAACTTGCGGATTCCCGCGGTGACATTGGGGTAATCTATGCATAGGGGTTGATACACGTTCTTGTCCTACTTTCTCCGATAGAAATCTTGGGGTACTCTTTGAGGTTCTTTGTGTTGGATTGAGTAGTATGAATCTGAAATTGTTTGATGCGTGTCGTATAATTAACTCATGGATACTTGTGGTGACATTGGAGTATCTAGGTGACATTAGAGTTGGTTGATGTGTATCATATGGTGTTATTCTAGTACGAAATCTTAGATAGATCGAATGGAAAGGGTAACTTTATGTTATCTTAGTACAAACTCTTGAATAGATCGATCGGAAAGAATAACTTTAAGGTGGTTTCGTACCCTACAAACAATTTCTTCTTATGTTCTCCGCTAGATAAGAACTTTGGAGTTAGTCTTCGTTGCACATTGAGGGATGGTTATGTGATCCAATTATATTAGCATTGTTGAGCGATTGCACTAGTCAAAGTACGGACCCTAGGCCTTGTTTTCAAGCATTGCAATACCGTTTGTGCTCACCTTTGTTACTTGCTACCTTGCTGTTTTTATATTTTCAGATTACAAAAGCCTATATCTACCATCCATATTGCACTTGTATCACCATCTCTTCGCCGAACTAGTGCACCTATACAATTTTCCATTGTATTGGGTGTGTTGGGGACACAAGAGATTTCTTGTATTTGATTGCAGGGTTGTTTGAGAGAGACCATCTTCATCCTACACCTCCCACGGATTGATAAACCTTAGGTCATCCACTTGAGGGAAAATTGCTACTGTGCTACAAAACTCTGCGCTTGGAGGCCCAACAAAGTCTACAAGAATAAAGTTGCGTAGTAGACATCATCGAACCATTTGATGTTTGGGGTTTTGATTATATGGGACCTTTTCCTTCCTCTAATGGGTACACTCATATTTTGGTTGTTGTTGATTATGTCACTAAATGGGTAGAAGCTATTCCAACTAGTAGTGCTTATCACAACACCTCCATTAAAATGCTTAAAGCAGTTATCTTCCCGAGGTTTGGAGTCCCTAGATACTTAATGACTGATGGTGGTTCACACTTTATCCATGCTTTCCGTAAGATGCTTGCTAAACATGATGTTAACCATAGAATTGGATCACCCTATCATCCTCAATCTAGTGGTCAAGCTAAACTTAGTAATAGAGAAATAAAATTGATATTACAAAAAACTGTCAATAGGTCTCGAAAGAATTGGTCTAAGAAACTAGATGATGCACTTTTGGCCTATAGAACAGCTTATAAAAATCCTATGGGTATGTCTCCGTACAAATTGGTATATGGTAAGGCTTGCCATTTGCCTCTACAGTTAGAACATAAAGCATTTTGGGAAATTAAGGAACTCAATTATGATTTCAAACTTGGTGGTAAGAAGAGGCTATTTGATATTAGCTCACTAGACGAATGGAGAACCCAAGCTTATGAAAATGCCAAACTATTCAAAGAAAAAGTAAAAAGGTGGCATGACAAAAGAACCCAAAAGCGGGAATTCAAAATAGGAGACTATGTTATTTTGTTCAACTCTCGTTTAAGATTTTTTGCAGGTAAGCTTCTCTCCAAATGGGAAGGACCTTATATTATCGAAGAGGTTTATCGTTCTGGAGCTATCAAGATAATGCCAAAGGTACTAACCCAAAGGTGGTCAATGGACAAATAATTAATCACTATATCTCAGGTACGCCTATTAACGTTGAAAGCAATGTTATCCAAACCATGACACCGGAAGAACACATAAAAGAAACCTTTCGGAACACTCCAGAATTCTGAAAAATAGCAGGTACGTGATACGGTAAATAAACGGGCTCCAAAAAATCCGCAAAAATATTTTTTGTTCAGTTTTGGAATATTATAAAAATTTGGAAAATAATAAATAAACCGGAAGGCAACCGAGGTGAGCACGATACACCAGGGCGCGCCAGCCCTGCCAGGCGCGCCCTGGTGGGTTGTGCCCACCTCGGACACCTTCCCGACTCCGTTTTCCTTCCATATTCTTGTTTCCCAAGAATAAAAATTCTCTATATATACCCCCGACTGTTTTGACCACCGCATCGCAGAAAAATCCTCTGTTCTTGTTTCGTGTTGTTTTCCTAGCAGATCTGAAAAATATGTCGTCTCAAGATTCAGAGGGGGAGAGCTATGTTGCTGACTATATTGCAAACCCCAAGATCTATGGAGGAGTGGAGAACTATGGATGGACCTCAGACAAGGAGGAAGACGCTGCCATGAAGGAAACAAAGGATGATAGCTCTGAGGAGGAGGATGACCCACTACCTAAACCCGGAGACACGCATGTGGAGTTCAAGAAGTCAAGCCTCCCTAGAGGACACAAACCTGAGGTTCAATTTATTCCATCTCGTTTTCTGTAGGAGAGCAAGGCGGCATTATGCAAAAAGATATTAAAGCTCAAGTTGGAGAATGATGATCTAAGGGAGGAAATTTTTATGCTCAAATATAAGTTGAAGAAGAAGGCCACTTCATCACCACCACCTTCTTCATCACCACCACCAAAGGAGACTTGAGCACACGGGTATGGGCACTCCCCTTGGCTTGAGCCAAGCTAGGGGGAGGTGCCCCGGTATCGCATCACCATCACTTTTATCCACCTTTACATATTTTAGTTCGATCTTTAGTTTCCTTTTGATTTAGTTGAATAAAAGATTAGCATGATCTATTTTCATGTGTTAGTTTCGTGGTCTATCTATCTATGTAATCGAGTGAGAGTTATATAATAAAGTTTAGTTTGAGTTTTTGTCTCTCTACTTTCTTGTTGCAATCAAAATAAAGGAAAGAGAAGTAAATGAAAAGAGTCATATGCTAATCTTATGGTGAGTAATGACATCACATAAAGAAAAGTATAAGTAGTAAAATTTGTTGGAGATTGACAAACACAACATTGGTCAATGATGCAATTCATGAAAGAATTAATAAGGGAAGAGAAGATTCACATGCAATGTAACACCCCAAAAATCGGGTTATCGATTTTTGTGCTGTTATTCCTTCCTAGCTTTTCTCTCCTAAATTTTTTCCTCTGGAAGCTGGTGAATGACCAGGTGAATCCAGTCATTCCCCAACCTCTCAGTGCCCTTCCCATGTTTTTGTGCCAGCCAACCCTCTGTCTGTAAACCCCGAATCTCATTCAAACCCTAGATCCAAAATATTGGAACTGGAAATCCTGCCTTTGTGTTTACAAAGGAGCTATCATTTCCCTTGCTCTGTTAATTCTCCCAAAATTTCCAGAGATCCTCCTTCTCTCATAAAACCTAGATGTGCAAAAACATTGCCAAGTCATATGCAATATTTTTCATCTAGAATTAATTCCTTTTTCTGCCTTTCTGAGGAATTAAATCCAGGAAAATATCTATCCATCTCCAGAAGTCATGAAAACTTGTGGAGATATTATTTGTGATCATGTTGAGCTCTCATAAAAATATTGGCCATAATTAAATAGTGGAAATTGCATTTCCCTATTTAAAGCCAATATTTCAATTTGGGGCCTTTCCAAAGGAACTACCATTTTGGTAGCTAGGAAAAATCCCAAATAATTCATGGAGCTTTCCCAATCCATATCTTCACCATTTCCATCAAAATATCAAGTTCCACAATTCAAATTTTGAGCATCACACCCCTTTGCAAATTCTGTCCAGATTTCCTGTTTGCAAAGGAAGTGCTTGATTCCTTGATCTCCTTGGGCTGAATTTTTGCAGGGTGATTCAATATGAGATATTACCCTTGGACACTAAAAATTAGCCCATTTCATCTACCCAATCTCCCTTAGCAAATTATCCAAGTTTCTGTCCAGATTGGAGCACTGTGAAGGAAGTACCATTTTTAATTATGCAAATGGTATGAAATTTTAACAGTTCCTCCATATGCCTAAATAATTGGTCTCCTCCAAATTTGAGCCAAATCCATGTAGCCATTTTTCCCCAGCATCCTCATCTTCATTTCTGGTCAGTAAGCAAGGTTGCAAAGGAAGTACCATCTAAACTTGTTCATTGGTGCTGAAACTTTTCCAAGATGATCACCTTAGTAGATGATTAATCCCTGCCCAAGGTCATGCCAAGAGGAGCACTGTGATGGCCACTGCACAGCACAAACACATGGCTGCCAGATGTTGTTTGACTTTGGAGCAGTCACACCAGAGCCCCAGTATCGTTCTTGAGGGGTCAAGTCGAACCAGGGAAGGATGGAGAAGACCCTAGACAAGCTTTGGCATTAAGTGCGGCGTGGCAACGCCGTGGCCACGCGGTGACCACGTGCAGAGCACGCCAAAACCGCGCTCTGTGCTCCGTACTCGTCGGGAGCGGACCTCCAGCGGGTTCTAGCTCGTCCTCGAGTACCGGCGAGCTCCCCACAGCGCGCGTGGACCGTCCAGAGCCCTCTCCCCTTCGTCCCGTAGCTCCTGGCCGTCTCTGCCAACCGCCGAAGCACCGGCGCCTCGCCGTGCATCTCGGAGCTTCGGCCGCCGCCGCGAAGCTTCTCCCCGTGGCTATATAAGCGCGTCCCCGAGCCCTCCTTCTCGCCAGCAAGCCCTCTCCCCCTCCCGCTCGAGCTCGGAGCTCTCTGCTCCTCAAATGGCCGAAGCCCCGCCGTCGATTGCCCCTCGTCCCACCTTGGTCCTGGCCCTTCCCCTCCTCTCTCTCCTCGCCCTAGGCTGCCCCGGAGCCCCGGAAGCCGCTGCCGCCCTCGCTCTGGTCAGAGAGGCCTCACCGGAGGGACTCCTCCAACGCCCGCGGTCGTCTCCCTTGCCGCCATGGCCGCCTCCCCTCAAGGCATCCCCGAGCGCCTGCGCGACCACCCTCAGGCGCGAAGAGGAGCGCCGGAGCCCCCACGCTCGCCGGCCGGCCCTCCCGCGGTCGCTAGGCGCTGGCTGCACCGGCGGCCCGGCCTCCCCTGTTCTACAGCGGGAGGAAGAAGACGAGCCAGGGGAGGGAAGAGAGAGATAGGGTGGGCCCCTCCTTTAAGCCTCTAGGGCGCTGACCAGGTGGACCCGTTGACCGGTTTGAATGGAGACGGTTTCTGTCAAATGCGCTTTCCTCGTGCGAAGGCGTATTCTGTCGCGGCTATACGAGGGAATGCGCTTTCCCTGCGCGGAAGCGTATTCTGTAAAATACGCCTTCAGATCCAGCCCGCGGCCGAACCCATTAAATAGCGAACGCTCGCCCGTTAAGCACTGAAATGGACAGTTTTATCTGTTTTATCGCTTAACGAACGAACGGCCGTTTCTCCGCGACCATAACCCCGATTGAGGTAAAACCAGCGCCCACTTCTTCGTCTCGTCGAGCCCGATCCGATGGCATCCTTTTAATAATATTTCCACCTACTAAAAATGACCATTTCGCCCTTGCCCTATATCTGGCCCCTTTGTGAGGGAACCCCTTTCCGGCGAATTCTTCTGCGAGGTGATCGCACTTCCTCCCGGCGTATTCATCGACCCCCAGGCAAGCCAACCTCTTATCATGAGCCCCGAACTTGCGTGATGACTTTGCTTGCACCCTGTGTGTTTATCTGTATCACCTGTTAGTTTGCATTTGCATATACCTGTGGTGACATCGGTATTAGACACTAGCATTACTTTTCAACTAATGCCATGTCTTATTTCCACATTGCCATGCTAATAATAATAATATTGTTAATAACAATAACATATTAGTACTATGGTTTGATCTCATGCCATGACTATCAGTACTATGATCTTGCCACACTGTTGCTAAGTGATTGTTAGCATCTATAATTGTCGATGAAATGGTACGATGATGGCTATGTTGAGTTGGATTAATAAACTAAATTTAGTGGTTGATCTTGAGTCACCTGTCCGGGCTTACCCGTGCAACCACATTTGCCGGTGTGGGACGGCCTTGACTTGGTCTGATCGCATGCTCTTTCACCGGTACCTCCAAAGAGGGAGGGTTATGCGTGCGTGCTACCCTAATCAGGTAGGCGGCGATAACCCTATGAGCCAAGTTGTGTGTTTAGCCCGGGAGTCCCCGTTTGGGACAGTTGTTTGGCCACGATGGTGGCAGGTGTCATGAGGACACAGGGGCCACCCAGGGCAGGACTCCGGGGAAGATGAATGCCGGTGGTACAATGGAAGAGTCACGGGTCAGGCAGGTTTCGTTGGAGCAACGCTGGTCCACCCGAATGGGATCGCGAGGTCAGGTGCTCCATGGTGTGGGTAAAGTGCGCAACCTCTACAGAGTGTCAAATCTATTCGAACAGCCGAGTCCACGGTATTGGACAGCCCGTCCAGACCTCACTAGGTGGTCAACCGTAATGATAGGATGAAGGAACTTGTCTTGTGTTCGGAAGTGCCCATTGAGTCATGAGTATTTTGAGGGTTGTGGGACAACCCAGAAGTGAGTAAGTTGGTATTCGGTAACAGTAAGTACTTTACGCATCTAGTGTGATCATTGCCATGCTATGTTATGCCTGATCCATGTTATGCCATGCTTGATCCATGTTTTCCAGTTAATTCCATGCCATGTTTAGAATAGATTCTTAGGTAAGCATAGGGCTTGCTTTGTCGTCTGCTTGTTTGGATGCTATGTATTTGGTTGTCTTGCGAGTACATTCAAAGTACTCACCTAGCCTTGCACATGGCCAGTTGCAAGAGAAGATCCGTCATGCTAGATCGTAACTCAGCCAGTCCTGTGAGTTATGGAGCCTAGCCAGAGACGTCGTTGCCGCTGAACCAAGACCTCCACTGCCATTTAGTTACCTTGGAGCTAGGTAATATTGTTGTAAGCAGCAGTATTGTAATACCCCATTTCATATAATAAAGCCATTTTTGTGCCTGGAATTGCTGTATCATGTCTTTGACGTGCGCCAGGTCTTATCCTGGGGCTGGCGTGCGTCGGCCCTCTATCGGGGTGCCACACGAAAATACACTATCTTGGACATCTTTTATGATTGTGAGCCCCCATTAAATATTATATGTCAAAATTGTTGACGTTGGAGAAGGAAGACAACGTAATGATTTATGTTTATTCATATCCACATAGAAGTTATACTGTCATAGATCCTTCAACATGTGGTGCTTGCTCAATATCTTTGCTAGCCAAAAAATCTGCACTAAGTAGAGATACTACTTGTGCATCCAATAGGCCAAAACCCAAATTCACTCTTTGAGATTCCACCATACCAACCTACGGATCGAGTAAGATCCTTCAAGTAAGTTGTTATCGGTGCAATAAGGCAATAAAAATTGCTTCTAAACGTGTTTTGATCAATTAGCGTAAGAGAAAATTGAGCGCTATACGAACTTATGATGGCAAAGTAATAAAAGCGACGGACTGCATAATAAAGGTTGCTATCATAGGGGACAATATAGCATGACGTTCTTTTACACTAAGGGATTGGGCATACAAACTAAAAAGCGCATGACAACCTCTGCTTCCCTCTATGAAGGGCATGTCTTTTACTTTTATGGATTTACTTTTATGCAAGAGTCGAAGTATTCTTCCTTATTCCTTTTTACTTTTCTCTTTTTGCAAGAACCATGTGGTGAGGAAAGATCTAGGCACATATATCCAATTGGATGTGAGTGGGCATGAGTTATTATTGTTGACATCACCCTTGAGGCGAAACTATAAGCCCCTATATTTCTATGTGTCCGGTTGAAACTTTTTGCTCATGGATATGCTGTGAGTGTTAGCAATCATAGAAGACTAAATGATGGTTGAGTATGTGGACTTGCCAAAAGGATCCGACATGAGACCCTTCCTGAAATTATAATGAATTGTAGTTGCAAAGTTGACTGAGAACATAGTTTGTTGGTTTTCAATAAGGTTTATGCTTTATACTTCTATGTTGTGATGAATTGTTACTTGTTCATGAGAAGTTATATGATGAAAGTATATGAATAAGTTGTATGATAGAGTTTGTTGCTGTTATGATAATAAGCATGATGCTACTATGTCCGTATTTTGTTTTTATCGACACCACTCTCTCAAACCATGTGGACATGCTTTTCATTATCGGCTTTTCGCTTGAGGAAACGCGAGGTCTAAGCTTGGGGAGTTGATGCGTCCATTTTGCATCATGATTTCCTACTGTTATTTATTATGTTTTGTTGAATAATAACGCTTTAGGGAGTGATTCTAATGGCTTTTCTCTCATAATATGCAAGGTTTACACAAAGAGGGAGAATACCGGCAGTTGGAATTCTGGACCTGAAAAAGCACATCAGAGATACCTATTCTGCACAACTCCAAAGAAGGTGAAATTTTATGGAGAATATTTGTGGAATATATGAAAAATACTGGAGCAAAGAACTACCGGAGGGGGCCACCCGGGTGAACACAAGACACCAGGGGGCGCCAGCCCCCCTAGGCACGCCCTGGTGGGTTGTGCCCATCTTCTGGTATATATAGGGTCTTTTGACCTAGAAAAATAAAGAGATGACTTTCGGGATGGAACGCCGCTATCTCGAGGCGGAACTTGGGCAGGAGCACTTTTGCCCTCCAGCGGAGCTATTCCGCCAGGGGAACTTCCCTCCCGGAGGTGGAAATCGAAGCCATCGTCATCACCAACACCCCTCTCATCTTTGGGAGGCCAATCTTCATCAACATCTTCAATAGCACCATCTCCTCTCAAACCCTAGTTCATCTCTTGTGTTCAATCTTTGTACCGGAACCTCAGATTAGTACCTGTGGGTGACTAGTAGTGTTGATTACATCTTGTAGTTGATTACTATATGGTTTATTTGGTGGAAGATTATATGTTCAGATCCATTATGCTATTCAATACCCCTCTGATCTTGAGCATGAAAATTATTTGTGAGTAGTTACCTTTGTTCTTGAGGTCACGGGAGAAGTCATGTTGCAAGTAATCATCTGAATTTGATATGTGTTCGATATTTTGATGATATGTATGTTGTGATTCCCTTAGTGGTGTCATGTGAACGTCGACTACATGACACTTCACCATCCTTGGGCCTAAGGGAATGCATTGTGGAGTAGTTATTAGATGATGGGTTGCTAGAGTGACAGAAGCTTAAACCCTAGTTTATGAGCTACTTCGTATGGGGCTGATTTGGATCCAAACGTTTAATGCTATGGTTAGATTTTATCTTAATACTTTTCTCGTAGTTGTGGATGCTTGCGAGGGGGTTAATCATAAGTGGGAGGTTGTTCAAGTAAGAACAGTACCAAAGCACCGATCCACCCACATATCAAATTATCAAAGTAGCGAACACAAATCAAACCAACATGATAAAAGTGACTAGATGAAATTCCTGTGTACCCTTAAGAACACTTTGCCTATTACTAGAGATTGTTCTGGCCTGTCCTTTGCCACAAAAGGATTGGGCTACCTTGCTGTACTTTATTTACCGTTACCATTACTTGCTTGTTACCAATTACCTTGCTATCAAACTATCTGTTACCAACAATTTCAGTGCTTGCTGAAATTACCTTGCTAAAAACCGCTTGTCATTTCCTTCTGCTCCTCGTTGGGTTCGACACTCTTACTTATCGAAAGGACTACGATTGATACCCTATACTTGTGGGTCATCACTTATGCAATAATAAAATAATAATCAATTTATAATAGTACCTAAAGTACTTGATATGTTTACTATACTAACGGATCTCACGAAGGTTTCTGCTGAGTTTTGTGTGCTGAAGTTTTCAAGGTTTGGGTGCTATCACGATGGATGAAGGAGTAAGGAGCAGCAAGATCCTAAGCTTGGGGATTCCCAAGGCACCACAAGGTAATATTCTAGTAAGACTCAAGCGTCTAAGCTTGGGGATGCCCCGGAAGGCATCCCCTCTTTCGTCTAGATCCGTCGATATGTCACTTGGAGCTATAATTTTATTCATCACGTGATATGAGTTTTGCTTGGAGCGTCATTTGCTTTTGTTTGCTTTTGTTTTAGTTTTCCACAATATTTTTTTGCTGGACACACCCACTTGAGAGAGACACAAGATAACCATGATTTATTAGAATACTCTTTGTGTTTACTTCTATCTTTGGAGCTAAGCAGTTGCTCTAGTACTTCACTTATATAATTTTAGAGCACAGTGGAGTATATATTTTAAAGAAATAATTGCACTCTCGTTCTTTACCTATATTTGTTTGAGAGTTAATAAATAGTGACGGTAATTTGCATGGGTTATAAGACCAGTCCAAAAATAATAGGTATGCAATGAGTGCATAATCAAAACCACATGTAGCACATAAAAGAGAAATTGTGGCTTAATGATATTGATGTGGTAATCTGAAAGGGCATGAGCACATGATCATTGGTTAGTAAGAATATCGTAAATTAGAGGGCGTTAACTTGTTGTTCATCTAAATATTTTTATGGCATGGTGATGATGTGTGAGCATTCTTATTCCTTGTTGAAATCCTAGTGTTGTTTAAGTCGGAGGCGCGTGATGGTTAACTACTCCCAACATCCTCCCTAGGGGCATGCGAGTAGTACTTGTCGGATTTCGGGCTCCGCAAAAACCCGAAGAGGTTCGAACCCAGGGGCGTGTGCGAAGATCCCCACTAGCTTCGATCCCAAGCTCACAGCTCCATAGCCTAGCCAACGAACTCGCTCGATGGCGAGGAACAAGACAGCACACGAGGATTTACCCAAGTTCGGGCCGTTGCGAAGCATAAAACCCTACTCCTGCTTTTGGTGGATTGCCTCACAAGGAGGTTTGTGGATGAACTAGTACAGTAGCGAGTTGCCTCGTGAGGGTGCTCGGGCGGTGTTGGATCTCCCTCTCTACGGAGCAGCCTAGCCTCTATTTATAGCGACCCGGGTCCTCTTCCCTTATCGCAATGGCGGGAAGGGATCCCACAATGGCCAAATTTGAAGGGGGACAAGGAGTACACCTTATCCTGACGAAAGGTGGTCTTCGCCTGCAAAGTAGCCGATGGTGATGCAGAGGTGGGCTCGGTGATGACGTCCGTCCTGCTAGGCTCGTGGTCTTGCTCTCGTTGCACCGAAGTGGAAACCTTTGGGGGGACGCCTTGGAAACCTGCGCTCGCCCCTACCTCCTTTGCACCAAAGGGGAACTGTCTCCTCTGGCGTGCTGGTGCCCACCTGTACCGCCTTGCGTCATCCTTGACCTCCCGAGGCCGAGCATTGCATAGAGATCTCCGCCTCTCCGGAGGGGGCCTGGGGAGACCTCTTCCCTCTGAGGGTCTTGGCGCCATTTTCCCTCCCGAGTGCAGGGCTCTCACGAGGGCCTTGACTTGAGAGAGGCCGCGCTGGGCCGTGCTTGGCTGTCGAAGTGGGCCACGCCATAGGCCGCAGGCTGGCAAGTCTGGGTACCCCCGTTCCCAGAACGCCGACAGCAGCCCCCGGGCCCAAGGCGCGCTTGGGTTGGCTTCGGGGCAAAGCCAAAGAAGCTGTCCCGAGCGCCGCGGCCCCAATTGCCTGCGGGCCCAACCTGGCGCGTGGCGCACAATGAGGCGCGGGCGTCTTAGCTTCCCGGAGACGTCGGGAACCGCCCCGAGTCAAGCTGACACGAAGCCTGTGCGCCGCTCCAGCCATCATTTCCTTTCCTTGAATAAGGCTGTCTCCTTGCGTCCTCCCCCCCTCGGGCCACGCAGATGTGACTCGACGGGAGGCAGATGAAGCGACATGACGCAGGGTAGCACGCCGACCGAGTCTAGCACGCGGCGCCTGAGGAGTGCACGGCGCCTCCACTTCCCACGACGCCCCATGGGCAGCGGTTGCATCTATAAACCCGCCCCGCCCGGGGGGGTCTTGCCATCCTGACGCGCCCTCTCGCTTCTCATCCTTCCAAGATACCTTCCTCATCCTCCTCTCTCCCTTTGTTCTTCCATGGTGTCTAGGGGGAGTGCAGCGGGTGCGGGGAAGTGCGCGGGGTCTCCGGCTCCTCCGTCGGCCTCTGGAGGCAGCGGTGGGGGGCCTTCGAGGCCGGCTCACGCCCGCCGGCACTGGGCCATCGTCGATGAGTAAGCGTTCCGTCACCCGCCCCCTTCTCTTGCAATTGCGCCCGACACGCCGGACCAGATTGCCCCCTTCCCCCAGGGCGCCCGCGCCCAAGAGGCGCAGGCTCGATGAGCTTCAGGAGGAAGCGGACGCGCTAATGGCCTAGCTGGCAGACGCCGAGGCCGCCCTCCAGGCCGCGCTCAGGGGCGAGGCGGAGGCCCGGGCAGAGCTGGCGTCCCTCCAAACCCAGATTAAGGGGGCGGCTGACGCCGTGCAGGCTGCCCAGGACGAGGCGGCGCACGCGAAGATGCTGGAGGCGCAGCGCGCCAAGCAGTACCTGGAGATCGCCCACCGTGCGGTTGGTGCGGTGAGTCAGTTCGTCGGGGAAGCCCCCGCGCTGCCGTGCGCCCACGGTGACAGGGGCTACCTCAAGTTTGTCGACAAGGTGGTGGAGGCGCTGGATACCGGTGTCTCCCAGGTGGACGAGGACAACGCGTCCAGCGCGCGTGACCTCCTGGACATCGCGCTGACGCGCGTCTTCTCCAACCTCCGCTGCCATGTCCCGGAGCTTGATCTTCCCCGCGTCATGTAGCCGGTGCCCGAGGAGCTCCAGAGGCCCCTCAGGGACGAGGTGCGCCCGCACGTGGAGTCCCATGTGGAACGGTTCGTCCAAGATCCTTCCTCCGACGAGGGTGACGACTCCGGCGCCATGGCGGGCGATAGTCTGGATGGCGACAGCGGCTCCTCCGCCTAGGCTTTCCTTGTTCTCTTCCTCTGGTTCATGTCATGTCAAGAAACACTCGGCCCCTGAGGGCATTAAACTTTTGTGTTTTACCTTCGCCTTCCTCTTCCCTCTTTTAAATCGCCGGTTGCTTGTTTTGCGTGACGCGACTTTATCTCTTGCGCGGAGCTCTGCATTATCGCCGGTGCGGCCCGGCGATGGCGGCCTGTCGGGGCCTGACGAGGCGGGCTCTCCTGAGGAGGGACGTGCCGCCCAGAGGCCGGGGTCTTAGCGACGTCGCCTAGAGAGGCCGGATTTCTTCCCTTGCGCTGCTCCTCCCTGTACCTGGAGCCACAAAAAGCCTGATGGGGGCACATAGCAAACCGTAGCGCCTGCATTCTCACGTTAGCGCTCCTATCTCATGCCCTGTATTCAGGTTATCATCTGATTAGAAAGTTTCTGCCCTGTTTGGTCGGCGTACTTAGCTTGGCGGGTCGTGGCAGGCTCGTGCGTCGCGAGGTGCAGCTGGGGCGTCCAGGGAACTCGAGGATCCCACCAGGGAGGGCTTCTTCTATGAGAGCGGAATGGCCTGGGAGCCCTTTCGGCACTCTACGTCGGCGGGGCCCGATCCCGAGCAAGCCTCGACCACAGTTGGGGCGTCCGGATCACCAGGACGAGACCAAAAGGGGCGAGGCCTCGACCACCGTTGGGGCATCCGGATCACTAGGACGAGACCAAGGGGAGAGGAGCTGCGTGATCAGTGAGGCTCCTGAGGCGCGTTGCTCAGGAACCCCCCCCCCCTTGACGCTCAAGCGACGCTCAACATCGGCGGAGCCCAATCCCGAGCATGCCTCGACCGCCGTTGGGGCATCCGGATCACCAGGACGATACCCAAGGGGCGAGGCCTCGGCCACCGTTGGGGCATCCGGATCACCAGGACGAGACCAAGGGGCGAGGAGCTACGTGACCAGCGAGGCTCATGAGGCGCGATGCCCAAGAGTCCTCCTTGACGCTCGAGCGGCTCCCATACCTGCCTTTTTTCATGCCGGTTCTTGTCTCGAGAGGTGCCACGCGTGGACCAGGGTGTCATGGCCTCGACAAGGTGTGCACTCTATGCTGGCGATGCCCCTACTCGAGGGCCGCGTGAGGGGGAGGCCGACAAGTGTCGATTTAGAAAACGAGGCTTCAAGACCAGAAAAAGAATTGCAAAGAGAGAAGATCCCCACCCCTTTTTCAAAATAGAGTTACGCAACTTTCGAGCTTCATTCCAAAAAGCGGCAATTCGAATTCAAAAAGGAGCAAGCAACAGCCGCGTCCGGCACCTAGGCTATTTTTCGTCTTCATCTTCCCCCAGCGTGGAGCATAGGGCTTCCACGTTGCGTGGGCATAGTCATTGGAGGACAGTGTTGTCCGCCAGCGCGGAGCATGGGGCTTCCACTTGGGCGTGGGATGGAATCCCTCCGCATCCTCGGGGGGCTCCGGGCGTATACAGCCCACTCATTATTACGTGAGAGTGTCACGGCCGGAGATAGCTGGGCAAGCCCCCAGGCGCATGGCCCAGGTGCTCCCAACTCAGTCAAGAGCCAACCCGCGCATCTCTGCGTGGTTGCGCACCCCTACAACCCAAACCTGAGTGCATGGTTCCCCGCGTAGCCGCGGGATTGCGCTCCCGCGGCCCAAACATGAGCACAATGCACTCAGCGTAGCCATAGGGGTGTTGTGTTGGTGAAGCCGCCTGGTGAGGCATCGGGGCCCCGGCCAGGCCGCGACTTGAGGACCTCGTGAGGCCCTGCCTCCTGAGGGCCGCGCCGGCGCCCCCGTTGCCGCGAGTGGCCCGCGCTGCTCGTATCCTGCCGATCCCCCCAGGCGGTTGCTCCTGAGGCCCGGAGGGCTCGGCTGCGTGTTGCTCTCCCGCGAGGGCGGCGGTTGTGCCACGCCCCCACGCATCCCGGGACGCCCCCTCCCGCTTGTACCAACCTGGCCTGGTGCTCCCTCAGTGGAAGCCCCCAGGCCCGGCTTGGAGAGGACGTCTGGGACATCTCCCTACTCCGGGGGAGTGCTGGCGCCCGCGGGGGGAGAGTGATCCATCGCGCCATCCGCAGGTATGACATAGCTCGGAACATAGGCCTCTGTGTAAAGGCCTTGACCTCCTCCTGCCGAACTGTCTCTGCGCGTCCAATGGGCGGCCTCCCCGAGTGGCAAGGCGGCGCCGCCCTGGGCGCGCGGTCCACCAACCCTCCGGCGGCGGGCCTCCGCCCGAAGTTGCTTACCTCTGCCGTCGCCGTGGGGTTGGCCATGCGTGTCTTGACATGGGTTGCCTCCCTGGTTATCCACCGCGCCTCCGTTACGGTTACCTGCCTGCCCGGAAGCCTGAGCCGCCTGTTCCCTGCGCCGGTTAGCGCGCTCCCGCCGAGATGACCCAGGCTGTTGATGATCCACCGGGGCATGAGTGCATGCATTGAGGCGCGTGCGGAGCTGAAAGCACATATGCTCCCTTGGTGGTTTTGATAATTCATGACAACATACATTGTCTCTTGTACTAATATTTCTACCTAGTGCATTTCAGGTGAAAGTCCATAGAGAGATGGGTTGGCAAAAGGATTGTGAGGAGATACCCCAAGATGCAAGAAAATGGATTTGCAAAGCTTCAAGCAAGAGGACTCTACATTTTACTTTGTGAGAAATCACTTTGAGTCCATAGGAAAGCCAATACTATTAAAAGGGGGTAAGGTACTGTTGGTGAACAAGATGCTCCACGTGCACAAGAGATGGTCACCGAAAACACCCACAAGCTCTTCCACAAAAGTCTGTACAAAGCCAAATATCCAAAATCGGTGCAACCAACATTTCCCACTCGGTGCCACCAATTCCCAACTCAGACAGACTCATGACAAACCCTAGCACATCGGTGTAACCGATTCCACTTCGGTGCCACCGAGTTTAGGTTGCCAACTTTCTGTTTAGCCATCTTCAGTCTTCGGTACCACCGAGTTTTGCCAGTCGGTCTCACCGAGTTTTTGGACCAACTCTCTGGATAACCCTTCACAAGAATCGGTCCCACCGAGTTCCTGGACCAACTCACTGGTTAGCCATGGTCAAGAATCGGTGCCACTAAGACGTGAGAATCGGCGTCACCGAGTTGCGCAATCTGACCGTTGGTCACCTAATTGGTACCACCGAGAATTATATATCGGTCTCACCGAGATTCAAAAGTTACTGCCTTTTGGTCACTTCGGTACCACCGAGATTAACACATCAGTGTCACCGAGTTGGTCACTTTAGGTGTAACGGTTGGATTTTTGGGGATGCCTATAAATACCCCTTCACCACCAACCACTCGAAAGAGAAGCACTCAGAACTATTCCATACTTGCCCTATCCTATTTTCTGAGAGAGTGCCACCTACTCATGTGTTGAGATCAAGCTATTCCACTCCATCCATATGAATCTTGATCTCTAGCCTCCCCAAGTTGCTTTCCACCAAATCAATCTCTCCACCAAAGCCAAATCTATGAGAGAGTGATTGTGTGTTGAGGAGTCTATCATCTTGAAGCACAAGAGCAAGGAGTTCATCGACATTACCAAGCCTATTACCTTTTGGAGGGTGGTGCCTCCTAGATTGGTTAGGTGTCGCTTGGGAGCCTCCTACTTCGAGTTGTGGAGTAGAACCAAGAAGTTTGTACGGGCAAGGAGATCGCCTACTTCGTGAAGATCTACCCATATTGAGGCTAGTTCTTCGTGGACGTAAGCCGTTATGGAATAGTCAAGGTTGCTACTTTGTGGACCCTTATGGGTGGAGCCCTCCGTGGACTCTCGCGACCGTTACCCTCCGTGGGTTGAAGACTCCATAAACGTGGACGTACGATAGCACCACCTATCGGAACCACGCGAAAAATCTTCGTGTCCCTCATGCGTTTGATCTCCCTATCTCAACTCCTTACTTCCATGTGTAATGTCTTTACTTTCCGTTGCCATACTTGTTGACTTGCATGTGTAGGGTGTGCTAGACTTGCTATAATTGTTAAAATCTGCCAACCAATTCACTTGGGAAAAGGTTAGGTTTTAAATTCCTGCTAGTAGTCTATTCACCCCCCCCCCCTCTAGACACACTTCTAGTGATCCTTCAGGAGTGCCCCGCCACCTTCTTCAAAGGCACCACTGGCGGGGCCGGACGGCGCCCCGAAGCCGGTCACAGGGATCCGGAGGAGACGAAGAAAGGCGTGCGGCGGGGCCTGCCCGGGCTCGCCCGGGGGTGAGGTGGTCACGCCGTCCGCAGAAGAGGCGACGGGTATGGCAAGCGAGCCCCCGGCGCCCAGCATCGGTGGTCGAGAAGAGGCGTGCAGAACCCATGCCCTCCTCGCGACGGCGACCAACTCAACGATGTGGTCGGCCCAGGCATCGAAGCCCCCGTGCGTCGGGCGGCGGCGAAGCATCTCACTCACCATCAGCAGTGCATCATGCACGTTGAGGTCTCCCACGTGGCTGCAGGGCGATGTTGCCCCCGTGGGCGCCGCTCGCCCGCCGCGCGCCTGGCCGGCACGGGCAGCGACGTTGGTGGAGATGACGCTGGTGGCCTGGTAATGACCGCCTAGCACCGAGCTGCTGGGGCGTGCGTCTTGCGCGGAAGCGGCGAGGTTGGTGAAGGCGGATCCGCCGGGGCCAAAGGAAGCTTGTCGGGCGTCGGCCATCGATACGACGGAGTGAAGAAGAAGCGAAGCTTGCTGAAGACTCCGACACGCCCCCTACCTGGCGCGCCAAATGTCGGATTTCGGGCTCCGCAAAAACCCGAAGAGGTTCGAACCCAGGGGCGTGTGCGAAGATCCCCACTAGCTTTGATCCCAAGCTCACAACTCGATAGCCTAGCCCAACGAACTCGCTCGATGGTGAGGAACAAGACAGCACACGAGGATTTACCCAGGTTCGGGCTGCTGCGAAGCGTAAAACCATACTCCTTCTTTTGGTGGATTGCCTCACGAGGAGGTTTGTGGATGAACTAGTACAGTGGCGCGTTGCCTCGTGAGGGCGCTCGGGCGGTGTTGGATCTCCCTCTCTACGGAGCAGCCTAGCCTCTATTTATAGTGACCCGGGTCTTCTTCCCTTATCGCAATGGCGGGAAGGGATCCCACAATGGCCAAATTCGAAGGGGGACAAGGAGTACACCTTATCCTGATGAAAGGTGGTCCTCGCCTGCAAAGTAGCTGATGGTGATGCAGAGGTGGGCTCGGTGATGACATCCGTCCTGCTGGGCTCGTGGTCTTGGTCTCGTTGCACCGGAGTGGAAACCTTTGGGGGACGCCTTGGGAACCTGCGCTTGCCCCTGCCTCCTTTGCACCAAAGGGGAAACTGTCTCCTCTGGCACGCTGGTGCCCGCTTGGACCGCCTTGCGTCATCCTTAACCTCCCGAGGCTGAGCATTGCATAGAGATCTCCGCTGCTCCGGAGGGGGCCTGGGAGACCTCTTCCCTCTGAGGGTCTTGGCACCGTTTTCCCTCGCGAGTGCGGGGCTCTCGCGAGGGCCTTGACTTGAGTGAGGCTGCATTGGGCCGTACTTGGCTGTCGAAGTGGGCCACGCCCTGGGCCGCAGGCTGGCAAGTCTGGGTACCCCCGTTCCTAGAACGCCGATAGTACTTTGCTTCGAGAGAGCTAATAAAACTTTGCAACAAGTATGTGAGTTCTTTATGACTAATGTGAATCCATGGATGTATGCACTGTCACCACCTCATATTTGCTAGCCTCTTTGGTACCGTGCATTGCCCATTCTCACCTCGAGGATCGGTGCAACCTTCGCCGATGCATCCAAACCCCGTGACCTGATACGCTCTGTTGCACATAAGCCTCATTTTATCTTCCTCTAAACACCCACCATACCTACCTATTATGGCATTTTCATATCCATTCCGAGATATATTGCCATGCAACTTCCACCGTTACATCATATGACTAGTACTTTCATTGTCATATTGCTTTGCATGATCGTATAAGCTGACATAGTATTTGTGGCAGAGCCACCGTTCATCATTTTTTATACATGTTAAGCTTGATCATTGCACATCCTGGTACACTGCCAGAGGCATTCATATAGATTCAAACTATAGTTTTTCATGTTGAGTTGTAAGTAAACAAAAGTGTGATGATCATCATTATTAGGGAACTGTCTTAGTGAGGAAAGGATAATGGAGGAAATGATTCCCTCACAAGTCGGGATGAGACTCCGGACGAAAAATAAAAGAAAAAGAAAAAGGGGGAGAAAAAAAGAGAAAGAAATAAAAAAAGAGAAAAAGAAAAAGGAAAAAAATAAATGAGAGAAAAGAGAGAAGGGACTATGCTACTACCTCTTTTTCCACACTTGTGCCTCAAAGAGGCACCATGTTCTCCATATAGAGAGTCTCTTGTTTTCTCACTATCATATGCTAGTGGAAATTTTCCATTATAGAATGTGTCTTGTATATTCCGATGACGGCCATCCTCAAATTCCCGAGGTATTCATAAGCAAGCAAGTTGGATGCACACCCACTTAGCTTCAGTCGAGCTTTCATACACTTATAGCTCTAGTGCATCCGTTGCATGGCAATCCGTACTCCTCGCATTGATATCTATTGATGGGCATCCCCATAAGCCGTTGATACGCCTAGTTGATGCGAGACTTTCTTCTCCACTTTTACCCCTTTGAAACCTACCAACATATTCTATTCCACCTTTATGCTATATCCATGGTTCATGCTCATATATTGCGTTAGTAATAAAAAGTTGAAGCGCGTTAAAAAGTACGATCCAATTTCTTGACTTAACACCATGGTGCTTGACATTTGTATTTATTTGGTGAAGACGGAGCCATGCCATGCTAATATGATAAAATGAATAGGGGGTGAACATTCTTTTAGGATCGTATATTTTGAAACTTGATGATTATGTTACTTATGTTTATGAATATTACTATGTTGATATTTATTAATTCATCGTTTCTCAATGATCATACGTGCAATAGATTATATGTTGGGTAGCATGTCACATCAAAAAATCTATTTTTATCATTTACCTACTCGAGAACGAACAGGAATTAAGCTTGGGGATGCTGATCCGTCTCCAACGTATCTATAATTTTTGATTGTTCCACGCTATAATATTATCATTCTAGGATACTTTTCGGGTATTTATTTACCAATTCATATTATTTTTGAGCACTAACCTATTAACCCAGTGCCTAGTGTCATTTGTTGTTTTCCGCATGTTTTTGGCTTTTCAGGTTTACAGTACCAAACAAAGTCCAATTTCCACGAAACTTTTTTATGATTTTTCTGGACCAAAAGAAGACCTGGAAGCTTCCGGAGGAGACCGGTGGCCGCACGAGAGAGGCACCACACATCAGGGCGCGCCCAGGGATGGTGGTCACGCCCTGTTGTGTGGTGGCCCCTCCTGGTGCCTCCCGACGTCCCTCTCTGACCTATATATTCTAATATTTCCCAAAAAACCTAGAGAGCCTCCCGAATCACTTTTCTGCCGCCGCAAGTCTTTGTTCCACCGTGTTCCCATCTGGAGCTCTGTTCTGGTGCCCTGTCGAAGGGGGGATCGATCACGGAGGGCCTCTACATCAACCTTGCTGCTCCCATGGTTATGTGTGAGTAGTTCCCTACAGACCTACAGGTCCGTAGTTAGTACCTAGATGGCTATCTCTCTCTATCTTGATCTTAAATACAAAGTTCACCGCATCTTTGCGGTGTTCTATTCGATGTAATCACTGTGTGCGGTGCGTTTGTTGGGATCCGATGAATTGTGAGTTTATGTTTAGATTAGTCTTGAAAAATATTTGAGTCCTCTCTGAATTTTGTTATGATTCTTATTTGCATGATTATTATAGATTTGTATATCTCTCCGAACTATTGAAATAGTTTGGCCAACTAGATTGATTTTTCTTCAGTGAGAGGGGTGTGTCGTAGTGGGTTCAATCTGGCGGTGCTCTATATCCCAGCGATAGAAAGGGACAAGACACGTCTTTGTATTGTTGCCACTAAGGATAAAATGATGAAGTTAATTCATATTGATTGAATTCTCTTTGTCTACATCATGTCATCATTCTCCAAGCATTACTCTGTTTGTCATGAACTTAATAATTAGAGATGCAAGCATAGAAGCGCTCTCGACGTGGAGTAATAGTAATAGGTGCAGGCAAGAGTGGGCCTATTTCTTATGGACGTGATGCCTTTATATACATGATCATTGTCATGAATATATATTGCATAACTATGCGCTTTTCTATCAATTGCCCAACAGTAATATGTTTACCCACCGTATGGCTACTACATGAGAGATGCCACTAGGGAAAACTATGGCCCCCGGGTCTATCCACCTGTATGTTTACAAAAGCTTTCATTACCTTGCAGCCATTTATTTAAATTTTATTTATTTAGCAATTTACAATTATCAACTATCATCTACATACTTCATTTGCTTGCAAATAACAATTCCAAGGGGATTGACAACCCTCTTGCCCGCGTTGGGTGCAAGTGTTTGCTTCTTTGTGTGCAGTCACTGAAGACGGGGTTGCGTACTACTCCTATTGGTTCGATAACCTTGGTTCTCACTGAGGGGAATACTTATCTATACTATGCTGCATCACCCGCTCCTCTTCACGGAAAACCCAACGCAGATCACAAGTATCAACTGTGTAAAAAATTCAGATAAAAAATACACTCCGGTAAAATCAGAGAAATTAAATATTGGGCGCAAAAGTTTCTATTTTTGCAGAAAATCAATTCTACTATCGTCCAAATCATACCAAAGGCTTTACTTGGCACACACACACACTAACTAAAACATAAAAACACAATCATTACAGTAGCAATAATAATGTTATCACACCAAAATAGAAAGTAAAAGCAAAAAAATTAAGATAACTATTGGGTTGCCTCCCAACAAGCGCTATTGTTTTATACCCCTACCTAGGCATAATGCATAGTTTCAAGTAGTGTCCTCCTTGTCATCAATTTTGGCAACCTTAGCGGGTCCTTTCTCAAAACCTGGAGGTTCTTTATGTTTACCAGTAACATCTGAAAGTAATGTCGCCATTTTTTATGAAGTGTCAATTCTCTTGTTGGAAATAGTGTGAAAAGAATTCATGAGATTAAGGTTTGAGCCTAGGGTGTTAATGGGTTTGTTTAGCTTTTGCACTATGCTCAAGTTTTTCTGCATATCCCCTAGATTTTCTAATATTCAAATCCCTTCATGAGTATAGAGAGTAATTTCTGGTAAAGGAGGAATTCCAAAAATTCCTTCTATTATCTCATGGGTAGCATTAGAATCAATCTCAATAAAATTTCCTTTAGCTGCAAAATATATAATTGGCCTATTAGGCATACTAAATCCCACATAAAAATTATGAAGAAGGATCTTCATATCATTTTTGATAGTAGCATTACGGTGGGACTCTATTATACAATACCAAGCATCTTTTAGGCTCTCTCCTTGCCTTTGCTTAAAATAGAGTACTTCATATTTCGGCGAGACATTAATAGAAGGGCCAGCCATATATAGTAGCAAACAAGCAAGCAAACGAGGATGTTTTTGTGTATTTTATGTTTTTAGAGAAGTGGATGGAGATATGGTAATATTTTTGGGGTTTACATCTAACAAGACTTGAAACAAAGATTAAAACTAAAACTGAAACTAAACTTTAATAAAAACACTAAACACAAAGCCTCCCCGGCAATGGTGCTAGAAAAAGGTTTGATTACTTCCTTTGGTGATCCGGAAATGGAGCGGAGATGATTGTCGCCTTTTTCCCTAGAGGTGACCCTTATTTATCGTACTTATGGGAGGATGATGCCCTTTATGCTAGGGTCTCACACAAGCTTTTTTTAAAGAAACAATTCATCTTTTGACCAGATCAAATTCAAACAACTGAAGAAGAACACTTATAATAAAAATAGGCATGGGTATGACATATTGATTCTTACAAGCATATATTTGTGTTGGGACCAAATATGATATTAATTTGTGCGCTGGAAGTCACCCATCGAGATGTATTTGTTATGAGCCAAAGTGGGGTATGTCTCCAAATTACGTCTTGACCGGCATGCGTCCTGCATTAAGAGTCAGTTGTCCAACTGAAGGCCCTATCCGTCTCACGGGTTTCCTCGATGACTAATATTGCAATAATCACACAAATTCATTGAGAGTTTAATGACTATACATCTGGAGTCCCCAAGGATAGAATATGTGTTACTGTACTAAACCTTTCTATTACTCATGCTCAGAATAACACTTCACGCTCTCCCTGTCCATAGCCTCTTTGTGGCTCGCTCTTCATGATCATGGCTACCTGCAAGGATGAAGAACGCGAACGAGACAGGAGACTATAGAACAATTTTATTTAACACATATGGGATGTTAATTCAAAGGCCTTCCATTGATGCCTACAACAAATACATCAGCTTGCAAGGCTATTGCCTCAACCCATACCTTACTGAACTACCCACACATGGAGATCAGACCACACGAAGAAAACATCATCAATGTAAATTGATTGGTAATATGTCTTACAATGGATATCATGTGTGATATACGATTACAAGTATGACTAGAGGAGGAAGAACTATGGTGGAGATGGAGATGGTGATTATGGAGATGGGAAAATTGCGGCGGCCAGGGTTGAAGATGGGATGAAGATGATTTTGTCTTGTTGCTCCTCTCTCGGCTGTTCTGTTGACATTTCGACCTCAACCCCCTTATAAAGTATGTTCAGGTTGACCAGACGCCATGGTTTCCATGCCATACGACTGCTCATGCAATCGATCGCAGTCACATGATGCACTGTCTTTTGTTCTGTTTATTTTGGTGCGCCTCCACTTGATTCCTTATATATCCTCCTTCATTCCTTTCCTTGTTATGACTTGATTTTGTCCATATTTAGCCAATTTCATGTGGAAACAAAATAAAGAAAGGATTTTGGAATCCTATGCATTCATTAGTCATTAGTGGCAATATCGGAGAAAATATCTCGGATTTAATAAAATATATCGGTTTAAACTTGGGTTAGAGGAGTGTTAAAATATCACTCATCAGCACCCCAAGGCAAATGAGTCTATATCTTAATAAATGAAGGCTTTCACGACAACACACATATGTTACTACTCACTATGAAGAAAGGTAGTAGCATAGACTAATAGCATATGCATGTTACTAGTCTAACGATATCTCCAATGCTGACCCTCAAACTGAATATCGCATCCATCTGCGGACCAGGGGGGCCAGTCTGGGGACACGGGTGCGGGAGTCCGCCATCCAAAGCTATCCCTAAATGTTCACTATTATGGTTAATTTGATTCAAATCCATCCGATCACAACACGAGCACCGGATTAGACCAGTGTCGGATCACATCATCCCCCAACCACAACCAATAAGGTGCTAGTGTACATTGCTTTTTTACTTGCCCGATCACAAAATCATATCAGTCCATGCAAAAAATAGATTTTTGCCCTGCTGGACTAGCAATCCGCGCCTCCATTCTCAATATGTCGTCGTCACTTGTTCCTCCTTCTACGCGTCAATGCAAAGGCCTCAAAGAAGGAGAAGCTCAAGAAGTGGAAGACCGATATTGGGCGTGCGGATGGCATCCGTGGCACTAGGCGTTCTGGTCGCGGACGTGGTGGAGGTTGATGACCCATAAGTATAGGGGATCAATCCTAGTCCTTTTGATAAATAAGAGTATTGAACCCAACAAGAAGCAGAAGGAAATGATAAGCGGTTTTTAGTAAGGTATTCTCTGCAGGTGCTGAAAGTAACGGTGACGTATTGTGTCATAGCAACAAGTAACAATGGTAACAAGGTGAAGCAAGGTAGCCCAATCCTTATTATGGAAAGGACAGCCAAAAGTATTTCTTATAATGATCAAATCATTCTCGATGACACATGGGAATTCTGTCTAGTCATGCCTATCATGTTTTAGTTGATTCGTGTTCACTACTTTGATAAATTGTAATGTTGGTGGACCGGTGCTAAAGTGTTGTTATTACTTGAACAAATGACCTACTTATGATTATCCCCTTTCGCAAGCATCCCAATTACGGACGAAGAATTAAGATAAATCTAACCATAGCATGAAACATATGGATCCAAATTAGCCCCTTACGGAATAGTAGATAAACTAGGGTTTAAGCTTCTGTCACTCTCACAACCCATCATCTACTTCCTATTCCACAATGCTTTCCCCTAGGCCCAAATATGGTGATGTGTCGGGTAGTCGGCATTCACATTACACCACTAGAGGAAACACAATATACACATCATCAAAATATTGAACGAATACCAACTTCACATGATAGTTTATAACAAGACTTCTCCCACATCCTCAAGAACAAAAGTAACTACTCACACATCATATTCATGTTCAAGATCAGAAGTTTATTGAATATTCTTAAGGATTTGAACATATAACCTTCCACTAAATAAATCAACTAGCATCAACTACAAGATGTAATCAACACTACTAGCAACCCACAGGTACCAATCTAAGGTTTGAGGCAAAGATTGAATACAAGAGATGAACTAGGGTTTGAGATGAGATGGTGCTGGTGAAGATGTTGATGTAGACGAGTCCTCCCATGATGGAGGTAGTGTTAGTGATGATGAAGGCTTCGTTTTCCCTCTCCTAGAGGGAAGTATCCCCGGCGGAATCACGCCGGTGGAGAGAAAAAGTACTCCTGCCCACGTTCCGCCTCGAGACGGCGGTGCTTCGTCCCGAAAGAGTTCTCTTGATTTTTTAGGGCAAATGGTACCATAAAGGAGAAGAGGGGCCCCAGAGGTCTGCTGGTGGGCCCACAAGCTCAAATGGCGCGCCCCTAGGGCGCACGCCACCTGAGCTTGTGGCCCACTGGTGGCTCCCCTCCCGACACTTCTTCTTCCAGTATTTTTTACATATTCCAAAATAATTCTCCATAAATTTTCAGGTCATTTGGAGCTCCGGAGAATATCCAACTCTGTTGTAGCTTTTTCAGGTCCAGAATTCCAGCTGCCGGTACTTACCCTCTTCATGTAAAATACGAGAGAAAAGGCATTAGAATTGCATTATAAAGTGGAATAGTGACCCAAAACATTATAAATAACAGTATAAAACATTGTGCAAAATGGACATATTAGAGGTCGCGGCCTTGGCGCGGGGCACCGATGGTGACGCCCACTGTCCATGTCGCCTTGGAGCGGGGAGCTGATACGTCTCCAACGTATCTATAATTTTTTATTGTTCCATGCTGACATATTATCATTCTAGGATACTTTTTGGGTATTTATTTACCAATTTATAATATTTTTGAGCACTAACCTATTGACCCAGTGCTCAGTACCAGTTCCTATTTTTTGCGTGTTTTTTCCTTTTCGGAGCTACAATACTAAACGGAGTCCAATTGCCACGAAACTTTTTGGTAATTTTTTCTGGACAAATACAAGACCTAGAAGCTTCGGAGGAGGGCCAGGAGAGGCACCAGGGGCCCACCACATATCCAGCCACGCACCGTGGGGGGGAGGCGGCCAAATATGTGGTGGCCCCCTGGAGCGCCTCCCGATGTCGTTCTTGGCCTATAAATTCACATATACCCTAGAAACACCAGAAGCGCTCCCGAAATACTTTTTCCACCGCCGCAAGTCTCTGTTCCGACGGGAGGCCATCTACACCTCCGTTCTGGCACCCTGCCGGAGGGGAGATCGATCGCGGAGGGCCTCTTCATCAATCTTGATGCCCTCACCATGATGTGTGAGTAGTTCACCATAGACCTGAGGGTCTGTAGGTAGTACCTAGATGGCAATCTCTCTCTCGCTTGATCTTCAATACAACGTTCAGCGCATCTTTGCCTTTATCTAATCGATGTAATCCCTTTGTATGGTGTGTTTGTTGGGATTCGATGAATTGTGAGTTTATGTTCAGATTATTCATGAAAAGTATTCGAGTCAAACCTGATTACTATGATTCTTATTTGCATGATCATCATAGCTTCGTAATGCTCTCCGATCTATTGAGATAGTTTGGCCAACTAGATTGATATTTCTTCAGTGGGAGTGGTGCGTTGTAGTAGGTTCAACCTGACAAGTTTCTATATCCTAGTGAAAGAAGGGGACAAGTTACGTCTTTGTGTTGTTGCTACTAAGGATAAAACTATGGGGTCTATTCACATTAGTTGAGTATACTTTGTCTATATCATGCCATCGTTGTCCAAGCATTACTCCGTTTGTCAAGAACTTAATACGTAGAGAGGCAAGCATAGAAGCGCTCTTGAAGTGGAGTAATAGTAGTAGGTGCATGCAGGAGTCGGCCTATTTGCTTATGGACGTGATGCCTATATACACATTATCATTGTCGTGAACATCGCATAATTATTCGCTTTTCTAGCAATTGGCCAAAAGTAATTTGTTTACCCACCATATGCTTTGCTTATGAGAGATGCCACTAGAGAACTCTAAGCCCCCCGGGTCTATTCACTTATATATTCACAAACGCTATAATTACCTTGCTATTATTTATTACCTTTTATTTTATTTTCCACTTTAATATTATCTACAATTATCTACATAACTCACTTGCTTGCAAATAACGTGTTCAAGGGGATTGACGACCCTCTTGCCGGCGTTGGGTGCAAGTTGTTTGTTCTTTTGTGTGCAGCCGCTGAAGATGGTTGAGGATTGGTATTCCTATTGGTTCGATAAACCTTGGTTTCATAACTAAGGGAAATACTTATCCACTTTGTGCTGCGATTATCAGTTCCTCTTCACGGAAAACCCAACGTAGATCACGAGTATCAGGGAGGATTTCTGGCGCCGTTGCCGGGGAATACCATCACCAACTATCAAGTAACTTCGCACAAAATTTCATTCACTTGTTCTTCTTTTTATTTGTTGTTATATTTATTTTGTCTCATAAAAATAAAAAAATAAAAAAATATTTACTTTTCCTAGTTACTAGTTTGCTTCTAGTTTGCTTTACTTGCTAGCTAGCTTGTCTTGGTTTTGTCTTTGCTTGTTCGGTCACCATGTCTGAGGATAGATTCCACAATATCTCTTATTATAAAAGGCTGTCTGAAATAGAGGGTTCTATGAAAACCTTCATGTCTTGATAGGTTGAGCATAATAAATTCTTTACCTCAGAAATAAATGAGCATTCAAGTTTGCTTGATGCTATTAGTATGCAAATTGATGAAATCAATAAAGACGTATCTAGCCTTCAATCACAATGTGCTCACACTGAAGAATTGTTAGGGGAAATCTCTGATAAGCAAGCCACTCTAGTAAATAGGATGGCCGCTAAACCAAAATCTTTCCCGGTTATGAATCATGATGAAGATCTTAAAATGATTGGTGTTTCTCCTATTGAATCTTTGTTTACATCTCTGAATATAAATGATAAAGGGACTGGAGATGAGTCAACTTTAGTTAAGGAGCGCCCCGTTTGCTTGGAGGGTGATGATTCTAATGCTAAAAATGAAACACATGGGTTTGGAGAGGTCAAAACTTTAACTAGTGATGTGCCCACTATCTTGGATTACAAGGACTTTAATTATGATAAATACTCTTTAGTAGAATGTATTTTCCTTGCTGCAATCCATTATTAGCTCACCCCATGCTTATGAAAAAAACAAAGCTTTTACCGAACATATAGTAGAAGCTATGATAAAAGCAAAGCTTATGATGAGAAACTTGAGCTTGAAATTTCTATTCCGAAAAAAATTGCATGATGAGTGGGTACCTACTATCAAAATAAAGATAAATAAATATGAATGCAATGCTTTGTGTGACCTTGGTGCTAGTGTTTCAACTATACCAAAAACTTTATGTGGTGTGCTTGGTCTCACTAATATTGAAGAGTGTTCCCTAAACTTGCATCTTGCGGATTCTACCATCAAGAAACCTTTAGGTAGAATTAATGATGTGATTATTATTGCAAACAAAAATTATGTGCCTGTAGATTTCATTGTGCTTGATATTGATTGCAATCCCTCTTGTCCCATAATACTTGGAAGGCCATTTTTACGAACTATAGGTGCAATTATTGATATGAAAGAGGGAAACAAAAGATTCCAATTCCCATTAAAGAAAGGGATGGAACACTTCCCTAGGAAGATAATTAAACCACCTTATGAATCAATCATGATAGCTACCTACGGGTTGAATGTCAAAGATGACAACACTTGAAACTATGCATTATGCCTAGCTAGGGGCATAAAACAATAGCGCTTGTTCGGAGGCAACCCAATATGTATCTTTATTTTTGTTTTTACTTTATGTTTTTGTGTGATAACATGATTTTTTCCTCTGAAATGATTATGTTTTTATATTTTAGTTAGTGTTTGTGCCAAGTAAAGCCTTTGGGATGACTCACAAGATGAGTAGAAACGATGCTGAATCTGAAATAGAAACTTTGACTCCGGTGCAGGAATTTTTGTTTTTTACTGGAGCGTGATAATGATCTGAAATTTTAACACAGTATTGCTATACAAATTCTTTACGTTTTCCTAAGTTTTCAGAATATTTAGATTTACAAAAGTATGGGCTCTTTACAGATTTCTACAGATTGTTCTGTTTTAAACAGATTCTGTTTTGCTTGCATAGTTTGCTTGTTTTGATTATGCCATGGACTATATCGGGGGGTGTAAGTCATGGGGAAGTTAGAATATAGTACTTATTATTCAAAAATGAATTTGAATCAATTTATCACAGTACCTCAAGTATGCAATATGTTTCTTATACTAACGGATCTCACGAAGTTTTGTTGAGTTTTGTGTGATTGAAGTTTTCAAGTTTTGGGTGTGATCACGATGGACTACGGAATAAGGAGTAGCAAGAGCCCAAGCTTGGGGATGCCTAAGGAACCACACGTATAATTCTAAGGAGACTCAAGCGTCTAAGCTTGGGGATGATCCGGAAGGCATCCCCTCTTTCGTCTCAATCCATCGGTATGTCACTTGGAGCTATATTTTTATTCATCAGATGATATGTGTTTTGCTTGGAGCGTCGTTTGCTTTTGTTTGCTTTTACTTTCAGTTTGTTACAGTCATCATTTGCTCGACACACCTATTTGAGAGAGACACACCTTCATGATAATTTGCTAGAATACTCTATGTGCTTCACTTATATCTTTTGAGCTAGGCAGTTGCTCTAGTACTTCACTTATATATTTTTGAGCACGGTGGCGTATAGATTTTATAGAAATAATATGCTCTTGTTCTTCACTTATATTTGTTTGAGAGCTGAGTAATAGTGACGGTAATTTGCATGGGTCATATGACTAGTCCAAGAATATTAGGTATTCAATGAATAATAATTAAAACCATCGTGTAGCACATATAGAGAAGTTATGGATTGATGACATTGATGTAGTAATATGAAAAAGGTGTGAGTCAAAAAAATTAATTCGTAGAAGTGTCGAGATTAAGAGGTGTTAACTTGTTATTCATCTAAAAATTAAAGAGGCACGGTGATGATGTGTGAGCATTTATATTCCTTGTTAAAATCCTAGTGTTGTTTTGAGTCGGGGGTGCGCGATGGTTAACTCCTACCAACCTCCTCCCTCGGGGCATGCGACGAGTACTTTGATTTATGATCAAACTAATAAAACTTTGCAATAAGTATGTGAGTTCTTTATGACTAATGTGACACCATGGACATACGCATCTTCACCTTCTCATATTTTCTAGCCTCTTCGGTACGGGTATAGCCCATTCTCACCTCGAGGATCGATGCAAATATTCGCCTGTGCATCCAAACCCCGTGACATGATACGCTCTGTTGCACATAAGCCTCATTATATATTCCTCAAAACAGCCACCATACCTACCTATTATGGCATTTCCATCGCCATTCCGAGATATATTTCCATGCAAATTCCATCGTCACTTCATATGACTAGTTGGTTCTTCATCATAATGCTTTGCATGATCGTATAGAGCTGACATAGTAATTGTGGCAAAGCCACCGTTCTTCATATTTTTGATGCACACCCCACTTAGCTTCAGTTGAGATTTCATAAACTTATAGCTCTAGTGCATCATTTGCATGGCAATCCCTACTCCTCGCATTGATATCTATCGATGAGCATCTCCATAGCTCGTTGGTACGCCTAGTTGATGCGAGACTATCTTCTCCAGTTTTTACCCCTTCATACCTACCACCATATTCTATTCCACCTATATGCTATATCCAATGGTTCATGCTCATGTATTGCATGAAGAATAAAAAGTTGATGCATATTGAAAAAGTATGATCCAATTGCCTGACTTGGACACCGTGGTGCTTAACATTTGTATCTATGTGGTGAAGATGGAGTCATGCCTTGCTAATATAATAGGATGAATAGGGGTAAACATTCTTTTAGGATCGTATACTTTGAAAAAATAATGATTTTGTTTCTTATACTTATAAATATTACTATGTTGTTGTTTGTTAATTCATCATTTCTCAATAAACATACATATTAAAGATTACATAATGGATAGCATGTCACATCAAAAATTCTGTTTTTATCATTTACCTACTCGAGGACGAGCAGGAATTAAGCTTGGGGATGCTAATATGTCTCCAACGTATCTGTAATTTTTGATTGTTCCATGGTGACATATTATCATTCTGGGATACTTTTTGGGTATTTATTTACCAATTTTTAATATTTTTGAGCACTAACCTATTGACCCAGTGCCCAGTGCCAGTTCCTGTTTTCTGCGTGTTTTTGCCTTTTCAGAGTTACAATACTAAACGGAGTCCAATTGCCACAAAAAAATTTGGTGATTTTTTCTGGACAAATACAAGACCTAGAAGCTTCGGAGGAGCGACAGGAGAGGCACCAGGGGCCCACCACATATCCAGCCACGCCCCCCTGGGGGGGCGGCCCAATATGTGGTGGCCCCCTGGATCGCCTCCCGACGTCGTTCTCTGGCCTATAAATTCACATATACCCTAGAAATACCAGAAGCGCTCCCGAAACACTTTTTCCATCAGGAGGCCATCTACACCTCCGTTCCGGCAACCTGTCGGAGGGGAGATCGATCACGGAGGGCCTCTTCATCAACGTTGGTGCCCTCACCATGATGTGTGAGTAGTTCACCACAGACCTATGGGTCCGTAGGTAGTACCTAGATGGCAATCTCTCTCTTTTGATCTTCAATACAATGTTCATCACATCTTTGCCTTGATCTATCCGTTGTAATCCCTTTGTATGGTGTGTTTGTTGGGATCCGATGAATTGTGAGTTTATGTTCAGACTATTCATGAAAAGTATTCGAGTCAAACCTGATTACTATGATTCTTATTTGCATGATGATCATAGCTTCGTAATGCTCTCCGATCTATTGAGATAGTTTGGCCAATTAGGTTGATATTTCTTCAGTGGGAGTGGTGCGTTGTAGTAGGTTCAACATGACGAGTTTCTATATCCCAGTGACAGAAGGGGACAAGTTGCGTGTTTGTGTTGTTGCTACTAAGGATAAAACGATGGGGTCTATTCACATTAGTTGAGTATACTTTGTCTACATCATGTCATCGTTCTCCAAGCATTACCCCGTTTGTTGACGTGGCTTGAGACTGCGTAGGTATTTCCCCAAAGAGGAAGGGATGATGCAGCACAGCGACGGTAAGTATTTCCCTCAGTTATGAAACCAAGGTTATCGAACCAGTAGGAGGATCACCACCACCCAATAAACAGCACCTGCACACAAATAACAAATACTTGCAACCCGACGCGAAAGAGAGGTTGTCAATCTCTCTACGGTAAAAAGATAGATTAGGTAGTGATAGATAGGAGAGATAGATCTCTCAAGAACACAAAATAAGAAGAGCAAATAAAAAGTGCAGCAATATGTTTTTGGATTTTTGGTTTTGTAGATCTGAAAACAAAGAGGCAAAAAGCTAGATCGGAAACCAATATGTTGGAAAAGTAGACTCGGGGGCCGTAGGATTCACTAGTGGCTTCTCTCATGAGTATAGCACACTGTGGGTGAACGAATTACTGTTGGGCAATTGATAGAAGATCAAATAATCATGACGATATCCAAGGCGATGATCATTATATAGGCATCACATCCAAGATAAGTAGACAGACTCCTGCCTACATCTACCACTATTACTCCACACATCGACCGCTATGCAACATGCATCTAGTGTATGTTCATGGAAAAATAGAGTAATGCAATAAGAACGATGACATGATGTAGACAAGATCTATTCATGTAGGAATAGACCCCATCTTGTTATCCTTAATGGCAACGATACATGCATGCCTTGCTGCCCCTTCTGTCACTGGGAAAGGACACCGCAAGATCGAACCCATCACAAAGCACCTCTTCCCATGGCAAGAAAAATCGATCTAGTTTGCCTAACTAAACCAAAGATTCGAAGAAGAAATACGAGGCTATAAGTAATCATGCATATAAGAGATCAAAGAAGACTCAAATAATATTCATGGATAGAAACTGATCATGAACTCATAATTCATGGGATCCCAACAAACACACCACAAAAGTTTACATCAAATAGATCTCCAAGAGACCACTGTATTGAGAATCAAGAGAGAGAGAGAGGAAGCCATCTAGCTACTACCTACGGACCCGTAGGTCTATGGTGGACTACTCACGCATCATCGGAGAGGCACCTATGAAGAAGATGAACCCCTCCGTGATGGTGTTTAGATTGGATCTCGAGGTTCTGGAACTTGCGGCGGCTGGAATTGTGTTTCGTCGACTCCCCTAGGGTTTTATGAATATTTGGGAATTCATAGGCATCAGAGGCGATGCAGGGGGGCCCCGTGAAGGGCACAACCCATCAGGGCGCGCCGGGGGGCACCTGGCGCGCCCTGGTGGGTTGTGCTCTCCACAGCCCACCTTCCTCGCTCTTCTTTGGCCCATTGGGTGTCTTCTGGTCCAGAAAAAATCTCCAAAAATTTTCATCGCGATTGGACTCCGTTTGGTACTGATATTCTGCGAAGGAAAAAACAAGCAAAAACAGCCACTAGCACTTTGGCACTATGACAATAGGTTATTCCCAAAAAATGATATAAAGTTATTATAAAATGGTTGCAAAACATCCAAGAATGATAATATAACAGCATGGAACAAGCAAAAATTATAGATACGTTGGAGACGTATCATCTGTCATGAACTTAATACGTAGAGAGGCAAGTATAGAAGCGCTCTTGAAGTGGAGTAATAGTGGTAGGTGTCGGTGTCAAAATTGGCGGATCTTGGGTAGGGGGTCCCGAGCTGTGAGACTAGAATCGAGGGTAACAGGAGATGAAGGGGACAGTGTTTTACCCAGGTTCGGGCCATCCTATGGAGGTAATACCCTACGTCCTGCTTGATTATATTGATGGTATGAAGATTACAGAGTTGATCTACCACGAGATCGTATGACCAAAACCCTAGATGAGTTCTGTTGTCCTACAACCTAAAACCCTTCGGCTTATATAGACGCCGAGGGTACCTAGGGTTCACACATGGTCGGTTACACGTTGAAGGGATAAACATGCCTATTCACTACTCCAAACGTGGAGAACACGCCACGATCCTCGAAGCCTCCTTCCTGGAGACAGGGTCTTCGATCAATCCAGTGCTCGGTAGACGGCCCATATAGTCCGGCCCATAAGACATAGGTCGGCCTCCCGAGGACCCCTTAATCCAGGACTCCCTTAGTAGCCCCCGAACTAGCCTCCAACGCCAAGGGTCCTAGCTCCAGCTGCTTCATACGATCAGAGTCTTCGGCTTGCGAGGCGAGTTCCTTTCTCCAAATAGTGATTGGCCAGGCTTTAGTTCGGCCTCCAACGACGTGTAATTTCCCCGATTATAGATCGTCCGAACATCATGTATAACCTGGCCCTGAAGGCCAAACTTCAAGGAGCCAATAGTGCTCTCTGACAACCTTTCAGATGAAAGGTCACAGCCCACCACGACCACTGAACCAGTCGTAAAGACTCGATTCGCGGTTCGAGGCCGTTTTTATCAGCACGATCCATCAACGCACAGATCGTGCTCCGTTTCACACGGGATATGTTTAATCATGCGCGTATAACGTCATGCGTGTCTTGGGAAGCGGAGGGATTCACGGCGCAGAAGGGAGGCTAGCCGGCGACAAGCCCAATAAAAGGGAAAGAAAACCCCAAGGCTTATCCGCACTTCCCATTCGCACCCCTGCTTCCCCAATCTCCTGAGCTTCCAGAGCCCAGATCTAGGTTTTCCACCCTTCTCCTCCGAGCTCTGCCATGGCCAGCTCCAGCTCCAATGGCAAGTGGGAGGCTTCCACGGTCACAGACCAGGACATCCGGGACCTCAAGGAGGCCGGCTACCTCCCCGCCCACATCTTCCACCGCGCTGCAGAGGAGGGCCAGGTGATCCCTACCCCCAAACCAGGTGAGAGGGTGGTCTTCATTCCTCATTTCATCCGAGGACTAAGCTTCCCGCTCCACCCCTTCGTGAGGGGCCTCATGTTCTTCTACGACTAGACTTCCACGACCTCCCGCCGAACTCTTTCATGCATATATCAGCTTTCATCATCGTCTATGAGGCCTTCTTGCGGGTCGAACCACACTTCGGACTATGGCTCAAGATCTTCAACATCAAGCCAAAGTGTGTCGCAGGCGCACACACAGACTGCGGCGGGGCGGTCATCAGCAAGCTTCCACGCGCAGTATGGCCGTCCGGCACATTCATCGATACTATCAAGACTTGGCAAAAAGAGTGGTTTTACATCACCGAGCCAAGGGAGGAGGGCGGAATTGTTCCTGCCGAACTCAGATCCAGCCCCCCGACCAGATTGACCTCATGGGTCCGAAAGGGCCTCGATTGGGGGTTGGATACAAAGGTTGATGACCTGCAGAGGGGCATCGCCACCATGATCAAGGGCAAAATCGAGCTAACCAACGTGGTCCAGATTATGCTCCGGCGGCGCATCCTCCCCTGCCAGCGCCGGGGCTCTCCAATGTGGACTTATCGGACTGACCATGAGCCAACGATTCGTCAGCTCTTCCGCACCACCCGGGAGAAGTTGTGGAAGGCGTTGTTCAAAGCGCAGGAGAACTGGCCGGCCAAGAAGGAGGACCAGGGCATGTGCGCCGATAAGCCCCCTACCGAGGTATAACACAATTTCGCTTGATCGGCTCCGTGTTCCTAAAGAAAATCTAAGCACTTTCCGATTACTTCCACAGGAATGGTTGAGCAAGGCCACAGGCATCAAATGCCCGGCTCCACAGCCCGAAGACCCTAGGTCCCAGCTGCTGTCGGAGATGCTCGTCGTGGCGCCTTATAAGGCGCCAGAGAAGAAGGAGAAGAAGAAGCCAGGCCGAACAGGCCTGCGCAACAGGGACCAGCAAGGGGCTGTGTCCGAAGAAACCCATGCCTCCTCGAATCAAGAGGAGGAGCACGAGGGTGAGGTCGAGGGAGAGGGTAGAGGCGATTCCCACCTTGCAAAAAAGAGGGCGGCGTCATCGGATGACACAGAGGATATACCTCCTCCCGCCCCGAAGAAAGCGCGCCGGACACAGGTAGTCCTGTCCGATGACAGTTCGGACTCGGATACCGAGTCCGAGGACTTCGAGAGGGTTCCGCGAAGGAACCTCAGGGTCAAGCCCCCACCTCGAAGGTACGGATCCGAAGACCTCCCGAGCTATTAGTACTAGGTTTTGAATATGATTAACATGTGAACGCCTACTGACTTGCAGCCCGCCGCGTATTCTCCCCACCGATCAAGTTTCGGACGGGGAGACCCCGCCCGCCGAGCTAGCGGAGAGCGGGACCGCGTCGCACCCTTCTCCTCCGGGCGCCGCAAAGGATGCCACGGAGGTGTCATCCCAGCAGGCTCCTTTGGAGCCGGACACTGGAGGTGGGGGCGACGACGTCATGGTCGAGGCTAACGCTTCGGCTGCTGAAGACCGGGGGGACGAGCCCCTCCCGGACCCTGAGGAGACCGGACGAGGAGATGTCCAGTCACCTTCAAGGTTGTCTCCGGAGCGCACTATGCCTCCGGAGGCATCGGTTCAATCCCCGATCGGAGATCGGGTCAACCGATCCCCACCGGCACCACCGACCAATGGGTGGCCTGCTATGGGGGAGGCTCTGTCAAGCGCCTCCATCTCCGAGGAGCACCGCACCCTTATGGGTGCGGTATTGCAGAGCATTTAGTCGGTAGACGGCGGACTGAAGGAGGCCTTCAACGGTCTCCTGACGGCTTTCAGGTGAGCCGCGTAATGCTCTGTTCTTTGAAATATTAATTTCTTTGAGTTATAATTATATACACGACAGCCCCCGAGCCCTAGGTAAGTTTGGAAGAAACTTACCTGGGGGTCAATCATAGATCGTTATCCGAACTATGTATAGGACAGTATTTGTTCGGGACAGTCTAGCAGCCCTTTAAGAGGACCGGACATAGGATCATATTTATGACAGTTCGGAAGTTGTGAACCCATGCAATTTGATATGGTTTTGTTTTGTACAGGCTTCATCATTGGCGGCAGCCGTTAATGCAGCCGAGCTGGACGAGCTGAATCGGAAGCTGAAGAGCTCCGAAGATGATCTCGAAGCTCTGAATAAGAGATTCGATGAGGCGCAAGGTAATCCGGACTAGAATATCCAAATTCATCATCACCGTACCGTCAAAGCAGTAAGTTTGATGTGTTTTAATGTTTACGCAGCCTCGGTGAAAGAAATTGAGAAGCTCAAGGCCGAGCTTGAGAAGGCAAAGCAAAAGGCGGCGGCCAAAGAAGCGGCTACCGCGCTCTCCGCCCTGAGAGCCACCAGCAACAAGCACGAGGCTCGGGTGGAGGAGATCCAACAGGAGCTCAAGGACACCAGCCAAAAGTGCGAGGGCCTTGAGCGGAAAGGCAAGGAGCAGGCCGCCGAACTATCCACCCTGAAAACCGACCTCCAGAAGGAGCGGGTGGATAGGCGATCTTTTGAAGAGGAAGTTAGCCAGGCCAAGGCTATAATGGATGGTCATCCGTATTTATTGCAGTGTGTCTACGGGGATAGCAAGTTCGAGTTGCTTACCCAAGTATGGCGTTCCTCAGGCGCCTGCTTGGACCTCCAGAAGAGCACAGCGGACGCGAACCAGTTCTTTGATTCGCGGGGAGAAGGAGATGAAGCTCGGCTGTTCTGGGCGCAGTTTGAAGCCCCCGAGCGCTCTCCTCTCCTTGTCGAGCAGCTGAAGCAGCTGAAGGAGCTACATCGGATGGCGGAGCCGGCCATGAAGGATCTCTGCGTCCGGCTATGGCCCAACGAGCCACTGCCGGGCAGCTACTTCGGACTGGTGCAGAAGCTGAGCGACGCCTCGCCCCGGATTGACGTGCTAAGGCGATCTTCCTGTATCGAGGGAGCTCGGATGAACTTTGCGAAGGCCAAGGTGCACTGGCCGGGGCTGGATCCGATGAAGATAGCCACCGCCCCTCCGCCTTCTGGAAAGGAGCATAGGCGCCCCGAGCTGAACTTCTCCGGAGTAATGGAGGGTGCTCGGGAAATAGAGGCGCGGTGTTCGAGGCGCGGTGTTCGAGAGAGAACATGTATGATTAGAGCGTTGTAATATGTCCGAAGATCTTTTAACGCGTTTATATTTTAAGATGCATGGTTTATCATGTCTTTCGTGTTTTGCATCCTTTATAACTCCTGTGTGGCCGTTGAAACTGAAAGCTGCGAGTCGTCGGCTTCAGCCCCCATGTAGAGACTACGCGGGGTGTCTCTGCCAACACACTGTGACCCTTAGCCGAGCTATCGGTACCCGAAGGCGGTAGTGTGGGGTGGACAAGGCAATCGGACCATAATGCTTTATAGCTTTCACTTAGCCGTAGGGGCGAGAGAAAGGAGTGCGGGGGGCTGATGACTAGCCCCCAGGTGTTTGTGATGTACGGAAGAACCGTGGCCAAGGCCTATATCACATGGTTTGTACTAATACCAAACCCATCGTATGACACGGAATGACCTCTGACGAGATTTAGTTTAAGCTCGGAATCGCAGACCGGTTCTCGCATACCATGATAGTCAGTTTTTGGCTTTCTCCGCTGAGGTGCTTGACCAGGCTAGCCGGAAGCACAATCGCAGCGGTTCTCCCTTTGCCCTTTCAGCTGAATGAGCGGAACATAAAGGGGCAAGCACAGGAGTCGGGCAACCCAACTATTGACCCAAGACATAGTTCGGAACCAATGCATATAAAGCAGAACTCCAAGATGCCGAACACAAAATCTGTTGTGTTTAGGGCGATTTTTTAAGGTCGATCCCCCGGTCTATTAGCCAGTTGCATCGTAAAGTATACCGAACAGGTTCGCAAGAAGAGAGGGGAAATAGAGAGTACACCAAAAACAGCGGGGTGATCATGCATGATACATCTGTATTGTACTCAACAACTCTTATTATTCAAATTGCCGATACAGCTGTTTACAGGTATTAAAAATGAAATATAAGCCTTACAGGAGGGGTTGTACCAAGGGTCTTCGATAGGTGACCTGACGTCCTCGATGTGCCCTGTCGCTTGTCCGCTCCTGCGTCTCCCAAGGAGTTGTATACCGTGATGGGTATAATGTTCGGCGAGTGGACTTTGGAGAAAAAGTCTTGAGAAGTTGCCGAAATGTGAATGAGCTTTACGCCGTAGCAGGTACTTTATGGTACCTGTAGTGTGCCGAAGACATGTTGATGGTGATAGTTCGGTCCATCCGAACACTTACCCTTTAATAATTTTTCCCCACTGCTGCCCATGGAATTTTGAGCGCGAAGTTGTGCCTCCTCTGCACGTACTTTGCCAGTTCTAGGGCCGTGCGGTGGGGGGCGAGTCCCTATTTATGGGGAGAAGAAGGCTCTGGTACGTCGGGTTGAGATCGAGCTCGCTTCCCAGCCTTGGGTGCCTTTACGGCAGGTGTCGGCACTTGCCGATCATCAGTGTAATGGAATTCGGCCGCCAGGGCCAACGCATGTTCCTCAGTTCGGAGGGAACGCTCTGTGTTTCCATTGATAGTAATGACCCCCCCTGGGGCCGGGCATCTTGAGCTTGAGGTATGCGTAGTGCGGGACGGCGTTAAAGCGAGCGAACGCTGTACGGCCGAGCAGGGCGTGATAGCCGCTGCAGAAAGGTACGATGTCGAAGATCAAGTCTTCGCTTCGAAAGTTATCGGGCGAGCCGAACACTACTTCCAGGCTTACAGAGCCTGTGCACCGGGTTTAACGCCTGGGATCACTCCTTTAAAGGTAGTGTTGCTGGGCTCGATCCTTGACGGATCTATGCCCATCTTTTTCACCGTGTCTGAGTAAATAAAATTGAGGCTACTTCCTCCGTCCATTATGTCGTGGGAAACGAACACCTATGGGATCGCTATCCAGCGGATCCCTTTATGGTTCGGCAAGGGGAGAGGATTGCACAAAGAGCAGAACTAATGAACAGCACACGGGGGATTTACCTAGGTTCGGGCCGCACGGATGCATAAAACCCTACTCCTGCTTTGATTGTATTATTTGTGGGTGTTCTTGGCCAAGTTCAGGGAGCTACAGTAGCAGCTACGCATGCAGAACGGGTCCAATCTCAGAAGTGCTCTCTCCTCTCAGAAGTGCCATCCTACTTCCCCTGTACGCCTCGGGCCTCCTTTTATATGAGTCAAAGGGGCTACCACAATGGCGTACGAGATAAGGCATGAAGTGGAAAGTAGCTATAGTGTTATCATACCTAACCCTGACGGCTTAGGACAAGCTCATTAAATGCACCGTGAGGTGTCCGTCGAGGTGTCCCTCAGCGTCTTGGGCTTGGAAAAGCTTTACAGGGGATGGGCAAAAGCAGCCATCCCATCAGCACCGCTTAAGCATCTCGTGGCCAGCATCGCACCACGTCACCATGAGGACAAGCCCTAAACGACAAGGCTGGCCGCTGCACTGGAGCGATAGCGCTGCACTGTGCAGAGCCTTGCCGGGGCTGAATCCTTGCCGGGCCCGGGGCTTGCCGGGACCGAATCCTTGCTGGGCCCGGGGCTTGCCGGGATCGGGTCTTGCCGGGTGCGAGGCCTTGCCGGCAAGGGTCTTGCCGGGCCTCCGCAACCCTTTGGCCTTCTGTCTTCTGGTCTGATCGTTGACTTGAACGTCTCCTTGGCATCTTAGTCTCGTGATTACTCCTAGCTATTCCCCGGCAAGGCTTGCCACGGTACGGCTACAACTGCCCGTGCACAAGTAAGGGGTACTAAAAGACCCATACTTTAGTACACCGACAGGAGCCCCCGGGCCTAGGCCATACACGGGTGCCAGGCCTGTTGGGCTAGGCCCAAAACAGTGCACGGGCACGCGTGGCAGGGAATAACTGCTCGCAATTACTATATCTTTTACCACGCCCCTCCACTATGCGCATTAATCGCGCGAAGTGGGAGACGTGGGCGGAAACCCCGCTGCAAAAGCGGGCGGTAAAGAGCCTGCCTCGCGCCTTCCCCATAAAAAGGGAATCGCAGAGGGCACTGCTCATTTACCCCCTCCGCCTTTCCAATCTCAATCTCAGAGCCGTCGCCATCGTCTTCTTCCTCGCGCCCAAAGCAGAGCTTTTCTCCCTCCACCTGCCTCCACCGCGCTCTCGACGTCTTCAGCGCCCACCTCCATAGCCACCATGCCGCCCAAGCCGAGCAAGGGCAAGGCGGCGGAAGCGGCCGCCGCGGAGAGCAGGTTGGCGAAGATGCGGAAGGAACGTGCTGTCTTCCCCTCGACGCTTGACGCGGAGACCTTGAAGAAGAGGTACCAGTTCGCATGGGCGACTGAGACCACGGCGCATCCAGCCACCAAAGTGAGTGTAGCTTCTCGTAAGGCAGAGCCAGGAGATTATCCCTTCTTTGCTGATTACTTCTGGTGCGGCCTCTGTCCTCCGTACTCGGATTTCTTCGTAGATATCATGTCCACCTACGGCTTCCAGCTGCTAGATTTCACGCCGAATGCCGTGACTTGTATGTCCGTCTTCGCGCACCTTTGCGAGAATTTTGTTGGGGTCATCCCGAGCACTGCACTTTTCCGGCACTATTTCTACCCCTGCATCCAAAAGGGCGACGCCCTCTCCGGCAGCATCACTTGGATTCCGAGGACGGCGACCAAGGAGACGTACCCTGAGGGGCTCCACCGCGAGAGATGGGATGAGTGGCGCGGCAAGTGGTGCTAGGTCTGGGAAAAGGAGCCCAAACCGTTCTGCGAGGTGCGGAAGCAGAAGGTGGTCCGTGGCAAGGATTGGAGCGCCGCGGACCCTAACGACAGCAAGCTCACCATCGCCATCACCAGGATACATCGCCTCAAGGCTGCCGGGTTGAAGGTGGAGATGATTGCTTCAGATTTCCTTTGCCGGCGCATCGCCCCACTGCAGAACAAGGGGCGCCCTGCCTGGGAGTACATGAACGCTGCCGACGTCATGAGGGTGCGGCCTGGGCTAGATAATGATCTAACAGCCATGGGGCACGCAGCCCTCTGCCAACAGCTGTTCAAATCTGGAGCACTGGGAGAGTTGCCGGCAGGCGTCGTCCCACTGTGCAATAACTCGTCGCTGACCTCCATCATCGCCATGATGCCGGCGTTCAATGCCCATAGCATTGATGAGAGGTGGATCGAGCCGTCCGCGGAGCAGGCGCTGGCGTTCTTCGACAACTTGACGGAGAAGGCCATCCGCGCGGAGAACCTTGTCCGCGCCACCACGGAGGAGGAGCTCGCCTACATCGCCAGCAGGGCGGAAGAGGCGAACCTTGCCGAAGAAGCCGGCAGCGCTGAGTCCAGCGAATGCGAGGACTTGCTGCGGGAAGATCTTGCCGGGCGAGGTCAGGCTGCCGGGGAGCCGAGCGGAGCCGCTGCTGGGAGCTCTTCTGCTGGAGGCGCTGCCGAAGAGGAAGAAGAGGAGGAGGAAGAGCCCCCAGCTCTTCAACACAGGAAGAGGCGCGTCCTCCGGAAGAACGCCACTGGCGCTCCAGCCCGCCAACCTTCCTCAAGCAGCGAGGCTTCCGGCCAAGGGGCAGCCGGCGAGGCCGCACCGCAACCTGCCGCCGCCAAGCGGCCCAGGACCACTCCTCCTCCTCCTCCATTAGGAACTGCGGCGGGGGTCGGCTTCGACCTCTCCGCCATCAGCTCCGAGGAAGAAGAAGAAGAGTAAGAGTCCCGCCACAGCTTTGATTCTTATCATGCTAGTTTTGCTTGATTAACTTGCTCTGTTTTTGCCTCCTTAGGGATACGGAGACTCTGGCGCAGAGGATGGCGAAGAGGACCAAGACTTCAACAAGCGTCGAGCCGCCGGCAAGCACCTCAGGCGCGCCGGAAACGGTTCTCGTCAGCTCAGAGTCAAGCCCAGAATGCAACCCTCGATGCAGCCCTCGACGCAGCCCCCGGCGCAGCCCCCAGCGTGAGTCTTCTACTCACTACCCACTGGCGTGTGCCGGGGTGTGCATCTTCTCTGCTGACATCTCCGGGCGTGCAGGAGCGGAGCAACAACGAGAAGCAACAGCGGGAGCTGCCTCTGCCATGCCACCTCCGTCGACCACACCGCCCAGGGGCGAGTCTTCGGGCAAGCTCTACCGTGACGATGAGGAGGGGCCGGCAAGCGCAAGCTCCGGCAACCCCTTCCTTGACGCGGGTAAACGACTCAGCCCAAAATTCTTGTCGCTTTGGTTTTTCTTCTTTTTGTCTTCTTGAACTTCCTTCCCAGCTTCATCTTAATCAACTCCTTGGCTTTCAATCTTCTTCTGACAGAGCTCATGGACACTGACGTCGTCATTGAAGAGACTGCCAAGGATGCCGCCACTGAAGCCGACAAGGTTGCTGCCGAAGAGGCCGCCAAGCATGCCGCCGCCGAGGCCGCCAAAGCTGCTGCCGCCGAGGCTGCTGCCGTTGAGGCCGCCAAGGCCGCGCAAGAGGAGGCCGCCAAGATGCCCGCCGAGGGAGCCGGTGAGGAGACCTGCGGCAATACTGACGACGCTTCCGCCGCAGGAGCGCCAGGCGCTTCTACTGCCGCGGGGCCCTCGACTCCCGAAGACCAACCCTCGTCGTCCCAGGCCCCTTCCTCAAGCCAATACATCAGGGCCGGCAAGAACGTTGTCAGCATGCCGGGGTCGGCAAACATCGAAGAGCTGGTTGAAGGAGAACATCTTGACGGGGAAATCACCACCGCCGCCGCCAGTGAGCTCAAGGAGGAGCAGCTACTTCAAGCCATGAATGACAACTATCAGAAGCTCCAAACGCTCTACCGTGCCCGGAAGGAGAAACTGGACTCCCGGGCAGCGCTCGTCGAGGCCGCGGAAGGAGACTTCCAACAACGCGTCACGGAGACACAGGCTTGGTATGGCGAGGCCCTCCAAGAGCTGAATGTTTATCGGGAGCAGCTGGCGGAAGAGCGGAACGTCCTCCTGCTGAAGCAATCAGACATCGAGAAAGCGCAGGAGGAGGCCGCCCAGCAAGCCGCCGTGGCAGAAGCCCTCTTGACACAGCGCCGCATCAACCTTGACGCTCAAGAAGAGGACCTTGCCGTGCGCGAGGCGGCGCTTGCCGCCAAGCTTCGCAACAAGGATGAAGAGCTCGAAAGTCTTGTCGCACGGCGGGTCCAGGAGCTTGAGCAGAAACACTTGAAGACGCTTAGACTCTAACTGAAGACCACGCCGGCAAGCTCAAAGAGGCCCTCGACGCTGCCGGAGCTGCGGAGACCGCCAAGAACTTGCTGGAGGAGAAGACGACGCAGCTGGAGGCCGCTCTCGAGGACCACGGCAAGAAGGTCTTAGCACTCGAGGCCGAGAGAGACAAGGCTCTCCACAGCCTGATGGAGACGCAGGCTGCCGCATCCGAGAAGGTCCAGCAGCTTTCCTCCGCCAAGGACTCCATTGAAGATCTGAAGCTGAAGCTATCCACGCTGGAGGAGTCTCTTGAGGCCGCCCGAGTTCGCGAGAGGACTCTTATCAAAGACCTCCATGACGAACAAGAGCTGCTCCAGAACGCCGCCACCACCCACAACGAGTACACTTCTAGCGTGAAGCTCTGGACTGCCAGGCTGGCGGACGTCGCCGAGAAGCTTGGCGCGGAGCTGGAGGCCATGGACTTGCCGGGCTTCGGATACTCTGTCGATGACAACGTATCCTCAAGCGCGAGGCTAACCATGTTGTTCGACAAGCTCGTCGACGCCCTCAAGCTACTCCAGGCGAACCAGACAAGCAAGCTGGCCGACGAATCCCGGAAACTCTGCCGGCTCGTCCTCCGCAAGGTGTTGATGAAGGTGGCGTACAGGAACCCTGGCATCGACCTCTCCAAAGCCTCGAAAAGCTTGCCGAAGGACGCGGACGTCAAGGCTCTCGAAGAGCTTGTCGCGCCCATCGTCGATCGGGTGAGCCAGGTGAAGAGGGTCGAGGGCGATCGCCGGGATTAGCTGTAGCCTCCTATCTCTTCTCCATCTTGCCGCCGCCGTCGTATGTAAAAGACAATTTGTCTTATGTCAGAAACGCGGCAAGCACTAGATGTAATATAATTTGCCCTATTTGAATTATGGCATGCTATTCCCTTTGTTCAATTTCTTTCTCTATAGCATATACCCTACGCTTTGCTGGGAACTTGCCGGAGCATAACCCCGTCGCGAGCGCTGGATTCGGGTCGTCAGCAGCTTGCGGGCAGTGCTGCTCACGGCAAGAAATCTTGACGCTTTCAGCGCGGCCACCTAGACTGTTGAGCAGACTCGAAACAGAGTAAGGGCGCAGCCGATCACGACAAGATTCCATCGCGTGCAGGTTTTCCATACAAAGCCGAAATCGTTCAAGGGAATACAGCCTTACAAAAATCAAAAATCTGCTTAAGGGGTTCAGCAACTTAGCTCTGCTTTTCGTCGCTATTCTTCTTCTTCCGGCAAGGCGCCAACCTTGAACGTCGTCTGGTATCCATACCACTATTCTCCTTCCCCCCCCCCCCCCCCCCGGCAAACTTGCGCGCGAGGGAATCTTCTGTCTCTTGAGAAAAAGAAAGAAGAGAAAATAAAAGTATGGAACCTTGACGGTTTGTTAGCTCTTACCGGGATCGAGTGCAATACATATCTCAGATAATACATGCATATAGAATGACATGAAATCAACAAGAAACGTAAAGCACATAGATCTTATAAAATATGCACAAAGGATGTGCCTGCTCTGTACAACGGATTACATGCCATCGGCAACACTTGTACAGAATGGCGTTGCCGGGATCTTGCCGGAGCGTTACGCTGCCGCGAGCGCTGGATTCGGGTCATCAGCACCCTGCTGGCCTTATCGCTATCACAGCAAGAAACCCGAACAACTGCACCTTACGGGTAGAACTTGCGAAGGTGCTCGATGTTCCAGGAGTTGCTCACTGGCAAGCCCTCTTCGGTCTCTAGGCGGACAGCGCCAGGCCTGGTGACTCGCACTACCCGGTAAGGGCCTTCCCACTTCGGCGTCAACTTGTTGGAATTCTTGGCCGACTGAACGCGCCGAAGAACAAGGTCGCCTTCCTCAAGACTCCGGGCATGAACCTTGCGGCTATGGTAGCGGCGCAAGGCTTGCTGGTAGCGAGCGGCTCGCACAGCAGCCCGAAGACGGTTCTCCTCAAGGAGCAGCGCGTCATCTTGCCGCAGCTGCTCTTGCTCAAGCTCATCATAAGCGAGCACTCGAGGTGACCCGTATATGAGTTCCGTGGGGAGAACTGCTTCCGCTCCGTAAACCAGAGCGAAGGGCGTCTGGCCGGTGGCTCGATTTGGCGTCGTCCTGATCGACCAAAGAACCGCCGGTAGCTCATCAATCCAGCGTCTTCCATGCTTGTGCAGCTTGTCGAAAGTTCTGGTCCGGAGACCACGCAACACTTCAGCGTTCGCCCTTTCCGCTTGGCCATTGCTTCTCGGGTGAGCAACAGAGGCAAAACAGATCTTGCCGCCAAGGTCTTGGACGTACTGCATGAAGGTGCGACTTGTGAACTGCGTACCGTTGTCGGTGATGATCCTGTTCGGCACACCAAAACGGCACACAATCCCCTTGAAGAACTTGACAGCTGACTGTGATGTCACCCTCCTCACTGCTTCCACTTCTGGCCACTTCGTGAACTTGTCGATAGCAACGTACAAGTACTCGAAGCCCCCGGCAGTGCGGGGGAAGGGACCCAATATGTCGAGCCCCCAGACCGAGAAGGGCCGGGAGAGAGGGATCGTCTGGAGAGCTTGAGCTGGCTGATGAAGTTGCTTCGAATGAAACTGGCACGCTTCACACTTGGTTACTAGTGCCGTTGCATCCTGGAGGGCAGTAGGCCAGAAGAATCCTTGCCGGAATGCCTTGCCGGCAAGGGCTCTTGAGCCTATGTGGGATCCACATATGCCCCCATGAATCTCTACCAACAGCTCTAGTCCATCCTCCCGAGGAATGCACTTCAATTTCACACCGTTGGGTCTCTTTCTGTACAGGACGTCGTCGACGAACTGGTACATACTTGACTGACGGGCTACTTTCTCAGCTTCTTCCTGCTCCTCAGGGAGTTCTCCTGTCTGAAGGAAATGGACTATTTGCTGTGCCCATGCCGGAGCCTGTGGCTCGACGACAAGGACTAAAGGCGACTCTTCAGCTGTGGGAGCATTTGCTTCTACGGCAAGAACCTGAGGTTCTTGGCGGAGCAGCTGCTCACCGACAACTGGTATTTCTTCGGCAGCAGGGGCGCTTGCTTCGGTGGCAAGAACCCGAGGTTCTGCGCGAAGCCGCTGCTCACCGGCAACCGGTATTTCTTCGGCAGCAGGGGCGCTTGCTTCGGCGGCAAGAACCCGAGGTTCTGCGCGAAGCCGCTGCTCACCGGCAACCGTGTCATTCCCGGCAAGATCCTTGCCGGGGGCTTCGGGAAGCCCTGCCGGAAGTACTCGCCGGTACTTAACTTTCTTCTCTTATCAGGCCTTGTCGATGGCGACACGGACGGTTGAGTCAAGCGGAGCACAAAAGTCCCTGGTTCCACAGGCAGCTTGAGTGCGGCACGCTTCGACAGGTCGTCGGCAATGCTGTTCTCTGATCGAGGAACATGCTCTGTCTGAAGACCATCAAAGCGCTCCTCTAGCTTCCTCACTTCATCGACGTACGCCTCCATCAACAGGCTCTGATAATCTTTGTTGACCTGCCTCACGACGAGCTGGGAGTCACCTCTGACGATGAGCTTCTTGATCCCAAGGTCTGCCGCGATCCTGAGACTGGCAAGCAGTCCTTCATACTCTGCCGTGTTATTGGTCGATCTCTCCCGGGGAAAATGCATCTGGATGACGTACTTGAGGTGCTCTCCGGTGGGTGCGACAAGCAGCACGCCGGCACCGGCGCCTTGCAGCGAAAAGGCCCCATCAAAGTACATGATCCATTCGCGATCTGTTTCCTTGCCGGGAATCGCTGATTCTTGAACTTCGTCGTCTGGCGTTGGGGTCCATTCTGCAATGAACTCTGCCAAGGCTCTGCTCTGGATAGTTGAAGAACTTTCAAACTTGAGACCAAAGCATGACAGCTCCAATGCCCACTCCACGATCCTGCCGGTTGCTTCTGGGTTTCGGAGAATCCGTTGCAGCGGAAAGCGAGTGATGACGGTGATGTCATGTGCTTGGAAATAATGGTGCAGCTTCCTCGAGGCCATAAGGAGGCCGAAGAGCAGCTTTTGCACGCCAGAATATCTCGACCTAGCCCCCTGCAACAGGGAGCTGACGAAATAGACTGGGCGCTGCACCATCTTCTTCTTCTGCACTGCTTGACTTGACTGCGCGGATCTTTCCTCGTTGGCACCAGATTCTGCCGGGGCTGGCCCCGACAAGTCACTTGGCGGGCCTGCCGTTGCCGCTGTATCCTCCTCTGCTTCTCTCTCTGCCACCAGCGCAGCACTAACCACTTGATTCGTTGCCGCTAGATATAGCAGTAATGGCTCTTGTGGCCTAGGCTCGACTAGTATTGGCGGAGAGGAGAGGTACTTCTTCAAATCCTGCAGCGCTGCCTCCGCTTCTGGAGTCCATTTCATTGGACCTGCCTTCTTCAAAATTTTGAAAAATGGCAGGGCGTGCTCAGCAGACTTTGAGATGAACCTACTCAAAGCAGCGACGCAGCCGGTGAGGCAGCGCACATCCTTGACTCGTCTTGGCGCTTCAATCTGCTCAATTGCTTTGATCTTGTCGGGATTGGCTTCAATTCCACGCTGAGATACAAAGAACCCGAGAAGCTTGCCGGATGGGACGCCAAACACGCACTTCTCGGGATTGAGCTTCAGGTTGATCCTGCGCAGATTTGCAAATGTCTCCTCCAGATCTTGAATGAGCGTTGCCTTGTCCTTGGTTTTGACCACTATGTCATCCATGTAAGCTTCCATATTTCTATGCAGCTGGGCCCCGAAACCAATCTGGACAGCTCTTGCGAAGGTCGAACCAGCACTTTTCAACCCGAAAGGCATACGCAAGAAGCAATATGTGCCACACGGGGTGATAAATGCGGTCTTCTCTTCGTCTTCTTTCGCCATGAAGATCTGGTGATAGCCTGAGTATGCGTCAAGGAATGACAGCAGATCGCACCCGGCAGTGGAATCCACAATCTGGTCGATGCGCGGCAAGGGAAAGGGATCTTTTGGACAGGCTTCATTGATATCTGTAAAGTCAATACATAGCCTCTATTTACCATTCGCCTTGCGCACAACAACTGGATTGGCCAACCATGTAGGATGGAGGACTCCTCTAACCAGGCCTGCCGCCTCAAGCTTCTTAATCTCTTCTGCAATAAATTCTTGCCGCTCCAAAGCTTGCTTCCGCACCTTCTGCTTGATGGGCCGCGCATGAGGACAGACAGCTAGGTGGTGCTCAATTACCTCCCTGGGAACACCGGGGATGTCAGATGGTTGCCATGCAAACACATCGACATTCGCCCGCAGGAAGGCAACGAGCGCGCTTTCCTAGTTGTCATCAAGGGTGGAACTTATGGTGAAAGTTCATCCCGTCCCGTCCTCCTTGGCGGGCACCTTCTTGGTCTCAGGTGGAGTAGCCTTGGATTTCTTGGTCTGGCCGGCAAAGCTTTCCGGTGCATCCTCGACGGTAGCGCCGCACTCCGGAGAGGCGCGCTTGCCGGAGTTTGTCCCAGAAGTCTTGCCGGGCTTCTTCTTCTTGCCGGGATCATGAGCGGCAGGAGCATGTGCCTTGGCGGCGGACGCTGCAACTGCTTCCCGGTAAAGCTTGTCGGTGCAAATGAGCGCGTCTTTCTTGTCGGAGTGGACAGTGATGACGCTCATTGGACCGGGCATCTTCAAGACGTTGTAGGCGTAGTGCGAGGCCGCCATGAACTTAGCCAGCGCTGGGCGGCCAAGGATTCCATTATAAGGTAACGGAATCTTGGCGACGTCGAAAACGACCTTCTCCGTCCTAAAGTTCAGCTCGCTGCCGAATGTTACCAACAGCGTGATTTTGCCCTTCGGCTGGTTCCTTCCCGGATTGACCCCTTGGAAAGAGCCTGTTTCCTCGAGATCTTCGTCGGGAATTTGCAGCCTCTTGATCACATCGGGCGAGATCAAGTTCAGGCCGGCCCCACCGTCAACTAACATTTTCGTCACCTGGAGGTTGCGGATCGTTGGTGAAACCAACAACGGCAAACACCCGACCGCAGTTGTGCGATCAGGGTGATCCTCGGCGTCAAAAATGATAGGCGTGTGGGACCACTTCAGTGGCTTCCGAGCATCGAGGGATGGCTCTGCCGCATTAATCTCGCGCGCCCACTGCTTGAGCTGGCGGTGAGAGGAATGCAACGAAGCGCCCCCGTCGACGCACATGGCCTCTGTAGCCTTCTGGAACTCGTGTTCGTTGGACTCGTCGCCCTCTGCATCATCATCTCCTTGCTCTTTGGCACGGCCCCGGGCAGGCTTCTCTTGCTGCTGCCTGGGCTTGCCACGGCGACCTCCTCGACCGCGCTTCCTGCCAGACCGTCCGGTACCATCTTGGGCTCTTTCCTTGTCGCGCCTTTCGTACTCGGCGCGCTGCTTCTCGGCAAGCTCCTCAACTTGCCGGCAGTCTTGGAGATCATGGCCCTTGGTGCGGTGGATCTTGCAGTACTGCTTGCCGGACCCTTCCGGCTTGTCGGCAGCCGCCAAGGCCTGACACGCCGCACACCCGGCAACCTCCTTGCCGGGGTTGTCGGTCTTGGCCTTCTTGGCGGTGCCGGGGTTGCCGGAACCTTCGACGGCAAGTACGGCCTTGCCCTTGCGCTTCTTGTTCTTCCGCCGCCCCTTCTTTGCCGGGGCAGGAGCGTCTTCGCTCTCGGAGTCGACTCCGGTGCCAGCGTTCTCGCCGGGGAGTCTCCTTCCTTCCTCTGCCCGAGCACATTTATCGGCCAAAGCGTAGAGCTCGGCGACATCCCTGACTTTGTTCATCGCCGGCTCCTCCCGCATCTTACGATTGCGCACATTCTGATGAAAGGCGCTGATGACGGCGGCGGGATGAACGTCAGGAATGTTGTGTTGGATGCGGCTGAACCTCTGGATATACTTGCGCAAGGTTTCGCCCTCCTTCTGGGGAATGATGTGCAGATCACTCTCCTGGCCAGGAGCTTGATGGCCGCCGGTGAAGGCGCCAACAAACTGGTGGCACAGGTCGGCCCAAGAAGAGATGGAATTCTCGGGCAGGTGCATCAACCACGATCTCACGTTGGGCTTCAGCACCAACGGAAAGTAGTTCGCCAGCACCTTATCGTCACGAGCCCCGGCAGCCTGCACCGCGATGGTGTAGATGCTCAAGAACTCGGACGGATGGGTCTTGCCGTCGTACTTCTCCGGTACTTCCGGCTTGAAGGAGCGGGAGCTAGGCCACTGGACTTGCCGCAGCTCACGAGTAAACGCTGGACAACCCACCTCGTAGGGTAGGCAGCCAGGGTACCCTAGCGCGGGCTCGTCAACAGCGGTCCCAGTGCGCTTGTCAGACTGGCAACGCGCTTCCCTTCGGCGCTCGATGGTGGTTCGAGCGTCCTCCTTCTTCCGTTCCCGAAGAACGTGACGTTGATCGCGGCGAACCCGCGGATCAGACGACGCCGTGGAATCATCCTCACGGGCGCTGGTCCGTCGAGTTAACGACCGCTCTTGATGCAGCGGAGGGGAACGCAACGTAGTTGTTCCAGCTCCAGTCTTCTCTCCATCGCCACGCACCAGCCTAGACGACTGCAGCCGCGAGGGTTCACCCTGTTGTGGTACGTCGTTGTTGGCTAGGCCGATGAGGCTCTGGATAGCAGCTCGCCACTCGTCTAGCTTCTCCGCGGCGGGAGGGAAGTCTAGGAGCACCTGAGCTCGCGCCAACGCCTCTGCTGGCGTAGGCGGCGGCGACAGGTGCGAAGAACGTGAGGTGCTTAAACTCCTAACAGGGTTAGAAGGAGCACCATCACGACTCTGCACCCGCGCGCGGCTTCCACCACCGCGCTGGCGCGGATCTTGGCCCTGCGCACCCTGGGAGTGATGCGCAGGGGTCTTCCCATGCGGACGCCTAGAACCACCAACGTCTTGAGGCCGCACGTCACGCGCGTCCTGAGAAGGTCGCGGTGCATGCGCCGGCGTATTCGTCCTGGAAGGCGCCGCTCCATCCTTGGAAGTCGCTGCACCACCCGCAGGTTGCGCAGCTCCATCCTTGGACCTGTTGCTCGTCCGACTCGGATCGCCGGAACACCGTGGAAGCTCGGAGCCTCCACCTCCTCCACCCGCGTCTACCCCGTCGCCTGTGCGCGCAGCATCAGGCACGACGGATGCAGATGGACCAACCGCCATGAAACCCTTTTTCTTGGGAGCCATGGTGGTGAAGATGATCGAAGATCTGACGCGCTGATCGCTAGATCAGGTTCGCACAACCTCGACCCCCTACCTGGCGCGCCAAAGATGTCGTGGGAAACGAACACCTATGGGATCGCTATCCAGCGGATCCCTTTATGGTTCGGCAAGGGGAGAGGATTGCACAAAGAGCAGAACTAACGAACAGCACACGGGGGATTTACCCAGGTTCGGGCCGCACGGATGCGTAAAACCCTACTCCTACTTTGATTGTATTATTTGTGGGTGTTCTTGGCCAAGTTCAGGGAGCTACAGTAGCAGCTACGCATGCAGAACGGGTCCAATCTCAGAAGTGCTCTCTCCTCTCAGAAGTGCCATCCTCCTTCCCCTGTACGCCTCGGGCCTCCTTTTATATGAGTCAAAGGGGCTACCACAATGGCGTACGAGATAAGGTATGAGGTGGAAAGTAGCTACAGTGTTATCATACCTAACCCTGACGGCTTAGGACAAGCTCATTAAATGCACCGTGCGGTGTCCGTCGAGGTGTCCCTCAGCGTCTTGGGCATGGAAAAGCTTTACAGGGGATGGGCAAAAGCAGCCATCCCATCAGCACCGCTTAAGCATCTCGTGGCCAGCATCGCACCACGTCACCATGAGGACAAGCCCTAAACGACAAGGCTGGCCGCTGCACTGGAGCGATAGCGCTGCACTGTGCAGAGCCTTGCCGGGGCTGAATCCTTGCCGGGCCCGGGGCTTGCCGGGACCGAATCCTTGCCGGGCCCGGGGCTTGCCGGGATCGGGTCTTGCCGGGTGCGAGGCCTTGCCGGCAAGGGTCTTGCCGGGCCTCCGCAACCCTTTGGCCTTCTGTCTTCTGGTCTGATCGTTGACTTGAACGTCTCCTTGGCATCTTAGTCTCGTGATTACTCCTAGCTATTCCCTGGCAAGGCTGGCCACGGTACGGCTACAACTGCCCATGCACAAGTAAGGGGTACTAAAAGACCCATACTTTAGTACACCGACACATTAGGACTTTAGTGAGGTGGTACCCGTCTATGATCGGGTCTAGGACTAGGGCGGCCGAACCCCCATGACGGATACTGGTCGGGTGGTCGCGTCGATCGAAGATGATCGGGTATGCCGACCATGGGTTATACTTCGGGGCTACAGGCTCTATGGCGTAGACATCTCGAAGGGCGCGCTTCCTCTCCTTTTTGGGTATATGGGTGGCGTATATCATGTTTACTGTTTTCACCTCTGGAGGGAATTTCTTTTGTCCGCCACTGATCGGACCGCGGGGTTCATCCTCGTCCTCGCTGCGTGGGCTCTTGCCTTGGTCCTCGGATGCGAGCTTGCCGGCCTGTTTGAAGACCCAACAGTTACGGTTGGTATGGTTGGCAGGCTTCTCTTGAGTGCCGTGGATCTGGCAAGGCCTCTCCAGGATCTTGTCCAGCGGGGTGGGTCCGTCGTTTTTGCCTTTAGGAGGCATCTTCCGCTACCCAGGCCGGGAGTTGCGGAAGCCGGCGTTAACGGCCGTGTCATCGGCATCACTATTATTGTGCCGGCGCTTGTTCTTGTTGCGCTTCGGTTTCCCGTTTCCATCCCGAACTTCAGAGGTTCCGGGGTTTTCGGGGTTGTGGCTACGTCTTGCTAGCCAGTTATCCTCGCCCGCGCAAAAGCGGGTCTTGAGTGATGTGAGGGCGGACATTGTCCTTGGTTTGTCCTGGCCGAGCTGACGAGCCAGCCATTCATCCCGAATATTGTGCCTGAAAGAGGCTATTGCTTCGGCGTCCGGGCAGTCCACGATTTGGTTTTTCTTGGTCAAGAAACGGTTCCAGAATAGCCGCGCGGACTCTCCTGGCTTCTGAACGACGTTGCTTAGATCGGAGGAGTCCGGCGGCCGAACATAAGTGCCCTGGAAGTTAGATCGGAATGCTTCTTCTAGGTCCTCCCAACACCCAATGGAGTTTTCGGGGAGGCTATTTAGCCAATGCCGAGCTGGCCCCTTGAGTTTCAGGGGTAGGTACTTGATGGCGCGGAGGTCATCTACTCACGCCATGTGGATGTGGAGGAGGAAATCCTCGATCCATACGGTTGCGTCAGTTGTCCCATCGTATTGTTCTATGTTTACGGGTTTAAACCCTTCCGGGAACTGATGCCGCGTCACCTCGTCCGTGAAGCACAGTGGGTGGGCAGCGCCTCTGACCCGTGCTATGTCGCGCCGGTGATCGGCGTCTGTTCTAGCTCGGTTTCCTTCCCGACCTTCATTGTTGCGGTCGAACCAAGGCCGGTACCCTTCCCGTCTATCAGGTGAGTATCCTATGGATCCCTAGATGGATCGCATACGACCTGCTCTGTCGTCCAGGTCGTGTCGCAGGTCGAACCTGTCATCGGGCTCTAGTGGCTCCTTTCGCCGTCTACGGGGTATCGTCAGCCTATAGCCGGTGTCGTCAGCCGTCCTGTCTCGTCCTCGAGGAGGGCGGTCTGGCTTGTCGTATGGGGTATGTTTGGGAGACGGCATATCAGTGAGCTCGTCATCGAATTGTGGCAGCAGCCTTCTGCGCGGATAACTCCTAGGTTGGTCCGATAGACCGGTACCGTATCCTTCCTCAGCTGAGAGGACTCTCGCCCATCGATCGTTGAGGTCGTCTTGTTCGGCTTTAAGCTGCCGTTCTCTTGCTTTCAGGCTGCGGGCCGAGGCTATAAGTTGTTGCCTGAAGAGTTCCTGATCTGCCGGATTATCGGGGATGGTGAAGTCATCGGCTTCCGGATTGTCCTCCCCCTCGACAGAGTGGAGGTGATCGTCGTCCTCGGGATCATCTAGATCATCGGGGTTGCGCCGGTCTTCCGGCCTTTCCTGACCATCTATCGGGTGTTCGGGGATTTCGGGATCGCCGAGGTCTTCCGGGGTGTCTCCGTCCCCGGTGCCATCGGTAGCTTTTCTTCCCTTGTTTCCTTTTGACCGTTTATGCGGCTTTCGGCGTCTTGACGGTGCTTCATCCGATTTGTCACCATTGTTTTTCGGAGTGTCCACCATGTAGACGTCATATGTGGAGGTGGCAGTCCACCGTCCGGTGTTAACGGGGGTGAGTGCGCGATTCTCCTCATCCATGTAATCTGCTTCCTCAGAAGCATAGTCCAGCATGTCGGTTAAATCCTCGACAATGGCTACGAAGTGGGTGGTGAGTGGGGCGAAAAATTCGTCCTGACCCGCCTGAAGCCCGATCTGAGCACAGATCGGGGTTGGATCGTCGACAATTTTCATCGACGAGATCCGATCTAGAGCCTCGTTGAGTAAGAGCTCGATCGGGTCGGCCTGCCCAGAGCTTTCGGAGTTAACCTCCGATGCGTTCGCGCGGGGAGAGTGTTCGGCAAGAACAGATGTCCGGACGCCTGGCACTATGACTGGGTCAGGACTGAGAGTCGGGTCCTCGCTGGGGTAGATCCCATGGGAGGGGCCGAAAGATGGATCTGAGGTTAAAGCCTCAGAGTCTTCGGGCGTGACAGGCGAGACTGCGAGCCCGGTTAGTGATAGATCGCCCCGAGAGTCTACGGAGAACTCTAAGTTCCCGAATCTGACCTCTTGGTCAGGGGCGAAACTTCCGACACGGCCTAGATGGCCGGTCGGGTCGGCGTGCAGCACAATGCTGCCGAAAGCGAAGATCTACCCGGGGACGAAAGTGCCCGTGTTACTAACCTATTCGTTGATGACAAGATGAGACATCGATTCCTTCTGGCGATCACAGCGGAACTCTCAATGAAAGCACCAATGTCGGTGTCAAAACCGGCGGATCTCGGGTAGGGGGTCCCGAGCTGTGAGACTAGAATCGAGGGTAACAGGAGACGAAGGGGACAGTGCTTTACCCAGGTTTGGGCCCTCCTATGGAGGTAATACCCTACGTCCTGCTTGATTATATTGATGGTATGAGGATTACAGAGTTGATATACCACGAGATCGTATGACTAAAACCCTAGATGAGTTCTGTTGTCCTACAACCTAAAACCCTTCGGCTTATATAGACGCCGAGGGTACCTAGGGTTTACACATGGTTGGTTCCATGTCGAAGGGATAAACATGCCTATTCACTACTCCAAACGTGGAGAACACGCCACAATCCTCGAAGCCTCCTTCCTAGAGATAGGGTCTTCGATCAATCCAGTGCTCGGCAGACGGCCCATACAGTCCGGCCCATAAGAAATAGGTCGGCCTCCCGAGGACCCCTTAATCCAGGACTCCCCCAGTAGGTGCAGGCAGAAGTTGGCCTATTTGCTTATGGACGTGATGCCTATATACACATGATCATTGCCGTGAACATCGCATAATTATTCGCTTTTCTATTAATTGCCCAACAGTAATTTGTTTACCCATTGTATGCTTTGCTTAGGAGAGATGCCACTAGAGAACTCTACGATCCCGGGATCTATTAACTTATATATTCACAAACACTATCATTACCTTGCTGTTATTTATTTCCTTTTATTTTATTTTGCACTTTACTATTATCTACAATTATCTACACAACTCACTTGCTTGCAAATAATGAGATCAAGGGGATTGACGACCCTCTTGCCGGCGTTGGGTGCAAGTTGTTTGTTCTTTTGTGTCCAGCTGCTGAAGACGGTTTAGTTTTGGTATTCCTATTGGTTCGATAAACCTTGGTTTCATAAATGAGGGAAATACTTACCCACTTTGTGCTGCGATTACCCGTTCCTCTTCACAGAAAATCCAGCGCAGATCACGAGTATTAGGAGCACATGGGTCCCCGCGAGTTGTTCGCTGATAACCCACAAGTGTAGCGGATCGTTTGTAGCCTTTTTTGATAAGTACGAGTGTCGAACCCAATGAGGAGCTAAAGGTAGAATTAATATCCTCTCAAGTTCTATCGACCACCGATACAACTCTACGCACGCTAACGCTTACTTTACCTAGAACAAGAATAAAACTACTTTGCGGCAAGGAAACTAGAAGTACTCAGTAGGAGTAATGGATAGTTTTGCAAGAAAATAAAGAACAGGTAAATAAACGTTATGGTATGTTTAGATAAATATTAATTAAGTTAATTGTTTAGTATAAAGCTTTTTTGTAACACAAGACAAAAATTGTCCATAGGCAATTGAATATAACACGATAGATACTTATCATATGCAATGAGGGAGAGGCACACGCTAACACACTTTCCGTACTTGGATCATATGCACTTATGATTAGAACTCTAGCAAGCATCCGCAACTGCTAAAGATCATTAAGGTAAAACCCAACCATAGTATTAAACATCAAGTCCTCTTTACTCCCATAGGCAACAACCCCCTGATACGCCTCCAACGTATCTATAATTTTTGATTGTTCCATGTTGTTATATTATCATTCTTGGATGTTTTATAATCATTTTATAGCAACTTTATATAAATTTTTTGGGAGTACCTATTGACATAGTGCTCAATACCAGTTGTTGTTTTTTACTTGTTTTTTACTTCGCAGAATATCAGTACCAAACGGAGTCCAATTGCCACCAAACTTTTTGGAGATTTTTTTGGACCAGAAGTCAACTTGGGAGCCAAGATAGCACATGGGAGGAGGCCCGTGGGGCCCACAAGACACCAGGGCGCGCCAAAGGCCCCCGGCGTGCCCTGATGGGTTGTGGGGCCCACGGAGGTCTCCTCCACCGCCTCTGAGCTCTATAAATACCCAAATATTCCAAAAACCCTAGAGGAGTCGACGAAATACACTTCCAGCCGCCGCAAGTTCCAGAACCGCGAGATCCAATCTACACTACTACAGAATGGTCCAAACACGACACATCAATCAAAGACCCTTCGACAAAACTATGTGCGATGCATAAATCGCAAACGGTATAGTTCAAGCTCTGTCGCTAATGGCACGAACTGTGTGCGAAGGTGGATCCATCAAATACGATTCAGAAAGTAGTTGCGTGTGCGATCTATGGCAGATAGTTTGTTCTTATGAACCTTTTGTGATTAGCGAAGATAACAGAAACGGTTAGCAAAACTACATACGTGTGCGAAGTACGTCATATAGTTCACTCGGATAAACTGTGTGCGCTGATACAGCAGAACACAAACGATTCGGCATAACAAGATGTGTGCGATATATAGCAAACAGGTGAGTAATGAGAATCGTGTGTGAACACCAGAAATAACACAGACGATTGCTGCTAATAACCTGTGTGTGTTGTTGGAAAACGTTTGCTGGTATACAATTGTCAGCGGTTGATGAAATCATCACCGACGGGTTTCGTAGTTTAGTCCGTGTGTACTGTAATTTGCTCTGTCTGCACAACATCTATGATGTGCCTACAGAACAACAACATATCTACTTATAAGAACATCATTGCATAAACAAAAAAGAACACAATGCAATTTCAAATATTGTATCACAAATACCAGCAATATTACAAGGTTCAAATTCCAGCATAACAAGGCCCAAATTCAAAGATTACAAGGTACAAACTAACATTAGAAATCAAATCCAATCTTCAGGATCCATGGGATGAAATATTTCTGCGAAGGGATCATCCACCGAGAAGTCATATATCGGCTCGATAGAATCGCTTCCGAATAATCTGTCATATGAACTTCCAAAGTGAAAATCAGCTTCTGCAGAGCCTTTTCCATTCCGCTGTAGACGCCTCCGCTGGTCAGTAAACCATCCATTGTGGCGCACTAAATATAGTGCAAACCTCATTACCTTGAGCACTCTTGCTTTCTGAACAAAGAAACTGGCAAATTGAATCTCTGGATTGGTGCCTCGGTACTCGTTCAAAGTAATTTCCGTGAGATGGAATTCAAGGCATTCGATGTGATTGTTATATTGCGCCACCTTTACCACTCCAAGTCCTGCTTGTATCTGCAAACGAAGACAACATATCAGTGCTTAGATGCAGTATTGAACACTACAGGCCTCTTTGATTTGCATGATTTATAAAATACACTGATAGATTGACATGCCATCTTCGATCGTTCATGATTAACATCTCAAAAAAATGTATAGTACATCTGTCATTGTAATCATGGGTAAAAGTACCAACAAATTGAACTCCGTTGTGGTTAACAATTAACAGGAAAGGAACATCACCTCGACGTATAGCTTCTCCGTGCACGGAAAGCATATAAGGAACTTAACAACTTCATCCAGATTGGGGCCGATAGATTTTAGTGCCAAGATCTTCACTGTGCGCAGAGACAAATCGAGGCTTGTGGGAATCATTTTCTGGATGACAGCCAAACATAGATCAACAAAAACTAGATAAAATGTGATGTACAATAATAAGAATGAGAAGAAGATTGTTGTACCTGAACGGGTATGGATCCAGCTGTAACAAGTTCGGAGAATTTAGCACACGAATAGCCCAATATTGTCAATTTCGGTGCGTCAATGATCCTGATTCTTGTTTGACCTTCTTTATCAAGTACAAACAATCTGTATAGGAAAGGCGCATTCTCAATGACCATATCATGAAACTCCCCAACTGACAGCGTGTTGCGGCACCAGCCATGCACATAAATCGTACGGAGATTCATTGTAGCGATGTGGAGGCTACTGAACCCAAACATCATCTGAAGACGAAGGTACTCGAGCGTTGTACAGGCGCCGCGCAGGCGCTCCAAATCCGACTTCGAGATGCTAATGCCAATGAGCTCGAGGTGCTTCAGTTTAGGGAGATGAAGAGCGTGCGCGGCATTAATCTTAGGGAAAAGGCACTGCATGAACGTGGCGCGGCGCAGCGTGGGCGCAAGGCGGAGGACGGACGGAGGCAGCGAGCGCCCATGTCCAGCATCAAAGTCGAGCTCCTCGAGTTGATTCAGGGTGGGGGATAAGAACCACTCGTGAAACTTGGGTTCGGCCTTGCAGTTTGAACGGAAAGTGCCTATGGAAAGGCGTCTGACTTGCACAGTGTGCGTGGCGAGGATGTGGGACAATGCGTCCAAGCGTTTGCGATCCCCGTTGCAGAGCTCATCGTCGTCGAGGAGGTCAAGGGGGGTGGAGTGCCATAGGGGGTGCCACCGCCTGGAGAGGATGGTGGTCTAGACGGCAGATTTGATGGGGAGGATGGACATGATGGTTACCAACATCTTGTCGGGGATGCTCCTGATGAAGTCCACGCTCGCCGGAGGCTCGTGTGGTTCAGCCTCGACCCGCCCCCGCTTGTTGGCCGCCTCATCGTCCATCGAAAAAGGAGGCGATCCTCGGCGGCGGTCCTTATATATAAGACCGGAGGAGAAGGTGTAGCATTAATGGAGAACTTGGGAGAGAATAGGGCTGTGTGGGTGGAGGTCCGAGGTCAAAGGGCTTGATTCCCGGTGAACCAGCTACGCCTACGCGGCGGACTGCTCGCACGCATCCCTTTGAGCCTACGCGGTGGACTCCTCGCACGCGTCCCGTCTAATCAAACCTTTGGCCCACGTACGCCATCCCAAACGGTTTCTATAAACCATTAAGTGTTCTATGCTTGGGAACTAAAACCATCAATAAATATTAAGCTCCTTTCCTATCACATTCCAAATTACCACGCGCTAATTTTTTTCGCAAATCAGTTCACACCTACAAAAACTAAACTTGTTCCCACTTAAAAGTTGTTTACTATAGTAGGCTATAAAAACACAAACACGTACTCAAATTACCGCACATTCCTCACCCCCGCCGCCAAAAAAGGGGCCTTTCTTTGTTTGTCCTTCATTCCGTCTGCCATGGCCGGTAGGAGGGGGGTTCCGGATCGACTTCGAGATATAACCAGGGAAGAAAGACCAAGGCCGCGGAAGCAACTAAGAGGTCCCGCTGCCGCGTCGCGGAATCGCCAGAGAGCTCTAGCCACACCGCTTTGGCCGCAGCAGAGATGTCCAGTGGCGCCGCGGAAGCCCGGGAGGATCTTTCGCGGAGAGGCGACGGCTCTCACAATCACAAGCGCATTCGCCTCAGAGGCAAAACGGATGAGGTGGCAGTCGTGGATTCCTCAGCCAGCGATGACATGCGCACTGAGCTTGATAGGAAGGACGCGATGATCGGTGACTTGGTGAAGCTGCTGGAGAAGAGCGACGCCTCCGTTGACAGGGCGACCAGCCTCGTGGAGAAAGTTATGGAGGAGAACAACGCCTGGAAGAAACTGCTCGAGAAGAAAAGTGCCTCGGAGGGGAAGCTGAAAGAACTCGCCGAGGAACTTCTGGAAGACTTGGCGATGCTCTACATCGAGCGCGAGGGGCTGCTGAAGGAATCCATGGAGCGTGTGAAGGAACTTCATGCGTACGCGACGCAGAGCATCGACGCTCTCGAGCAAAGAGCCCGTGCCATGGCCTGAATGCGGAAGATGTCGGATGAGAGGCGAGAGGAGATGGAGGTCGTGGAGGCGATGAAGAAGGAGATTGAGGAACTCCGCGCCCAACAATCCATGAAGAATTAGATAGCAACGGGCCAGATCGTTTTCTTTGTCTTCCTTCTTCAACCTCTCCCTTCTTCTTTTGCCCCCGTGTCTTTGGGGAGTTGCCGCTTGTGGCATTTTTTATTATCATGTATATGTAAGAGAATTATTATCCTTTGCCGGTGCGAATTTGTTGTTATATTATTTCGTTCATTTGTACTGTTATCATGAAACGTCAAAGTTCTCGGCGAGGCACGAACAAAATAGTGATCAGAAGCAAACAAGTCCCTCCGTCCAGGCACATTAACCACATGATAAACAGCGGGTCGGACGCCATTAATTCAGAAGTTGGGAGCAAGGCGAGCGGGGGGGGGGGGGGGGGGATGGAGGTCAAAGTATCGCTTCCCGATGAGCATGCATAGTAGACTCTCATGCGTCCCGTCGAGCATGCATGGCAGACAGCTCTCACGCATCTTGTGAAGCCTGCGCGGCGGACAGCTCGCACGCGTCCCGTTGAGCCTGTGCGGCGGAAAGCCCGCATGCGTCCTATCATCAACCTGCAACTACACGCACGGCACCCCCATATCAAGTACTCCCTCTGTTTTTTTAGTTAGCATATAAAATTTGGTCAAATTCAAAATTTGTAAAGTTTGACTAGCTTTATAGGAAAAATATATAAATATTTATAATTTAAAATGAATATTATTAGATGCATCATCAAATTAACTTTCATACTATATAACCTAAGCAATGTAGATGTTGATATGTTTTTTGTATAAATTTAGTCAAACTATGTTTAGCTTGACTTTGACCAAATCTTATATGCGAAGTAAAAAGAAACGGAGGGAGTAAAAAAATTGGACGCGTGGCACCAAATGATTATCATTCAAGTTTTGTATTTACGGGAATTCAATAAACCAATATTATCATACAAGTTCCAAATTTATGGGGATTTAAAAAGCAATGTTTCTCAACGTTTGCGTCCTAGTCACGATGCCGAGATGTTTTTAATCATTGCATGGGACCTAAACAGGGGCCCAAGGACATATAAATGATTTTGTAACCCATTTTGGTGCCCTGGAGCATGTGGTTGTAGTTCAAATTTGAATTATGCACATTAAGTGGATATAGAAAAGCTCAATTAATGTATAAAGGTTCACAAACGAGCCATGAATAATTCCACATTTTAGCACTGCACTTGTATTAGTCTATGTTGCATGTAGAAAAAATATATATGTGTAAGAAGAGACATCGAATGTCGTTCCCTCCACAGAGGTGACACATGTTCCGTATCGAAAGAACGATGGTTCTTGAGAGAAGTTTTGGTGTGCAAGAGACTTGTCCCAAATTGGACAAAAAATTATCATGTTGTATAACTACTGTGTCATGACACCAGGGTAAGTTTCAAGAATTTCTGACGAGGTTTGGATTTATGATGATTTAAAAACCAAGTTTCTCAATGTTTTTGGCCTTGACTCCGAGATGTTTGTAATCCATTCACGTTCATTGCATGGGACCTAAACAAGGAACCCAAGGACACAAATATCTTTTTTCAACCCATTTTGGTGACACGAAGTATGTTCTTTTAGTTCAAAATTGAATTATGCACATTAAATGTCTAGAAACTTAATTAGTGTAGTATACAAAAAACTAAACGAACCATGAATAATTTAAAGCAGTTCTATACGCCCGTCTGAAGCTCGTGCGTGTGTAAGCACGGTGTGCGCATATCGTGCTAGCTCGAGCTACCTTCTTTCATAAGTTATCCAAGTTGTATTAAAATGATGTTCTGTCCAACACGCTTATCCCGCCACTCCCCCAATCGGTCTCCCGCTACTCTCCCAATCGATCTCCCGCCACTCCCCCAATCGGTTTCTCGCCGAAGCGCCGGCCCCGTCATCAACCTTCTGGATGAGGAGGACGAGACGGAGAAGGCCGGAGAGCACGAAAAAGCGGCATCGCGCCATCGAGCATGAGCGAGACGTTGATGTCTACTACGCAACCTTCTTCTTGTAGACTCGTGTTGGGCCTCCAAGCGCAGAGTTTTGTAGGACAGTAGCAAATTTCCCTCAAGTGGATGACCTAAGGTTTATCAATCCGTGGGAGGCATAGGATGAAGATGGTCTCTCTCAAACAACCCTGCAACCAAATAACAAAGAGTCTCTTGTGTCCCCAACACACCCAATACAATGGTAAATTGTATAGGTGCACTAGTTCGGTGAAGAGATGGTGGTACAAGTGTAATATGGATGGTAGATATAGGTTTTTGTAATCTGAAAATATAAAAACAGCAAGGTAACTAATGATAAAAGTGAGCACAAATGGTATTGCAATGCTTAGAAACAAGGCCTAGGGTTCATACTTTCACTAGTGCAAGTTCTCTCAACAATACTGACATAGTTGAATCATATGTAAATCCCTCACGTGCGACAAAGAGTTCACTCCAAAGTCACAAATAGCGGAGAACAAACGAAGAAATTATTGTAGGGTACGAAACCACCTCAAAGTTATCTTTTCCGATCAATCTTATGAGCTATCCCTATAAGTGTCACGAACAGCCCTAGAGTTCGTACTAAAATAACACCTTAAGATACACATCAACCAAAACCCTAATGTCACCTAGATACTCCAATGTCACCACGAGTACCCATGGGCTTGCTTATACGATATGCATCACACAATTTCAGATTCATCATGTTCAATCCAACACAAAGAACTTCAAAGAGTACCCCAAAGTTTCTACCGGAGAGTCAAGACGAAAATGTGTGCCAACCCCTATGCATAGATTCCCAAGGTCACGGAACCCGCAAGTTGATCACCAAAACATACATCAAGTGGATCAATAGAACATTCCATTGTCACCACGGATATCCCATCGCAAGACATACATCAAGTGTTCTCAAATCCTTAAAGATTCAATCCGATAAGAAAACTTCAAAGGGAAAACTCAATTCATCACAAGAAGATAGAGAGGGGAAAACTCCATATGATTCATATATATCAATAAAGCTCGCGGTACATCAAGATCGTGCCATCTCAAGAACACGAGAGAGAGATCAAACACATAGCTACTGGTACATACCCTCAGCCCCGAGGGTGAACTACTCCCTCCTCATCATGGAGACCACCGGGATGATGAAGATGGCCTCCGGTGATGGTTTCCCCCTCCGGCAGGGTGCCGGTACAGGCTCCCGATTGGTTTTTCGTGGCTCTGGAGGCTTGCGGCGGCGGAACTCCCGATCTAGGTTTCTTTCTGAAGGTTTCTCGATTTATAGGAGTACTTGGCGTTGGAATCACGTCAGGGGGGTGCTCGAGGGACCCACAAGCCAGGGGGGCGCGCCCTAGGGGGGGCACCCCTAGGCTTGTGACCTCCTCGGGACTCCTCTCCGGTATCTTTTTGCTCCAGTATTTTTTTTATTTTCCAAAACTATTCTCCGTAAATTTTCAGCCCATTCCGAGAACTTTTATTTCTGCACAAAAACAACACCACGGTAGCTCTGCTGAAAACAACGTCAGTCCGGGTTAGTTCTAATCAAATCATATAAAATTATTGTAAACATGGCATGAATACTTCATAAATTATAGATACGTTGGAGACGTATCAGCATCCCCAAGCATAATTCCTGCTCGTCCTCGAGTAGGCAAATGATAAAAGAAATAATTTATGAAGTGTGAATGCTACCTAACATGTTCATCATATTCTTTTCTTCTTTGTATAGCATGGACATTTGGACTTGTAAATGATTCAAAGCAATAGTCTAGTTTTAACATAATGACTTCAATACTCAAGCATGTCAACAAGCAACCATGTCTTTCAAAATATCAACACTAAAGAAAGTTATCCCTAGCCCATCATGCTCAATCATTGATCCATTCATGAAACACACTCAAATATTAGCTATGCCCAATGCTCAAGTACGATCATAGTGCCCCCTAGTTGGTGCTTATAAGAGAAGATGGAGACTCAAGGCAAAAAATAAAAATTGCATAAAGTAAATAGATAGGCCCTTCGCAGAGGGGAGTAGGGATTTGTAGAGGTGCCAGATCTCAAGGTTTAAATTGGGAGAGAAAAATATTTTGAGTGGCATGCTTTCATTGTCAACATAACAACCGAGAGATCTCGGTATCTTCCATGCTAGATACATTATAGGCGGTTCCCAAACAGAATGGTAAAGTTTTTACTCCCCCTCCACCAATCAATCACACTCCACGGCGAGCCGAATCCACGGGTACCATCCATACAAACAACAATTTTGGGGGAGATTTGTTTCATTATATTTTGTTTTTTTTAGCATGGAACTGGGCATCCCGAATACCAGCCACTTTCTCGTGAATGATAGTGAATCAACACATATCGTGAGAATAACCCACCTAGCATGGAAGATACTGACAGCCCCTAGTCACTATATGAGCGATTCGGGCATACAAAACAGAATATTATTTGAAGGTTTAGATTTTGGCACATGCAAATTTACTTGGAACGGCAGGTAAATACCGCATATAGGTAGGTATGGTGGACTCATAAGGCAAAACTTGGTTTAAAGATTTTGGATGCACAAGTAGTATTTCTACTTAGTACAAATGGAGGCTAGCAAATAGATTGGGAAGGAACCAAACTAAGAAACGAAAATTCGCATAAGTGAGCATTGAACATAACTAACACCGAATAATGCACCACAAGTAGGATGTAACTTCATTGCATAACTATTGACTTTCGTACTTGCATAGGGAATCACAAACCTTAACACCTATATTCCTACTAAAGCATAATTACTCACTAACATGACTCACATATTACTATCATCATGTTTCAAAACTATTACAAAGAATCAAGTTTAATTTGTCCCATGATTTTCATGAAAGTTTTTATTATATCCTCCTTGGATATCTATCACTTTGGGACTAGTTTCATATATTGCTATTGCTTTTTCGACAAGCTCAAACAAATTTAAATGAAGCACATGAGCATAAAGATTTCATCCCTCAGAAAGGTACAAGTGAAGCATGAGAGGAAATGACAAGCTACTCTCAAAAGATATAAGTGAAGATCAATGAGTAGTCAATTAGTTAAATAGCCATGTGAGGACTCTCTCTATTATTCAAAATTTCAGATCTTAAGTACTTTATTAAACAGCAAGCAAAATAAAAATATCACTCCAAGAATAGCACGCATCATGTGAACGAATAAAAATTTAGGCTCAACATAGGCTAACCGATAATTGTTGATGAAGAGAGGTGGGATGCGTAGCATCCCCAAGCTTAGATGCTTGAGACTTCTTGAAATATTTACTTGGGGTGCCTTGGGCATCCCCAAGCTTGAGCTTTTGCAACTAGTTCAATCCTCTCCTATCATGGTTTCACCTATTATCAAAAAAACATCTTCCACACAAAACTTGAAAAGAACTCGCGAGATAGGTTAGTACACATAATAATAAGTCAACTCTTTATGTACTGCCAAGACAAGTTGCACAATAATTATCAAACATCATCTACTGTTTACTATCATTTCCACAATTTATATCTACCAATATAGGCTATGGAAACTATAGGATAAGTAGATAACAAAACTATGACAGCAATCTGTCCAAACAGAAAAGTCTGTAGCAATTTATGAAAACAGTGTACTTCTGTAACTCAAAAAATTATGAAAATTTAGGAAATGCTAAATAATTTATATGAAAATACTGTGTAAAAATTTCAGAAACTTTCCACGTTCCAGTAAAATATGAAAATTCAAACACTACAGCAGAAGTTTCTGTTTTTACCCAGCACATATCAAAACATGCAATGCAAGCATCCTAAGGCAATTCTTGGAACTTTTATTGCAAAACAAGATTATAAATAAAACCTAACAGAAGACAAGAAAATAAAATGATGCTCCAAGCAAAACTCATATTATGTGACGAATAAAAATATAGCTCCAAGTAAGATATACCGATAGTGTTGAAGACGAAAGAGGGGATGCCTTCCGGGGCATCCCCAAGCTTAGGCGCTTGAGTATTCCTTGGATATTACCTTGGGGGTGCCTTGGACATCCCCAAGATTAGGTTCTTTTCACTCCTTATTCTCCTCATATCGGTGTCTCACCCAAAACTTGAAAACTTCAATCACACAAAACATAACGGAACTTCGTGAGAAGGGTTAGTGTAGTAAAGATAAATCATTCACTTAGGTACTGTCAAGACAAGATTCATAATTGTTCCCACATGATAACTACTGTATTATATCATTCCCATAATTTATATCACTGAGTATAAGCTATGGGAACACTAAAACAAGCAAACTATGCATGCAAAACAGAATCTGTCAAAAACAGAACAGTCTGGGAAGATCTGTAGTGTAACCATACTTCCTTGTCTCTAAAAATTCTTAAAAATTAGTACAACCTGAAGAATTTGTATATTAAAACTGTGTAAAAATTTCAGATCATTATCAAGCTCCAGTAAAAAATGAAAAATCCTGTACTGGAGTCAAAAGTTTCTGTTTTGGTTCAGCATCAATTCTACTCATCTTGTGAGTCATCCCAAAGGCTTTACTTGGCAGTTTATTGAAATAAAAGGCACAAAACATGATTACTACAGTAGCTTAATCATGTGATCACACAAAAACAGAAAGGAAAAGTGTTGGGTTGTCTCCCAACAAGCGCTTTTGTTTAAAGCCTTTTAGCTAGGCATGAAGATTTCAATGATGCTCACAAAAAAGATAAGAATTGAAACACAAAGAGAGCATCATGAAGCATATGACTAACACGTTTAAGCCTAACCCACTTCCTATGCATAGGGATTTTGTGAGCAAACAATTTATGGGAGCAAGAATCAACTAGCATAGGAAGGCAAAAGAAGCATAACTTCAAAACTTTGAACACATAGGGAGGAAACTTGATATTATTGCAATTCCTACAAGCATATGTTCCTCCCTCATAATAATTTTCAGTAGCATCATGAAGGAATTTCACAACATAACTATCACATAAAAGCATTATCTTCATGATCCACAAGCATAGAAAATTTGTCACTCTCCACATAAGCAATTTTCTTCTCATTCATAATAGTGGGAGCAAACTCAACAAAATAACTATCATGAGATACTTGATTATATTGACATAACCACTTTGAATATTAAAATCATGATGACAATTTTCATGGCTACTATCACTCTTTATAGCATACGTGTCATCATCATAATCATCATAAATAGTAGGCATGTCATTATCATAACAAATTTTCTCATCAAAACTTGGGGGACTAAAAATATCATCTTCATCAAACATAGCATCCCCAAGCTTGTAGCTTTGCATATCATTAGCATCATGAATATTCAAGGAATTCATACTAACAACATTGCAATCATGCTCATCATACAAAGATTTAGTGCCAAACATTTTAATAACTTCTTCTTCTAACACTTGAGCACAATTTTCCTTTGCATCATTTTCACGAAAGACATTAAAAAGATGAAGCATATGAGGCAGCCTCAATTCCATTTTTTTTGTAGTTTTCTTTTATAGACCAAACTAGTGAAAAACAAGAAACTAAAAGATTTAATTGCAAGATCTAAAGATATACCTTCAAGCACTCACCTCCCCGGCAACGGCGCCAGAAAAGAGCTTGATGTCTACTACGCAACCTTCTTCTTGTAGACTCGTGTTGGGCCTCCAAGCACAGAGTTTTGTAGGACAGTAGCAAATTTCCCTCAAGTGGATGACCTAAGGTTTATCAATCCGTGGCAGGCGTACGATGAAGATGGTCTCTCTCAAACAACCCTGCAACCAAATAACAAAGAGTCTCTTGTGTCCCCAACACACCCAATACAATGGTAAATTGTATAGGTGCACTAGTTCAGCGAAGAGATGGTGATACAAGTGTAATATGGATGGTAGATATAGGTTTTTGTAATCTGAAAATATAAAAACAGCAAGGTAACTAATGATAAAAGTGAGCACAAACGGTATTGCAATGCTTAGAAACAAGGCCTAGGGTTCATACTTTCTCTAGTGAAAGTTCTCTCAACTATACTGACATAGTTGAATCATATGTAAATCCCTCACGTGCAACAAAGAGTTCACTCCAAAGTCACAAATAGCGCAGAACAAACGAAGAAATTATTGTAGGGTATGAAACCACCTCAAAGTTATCTTTTCCGATCAATCTTATGAGCTATCCCTATAAGTGTCACGAACAGCCCTAGAGTTCGTACTAAAATAACACCTTAAGATACACATCAACCAAAACCCTAATGTCACCTAGATACTCCAATGTCGCCACGAGTACCCATGGGCTTGATTATACGATATGCATCACACAATTTCAGATTCATCATGTTCAATCCAACACAAATAACTTCAAAGAGTGCCCCAAAGTTTCTACCGGAGAGTCAAGACGAAAACGTGTGCCAACCCCTATGCATAGATTCCCAAGGTCACGGAACCCGCAAGTTGATCACCAAAACATACATCAAGTGGATCAATAGAACATCCCATTGTCACCACGGATATCCCATCGCAAGACATACATCAAGTGTTCTCAAATCCTTAAAGATTCAATCCGATAAGAAAACTTCAAAGGGAAAACTGAATTCATCACAAGAAGATAGAGAGGGGAAAACTCCATATGATTCATCTATATCAATAAAGCTCGCGGTACATCAAGATCGTGCCATCTCAAGAACACGAGAGAGAGAGAGAGAGAGATCAAACACATAGCTACTGGTACATACCCTCAGCCCCGAGGGTGAACTACTCCCTCCTCATCATGGAGACTGCCGGGATGATGAAGATGGCCTCCGGTGATGGTTTCCCCCTCCGGCAGGGTGCCGGAACGGGCTCCCGATTGGTTTTTCGTGGCTCTGGAGGCTTGCGGCGGCGGAACTCCCGATCTAGGTTTCTTTCTGAAGGTTTCTCGATTTATAGGAATACTTGGCGTTGGAATCACATCAGGAGGGTGCTCGAGGGACCCACAAGCCAGGGGGCGCGCCCTAGGGGGGGCACCCCTGGGCTTGTGACCTCCTCGGGACTCCTCTCCGGTATCTTTTTGCTCTAGTATTTTTTATATTTTCCAAAAATATTCTCCGTAAATTTTCAGCCCATTCCGAGAATTTTTATTTCTGCACAAAAACAACACCACGGTAGCTCTGCTGAAAACAGCGTCAGTCCGGGTTAGTTCTAATCAAATCATACCAAAATCATACAAAATTATTGTAAACATGGCATGAATACTTCATAAATTATAGATACGTTGGAGACGTATCAGACGTCATCATCAGCCCCCATGCCACCATCGCGCACGGTTTCTAGTACTACTAGAAACGTCTGCGATACATACCTGGTCCCACCAATTGCCCATCGGGGCATGCCTTGTAAATGATAGGAGGCAACTCTTACCAGCAAGGCGCAGCTTCCCAGCCTGTAGCCCAGTCGAACCGAACTCGGAAGTTAAGCGTGCTTTCGATGGAGTAGTCAAGGATGGGTGACCGGTTGGGAAGTTGCTAGATTTTAAGGATCATTTAGGCGGTGTGATACGATCACTATAGGCATAAATAAAATGCTTGTAGTAATATGTCATTCTGGCTAAATAAATCTTGAGATCCTTGTTTTGAAAATATCCATGATTTTCTTTTGCTGTTTTGAAAATGTCAAGGATCGATGACGTGTGTGTATGTGTATTTGTGAACCAATGCCTGTGTGTGTACCATGTGCCTACATTGTGCGGTTTCCGATGACAAACCTATCGGTGGGCCCTTAGGGTTTGTCATGCCTTTTACTGACAACGCTCGAAGGCCAGATCCATGTTTTGGAAATATCCATGATTTTCTTTTTTTTGTTTTGAAAATGTCAAGGTTCGATGACGTGTGTGTGTGTGTGTGTGTCTGTGAACCAATTCCTGTGTGTGGACCATGTGCCTACATTGTGCGGTTTCCGACGACAAACCTATCGGTGGGCCCTTAGGGTCTGTCATGCCTTTTACTGACAACGCTGGAAGGCCAGTTCCTTGTTTTGAAAATTTCCATGATTTTCTTTTGTTGTTTTGAAAATGTCAAGGATCGATGACGTGTGTGTGTGTGTGTGTGTGTGTGTGTGTGTGAACCAATGCCTGTGTGGGGACCATGTGCCTACATTGTGCGGTTTCCGACGACAAACCTATCGGTGGGCCCTTAGGGTCTATCATGCCTTTTACTGACAACGCTGGAAGGCCAAGGATGGGTGACGATGTGTGTGCCCGTGTGTGTGTGTGCGCGCGCGCGTGTGTGTGTGTGCGCGCGCGCGCGTGTGTGTGTGTGTGTGTGTGAATCCATGCCTGTGTGTTGACCATGTGCCTACATTGTGCGGTTTCCGATGACAAACCTATCGGTGGGGCCCTTAGGGTCTCTCATGCCTTTTACTGAACGCTGGAAGGCCAAGAATGGGTGACGGTGTGTGTGTGCGTGCGCGTGCGTGCGCGTGTGTGTGTGTGTGTGTGTGCGTGTGTGTGTATATATAACCAATCTTAAGGGGGGTATATATGCCGAGTTATCTCAGCTAGGTGCATGCCACGTCATAGCTAGTGTTGTGCATTGTGTATTAATTGGAACACCCGACCACACCATTTTCGCATATACATTTGGCCATATGCAGGGGGATGGTGTTCTTCTAGCCTCGCTCAACTGATCTTCGACGATGCGCCAACTCGTGGGACCGCGCGATCTATATATCCCTCTTGTCCGACAACAATATGTGATGGTTTGGCCAAATTAAGGTATAAATTCTCTTGGTTGTCTTACAAAAAGTCAGACATGGATAAATGTGTGACAAACCAGGTCATGTGTTCATAGGACCCCATCCTCCGGCACATAGTGTAGGGGGCAACACCCTACGTTTGTTATGAAACCCTTTTCTGTCACATTGGACACTTTTAGGCATGCACATATGCAGCATGTGCCACACATTAAAGTTGCGCATTGCGAATTTAAACATGACAACACCATGTTCGTACATATATATATACTTCATCCATTCCTAAATACAAGTCTTTTTTTAGAGATTTCACAACGAACTACATATATATATATATATATGTACTTTAGAGTGTAGATTCACTTATTTTACTGCGTACCTATATAGTTAGTACTGGAATCTCTATTTTTTTTAAAACTCTAAAAAGACTTATATTTAGGAACGGAGGGAGTATATATTTGGGCCACTAGCGGATGTGGTTGTGTTTTGACCCTCTCTTGCGTTTTTTTTGTCGTTTATCCCAAAGATGCTAGTATTATGTAAAATAGCAAACGAAACTGACGAACAACCGTATGCGATTGTATCCCCAACAGGCACGAGTGTGCTACTCTAACCGTGTGCGATGCCCGTACACAGCAAAATCGTCCTTGCCTAGCGGTGGAAACCGCAAGCGTCAGCCAGTGCAAAGTGGCAATGTGCATAGTAAAAACTCAAACCCGACAGCGACCTATAAAAGATCTCGCCGGCGGCGGCTAACAGCTAATTTTTCCGCCGATAGCTCGCCACCACCACCACACACACCAAATGGAACCGGTGCTCAACTATGGGGATGTGCATGGCGCCGTCCTGAGAGTGTTGGACGACGACGTGATGGAGGATTCCGACGTGTTGGCGGCCATGGCGGGTAATGGCAAACAGCCAGCTGCCGCGGCCGACGACGACGGCATAGAGGATTCCGACACGCTGTCCTCCATGTCGGTCAACGGTCAACCGTCATCTGCTGCGGCCGACGACGACGACGACGACCCCGAGTTTCAGCGTTGGATGCAGATGGCCATCGCTCTGTCCATCCAGGAATCGGGCCTCGATGCATTCCTGCGCGACGAGGACGAGCGCCATCTCAGTGTCAGTGTGGAACAATCTATCGCATCTGCGGATGCCATCCGCAACGTGGCTAGGGATATGAAGTGGCAGAAACGGCGGGAGAGTGCGAAGAGGAAGCGGAACTCAGAAGCATAGGGCAAAAAGAGGCGGGAGCAGGACCAGAAGGCGGCGGAGCAGGCCGCCGCATGCCTCTCAGCCGCGTTGGAGGCCGGTGCAAGCCTTGCAGGTGTGGCGGCAGCCCTGGCAACAGCGGCCATGGTGACCAGGGACGCGGCACTAGCGAGAGCGGCGCCTGTTTGTATCCCAATGGCCCACGTGGACGCCACGACATCTTCGTCGATAGCGGAAAACCTGGCGAGAGGCGCCGCGGTCGCTCCGGCCGAGGTAGCCCTGCCGGTCTCCGCAGTGGAACCACTAGAGCTCATCGACTTGACGAGCTCCTCTGAATATTCGTTCTGAGCCGAGGAAGGTCATGACGATGGTGGAGGCGCGGTGTTTGTATCCATCCATGGCGTAGTGAATATTTTGTGCAGTTCATCTTCATGTAAATTGACGAACTATTTGTAAATTACTGAGCGTATGAACTAATGTCAACTAATCCGCTGTAAAATAAGGCATTTTGTTGTGAAAATTTGCCAAATGTTTGTGTCATCTGTTTGTGGGCATGTGGAAATTTAGGATGAATTTCACGTCTGCGACTGAAATTGAGGATGAACCGTGTGAGATTAGCCCGCCTTGAGAAATCTCAGAAAGAGCTACCCGCCTTGAGCGATGCAAAAATTCGTGGTTTCGTGGCACGGCATTTCGTTACAGCATACAAACTTTATTATGTTAGGACCGTGTGCGATCTTGGTTGCTCCCGCCCAGTTCCTTTACCAAAATTTAAGTGGAAGCGGTATTTCAACTGCATGCCGCCCTTCCTCGTCCACCGCACTGACCCTATAGTAAATTTTCAGCTGCCGAGGCATTTCAACCATCGCCATCCCTCGTCCACCACCATCTCCATCCACACCATTACTACTAAATTTTTCAGCAGCAGCGGCACATCCGCAAACACCCCCCCCCCCCCCCCCCCGTCCACACAACACCCCCTCCCCCTTCCTCCCCCGCTTGAACCCTAGCTCGCCCCCGCCGCCGCCTTCCACCACCAACCTCAGCCGGTCTGCCCGTGCCTCATAGCTAAACAGGTTCAGGGTCCCCACCGATCCACATACACCATCGCCGCCCTGAGTTTTTAGATGAGGCCGGCGGTGTCCCTTTCCCAGATCCTCATCCCGTACTCGAGAGAGTCATAGCCTAATCAGCCCGACCACATCTCCCGTGGAGCTCGAGGAGTGTACGAGCAAAAGGAGGTCTATCATGGCCTCTCCACCGTACGCTGGCAAGGTGGGTGTCGTCCGCACCGACCCTTTGATCCCGGACGAACACCTCGCCGCGGGAGCTGGTGAGGATGATACCTATGTTGCCATGCCGAAGGCTTCAAGTCTGCGGTCTCGCGTATTCCTGTATCTCAAAAGAGCCGGCTATGACATCAAGCTCATCAACATCACCGGCTTCACTCGGGCCATGTCACAAGTTAAGTGGTCCACCGGCAACGCCTCTGGTTCAACCGTCGTTGATCTCTTCAAAGGCCCCGCCGTTGATCTCCTCCGCCTCGCGGTCATGGATTTACGATCCTTCTACGCCATCGAGCCCCTTTTGTCATTTCTGAAGGAAACGTTCTACGGCTGTGGCTTGGGATCCTTAGCTCCAAAGTAAGATCTCATCCACCAAGAAAATGGCACACACTACGGCTGTTACAAGGGGAAATGTCCCATCTGCGACATCAGGGAGTGCGTCCTGGGCACCTCATATCCCAAGTGGAAGGAGCCCATCGATGACAAGTGAGGCAACATTGTGTGAGCAAATCATACCTTTTCTAGCTAGCTGTCTCGTACCCATGTTGTAGTAGCTTTTGCCATGCGATAATCATGTAGTGTTTAATTGAGCATTTGTCCAGTTGTCTAGCAGATGCCTTGATTTTATGTATCTGGTTGTTAGGTTGGTTGCATTGAGTATTTGTCCAGTTTTCAATGGCTATAGTTGGTTGTTACAGTGAGCATGAATGCCTTGTTTCTTTCAGTTATTCACAATGTGATGTTCATTATGTGCAAGTATGAACTGTGCAGTTCAATTTCATCAATACCACCTGTTATGCCTAGTGTTGTTAACCTGTGCCCTTAACTCCCGCTTTAAACATTTATGTCTTGTTTCTCTGAATTTGGTTGCCAGGTTGGTTGCAGTGAGCATTTGTCTAGTTTTCAAGCAGATGCCTTGCTTTTTTGTATCTGTTTGTTAGGTTGATTGCAGTGAGCATTTGTCTAGTTTTCAAGCAGACGCCTTGCTTTTCGTTATCTGGTTGTTAGGTTGGTTCCATTGAGCATTTGTTCAGTATCAACTGGCTATATTTGGTTGTTATAGTGAGCATATATGCCTTGTTTATTTCTAGCAGATACCTCGTATACTTGGTTGATGTTAAGCCTGTTGTACTTATCATGACTTTACATGTACTTGCACATGACAACAATGGAGTGTCCAACGTTTTCCACCGAGGTTCTTTTCATCCCTCCACTTATACTCCATCCGTTCCATCATGTAGTGCATATAGATTTTTGTGATGTATCTACATATACCATCTAAAATGTATACAATATGAAATTTTGTGATGTATCTAATGAAATGGAATTGCAATTCTAGATGTAAATGTTTTTCTCTACAAACTTGGTCAAAGTAAGTAAATGTTGACTTCTCAAAATATTTATAGGCAACACATTGTGGAACTGATGGAGTAATATATTACACCATTCTGCAACTCCATTTTAGCTTCTAATATCGGCTTCTTGCTTGTAGGTACATATGTCTTAGGTAAAGATCCATTCCTGGACCCTTTTTGCGTGTGGGGAAATGAAATATTCATGAACCAGCATCAAGTTAGGAAACTGAAAATGATTGTTAGGGAAAAGAGACGAACAATGCCAATTAGACTATTTGCTTACACTCTATCCAACACAACAGTGAGCTGTAGGATTGTAAGTACGAACTCTGTAGGCTTCTATTAGTACTGCCCATAATGAGTTATCACACAACAATGTCTGAATCTTTTTCTTTTGCAGTGGTTCCCAAAGCAGTTTACTCAAGATTACCTCGCAAAGTACATGATTGCTGGACATGCAATGAAGGTTAAAATATATCATCGAGACTACAATGAGCATCGAGAAGTCGTAATGAACACAGTGAAGGATGGGCGGGCGGCCATCATTAGGGGCTGGCGTAGAGTCATTCGTGTGTTAGGCATGGAGGAGGGCACAATATGGGCATTCTGCTTCACCTACTCCAGCAACCAGAATGTCTTTCGGCTCTCTCTTTACCGTCTTTAATACAACCTCGGTTCCATCATTCTTTATTTTTCCCTTCTATAGTGTTCCTTTTTTGAGAATTGATGCTTATGTAGTTTTTGAGTATACGTACATGTGAATCGAATTATGCATTCGTTCTTAAACCTACATTTAAACATGATTCGATATGAAATACATGAATTCCTACTTTCAAATGTAAATTATGTGAATTATGAACAAAGGTATTTAATTAGGGGCAAATCATGCTCTACAGGCCATTACAATGCACACAGTTTGATAAAGAAAAATGTCTGCGATCAACTTCAACGTCACACACGTTTCTCCATTCGCGGCGTGTGCGATGAGTCTCGTCTTCGCACATGGTCAGGCGAGAAAGAACATGTGCGATTAATGACACCAGCGTTTGTGCTAGTCTCCTTATCACACACGATTTCATATTTCGAACTGTGTATGATATCATGCCCATGGTAAACGTTGGTCAAAGAAGAACGCATGCAATAGGCCTTCATCCGACACAGTTAGTCTGGATGACACATTTGGGAAGTATGGATCACACGTTTGGGGCGTTTTGTAAATCACAAACGTTTATGAAAAACGCCGCATGTGGGATAGATTCAACCTTCGCAAACGGTTTTATAATGACAAACGTATGCACTCTTATATCATATCACAGACAGTCATGGTGGAACTAAATGTGTGTGATAGCCCCCTTATCATACAAGCTTTATAATCGTGAACTCTTTCCGATTCATCGCACATCGTAAACGGCGCGACACAGAATAGCGCGTGCGATGTTAGTGTGATCTCACACGAGTTGCAAGGATGAACCGTATGGGAAATACACCATATCTCAAACGATTGCCCGGTGACTTTCGTTTGTGATAGATGCGGACATCCCATACGCTTAGTTTTGCGAAACGTTTGCCGTGTCGTGTGGGATGGACCCCCCTATCGCCCACACATGCAACGCGACGGTTTACAACTACGTCGCGGAAAGGGGTTAAATACCGTTTGTATAGCACGTCGATGCACCAGTGCTAACACCATCACGGAGGGGTTCATCATCCTCATTGGTGCCTCTCCGATGATGCGTGAGTAGTCCACCATAGACCTACGGGTCCATAGCAAGTAGCTAGATGGCTTTCTCTCTCTCTCTCTCTTTTGATTCTCAATACAATGGTCTCTTGGAGATCTATTTGATGTAATGACTTTTTGCGGTGTGTTTGTTGGGATCCGATGAATTTTGAGTTCATGATCAGTTTCTATCCATGAATATTATTTGAGTCTTCTTTGATATCTTATATGCATGATTATTTATAGCCTCGTATTTATTCTTTGAATATTTAGTTTAGTTAGGCCAACTAGATCGATTTTTTTTGCCATGGGAAGAGATGCTTTGTGATGGGTTCGATCTTGCGGTGTCCTCTCCCAGTGACAGAAGGGGCAGCGAGTCACGCATGTATCGTTGCTATTAAGGATAACAAGATGGGGTCTATTCCTACATGAATAGATCTTGTCCACATCATGTCATCGTTCTTATTGCATTACTCCGTTTCTCCGTGAACTTAATACACTAGATGCATGCTGCATAGCGGTCGATGTGTGGAGTAATAGTAGTAGATGCAGAATCGTTTCGGTCTACTAATGTTGGACATGATGCCTATATATTGATCATCGCCTTGGATATCGTCATGATTAGTTGATCTTCTATCAATTGCCCAACAGTAATTTGTTTACCCACCGTGTGCTATACTCATGAGAGAAGCCATTAGTGAAATCTACGGCCCCGGGTCTATCCTTTTAATATTTTGCTTTCCGATCTATCTTTTGCCACTTTTGTTTTCAGATCTATTATTCCAAAAACCCAAAAATACCTTGCTGCAATTTTTATTTGCATCTTTTATTTTGTGTTCTTGTGCGATCTATTTATCCAATCTCATACAAACTAATCAATCTTTTTACCGTAGAGAGATTGACAACCTCTCTTACGCGCCGGGTTGTAAGTATTTGTTCTTTGTGTGCAGGTACCGTTTACATAGTGTTACTTGGTTCTCCTACTGGTTCGATAACCTTGGTTTCATAACCGAGGCAAATACTTACTGTAGTTGTGCTGCATCATCCCTTCCTCTTTGGGGAAATACCGACGCAGTCTCAAGCCACGTCACCCCCTTACTAGGGTGTAAGCTTCTGTCACTCTAGCGACCCACTATAAGCGAATAATGAATATATTGCAACACCCTACAGCGGGGATCCCTCATGCTTGCGCGACACGGAGGGCACCATAGGACAGAACCATATTAACATACAACTCATATCAATCACACCATACGACAATTAACCCATAGGACAAAAGAAATCTACTCAAACATCGTAGGATAGCCACACATCATTGGATAATAATATATAGCATTAAGCACCATGTTTAAGTAGAGATAACAGCAGAGAAGAGAAGCTTTACACCGATGCATAGAGGGGGGAGAGTTGGTGGTGACGGCGGAGAAGTTGTTGGTGTAGATCGTCGTAACGATGGTTGCCCCGGCGGCGCTCCGGCGCCACCGGGAGAGAGGGGGAGAGAGCCCCCTCCTTCTTCTTCTTTCTTGGTCTCCCCCCTAGATGGGAGGAGAGTTTCCCCTCTAGTCCATGGCTGCCATGGCTTCCCAGAGGGGAAGAGCCCCTCCAAGATTGGATATTTCTCTGTTTCTCTCCAGTTTTCGTGACTGTTTTCTGACCCCTTCATCGTTCTTAAATATCCGAGATCCGTAACTCCGATCGGGCTGAAATTTGAAGGGGATTTTTATCGCAAAATGATATTTCTTGTGGCGAAAGAAGGGCCCCAACCGATTTAAGGGGTGGCCGCAGAAAATCCATATCAAACGAAGTCCAAACACGATAAAAGTTTACGGAGATTTTTTTGGAACATATGTGAATTTTAGGAATAAGAATCAACGCAACACGATGCCCGCGCCCTGTTGGCACATGGGGCTCTTGGGCATCGTGTTGCGTTGATTCTTATTCCTAAAATTCACATATGTTCCAAAAAAGTCTCCGTAAGCTTTTATCGCGTTTGGACTTCCTTTGATATGGATTTTCTGCAAAACAAAAAACACACAAAGAAACAGGAACTGCCATTGGGCACTGGATAAGTAAGTTAGTCCCAAAAATATTATGAAATGTTGCCAAAAGTATATGAAAATTGTAGAATATAGGCATGAAACAATCAAAAATTATAGATATAGCGGAGACGTGTCAGCATCCCCAAGCTTAATTCCTGCTCGTCCTCGAGTAGGTAAATGATGAAAAGATATTTTTTTTATGTGGAATGCAACCAAACATAATCTTGAACAAATGTCTAATCATGGCATGAATATTAAGATACAAGTGATTCAAGGCAATAGTCTATCATTGGAAATAAAGACATCAATACTCAGGTTTACTCACAAACGATCATGTCCTTTCAAAATAATAATGCTAAAGAACGCTATCCCTAGAATATCATATAGCCTGTCATGCTTAGTCTTCCTAGCATAAAGTATAAATCATGAGCACCCTGGTGTCAAACCAAGCAATTGGATCGTACTTCTTAACGCGCTTCAGCATTTTATACCTCACTCAATACATGAGCGTGAACCATGGACATAGCATATAGATGGAATAGAATATGGTGATAAGTTTCAAAGGAGTAAAAGTGGAGAAGAAAATCTCGCATCAACTAGGCGTATCAACGGGCTATGAAGATGCCCATCAATAGATATCAATGCAAGGAGTAGGGATTGCCATGCAACGGATGCACTAGAGCTATAAGTGTATGAAAGCTCGATTGAAGCTAAGTGGGTGTGCATCCAACTCGCTTGCTCATGATGAGCTCGGTATCGGTGTACTAAGAAACGGGGCCCTTAGCACCCTGACTTGTGCACCAGACACCCAAAGCCTCCGGACCGGTAAGATCTCGCCGAGTAGAAGCATTCCTCCAACTACACCAAGCTAAGGATCAAGAAACCCAGCAAGACGCCTTGCCGGGGGCTCAAGGGCGAACACACCCGCCAAGGACTCCGCCCGCCAAGGCCTAGATCCACGTCACCGAGCTAGTTGTCCACATCGGCTAGGTGGCGAGCCGGCAGGTGGTTAGGTGGAGCTGGTCGGGCCGCGTGGCAGCATGGAGGGATTTACAAGAGCTTTATCAACACCCGTCCCACGGCGTGGCAAAAGAATAGGAGATAGCTGGGCGGATGGCACAGAAGGAGACGCAGTCCTGGCTGAGAGACGTCACCAGCTTGTCACCTCACGGCGCATTCAATTAGCCTATCCTAGTCCGTCAGGGTTAGCTATTTCCACTACCACCTCTGCTGACACTTTGGCAGAGGGAAGCACCCACTGTTTACCAGATGTAAAGATGATACTTGTGATCTGCGTTGGGTTTTCTGTGAAGAGGAACGGGTAATTGCAGCACAAAGCGGATAAGTATTTCCCTCAGTTATGAAACCAAGGTTTATCAAACCAATAGGAATATCAATCCTCAGCCATCTTCAGTGGCTGCACACAAATGAACAAACAACTTGCACCCAACGCGGGCAAGAGGGTTGTCAATCCCCTTGATCTCGTTATTTGCAAGCAAATGAGTTGTGTAGATAATTGTTGATAAAAGCAAAATAAATAAAAAGTAAATAAAGGCAGCGAGGTAATTGTAGCGTTTGCAAATTTATAAGTGAATAGACCCAGGGGCCATAGTGTTCCCTAGCGGCATCTCTCATGCAGACAGCATACGGTGGGTAAACAAATTACTGTTGGGCAATTGATAGAAAAGAGGATAGTTATGCGATTTTCACGACAATGATCATGTGTATATAGGCATCACGTCCATAAGAAAATAGGCCGACTCCTGCCTGCATCTATTACTATTACTCCAGTCATCGACCGCTATCCAGCATGCATCTAGAGTATTAAGTAAAACAGAGTAATGCTTGGAGAACGATGACATGATGTAGACAAAGTAAACTTAAAAAATATGAATGAACCCCATCATTTTATCCTTAGTAGCAACAACACAAAGACGCATCTTGTCCCCTACTTTGTCAGTGGGATATAGAAACTCGCCTGGTTGAACCTACCACAACACACCACTCCCACCAATGAAATATCAATCTACTTGGCCAAAGCATATCAATAGATCGGAGAGTGTTACAAAGCTATAATGATCATGCACTTAAGAGATAATATAATTCAGAGGCATCTCAAATACTTTTCATGAATAATCTGAACATAAAACCAAAATTCAACGGATCCCAACAAACACACCGCACAATAGGATTACATCGGATAGATCAAAGCGAAGATGCGATGATCATTGTATTGAAGATCATAAGAGAGAGAGATTGCCATCTAGGTACTAGCTATGGACCCGTAGGTCTGTGGTGAACTACTCACACATCATCATGAGGGCAGCAAGGTTGATGAAAAGGCCCTCCGTGATCGACCCCCTCTCCGGCAAGTTGCTGGAATGGAGCTCCATATGGCCTCGTGACGGAACAGAGACTTGCGGCAACGGAAAAATGCTTACGGGACTGCCTCTAGGGTTTTTAGGATTTTAGAGAATTTATAGGCCGAAGACAGACGTCGGGAGGCGCCCGAAGGGGCCACCCCATATCAGGGCGCCCCCCCAGGGCGCGCCCTGATGTGTGGTGGGGCCCTCGTGCACCTCCTGGCTTCCTTCCAAAGCTTCTAGGTCTTCATATAATCCAGAAAAAATCATCAGAAGTTTCTTGGCAATTGGACTTCGTTTGGTACAGTAAACCTGAAAAGCAAAAAACAGGCAGAAAACAGCAACTTGCACTGGGCACTGGGTCAATAGGTTAGTGCTCAAAAATATTATAAATTGGTTAATAATGACCCAAAAAGTATCTTAAAATGATAATATATCAGCATGGAACAATAAAAAATTATAGATACGTAGGAGACGTATCAAGCATCCCCAAGTTTAATTCCTGCTCGTCCTCGAGTAGGTAAATGATAAAAACAGAATTTTTTATGTGACATGCTATCCACTATGTAATCTTATTCAGGTATGCTCATTGAGAAAAGACGAATCAACAAATATTAACATAGCAATATTCAAAGTGTAAGAAACCGATTTTTTAATTCCTAAAAGTATACGATCCTTAAGAAACGTTTACCCCCCCCCCCCATTCATCTTATTGTATTAGCAAGGCATGGCTCCATCTTCACCACATTAATACAAATGTCAAGCACCACGGTGTCCAAGTAAGGCAATTGGTTTGTACTTTTTCAATATACATCAACTTTTTATTCTTCACGCAATACATGAGCGTGAGCCATTGGACATAGCATTTAAGTGGAGTAGAATATGGTGGTAGGTATCAAAGGGGTAGGAAGTGGAGAAGATAGTCTCACATCAACTAGGCGTATTAACGGGCTATGGAGATGTCCATCGATAGATGTCAATGCGAGGAGTAGGGATTTCCATGCAAATGATGCACTAGAGCTATAAGTGTATGAAAGCTCAAATGAAGCTAAGTGGGGTGTGCATCCAACTTGCTTGCTCATGAAGACCTCGGGCATTTGAGGAAGCCCGTCATAGGAATATACAAGCCAAGTTTGTAATAATGAATAGGTAATTCCCACTAGCATATGAAAGTGACATATCATGAGACTCTCTAGATGAAGAGCATGGTGCCACTTTGAGGCACAAGTGTGGTAAAGGATAGTAGTAAAGTCCCTTCTCTCATTTTCTCTCCTTTTTTGAATGGATGGTGGGCTCATTTGGCCTCCCCCATCTTTATTTTTGTCTGGAGTCTCATCTCGACTTATGGGAGAATCATCGTCTCCATCATTCTTTCTTCACTGGGACAATGCTCTAATAATGATGATCATCACACTTTTATTTACTTACAACTCAATATGGAGAACTGATATGAAGATATGACTCTGTATGATTGCCTTTGGCAGTGTATCAGGATGTGCAATGATCTAGCATGACATGTATCAAAAACATTATGAAGGCGTCTTTGCCACAAATACTATGTCAGCTATATATGATCATGCTAAGCAATATGACGATGAACAAACTAGTCATGTGAAGTGACTATGGAATTTGCATGGCAATATATCTCGAAATGGCTATGGAAATGCCATGATAGGTAGGTATGGTGGATGTTTTGAGGAAGATATAATAATGCTTATGTGCAACAGAGCGTGTCATGTCACGGGGTTTGGATGCACCGGCGAAAGTTGCACCGATTCTCGAGGTGAGAACGGGCTATGCACGATACCGAAGAGGCTAGCAAATTATGAAAAGGTGAGATTGCGTATGACCATGGTTTCACATTAGTCATAAAGAACTCATATACTTATTGCAAAGTTTTATTAGTTTATCATAGATCAAAGTACTACTCGCATGCCCCGAGGGAAGAGGTTGGTAGGAGTTAACCATCGCGCGCTTCCGACCCGAAACAACGCTAGGATTTCAACGGGGAATAGAAATGCTCACACACCATCACCAAGCCTCTTTAATTTTTAGAAGAACTAAAAGGTCAACCCCTCTTAATATCGACACTTCTATGGTTTAACAATTATGATCTCACACCTATTTCATATTACTACAACAATATCATTAACCCACAATTTCTTTATATGTGCTACATGATGGTTTTGATTATCACTCACTGAATACCTAATATTTTTGGACTAGTCTTATGACCCATGCAAATCACCATCACTATTTATTAAATCTCAAAAAAAAAATAAGTGAATAAGGAGAGTGAAATCATTTATTTAAAATCTACACGCCACCGTGCTCAAAAGATATAAGTGAAGTACTAGAGCAACTGCTAAGCTCAAAAGATATAAGTGAAGCACATAGAGTATTCTAACAAATTATGATGAAGGTGTGTCTCTCTTGAATAGGTGTGTCCATCAAACAATGATTGTGGCAAACTGAAAGTAAAAGCAAACAAAAGCAAATGATGCTCTAAGCAAAACTCATATCATGTGACGAATAAAAATATAGCTCCAAGTGGCATACCGATGGATTTAAGACGAAAGAGGGGATGCCTTCCGGGGCATCCCCAAACTTAAACGCTTGAGTTTCCCTTAAAATATTACCTTGGGGTGCTTTGGGTATCCCCAAGCTTAGGCTCTTGCTACTCCTTATTCCTTTGTGCATCAAGATAACACCCAAAACTTGAAAACTTCAATCACACAAAACTCAACAAAACCTCGTGAGATCCGTTAGTATAAGAAACATAGTGCATACTTTAAGTACTGTTGTAAATTGATTCAAATTTAATAAATGCATAATAAGTACTGTATTATAACTTCTCCATGGCTTATACCCCCCGATACAATCCATAGTTTAATCAAAATAAGCAACTATGCAAGCAAAAACAGAATCTGTCTAAAACAGAACAGTCTGTAGAAATCTGTAGAGAGCCTATACTTCTATAACTCTAAAAATTCTTAACAATTAGGACAACCTCGAAATTTTTTATAGGAACACTTTGTAAAAAATTCAGATCATTATCACGCTCCAGCAAAAAATGAAAATTTCTGTACTAGAGTCAAAAGTTTCTGTTTTGTTTCAGCATCGATTCTACTCATCTTGTGAGTCATCCCAAAGGCTTTACTTGGAACAAACACTAATTTAAACACAAAAACATAATAATTACAGAGTCAATATTCATGCTATTAAAAATAAACAGGAAGTTCTAAGCAAAAAAATTAAAATAACTATTGGGTTGACTCCCAACAAGCGCTATTGTTTTATGCCCCTAGCTAGGCATAATGCATAGTTTCAAGTATTGTCATCTTTGACACTCAGCCCATAAGTGGCTCTCATAATTGATTCATAAGGTGGTTTATTTCTATTTCTAGGGAAGTGTGCCATCCCTTTCCTCAATGGGAATTGGAACCTTATGTTTCCCTCTTTCATGTCAATGATTGCACCTATAGTTCGTAAGAAAGGTCTTCCAAGTATTATGGGACAAGAAGGATTGCAATCAATATCAAGCACAATAAAATCTACAGGCACATAATTTTTATTTGCAATAATAAGCACATCATTAATTCTACCTAAAGTTCTTGATGGTAGAATTCGCAAGATGCAAGTTGATCGAACAATCTTCAATATTAGTGAGACCAATCACATCACAAAGAGTTTTAGGAATAGTTGAAACACTAGCACCAAGGTCACACAAAGCATTGCATTCATATTTACTGACCTTTATTTTGATAGTAGGTTCCCACTCACCATGCAATTTTCTAGGAATAGAAACTTCAACCTCAAGTTTCTCATCATAAGCTCTTATCATAGCTTCTACTATATGTTCGGTAAAAGCTTTGTTTTGTTCATAAGCATTGGGTGAGCTAATAACGGATTACAACAAGGAAATACATTCTACTAAAGAGCGATTACCATAATTAAAGTCCTTGTAATCCAAGATAGTGGGTGCATCACTAGTTAAAGTTTTCACCTCTCCAAACCCACATTTTTCAGTTTTAGCATCAAAATCATCACCCTCCAAGAAAACGGGACACTTCTCTACTAAAGTTGACTCATCTCCAGTCCCTTTATCATTTATATTCAGAGAGGTAAATAAAGATTCAATAGTAGAATCACCAATCATTTTAAGATCTGTATCATGATTCCTGTTGGGTAGAGATTCCGGTTTAGCGGCCATCCTATTAACTAGAGTGGTTTGCTTGTCGGAGATCTTTCTAAAAACTCTTCGGTTTGAGCAAATTGTGATTGGAGATTAGATGCTTCCTTATTAACCTCATCAAGTTACTTACTAATAGCGTCAAGAAGCGTTGAATGTTCCTTAATTTCAGAGGCGAAGGATCTATTATGCTCATACTGTGAAGTCATGAATATTTTCATAGAATTCCCTATTTCCGACATTCTTTGGTAAAAATAGATATTGTGGAATCTATCTTGAGACATGGTGACCGAACAAGCAAAGTAACAAGCAAGGTGAGTAAACTAGCAAGCGAAGAAGTAAACTAGTAACAAGCAAAGGTAAATATTTTTCTAATTTTAATTTTTATGAGACAAGCTAAATATAACAGCAAATAAAAACAAGGACAGGTGAACGAAATTTTGTGTGAAGTTACTTGGTAGTTGATGATGATATTCCCCGGCAACGGCGCCATAAATCCTTCCTGATACTTGTGATCTACGTTGGGTTTTCCATGAAGAGGAATGGGTAATTGCAGCACAAAACGACTAAGTATTTCCCTCAGTTATGAAACCAAGGTTTATCGAACCAATAGGAATATCAATCCTCAACCGTCTTCAGCGGCTGCACACAAATGAACAAACAACTTGCACCCAACGCGGGCAAGAGGGCTGTCAATGCCCTTGATCTCGTTATTTGCAAGCAAATGAGTTGTGTAGAAAATTGTTGATCAAAGCAAAATAAATAAAAAGTAAATAAAGGCAGCAAGGTAATTGTACCGTTTGCAAATTTATAAGTGAATAGACCCAGGGGCCATAGTGTTCCCTAGCGGCATCTCTCATGCAGGCAGCATACGGTGGGTAAACAAATTACTGTTGGGCAATTGATAGAAAAGCGGATAGTTATGTGATTTTCACGGCAATGATCATTTGTATATAGGCATCACGTACATAAGCAAATAGGCCGAATCCTGCCTGTACCTATTACTATTACTCCACTCATCGACCGCTATCCAGCATGCATCTAGAGTATTAAGTAAAACAGAGTAATGCTTGGAGAACGATGACATGATGTAGACAAAGTAAACTCAAACAATATGAATGAACCCCATCGTTTTATCCTTAGTAGCAACAACACAAAGATGCATCTTGTCCCCTACTTTGTCACTGGGATATAGAAACTCGCCAGGTTGAACCTACCACAACACACCACTCCCACCGATGAAATATCAATCTACTATGCCAAAGCATATCAATAGATCGGAGAGCATTACGAAGCTATAATGATCATGCACTTAAGATATAATATAATTCAGATGCATCTCAAATACTTTTCATGAATAATCTGAACATTAACCCACAATTCATCGGATCCCAACAAACACACCGCACAATAGGATTACATCGGATAGATCAAAGCGAACATGCGATGATCATTGTATTGAAGATCATAAGAGTGAGAGAGATTGACATCTAGGTACTAGCTATGGACCCGTAGGTCTGTGGTGAACTACTCACACATCATCATGAGGGCAGCAAGGTTGATGAAGGGGCCCTCCGTGACCGATCCCCCCTCCGACAGGGTGCTGGAACGGAGCTCCAGATGGCCTCGCGACGCCATGTGCGTTGAGGGAGGCTCATCTTTGCACTCCACTCGCCGGCAACTCAAACAATGGGCCCATGAGATCAATGCGGCAGAACCAGTAGCGGAAGCAAGGAAACCCCTTAAATGGTCCAACACTCCCATCATCTTTGACACTGAGGACCACCCTGACCGCATCACTGTCGTCGGGTGCGTGTTGTTGTTGGTATCACCAACAATACACAACCTCAAGGTCACCAAGATGCTGGTCTATAGTGGGGCCGGGCTGAATCTGATTTCGCTAGATGTGGTCAAGCGCCTGCAGATCCCTGACTCGTATCTCAAGCCGACAGGATCTTTCCAAGGGGTCAACCCGGGAAGATCTCAGCCACAGGGGAAGATAACTCTGCCGATCACATTCGGCAGCGAGCTCAACTTCAGGACGGAGAAGGTCGTCTTCGACATCGCGAAGATGTGCTGCCATACAATGGAATCCTGGGCCGAACGGCGCTCGCAAAGTTCATGGCGATGAGGGTCATCACCACGCCTACAACACACTCAAGATGCCAGGGCCGATGAAAGTCATCACCATCCAAGCTGACAACAAGAATGCAGTCCTCTGCATAAACAAGCTCTTCCGGTAGGTAGTGGCAGTGTCTGCCGATGAGGCACTCGCTCCTGCCGACAAAGCTCCCGGAGGGAGAACAAGAACAAGAGCTCTGGCGAGTCTCGTAAGGACTCCGGGAAGTGCGCCAAGAGGTGCATCACACCCATCGAGGACTTACCAGAGACCTCTGCCGCCAGGAGCAAGAATGACAAGGTGACCATCCCCCAGACGAAGCAAGTAGACACGCGGGAAAACGGTGAGGGCGGCACTTTCACCATAAGTGCCACCCTCGACAGCAAATAGAAAAGTGTGCTCGTCGCCTTCCTGCGGGCGAATGTCGATGTGTTTGCCTGGAAACCATCCGACATCCCCGGGTTTCCCAGGGAGGTGATCACGTGCGCCCCGCCAAACAGAAGGTCCGAAAGCAAGCACTAGAGCGGCAAGAGTTCATTGCCGAAGAAATTAAAAAGCTAGAAGCAGCAGGTTTGATCAGAGGCATGATCCAACCGACTTGGTTGGCAAATCCTGTGGTTGTGCGCAAGGCAAACAGGAAATGGAGGCTTTGCATCGACTTCACCAATGTCAACAAGGCCTCCCCAAAGGACCCGTTCCCCTTGCCGCACATCGATCAGATAGTGGACTCAACCGCTGGCTGCGACCTCTTGTCCTTCCTCGACGCATACTCTGGCTACCATCGGATCTTCATGGCCAAGGAGGACGAGGAGAAAACGGCGTTCATCACCCCTTGCGGCACGTACTGCTTCCGACACATGCCGTTAGGGTTGAAGAGCATCGGTTCCACATTCGCAAGAGCAATCCATATTGATTTAGGCCCACAGCTACACAGGAATGTGGAAGCTTACATGGATGATATAGTGGTCAAGACCAAGAACAAGGACACATTGGTGCAAGACCTGGAAGAAACATTAGCAAACCTGCGCAAGATCAACCTGAAGCTCAACCGTGAGAAGTGTGTCTTCGGAGTCCGCTCCGGCAAGCTCCTTCTGTTCTTCGTCTCGCAACGCGGGATTGAAGCCAACCCCGCCAAGATCAAGGCAATTGAGCAGTTGGAGGCACCGAAGCGTATCAAGGACATGCACCATTTTGCGGGATGCATCACCGCCCTCAGCAGGTTCATTTCCAAGTCCGTAGAGCGTGCCTTGTCATTTTTCAAGATTTTGAAGAAAGCGGGCCCAATGACTTGGACCCCGGAAGCAGAGGCATCACTACAGGATCTGAAGAAATACCTGTCCTCAACGCCAATCCTAGTTGCGCCTAAACCAGAGGAACTGTTGCTGCTATATTTAGCGGCAACAAACCAAGTGGTTAGTGATGCACTAGTGGCGAAGAGGGAAACTGAGGGAGACGAGACAGAGGCCTCCGAACCGGTAGCCAACAAGCCAGAGTCGGATACAGATATGACGCAGGAAGGGAATCGGCAAGTTGTGCGGAAGAAAAGGATGGTGCGGCGACCAGTGTATTTTGTCAGCTCCCTCCTACAAGGGGCTAGATCAAGATACTCTGGGATGCATAAGATGCTTTTCGGCCTCCTTATGGCCTCCCGAAATCTGCTCCACTACTTCCAAGCACACCACATCACCGTCGTCACTCGGTTCCCGATGCAGCATATCTTGAGGAATCCAGAGGCAACCGGCAGGATCGTTGAATGGGCATTGGAGCTGGCCAGCTTTGACTTGAGCGTTGAAAGTACGGCAACAATCCAGAGCAGGGCCTTGGCGGAGTTCATAGTAGAATGGACACCAACGCAAGACGAAGAAATCCCTTAGACAGCACTCCACGGCAAGGAAGCACCTCAGGAATGAGTCATGTACTTTGATGGAGCTTTCTCGCTGCAGGGCGCCAGTGCCGTAGTGTTGCTTGTTGCACCCACCAGGGAGCACCTCAAGTACGTGGTACAGATGCACTTTCCCAGGGAGGAGTCAACAAACAACATAGCTGAGTACGAAGGGTTGCTGGCTGAGTTGAGGATAGCAGCCGATCTTGACATCAGAAAGTTGGTAGTACGGGAAGACTCACAGCTTGTCGTGCCCCAAGTGAATAAAGATTATCAGAGTCCCCTGATGGAAGCCTATGTTGATGAGGTATGGAGATTGGAGGAGCAATTTGACGGTCTACAAATGGAGCACGTCCCTCGTGCTGAGAATGCTATTGCCGATGACCTGTCAAAGAGAGTTGCGCAAAAGCTGCCTGTGGAACCGGGTACTTTTGTCCTCCGATTGACACAACCCTTGGTCAACCTGTCAGCGCGGCAGAACAGAAGAAGGAAAGTCGGTTCCGGTGATTACCTCCCGGCAGAGCCATCAGTGGCCGCCAAGAGGGTTGCCGGGAATGACCACCCGCGTGCCAAGGAACCACAAGATCCGACAGACCCGATGGTCCTTGTCATAGAAGCTAGTGTCCCATGGCGAAAGAATTGCCTTTAGTCCTTGTCGTCCAGCCACAAGCTCCGACATGGTGATACGTCTCGAACGTATCTATATTTTTTGCTTGTTCCATGCTGTTATATTATCATTCTTGCATGTTCTACAATCATTTTATAACAATTTTATATCATTTTTTTGGGACTAACCTATTGACATAGTGCCAAAGTGCGAGTTGCTGTCTTTGCTAGTTTTTTACTTTGCAGAATATCAGTACCAAACAAAGTCCAATCACGATGAAACTTTTTGGAGATTTTTTCTGGACCAGAAGACACCCAGTGGGCCAAAGAAGAGCCAGGAAGGTGGGCTGTGGAGAGCACAACCCACCAGGGCGCTAGGGGGGCCCCGGCGCGCCCTGATGGGTTGTGCCCTCCGGGGCCCCCCTCCACCGCCTCTGATGCCTATAAATTCCCAAATATTCGGAAAACCCTAGGGGAGTCTACCAAACACAATTCCAGCCACCGCAAGTTCCAGAACCTCGAGATCCAATCTAAACACCATCACGGAGGGGTTCATCTTCTTCACAGGTGCCTTTCCGATGATGCGTGAGTAGTCCACCATAGACCTACGGGTCCGTAGGTAGTAGCTAGATGGCTTCCTCTCTCTCTCTCTCTTTTGATTCTCAATACAATGGTCTCTTGGAGATATATTTGATGTAAACTTTTGCGGTGTGTTTGTTGGGATCCGATGAATTATGAGTTCATGATCAGTTTCTATCCATGAATATTATTTGAGTCTTCTTTGATCTCTTATATGCATGATTACTTATAGCCTCGTATTTCTTCTTCAAATCTTTGGTTTAGTTAGGCAAACTAGATCGATTTTTCTTGCCATCGGAAGAGGTGCTTTGTGATGGGTTCGATCTTGCGGTGTCCTTTCCCAGTGACAGAAGGGGCAGCAAGGCACGCATGTATCGTTACCATTAAGGATAACAAGATGGGGTATATTTCTACATGAATAGATCTTGTCTACATCATGTCATCGTTCTTATTGCATTACTCTGTTTTTCCATGAACTTAATACACTAGATGCATGCTGGATAGCGGTCGATGTGTGGAGTAATAGTGGTAGATGCAGGCAGGAGTCGGTCTACTTATCTTGGATGTGATGCCTATATAATGATCATCGCCTTGGATATCGTCATGATTATTTGATCTTCTATCAATTGCCCAACAGTAATTTGTTTACCCACCGTGTGCTATACTCATGAGAGAAGCCACTAGTGAATACTACGGCCCCCGGGTCTACTTTTCCAACATATTGCTTTCCGATCTATCTTTTTGCCTGTCGGGACCCCGATCCTAAGCCATATGAATCCATCCTGTAACAAGTCACACCACTTTGCGGCCTCACGCACGGTAACACACGGCTGCCACCTTACCTCGGCCGAGACCGTTTGCGCCTTTTGGCTCACGGATATGAACATGTCGCTAGCATTCACACGTCAAAGAACCCGGGTCGACATGACTAGTTATAGACCCAAGTGGCACAACCGTACAGGGACAGGCATACGTAACCCAACAATGCAGGTGTCGGTCATCAGCGTGTGTAGACGAGTCGTAGCAAGCTACAAGGACTCCATTACATCGCGTGACATTTCCCCGTAGGGACAGACACAGCAGCAAAGAAGGATACACGCCGGTCAATCAATGTGTCCGGAGCAGTAGCAAACTACCAAGGCTCATGGAAGCACAAAGAGGCATTTCCCCGTAAAGAAGGCTACTAAAGGCACACAACTAGGTGTCGAATCCCACACATACCAATGCATTTCAATCATACACGCACTATGCATGATATGTGTAGATACAACATGGCATCACAACAAAACTCTACAACATAACATTTATTTAGGAGGCTCCGAAGAGCCAACATAGTATAATGTTACAAGCAGGAGGGGTCACATGAACCAACATTCAGAGCATACAAGCAACAAGCGGAAGTTACATGTCTGGGTACAGACATCTAATAAAAGCGGCTGGAAGAGCCTGAAAAGCTACAACGACCCTACCATAGGAGCCAGACCTCTGTCTGGGATTCCCAAGCTATTCCGGACAATGTTGAACTTCACGTCATAAGAATCACTAATGAGACTGACGTCTCCTCTGCAAAAACATAAATTAAGCAACCGTGAGTACAAGGTACTCAGCAAGACTTACATCAGAACTAACTACATATGCATCGTTATCAACAAAGGGGGTTGTGGAGTTTATTGCGGCAAGCCAGCTTTGACTCTTGGCTAACCTGTACTACGACTACAAGTGGTATCTTTGAGGTGGGACAACGCACACGAGTCCACATATTCACCAAATCAATACACCACTATGGATCCACTCCCGTCTCCCTACGACAAGGCCATCCATAGCACTCCCACTTATCTTGCGCATTTTAGAGTATCCATTTCACTTGTCTATGAACCACATAAGTTTTCCAAGTAGTCCATATCCGAGGACGCGGCTATTCGAACAGATTAATTCACCCTGCAGGGGTATACTTCTTCACACACGCTCCCGCCACTTACCGCCATGTGCACGTAAAAAGGCACCTCGGCAACCTTCAAGCGGAAGCCCAGCGAGGGAGTCGGCCACGACCGTTAACCACACAAGACTCTAGTCCAGGTTTATTGCCTATTTGAGACTGAACCCGCAACGGAAGTCCGGCCGAAGTTTCCATCACGGCCCCAAACGATGTGTGCAGGGTTCCCAAGCCCACCTCGACGGTTGGTACTACGCTTGGTACACCGGGCCACGGTGCATCTACCACGCCATAGCCTACCCCTCCGGTCAGCGCTATGCACGGCCGCCAGCACATCCTACAAACACCAGTAACTAGTTGCAACTCCTGGATAGAGATCAAGGCGATTAATAAGCCGAGAGGGTCAATTAAGGATCCCAATGTGCGGTAGTATCTTGTCTTGGATAACATACACATAACTCAGTTCTTAAGGACGGTCCCAATGAGACAACCCGCCATGTACTCCTACATGGCCCCTCATCGCTATCTTTACCAAATCGGATTCACACACTTAACTCTCACATAGTAGGACATGAACACACCATTCCGATTCATCGTCCAGATGGATCAGACCCGACACGACTCTAAGCATAGCAGGCACGGTAAGCAAGCATGGATGAGTAAGCACAACAAGGCTCAAGCAGTTGCTACTCATGCTAAGTGGTTTCAGCTATTTACTGTGACAAAGACAGGTCATGCAAAGGAATGGTTTCAACTACCGAGAACATGTAACAGTTGAATCGTTGTTGTCCTAATGCAGTAAAAGAGAGCAGGAGCGAGAGAGTAGGATTTTATCAGGATGCTCAAGGAGGGGTTGCTTGCCTGACACTTCTGAACATAACAATGAGTCTTCATCGGTGACAACGATCTCAATGTCAGAACCATCGTCCACCGGGAAGGAACACTACCGACAAAACAGGAAAGGAACACATTCAATGCAATGCAACAAACATGATGTATGATATGGCATGTTAAAGCATTGAATTGACCTAGAGCAATAGGTAGTCATATTAAGTGAAGTGGAATTCAAATATATACTAAATTCCAACTCCAACACTATTTATTAATTTATCCTAATCATGAAATGTCCTACTTGGTGATGTTAACTTGCTCAAACATGCATGAACATGGCATAAACAGATTCATTGGATTTTTCTGATCATTTTCATATATAAATTATTTTCATCTGAGTTACGGTTGAATTTCTATGAATTTTAGAAGTTTTGAATATTTTCTGAAATATAATAAATCATTTAAGATTTATTTAAATTCTAGAAACATTTACTGCGTCAGCATGATGTCAGGGTGACCTCAGCAGGTGAACAGGGCCGTCCGGAGTCAAAACTGACCAGTGGAGCCCACTGGTCAGTGGCTCAGGGTCAGCCACAGAGGCTGACTTGTGGGCCCACGTCAACCCTGACGTGGCCAGGTCAAACTGACATGTGGGGCCGCAGTGATTAACTTAACCCAACAATTAAATTAAACCTGAGGTTAATTAACCTAGCGGGTCCCACTTGTCATTGACTGTGGGTGTTAATTAACACCTAATCTAAGCCAGCTACGTCAGCTAAACCGGCGGTAATTACCGGCATTAAGCAGACGCGGCGGAGCTTCGCCGGCCGGCCATTTCCGACGACGAGGAAACACGTGCGTGGCCTCGCTGGAACGCCCGCGGTGCGGTGCATCCAACGGTGGGGTCAGCGGGTGCTAGGGCGGCCGGAGTTGAGTGCAGCGTGGACGACGGCGGCGGCCGGAGCTCGGTGGTTGCGGGCGAACGCGCTAGAGCATGCTGGCGAGCAAAAGGTCGAGCTAGGCATCCTCTATGGAGCATCAGGAGCACAAAGGGCAGCACGGTCAAGCCGTGAGAGCTCAAGGGCTATGCGTGCATCGGCAATGGCGGTCGGTGGCTTCGGTGCTCGGGGAAAACTGGCTACGGAATGGAATTGGCGACGGGGCGTGGGGGAACTGGTACGGAGGCTCACCACAAACCTATCAGCGTCGACGGAGAGGCCGGGGGTGGTCGGGAGCCGGCGAATTTGATGATGGCGGCCGGTGGCTCCGAGCTTGAAGTCGTGGTCGATGGCGAGGATTCTTGGCGTCCCGCTGGCTCTATCTTCATCTTGGGGACGCCTTTCTCGATGGCGGTGCTGGAGGACAGGCTCTCTAGGCGAGAGGGGCCCGGTGGCCGCAACGAATAGCGACAGCGGCGGCGAGCTCCGCTCGGGTGGCTGCGGGGAAGAGAGCAGAGGAGGGGATGAGCACGGGGAGAGTGAGGGAGAGACCAGGGGGTGCGTGGCGTCCTCTAGGCGCGTCAGGGGGGAGCCAGGAAGGCAAAAGGTGGCCAGGACCTCGCGCGGGTGCGCCACGCCTCTCCTCGGCCTACTGGCGCGAGGAGGGAGGCGACTGGCGTCTCGGTGGTGGGCTGGGCCTTGTGGGCTGCGTAGCAACGGTCCAGGTAAGTCTCTGCTCTGCTTTATGTCTTTGTTTTGTTTCTTTTCTATTTTCTGCATTGTGTTTTGAATTAATAAAAATACTAAATCATTTTCATAATTCCTGAAATTATTTATGGGCACTTTTTGGATTATTCCAAAAGCCCCCAAGAGTTTTCAGAAATTCTGGAGCACTTAAATTACTTATAGTAAATAAATGCCCCAATTCAAATACACTGTGGATTAATTCAAAAAATCCAGAATGTCCTAGAAATATGTGCATCATTTTTGTCAGAGGATTTCACCTATCTCAAAAATCATGAACTTTTCTGGACACCATTTTGGATCTGTTGAAGAAGATTTTATTTGGGCCAATTGAATTAAAGTGATGCTAGGGTTTGATCATCCCCATTTCAAGTTAATTGGAAAAATCATGATGCAAGAATGATGATGCAACTATTTGCAAACAAATTCTAGGGCTGTGACATTGCCTCTTTGTTTTCAGATCTACAAAACCAAAAATCCAAAAACATATTGCTGCACTTTTTATTTTCCCTTTTTATTTTGTGTTCTTGAGAGATCTATCTATCACTACCTAATCTATCTTTTTACCGTAGAGAGATTGACAACCTCTCTTTCGCGTCGGGTTGCAAGTATTTGTTATTTGTGTGCAGGTGCTGCTTATTGGGTGGTGGTGATCCTCCTACTGGTTTGATAACCTTGGTTTCATAACTGAGGGAAATACTTATCGTCGCTGTGCTGCATCATCCCTTCCTCTTTGGGGAAATACCAACGCAGTCTCAAGCCACGTCAAAGGAATTTCTGGCGTCGTTGTCGGGGAGGAAGCGGTCTCTTCTATGTGCCAATCTCTGGCGCCGAGGAGACTCCATCATAATCTACCAGGTTCCTAATCACAAATCTCATCTCCTTGCAATTACATTATTTGCCATTTGCCTCTCGTTTTCCTCTCCCCCACTTCACCAATTTGTCATTTTATTCGCCCTCTTTTTCGTTTGCCTTTTTTTCGCCGGATCTCTTGCTTGCTTGCAATCTTGTTTGTGTAGTCACGATGACTCAAGAAAACACCAAGTTGTGTGACTTTTCCAATACTAATAACAATGATTTTATTAGTACTCCTATTGCTCCTCCCACCACTAGTGCGGAGTCTTGTGATATTAATACCGCTTTGTTGAATCTTGTCATGAAAGATCAATTTGCCGGTACTCCTAATGAGGATGCCGCGTCCCATCTAAACACATTCGTAGAATTGTGTGATATGCAAAAGAAAAAAGATGTGGACAATGATATAGTGAAGTTGAAATTATTTCCTTTTTCCTTGCGGGATCGTGCAAAAATTTAGTTTTCCTCTTTGCATCGCAATAGTATCGATTCTTGGAATAAGTGTAAGGATGCTTTTATCACTAAGTATTTTCCGCCCGCGAAAATCATTTCCCTTAGGACACAAATCATGAATTTTAAGCAACTTGAGCATGAACATGTTGCACAATCTTGGGAAATAATGAAATTGATGCTAAGAAATTGTCCTACTCATGGTTTAAATCTTTGGATGATCATACAAAAAAATTATGCGGGATTGAATTTTGTCTCTAGAAATCTTTTAGATTCCGCCGCGGGTGGTACTTTTATGGAAATTACTTTGGGTGAAGCTACTAAATTTCTAGACAATATTATGGCTAATTATTCTGAATGGCATACCGAAAGAGCACCTACTAGTAAAAAAGTTAATTCGGTTGAAGAAATTAGTACTCTGAGTGATAAGGTTGATGCTTTGATGAAATTGGTTGCTAGTAAAAATTCTCCTATTGATCTTAATGATGTGCTTTGTCTACCTTGATTGAGCAAAATAGGATTCCGTAGATGTGAACTTTGTCTCGCGAAACAATTTCAATAGCAATGCTTATAGAGGTAATTTTAATCCTAGGCCTTTTCCTGGAAATTCCTCTAATAATTATGGTAATTCCTATGGCAATTCCTGTTATAATAATAATAGGAACACCTCAGATCTTGAGAGTAATATTAAAGAATTTATCAATGCGCAAAAGGCTTTCAATACTACGATAGAAGAAAAGTTGAATAAGATTGATGATATGTCTAGAAGCATTGATAGAATATCTCATGATGTTGAAAATCTCAAGTTGAAAGCTTTTGTACCTAAGATTGATGAATCAATTAAAGCTTTATATGTCTCTATGGATGAAAGTAAGAAAAGAACTGCTATGCTTAGAGCTAAAAGAGAAATCTTAGAAAAATCGTTTTCTAGCGATTGCCTTCATAAAAATGTTGAAGATCTTAAAATGATTGGTGTTTCTTCTATTGATTCCTTGTTTAGTAATATTAAGATTGATGATAAGGGGACTAAAGTAGAGTCAAGTTTAGCTAGAAGGCGTCCCAATAATTTGGAGGGTGAATATCATGATGAAATTTTTGATAAAAGTGGGTTTGAAGAGGTCAAAACTTTAACTAATGATGTGCCCACTATTTTGGATTGCAAAGACTTTAATTATGATAGTTGCTCTTTGATTGAATGTATTTCTTTGCTGCAATCCATGTTGAATTCACCCCATGCTTATGAGCAAAATAAAGCTTTTACTAAACATATCGTTGATGCCATGATGAAATATTTTGAAGAAAAGTTGGAGTTGGAGATTTCTATTCCTAGAAAATTACATGATGAGTGGGAACCTACCATTAAGGTCAAGATTAAAAATTATGAGTGCTTTGCTTTATGTGATTTGGGTGCTAGTGTTTCCACGATTCCTAAATATTTATGTGATGTGCTTGGTCTCACCAATATTGAAGAATGTTCTCTTAATTTGCACTTGGCGGATTCTACTATTAAAAAACCTTTGGGAAGAATTAATGATGTTCTTATTCTTGAAAATAGGAACTATGTGTCCATAGATTTTATTGTGCTTGATATTGATTGCAATCCGTCTTGTCCCATTATACTTGGTAGACCGTTTTTATGCACTATACGTGTCGTGATTGATATGAAAGAAGCCAATATTTGTTTTCAATTTCCACTAAGAAAGGGAATGGAACACTTCCCTAGAACAAGAATTAAGACACCATATGAATCAATCATGAGGGCATCCTATGGATCCAAAACCAAAGATGATAATACTTGAATATATGCGTTATGCCTAGCTAGATGCGTAAAACGATAGCGCTTGTTGGGAGGCAACCCAATGAATAAATTTATTTTTGTTTTTTCCTTTCTGTTTTTGAGTGTTCACACAATTATGCCTCTGCTATTATTGTGTTTTTATAGTTTATTTAGTGTTTGTGCCAAGTAGAGCCTTTAGGATGATTCATAAGATGAGTAGAAGCGATGCTGAATCTGAAACAGAAACTTTGCATCCAGTATTTGAATTTTAGTTTTTTGCTGGAACATGATCTTAAGCTGAAATTTTAACACAGTGTTTCTATACAAATTACTTACGCTGTCCTAATTTTTCAGAATTTTTAGAGTTACAGAAGTATGGTTAGAGTACAGATTACTACAGACTGTTCTGTTTAAGACAGATTCTGTTTTCGTTGCATTGTGTGCTTGTTTTGATGAATCTATGGGTTATATTGAAGGGTATGAGCCATGTTAAAGTTAAAATACAGTAGGTATAATGCAATAAAAAAATATGAATGGGTTTGCAGCAGCACCTAAAGTAGTGATTTGCTTTATTATACTAACGGATCTCACGAAGATTTTATTGAGTTTTGTGTGATTGAAGTTTTCAAGTTTTGGGTGAGATCACGATGGATGAAGGAATAAGGAGTGATAAGAGCCTAAGCTTGGGGATGCTACAGCACCCCCAAGATATATCCAAAGATAAAAAAGCAACTAAGCTTGGGGATGCCCCCGAGTGGCATCCCCTCTTTCTTCTAACGACCATCGGTATTTTACTTGGAGCTATATTTTGTTTCGTCACATATCATGAGTTTTGCTTGGAGAGTCTTGTATCATTTGAGTCTTTGCTTGCTTTGCTTGTTAGTTTGTCACTTGTATCCTTGCTGGACACACCTATTTGGGAGAGCCAAAATTATGCTATGATTTGTTAGAATTGCTCTCTATGCTTCACTTAAATTTTTTGAGCTATAGAATTGCTCTAGTGCTTCACTTATATCTTTTTGAGCACGGTGTGCTTGGAAATTTTTGTAGAAATACTCTCATGCTTCACTTAGATTAATTTGAGAGTTAGTAAATTTTGAAGAAATCCTCTCATGCTTCACTTATACCTTTTTGAGAGATGAAATCTTTATGCTCATGTGCTTCACTTACATTTGTTTGAGCTTGTCAAAAAAGCAATGGCAATATATGAAACTAGTCCCAAAGTGATAGATATCCAAGGAGGATATAATAAAAAAATTCATGAAGATCATTGGACAAATTAAACTGGATTCCTTGTAATAATTTTGAAACATGATGATAGTAATATGTGAGTCATGTTAGTGAGTAATTATGCTTTATTAGGAATATTGATGTTAATGTTTGTGATTCCCTATGCAAGTACAAAATTCAATAGTTATGCAATGAAGTTACATCCTACTTGTGGTGCATTATTCGGTGTTAGTTATGCTCAATGCTCACTTATGTGAATTTTCGTTTCTTGGTTTGGTTGCTTCTCAATCTCTTTGCTAGCCTCTTTTGTACTAAGTAGAAATACTACTTGTGCATCCAAAACCCTTAAACCAAGTTTTTCCTTATGAGTCCACCATACCTACCTATATGCGGTATTTCCATGCCGTTCCAAGCAAATTTGTATGTGCCATCACTAAATTTTTAAAATAAAATTTCTCTTTTGTGTGCTCGTACTGCTCATGAAACGGTGGGGAGTGTCCAATATTTTTCCATGCTCGATGTGTTATTCTCAAGATGAGTGTTTATTCACTTGTCATTGCATGAGAGTGCGGCGGTAATAGGGATGCACATTCCCGAAATGAAAAAAAAAGAATAAATATTTACTTTATGTTGTCAACTAATAAATTCCTTGGAAAGTGTTGGTATGGAAGGCAACCGTGGATACGGCCCGGCATGGAATGTGAAAGTTTGGTGGAAAAAGGAATAAACTTTATTTTCTGTTTGGGAACCGCCTATGATATATCTAGCATGGCAAGTATTGTGAACTACTTTGTCATTTTCGTTGACAGGAAAAGCATGCCACCCAAAAAAAATCTCTCTCAATTTAAAACCTTGAGCTCTGGCACCTCTACAAATCCCTACTTCCCTCTGCGAAGGGCCTATCTATTTACTTTATGCATTTTTATTTTTACTTTGAGTCTCCATCTTCTCTTATAAAGCACCAACTTGGAGGCACTATGATCGTACTTGAGCATTGGGTATAGCTAATATTTGAGTGTGTTTCATGAATGGATCAATGATTGAGCATGATGGGCTAGGGATAACTTTCTTTAGTGTTGATACTTTGAAAGACATGGTTGCTTGTTGGCATGCTTGAGTATTGAAGTCATTATGTTAAAACTAGACTATTGCTTTGAATCATCTACATGTCCAAATGTCCATGCTATACAAAAGAAAAGAATATGAGATGAACATGTTAGGCAGCATTCCACATCAAAAATTCTGTTTTTATCATTTTCCTAATAGAGGACGAGTAGGAATTAAGCTTGGGGATGCTGATACGTCTCCAACGTATCTATAATTTTTGCTTGTTCCATGCTGTTATATTCTCATTCTTGGATGGTTTACAATCATTTATAACAACTTTATATGATTTTTTTGGGACTAACCTATTGACATAGTGCCAAAGTGCTAGCTGTTATTTTTGCTTGTTTTTTACTTCGTAGAATATCAGTACCAAACGGAGTCCAATCGTGACGAAACTTTTTGGAGATTGTTTCTTGACTAGAAGACACCCAGTGGGCCAAAGAAGAGCCAGGAAGGTGGGCTATGGAGAGCACAACCCACCAGGGCGCGGCAGGGGGGCCCCGGCTTGCCCTGATGGGTTGTACCCTCCACGGGGCCCCCCTCCACCGCCTTTGATGCCTATAAATTCCCAAATATTCGGAAAACCCTAGGAGAGTCGACGAAACACAATTCCAGCCGCCGCAAGTTCCAGAACCTCGAGATCCAATCTAAACACCATCACGGAGGGGTTCATCTTCTTCATAGTCCACCATAGACCTACGGGTCCATAGGCAGTAGCTAGATGGCTTCCTCTCTCTCTCTCTGTTTTGATTCTCAATACAATGGTCTCTTGAAGATCTATTTGATGTAAACTTTTGCAGTGTGTTTGTTGGAGATTTATTTGAGTCTTCTTTGATCTCTTATATGCATGATTACTTATAGCCTCGTATTTCTTCTTCAAATCTTTGGTTTAGTTAGGCCAACTAGATTGATTTTTCTTGCCATGGGAAGAGGTGCTTTGTGATGGGTTCGATCTTGCGGTGTCCTTTCCAAGTGACAGAAGGGGTAGCAAGGCACGCATGTATCGTTGCCATTAAGGATAACAAGATGGGGCATATTCCTACATGAATAGATCTTGTCTACATCATGTCATTGTTCTTATTGCATTACTCCGTCTTCCATGAACTTAATACACTAGATGCATGTTGGATACCGGTCGATGTGTGGAGTAATAGTGGTAGATGCAGGCAGGAGTCGGTCTACTTATCTTGGACGTGATGCCTATATAATGAGCATCGCCTTGGACATCGTCATGATTATTTGATCTTCTATCAATTGCCCAACAGTAATTTGTTCACCCATCGTGTGCTATACTCATGAGAGAAGGCACTCGTAAATCCTACGGCCCCCGGGTCTACTTTTCCAACATATTGCTTTCCGATCTATCTTTTTGCCTCTTTGTTTTCAGATCTACAAAATCAAAAATCCAAAAACATATTGCTGCACTTTTTATTTGCCCTTTTTATTTTGTGTTCTTGAGAGATCTATCTCTCCTATCTATCACTACCTAATTTATCTTTTTACCGTAGAGAGATTGACAACCTCTCTTTCACGTCGGGTTGCAAGTATTTGTTATTTGTGTGCAGGTGCTGCTTATTGGGTCGTGGTGATCCTCCTACTGGTTCGTTAACCTTGGTTTCATAACTAAGGGAAATACGTACCGTTGTTGTGCTGCATCATCCCTTCCTCTTTGGGGAAATACCGACGCAATCTCAAGCCACGTCACATGGGCGTAGCATATTGTCTAATACCTTCAGACAGGGGACCTTCCCGAGGAACAGGAAGAAGCTGAAAGAGTAGCCCGGCGGTCGAGCATGTACCAATTTGTGGACAACGCCTTGTACAAGAGAAGACCGAACGGCGTGAAACTGAAATGCATTCCTCGGGAAGAAGGACAACAACTGTTAGTGGAGATACACGAGGGGATTTGTGGCTCCCACGTAGGATCATGAGCCCTTGTCAGGAAGGCGTTCCAGCAAGGCTTCTACTGGGCCACGGCCCTTCAAGACGCCTTGGAGGTGGTAACAACATGTGAAGCATGCCAATATCACGCCAAGCAGATACACCAGCCAGCACAAGCCCTTCAAACCGAACCACTCTCCTAGCCTTTCTCGGTCTAGGGGCTCGACATCGTTGGCCCCCTCCCCCGTGCTACCGGGGGCTTCAAGTTCTTGTTCGTCGCTATCGACAAGTTCATGAAGTGGACCGAGGTGGAGCCGGTGAGAAAGGTAAAGGTGCAGGCAGCAGTCAAATTTCTCAGAGGGATTGTTTGCCATTTCGGTGTCCCGAACAGGATCATCACTGATAACGGCACACAATTCACCAGCAGCACTTTCATGCAATACTGTCAAGATATTGGCGCCAAGGTCTGCTTCGCCTCGGCTGGCCACCCCAGGAGAAACAGGCAAGTGGAGAGAGCAAATGTTGAAGTGCTGCGGGGCCTCAATACGGGGACTTTCGACAAACTGCGCAAGCATGGAAGGCGCTAGATTGATGAGCTGTCGGCGGTTCTTTGGTCAATCAGAACGATGCCAAATCGAGCCACCGGCAAGACACCCTTCTCCCTAGTCTATGGTGCAGAAGCAGTTCTCCCCACAGAATTCACGTACGGGTCACCGAGAGTGCGGGCCTTTGACGAGGACCAGCAAGAGCGGCTACGGCATGACGATGCCACGCTCCTCGAGGCAGATCGTCTCCAGGCCACACTGCGTGCCGCTAGGTACCAATAGGCCTTGCACCGCTACCATAGCCGCAAAGTGCGCGCCAGGATTGTTGAGGAAGGCGACCTTGTTCTGCGACGGATTCAGTCCGCGAAGGGATCAAACAAGTTGACACCAAAGTGGGAAGGCCCTTATCGGGTGGTACGAGTCACCAGGCCTGGTGCAGTCCGCCTGGAGACCAAAGATGGCACTCCGGTGCAAAACTCGTGGAATATCAAGCATCTCCGAAAGTTGTACACATGAGGCGCGGTTGCCGGGTCCGCCCGGCAACCCCTTTTGTGCAAGTTGTGCCGGCAAGGCATGTAATCCTTTGTACAAAGCCAGGCGATGACCCTGAGCGTAGTTAATAAAGCTAAGTATTTCGCAACCCCCTATCAAAGTACATTTTTATCTGGTGTATCTTTTTATGAACTGTTGCGTAAGATGACTATTGAACCACTTGGGTTCCTGGCCTACTCTATTTTCTCTTCTTTCTTTTTCTCAAAAGGGAGAAGGGACCCCACGTACAAGTCTTCCTGAGGATAGTGACGGTACGGGCACCTACAGGCGCGTTCGGCGGCGACAAGAAGCGCAACAAGAAAAAGCTAAGTTGTGCAAACTCTTCGGAAAAAAATCGAGCCTTTCCCTATTTGTGTTGGAAGACTTGCGCGCTAAGGACTCTTGTCGAATTTGCTGCGCACTTGGGTGTTGGAAGCATGCCCAACACTTTAAGTTGCCGCGGCAAGGACGGCAGGGCGGCCTTGCCGGAAGCAACACCTCTATCAGGGTGCTCAGGATTTATCCTTAGAAGCACCCGGAGGGAGGGCCTATGCATCAGCAAGTTCCCCTGGCGAGCGAGAGGACCCAAGGAACACATAAACACAAGTTTCTTTCGCGGAAGGGAAACGGACGTTCATACAACACATAGCAGCCTCGTTGCCGATTTTAAGCTACCCAATATTTTTTTCTTCATTCCCTCATAGGGTTACATTGGGTACAATTTAAATACAAACGGAGGATGCCGAGCTCGGTTTAAATACAAACGGAGAACGCCAAGCTCGGCGACGCCGGCGACGAGGTAAAGTCGGAGTACGATTTCCTCTAACGACCTCGTCAGCCTCCGGAAGGAGATCTGCCACTACGATGTGACAATTGATCCAAAAACGAGGTCTCGTGGATGGAGCCTCGTTCCCGGATCCCTGAAACCCTAGCTACGACGCCATGCGTGCCTAGTCGGACTCCTCCTGCTTGATGCCGAAGGTGCTGCCGTCATCGTCGATGTCGCTGGAGAAATCGTAGTCGCTGCTGCTCGAGCTCTCCGTGCAGCACTCCAGGCGGACGCCAGACACCCCAAAGATCTTCACGAAGAGGGTGGAGGAGCCGTCGAACTTGAAGTGAAGGAGATGCCCAGGGCCTAGGCCATGGGAGCGGGCGAACGACTTCCACCCCCGCATCAAGAACATGTCGCTACCGTGGGATAGGTCGACGGCCACCCAGGCAGGGTCATTGCAGCAACCATCCACCCGCAGCCATAACCCCTGAGGCAGGCTGCCTTCCATGGCCCGAGCGAACGGGTCGGGGAGGCGCAGCCGGCTCCAGGGGTGGCGGGGTACCGCCATGACAAACTCCTGCACCTCCTCCCCCGCATGGATTCCCGCATGGGGTTAGGGGAGAGGTGCGCCACCGCGGCCGTCACCGCGGCCACCACCAAGGCCACCGCGGATCGACGGAGCCGTCTGGCCACCCCGACCCCCGCGGATCGACAGAGCCGCCTGCCCGCCACCCACGAACATCGACCGTCCGCGGGAGCTGGGCCCAGCCCCCGCCATCCTCACCATGATTCGCATCGGGCTCTGCGGAGCACCCCTCGCAGGGCCACCCGACCCATGAGTGCGGTCGCGACCTCTTGCTATCTCGAGGGTGACGCGCCAGAGAAGATGGCAGAAGAGGAGGGAAGAAGCCGGTGGACGACGGACTGAGAGCAGAAGGGCGCGAATGAGCAACTCCTCCCCTCGGTCCTCCCCTCTTTATAGGGCTGGGGAAGGGGGAGGGCTGACTCTTCATGACCAGGGCTGGACGCGCACTGGCTCTCAGTCAGCGCCCGTGACCGCCCCTCTCTACCAATGACAGACCTTGCGTATGACATGCGTCACGCGAGATGCGGCGGGGGTGGAGCAGAGACGCTCAAGCGAAGCTGGAGGGCCTGGAAGTTGACCGTTCGGTACCAAGCACGCTGCTTGGGCGACCGTCTCCCTACCCCGCACACAACCCCACGTGGGAACATGTGGCGCAAGGAAGCGTCGCTACCCGTCCAACACGGCGCGGCTTTTTGGGCGTGCCCCTTCAGGACGCCGCCCCGCTCCGCCACTCCCTCGACCCGCAGTTACTGCGTGTCGTGGGAAAGGTCAGTAAAAGTCATCATACGATAAGTACGAGTGTCGAACCCAACGAGGAACTAAAGGTAGAATTAATATTCTCTCAAGTTCTATCGACCACCGATACAACTCTACGCACACTAACTCATACTTTACCTAGAACAAGAATAAAACTACTTTGCGGGAAGGAAACTAGAAGTACTTAGTTGGAGTAATAGATAGTTTTGCAAGAAAATAAAGAACAAGTAAATAAAAGTTAGGGTATGTTTAGATAGATATTAATTAAGTTAATTGTTTAGTAGAAAACTTTTTTGTAACACAAGAGAAAGATTGTCCATAGGCAATTGAATATAACACGATAGATACTTATCATATGCAATGAGGGAGAGGCATACGCTAACACACTTTCCATATTTGGATCATATGCACTTATGATTGGAACTCTAGCACGAATCCGCAACTACTAAAGATCATTAAGGTAAAACCCACCCATAGCATTAAACATCAAGTCCTCTTTACTCCCATAGGCAACAACCCCCTTAGTCGGGTGTAAGCTTATGTCACTCTAGCCACCCACTATAATTGAATCATGACTGTATTGCAACACCCTACAGTGGGGATCCCTCATGCTTGCGTGACATGCAGGGCACCATAGGACAGCACCATATTAACATACAACTCATATCAATCACACCTACCACAATTAACCCGTAGGACAAAAGAAATCTACTCAAACATCATATGATAGCCACACATCATTGGATAATAATATATAGCCTTAAGCAACATGTTTAAGTAGAGACTACAGTAGGGAAGAGAGGTTTTACACCGATGCATAGAAGGGGAGAGAGTTGGTGGCAACGGCGGTAAAGTTGTTGGTGTAGATTGTCGTAACGATGGTTGCCCCAGCGACGCTCCGGCGCCACCGGGAGAGAGGGGGGAGAGAACTCCCCTCCTTCTTCTTTCTTGGTCTCCCCCCTAGATGGGGGAGAGTTTCCCTCTGGTCCATGGCTGCCATGGCTTCCCAGAGGGCAAGAGCCCGTCCAAGATTGGATCTTTCTCTATTTCTCTCCTATTTTCGCGACTGTTTTCTGACCCCTTCATTGTTCTTAAATATCCAGAGATCCATAACTCTGATCGGGCTGAAATTTTAAGAGTATTTTTATCGCAAAATTTTCTTTCTTGTGGAGAAAGGGCCCCAACCGACTTAAGGGGTGGCCACGAGCTAACAAGGTGCGACCACCCCCTGGTCGTGCCCTATTGGCTCGTGGGGCTCTCGGGCATCGTGTTGCGTTGATTCTTATTCCTAAAATTCACATATATTCCAAAAAAATCTCCATAAATTTTTATTGCGTTTGGACTTCGTTTTATATGGATTTTTTGCGAAACAAAAAACACACAAAAAAACAGGACCTATCACTGGGCACTGGATAAGTAAGTTATTCCCAAAAATAATATGAAATGTTGCCAAAAGTATATGAAAATTTTAGAATATTGGCATGAAACAATCAAAAATTATAGATACGACGGAGATGTATCAGCATCCCCAAGCTTAATTCCTGCTCGTCCTCGAGTAGGTAAATGATAAAAAGATAATTTTTTGATGTGGAATGCTACCTAACATAATCTTAAACAAATGTCTAATCATGGCATGAATATTAAGATACAAGTGATTCAAGGCAATAGTCTATCATTTGACATAAAGACATCAATACTCAGGTTTACTCACAAACGATCATGTCCTTTCAAAATAACAATGCTAAAGAACGCTATCCCTACAATATCATATAGCTTGTCATGCTTAGTCTTCCTAGCATAAAGTATAAATCATGAGTACCCCGGTGTCAAACCAAACAATTGGATCGTACTTCTTAACGCGCTTCAGCATTTTATACCTCACTCAATACATGAGCGTGAACCATGGACATAGCGTATAGATGGAATAGAATATGGTGATAAGTTTCAAAGGAGTAAAAGTGGAGAAGAAAATCTCGCATCAACTAGGCGTATCAACGGGCTATGAAGATGCCCATCAATAGATATCGATGCAAGGAGTAGGGATTGCCATGCAATGGATGCACTAGAGCTATAAGTGTATGAAAGCTCGACTGAAGCTAAGTGGGTGTGCATCCAACTCACTTGCTCATGAAGACCTTGGTGTCGGTGTACTAAGAAACGGGGCCCTTAGCACCCTGACTTGTGCACCAGACTCCCGCAGCCTCCGGACCGACAAGATCTTGCCGGGCAGAAACATTCCTCCAACTACACCAAGTGAAGGATCAAGAAACCCGGCAAGACGCCTTGCAGGGGGCTCAAGGGTGAACACAGCCGCCAAGGCCTAGCTCCACGTCACCGAGATGGTTGTCCACATCGGCTTGGTGGTGAGCGGACAGGCGGTTAGGTGGAGCCGGCCGGGGCACATGGCAGCATGGAGGGATTTACAACAGCTTTATCGACACCTGTCCCATGGCGTGGTGAAAGAATAGGAGGTAGCTAGGCGGACGACACAGAAGGAGATGCAGTCCTTGTCGGGAGACGTCGGCAGCTTGACACCGCACCGCGCATTCAATGCGCCTGTCCTAGTCCGTCAGGGTTAGGTATTTCCCACTCCCACCTCTGCTGACACTTTGGCAGAGGACAGTACACACTGTTTACTAGATGTAAATACCATTTTGCCACTATGGTAACCCCTTGTCTATAAAAGGAGGTCCATGGCTACCTTTACAAAGGTCGATACTCTGTTTGTTCTACACGCGTAGCTGCACTCCCGAAGCACCTCTTGCCGGGATTGTTGCGCCCTCTACCGTGAATACTCATAAACCACCAAAACACAGGACGTAGGGTTTCATGCTCCGGCAGCCCGAACCTGTCTAAATCTTCGCGTACACAGGAATCAGTGATGTTCTTTGCGTGTTAGAGCCCTCACAGCAGAACCACGAAGGGGCCTCGCCGGCCCCATAGATCGTCATACCCTGACACTCGGGCATTTGAGGAAGCCCGTCATCGGAATATACAAGCCAAGTTATATAATAAAAAATTCCCACTAGCATATGAAAGTGACAAAACATGCGACTCTCTATATGAAAAACATAGTGTTACTTTGAAGCACAAGTGTGGAAAAAGAGGTAGTAGCAAGTCCCTTCTCTCTTTTTCTCTTATTCATTTTCTTCTTCTTCTTCTTCTTTTCTTCTTTTCTTTTTTCCTTTTTTTCTTTCTTAAGTTTTCTTTTCTTTTTTTCTTTCTTTTTTCTTGGTGGCTCATTTGGCCTCCCTCATTTGTTTTTCATTTTTTGCAGGAGTATCATCCCGACTTGTGGAGGAATCATAGTCTCCATCATCCTTTCCTCACTGGGACAATCCTCTAATAATGATGATCATCACACTTTTATTTACTTACAACTCGATATAACAACTCAATGATGATATAAGATGACTCTATATGAATGCCTCTCGCAGTGTACCAGGATGTGCAATGATCTAGCGTAACATGTAAACAATGATGAACAGTGGCTTTGCCACAAATACTATGTCATCTATATGATCATGCAAAGCAATGTGGCAATGAATGCTCAAGTCAAGTATATGATGATGATGGAAGTTGCATGGCAATATATCTTGGAATGGCTATGGAAATGCCATGATAGGTAGGTATGGTGGTTGTTTTGAGGAAGATATAGGGTGGTTTATGTGCAACAGAGCGTATCATGTCGCGGGGTTTGGATGCACCTGCGAAGTTTGCACCGATCCACGAGGTGAGAATGGACAATGCACGGTACCGAAGAGGCTAGCGAATATGAGGAGGTGAGTGTGTGTACATCCATGGATTCACATTAGTCATAAAGAACTCACATACTTATTGCAAAGCTTTATTAGCTCTCTCGAAGCAAAGTACTACTCGCATGCCCCTAGGGAGGAGGTTGGTAGGAGTTAACCATCGTGCACCCCCGATTCAACAGCACAAAGGATTTTAATCAAGGATAAATTATGCTCCAAGTTCATCGCATAACTAGAGACTATACGTGCATGCTTTGGGAATCACAAACCTTAACACCAATATTCTTACTAATCCACAATAATACACTCGTGCACATATTACTATCTTAATGTCGCAAACTATTGCAGGGAATCAAACATATCATATTTAGTGATCTACAAGTTATATGTAGGATTTTATGACTAACCATGTGAATGACCAATTCTTGTTGACTCTCTAAATAGGTATAAGTGAAGCATGAGAGTTTAATTCTGTCTACAAAAGACCACACTCTAATAAATATAAGTGAAGAAAAATTGCATTATACAAATAACGGTTTTCTATATGTAGAGAAATAGGCATCCAACTTCAAATGATATAAGTGAAGGACATGAAGCATTCTATAAAGCCATACTCAAAAGATATAAGTGAAGTGCAAAGAGCATTCTATAAATCAACCATGGACTCTCCCATACCAGCATGGTGCATTTATAAAATAAAAATAAAAGGCACACATTGCTCCAAGAATTTACACATATCATGTGAACAAAACAAAAACCGAGACATACCAATAATTGTTGAAGAAGAAAGATGGGATGCCTTCCAGGGCATCCCCAAGCTTAGGCGCTTGAGTCTCCTTGAATATTTACTCGGGTTGCCTTGGGCATCACCAAGCTTGAACCCTTGCCTCTCCTTATTCCTTTCATATCGATACCTGCACGATCTTCGAACACTTCATCCATAGAAAACTTAACAAAAAATTTATTAGAAACGTTAGTACATATAATCATCAAATCTCATCATGTCCTGCCATAACATTATTGTATAATTATAATCTAACATTACCTACTGTATGCTATTACAATTCTATGGCTCTCAAGTCAATGGGGCTCAACAAGAACTCAAACATAAGCAGACAAAGCAACTATAACAGCAATCTGTGAAAAACAAGACAGTCTATAAAGACGCAGATGAAACCTATACTTCTGTAACTCAAAAAATTCTAAAACATTAGGAAGTAATAAAAAATTCATAGAAGTACTGTGTAAGAATTTCATAATTTTTGCACGCTCCGGGGAAAATATGAAAATTCAAACACTACATCAAAAGTTTCTGTTTTTGCACAGCACATATCAAACAAGCAATTTAAACATCCTAAAGGTAAATCTTGGCACAATTTTTTTTATAATACAATGGATTTGTATAAGGGGATAATTATTTTTGTTGAAAAGTTTCGGTAATCAAGATTCACAAAGTTTCAACGGTGCTCGTCCTTCTCACTTTCACTTTTCTTTTTGAAATAGTTTTAGGTTCCCCACTTTATTTTTTTGTTTTTAATTATTTTAAAAGCACATAACAGAAATAAATGACTCTCTAAAACTTCCGGGTTGTCTCCCTGGCAGCGCTTTCTTTAAAGCCATTAAGCTAGGCATATAGTGCTCAAGTAATTGATCCACCCGGATTCCAAGGTATAACAAAGCCAATTTTAATTAATAATGATTTGTAATTAAGTAGTGAGCACAAAGCAACATATATCATGCAACAACGAAGTCTAACTCTCTTCCGATGCATTAGCATGTCATAGAAGAACAATTCATGCACGTCAAGTAAAGGCCAATACATAGCATACGTAGTTTCTTGCAATTTTATCGTGTTGGAAACATAAAGAGGTGAAGATTTGGTTCCTCTCTCATAATAATTGCAAGTAGGAGCAGCAATCACATGCATATTATATTCATCAAAATCATCATATGCAATAGTAAAACGCAACCCATCAATATAGTCCTTAATAAGGGAAAACTTCTCCGATATAGTGTAGTTGGGAGAATTCAAAAAGATAATAGGACTATCATGTGTGGGTGCAATAGAAGCAATTTCATTCTTAACATAAGGAACTATAGCAAGTTCATCTCCATAAGCATAATTCATATTGGCATCAGGGCCACAAGCATAGCAAGAATCAAGTTTGTCAAAAAGGCATATTTCAAACGAATCCAAGGGATCATAGCAATTATCATAGCAATCATCCTTCGGTATATGTGAAGGGCAATTAAAAATGTATGAGTTGAAGAGTTACTCTCATTAGAAGGTGGGCACGGGTAGCTAATCCGCTCTTCCTCTTTTTTTCTTCGCTCTCCTCCTCATCTTTTACATCTAATGAGCTCACAGTTTCAGCAATTTCTTCTTCCATAGATTCCTGCAAAATATTAATCTCTTCCAAGCCTGCAGACATTTTCTCAATAAATTCTTTAATATAAGCATCAGAAACATAGTTTTCGTAGCAATATTTAAGTATGGCAAAAAAATTAGATTTGTAAATAATAGCATCATACTTTTCAATCAAAGAAGCAATTTCATATGCACCCTTAAAAGCAACAAATTCTTCAATTTGTTCAATGTCATAATAACTATAGGCATCCTTGGCATAAGAAGATAATATTTCATTATCATTAAACATGCATTGGTAAGGAAGGTGTTTCTTAATGTCTTCAGAACAACAAGTAAAATCATGTATTTTGCATAAATTCCAAGCATAGTAACACAAACAATTAATTTGATGCCATAAGAGTTTCCCTTTTTGAGATAAACGGTGTCGCACAAAATGATCATGCTAATCTAATGATTTTCCCTCAACTAATCTAGTTGGGTTTTCAACACGAGCACAAAGGGATCGAAGATGGTCCAAGTAAAAAGCTTCAGCAGTATGGTAGTTTTTGGGTGGTTCCTCAACCACTGGGTTAGCAAGTACAACTATTTTTTTGGTATTTTGCATTTCCTACCCATAACTAAAGATAGAAAACAACTTAGAAAATAAAATAAAATTACTTAGTGATAAAGCAAACAAGCACACACGAGAATATCAACCGCTACGCTATTGCTCCCCGGCAACGACGCCAGAAAAAGGTCTTGATAACCCACAAGTGTAGGGGGTTGTTTGTAGCCTTTTTCGATAAGGAAGAGTGTCAAACCCAATGAGGAGCTAAAGTTAGAATTAATGTACTCTCAAGTTCTAACGACCACCGATACAACTCTACGCGCGCTAACGCTTACTTTACCTAGAACAAGAATAAAACTACTTTGCGAGAGGCAAACTAGAAGTACTTAGTAGGAGTAATACATAGTTTTGCGAGCAAATAAAGAACAAGTAAATAAAAATTAGGGGATGTTTAGAGAAATATTAATTAAGTTAATTGTTTAGTAGAAAGCTTTTTTGTAACACATGAGAAAGATTGTCCATAGGCAATTGAATATAACACGATAGATACTTATCATATGCAATGAGGGAGAGGCAAACGCTAACACACTTTCCGTACATGGATCATATGCACTTATGATTGGAACTCTAGCAAGCATCCGCAACTACTAAAGATCATTAAGGTAAAACCCAACCATAGCATTAAACATCAAGTCCTCTTTACTCCCATACGCAACAACCCCCTTACTCGGGTGTAAGCTTCTGTCACTCTAGCCACCCACTATAAGTGAATCATGAACGTATTGCAACACCCTACAGTGGGGATCCCTCACGCTTGCGCGACACGAAGGGCACCATAGGACAGCACCATATTAACATACAACTCATATCAATCACACCATACCACAATTAACCCCTAGGACAAAAGAAATCTACTCAAACATCATAGGATAGCCACACATCATTGGATAGTAATGTACAACATTAAGCACCATGTTTAAGTAGAGATTACAGTAGGGAAGAGAGGTTTTACACTGCTGCATAGAGGGGGGAGAGTTGGTGGTGACGGCGGCAAAGTTCTTGGTGTAGATTGCCGTCACGATGGTTGCCCCGGCGGCGCTCCGGCACCACCGGGAGAGAGGGGGAGAGAGCCCCCATCCTTCTTATTCTTCCTTGGTCTCCCCCTAGATGGCAGGAGAATTTCCCCTCTGGTTCATAGCTGCCATGGCTTCCCGGAGGGCAAGAGCCCCTCCAAGATTGGATCTCTCTCTGTGTTTCTCTCCTATTTTCGCGACTGTTTTCTGACCCTTTCACCGTTTCTTAAATATCCGGAGATCCGTAACTCCGATCATGCTGAAATTTTGAGGAGATTTTTATCGTGAAATTATCTTTCTTGCAGCGAAAGCAGGGCACCAGCCGACTTAAGGGGTGGCCACGAGCAAACAGGGCGTGACCACCCCCTAGCCGCGCACTGTTGGCTCATGGGGCTCTCGGGCATCGTGTTGCTTTGAGTCTTCTTCCTAAAATTTACATATATTCCCAAAAAAAACTGCGTAAATTTTTATCGCGTTTGGACTTTGTTTGATATGGATTTTCCGCGAAACGAAAAACACACAAAAAACAGGAACTCGCACTGGGCACTAGATAAGTAAGTTAGTCCCAAAAATAATATAAAATGTTGACAAAAGTATATGAAAGTTGTAGAATATTGGCATGAAACAATCACAAATTATAGATACGACGGAGACTTATCATTCATTGCTATGCCTAAACCGGGTGAGAAGGCATACGACGACGCAGATAGGAGATCTTGGACATCATCCACGATAGAGGCGGAGGAGGAGGTGCTTATGAGGACAGACATGTGGAATACTCAGATCCCACCCAATCCGACAACTACATGGACACGCAGCAGGGCAACACACATACCGACACGCATCAGTCCTACACCCAGGCCGACACACAATAGTAGGATTGGTTCACCGGACAGCGAGAGGAGGAGGTGGGGAGGAGCAGGACGACAAGGACGATGATCAAGATGATTTGCCGATGATCCAAAGAAGAAGGGTAGAGGAGAAAGATTCAACATGTGAGAGGATGTGTGATGCATTGTTGGCAACTAGCCTCGATCCGATCCATGGCACAGAATAGAAGGGCTCAATTTTTGGGCCGAATTCACACATGGTTCAATGAACACAAGCATCCATGAACCCTAACCCTAAACCCTAAACTCTAACCCAAAACCCTAAACACTAACTCTAAAACCCTAAACCTTGAACCCTTACCCTAAACCATAAACACTTTCAACATTTGGGAGGACGAGCTATTGTATGATGGATGGTTGCCGGCTAGCCTTGATCCTATCCATGGAATGGAGCATACGGGCCAACATTCACACATGGCTCCATTAACACAAGCATTTCATGTTGGGAAACGTAGTAGAAAACAAAAAAATCGCCCTACGATCAACCAGGAACACTATGAATATATGATAATGGCTAGGATCACGATCGTTACCGTCACCGAGTTGCAGCAGAAGAAGAACATGACGATGTATATCATACTTGGAATCCCTCGAACCATAGATGAACGATCCTGCGAACCGCCAACGAACGATCCCTCGAACTGAAGACTGAAAGCACGACCTCTCTACTTGGTTGCAAGCATACGGTCTTCACGATCCGGCAACGCTTCACCGTCCAGAGCTAATCATCGTCGGAGAATTAGAGTGAGGAGATTAGGAACACAGTGGGATTCTAATTATGAGTATTAGAGGAACTAGACCTAGCTCTAATTAGTCAACTAGGACCAACTAGAACTAGAAGAACTAGAGGAGGCTCCAAAACTTGTGTAAACAATATAGGACCAATACCTCAAGTATATATAGGTTAGAGGGGAAAGGAGGGGCTGACACTGATACATCCATTTTGCATCATGATTTCCTACTGTTATTTATAATGTTTTTACACATAATAATGCTTTATGGAGTAATTCTAATGCCTTTTCTCTCATAATATGCAAGGTTTACACAAAGAGGGAGAATGCCGGCAGCTGGAATTCTGGACCTGAAAAAAGCATATCAGAGACACCTATTCTGCACATTTCCAAATAAGCTGAAACTTCATGGAGAATTATTTTGGAATAAAAAAAATACTGGAGCAAATAACTACCGGAGGGGGGCCACCTGGTGACCACAAGACACCAGGGCGAGCCAGGCCCCCCAGGCACGCCCTGGTGGGTTGTGGCCAGCCCGGCCCACCTCCGATGCCCATCTTCTGGTACTTAAGGTATTTTGACCTAGAAAAAATGAGGAGGGGATTTTCGGGACGGAACGCCGCCGTCTTGAGGTAGAACTTGGGCAGGAGCACTTTTGCCCTCCGGCAGAGCGATTCCGCCGGGGGAACTTCCCTCCCGGAGGGGGAAATCGAAGCCATCGTCATCACCAACAACCCTCTCATCTTTGGGAGGCCAATCTTCATCAACATCCTCAACAGCACCATCTCCTCTCAAACCCTAGTTCATCTCTTGTGTTCAATCTTTGTACCGGAACCTCAGATTGGTACCTGTGGGTGACTAGTAGTGTTGATTACATCTCGTAGTTGATTACTATATGGTTTATTTGGTGGAAGATTATATGTTCAGATCCATTATGCTATTTAATACCCCTCTGATCATGAGCATGAATATCATTTGTGAGTAGTTACCTTTGTTCTTAAGGTCACGGAAGAAGTCATGTTGCGAGTAATCATGTGAAGTTGATGTGTGTTCGAAATTTTGATGATATGAATGTTGTGATTCCCTTAGTGGTGTCATGTGAACGTCGACCACATGGCACTTCCCCATCTTTGGGCCTAAGGGAATGCATTGTGGAGTAGTTATTAGATGATGGGTTGCTAGAGTGACAGAAGCTTAAACCCTAGTTTATGCGCTATTTCGTAAGGGGCTGATTTGGATCCAAATATTTAATGCTATGGTTAGATTTTATCTTAATACTTTTCTCGTAGTTGCGGATGCTTGCGAGGGGGTTAATCATAAGTGGGAGGTTTGTTCAAGTAAGAACAGCACCCAAGCACCGGTCCACCCACATATCAAATTATCAAAGTAGCAAACGCAAATCAAACAAACATGATGAAAGTGACTAGATGAAATTCCCGTGTACCCTCAAGAATGCTTTGCTTATTATAAGAGACCGTTTTGGCTTGTCCTTTGCCCCAAAAGGATTGGGCTATCTTGCTGCACTTTATGTACCGTTACCGATACTTGCTCGTTACCAATTATCTTGCTATCAAACTACCTGTTACCTACAATTTCAGTGCTTGCAGAAATTACCTTGCCGAAAACCGCTTGTCATTTCCTTCTGCTCCTCGTTGGGTTCGACACACTTACTTTTCGAAAGGACTACAATTGACCCCCTATACTTGTGGGTCATCAAGGCTCTTTTCTGGCGCCATTGCCGGGGAGTAAAGCGCTCTTGGTAAGTGGAAATCGGTAAGGAAAAATTTATACTACGTGCTAAAATTTATTGTCACTTCCTACTATGGAAAACAATCCTTTGAGGGGTTTGTTCGGGGTATCTTCACCTCGACCGGAACCACAATTAGTTGCCCCTCAACCTACTGCACCTATTGAAAATATTGGTTATAAAATTCCTTCGGGTATAATAGAACAACTGCTAGCTAATCCTTATGCAGGAGACGGAACTGAACATCCTGATATGCACTTAATACATGTGGATGAAATTTGTGGATTATTTAAGCTTGCAGGTTTACCTGGAGATGAAGTTAAGAAGAAGGTTTTCCCTTTATTTTTGAAGGGAAAATCATTGACATGGTATAGGCTATGTGATGATATTGGATCATGGAACTGGAATCGATTGAAATTAGAATTCTACCAAAAGTTTTATCCTATGCATCTAGTTCATTGCGATCAGAATTATATATATAATTTTTGGCCTCGTGAAGGAGAAAGCATCGCTCTAGCTTGGGGGAGGCTTAAGTCAATGTTATATTCATGCCCCAATCATGAGCTCTCGAGAGAAATTATTATTCAGAATTTTTATGCTCGGATTTCTCGTAATGATCGATCCATGCTCGATACTACTTTTAATGGTTCTTTTATGAGGAAGACTATTGAATTCAAGTGGGATCTCTTAGAAATAATTAAACACAACTCTGAAGATTGGGAACTCGACAAAGGAATGAGTCAGGTATTAAGCTTAAGTTTGATTGTGTTAAATCTTTTATGAATACCGATGCTTTTCACAAGTTTAGCACTAAATATGGACTTGACTCTGAGATAGTAGCCTCTTTCTGTGAATCATTTTCTACTCATGTTGACCTCCCTAAGGAGAAGTGGTTTAAATATCACCCCCCTATTAAAGAAGAAATTAAAGAACCGGTAAAAGCTAAAGATGAAACCATCATTTACAATGTTGATCCAGTTGTGCCTACTGCTTATATTGAAAAGCCACCTTTCCCTGTTAGGATAAAGGAACATGCTAAGGTATCAATTGTGGTTCGCAAAAGTAATATTAAAGCACCTAAGCCCTCTGAAAAAATTAAAGTAGAACCTAGTGTTTCTATGGTTAAATATCTCTTGGTAGAAAAGATTGATGGGCATGTTATTTACTTTTGTGATGAAGCTGCTAGACTTGCCAAACCCGATGAAAAAGATGAACATAGACCCGTAGTTGGCATGCCTGTTGTCTCAGTTAAAATAGGAGATCATTGCTATCATGGTTTATGTGATGTGGGTGCTAGTGTGAGTGCTATTCCTTTTATCTTATACCAAGAAATTATGAATGATATAGCACCCGCCGAAATAGAAGACATTGATGTTACTATTAAACTTGCTAACAGAGACACCATCACACAACTTGGAATTGTTAGAGATGTTGAAGTCTTGTGTGGGAAAATAAAATATCCTACTGACTTTCTAGTTCTTGATTCCCCACAAGATGACTTTTGTCCCATTATCTTTGGTAGACCTTTCTTGAACAATGTTAATGCTAAGATAGATTGTGAAAAACAAACTGTCGGTGTTAGTTTTCGTGATGTGTCTCATGAGTTTAACTTTTCCAAGTTTAGTAGACAACCCCATAATAAAGAATTATCTAGTAAGGATGAAATCCTCAGGCTTGCATCTATTGCCGTACCTCCTACCGATCCACTAGAACAATATTTTCTTGACCATGAAAATGATATGCACTTGCATGAAAGAAATGAAATAGATAAAAAAAATCTTTGAACAACAACCTCCCCTAAAACACAATTTGCCTATTGAAACTCTAGGAGGTCCTCCTCCGCCTAAAGGTGATCTTGTGTTTGAATTAAAACAATTGCGTCACACTTTGAAGTATGCTTATCTTGATGAGAAAAAGATATATCATGTTATTATTAGTGCTAACCTTTCAGAACATGAAGAATAAAGATTATTAAAAATTTTGAGGAAGCACCGGGCTGCTATTGGATATACTCTTGATGATCTTAAGGGCATTAGTCCCACTCTATGTCAGCACAAGATCAATATGGAACCTAATGCTAAACCTGTTGTTGATCACCAACGACGATTGAATCCTAAGATGAAAGAAGTGGTAAGAACTGAAATATTAAAGCTTCTCGAAGCAGGTATAATTTATCCCATAGCTGATAGTAGATGGGTAAGTCCCGTTCATTGTGTCCCTAAGAAGGGAGGTATTACTGTTGTTCCTAATGATAAAAATGAACTTATCTCATAGAGAATTGTCACTGGCTATAGAATGGTAATTGATTTTAGAAAATTAAATAAAGCTACTAGAAAATATCATTACCCTCTGCCTTTCATTGATCAAATGCTAGAAAGATTATCTAAGCACACACACTTTTGTTTTCTGGATGGATATTCTGGTTTCTCTCAAATACCTGTATCACAACCTGATAAAGAGAAAACCACAATTACTTGTCCTTTTGGAACCTATGCTTATAGGCATATGCCTTTTGGTTTATGCAATGCACCTGCTACCTTTCAAAGATGTATGACTGCTATATTCTCTGATTTTTGCGAAAAGATTGTGGAGTTTTTCATGGATGATTTTTCCGTTTACGGAACTTCTTTTGATGATTGCTTAAGCAACCTTGATCGAGTTTTGCAGAGATGTGAACAAACTAATCTCGTTTTGAATTGGGAGAAGTGCCACTTTATGGTTAATGAAGGTATTGTCTTGGGGCATAAAATATCTGAACGAGGTATTGACGTGGATAAAGCTAAAGTTGATGCAATTGAGAAAATGCCATGTCCTAAAGATATTAAAGGTATTCGGAGTTTCCTTGGTCATGCTGGTTTCTATAGGAGGTTTATTAAAGACTTCTCTAAAATTTCTAGGCCTCTTACTAATCTTTTACAAAAGGATATTCCATTTTTTTAATGATGATTGTGTAGAACCCTTTGAGACACTTAAGAAAGCCTTAACTTCTGCACCTATTGTTCAACCACCTGATTGGAACTTGACTTTTGAAATTATGTGTGATGCTAATGATTATGTTGTTGGTGTTGTTCTAGGACAAAGAGTTGACAAGAAATTAAATGTTATCCATTATGCTAGCAAAAATCTAGACAGTGCCCAAAGAAATTATGCTACTACTGAAAAAGAAATTTTTAGCAGTTGTGTTTGCTTGTGATAAATTTAGATCTTACATTGTTAATTCCAAAGTTATTGTTCACACTGATCGTGCTGCCATAAAATATCTTATGGAGAAGAAAGATGCTAAACCTAGACTCATTAGGTGTGTTCTCTTGCTTCAAGAATTTGATTTACATATCACTGATAGGAAAGGAGCTGAGAACCCCATAGCTGATAACTTGTCTAGGTTAGAAAATATTCTTGATGACCCACTACCTATTGATGATAGTTTTCCTGATGAATAGTTAGTTGCAATAAATGTTTCTCAAAACACTCCTTGGTATGCTGATTATGCTAACTACATTGTTGCTAAATATATACCACCTAGTTTCACATACCAACAAAAGAAAAAAATCTTCTATGATTTAAGACATTACTTTTGGGATGACCCACATCTTTATAAAGAAGGGGTAGATGGTATTATTAGACGTTGTGTACCTGAGCATGAACAGGAACAAATCCTACAGAAATGTCATTCTGAAGCCTATGGAGGACATCATGAGGGAGATAGAACTGCTCACAAGGTATTACAATCTGGTTTTTATTGGCCTACTCTCTTCAAGGATGCCCGTAAGTTTTTCTTGTCTTGTGATGAATGTCAAAGAATTGGTAATATCGGTACGCGTCGGGAAATGCCTATGAATTATTCACTTGTTGTTGAACCATTTGATGTTTGGGGTTTTGACTATATGGGACCTTTTCCTTCCTCTAATGGGTATACTCATATTTTGGTTGTTGTTGATTATGTTACTAAGTGGGTAGAAGCTATTCCAACTAGTAGTGTTGATCGTAACACCTCCATTAAAATGCTTAAAGAAGTTATTTTCCCGAGGTTTGGAGTCCCTAGATATTTAATGATTGATGGTGGTTCACACTTTATTCATGGTGCTTTCCGTAAAATGCTTGCTAAATATGATGTTAACCATAGAATTGCATCACCCTATCATCCTCAATCTAGTGGTCAAGTTGAACTTAGCAATAGAGAAAAAAAATATTACAGAAAACTGTCAATAGGTCCCGAAAGAATTGGTCTATGAAGCTAGATCATGCACTTTTGTCCTATAGAACAGCTTATAAAAATCCTATTGGTATGTATCCATACAAAATGGTATATGGAAAAGTTTGTCATTTGCCTCTATAGTTAGAACATAAAGCATTTTGCACAATTAAAGAACTCAATTATGATTTCAAACTTGCCGGTGAAAAGAGGTTATTTGATATTAGCTCACTAGATGAATGGAGAACCCAAACTTATGAAAATGCAAAATTGTTCAAAGAAAACGTTAAAAGATGGCATGACAAAAGAATCCAAAAGTGGAAAATCAAAGTTGGAGAATATGTTCTTTTGTACAACTCTCATTTTAGATTTTTTGCAGGAAAGCTTCTTTCCAAATCGGAAGGACCATATATTATCGAAGAGGTTTATCGTTCTGGACTTATCAAGATTAATAATGCCGAAGGTACTAACCCGAAGGTGGTCAATGGACAAAGAATTAAACACTATATCTCACGTACGCCTATTAATGTTGAAAGCAATATTATCCAAACCATGACACCGGAGGAACACATAAAAGAAACCTTCCGGAACACTCCAGAATCCTGAAAAAGAGGAGGTACGTGATACGGTAAGTAAACGGACTCCGAAAAATCCGCAAAAATATTTTCAGTTAGTTTTGTAATATTACAAAAATCAGGAAAATAAGAAATAAACAGGAAAGCAACCGAGGTGAGCACGATACACTGATACGCCTCCAAAGTATCTATAATTTTTGCTTGTTCCATGCTGTTATATTATCATTCTTGGATGTTTTACAATCACTTTATAGCAACTTTATATCATTTTTGGGACTAACCTATTGACATAGTGCCAAAGTGCCAGTTGCTGTTTTTGCTTGTTTTTTACTTCGCGGAAAAACAATACCAAACGGAGTCCAATCGCGACGAAACTTTTTGGAGATTTTTTCTGGACCAGAAGATATCCGGTGGGCCAAAGAAGTGCCGGAGAAGCGGGCCGAGGAGACCACAACCCACCAGGGCGCGCCAGGGGGCCCCGGCGCGCCCTGATGAGTTGTGCCCTCCTTGGGGCCCCTCTCCACCGCCTCTGATGCCTATAAATTCCCAAATATTCCAAAAACCCTAGGGGAGTCAATGAAACACAATTCCAGCCGCCGCAAGTTCCAGAACCTCGAGATCCAATCTAAACACCATCACGGAGGGGTTCATCTTCCTCATAGGTGCCTCTCCGATGATGCGTGAGTAGTCCACCATAGACCTACGAGTCCGTAGGCAGTAGCTAGATGGCTTCCTCTCTGTCTCTTATGATTCTCAATACAATGGTCTCTTGGAGATCTATTTGATGTAAACTTTTACGGTGTTTTTGTTGGGATCCGATGAATTTTGAGTTCATGATCAGTTTCTATCCATGAATATTATTTGAGTCTTGTTTGATCTCTTATATGCATGATTACTTATAGCCTCGTATTTCTTCTTCGAATCTTTGGTTTAGTTAGGCCAACTAGATCGATTTTTCTTGCCATGGGAAGAGGTTCTTTGTGATGGGTTCGATCTTGCGGTGTTCTTTCCCAGTGACAGAAGGAGTAGCAAGACACGCATGTATCGTTGCTATTAAGGATAACAAGATGGGGTCTATTCCTACATGAATAGATCTTGTCTACATCATGTCATCGTTCTTATTGCATTACTCTGTTTTTCCATGAACTTAATACACTAGATGCATGCTGGATAGCGGTCGATGTGTGGAGTAATAGTGGTAGATGCAGGAAGGAGTCGGTCTACTTATCTTGGATGTGATGCCTATATAATGATCATCGCCTTGGATATCATCATGACTATTCGATTTTCTATCAATTGCGCAGCAGTAATTTGTTCACCCACCGTGCGCTATACTCATGAGAGAAGCCACTAGTGAACCCTACGGCCCCCGGGTCTACTTTTCCAACATATTGCTTTCAGATCTATCTTTTTGCATCTTTGTTTTCAGATCTACAAAACCAAAACCCAAAAACATATTGCTGCATATTTTATTTGCCCTTTTTATTTTGTGTTCTTGAGAGATCTATCTCTCCTATCTATCACTACCTAATCTATCTTTTTACCGTAGAGAGATTGACAACCTCTCTTTCGCGTCGGGTTGGAAGTATTTGTTGTTTGTGTGCAGGTGCTGCTTATTGGGTGGTGGTGATCCTCCTACTGGTTCGATAACCTTGGTTTCATAACTGAGGGAAATACTTACCGTCGATGTGCTGCATCATCCCTTCCTCTTTTGGGAAATACCGACGCAGTCTCAAGCCACGTCAAAGGAATTTCTGGCGCCGTTGCCGGGGAGGAAGTGGTCTCTTCTACGTGCCTATAGTAGGCGCCGAGGGGACTCCATCATCATCTACCAGGTTCCTAATCACAAATCTCATCTCCTTGCAATTACATTATTTGCCATTTGCCTCTCGTTTTCCTCTCCCCCACTTCATCAATTTGCCATTTTATTCGCCCTCTTTTTCGTTTGCCTTTTTCTCGTCAGATATCTTGCCTAGTCATTATAGCTAGTTCTTCCTTTATTGTGTGTACTCTCGATAATGAGGTTCTTAATTTTAAGCAAAGGGGAGGGGAGAACCTAAAAGATGCTTGGTATAGGATTTGCAATGCTCATAATAGATCTATCCATAAGCAATCTACCATTGTTCTTCTTCGTAGTTTGTATGTGGGCATCACCACTTGGTATAGATTCGTCCTTGATACAATTACCGGTGGGAATTTATTGATGTGTCCATCTTTGGATGCTTTTAATGCTATGGAAAGTTTAGTGGGATCGCCACCTCTTATTGTCAATGAAACAACTTTAACTCTTGAACATGTTATGGAGAGATTAGATGCTATTGAAAAAAAGATGATTACCAAGGAACACCTTGAAAATTTGGACAAGAGAATGCATGATCTTGCTAATAAAATTGGGGCTAAGGCGGGAGATGCTTTTAAATTGTTAAAGGAAAAGAAACCCATAGTTAATGAAAGGGTAGAAGAGAGCCCGTACCGGATTGATAAGTTGGAAGAAATTTTTAGTAACTTGGGATCGGCTTTTTCTTCTATAAAAACTATTGACAGAACTCCCATAAAAATTAGCAAGACCACACAAGTCATAAAGAACAAAGTTGCTACACCTAGTAGTCACAAGGGGGATCTTAAAATGATTAGTATTCATCCCGACTTTGTTGAAATCATAAGGGACCCTATTTACAAGAATGAATTTTTTGGTTTTCTTCCTAGGAGTGTTGTCATCAAGAATATGCATGCTAAATCGTTGAAGAAATCTAGTTGTGTGATTGAAGAATTGAAAACCAAAGATGGCAATACTTGAATCTATGCACTATGCCTAGCTAGGGGCGTAAAACGATAGCGCTTGTTGGGAGGCAACCCAATGAATAAATAAATTTTTGCTTTTTCCTTTCTGTTTTTGAGTGTTGACACAATTATGCCTCTGTTATGATTGTGTTTTTATGGTTTATTTAGTGTTTGTGCCAAGTAAAGCCTTTAGGATGATTCATAGGATGAGTAGAAGTGATGCTGAATCTGAAACAGAAACTTTGCGTCCAGTATATGAATTTTTTTTTTTTGAATCGTGATCTTGAGCTGAAATTTTAACCCAGTGTTGTTATACAAATTCCTTACGTTGTCCTAATTTTTCAGAATTTTTAGAGTTACAGAAGTATGGTTAGAGTACAGATTACTACAGACTGTTCTGTTTAAGACAGATTCTGTTTTCGTTGCACTGTGTGCTTGTTTTGATGAATCTATGGTTTATACTGAAGGGTATGAGCCATGGTAGAGTTAAAATACAGTAGGTATAATGCAATAATAAAATATGAATAGGTTTGCAACAGCACCTAAAGTAGTGATTTGCTTTATTATACTAACGGAGCTCACAAAGATTTTGTTGAGTTTTGTGTGATTGAAGTTTTCAAGTTTTGGGTGAGATCACGATGGATGAAGGAATAAGGAGTGAAAAGAGCCTAAGCTTTGGGATGCTAACGCACCCCAAGATATATCCAAGGAGAAACAATCAACTAAGCTTGGCGATGCCCTCGAGTGGCATCCCCTCTTTCTTCTAACAACCATCGGTATTTTACTTGGAGCTATATTTTTATTCGTCACATATCATGAGTTTTGCTTGGAGCGTCTTGTATCTTTGTTTGCTTTGCTTGTTAGTTTATCACTTGTATCCTTTTTGGACACACCTATTTGAGAGAGCCAAAATCATGCTATGATTTGTTAGAATTGCTCTATGTGCTTCACTTAAACTTTTTGAGCTATAGAATTGCTCTAGTGCTTCACTTATATCTTTTTGAGCACGGTGTGCTTGGAAATTTTTGTAGAAATACTCTCATGCTTCACTTAGATTAATTTGAGAGTTAGTAAATTTTGAAGAAATCCTCTCATGCTTCACTTATACTATTTTGAGAGATGGAATCTTTATACTCATGTGCTTCACTTAAATTTGTTTGAGCTTGCCAAAAAGCAATGGAAATATATGAAACTAGTCCCAAAGTGATAGATATCCAAGGAGGATATAATAAAAACTTTCATGAAGATCATTGGACAAATTAAACTTGATTCTTTGTAATAGTTTTGAAACATGATGATAGTAATATGTGAGTTATGTTAGTGAGTAATTGTTCTTTAGTAGGAATATTGGTGTTAAAGTTTGTGATTCCCTATGCATGCACGAAAGTCAATAGTTATGCAATGAAGTTACATCCTACTTATGGTGCATTATTCGGTGTTAGTTATGCTCAATGCTCGCTTATGTGAATTTTCATTTCTTGGTTTGGTTGCTTCTCAATCTATTTGCTAGCCTCCATTTGTACTAAGTAGAAATACTACTTGTGCATCCAAAATCCTTAAACCAAGTTTTCCCTTATGAGTCCACTATACCTACCTATATGCGGTATTTCCATGCCGTTCCAAGAAAATTTGTATGTGCCACTCTAAATTTTCTCTTTTGTGTGCCCGTACCGCTCATGAAACGGTGGGGAGTGTCCAATATTTTTCCATGCTAGATGTGTTATTCTCAAGATGAGTGTTTATTCACTTGTCATTGCACGAGAGTGCGGCGGTAATAGGGATGCCCATTCCCGAAATGAAAAAGAAAAAATATTTACTTTATGTTGTCAAATAATAAATTCCTTGGAAAGTGTTGGTATGGAAGGCAACCGTGGATACGGCCCGCCATGGAAAGTGAAAGTTTGGTGGAAAAAGGAATAAACTTTATTTTCTGTTTGGGAACCGCCTACGATATATCTAGCATGGAAAGTATTGTGAGCTACTTTGTCGTTTTCGTTGACAGAAAAAGCATGCCACCCAAAATATTTTCTCTCTCTCAATTTAAACCTTGAGCTCTGGCACCTCTACAAATCCCTACTTCCCTCTGCGAAGGGCCTATCTATTTACTTTATGCAATTTTTATTTTTACTTTGAGTCTCCATCTTCTCTTATAAGGCACCAACTAGGGGGCATTATGATCGTACTTGAGCATTGGGCATAGCTAATATTTGAGTGTGTTTCATGAATGGATCAATGATTGAGCATGATGGGCTAGGGATAACTTTCTTTAGTGTTGATATTTTAAAAGACATGGTTGCTTGTTGACATGCTTGAGTATTGAAGTCATTATGTTAAAACTAGACTATTGCTTTGAATCTTTTACAAGTCCAAATGTCCATGTTATACAAAAGAAAAGAATATGATGAACATGTTAGGCATCATTCCACATCAAAAATTCTATTTTTATCATTTACCTACTCGAGGACGAGTAGGAATTAAGCTTGGGGATGTTGATACGTATCCAACGTATCTATAATTTTTGCTTGTCCCATGCTGTTATATTATCATTCTTGGATGTTTTACAATCATTTTATAGCAACTTTATATCATTTTTTGGGACTAACCTATTGACATAGTGCCAAAGCGCCAGTTGTTGTTTTTGCTTGTTTTTTACTTCGCAGAAAATCAATACCAAACGGAGTCCAATCGCGATGAAACTTTTTGGAGATTTTTTTTGGACCAGAAGACACCCGGTGGGCCAAAGAAGTGTTGGAGAAGTGGGCCGAGGAGACCACAACCCACCAGGGCACGCCAGGGGGCCCCGGCGCGCCCTGATAGGTTGTGCCCTCCTCGAGGCCCCTCTCCACCGCCTCTGATGCCTATAAATTCCCCAATATTCCAAAAACCCTAGGGGAGTCGACGAAACACATTTCAAGCCGCCGCATGTTCCAGAACCTCGAGATCCAATCTAAACACCATCACAGAGGGGTTCATCTTCCTCATAGGTGCCTCACCGATGATGCGTGAGTAGTCCACCATAGTGTTGGGGAACGTAGTAATAATTCAAAAAAATTCCTACGTGTCACCAAGATCAATCTAGGAGATGCTAGCAATGAGAGAGAGGGAGTGCATCTTCATACCCTTGAAGATCGCTAAGTGGAAGCGTTGCAAAGAACGTGGTTGATGGAGTCGTACTCGCGGCGATTCAAATCGCGGAAGATCTGATCCAAGCGCCGAACGGACGGCGCCTCCGCATTCAACACACGTACAGCCCGGGGACGTCTCCTCCTTCTTGATACATCAAGGGGGGAGGAGAAGTTGAGGGAGAGCTCCGGCATCACGACGGCGTGGTGGCGATGGAGCTCGTGGTTCTCCGGCAGAGCTTCGCTAAGCACTACGGAGGAGGAGGAGGAGGTGTAGGAGGGGGGAGGGCAGCGCCAGGGGCAAGGGATGCAACTCCCATGCACCTCCCCACTATATATAGGGGTGGAGGGGGCTGGTTTCTTGCCCTCCAAGTCCATTGGGGCGTTGGCAAAAGTGGGAGGAAAGATAACCCATCCTTTCCCTTCCCCGCCGATTGTTATCCCCCCTTTTTAGGGATCTTGATCTTATCCCTTCGAGATATGATCTTATTCCTTCTAAGGGGGGATCTTGGTGCGCCTTGACCAGGGGTGTGGGGCCTTGCCCCCACTACCCACGTTCATGTGGGTCCCCCCAAGCAGGTGGGCCCCACTCCGGAACCTTCTAGAACCTTCCCGATACAATACCGAAAAATCCCGAACATTTTCCGGTGGCCAAAACAGGACTTCCCATATATAAATATTTACCTCCGGACCATTCCGGAACTCCTCGTGACGTCCGGGATCTCATCCGGGACTCCGAACAACTTTCGGTAACCACATACAATTCCCATTACAACTCTAGCGTCACCGAACCTTAAGTGTGTAGACCCTACGGGTTCGGGAACCATGCAGACATGACCGAGACACCTCTCCGGCCAATAACCAATAGCGGGATCTGGATACCCATATTGGCTCCCACATGTTCCACGATGATCTCATCGGATGAACCACGATGTCAGGGATTCAATTAATCCCGTATACAATTCCCTTTGTCCATCGGTATGTTACTTGCCCGAGATTCGATCGTCGGTATCCCTATACCTTGTTCAATCTCGTTACCGGCAAGTCTCTTTACTCGTTCCGTAACACATGATCCCGTGACTAACTCCTTAGTCACATTGAGCTCATTATGATGATGTATTACCGAGTGGGCCCAGAGATACCTCTCCGTCACACGGAGTGACAAATCCCAGTCTCGATTCGTGCCAACCCAACAAACACTTTCGGAGATACCTGTAGTGCACCTTTATAGTCACCCAGTTACGTTGTGACGTTTGATACACCCAAAGCATTCCTACGGTATCCGGGAGTTGCACAATCTCATGGTCTAAGGAACTGATACTTGACATTAGAAAAGCTCTAGCAGACGAACTACACGATCTTGTGCTATGCTTAGGATTGGGTCTTGTCCATCACATCATTCTCCTAATGATGTGATCCCATTATCAACGACATCCAATGTCCATGGTCAGGAAACCATGACCATCTATTGATCAACGAGCTAGTCAACTAGAGGCTCACTAGGGACATGGTGTGGTCTATGTATTCACACATGTATTACGGTTTCCGGTTAATACAATTATAGCATGAACAATAGACAATTATCATGAACAAGGAAGTATAATAAAAACCATTTTATTATTGCCTCTAGGGCATATTTCCAACAGTCTCCCACTTGCACTAGAGTCAATAATCTAGTTACATTGTGATGAATCGAACACCCATAGAGTTCTGGTGCTGATCATGTTTCGCTCGGGGAAGAGGTTTAGTCAACGGATCTGCGACATTCAGATCCGTATGTACTTTACAAATATCTATATCTCCATCCTGAATGTAACCACGAATGGAGTTGAAACGGCGCTTGATGTGCTTGGTCTTCTTGTGAAACCTGGGCTCCTTGGCAATGGCAATAGCTCCAGTGTTGTCACAGAAGAGAGTCATCGGGCCCGACGCATTGGGAATCACTCCTAGGTCGGTGATGAACTCCTTCATCCAGACTCCTTCCTGTGCTGCTTCCGAAGCAGCTATGTACTCCGCTTCACATGTAGATGCCGCCACGACGCTTTGCTTGCAACTGCACCAGCTGACTGCCCCACCATTCAAAATATACACGTATCCGGTTTGTGACTTGGAGTCATCTGGATCTGTGTCGAAGCTAGCATCGACGTAACCCTTTACGACGAGATCTTCGGCACCTCCATAAACGAGAAACATATCCTTAGTCCTTTTCAGGTACTTAAGGATATTCTTGACCGCTGTCCAGTGTTCCATTCCGGGATCACTTTGGTACCTCCCTACAAAACTTATGGCAAGGTTCACATCAGGTCTGGTACATAGCATGGCATACATAATAGAGCCTATGGCTGAGGCATAGGGGATGACACTCATCTTTTCTCTATCTTCTGCCGAGGTCGGGCATTGAGCTGTGCTCAATCTCACACCTTGCAATACAGGCAAGAACCCCTTCTTGGACTGATCCATATTGAACTTCTTCAATATCTTGTCAAGGTATGTGCTTTGTGAAAGACCAATGAGGCGTCTCGATCTATCTCTATAGATCATGATGCCTAATATGTAAGCAGCTTCTCCAAGGTCCTTCATTGAAAAACACTTATTCAAGTAGGCCTTTATGCTTTCCAAAAGTTCTATATCATTTCCCATCAACAATATGTCATCCACATATAAAATGAGAAATGCTACAGAGCTCCCACTCACTTTCTTGTAAATACAGGCTTCTCCATAAGTCTGTATAAACCCAAACGCTTTGATCACCTCATCAAAGCGAATGTTCCAACTCCGAGATGCTTGCACCAGCCCATAGATGGAGCGCTGGAGCTTGCATACCTTGTCAGCATTCTTAGGATCGACAAAACCTTCCGGCTGCATCATATACAATTCTTCCTTAAGGAAACCGTTAAGGAATGCCGTTCTGACGTCCATTTGCCAGATCTCATAATCATAAAATGCGGCAACTCCTAACATGATTCGGACGGACTTCAGCATCACTACGGGTGAGAAAGTATCATCGTAGTCAACTCCTTGAACTTGTCGATAACCCTTAGCGACAAGCCGAGCCTTATAGACGGTCACATTACCATCCGCGTCAGTCTTCTTCTTAAAGATCCATTTATTTTCTATGGCTTGCCGATCATCGGGCAAGTCCACCAAAGTCCATACTTTGTTCTCATACATGGATCCTATCTCGGATTTCATGGCTTCAAGCCATTTGTTGGAATCCGGGCCCGCCATGGCTTCTTCATAGTTCGAAGGTTCACCGTTGTCTAACAACATGATTTCCAGGACAGGGTTGCCGTACCACTCTGGTGCGGAACGTGTCCTCGTGGATCTACGAAGTTCAGTAGTAACTTGATCCGAAGTTTCATGATTATCATCATTAACTTCCTTTCTAGTCGGTGCAGGCACCACAGAAACATTTTCCTGCGCTGCGCTACTCTCCGGTTCGAGAGCGGGTACAATTACCTCATCAAGTTCTACTTTCCTCCCACTTACTTCTTTCGAGAGAAACTCTTTCTCTAGAAAGGATCCATTCTTGGCAACAAAGATCTTGCCTTCGGATCTGAGGTAGAAGGTATACCCAATAGTTTCCTTAGGGTATCCTATGAAGACGCACTTTTCCGATTTGGGTTCGAGCTTTTCAGGTTGAAGTTTCTTGACATAAGCATCGCATCCCCAAACTTTCAGAAACGACAGCTTAGGTTTCTTCCCAAACCATAATTCATACGGTGTCGTCTCAACGGATGTAGACGGTGCCCTATTTAAAGTGAATGCGGCAGTCTCTAATGCATATCCCCAAAATGATAGCGGTAAATTAGTAAGAGACATCATAGATCGCACCATATCCAATAGAGTACGATTAAGACGTTCGAACACATCATTACGCTGAGGTGTGCCAGGCGGCGTGAGTTGTGAAACAATTCCACATTTCCTTAAGTGCGTGCCAAACTCGTGACTCAAATATTCTCCTCCACGATCAGATCGTAAGAACTTTATTTTCTTGTCACGTTGATTCTCTACCTCACTCTGAAATTCCTTGAACTTTCCAAAGGTCTCAGACTTGTGTTTCATTAAGTAGACATACCCATATTTGCTTAAGTCATCAGTGAGGGTGAGAACATAACGATAGCCACCGCGAGCCTCAACGCTCATTGGACCGCATACATCGGTATGTATTATTTCCAACAAGTTGGTTGCTCGCTCCATTGTTCCGGAGAACGGAGTCTTAGTCATCTTGCCCATGAGGCATGGTTCGCACGTGTCAAATGATTCATAATCAAGAGACTCCAAAAGTCCATCTGCATGGAGTTTCTTCATGCGTTTGACACCAATATGACCAAGGCGGCAATGCCACAAGTATGTGGGACTATCATTATCAACCTTACATCGTTTGGTATTCACACTATGAATATGTGTAACATCACGTTCGAGATTCAATAAAAATAAACCATTGGCCAGCGGGGCATGACCATAAAACATATCTCTCATATAAATAGAACAACCATTATTCTCGGATTTAAATGAGTAGCCATCTCGCATCAAACGAGATCCAGATACAATGTTCATGCTCAAAGCTGGTACTAAATAAAAATTATTGAGGTTTAAAACTAATCCTGAAAGTAGATGTAGAGGTAGCGTGCCGACGGCGATCACATCGACCTTGGAACCATTCCCGACGCGCATCGTCACCTCGTCCTTCGCCAGTCTACGCTTATTCCGCAGCTCCTGTTTTTAGTTACAGATGTGAGCAACCGCACCGGTATCAAATACCCAGGAGCTACTATGAGCGCTGGTAAGGTACACATCAATAACATGTATATCATATATACCTTTGACGTTGCCGGCCTTCTTATCCGCTAAGTACTTGGGGCAGTTCCGCTTCCAGTGACCGGTTCCCTTGCAATAAAAGCACTCAGTCTCAGGCTTGGGTCCATTCTTGGGCTTCTTCCCGGCAACTGATTTACCGGGCGCGGCAACTGCTTTGCCGTCCTTCTTGAAGTTCTTCTTACCCTTGCCTTTCTTGAAACTGGTGGTCTTATTCACCATCAACACTTGATGTTCCTTTTTGATCTCCACCTCCGCTGATTTCAGCATCGAATATAACTCAGGAATGGACTTCTCCATCCCTTGCATATTGAAGTTCATCACAAAGCTCTTGTAGCTAGGTGGAAGCGACTAGAGGATTCTGTCAATAACCGAGTCATCCAGAAGATTAACTCCCAGCTGAGACAAGCGGTTGTGCAACCCAGACATTTTGAGTATGTGCTCGCTGACAGAACTATTTTCCTCCATCTTACAACTGAAGAACTGGTCGGAGACTTCATATCTCTTGACAAGGGCATGAGCTTGGAAAACCATTCTCAGCTCTTGGAACATCTCATATGCTCCGTGTTGCTCAAAACGCTTTTGGAGCCCCGGTTCTAAGCTATAAAGCATGCCGCACTGAACAAGGGAGTAATCATCACTACGCGACTGCCAGGCATTCATAACGTCTTGAGTTGCTGGGAAAATGGGTGCGTCACCTAGCGGTGCATCAAGGACATATGCTTTCTTGGAAGCTATGAGGATGATCCTCAAGTTACGGACCCAGTCCGTATAGTTGCTTCCATCGTCTTTCAGCTTGGTTTTCTCTAGGAACGCGTTGAAGTTGAGGGCAACATTAGCGTGGGCCATTGGATCTACAAGATAGATTGTAAAGACAAATTTAGACTAAGTTCATGATAATTAAGTTCATCTAATCAAATTATTTAATGAACTCCCACTCAGATAGACATCCCTCTAGTCATCTAAGTGATACATGATCCATATTGACTAGGCCGTGTCCGATCATCACGTGAGACGGACTAGTCATCAATGGTGAACATCTCCATGTTGATCGCATCTACTATACGACTCATGTTTGACCTTTCGGTCTCTCGTGTTCCGAGGCCATGTCTGTACATACTAGGCTCGTCAAGTCAACCTAAGTGTTTCGCGTGTGTAAATCTGGCTTACACCCGTTGTATGCGAACGTTAGAATCTATCACATCCGATCATCACGTGGTGCTTCGAAACAACGATCCTTCGCAACAGTGCACACTTAGGGGGAACACATTTCTTGAAATTTTAGTGAGGGGTCATCTTATTTATGCTACCGTCGTTCTAAGCAAATAAGATGTAAAAACATGATAAACATCACATGCAAATCATAGAGTGACATGATATGGCCAATATCATCTTGTGCCTTTGATCTCCATCTTCGGGGCGCGGCATGATCACCATCGTCACCGGCACGACACCATGATCTCCATCATCATGATCTCCATCATCGTGTCTTCATGAAGTTGTCTCGCCAACTATTACTTCTACTACTATGGCTAACGGTTAGCAATAAAGTAAAGTAATTACATGGCGTTTTTGATTGACATGCAGGTCATACAATAAATTAAGACAACTCCTATGGCTCCTGCCGGTTGTCATACTCATCGACATGCAAGTCGTGATTCCTATTACAAGAACATGATCAATCTCATACATCACATTCTTTTGGCCATATCACATCACATAGCATACCCTGCAAAAACAAGTTAGACATCCTCTAATTGTTGTTGCAAGTTTTACGTGGCTGCTATGGGTTTCTTGCAAGAACGTTTCTTACCTACGCAAAAACCACAACGGTGATATGCCAATTGCTATTTACCCTTCATAAGGACCCTCTTCATCGAATCCGATCCGACTAAAGTGGGAGAGACAGACACCCGCTAGCCACCTTATGCAACAAGTGCATGTCAGGCGATGGAACCAGTCTCATGTAAGCGTACGTGTAAAGTCAGTCCGGGCCGCTTCATCCCACAATGCCGCCGAATCAAGATTGGACTAGTAACGGCAAGCAAATTGACCAAATCATCGCCCACAACTACTTGTGTTCTACTCGTGCATAGAATCTACGCATAGACCTAGCTCATGATGCCACTGTTGGGGAACGTAGTAATAATTCAAAAAAATTCCTACGTGTCACCAAGATCAATCTAGGAGATGCTAGCAATGAGAGAGAGGGAGTGCATCTTCATACCCTTGAAGATCGCTAAACGGAAGCGTTGCAAAGAACGCGGTTGATGGAGTCGTACTCGTGGCGATTCAAATCGTGGAAGATCCGATCCAAGCACCGAACGGACGGCGCCTCCGCGTTCAACACACGTACAGCCTGGGGACGTCTCCTCCTTCGGGAACCATGCAGACATGACCGAGACACCTCTCCGGCCAATAACCAATAGCGGGATCTGGATACCCATATTGGCTCCCACATGTTCCACGATGATCTCATCAGATGAACCACGATGTCGGGGATTCAATTAATCCCGTATACAATTCCCTTTGTCCATCGGTATGTTACTTGCCCAAGATTCGATCGTCGGTATCCCTATACCTTGTTCAATCTCGTTACCGGCAAGTCTCTTTACTCGTTCCGTAACACATGATCCCGTGACTAACTCCTTAGTCACATTGAGCTCATTATGATGATGTATTACTGAGTGGGCCCACAGATACCTCTCCGTCACACGGAGTGACAAATCCCAGTCTCGATTCGTGCCAACCCAACAGCCACTTTCGGAGAAACCTGTAGTGCACCTTTATAGTCACCCAGTTACGTTGTGACGTTTGATACACCCAAAGCATTCCTACAGTATCCGGGAGTTGCACAATCTCATGGTCTAAGGAAATGATACTTGACATTAGAAAAGATCTAGCAGACGAACTACACGATCTTGTGCTATGCTTAGGATTGGGTCTTGTCCATCACATCATTCTCCTAATGATGTGATCCCATTATCAACGACATCCAATGTCCATGGTCAGGAAACCATGACCATCTATTGATCAACGAGCTAGTCAACTAGAGGCTCACTAGGGACATGGTGTGGTCTATGTATTCACACATGTATTACGGTTTCCAGTTAATACAATTATAGCATGAACAATAAACAATTATCATGAACAAGGAAATATAATAATAACAATTTTATTATTGCCTCTAGGGCATATTTCCAACACATAGACCTACGGGTCCATAGGCAGTAGCTAGATGGCTTCCTCCCTCTCTTATGATTCTCAATACAATGGTCTCTTGGAGATCTATTTGATGTAAACTTTTGCGGTGTGTTTGTTGGGATCCGATGAATTTTGAGTTCATGATCAGTTTCTATCCATGAATATTATTTGAGTCTTCTTTGATCTCTTATATGCATGATTACTTATAGCCTCGTATTTCTTCTTCGAATCTTTGGTTTAGTTAGGTCAACTAGATCGATTTTTCTTGCCATGGGAAGAGGTACTTTGTGATGGGTTCGATCTTGCGGTGTTCTTTCCCAGTGACAGAAGAGGCAGCAAGACACGCATGTATCGTTGCTATTAAGGATAACAAGATGGGGTCTATTCCTACATGAATAGATCTTGTCTACATCATGTCATCGTTCTTATTGCATTAGTCCATTTTTCCATGAACTTAATACACAAGATGCATGCTGGATAGCGGTCGATGTGTGGAGTGATAGTGGTAGATGCAGGCAGGAGTCGGTCTACTTATCTTGGACGTGATGCCTATATAATGATCATCACCTTGGATATCGTCATGACTATTCGATTTTCTATCAATTGCCCAACAGTAATTTGTTCACCCACCGTGCGCTATACTCATGAGAGAAGCCACTAGTGAACCCTACGGCCCCCGGGTCTACTTTTCCAACATATTGCTTTCAGATCTATCTTTTTGCATCTTTGTTTTCAAATCTACAAAACCAAAAACCCAAAAACATATTGCTGCATATTTTATTTGCCCTTTTTATTTTGTGTTCTTGAGAGATCTATCACTACCTAATCTATCTTTTTACCGTAGAGAGATTGACAACCTCTCTTTCGCGTCGGGTTGCAAGTATTTGTTGTTTATGTGCAGGTGCTGCTTATTGGGTGGTGGTGATCCTCCTACTGGTTCGATAACCTTGGTTTCATAACTGAGGGAAATACTTAACGTCGCTGTGCTTCTTCATCCCTTCCTCTTTGGGGAAATACCGACGCAGTCACAAGCCACGTCATACACCAGGGCGCGCGTGCCCTCCCTGGCGCGCCCTGCTAGGTTGTGCCCCCCTCGGGCACCTTCCCGACTCCGTTTTCCTTCCATATTCTTGCTTCCCAAGTTAAAAAATCTTTATATATACCCCCGATTGTTTTGACCACCGCATCACAGAAAAATCCCCTATTCTTGTTTCGTGTTGTTTTCCTATCAGATCTATCAAGCCAGGCATCATGTCTTCTCCCTCCACCAATAACGTAGAAGAAGATGCTTGGTTGATGAAGATGGAGCTGAAGAGAGAGGAGCCAAAATAAGCCAACAATGAAGACAAGAGCAAGGAAGCTATGCGGGATCAAGCTCAAGAAGGAGGGCAATCCATGCCAACAGAAGAGGAGGAAAAAGAAGATATCCTTCGACCTTATTACAATCATCTCACCCCCACTGAAATTGAAGCTTTTAGGGCTTTCGAAGTAGTTCGTGTTCAGAATAAATTTCTCACTCGTGAAAATATTTTGCTAGAGGAGCACATCATCACCCTTCGTAGCGTCATCCGTAAATTGGAGTACCTATTGAGGCTAGAGTGTGACACTTCATCACCACCACCTTCATCATCTTCACCACCAAAGGAGACTTGAGTACGCGGGTATGGGCACTCCCCTTGGCTTGTGCCAAGCTTGGGGGAGATGCCCCGGTATCGTATCACCATCACTTTTATTTACCTTTACCTATTTTAGTTCGATCCTTAGCTCTTTCGTGATCTAGTTTAATAAAAGTTTAGTATAATCTATTTTCGCGTGCTAGTTTCGTCAACTGTCTACCTATGTAATCGAGTAAGAGTTATATAATAAAGTTTAGTTTGAGCTTTTGCTTCTTTACTTTCTTGTTGCAATCAAAATAAAAAGGAAATAAATGAAAAGAATCATATGCTAATCTGATGGTAAGTAATGACATCACATAAGGAAAAGTATAAGTGGTAAAATTTATTGGAGATTGACAAACATAGCATTGGTCAATGATGAAATTCATGAAAGAATTAATAAGGGAAGAGAAGATTCACATGCAAATACACTATCTTGGACATCTTTTATGATTGTGAGCCCCCATTAAATATTATATGCCAAAATTGTTGACGTTGGACAAGGAAGACAACGTAATGATTTATGTTTGTTCATATTCACATAGAAGTTATATTTTCATAGATCCTTCAACATGTGGTGCTTGCTCAATATCTTTGCTAGCCAAAAATTCCGCACTAAGTAGAGATACTACTTGTGCATCCAAAAACCCTAAACCCAAACTCATGTTTTGAGAGTCCACCATACCTACCTATCGATTGAGTAAGATCCTTCAAGTAAGTTGTCATCGGTGCACTAAGGCAATAAAAATTGCTTCTAAATGTGTTTGATCAATTAATGTAAGAGAAAATTGAGCGTTGTACGAACTTGTGATGGCAAAGTAATAAAAGCGACAGACTGCATAATAAAGGTTGCTATCATAAGGGGCAATATAATGTGACGTTCTTTTGCATTAAGGGATTTGGCATACAAACCAAAAAGCGCATGACAACCTCTGCTTCCCTCTGTGAAGGGCCTATCTTTTACTTTTATGTATTTACTTTTATGCAAGAGTCAAAGTATTCTTCCCTATTCCTTTTTTCTTTTTCTTTTTGCAAGCATCATGTGGTGAGGAAAGATCTAGGCACATATATCCAGTTGGATATGAGTGAGCACGAGTTATTATTGTTGACATCACCCTTGAGGTGAATACGTTGGGAGGCGAAACTATAAGCCCCTATCTTTCTATGTGTCCGGTTGAAACTTTTTGCTCATGAGTATGCTGTGAGTGTTAAGAATCATAGAAGATTAAATGATGGTTGAGTATGTGGACTTGTCAAAAGGCTCCGACATGAGACCCTTCCTGAAAATATGATGAATTATAGTTGCAAAGTTGACTCAGAACATAGTTTGTTGGTTTTCAATAAGGTTTATGCTTTATACTTCTATGTTGTGATGAATTGTTACTTGTTCATGAGTAGTTATATGATGAAGTTATATAATAAAAGTTATATGAAAAAGTCCTATGACAAAGTTTGTTGTTGCTATGATAATAAGCATGATGCTACTATGTCTGTATTTTGTTTTTATCGACACTCTCTCTCAAACCATGTGGACATGTTTTTCGATATCGGCTTTCGCTTGAGGACAAGCGAGGTCTAAGCTTGGGGGAGTTGATACATCCATTTTGCATCATGATTTCCTACTATTATTTATAATGTTTTTATGCATAATAATGCTTTATGGAGTAATTCTAATGCCTTTTGTCTCATAATATGCTAGGTTTACACAAAGAGGGAGAATGCCGGCAGCTGGAATTCTGGACCTAAAAAAAGCATATCAAATACACCTATTCTGCACATATCCAAATAAGCGGAAACTTCACTGAGAATTATTTTGGAATATATAAAAAATACTGGAGCAAAGAACTACCGGAGGGGGGCCACCTGGTGACCACAAGACACCAGGGCGTGCCAGGCGTGGGTTGTGGCCAGCCCGGCCCACCTCCGGTGCCCATCTTCTGGTACTTAAGGTCTTTTGACCTAGAAAAAATCAGGAGGGGACTTTCGGGATGGAACGCTGCCGTCTCGAGGCGTAACTTGGGCAGGAGCACTTTTGCCCTCCAGCGGAGCGATTCCGCCGGGGGAACTTCCCTCCCGGAGGGGGAAATCGAAGCCATCGTCATCACCAACAACCCTCTCATCTTTGGGCGGCCAATCTTCATCAACATCTTCAACAGCACCATCTCGTCTCAAACCCTAGTTCATCTCTTGTGTTCAATCTTTGTACCGGAACCTCAGATTGGTACCTGTGGGTGACTAGTAGTGTTGATTACATCTCGTAGTTGATTACTATATGGTTTATTTGGTGGAAGATTATATGTTCAGATCCATTATGCTATTTAATACCCCTCTGATCTTGAGCATGAATATCATTTGTGAGTAGTTACCTTTGTTCTTGAGGTCACGGGAGAAGTCATGTTGCAAGTAATCATGTGAAGTTGATGTGTGTTTGATATTTGATGATATGAATGTTGTGATTCCCTTAGTAGTGTCATGTGAACGTCGACTACATGGCACTTCCCCATATTTGGCCCTAAGGGAATGCATTGTGGAGTAGTTATGATATGATGGGTTGCTAGAGTGAAAGATGCTTAAACCCTAGTTTATGCGTTATTTCGTAAGGGGTTGATTTGGATCCAAATGTTTAATGCTATGGTTAGATTTTATCTTAATACTTTTCTCGTAGTTGCGGATGCTTGCGAGGGGGTTAATCATAAGTGGGATGTTTGTTCAAGTAAGAACATCACCCAAGCACCGGTCCACCCACATATCAAATTATCAAAGTAGCGAACGCAAATCAAACCAACATGATGAAAGTGACTAGATGAAATTCCCGTGTACCCTCAAGAACGCTTTGCTTATTATAAGAGACCGTTTTGGCATGTCCTTTGCCACAAAAGGATTGGGCTATCTTGCTGCACTTTATTTACCATTACCGTTACTTGCTCGTTACCAATTATCTTGCTATCAAACTACATGTTACCTACAATTTCAGTGCTTGCAGAAATTACCTTGCTGAAAACCGCTTGTCATTTCCTTCTGCTCCTTGTTGGGTTTGACACTCTTACTTATCGAAAGGACTACGATTGACCCCCTATACTTGTGGGTCATCAGACACCAAGCAGGAAAAGTCCCTCTTTGGGGTGCCGGCCTAGGGAGGAGGAGTTGGACTCCCCCCCCCCCCTCTCCAATTCGGCCTCCTTCCTTAGGGAAGGGAGGCGCCTCCCACTTGGGCCCTTGTGGCCCAAGTTGCCTTCCACCTCTTGGCCTTTTAAGGCCCGTTGATATTAAATTAAATATAAAATTGTTCCAAATACTTTCAGATCATTTTATATATAATTTAACATCCCCGGCAACATTTTCCACCTATAGATTATTTATCGGTAATACTCTTCGGAACCATTCCGGTGACCCCGAAACGCTTCTGGATCCTCTCGAAACTATTTCGTATATTAATGAAACAATTTCACAAATATGTTCTCATCACTCCCGTCCTACTAACACTCAGTAGATCGTGTAAAAGCTTGTGACCCTGTAGGTTTGGTAACTCATAGACATGAACGAAACCCCTCGTTCAATGACCGATAGCGGAACCGTGGGCGTCCAAATCGATCCCTATGAGCACACGAATGATATTTGAGTGAACCATTGATTATCATGTCATGTTCCCTTTGCTTCGTGGTACTTCACAAAACCCAGGATACATCGGGTTCCTCCTGAGTCATCACATGCTCACTATACCGTTATCCTCGTACCAGTTTTGTTCTTTCTCGTTGATTTGTTCCGGCATCCCCGTGGCATAGTCACCTTTGTCTGGCCAGACGGTCATGGATGTCGTTGTACCGAGTGGGCCCTAAGAATATCTCTCAATCGTTGGAGGAGCAAATTGCACTCTCGAGCTATCTAGTCCCTTGTCAAATTTTCCAGTGAACCTGTAAGTTGTCGTTATGATCACCTAGTTACAGATGACGTTTGAGCAACCCCAAAGCTCATTGTATGGTAAGAAGTGACTACGATACTCTCATGATCTAAGGAACATAAAACACATGTTAACACTCCGTGTTATAGCAATTGATTTCAGACGATATTATCTCAAAGTATAACAAACAAGCTTGGGTCGATTCAATATGATCGTTCTTCTAACGTCATACTCTCAATGTTGTTTTAGGATTATCGTTACACTTAATGATATCCTAAGATCCGGAAAACATGATCACTAACAACACTTGAGACAGTCTTAGAGGCAAGACTAGGAACCTTTATTTTACCGTTTATAATTCCACACGTGCATATGAGTTTTCCACTGAATAACATATTCCAGAATCATAGCAGTTATAACATAGAATATAAACTCCTAATTATGAATATGGAAATATAATAATACAATATTATTGCCTCTAGGGCATATTTCCAACATTTCATGCCCTACTCCGCCGCGATCATGCGCAACCGTGAACCAAAGTCGCTCAATCATCAATGGTACACCATCCAAGAGGTCGTCCTGAAGTATTATGGCCACTTGGAACATCTTATCGCACCGTGGCTGGTGGTGCACAAATCATCGAGCAATTAAGTTCATTGGCTGCATGTGCATAGTTTTGTTGATCACTAGTCGGATGTGTATAGTTTTGTTGATCACTTGCCGGAGGTTCATAGTTTTGTTGATTGATACGTCCATTTTGCATCATGATTTCCTACTGTTATTTACTTTGTTTTGTTGAATAATAATGCTTTGGGGAGTGATACTAATGCCTTTTCTCTCATAATATGCAAGGTTTACACAAGGAGGGAGAATACCGGCAGCTGGAATTCTGGACCCAAGAAAAGCACGTCAGAGATACCTATTCTGCACAACTCCAATGAAGCTGAAATTTTACGGAGATTATTTTTACATTTAATAAAAAATACTGGAGCTGGACACTACCGGAGGAGGCCCCCCAGGTGGGCACAACCCACAAGGGCATGCCCTGATGGGTTGTGCTCAGCCTGGCCCACCTCGGTGCCCATCTTCTGGTATAAGGTCTCTCTTGACCTAGAAAAAATAGGGGGAGGACTTTCGGGACGAAGCGCCGCCGCCTCGAGGCGGAACTTAGGCAGGAGCACTTTTGCCCTCCGGCGGAGCGATTCCGCCGGGGGAACTTCCTTCCCGGAGGGGGAAATCGAAGCTACCGTCATCACCAACACCCCTCTCATCTTTGGGAGGCCAATCTTAATCAACATCTTCAACAGCACCATCTCCTCTCAAACCCTAGTTCATCTCTTGTGTTCAATCTTTGTACCGGAACCTCACATTGGTACCTGTGGGTGACTAGTAGTGTTGATTACCTTGCGTAGTTGATTACTATATGGTTTACTTGGTGGAAGATTATATGTTCAGATCCAATATGCTATTCATTACCTCTCTGATCTTGAGCATGTTTCTTATTTGTGAGTAGTTACCTTTGTTCTTGAGGTCACGGGAGAAGTCATGTTGCGAGTAATCATGTGAATTTGATATGTGTTCGATATTTTGATGATATGTATATTGTGATTCCCTTAGTGGTGTCATGTGAACGTCGACTGCGTGACACTTCACCATTCATGGGCCTAAGGGAATGCATTGTGGAGTAGTTATTAGATGATGGGTTGCTAGAGTGACAGAAGCTTAAACCCTAGTTTATGCGCCACTTCGTAAGGGGCTGATTTGGATCCACATGTTTAATGCTATGGTTAGACTTTGTCTTAATACTTTTCTTGTAGTTGCGGATGCTTGTGAGGGGGTTAATCATAAGTAGGTTGTTAGTTCAATTAAGAACAGCACTTAACCGGTCCACCCACATATCAATTTATCAAAGTAGCTAACACGAATTAAACCAACATGATAAAAGTGACTAGACAAAATTCCCGTGTATCCTCAAGACACTTTGCCTATTACTAGTGATTGTTCTGGCCTGTCCTTTGCCTCAGAAGGATTGGGCTACCTTGCTGCACCTTGTTTACCGTTACCATTACTTTCTTGTCACCAATTATCTTGCTATCAAACTATCTGTTACCTACAATTTCAGTGCTTGCAGAAATTACCTTGCTGAAAACCGCTTGTCATTTCCTTCTGCTCCTCGTTGGGTTCGACACTCTTACTTATCGAAAGGACTACGATTGATCCCCTATACTTGTGGGTCATCAAGACTCTTTTCTGGCGCCGTTGCCGGGGAGTGAAGCGCTCTTGGTAAGTGGAAATCGGTAAGGAAAAACTTATACTACGTGCTGAAATTTATTGCTACTTGCTACTATGGAGAACAATCCTTTGAGGGGTTTGTTCGGGGTATCTTCACCTCGACCGAAACCACAATTAGTTACCCCTCAACCTACAGCACCTACTGAAAATGTTACTTATGAAATTCCTTTGGGTATGCTAGAACAACTGCTTGCTAAACCTTATGCAGGAGATGGAACTGAACATCCTGATATGCCCCTTTTATATGTGAACGAGATTTCTGGATTATTTAAGCTTGCAGGTTTACCCGGAGATGAAGTTAAGAAGAAGGTTTTCCCTTTATCTTTGGAGGGAAAAGCATTGACATGCTATAGGCTATGTGATGATCTTGGATCGTGGAACTGGAATCGTTTGCAATTGGAATTTCACCAAAAGTTTTATCCCATGCATCTAGTTCATCGGGATCAGAATTATATATATAATTTTTGGCCTCGTGAAGGAGAAAGTATCGCTCTAGCTTGGGGGAGGCTTAAGTCAATGTTATATTCATGCCCCAATCATGACATTCCGAGGGAAGTTATCATTCAAAAATTTTATGCTCGGCTTTCTCATAATGATCAATCCATGCTCGATACTTCTTGTGCTGGTTCTTATATGATGAAGACTATTGAATTCAAGTGGGATCTCTTAGAAAGAATTAAACGCAACTCTGAAGATTGGGAACTCGACGAAGGTAATGAGTCAGGTATAAAGCTTGCATTTGATTGTGTTAAATCTTTTATGAATACCGATGCTTTTCACAAGTTTAGCACTAAATATGGACTTGACTCTGAGATAGTAGCCTCTTTCTGTGAAGCATTTGCTACTCACGTTGATCTCCCTAAGGAGAAGTGGTTTAAATATCATTCCCCTATTAAGGAAGAAATTAAATAACCGGTCATAGCTAAAGAAGAAACCATATTTTACAATGTTGATCCAGTTGTGCCTACTGCTTATATTGAAAAACCACCTTTCCCTGTTAGGATAAAGGAACATGCTAAGGTATCAACTGTGGTTCGTAAGAGTAATATAAGAGCGCCTAAACCCCCGGAGCAAATTAAAGTAGAACCTAGTGTTGCTATGGTTAAAGATCTCTTGGTAGAAAATATTGATGGGCATGTTATCTACTTCTGTGATGAAGCTGCTAGAATTGATAAACCTGATGAAAAGGATAAACATAGACCCATAGAAGGCTTGCCTGTTGTCTCAGTAAAAATAGGAGATCATTGCTATCATGGTTTATGTGATATAGGTGCTAGTGTGAGTGCTATCCCTCTTACCTTATACCAAGAAATTATGGATGAAATAGCACCTGCTGAAATGGAAGACATTGATGTCACTATTAAACTTGCTAATAGAGACACTATCACACCACTTGGGATTGTTAGAGATGTTGAAGTCTTGTGTGGGAAAGTAAAATATCCTACTGATTTTCTAGTTCCTGGTTCCCCACAAGATGACTTTTGTCCCATTATCTTTGGTAGACCTTTCTTGAGCACCGTCAATGCTAAGATAGATTGTGAAAAACAAATTGTCGGTGTCAGTTTTGGTAATGTGTCTCATGAGTTTAATTTTTCCATGTTTAGTAGACAACCTCGTGATAAAGCGTTACCTAATAAGGATGAAATAATTGGTCTTGCTTCTATTGCCGTGCCTCCTACTGATCCATTAGAACAATATTTGCTCGACCATGAAAATGATATGCATTTGCGTGAAAGAAATGAAATAGATCAAATTTTGTTCGAACAACAACCTCTCTTGAAACACAATTTGCCTATTGAAACTCTTGGAGGTCCTCCTCCACCTAAAGGTGATCATGTGTTTTAATTGAAACAATTGCCTCACACTTTGAAGTATGCTTATCTTGATAAGAAAAAGATATATCCTGTTATTATTAGTGCTAACCTTTCAGAACATGAAGAATAAAAGATTATTAAAAGTTCTAAGGAAGCACCGGGCTGCTATCGGATATACTCTTGATGATCTTAAGGGCATTAGTCCCACTTTATGTCAGCACAAGATCAATATGGAACCTGATGCTAAACCCGTTGTTGATCACCAACGGCGATTGAATCCTAAGATGAAGGAAGTGGTAAGAACTGAGATATTAAAACTTCTGGAAGCAGGTATAATCTATCCTATTGCTGATAGTAGATGGGTAAGTCCCGTTCATTGTGTCCCTAAGAAAGGAGGTATTACCGTTGTTCCTAATGATAAGAATGAACTCATTCCACAAAGAATTGTTACTGGCTATAGAATGGTAATTGATTTTAGAAAATTAAATAAAGCTACTAGAAAAGATCATTACCCTTTACCGTTCATTGATCAAATGCTAGAGAGACTATCTAAGCACACACACTTTTGCTTCTTAGATGGATATTCTGGTTTCTCTCAAATACCTGTGTCGCAATCTGATCAAGAGAAAACTACCTTCACTTGCCCTTTTGGAACATATGCTTATAGACGTATGCCTTTTGGTTTATGCGATGCACCTGCTACCTTTCAAAGATGTATGACTGCTATATTCTCTGACTTTTGTGAAAAGATTGTGGAGGTTTTCATGGATGATTTTTCCGTTTACGGAAATTCTTTTGATGATTGCTTAAGCAACCTTGATCGAGTTTTGCAGAGATGTGAACAAACTAATCTTGTCTTGAATTGGGAGAAGTGCCACTTTATGGTTAATGAAGGCATTGCCTTGGGGCATAAAATATCTGAACGAGGTATTGAGGTGGACAAAGCTAAAGTTGATGCAATTGAGAAAATGCCATGTCCTAAAGATATTAAAGGTATTCGAAGTTTCCTTGGTCATGCTGGTTTTTATAGGAGGTTCATTAAAGACTTCTCTAAAATTTCTAGGCCTCTTACTAATCTTTTGCAAAAGGATATTCCTTTTGTTTTTGATGATGATTGTGTGGAAGCCTTTGAAACACTCAAGAAAGCCTTAACCTCTACACCTATCGTTCAACCGCCTGATTGGAACTTGCCTTTTGAAATTATGTGTGATGCTAGTGATTATGCTGTTGGTGATGTTCTAGGACAAAGAGTTGATAAGGAATTGAATGTTATCCATTATGCTAGTAAAACTCTAGACAGTGCCCAACGAAACTATGCTACTACTGAAAAAGAATTTTTAGCAGTTGTGTTCGCTTGTGATAAATTTAGATCCTATATTGTTGATTCCAAAGTCATTGTTCACTCCGATCACGCTGCTATAAAATACCTTATGGAAAAGAAAGATGCTAAACCTAGACTGATTAGGTGGGTTCTCTTGCTCCAAGAATTTGACTTACACATCGTTGATAGGAAAGGAGCCGACAACCCCGTAGTTGACAACTTGTCTAGGTTAGAAAATATTCTTGATGACCCACTACCTATTAATGATAGTTTCCCTGACGAACAGCTTGCTGCAATAAGTGTCTCACAACGCACACCTTGGTATGCTGATTATGCTAAATACATTGTCGCTAAATATATACCACCTAGCTTTACTTATCAACAAAAGAGAAAAAAATTCTATGACTTGAGACATTACTTTTGGGATGACCCACATCTTTATAAAGAAGGAGTAGATGGTATTATTAGACGTTGTGTACCTGAGCATGAACAGGAACAAATCCTACGGAAATGTCATTCCGAAGCTTATGGAGGACATCATGCGGGAGATAGAACTGCTCATAAGGTATTGCAATCTGGTTTTTATTGGCCTACTCTCTTCAAGGATGCTCGTAAGTTTGTCTTGTCTTGTGATGAATGTCAAAGGATTGGTAATATCGGTAAGCGTCAGGAAATGCCTATGAATTATTCACTTGTTGTTGAACCATTTGACGTTTGGGGTTTTGATTATATGGGGCCTTTCCCTTTCTCCAATGGGTACACTCATATTCTGGTTGCGGTTGATTATGTCACTAAATGGGTAGAAGCTATTCCAACTAGTAGTGCCGATCACCACACCTCCATTAAAATGCTTAAAGAGGTTATCTTCCCGAGGTTCGGAGTCCCTAGATATTTAATGACCGATGGTGGTCCACATTTTATTCATGGTGCCTTCTGTAAGATGCTTGCTAAATATGATGTTAACCATAGAATTGCATCACCATCCTCAATCTAGTGATCAAGTTGAACTTAGCAATAGAGAAATAAAATTAATATTACAAAAAATTGTCAATAGGTCTCGTAAGAATTGGTCTAAGAAATTAGATGATGCACTTTGGGCCGATAGAACAGCTTATAAAAATCCTATGGGTATGTCTCCATATAAAATGGTGTATGGGAAGGCTTGTCATTTGCCTCTAGAATTAGAACACAAAGCATTTTGGGCAATTAAAGAACTCAACTATGATTTCAAACTTGCCGGTGAAAAGAGGTTATTTGATATTAGCTCACTAGACGAATGGAGAACCCAAGCCTAGGAAAATGCCAAGCTATTCAAAGAAAAAGTAAAAAGATGGCATGACAAAAGAATCCAAAAGCGAGAATTCAAAATAGGAGACTATGTTCTTTTGTTCAACTCTCGTTTAAGATTTTTTGCAGGAAAGCTTCTCTCAAAATGGGAAGGACCATATATTATCGAAGAGGTTTATCACTCTGGAGCTATCAAGATTAATAACGCCGAAGGTACTAACCCGAAGGTGGTCAATGGACAAAGAATTAAGCATTATATCTCAGGTACGCCTATTAACGTTGAAAGCAATGTTATCCAAACCATGACACCGGAGGAACACATAAAAGAAACCTTCCGGAACACTCCAGATTATTTAAAAATAGGAGGTGCGTGATACGGTAAGTAAACGGACTCCGAAAAATCCGCAAAAATATTTTTTGTCAGTTTTGGAATATTTTAGAATTTTGGAAATTAAAAAATAAACCGGAAGGTGATCGAGGTGAGCATGATACACCAGGGCGCGCCAGGCACCCCTGGGCGCGCCCTGGTGGGTTGTGCCCACCTCGGATACCTTCCCGACTCCGTTTTCCTTCCAAATACTTGTTTTCCAAGAATACAAATTCTCTATAAATACCCCCGACTGTTTTGACGACCGCATCGCCGAAAAATCCTCTGTTCTTGTTTCGTGCTGTTTCCCTAGCAGATCTAGAAATATGTCGTCTCGGGATTCGGAGGGAGAGAGCCATGTTGATCCCTATGTTCCAGACTCGAAGATCTTTAAGGAAATTTACCCCTATCTATGGACCTTGGAGGAGGAAGAAGATGCTACCATGCAGGAAACAAAAGATGACAGCTCTGAGGAAGAGGATGATTCATTGCCTCAACCTGGAGATATGCATGTGGAATTCAAGAAATCAAGCCTCCCTAGAAGATACAAACCCAAGGTCCAATTTATCCCGTCTCGTTTTCTGCAGGAGAGCAAGAATGTCCTTTGCCAAAGGATATTAAAGCTTGAGTTGGAGAATGATGACCTAAGGGAGGAAAACTTTATGCTTAAATATAAGTTGAAGAAGAAGGCTTCATCAACACCTCCACCTTCTTCATCACCACCACCAAACGATACTTGAGCACACGGGTATGGGCACTCCCCTTGGCTTGAGCCAAGCTTGGGGGAGGTGCCCCGGTATCGTATCACCACTACTTTTATTCACCTTTACCTATTTTAGTTTGATCTTTAGTTTCCCTTTGCTTTAGTTGAATAAAAGTTTTAGTATGATCTATTTTCGTGTGTTAGTTCCGTGGCTTATCTATCTTTGTAATTGAGTGAAAGTTATATAATAAATTTTAGTTTGAGTTTTTGCCTCTCTACTTTCTTGTTGCAATCAAATAAAGGAAAAGAAACAAATGAAAAGAATCATATGCTAATCTTATGATCAGTAATGACATCACATAAGGAAAAGTATAAGTAGTAAAATTTATTGGAGATTGACAAACATAGCATTGGTCAATGATGCAATTCATGAAAGAATTAATAAAGGAAGAGAAGATTCACATGCAAATACACCATCTTGGACATCTTTTATGATTGTGAGCCCCCATCAAATATTATATGTCAAAATTGTTGACGTTGGACGAGGAAGACAATGTAATGATTTATGTTTGTTCATATCCACATAGAAGTTATACTGTCATAGATCCTTTAACATGTGGTGCTTGCCCAATATCTTTGCTAGCCAAAAATTCCACACTAAGTAGAGATACTACTTGTGCATCCAAAAACCCAAACCAAACTCTTTCTTTGAGTGTCCACCATACCTACCTATGGATCGAGAAAGATCCTTCAAGTAAGTTGTCATCGGTGCAACAAGGCAATAAAAATTGCTTCTAAAAGTGTTTTGATCAATTAGTGTAAGAGAAAATTGAGCGTTAGACGAACTTATGATGGCAAAGTAATAAAAGCGACGAACTACATAATAAAGGTTGCTATCATAGGGGGCAATATAGCGTGACGTTCTTTTACATTAAGGGATTGGGCATACAAACCAATAAGCGCATGACAACCTCTGCTTCCCTCTGCGAAGGGCCTATCTTTTACTTTTATGTACTTACTTTTATGCAAGAGTCAAAGTATTCTTCCCTATCCCTTTTTACTTTTTCTTTTGCAAGCATCATGTGGTGAGGAAAGATCTAGGCACATATATCCAGTTGGATATGGGTGGCATGAGTTATTATTGTTGACATCATCCTTGAGGTGAGTAAGTTGGGAGGTAAAACTATAAGCCCCTATCTTCCTACGTGTCCGGTTGAAACTTTCTGTTCATGGGTATGCCGTGAGCGTTAGCAATCATAGAAGACTAAATGATGGTTGAGTATGTGGACTTACCAAAAGGCTCTTACATGAGACCCTTCCTGAAAATAAGATGAATTGTAGTTGCAAAGTTGACTGAGAACATAGTTTGTTGGTTCCCAATAAAGTTTATGCTTCATACTTCTATGTTGTGATGAATTGTTACTTGTTCATGAGAAGCTATATGATAAAAATGTATTGAAATAAGTTCCTATGTTAGAGTTTATTGCTGTTATGATAATAAGCATGATGCTTCTATGTCCGTATTTTGTTTTTATCGACACCTCTCTCTCAAACCATGTGGACATGCTTTTCAATATCGGCTTTCGCTTGAGGACAAGCGAGGTCTAAGCTTGGGGGAGTTGATACGTCCATTTTGCATCATGATTTCCTACTGTTATTTAATTTGTTTTGTTAAATAATAATGCTTTGGGGAGTGATTCTAATGCCTTTTCTCTCATAATATGCAAGGTTTACACAAGGAGGGAGAATACCGGCAGCTGGAATTCTGGACCCAAGAAAAGCACGTCAGAGATACCTATTCTGCACAACTCCAATGAAGCTGAAATTTTACAGAGATTATTTTTACATTTAATAAAAAATACTGGAGATGGAAACTACCGGAGGAGGCCCCCCAGGTGGGCACAACCCACCAGGGCGCACCAGGCCCCCCTGGGCGCGCCCTGATGGGTTGTGCTCAGCCTGGCCCACCTCCGGTGCCCATCTTCTGGTATAAGGTCTCTCTTGACCTAGAAAAAATAGGGGGAGGACTTTCGGGACGAAGCGCCGCCGCCTCGAGGCGGAACTTGGGCAGCCCTCCGGCAGAGAGATTCCGCCGGGGGAACTTCCCTCCCGGAGGGGGAAATTGAAGCTATCGTCATCACCAACACCCCTCTCATCTTTGGGAGGCCAATCTTCATCAACATCTTCAACAGCACCATCTCCTCTCAAACCCTAGTTCATCTCTTGTGTTCAATCTTTGTACCGGAACCTTAGATTGGTACATGTGGGTGACTAGTAGTGTTGATTACCTTGCGTAGTTGATTACTATATGGTTTACTTGGTGGAAGATTATATGTTCAGATCCAATATGCTATTCATTACCTCTCTGATCTTGAGCATGTTTCTTATTTGTGAGTAGTTACCTTTGTTCTTGAGGTCACGGGAAAAGTCATGTTGCAAGTAATCATGTGAATTTGATATGTGTTCGGTATTTTGATGATATGTATGTTGTGATTCCCTAAGTGGTGTCATGTGAACGTCGACTACATGACACTTCACCATTCATGGGCCTAAGGGAATGCATTGTAGAGTAGTTATTAGATGATGGGTTGCTAGAGTGACAGAAGCTTAAACCCTAGTTTATGCGCCACTTCGTAAGGGGCTGATTTGGATCCACATGTTTAATGCTATGGTTAGACTTTGTCTTAATACTTTTCTCGTAGTTGCGGATGCTTGCGAGGGGGTTAATCATAAGTAGGTTGTTAGTTCAAGTAAGAACAGCACCTTAGCACCGGTCCATCCACATATCAAATTATCAAAGTAGCGAACACGAATCAAACCAACATGATAAAAGTGACTAGACGAAATTCCCGTGTACCCTCAAGAACACTTTGCCTATTACTAGTGATTGTTCTGGCCTGTCCTTTGCCTCAAAAGGATTGGGCTACCTTGCTGCACCTTGTTTACCGTTACCGTTACTTGCTCGTTACCAATTATCTTGCTATCAAACTATCTATTACCTACAATTTCAGTGCTTGCAGAAATTACCTTGCTGAAAACCGCTTGTCATTTCCTTCTGCTCCTCGTTGGGTTCGACACTCTTACTTATCGAAAGGACTACGATTGATCCCCTATACTTGTGGGTCATCATTGATCACTAGCCAGATGTGCATAGCTTTGTTGATTACTAGCCAAATATTCGTAGTTCTGTCGATCACTGGATGAATGTGCATAGTTTTGTAGATCACTAGCCGAATGTTTTGTTGATCACTAGCCGGATGTGCATAGTTTTGTTGACAATGCTCCATTTTGTAGCCTTCTCGTGCGTGTACGGTGTTCAAGAATTTGGAGAAGAAAAACTTCAATGTCATGCATTGTTTGTTGAAGTTGAATGGGAAACCGAAGTGGAACCTATTCATACCCAAGACCGCAACCCAAGCCACCGAGGAAGAAACCGATGACCCGCCTAACCCAACAAAAGAACCACTCAAGAAGGTTAGAAGAGGGTTTCAGGAAAAGAAGTGAGGAGGAGAGAGCGAAGCGAGAAGGTGCAGTGGTCAAGATGACGAGGACATTAAGGGGAGGCATACGTCAAGCGCTCATACATCAAGGAGGTTAAGAAGATGGAGAGGTTCAAACTGTTGACGGATGCGACCAAGGAGAAGCTAGCGCTCGAAGAGAAGAGAGCCTTGATTGAAGAGAAAAAGATCATGCTCGAGGAGAAGAAGGCGTTGCTCGAAGAAAAGAAGGCGAAGAATGCAGCCGATGCGGAGGAAGCCAAGATCTTGTCCTTGAAGGTGGAATCTTTGGATGTCGACGCAAGAACAATCGTGCAAGATGTTCGCTTCAAGATGTTGCAGTGGCAGCAAAATGAGTTGGAGGCTGCGAAGAAGGAGGAAGAGGACGCGGCGGAGAAGGAAGCAAAGGCTGCGTATGCGGCGGCGACGACACCTTGAGTGTGGAGGAGGCTCGGATTGCCAGTCTCGCTGGGCAGAAAATCTCAATTTTTTGCACGGACTGATATTCTTTTGTGATCACGCATGTAAAAACTTAAGCATAATTGCCTCTTTTTAGTTGTGATCGGGCATGTGATACGGTGTGCGCTATGGATAAGACTTTTATTTCAATTTGAAAGCGCCCTTTACTAACGGACATATACCAGATAACATTGGATGGTCGGCTCCCGCATTCTTATCTGTGGACTGGTCCCCCTGTCCGCGAATAGATGCGGGAGTAAATTTGCAGGTGAGCGTTGGATATGCCCTAACACTCCCCAATAAAATATGAGTTTAGAAGCTAATAAATGCAATCATTTACTCCCTCTATCTCAAAATAAGTGTTTCAACTTTGTATTAGCTCTAGTACAAAGTTGTCTTGAGGCACTTATTTTGGGACGGAGGGAGTATTATACAACCTGTATGATACTTTACACGACATAAATAAAGTAGTCTAAGACTGCCCATAATGGGAGTAACTGCAACGGTAACATATAGAGTCCACCTCAGCAAATTTGCTTATATGACAATAATTTAATAAGAAGAGAGATGATTTGACTAACATAGCTAGTTACTCATAATATGGATAAAATCACCCATAACAAGACAAGATGAGTCTGTGACCTAATAAATAAAGTGTTGCATGACATCACACATATATTACTCCTCACTATAAAGGTTTTATTTTACTAGTCTATTTACTTCCCACTATGGGTAGTCTAAAAGTATCATATGCATTGCATGACTTAAAGTTACTCCCTAGTGTGAATAGCCTTATCTTTCAAAAGTCCCATTCTGCACCGGAGCTCAAATGCTCCCCCGTGAACAGTAAAACTAAAAAAAATAGTAAAAACATTTTAAAAAAATTGAATTTTTTTGAGTTAAACTTCGACAAATGTTTTGTATACTTGCAAAATTCCAATACAAAATAATATTCGTGGAAGTCGTGGCAAAAAAACAAAATCAGTACTTCCAAATGTTTTCAAAACTAGCATTTTTGGAACATAGATTTTGTTTTTTCTGACACGATTTCCACGAATGTCATTTTGTTCTGAAATTTTGCAAGTATACAAAACATTTGTCAAAGTTTATCAAAAAAATCAGATTTTTTTTCATTTCACTGTTTATGGGGAAGCATTTAAACTCGGGAGCAGAAACTCCACATCACTTATCTTTCCTCTAATCCTCTGCGACGTGGCTAGCACTCACAGTTTGACCTGGCGCACCACATCACACCAATGCGCCTCCACGTGTAGCTTCAGAAGTGACCACCTAATGACACATCGGCACGCCGTGCCCGCGTGTCTCCGCAAAACACGACGCACAAAAGCTTACCTGACAATTTATCCTCACTCCGACATCCTATCAGTATCAGAGCATCATCTCATCTGCCCCGCGGATTATGTAAACTAAAGCCAGTTCGGTAAGCGCACAAGGATTTCAACTGACAGAGTTGCTATCGTGCGCACTCATCGGTCACTCGCTCGCTCACTCCTCCTCGGGTTTTCGGCCCTCTTCTCCGTGCATCTCGTACCGTCCTGGCGGGGTTTCGATCATGGTCTGCCCCAAAACTGGTTAAAGCAAAGTGGATGCAACAATATATAACGTCTGAGGCTATCTCCTTGGTATAATTAGGCTTTGGACTGGGAAAAGGAAGGCCACGAACCCTGGTACGTACCCTCTTGTACTTCAAATCTCCAGCGTGCGGCTGATGGATGCATAAAGCGGTGCGTGCGCTGATGGAAAAGAGCACTCCGGTGTGTGTGCCGTACCTGAGTTGGCGACCTGCTTGCTGATATGCTTAGGAAAAGCAGGCCTGATCTGATCTTCTACACGGTTTCTTACGACTTTTTACGACGTCTTCTGCAGTGTTGCTAGGTAAGATGTGAGATGAAAAATAGTTGAAATTCATACGCTAGTGGATGTAAGATACGACGTCGCCAGGCGGAAGCAAGTTGATGCGATCCGTAGGTTGAAGGCGTCACGTTTTTCCTGTAGAACCCACTGGCCCAATGTGCCGACCACATGTGGAACGAGGATGTAACTAGGATGAATCGAATGTTCATGTCAACTGTAGAGTACAGTTTGACAAGGAGATTGGAGGGCCGATCGTACGGCGTCTGTACCGCTTTATACGAGGCCAGCCTTTCTTCAAGCTTTACATGAAATGTCCAGCGATAAATCATGCGGTGAGAGGCCTGGCGACTGCTGTTACATCATGGCGTTCCTCGGTGCGGCACCTGAAAGTTTGTCTCGTTCACCACCATCGCAAGTTCGTACCAAGAAAGTTTGACTTCTGCGGCGTAAAAGACGGGGGTTGACCTTGATCCCGGGAGACAAGAACCGAATTCCAGAATGGAATTTGTGCACGTCTTGATATTTTCTTCACCAACTCCGGCCGTGTTACAATCTGGGCCACCATGCGGGCACGGCACACAGCAGAGACAAAAACCTAATGCGCAACATAATGCTCCGGGACAGTAAATCATGTGAATGTGCTGTCGTCGAATACGCTCGTGGGCTATCCGTTACTTTCGTAACAGAAAGTTGTCGTCCAGAGAGTGTGGATTGTTTCTTTGTTATGTATAGCTCGCTCAGTGGTGCTTCAACCTCCTCTCCCTTGATGTATGTAATGTAACATTACTAACAGTGCTATGGCCCACTTCTTCAGTACTGAAGGTGCTACTTTGTCTTAAGAAAACACTGTGTGCATGCTACTTTAACACTTGTGCAAAATATGTTTTTGTTTACAGATACTCCCTGAAGAAGAAGAAGAAAAAAGAACTCCAAGTGAATGGTAGAATTAGGTCATCACTACCGAACCTGCTCTCTCCTTCCAAGAAAAGAAGAGGTGGACGCCGATCATCGACCGAACCTAATCATGTGGCTAATCTAGTAAGCAGCCTTTCGACGGCCGTAAATTTCTATTCTCACGATTGTGTTAAAGCCCCGACGGATGGTTGCGAGCGCAGGAGAGAGCACTTATCGCCGTGCAAAAGGCGCTATCATGTCACAGCTGCAAATCGGTGGGGGCTCTGGTTGAAAGGCCAAATCTCCTATCACATGGAGCAGTGGCACGACAAAATAAAGGCAGTGGCACGACAAAATGCGTGCGTACGTATGCGTACGTAGTACGTTGGTTGCCGCATGCCTGAAAGCAAAAAAATTCAGGGGCATCCAGGCAACAACTAGCATCAGCTTGACGGTGATTGAATCTGGCCTTTCCTCTTCGGTGGAAGATCTACTCGTGCGTCTAGGCCTGCATAGCATCAAATTCAAAGTAGCCCGAAGCCTGGCTCTCAAGTAACGGCTGACTCGTCCGTTTCTAGTGAGTCAGACCCGAGTGAGCGAAAAAAAAAAGACAAATACACGAAACACAAGAAGTTACTTCTAATACATATTAATTATCGTTGATTTAGTACAACCAAATCCGCAACAAGGAATATGCATGAGAGAAGGTAATAAACAAAGAGGGCGTCGTATCATATGCATCCGGCCTAGTTCGTGCATCCCTGCATCCATCGAGTCCTCAGCCGCCAGATTGACATCGCACGCATGGGGTCAAAAGCAAGGCAGAATTGCAAAAACACGCCCGCGGCCGATCTTGGACGGGGTTATCCATCTGCATATTTTGCATCAATCCCCTAGTATGACACCACGATGGCCCCCAAAGCCCCCGCACGTGTGAGTGGCAGCACGTCCTCCAAGTTGGGTTAGGGCATCGTGCGCCGCCGCGCCGGCGAGCATAAAAACTCCAAGGGTAGCCGGCTGCGCATTATTCTTTCCACGGCGTCCTTGGCATAACGGATCAGGAACTGTAGGCGCCGGTTCCCGCCACACTGCATCCTGTGCCCTAATTAACCAGAAGAACTCGCCCGACGAGCGCCGTTCGTCAATCCATAGCGACACCGTGACTTATTGGTAACACCACAAAAACGAGTTCATACTTTGTCTACATTAGGAATGTGGGCTTCTCAATTTTGAAAGGTTTATCATGTAATACGTAAAGATGAATCAAGAAGGGTTTTCAGGTAACACAATGGAATCGGTCAATGGGGTGCAAACGCATATGAATCAAGGAGGATTTAGTACACCCAAGGCAAAGCAAGCATTCCTCTGTTCGTAAGTTCGACGGGCTTAAACTAATCGTGGCCTTGTTTCAGTATTGTGTTATGCATGGAGGTGCTTATTTCGACTCATCTTTTGTGTTTTAGTGTTCATGCAAAAAGGAACAAGCAAAAGAAGCCACGAATGTGCAAGGCATGCCCGCAGATGGTGCATCATGAAACTGCAACTCTTCCAAGAAAAAGCATGGCTTATTAACAGTACCATTTTATTTGGTGTATTGAAATTCTGAATTCATGTAATGGACCAGAATTTTTGTTTTGTCCAACTGTTTGTCTTATTTCGTATCACAAATGGTGTGTGGTTAATTAATTCTTAGTGATGAGCAGATGCGACGAGTTCCAGTTTTTCTATCAGGCTTCGAAGCTTGCAGCAACAGCAGTATGTTCTTGTTTGTGAATGTGTGAAAGAAAATAGGAATGCAGAAGCACCAGCTGGTAGTATGGTCCAGTTCAGCTGTATTACATCATGTACTGAACACCTCAAATTGCCAATAGGAGTTAGGCAGTAATAAATTTGTTTGTTTCTGAAATTTTACATTCACAATAAGTCGTACTCGCTTGTTTCTGAAAATCAATACTCACCAACGATGTACAATTCACATTCTAAACTCTGAAGCTACACACACATTCAACAAAGACCATCTACCATCGATGAGCTCACAAGCTGCACTCTGCAAGTACCAGATACATTAAACAAGAAAAAGAAAAATGCAGAGACATGGTCCTTGTTGCTATGCCCACACGAGTCTCTTGTAGCAGCCGACGTCGTCAGGTGGAGGAACAACTGCTGGATGAGGGCGCAGTGTAGTGGAAGGTGTGCAGGTTGCGGACGGCGGCGGACTCGGCGTTGGGGACCACCGAGACGGTGTACGGGCGCGGAGGTAGGCCAAACGTGGTGGGTCTCGCCGCCGCTATGGAAGGATCGCCGGGGCCGTGGAGCAGTTTGAGGCGTACGGACGCGGAGGCAGGGCAAGAGCGGCCGGCGTTGAAGGGTTCACCGGGGCTGTGGAACCATTTGAGGCAGACAGGCGCGGCTGCCGGTTCACCGGGCCGTGCCGCCATGGAGCTATTGAAGGAGGAGTGCGCATCCTGAGGCAGAGATGTGCTTAGCTGAGGAGTTATTAGCAAATTGGCTACTTAACTAAGAGCGGCAGCGGGCGTGTTTTTGCAAATCTGCCTTGCTTTTGACCCGATGCGTGCAATGTCAATCGACCGGCTGAGGACTTGATGGATGCAGGATGCACGAACTAGGCCGGATGCATATGATACGACGCCAAGTTCGTGCATCCCTGCATCCATCGAGTCCTCAGCCGCCAGATTGACATCTCACGCATGGGGTCAAAAGCAAGGCAGAATTGCAAAAACACGCCCGCGGCCGATCTTGGACGGGGTTATCCATCTGCATATTTTGCATCAATCCCCTAGTATGACACCACGATGGCCCCCAAAGCCCCCGCACGTGTGAGTGGCAGCACGTCCTCCAAGTTGGGTTAGGGCATCGTGCGCCGCCGCGCCGGCGAGCATAAAAACTCCAAGGGTAGCCGGCTGCGCATTATTCTTTCCACGGCGTCCTTGGCATAACGGATCAGGAACTGTAGGCGCCGGTTCCCGCCACACTGCATCCTGTGCCCTAATTAACCAGAAGAACTCGCCCGACGAGCGCCGTTCGTCAATCCATAGCGACACCGTGACTTATTGGTAACACCACAAAAACGAGTTCATACTTTGTCTACATTAGGAATGTGGGCTTCTCAATTTTGAAAGGTTTATCATGTAATACGTAAAGATGAATCAAGAAGGGTTTTCAGGTAACACAATGGAATCGGTCAATGGGGTGCAAACGCATATGAATCAAGGAGGATTTAGTACACCCAAGGCAAAGCAAGCATTCCTCTGTTCGTAAGTTCGACGGGCTTAAACTAATCGTGGCCTTGTTTCAGTATTGTGTTATGCATGGAGGTGCTTATTTCGACTCATCTTTTGTGTTTTAGTGTTCATGCAAAAAGGAACAAGCAAAAGAAGCCACGAATGTGCAAGGCATGCCCGCAGATGGTGCATCATGAAACTGCAACTCTTCCAAGAAAAAGCATGGCTTATTAACAGTACCATTTTATTTGGTGTATTGAAATTCTGAATTCATGTAATGGACCAGAATTTTTGTTTTGTCCAACTGTTTGTCTTATTTCGTATCACAAATGGTGTGTGGTTAATTAATTCTTAGTGATGAGCAGATGCGACGAGTTCCAGTTTTTCTATCAGGCTTCGAAGCTTGCAGCAACAGCAGTATGTTCTTGTTTGTGAATGTGTGAAAGAAAATAGGAATGCAGAAGCACCAGCTGGTAGTATGGTCCAGTTCAGCTGTATTACATCATGTACTGAACACCTCAAATTGCCAATAGGAGTTAGGCAGTAATAAATTTGTTTGTTTCTGAAATTTTACATTCACAATAAGTCGTACTCGCTTGTTTCTGAAAATCAATACTCACCAACGATGTACAATTCACATTCTAAACTCTGAAGCTACACACACATTCAACAAAGACCATCTACCATCGATGAGCTCACAAGCTGCACTCTGCAAGTACCAGATACATTAAACAAGAAAAAGAAAAATGCAGAGACATGGTCCTTGTTGCTATGCCCACACGAGTCTCTTGTAGCAGCCGACGTCGTCAGGTGGAGGAACAACTGCTGGATGAGGGCGCAGTGTAGTGGAAGGTGTGCAGGTTGCGGACGGCGGCGGACTCGGCGTTGGGGACCACCGAGACGGTGTACGGGCGCGGAGGTAGGCCAAACGTGGTGGATCTCGCCGCCGCTATGGAAGGATCGCCGGGGCCGTGGAGCAGTTTGAGGCGTACGGACGCGGAGGCAGGGCAAGAGCGGCCGGCGTTGAAGGGTTCACCGGGGCTGTGGAACCATTTGAGGCAGACAGGCGCGGCTGCCGGTTCACCGGGCCGTGCCGCCATGGAGCTATTGGAGGAGGAGTGCGCATCCTGAGGCAGAGATGTGCTTAGCTGAGGAGTTATTAGCAAATTGGCTACTTAACTAAGAGCGGCAGCGGGCGTGTTTTTGCAAATCTGCCTTGCTTTTGACCCGATGCGTGCAATGTCAATCGACCGGCTGAGGACTTGATGGATGCAGGATGCACGAACTAGGCCGGATGCATATGATACGACGCCAAGTTCGTGCATCCCTGCATCCATCGAGTCCTCAGCCGCCAGATTGACATCGCACGCATGGGGTCAAAAGCAAGGCAGAATTGCAAAAACACGCCCGCGGCCGATCTTGGACGGGGTTATCCATCTGCATATTTTACATCAATCCCCTAGTATGACACCACGATGGCCCCCAAAGCCCCCGCACGTGTGAGTGGCAGCACGTCCTCCAAGTTGGGTTAGGGCATCGTGCGCCGCCGCGCCGGCGAGCATAAAAAATCCAAGGGTAGCCGGCTGCGCATTATTCTTTCCACGGCGTCCTTGGCATAACGGATCAGGAACTGTAGGCGCCGGTTCCCGCCACACTGCATCCTGTGCCCTAATTAACCAGAAGAACTCGCCCGACGAGTGCCGTTCGTCAATCCATAGCGACACCGTGACTTATTGGTAACACCACAAAAACGAGTTCATACTTTGTCTACATTAGGAATGTGGGCTTCTCAATTTTGAAAGGTTTATCATGTAATACGTAAAGATGAATCAAGAAGGGTTTTCAGGTAACACAATGGAATCGGTCAATGGGGTGCAAACGCATATGAATCAAGGAGGATTTAGTACACCCAAGGCAAAGCAAGCATTCCTCTGTTCGTAAGTTCGACGGGCTTAAACTAATCGTGGCCTTGTTTTAGTATTGTGTTATGCATGGAGGTGCTTATTTCGACTCATCTTTTGTGTTTTAGTGTTCATGCAAAAAGGAACAAGCAAAAGAAGCCACGAATGTGCAAGGCATGCCCGCAGATGGTGCATCATGAAACTGCAACTCTTCCAAGAAAAAGCATGGCTTATTAACAGTACCATTTTATTTGGTGTATTGAAATTCTGAATTCATGTAATGGACCAGAATTTTTGTTTTGTCCAACTGTTTGTCTTATTTCGTATCACAAATGGTGTGTGGTTAATTAATTCTTAGTGATGAGCAGATGCGACGAGTTCCAGTTTTTCTATCAGGCTTCGAAGCTTACAGCAACAGCAGTATGTTCTTGTTTGTGAATGTGTGAAAGAAAATAGGAATGCAGAAGCACCAGCTGGTAGTATGGTCTAGTTCAGCTGTATTACATCATGTACTGAACACCTCAAATTGCCAATAGGAGTTAGGCAGTAATAAATTTGTTTGTTTCTGAAATTTTACATTCACAATAAGTCGTACTCGCTTGTTTCTGAAAATCAATACTCACCAACGATGTACAATTCACATTCTAAACTCTGAAGCTACACACATTCAACAAAGACCATCTACCATCGATGAGCTCACAAGCTGCACTCTGCAAGTACCAGATACATTAAACAAGAAAAAGAAAAATGCAGAGACATGGTCCTTGTTGCTATGCCCACACGAGTCTCTTGTAGCAGCCGACGTCGTCAGGTGGAGGAACAACTGCTGGATGAGGGCGCAGTGTAGTGGAAGGTGTGCAGGTTGCGGACGGCGGCGGACTCGGCGTTGGGGACCACCGAGACGGTGTACGGGCGCGGAGGTAGGCCAAACGTGGTGGATCTCGCCGCCGCTATGGAAGGATCGCCGGGGCCGTGGAGCAGTTTGAGGCGTACGGACGCGGAGGCAGGGCAAGAGCGGCCGGCGTTGAAGGGTTCACCGGGGCTGTGGAACCATTTGAGGCAGACAGGCGCGGCTGCCGGTTCACCGGGCCGTGCCGCCATGGAGCTATTGAAGGAGGAGTGCGCATCCTGAGGCAGAGATGTGCTTAGCTGAGGGGTTATTAGCAAATTGGCTACTTAACTAAGAGCGGCAGCGGGCGTGTTTTTGCAAATTTGCCTTGCTTTTGACCCGATGCGTGCAATGTCAATCGACCGGCTGAGGACTTGATGGATGCAGGATGCACGAACTAGGCCGGATACATATGATACGATGCCAAGTTCGTGCATCCCTGCATCCATCGAGTACTCAGCCGCCAGATTGACATCGCACGCATGGGGTCAAAAGCAAGGCAGAATTGCAAAAACACGCCCGCGGCCGATCTTGGACGGGGTTATCCATCTGCATATTTTGCATCAATCCCCTAGTATGACACCACGATGGCCCCCAAAGCCCCCGCACGTGTGAGTGGCAGCACGTCCTCCAAGTTGGGTTAGGGCATCGTGCGCCGCCGCGCCGGCGAGCATAAAAAATCCAAGGCTAGCCGGCTGCGCATTATTCTTTCCACGGCGTCCTTGGCATAACGGATCAGGAACTGTAGGCGCCGGTTCCCGCCACACTGCATCCTGTGCCCTAATTAACTAGAAGAACTCGCCCGACGAGCGTCGTTCGTCAATCCATAGCGACACCGTGACTTATTGGTAACACCACAAAAACGAGTTCATACTTTGTCTACATTAGGAATGTGGGCTTCTCAATTTTGAAAGGTTTATCATGTAATACGTAAAGATGAATCAAGAAGGGTTTTCAGGTAACACAATGGAATCGGTCAATGGGGTGCAAACGCATATGAATCAAGGAGGATTTAGTACACCCAAGGCAAAGCAAGCATTCCTCTGTTCGTAAGTTCGACGGGCTTAAACTAATCGTGGCCTTGTTTCAGTATTGTGTTATGCATGGAGGTGCTTATTTCGACTCATCTTTTGTGTTTTAGTGTTCATGCAAAAAGGAACAAGCAAAAGAAGCCACGAATGTGCAAGGCATGCCCGCAGATGGTGCATCATGAAACTGCAACTCTTCCAAGAAAAAGCATGGCTTATTAACAGTACCATTTTATTTGGTGTATTGAAATTCTGAATTCATGTAATGGACCAGAATTTTTGTTTTGTCCAACTGTTTGTCTTATTTCGTATCACAAATGGTGTGTGGTTAATTAATTCTTAGTGATGAGCAGATGCGACGAGTTCCAGTTTTTCTATCAGGCTTCGAAGCTTGCAGCAACAGCAGTATGTTCTTGTTTGTGAATGTGTGAAAGAAAATAGGAATGCAGAAGCACCAGCTGGTAGTATGGTCCAGTTCAGCTGTATTACATCATGTACTGAACACCTCAAATTGCCAATAGGAGTTAGGCAGTAATAAATTTGTTTGTTTCTGAAATTTTACATTCACAATAAGTCGTACTCGCTTGTTTCTGAAAATCAATACTCACCAACGATGTACAATTCACATTCTAAACTCTGAAGCTACACACACATTCAACAAAGACCATCTACCATCGATGAGCTCACAAGCTGCACTCTGCAAGTACCAGATACATTAAACAAGAAAAAGAAAAATGCAGAGACATGGTCCTTGTTGCTATGCCCACACGAGTCTCTTGTAGCAGCCGACGTCGTCAGGTGGAGGAACAACTGCTGGATGAGGGCGCAGTGTAGTGGAAGGTGTGCAGGTTGCGGACGGCGGCGGACTCGGCGTTGGGGACCACCGAGACGGTGTATGGGCGCGGAGGTAGGCCAAACGTAGTGGATCTCCCCGCCGCTATGGAAGGATCGCCAGGGCCGTGGAGCAGTTTGAGGCGTACGGACGCGGAGGCAGGGCAAGAGCGGCTGGCGTTGAAGGGTTCACCGGGGCTGTGGAACCATTTGAAGCAGACAGGCGCGGCTGCCGGTTCACCGGGCCCTGCCGCCATGGAGCTATTGGAGGAGGAGTGCGCATCCTGAGGCAGAGATGTGCTTAGCTGAGGGGTTATTAGCAAATTGGCTACTTAACTAAGAGCGGCAGCGGGCGTGTTTTTGCAAATTTGCCTTGCTTTTGACCCGATGCGTGCAATGTCAATCGACCGGCTGAGGACTTGATGGATGCAGGATGCACGAACTAGGCCGGATGCATATGATACGACGCCAAGTTCGTGCATCCCTGCATCCATCGAGTACTCAGCCGCCAGATTGACATCGCACGCATGGGGTCAAAAGCAAGGCAGAATTGCAAAAACACGCCCGCGGCCGATCTTGGACGGGGTTATCCATCTGCATATTTTGCATCAATCCCCTAGTATGACACCACGATGGCCCCCAAAGCCCCCGCACGTGTGAGTGGCAGCACGTCCTCCAAGTTGGGTTAGGGCATCGTGCGCCGCCGCGCCGGCGAGCATAAAAAATCCAAGGCTAGCCGGCTGCGCATTATTCTTTCCACGGCGTCCTTGGCATAACGGATCAGGAACTGTAGGCGCCGGTTCCCGCCACACTGCATCCTGTGCCCTAATTAACTAGAAGAACTCGCCCGACGAGCGTCGTTCGTCAATCCATAGCGACACCGTGACTTATTGGTAACACCACAAAAACGAGTTCATACTTTGTCTACATTAGGAATGTGGGCTTCTCAATTTTGAAAGGTTTATCATGTAATACGTAAAGATGAATCAAGAAGGGTTTTCAGGTAACACAATGGAATCGGTCAATGGGGTGCAAACGCATATGAATCAAGGAGGATTTAGTACACCCAAGGCAAAGCAAGCATTCCTCTGTTCGTAAGTTCGACGGGCTTAAACTAATCGTGGCCTTGTTTCAGTATTGTGTTATGCATGGAGGTGCTTATTTCGACTCATCTTTTGTGTTTTAGTGTTCATGCAAAAAGGAACAAGCAAAAGAAGCCACGAATGTGCAAGGCATGCCCGCAGATGGTGCATCATGAAACTGCAACTCTTCCAAGAAAAAGCATGGCTTATTAACAGTACCATTTTATTTGGTGTATTGAAATTCTGAATTCATGTAATGGACCAGAATTTTTGTTTTGTCCAACTGTTTGTCTTATTTCGTATCACAAATGGTGTGTGGTTAATTAATTCTTAGTGATGAGCAGATGTGATGAGTTCCAGTTTTTCTATCAGGCTTCGAAGCTTGCAGCAACAGCAGTATGTTCTTGTTTGTGAATGTGTGAAAGAAAATAGGAATGCAGAAGCACCAGCTGGTAGTATGGTCCAGTTCAGCTGTATTACATCATGTACTGAACACCTCAAATTGCCAATAGGAGTTAGGCAGTAATAAATTTGTTTGTTTCTGAAATTTTACATTCACAATAAGTCGTACTCGCTTGTTTCTGAAAATCAATACTCACCAACGATGTACAATTCACATTCTAAACTCTGAAGCTACACACACATTCAACAAAGACCATCTACCATCGATGAGCTCACAAGCTGCACTCTGCAAGTACCAAATACATTAAACAAGAAAAAGAAAAATGCAGAGACATGGTCCTTGTTGCTATGCCCACACGAGTCTCTTGTAGCAGCCGACGTCGTCAGGTGGAGGAACAACTGCTGGATGAGGGCGCAGTGTAGTGGAAGGTGTGCAGGTTGCGGACGGCGGCGGACTCGGCGTTGGGGACCACCGAGACGGTGTACGGGCGCGGAGGTAGGCCAAACTTGGTGGATCTCGCCGCCGCTATGGAAGGATCGCCAGGGCCGTGGAGCAGTTTGAGGCGTACGGACGCAGAGGCAGGGCAAGAGCGGCCGGCGTTGAAGGGTTCACCGGGGCTGTGGAACCATTTGAGGCAGACAGGCGCGGCTGCCGGTTCACCGGGCCGTGCCGCCATGGAGCTATTGGAGGAGGAGTGCGCATCCTGAGGCAGAGATGTGCTTAGCTGAGGGGTTATTAGCAAATTGGCTACTTAACTAAGAGCGGCAGCGGGCGTGTTTTTGCAAATCTGCCTTGCTTTTGACCCGATGCGTGCAATGTCAATCGACCGGCTGAGGACTTGATGGATGCAGGATGCACGAACTAGGCCGGATGCATATGATACGACGCCAAGTTCGTGCATCCCTGCATCCATCGAGTCCTCAGCCGCAAGATTGACATCGCACGCATGGGATCAAAAGCAAGGCAGAATTGCAAAAACACGCCCGCGGCCGATCTTGGACGGGGTTATCCATCTGCATATTTTGCATCAATCCCCTAGTATGACACCACGATGGCCCCCAAAGCCCCCGCACGTGTGAGTGGCAGCACGTCCTCCAAGTTGGGTTAGGGCATCGTGCGCCGCCGCGCCGGCGAGCATAAAAAATCCAAGGCTAGCCGGCTGTGCATTATTCTTTCCACGGCGTCCTTGGCATAACGGACCAGGAACTGTAGGCGCCGGTTCCCGCCACACTGCATCCTGTGCCCTAATTAACTAGAAGAACTCGCCCGACGAGCGTCGTTCGTCAATCCATAGCGACACCGTGACTTATTGGTAACACCACAAAAACGAGTTCATACTTTGTCTACATTAGGAATGTGGGCTTCTCAATTTTGAAAGGTTTATCATGTAATACGTAAAGATGAATCAAGAAGGGTTTTCAGGTAACACAATGGAATCGGTCAATGGGGTGCAAACGCATATGAATCAAGGAGGATTTAGTACACCCAAGGCAAAGCAAGCATTCCTCTGTTCGTAAGTTCGACGGGCTTAAACTAATCGTGGCCTTGTTTTAGTATTGTGTTATGCATGGAGGTGCTTATTTCGACTCATCTTTTGTGTTTTAGTGTTCATGCAAAAAGGAACAAGCAAAAGAAGCCACGAATGTGCAAGGCATGCCCGCAGATGGTGCATCATGAAACTGCAACTCTTCCAAGAAAAAGCATGGCTTATTAACAGTACCATTTTATTTGGTGTATTGAAATTCTGAATTCATGTAATGGACCAGAATTTTTGTTTTGTCCAACTGTTTGTCTTATTTCGTATCACAAATGGTGTGTGGTTAATTAATTCTTAGTGATGAGCAGATGCGACGAGTTCCAGTTTTTCTATCAGGCTTCGAAGCTTACAGCAACAGCAGTATGTTCTTGTTTGTGAATGTGTGAAAGAAAATAGGAATGCAGAAGCACCAGCTGGTAGTATGGTCTAGTTCAGCTGTATTACATCATGTACTGAACACCTCAAATTGCCAATAGGAGTTAGGCAGTAATAAATTTGTTTGTTTCTGAAATTTTACATTCACAATAAGTCGTACTCGCTTGTTTCTGAAAATCAATACTCACCAACGATGTACAATTCACATTCTAAACTCTGAAGCTACACACACATTCAACAAAGACCATCTACCATCGATGAGCTCACAAGCTGCACTCTGCAAGTACCAGATACATTAAACAAGAAAAAGAAAAATGCAGAGACATGGTCCTTGTTGCTATGCCCACACGAGTCTCTTGTAGCAGCCGACGTCGTCAGGTGGAGGAACAACTGCTGGATGAGGGCGCAGTGTAGTGGAAGGTGTGCAGGTTGCGGACGGCGGCGGACTCGGCGTTGGGGACCACCGAGACGGTGTACGGGCGCGGAGGTAGGCCAAACGTAGTGGATCTCCCCGCCGCTATGGAAGGATCGCCAGGGCCGTGGAGCAGTTTGAGGCGTACGGACGCGGAGGCAGGGCAAGAGCGGCTGGCGTTGAAGGGTTCACCGGGGCTGTGGAACCATTTGAAGCAGACAGGCGCGGCTGCCGGTTCACCGGGCCGTGCCGCCATGGAGCTATTGGAGGAGGAGTGCGCATCCTGAGGCAGAGATGTGCTTAGCTGAGGGGTTATTAGCAAATTGGCTACTTAACTAAGAGCGGCAGCGGGCGTGTTTTTGCAAATTTGCCTTGCTTTTGACCCGATGCGTGCAATGTCAATCGACCGGCTGAGGACTTGATGGATGCAGGATGCACGAACTAGGCCGGATGCATATGATACGACGCCAAGTTCGTGCATCCCTGCATCCATCGAGTACTCAGCCGCCAGATTGACATCGCACGCATGGGGTCAAAAGCAAGGCAGAATTGCAAAAACACGCCCGCGGCCGATCTTGGACGGGGTTATCCATCTGCATATTTTGCATCAATCCCCTAGTATGACACCACGATGGCCCCCAAAGCCCCCGCACGTGTGAGTGGCAGCACGTCCTCCAAGTTGGGTTAGGGCATCGTGCGCCGCCGCGCCGGCGAGCATAAAAAATCCAAGGCCAGCCGGCTGCGCATTATTCTTTCCACGGCGTCCTTGGCATAACGGATCAGGAACTGTAGGCGCCGGTTCCCGCCACACTGCATCCTGTGCCCTAATTAACTAGAAGAACTCGCCCGACGAGCGTCGTTCGTCAATCCATAGCGACACCGTGACTTATTGGTAACACCACAAAAACGAGTTCATACTTTGTCTACATTAGGAATGTGGGCTTCTCAATTTTGAAAGGTTTATCATGTAATACGTAAAGATGAATCAAGAAGGGTTTTCAGGTAACACAATGGAATCGGTCAATGGGGTGCAAACGCATATGAATCAAGGAGGATTTAGTACACCCAAGGCAAAGCAAGCATTCCTCTGTTCGTAAGTTCGACGGGCTTAAACTAATCGTGGCCTTGTTTCAGTATTGTGTTATGCATGGAGGTGCTTATTTCGACTCATCTTTTGTGTTTTAGTGTTCATGCAAAAAGGAACAAGCAAAAGAAGCCACGAATGTGCAAGGCATGCCCGCAGATGGTGCATCATGAAACTGCAACTCTTCCAAGAAAAAGCATGGCTTATTAACAGTACCATTTTATTTGGTGTATTGAAATTCTGAATTCATGTAATGGACCAGAATTTTTGTTTTGTCCAACTGTTTGTCTTATTTCGTATCACAAATGGTGTGTGGTTAATTAATTCTTAGTGATGAGCAGATGTGATGAGTTCCAGTTTTTCTATCAGGCTTCGAAGCTTGCAGCAACAGCAGTATGTTCTTGTTTGTGAATGTGTGAAAGAAAATAGGAATGCAGAAGCACCAGCTGGTAGTATGGTCCAGTTCAGCTGTATTACATCATGTACTGAACACCTCAAATTGCCAATAGGAGTTAGGCAGTAATAAATTTGTTTGTTTCTGAAATTTTACATTCACAATAAGTCGTACTCGCTTGTTTCTGAAAATCAATACTCACCAACGATGTACAATTCACATTCTAAACTCTGAAGCTACACACACATTCAACAAAGACCATCTACCATCGATGAGCTCACAAGCTGCACTCTGCAAGTACCAAATACATTAAACAAGAAAAAGAAAAATGCAGAGACATGGTCCTTGTTGCTATGCCCACACGAGTCTCTTGTAGCAGCCGACGTCGTCAGGTGGAGGAACAACTGCTGGATGAGGGCGCAGTGTAGTGGAAGGTGTGCAGGTTGCGGACGGCGGCGGACTCGGCGTTGGGGACCACCGAGACGGTGTACGGGCGCGGAGGTAGGCCAAACTTGGTGGATCTCGCCGCCGCTATGGAAGGATCGCCAGGGCCGTGGAGCAGTTTGAGGCGTACGGACGCAGAGGCAGGGCAAGAGCGGCCGGCGTTGAAGGGTTCACCGGGGCTGTGGAACCATTTGAGGCAGACAGGCGCGGCTGCCGGTTCACCGGGCCGTGCCGCCATGGAGCTATTGGAGGAGGAGTGCGCATCCTGAGGCAGAGATGTGCTTAGCTGAGGGGTTATTAGCAAATTGGCTACTTAACTAAGAGCGGCAGCGGGCGTGTTTTTGCAAATCTGCCTTGCTTTTGACCCGATGCGTGCAATGTCAATCGACCGGCTGAGGACTTGATGGATGCAGGATGCACGAACTAGGCCGGATGCATATGATACGACGCCAAGTTCGTGCATCCCTGCATCCATCGAGTCCTCAGCCGCCAGATTGACATCGCACGCATGGGATCAAAAGCAAGGCAGAATTGCAAAAACACGCCCGCGGCCGATCTTGGACGGGGTTATCCATCTGCATATTTTGCATCAATCCCCTAGTATGACACCACGATGGCCCCCAAAGCCCCCGCACGTGTGAGTGGCAGCACGTCCTCCAAGTTGGGTTAGGGCATCGTGCGCCGCCGCGCCGGCGAGCATAAAAAATCCAAGGGTAGCCGGCTGCGCATTATTCTTTCCACGGCGTCCTTGGCATAACGGATCAGGAACTATAGGCGCCGGTTCCCGCCACACTGCATCCTGTGCCCTAATTAACCAGAAGAACTCGCCCGACGAGCGCCGTTCGTCAATCCATAGCGACACCGTGACTTATTGGTAACACCACAAAAACGAGTTCATACTTTGTCTACATTAGGAATGTGGGCTTCTCAATTTTGAAAGGTTTATCATGTAATACGTAAAGATGAATCAAGAAGGGTTTTCAGGTAACACAATGGAATCGGTCAATGGGGTGCAAACGCATATGAATCAAGGAGATTTTAGTACACCCAAGGCAAAGCAAGCATTCCTCTGTTCGTAAGTTCGACGGGCTTAAACTAATCGTGGCCTTGTTTCAGTATTGTGTTATGCATGGAGGTGCTTATTTCGACTCATCTTTTGTGTTTTAGTGTTCATGCAAAAAGGAACAAGCAAAAGAAGCCACGAATGTGCAAGGCATGCTCGCAGATGGTGCATCATGAAACTGCAACTCTTCCAAGAAAAAGCATGGCTTATTAACAGTACCATTTTATTTGGTGTATTGAAATTCTGAATTCATGTAATGGACCAGAATTTTTGTTTTGTCCAACTGTTTGTCTTATTTCGTATCACAAATGGTGTGTGGTTAATTAATTCTTAGTGATGAGCAGATGCGACGAGTTCCACTTTTTCTATCAGGCTTCGAAGCTTGCAGCAACAGCAGTATGTTCTTGTTTGTGAATGTGTGAAAGAAAATAGGAATGCAGAAGCACAAACAAATATTCTAATTTTGTGAAGGAAAACTGCATGGATTTTAAAGTAGTTATTATATGTTTTAAGGTTCATGCATATCAAAATGTTCTAATTTTGTGAAGGAAAACTGCATGGATTTTGAAGAACAAACAAATATTTAAAAAGCTCATGGATTTTGAAAAAAAAAATCATGGATTTAATAAAATAACAGAATTTGAAAAACAAAAATTGCAAAATTTGAAACATTTTGAGGATTTGGAAATGTTCATGCATTGGAAAAAAGATCATGGATTTCCAAAAATAAATTCATGCGTTTTGAAAAAGTTTGTAATTTGAAAAATGTTAACAAAATATAAAAATAAATTGATAAATTTGAAGGCACATCATGAAATTTGGAGAAAAGTTCACAAATTTCAGAAATGTTCATCTGTTTATTTTTTAAGGAAAAAATAAAAAAATTGTACAAAAATCATCCTGGAAAAAAAGAAGGGAAAAACTGCATCTGAATAAACTGGTGGAACCTTATAGAAGATTCTAAAACCGATGAGAGAAAAAAACTAACTAGACAGGTCAAAACGGGAACGTGATGTAAGCTTAACAACGAGAAAAAAAGTTTTAAATGGGTGTAGCCCAAGGTGAAGTGGGGGAGTGCGCTGGTTGCCCAAATACGTACAAGTGACTCTAAAGGCACTGTATGGGCTTAGCGTAAAACAACCAGAAAAGGAAGGTAAAATAAATAAAACACGCAAAACAGTACGTCGGCCGGCCCATTTACTAAGCCCCAGAGCCGAGCGCGTGCTGCCACCATGATGGGCCCGCCGGGACCTCCTATATGTCGCGTTCTGCGACAAAATGTCGGAGTTTCGCGCAGGGTATCGAGCTAACGGGCCGGCCCAGGTAGCAAAGCCCGTGATGCGCAAAACAAATAGAAAAACAATACAGGTGCTAGAAGAGGATTCAAACTCGCGACGCGTGACTCCTGACTTTCTGTCCCAAGCCGCTTGAGCCAATGACCTTTTCTCATTAATAAGCAGCGCAAGCATTTAAGAATCATTTCCAGTGGCATAAAATTCCTCTAAAAGTTGGGCGAGCGAGGAATCAAACTCCGCACATCCCGGCAGTAAGAACAGGTACACAACCAGTGGAACGCAAGATAATTGTAGTCTGAAAATGCGGTGCGGTTTAAAGGAAGTACGAAAGAGACGACATATCTAATTTTTTTGGGAATTACAAATCAAATTCTTTTAGGAAAGCATATATTTATTCAATCAAAAAAATCCGAATTAGAAATTTATTTGAAAACGCGAACATTCGATGAAAAATTTTGAACATTTTTTAATCTTTAAATTTTTAGAAAAAGGGAGAGTTTATGAAAAAAATTGAACATGTGACATTTACATGAAAACATGACCATTTTTTAATAAAGTTAAAAATTTTGAAAATCTGAACAAAAATTAAAAACCGATGTTTTTTGCATCTGTAAACAAATTTCTGAAGCTCTGAACAAAATTTGGAAAAGGCGAATGGTTTTCAAAAATAGCAAAAAAATTACAAAATCACGATTTTTTTTTGAATTTGTGCACAAAACTTGAAAAAGTAGGAACATTTTTTGAACGCCCGAACTATTTTAGAAACTGCGAACAAAATTTGGAAAAAGGCAAAAAAAATTGAAATTCGCACATATTATCAAAACCCATGAGCATTTTTAGAATTTTTTAAAAATTTTGTAAAAAGGGGAACATTTTTTCAAACACTGAACTTTCTATGAAAACCACGAATATGTTATGTAATTAAGAAAGAAATGAAAAATGAACAGTTTTTGAACATCTGAACAAATTTTGAAACCCCGAACAAAATTTCAAAAAGGAGAACATTTATTCAACTGTGGAAAGAAGTATTGAAAATCACGAACATTTTATAAATTTATGAACAAATGTTTTAATACGTACATATTTTGGAATTCTAAACAATTTTTAAATTCACGAAATTTATTTAAGTTCGGGAACAAATTTGAAAACACGAACATTTGTGTGAAAGCTGTTAATAATTTATGAGAAACACAAAACATTTTTCGAAATTTATGAACTGTTTGAACATTTTATAAAATCCCCCGAACAAATATGAACATGAGAACAATTTTTGGAAACTTGAATATTATTTGAAATTTCTGAACAAATTTCAAAACCCGGACGTTTTTTGTTCATGTTTATAAAAAGCAGATTTTTTCAAAAAAAATGAATGTCCTATGAAATGCGCAAACTTGAACAACTAAAACACCTATTTTCTATATATTAACATTTTTTAAAATTGGAACTTTTTTGCTATTAACAAAATTTGGAAACGTGAACAATTTTTTAAAACGCCCACATTTGTTTTGAAACTCCCCCGATTGAAATTGAAAACACGATCATTTTTCGAAAATCGCGTACATCTTTTGAAACACAAGTACATTTTTTGCAAACATGAACATTTTTTGAAATTCCCAAACAGATTTGAAAACATGAACTATTTTTGATAATGCAAACATTTTAAGAAATTTGCGAATAAAAACACGAACATGTAAATGAACAATTGAAAAAGGAATAAAAATAAAACGAAAATTGAATGAAAAAGAAACAAAAAGAGGAAAAAGGATAGAAAAGCAAAAAAAAAGAAACATGAAATAATCTATACTTTACTAATAAAAAAAAAGGTATTCTTGATCCGTCATGCTATTTTGCAGAAAACCCCTACAAGTTTCTGGTAATCAACCCGCAATACATATTAATTGATTTTTAAAAAATCCATATCTTTTTGACCCTAACTTCAAATTTAACATGTTATATATGAAATTTGATTAGAAAAATATTTAGAATGCGACTATGGTATTATTTTACGTGTTAATCATTTGAAAATGCTATTGCGATGAAACCTTAATCAATAGCGCATGATCGGTCTTTCCTTCATGTTGTTGCTGGTCCGAATTGAAAATGAACACTTCAGCAAAACCAGGATGGAGACAAAAACAATATCTATAACACGCATGCACGCCTCGTCAAAACCTCGGAGAGAAAAATAGTTATATCATCCTATGTCGAGAGGGAGACGTCTTAAGATTGACAACATTCAAACGTGTTGTGATGGTGTGAACAGTGAGGTCAGCGTCGACGAGAGTGGGGAGAAGGATAAACATAAACACAAATGGGATGCCATGTTTTGGAATAAAGGACATGAACCTATGGACTCATTGTTATTAGATTAATGGGTGGTTTTTCACCCGTTACAACGTAGACTCGTTTGTTAGTAAAAAAAAAATAGAAGCAAAAACAACGTTCGGGAACATCCTAGAAGGCTCCAAAACCGGGAAAAACCAATTGGGAACCTCTGAAAGGTTGCCAAAACAGGGATCGCTGCAACCATTAACGGGTCGGCCTAGATCGCGTCTCTCGCTCCTGAAGTCTCTGCGAAGCCTCGACAGCTTGACACAACGTGCGTCATATAGGATTTTTCAGGCGCGCCTATGTCTATAAGCGAGACTTGCTTTTTTTTATAAGGGATGCGATTCTCGCTTATAGCAAAGATATATGGCTGGCCACCGAAACTAGCGACAAAATGGTCGGCCTAGCGCGCAGGAGGCCAAAGCCACATGCCTCAAAAGCGATGTTTTTTTTCACTGTTTTCATTACAAAATTATTTTCATTTTTTGTTTTATTTTTTTACTTTTATTAGTAGGTCCAAATATTTTAAATATATGTATTTCCAAAATATAAATATATTTTTTTAAAATGTTAATCATGCATGTGAGAAATGTTAAATGTGTAAAGAAAAAGATTCCGATGTATAAAATGATGTACAATGTTCATGGAAAAATAACACATCAATAGATAAATGTTTTAAATATATATTAATCATGTATTTAGAATTGTCAATTGTGTATATAATAAATGTTTATGATATGCGAAAAAGTACAGTGTTTATGAACTATACACATAAAATATGTTTAAAAAATTGCAAAATTTGAAATATGTATACATAAAATGCTCCGCACAGATAGGGGGCGTCCCTGGGTGAGCCGACCCATTTGAAGCTACTGCCATAAGCGTGGAACGGATTACTGTAGCTACTGAGGACTGAACATATAAACGCCTTCATTTATGAAAAGAAATAAAGCTAAGAGCTATATGAATTGTGCTTTAAAGTTAGAGATCATGAAATCCTATGACAGATTGGAGTGGGAATATCTGCATGCCATTATGACCCCATTTCCTTGTATCTCTTCTTAATAGCAGCAGAGGGATTTTCGTGGCTGCTAAAATCGGTGGATGTGGCATCTAACCTAAGTGGGATAAAAGAGGCGCCCTTGGCACCGCCCGTCAACCACTTATTATTTGCAGATGAAAGCCTGTTGTTTTCAAGGCGAGCAATGCTGGGGGCAAATGAGGTGAACCAGTTGTTACGCAATTATTGCCAAGCTTCTCGGCAGCGGATAAACAATGATAAATCAACTATCTTCTTCGGCAAGGGGTGTCCTGAAGCATTGAAGGAGGAGGTGAAAATGGTGTTGCTGGTTCAAAACGAAACCCCGAATGAGAAGTACTTGGACATGCCTTTGGATGTGGAGTCATCAAAAAATTTGGCATTCAAGTAGCTCAACTGCTCAAGGATTATCTGTGGAGTAAGGTCCAAGGATGGATTGAAAAAACTATGCCAGCGGCAGGCAAAGAATTGTTGGTAAATCTGTGGCCCAAGCGGTCCCTGTTTTCTCTATGTCCTGCTTTAAACTAACAAGAGGTTTATGTGAGTACCTCAATATGTTGATCAGAAAATTCTGGTGGGGCAGAGTAAGGAAGCGAAGCGTAAGCCGAGATGGGTTTCATGGGAAGCAATGACACAATCAAAATTCATGGGAGGCTTGGGCTTCAAAGATTTCGAACTGTTTAATCTAACCTTACTAGCTAAAAAATCTTGGCATATTCTTCAATCACCGGACTCCTTAGGTGCAAGATTACTCAAGGCAGTTTACTTCCCAACTGGTAGTATACTTGATGTCGACCTGGCAACCATCCGAGCCAGATTTGCCGTGCTATCATTGAGGGTTGGGATGTCCTGAAGCAGGGTCTCATTAGGCGGATCGGCGATGGCACCTCAACCAACATGTGGCGGGACAACTGGATCCCGAGGGATGTAATCATGTGACCGTATGGGTCAAGGACAAACAACTAGCCTACCTTTTTTCGGAGCTAATTGACTAGACTTCTGCGACTTGGGATATTGCAAAGATCACATAAATATGTCTAGCGATTGATGTCCCTCCCATCTTGAGTATTCCGCTGCTAACCACTAATATTCAAGACAGTTGGTCATGGAATTTTGAGAGAATGGCTCCTACTATGTTAGATCAGCATATCGCATGTTGGTAGACACAAAGAGGCGGAGAGAAGCTTGTCTTGATGGTACGTCGGGATCATCAAGTAATGACAAAGATGCATCATCTTGGAAACAGTTGTGGAAGATTCAAGTTCTTGGAAAAACTAGAATGTTCTTATGGAGGCTTGGTAAGCACTCGCTACCCACGGATGATGTTAGACAGAACAAAAACATGTCCGTTACGGGCTCCTTTGGTTTATGCGGAGCAATCAATTCGTGGAGGCACTCTTTGTTGGAATGCTCTATGGCGAGATATGTTTGGGCGTTTGTTGATGGGGAGTTAGCAGAACATTTATGTGAAATGACAGAACCGAGCGCCAAACAGTGGATGTTCACAATGATAGATACGCTGTCACATGAAGCTTTCATCAGATTTGTAGTTACCCTATGGGCAATATGGTGGGTCCGAATGCAAGCCATCCACGAGAAAATCTACCAGAGCCCAGCAACCACGCATCAGTTCATCCGCAGGTTCATCTTGGACCTCGAGATTCTGTTGAGACAAATTGTGGGGGGTGTTGGCTCTGCTCCACAAGCAGTAGTGAGACCAAAGGCCCCGCCAGCAGGTTTTGCTAAAACTGCATGTTGACGCGGTTGTTTCGAAATCAAGGAAGAGGGGCATTGCGACTGCGGCTACGGTGTGCCGTGATGCGGCCGAAGAGTACTTGGGAGGCTCGACTTTGACAATGCAGGGAATCACAGACGTCGCCACTCTGGAGGCCATGGCATGCCGTGAGGCACTAGCACTAGCCAAGGATTTGATGCTCCATAACTTAGTCATTGCTTCAGATTCGAAGATGGTTGTTTCTGATATTCAGAGAGGTACCAAAGCTAGTTATAGCTCAGTCATTAACGAGATAAGAGAGAGATCTGGAGCTTTCAACTGCAACTTTACTTATGCATGCCGAGCTGCAAATGTTGATACTGATAGATTAGCCAAGTATTACCATTCTCTGGATCTGGGGAGACACCTATAGTTGATCCCACCCCATGATCCTTTTTGTATCCAACGTCATGTGGTATTTGAGTAATAAAACTTGGCCTTCCCCTAAAAAAACTAAGGACTGAACCGAGGTATTGTAGTGAACCACTGTATTGTACTGTAGCGAACCATTGTAATGTAGCGCCCGATACTCTACAAACCGGTGGCTATATCGACCTTTTCAGAAAAATGTTGTTTCTGAAAGTGAACAATTGTTGGGAATACAAACATTTTTTTAGAATCATGAACATTTCAAGGGAACACAAATAAATTTCCGACCATTTTTTAAGAACAAGAATATATTTCGAAATTATTATTTTATTTCCAAAATGCAAACCATTTTCGAAATTAAAAACAGTTTTTTAAAAGTTCAGTGTCTATTAGCAAAAAATCGTATTATATTGGAAAAAACTTCATCATGTATTAAAAATGCTTATTGTATATTTGAATAATATTCACCATGAGCGTGTATTTTAAAAATTATCCACCGTTAAAAAAATCAGCATGTGTTTAAAAATGTTTAACATATATTAGAACAAAGTTATCGTACAGAAACCCATAAAAGGAAAAGGCAAAAAGGAAAAATACATAAGATAAATAAAAGCACCACATCTGGAAAAGAGAAAAACAAAAACAAAACTCCATAGAAAGAAAAAGAAAAATAAGAATAAATAAATATTCAGAAGGAAAAAGGAAAATAGTAACCATAAAAAAGTTGGAACAAAAACTACAACAAAAAAACAAAACAAATGTTGTAAATGTGCAGCAAATAAAATAGAAAAACCAGAACAAAAGACTAGAATAAGAAAACTGAAATACGAAACAGAAAGAACATAGCTTAAAAAGAAACAATAAAGGAATAAAAATATTTCAACATTGTAGCAAAGGAAACAACATATTGAAGGCCGAAGTGGTCCAGCCTAGTTTGACATGTTCGTGCGTGTTGTCTCTTCCATTTACCGACGAAATCATTAAATAAGGATTACCCCTTGCAAAGATGACTCTCACCTTTTCAATGGCTGACAAGTGGTAGTCTGAGTGTTTTTTTTCTTTTCGTAGATTCTATTTTTATCTTTTAAATGCCTTCAAATCCCGGACCGTTTTCACCGTTGAATTTCTCGCATTGAGATATTCAAAACTAGATCACATGTTAATAGGTTTTGGCAAACATTTTATTTCACGAAACAGCAAAAAGAGTAGCCGGAAACACCCCCCCCCCTTTTTTCCTTTTCTGAACTGTGCTTCTCACGGAAGCAAATTTGTCCCTCCCCGGTAAGCAAATATGTGTCTCTGACGACAGCGGAAACGACGATGGGGGCGAATCGGGCAGCAGCGGAGGAGCGGTGGAAAAACTCCTGATTCGGCGGCGGTTGATGGCGGAGCCGGCAGCGGGAATGGTGGAGTGACCGGATCTGGCGTAGGGCGACGGCGATGTGGTGTGGTTGGCAGACGGGCGACGTCAACAATGCAACGGGAGGTGGAAGGAAGAAGGTTTGAGTGGGGGAAAAGAAACGAAGGGCGATTGACGGTTGGCGCACGACCGCTGGTTTTACATCACGTGGAGGCGAAGATGTAAATTTGCATCTTCCAAGTGTTGTATTTTACAACATTTGGACCAGCTGATGTAAGTTTTTTTTTGCATCCACATCATCAGTTGGTTATGGATTTTTAAGCCTTAAAGTACAGCAAATAAAATAGAAAAACCAGAACAAAAGACTAGAATAGGAAAACTGAAATACGAAACGGAAAGAACATAGCTTAAAAAGAAACAATAAAGGAATAAAAATATTTCAACATTGTAGCAAAGGAAACAACATATTGAAGGCCGAAGTGGTCCAGCCTAGTTTGACATGTTCGTGCGTGTTGTCTCTTCCATTTACCGACGAAATCATTAAATAAGGATTACCCCTTGCAAAGATGACTCTCACCTTTTCAATGGCTGACAAGTGGTAGTCTGAGAGTTTTTTTCTTTTCGTAGATTCTATTTTTATCTCTTAAATGCCTTCAAATCCCGGACCTTTTCACCGTTGAATTTCTCGCATTGAGATATTCAAAACTAGATCACATGTTAATAGGTTTTGGCAAACATTTTATTTCACAAAACAGCAAAAAAAAGTAGCCGGAAACACACCCCCGCCCCCTTTCCTTTTCTGAACTGTGCTTCTCACGGAAGCAAATTTGTCCCTCCCCGGTAAGCAAATATGTGTCTCTGACGACAGCGGAAACGACGATGGGAGCGAATCGGGCAGCAGCGGAGGAGCGGCGGAAAAACTCCTGATTCGGCGGTGGTGGATGGCGGAGCCGGCAGTGTAGGAGATATGCCCTAGAGGCAATAATAAATGTTATTGATTATCTCCCTGTTCATAATTATGTTTATGTTCCATGCTATAACTGCAATGATTCTCGAGTCTGCAAATAAAACGAGGCTTGGAGGGAAACTCATGTGCACGTGTGGGATAATAAACGGTAAAAAGTATTCCTAGTCAAGCCTCTATGACTGGCTCAAGTATTGCATGATGATCCTGTTTTCCTGATCATGGGCATGACTATGCCGGCAATTTTGAGGGCACAATTGTTGGTAGAACACTTGTGTTGAATCGACCCGAATTGATGTTATGCTATGAGATACATTCGTCATTAGTTAATGGTTAATAACACAGAGATGGTTAATGTTTGCATGATTCCTTAGACCATGAGAGTATCGAGTTTCTTCATGCTTGCTTCATGAACTTTGGGGTTTGTTAAACGTCATCCGTAAATGGGTGGCTATTACGGCGGCTTACGGGTTCATGGAAAAGTATGTCAAGTAACTTGATAGCTCAAGATTGGGATTTGCTCCTCCGACGATGGAGAGATATCTCTGGGCCCTCTCGGTGTTACGGTATCCATCATCGTCTGGCCAGACACTTTGTGATTTGATCACGGGGATGCCGGAACACGGGAACGAGAAAAGAGAACAATACCGGTAACGAGGTAACTGGCATAGTGGACAAGTTGTTGATCCACGGGGATGCCTACATGTCTCACCTCGGGTATTTGTAACATATCGCGAAGCAACAGGAATAGCACACGGCAACTGGAGGTTCACTCGAATATTCATTCGTGTGGGTATAGGGGTCAATATGGGTGTCCACGGCTCCGATGTTGATCATTGATCGGAAGGGGTTCCGGGTCATGTCTATGCTTCACCGAACCTATAGGGTCACACGCTTAAGGGTCATCTATCTGCTGAATACTAGACGGGGAGTCTGAGAGAAAATCACCGAAAAAGTTTCGGACGAAACGGAAACGTTCCGGAGAGGATATCGGAATAGTTCCGGTGAAACTGAAAAGTTGTTTCAGGGTATTCCATAAAGTCAAATTGGTTTCGGCACATGCCTGGAAATTATTGGAAGGTACCAGAATTGTTCCGGTAACTTCTGAGATTTTTCAGAGACAAAAACTGGAAATGTTCCGGACTGCCGGAACCGCTTTAGTTGCTTTTCACAGATGAAAATCACTAAACCGAAAAGTTGTTTCGGAGTACACCATAAAGTCAAATTGGTTTCGGCACATGCCTGATAATTCTTGGAGGGTGCCAGAATCATTCTGGAAACTTTCTGGAATTTTCCGGAATGAAAACCGGAAATGTTCCGGAGCTGCCGAAACCGCTTCAGATGCTTTTCGCAGATGAAAATCACTAAAGCGGAATTGTTCCAGCTCGCGTTGAAAATTATTTTGGTGGGTACTGGAGATGTTCTAAGCCCACATGAATATTTTCAGTTCGATCAGACGCTGAAAAATGTCGTCATGAATAGTGAAAGTGCTTTTTGGGATATTTATGGAAAAGTCACCTTTTGGGATATTTTCCCAAAAAGGTTTCTAGAAGGCTTGGGGGCCAAGAAACCCTACCCCTTGGATTTCCTATAAATAGAGGTGGAGGGGCTGTCTCCACACTCACTCCTTCTCACATACAAATGCCATGACATTTCTGGCTTCTCTCTCCCTCCCAGCGAAATGGTTTCGTAGAGCCGAAAGGCTGTCTGGGTTCCGGTGGGAACTAGTTCTGGACGGCGAAGCCCTGCCGGATAGATGACACCGTATGTGTGCAACTCTGTAGAGAGATCGTAGTTTCGGTCTTAGTTTAAGAGTGCCTCCCGAAGGGCTGTCCGAGTGACTGTCCGAGTTTCGATGGTCCTCCCGAAGGGCTGTCCGAGTTTCGATGGTCCTCCCGAAGGGCTGTCCGTGACACCGTCCGAGGGACACTGTCCGACCGCCTCCCGGAGGGCTGTCCGGGGGCGGATGAGGGTATACATCCTCGCGGTTGGGAGGTTGTAAATCCTAGCTGCGGGGATCTGCACCGCCGATCGTCATCGACTCTACTTCCGCTGCGCTACGAGTCGGTAACGAAACAGATCAAACCTTGTATGCAGTCTCCATAGTGATCCTGGGCTGGTACGTAGGTCGGAAAATTTTTGTTTTCTGCTGCATTACCCTACAGTGGCATCAAGAGCCGTGCTATGCGTAGATGCAGGTTGCGATCTAGAATACATAGAGATGTATGGGTGTTGCACAATATAATTAGGTAGTAGATGTGTTCTATTGCTGAAAATTATTTGTGCGGGTAGCAGATGAAATCTGTTACCCGATGTTCTTGTTGCTTCCCTGGAATTTGCATATTTCTGATCTTGATAACGGTATGGTGGAGTTTCAAAGTTCTGGCAATCCGCGATCCTGATTGATCAACGAAGTGCTAACAGTTCTTTGAATTCCACCGTAGTTAAAAAGAAAGATGAAATTTCGCAGACGAAAGGGCAATGCAGATATGATCTGCACGGGGGTCATGCGTATGACGAAGTTTAGTATGGGGCTCGAGATTTTATTATCTCGTGTTTCATACACCCCGCAATGTTAATCTAGCGACTTGGATTATCATGCTTGATGATGGACGTTGGTAGCTTCGGTTTGTTTCGAAACCTTAGAAGCCACGTAAAATAAAATTTTGCATGAACCGATTAGAGGCGTCTAACTTGGTTTTGCAGGATGGTTTGCATATGCATGTGATGTGGTATAGCAGTGTTCATAATAATTTGATTATGTATGAGATGGCTATATGATGTAAATTGATTAACATGACCTGCGTGTCATGATTCGGCATGATGGCTGGAGCCATATGATTGCACTTTAATGACCTGCGTGTCAACCTTATGTAATGCACTTATTTTATTAGCTATAGAGATAGCAATATTATCTGGTGCATCGACTAGGTGGTGGCAATCTTCGCGAAGGTGAACACCGACGCGAATGCCGAAGACGAAGAAATGAAAGACTTCTCCGTCAGAAAGGGCTATACCATATCTTGCTATTATGAATTGCCTGAGATGTTTATCCCTTATGATGCACCCTTCTTGATTGCGCGGTAGTCGCTTTTTATTAGGGTGATCTCCCACAAAAATATCAAGTAGTTAGTGTTCTCCCAAGTGTAGCACCGTCACGGCACCTAACTTTTCGGGGTGCGCCATGCTGACATGGGTACGAACGATTAGGGATGTGTGAGGCGGGTGAGTTAAGACCTCGCAGCGAGATCACTTGGTTGTCTTGACGTTCAGGCATGAAAGTCATGAGCTCGGAACACACGCATCGAAAGATGAACAAGAGTCACATAGAGATGTGATCGGCAAGTTTGCCTAACGATTGAAGTTCTCGTCATCAGTGATGCTCACCATCAATGGCGTTGAATTGAAATTCGTGTCTTGAATCATTCATAATCAATTATGAGAGATATTGATTTGAGTGGGAGCGCACTATTGAATTAACTTGTTTAATTCTCAGTGCAATTAATTTTGAACACTGTCTAAGTGTGGTTTGCATAATAGTTGTAGAATAATGGCTCGCGTTTCCACCTTCCCTATTAAAATTGAATAGTTGTTAAATATCTGGTTAAAACTTTACGGTTGGTAACGTAATGTGAGGATTGTCCTCAATAGTGCCGAGAAGGACTTTGTCCTATCGCATACTTTCGGTATTCTCCCGCTAAAGCTATGGATCATGTGACTCTCGTCCTTCGATCCAAAAGCTAGAATTCTGTTTCAGTCAAGTGCAATACGTTTGCTTTCATGAGACCCAAACTTCGAAAGTTTGGATAGTTATGTGATATTCATGGAATCTGAAAATCATTTTCAGAGACAGACAAAGGCTAAAAGATATGAGATATCCAAAGCAATGTTTGTTTGCAAACTGTTAGTAAAGGAGTTTACTATGCATTAGACTGATAAGAGAGGGATCCAGAAGAACGCCTGTCATATGATGATGGTGGATAAAACAACAACTTAAAGAGAAAGGAAGTATCCGGAAGGGTGTTAGTGAAACTTTCACGCCTAGGAAGTCCGGGGCTAACGCCACTCTTAAGTTGGATGCTTCTTCTGAGAGTAGGAGAAATACTAGAAGTTAAACTGTTAGAAGTATAAAGGCAAAAGGAAAGAAGACTGGAATATCCAGCTCATGTATGAAAGTCATACAAGTTTTTTGATGTATAGAAGGCTGGTCAGAGATATAGTTCTTGGGAATTATGGTTAAACATGTTAATCACTAATTCTTGGGTATTGTGAGTTAATCACAAAGATACCCGTTCGATTGCATTCTGTTGCAACTCGATGTAAGAACTACTATGGCCTGAAAGACTAGTCAGGAATGAGATTTAGATACACGCAGGGAACATAGTAAATGTTACTATGCCTTCCATCGGTGTATTCCCTATGTATTTACTTTCATAATTCATTTTAGAGTTTCACACTCTAGCCCTTTGCATAAAGTATCTTGCAAGAAGGTTGTTCATAAGAGAACTTTTAATGTTCGGAGTTATGAATAACAAAAGGGGGCCATACTTTCATTATGAATGAGAAGTATGTTATGAATATTGATAATAATACATTACCTCTGTATTTACTTTCATAATTCATTTAGAGTTTCATACACTCTAGCCCTTTGCATAAGGTATCTTGCAAGGAGGTTATTCACAAGAGAACTTTTGATGTTCGGTGTTATGAATAACATAAAGGGCCATGCTTCCATCCTGAATGGGATGTATGTTATGAATATTGATGGTAATATAATACATCCATAACACTGACGCTAAATGTCGCGAGACTAAAAGAATACCACATATGTGTGGCACTGCATTTGGTCACATTGGAGAAACCCGCATGGAAAATTCCATTATGATGGATTTTAAAGTCATTTGATTTTGAATCATCTGACACTTGCAACTTTCCTCTGAAAGGTGAAGTGACTGAAATACCGTTCACATGCCATAAGGAACGAGCATAGAACATATTGGTGATCATACATTATGATGTGTGTAGTCCAATAAATGTTGTTGCAAGTAGTGGATTTATCTATCTTCAGAAATGACTCAGGTAGATATATGGATATTTACTTGTTGAGACGTAAGTCTGGATCTTTTGAATTCATTCATAAGGTTTTCAAAAATGAAGTAGAAGTTGTTGTAACAAGAAAATTATGTTTCTACAATTCGATTGCAGAAAGGAATATTTGAGTTACGAGTTTAGCGAATGTCTGATGAGTTGTGAAAGGGGTTTCATAACTTGCACCTCCCGGAGCACCACTGCAAGTGGAGAGTCCGTGTTGATGTAATCGAACCATTCATGACATGGTAAGATCAAAGATGACATAAATAAATTTGCCATTATCCCTTTTAAAGTGATGCTTTAGAGACTGCGGCTTTTACACTGAAAAGAGCTCCATCAGGTCTGTTGAAATGACGCCATGGTGTGGTACGCCCAACCATGTTATATCTTTTCTTAAACATTTGGAATATGGGGCTTGTGTAAAAGGTTACAAACCTATTCCAAATCAGACAAGTGCTACTTTGTAAGGTTATCCCAAGTCATTGGGTATTCCCCCACCACTATACCAAGGCAAAGGGTTTTTGCCGCAAAACGGTATGCTTTTAAAGAGAATAGTTCTTTCAAAAGGTGAGTGGGAGGACAGTGCAACTCGACGAGATAACCAGTATCTTCGTCATCAGATCAAAGGAAAGAAACCTTGGAAGTGATTCCAGAGTTTCCTACTGCGACTGATACGGAAGTCTCTACAATAAAATGTATGGACTTCGGTCAAACTTGCAGCTGAACCACGTAGGCAAAGCTCGTGCAAACCTATCAGGTGCGCAAACGAGATATTGTTGTTAGACAACAGTATACCTACGATACACAAGGAAGCGTTGATGGGCCCTGACTCCGGAATTGGCTAAATGCCAATACAATCCGGGATAGTTTCCATATATGTGATTCGAGATTAAAATCTTGATACACCTTTCGGAAGACTTAGAGTCTAACGAATATTTATGGAACTAAAAACTGATACGGAAAAAATGTTTTATCCATGAAGCTTGACTTGTTGCAATAACAAGTTCAAGGAGTTGACTACGATGAGATTGTCTCACCGTAGCGATGCTTGAAGTCGGTTCGGGTTGAACTAGCAATTAATACATATTTCAATCATGAGATATGAAACATGGATGACAAAAGGATTTCCATCTGATGGAAATGAAACCTAGGACTTGTATGTGATACAGTCCAAAGTAATTGTCGATCCAGAGGATGCTAGTAAGTATGCAAACTTCAGAGTTCCAGCGATGGACAGAAGAGAGCAAAGTGGAGTTGGAATCTTCGTTTTTGATGGAATGGTCAAAGGGGTTTGACTTCATCAAATGGGTATCGAAGATGCTTGTGATTCAAGAAAGTAAGTGGGAGCATAATAATATTTCTAGAAACCATGTGTACTTGACACATTGTTAATTGGAAATAAATTTCTTGACACGAATTAGGACTTCATTTGAAAATAGTTTTTCGATGAAGTGCTTAGGCTAAATAGCCTCAATATTAGGCATGATGATCTATGGAGATAGATTTACCTAATGGGGCTAAGCTATGAATACATATTGACAAGATGCTAAAACCTTTTAGCATTGAAAACCGTCAAGGAGTGATTCTTGCCGAAGTCACATGGAAAGAGTTTTTGCAAGACTCGGTGTCCCAAAACACTGATGAGCAAAATACATGATGGTGATTCCACACACTCTTGTGTTTGGATTAATCATGTATTCCATGGTATGTAAAAACAACCAGATATGTCCAATACTCCAAAGTTGTTGCGAGTATAGATACCAAAGTGATCAAAGTACTGATCATAGGACAACAGTGAAAGATGTCATTGAGTACTAGAGTAGTAGTGATGACATGTTTTCTCGCAAGCGGAGATTATGAAGTACTCGTTGTAACTAATTACATCGATACAGTCTTCATCAATGCTCCATGCGATTTTCGATTTAAGTTAAGGGTTTTGTGTAATACACAATATGGTGGCACGGTAGTTGGAAATTGTTCCAAACAAGATACTGTGGCGAATTCTATAACAAAGGCTAAGTATGTTGACGCTTAAGAAGTGACAAAGAAGTTGTTGAATCATATAGTTCATTCATGAACTTAGTATGGTTCCAAGATGGCTTTGGTCTATGGGACACTATTGCAGATAGTTGCTCCATAGCTCAGTCTGAGGAATCAGGTTTCGACCAATGATTCACACATATGCAAAGCCAAGTCCACACAAAATATGAATTTTGTGAAAGCGTGAAAACGCGGGGATATGCAAAGTTACACACGGAGCTGAAGTCGTCAGATCCGTTGGACATCAGGCTATACCACATGCGAAGCATATTTTACACCAGTATGCCATAGGTGTAAAGTGCATTAGCATTGACTAGATTATTGACTCTAGTGCAAGTGGGAGTCTGTAGGAGATATGCCCTAGAGGCAATAATAAATGTTATTGATTATCTCCCTGTTCATAATTATGTTTATGTTCCATGCTATAACTGCAATGATTCTCGAGTCTACAAATAAAACGAGGCTTGGAGGGAAACTCATGTGCACGTGTGGGATAATAAACGGTAAAAAGTATTCCTAGTCAAGCCTCTATGACTGGCTCAAGTATTGCATGATGATCCTGTTTTCCTGATCATGGGCATGACTATGCCGGCAATTTTGAGGGCACAATTGTTGGTAGAACACTTGTGTTGAATCGACCTGAATTGATGTTATGCTATGAGATACATTCGTCATTAGTTAATGGTTAATAACACAGAGATGGTTAATGTTTGCATGATTCCTTAGACCATGAGAGTATCGAGTTTCTTCATGCTTGCTTCATGAACTTTGGGGTTTGTTAAACGTCATCCGTAAATGGGTGGCTATTACGGCGGCTTACGGGTTCATGGAAAAGTATGTCAAGTAACTTGATAGCTCAAGATTGGGATTTGCTCCTCCGACGATGGAGAGATATCTCTGGGCCCTCTCGGTGTTACGGTATCCATCATCGTCTGGCCAGACACTTTGTGATTTGATCACGGGGATGCCGGAACACGGGAACGAGAAAAGAGAACAATACCGGTAACGAGGTAACTGGCATAGTGGACAAGTTGTTGATCCACGGGGATGCCTACATGTCTCACCTCGGGTATTTGTAACATATCGCGAAGCAACAGGAATAGCACACGGCAACTGGAGGTTCACTCGAATATTCATTCGTGTGGGTATAGGGGTCAATATGGGTGTCCACGGCTCCGATGTTGATCATTGATCGGAAGGGGTTCCGGGTCATGTCTATGCTTCACCGAACCTATAGGGTCACACGCTTAAGGGTCATCTATCTGCTGAATACTAGACGGGGAGTCTGAGAGAAAATCACCGAAAAAGTTTCGGACGAAACGGAAACGTTCCGGAGAGGATATCGGAATAGTTCCGGTGAAACTGAAAAGTTGTTTCAGGGTATTCCATAAAGTCAAATTGGTTTCGGCACATGCCTGGAAATTATTGGAAGGTACCAGAATTGTTCCGGTAACTTCTGAGATTTTTCAGAGACAAAAACTGGAAATGTTCCGGACTGCCGGAACCGCTTTAGTTGCTTTTCACAGATGAAAATCACTAAACCGAAAAGTTGTTTCGGAGTACACCATAAAGTCAAATTGGTTTCGGCACATGCCTGATAATTCTTGGAGGGTGCCAGAATCATTCTGGAAACTTTCTGGAATTTTCCGGAATGAAAACCGGAAATGTTCCGGAGCTGCCGAAACCGCTTCAGATGCTTTTCGCAGATGAAAATCACTAAAGCGGAATTGTTCCAGCTCGCGTTGAAAATTATTTTGGTGGGTACTGGAGATGTTCTAAGCCCACATGAATATTTTCAGTTCGATCAGACGCTGAAAAATGTCGTCATGAATAGTGAAAGTGCTTTTTGGGATATTTATGGAAAAGTCACCTTTTGGGATATTTTCCCAAAAAGGTTTCTAGAAGGCTTGGGGGCCAAGAAACCCTACCCCTTGGATTTCCTATAAATAGAGGTGGAGGGGCTGTCTCCACACTCACTCCTTCTCACATACAAATGCCATGACATTTCTGGCTTCTCTCTCCCTCCCAGCGAAATGGTTTCGTAGAGCCGAAAGGCTGTCTGGGTTCCGGTGGGAACTAGTTCTGGACGGCGAAGCCCTGCCGGATAGATGACACCGTATGTGTGCAACTCTGTAGAGAGATCGTAGTTTCGGTCTTAGTTTAAGAGTGCCTCCCGAAGGGCTGTCCGAGTGACTGTCCGAGTTTCGATGGTCCTCCCGAAGGGCTGTCCGAGTTTCGATGGTCCTCCCGAAGGGCTGTCCGTGACACCGTCCGAGGGACACTGTCCGACCGCCTCCCGGAGGGCTGTCCGGGGGCGGATGAGGGTATACATCCTCGCGGTTGGGAGGTTGTAAATCCTAGCTGCGGGGATCTGCACCGCCGATCGTCATCGACTCTACTTCCGCTGCGCTACGAGTCGGTAACGAAACAGATCAAACCTTGTATGCAGTCTCCATAGTGATCCTGGGCTGGTACGTAGGTCGGAAAATTTTTGTTTTCTGCTGCGTTACCCTACAGGCAGCGGGAATGGTGGAGTGACCGGATCTGGCGCAGGGCGACGGCGATGTGGTGTGGTTGGCTGGCGGGCGACGTAAACAATGCAACGGGAGGTGGAAGGAAGAATGTGTGGGTGGGGGAAAAAGAAATGAAGGGCGATTGACGGTTGGCGCACGACCGCTGGTTTTACATCACGTGGAGGCGAAGATGTAAATTTGCATCTTCCAAGTGTTGTATTTTACAACATTTGGACCAGCTGATGTAAGTTTTTTTTTGCATCCACATCATCAGTTGGTTATGGATTTTTAAGCCTTAAAGTTATAAAGTTATAAAATTTAGTTATTTTTAGGTGATACATCATCGGCGAAACGTTAACACCGCGATGATGCCTGCTCGCGCACCGCCACCGCCAGGCCAAAACTGTGCTTTGCACCTAAAAAGGAGGCCGAGAGTAGACGCGAGGAGAGGGAAGTGAACAGTCCGCGCCCAGCCAGCCCATTCCAAGGCCGCGCGCCAACGGCACAGAGAAGCGCGGCGGTTCGAGTGGGCCGGGAGGAGCGGGATGCATCAAGAGGGAAAGTACCCAGTGCTCCCACTCTTGGGGTACTCCCGGTACTCCAATGTCAAGCAAAATATTTTTTATTGTTTCAAAAAATTCTGAAAAAATTGTGAATGTTCAGAATGAATGTGACTACAAGCCCTAGAAATTTCAGGTCAAAACACGAAACACACATTCAGATACAAAAATGTGAAGTTTAGCATGAATAATGTACAAAAGAGACAAAAGCAACATGGCCACGGGACGTGTTGGCCTGCCATGCATTGTGCCACCGCGGGGAATGGCCAGCGTGCTCCCTGGGTGGGCGGCAGGTGGCCGACAGTCGCCGGCCGGGGGCAGGGGAAGGCCGGTCGACCGAGCGCGCGGGGATCGAGGGCATAGGGCGCAGCAGCCGTGTAGGGCAATGGACTGGACAAATGGGCAATGGAGTGTGGTGGTGACGAGCCGGTCAGTGATGGGTACGGTACGGGCACGTGAGGTGTCTCCGGCGCCGCGATCGAGGCGACGGATGGGGAGAAATCGGGCCTGGACGAACGAGGATCACGGGATGGTCAAAAGTGCGGCGGCCGGACATTCTCTGCCGTACGTGATTGGACACAAAGGACTCATCTATGGGCACTAGATTATCACTGAGAGCTGCAATTTCCACGAGATCGAGATACACGCTGCACTAACCCATGTAGAATAGATCGAGATACACGCTGCACTAACCCATAGAATAGATCCTAAGCTTACATCAAGTTTTCTCGAGTTTAACACAGTAGCTATACCTCAATTTGTAATTTAGGTAACAAAATTTGTAGTTTCGGCAAGTCGTTTTCATGAGAGAAGAGCGGTTGGTGGAGGAAGACAGCCGAAGGAAGGAGGACTACCGTTGGATCTTAATTTCATGTTCTAGAAAACCGACTTGTGTTCTAGACAACTTACGTATAGCCGATCCTTAAGTTTAACTAAATCTGTACAAGAGTTAGTTGCACCTATGGTACATGCACTTGCACAATGAATACACAGATTCATACACAAATCAGCTCAATAACTTGTGTTTTAGGTACATTTAGTACCCTTTCGTAGCTCGCCGTTAACTCTCTATTAAATTTTCTTAGGCTAACTCTCTTTAGTTCTGCATGTGTGCATCGTCAACCCTGAATTTTACCAACACCTATCTTATAATCATCGAAGATGCACTAATCTTGACCCCGCAATTTTTGGTGGGGATGGTCCAACGCCGTGCTGGCCAGTTTGCCCGGCCAAAGGTGCTAGCTACGTCTTTGTTGCTTCCTTGTCTTTTCCCAGTCTTCCTTGTGGTGGTCCTGCTACCAACTGGCGCTACAAGACCATGGAAGAGGGAGCCAAACCAAAGCTCCTAATCGCAAGATTATCCCTCTGCCCACATGTAAACCGCAAGAACTTCTACAAGTCCGGAGTTTGAGGTAACGTGCTCGATTGTATCCCACAGGCCACGGCACCAAATCCTGCTTGGGCCCCGACCTGTCACTCTACAGTTCGCTACTTGCATGCATTATTGCCACTATCGCTTCTCGTCGCGGTCGAGGAAGATCCAGCCCGGCGATCCCGATCGCACAGCCGGCGAGCCAGCGGGCGGCTATAATTGGTGGTGGATCGTAGGCTAGCTAGCTAGCTGCATGTATACGTCGCGGAGATGAGATCTATCAGGCGGTAGCTGTCGAACCTTGCTGATCCCTACCGGTACGCTCTAGAATCCAAGCGCTACAGTCCGTGGACCCGAATCGCCACCGGCGGCCTCGATCGTACGTCGTGCTCGTCGCGGCTGATCCAGGACGCAATGGAGCGCCGACATGTTTGAACCTTGGCGCACACACCGACGTCGGTTAACACCCTGATCCTCACGGCACTGGGACGCACATACTCCATCATACATGCATGCACCGCGACCGCGCGACGAGGTAGGGGAGGGGAGCATATCCATCGCCCCACCGCGCGCGTCTCCCGTCTGCGTGTAAATTGTGCTTGGATCGTGCGGTGAGCTGGTGATCGACAAGGACGCGCTGGGCTTGTTGCCATTAATTCCCGATGGGGAAGACGAATAACGGCGCGTTCTTGTCAGCTTGCTGTACGCGTCGCGTCGGCCGCGTCAGCGTCGAGCATACGGCGTGGATCGGAAATCTCGCGAGAGCAAGTGGTATTACGTTGCTTTCTCGTTTGACGGCCGTAAGAAAATGTTGCTCCAACGTGTCCCTATCAAGACATTCCAAGAAAGCGAACAAATGCTGGGGGGTTAGAGTAACTCCAAGGGAGGACCCATTTCGTCCGCCCATGTCCGTTTGGATCCGTGCGAATAAAAACGATGGTCCAACGCGGAGACCCATTTCCATTTTGCGTCCGCATCGTGTCCGCGCGGACCCATTTCCGGCCTAAAATTGCGCCTGAAATGCGTCCACACGGAAACGAACCGGACGCGCCCCACGTCCTCTCCGCGTCCCCCTCGAGTCCACATGTTGGCCGCACAACTGCCACCCGCGGTCGTATTAAACGTGGCCACCAACCTCGGGCCCACCTGGCAGCGGCAGCAAGCTGTCGGTCGTCGTCCTTTTTAATCCGAAGCGTGCGGCGGGGCCGGCCTCATCCCCTTCCCGTCCACATCTGGCCACTCTTGCTCCCCCGGCGGCGACCACGAAACCCTAGCCAGCCAGCCAGCGCTACCGGCCGCCATGGGCTTCTTCAGCAAGGGCAAGGGCAAGCTCACCCCCGACGCAAGCTCGTCCCGGACGCCGGTGCCACCTCGCCGCGTCCCTCCACCGCGGGAGCGCCTGTACATCCCAGTCCACCAAGCTCGGTGGCACTGGCAGTACAGGCAAGCTCTCCCGTACCCAGATGTCAACCTCCCCCATGGTTGGCATCTGGACCCCGACCGCATCCCCATCCCAGCAGTGCCGCGGTCTGCGCGCGCGCACGCGGAGGAGGTCCGCCGGCGGCGCGAGCTCCTCACTCCGGAGCAGCGGCGCGATCCGATGTACGCGGCCGACTCCCCTAACTGGGAGGTTTGGTTCGCCGTCGAGCACGAGCAGGAGCGCCTCCATGGCGTCCAGTTCGATCCGGCCATCCCTCCACCGCCCCCCTGAAGTGAAGCCAGAGGAGCAGGAGGAGGAGGCCGCCTACCAGGCCGCCCTCGAGGAGGCAACGGCCTACGCCATCGAGGAGAGCAGGCGCGAAGAGGAGGCGCGCTGGGTAGGCCTCGAAGAAGCCCTCGCGCTGTTCGCGGCGGGCGACTGCGTCCTGCCTCCTCCTCCTGCTCCTCCAGCTCCGCCGGCCGCTCCGGTGCTCCCCGAGCCCAAGGTTGAGGCCGAGGAGCGCCAGTCTGAGCGCTACCAGTGGACCGGCCAGCTCCGGGAGTGGGTGTCCGCGCCTCCCGTCTGGCTTAAGTGCACAGAGGAGCAGGAGCAGAAATACCTCCTGCACCATAGGTCGCTGGCGCTGGCGAGGGAGGCCCGCGAGGTCGAGGAGCAGATGAAGCTGGAGCGCAGGTGGGCAGAGGAGGAGGAGGTGGAGCATCGGGAGCGGGAGGCGGAGGAGCGAGCCGGTCAGCCTGCGCCGCCGGCAGCGTCGGCGTAGGACGCTGCTCAGGCGTGGGAGGCCGCGTTTCCTTGGGCTGGGCCGGCGCCGGAGCTCATCGACCTCACCGCCCCCGACGACGATGAGGATGACGATGCGTAGGGCCGGCGCCAGATGCAGACGGCAGGCGACCGCGTTTTTTTTTAAATTATGTTTAATTAAGTTTTATGTGGACTTGGGCCGGCTTTGACCGGTGTTTAATGTTTAATTATGTTTAACATCGTTGTTTGGGCATTTATTATTTTTTTTAAATCCGCGCTCACCATTTGCGTCCAAGCCTGCGTTGGACGGACTAGCCGACCCATTTGCAAAACCGGACACCAGCGTCCGCTCGGCCGACCCAAACGGACAAAAAGCGGACAAACCGCGCGTCGTTTGGGTCTCCCCGTTGGAGTTGCTGCTTAGAAGGATAGTGGTATCCATAGTCTATCACGGTTCAAGTCCCTGTGCTCGTATTTTTCTGGATTTATTTCAGAATTTTTGGCAATGCGCGTTATCAGTGGGAGAAGATGTCCCGTCGACTACGAGGTGTCTATGATGACTTCGTGAATCTCAAGATGATATGTCGGTTCAGTCTTTCGGGGGTGCTTATATGGATAGTGTGCGTGTGTGCATTTACATGAATGAGTGTATGCGCGTATATATGAACGTTTGCGTTTGTATCGTGTTAAAGAAAAAGACATTCCAAGATAATCTGAAAGTCCCCATTCAAACAATCATTATCACGCAATTCGTGATTAATTTCAGAATATAAATCATGATTAAAACAATTATTAGCATGCAATGCTCTAGCCTACTATACAAATAGAAAAACATGTGCATCATCATCGCACATGCAACGACAGCCATAATAAAAGACTGGATCATGTCATGACGCATGTACTCCTCGATTGCAGATGAAGCAGCGGAGGCTATTGCACAGGAGATGTTGTTGTTGGCATCGTTGGCGATGACCGGTAGAAGCACGCGACGTTGGAGACGTCGGTATACGACGTCGTCCAACTTAGATGGAAGACGTCCTGTGGTGACGAAGTTGAGAAGTCACGCGTAGTGCTTCCCAAAAACCAAATTCACCCTCTCCCAGTCCAGGATCACAAGGGTGAGAGGTTCGAGATACTTGATGTCTCGATCACTGATGCACACCAGTGTTCGGGTTGGAGTAGACTAAGATGGTGCTGCAAATAGCGAGCTGAGGCAAATCCCTAGCTCTTTTTTGGTGTATCTTTGGCCACGACTGGTAAGTTATATATACATGTAGGAGAAGCCACACGTGTTGTGCGAGCGTGCACGACACCCGGGGACGAGGGACACCCCCTATTTGTTCGTTGAGGGGCTAACACACTCACGATCCACTCCTAACTCATGAGCACATAACAAGTGATGGCACATAGGTTTTTTTATCTAGGTTCAGGGCACTCGGAGGTGTAAAACCCTACGTCCCGCCGCTTGGATTGATTATGTGATGGAGGTAATTACAGTGGTGGGCAGAAGTGTCGCTCCTTGGCGGGAGTAGCTTTTCCCTAGCTCTATGGAGTGTCAAAGCTTGAAGAGCCTAAACCTTTTTCTACGTTGCTTTGGACCTCCTTTTATACGCTCCAGGGGTTACCACAGTGGCCAGTATATAAAATTGCATTAAATGTGGGTACATATTCTACCTCGACTCTTGTCGGGTGGGTAAGATGCCTGCCTTGTCGAAGTAGATATGCATGTGCATTCTTTTTACCGTGACACATCGTGGAGGAGGTGTCATGCTCCTAGTAAAAGGGGTGATGATTCATCCTGGTCTCCACCTAACTACCCCACAGGAGTGTTCTTCACGCGACAACTTACCCCACATCGTTGTAGGCTTGTGGCAGGTCTGTGGACTAGCCTCATCGCCGTAGGCCGTGGCAGGTGTTGTTGTCACAGCTATCGGCCATTCATTGTGGCGTTGTTGAGTCATTGCCAGGGCAGGAACCATTGGCGGGACGCCGATGCTGAAGACGTTGGGGAACGTTGCATGGGAAACAAAAAATTTCCTACGCACACGCAAGATCTATCCATGGTGATGAGCATCTACGAGGGGGAGAGTGGATCTACATACCCTTGTAGATCGCTAAGCGGGAAGCGTTAAGAAACGCGGTTGATGTAGTCGAACGTCTTCGCGATCCAAATCGCCGAGCGTCCCGCGATCCAATCACGATCTGTCCCGCGATCCAATCATGAACCGTTCCGCGATCCAATCACGGTCCTTCCGATCTAGCGCCGAACGGATGGCACCTCCGCGTTCAGCACACGTACAGCTCGATGACGATCTCCGCCTTCTTGATCCAGCAAGAGGGAGCGGAGAGGTAGATGAGTTCTTCGGCAGCACGACGGCACGGCGGCGATGGTGGTGGAACTATTCCAGCAGGGCTTCGCCTAAGCGCTGCTGAAAACTAGAGGAATCAATCTATCGGGAGAGAGGGCTGCACTATGGCCTTTTGGGTTGAAGTGCTTTTGCCCTCTCTCCCTCTAGTATATATAGGAGGGAGGGGAGGGGCTGGCCGGCCAAGGGCTCCTCCTAGGAGTCGGCCGAAGTGGGAGAGGTGGAGGAGTCCTACTCCAATCCTACTAGGAGTAGGATTCCTCCTTCCCCACTTGGAAACTCTTTCCACCTTTGGATTTTCTCACCCCTAGCCGCATCAGCCTTAGTGGGGGGTTAGGCCAGCCCACTAGGGACTGGTTTGACTCCTCCCACATCCCATGAGACCCTTTGGGGCGAGAGGCCCCTCCCGATGGTCCCCCGGTACCCTCCCGGCACTCCCGGTACACTACCGAAATGCCCGAAACTTTTCCGGTGACCAAAACGGGACTTCCTATATATCAATCTTTACCTCCGGACCATTCCAGAGCTCCTCGTGATGTCCGGGATCTCATCCGGGACTCCGAACAACCTTCGGTCACCAACATACATAACTCAACTATACCGAAACGTCACCTAACCTTAAGTGTGCAGACCCTGCGGGTTCGAGAACTATGTAGACATGACCGGGACACCTCTACGGTCAATAACCAATAGCGGGACCTGGATGCCCATATTGGTTCCTACATATTCTACGAAGATCTTCATCGGTTGAACCTCTATGTCAAGGATTCGGTTAATCTCGTATGATGTTCCCTTTGTTCTTCGGTATGTTACTTGCCCGAGATTCGATCGTCGGTATCTCTATACCTAGTTCAATCTCGTTACTGGCAAGTCTCTTTACTCGTTCCGTAATACAAGATCCCGTGGCTAACACTTTAGTCACATTGCTTGCAAGGCTTGTTGTGATGTTGTATTACCGAGTGGGCCCTGAGATACCTCTCCGTCACACGGAGTAACAAATCCCAGTCTTGATCCATGCCCACTCAACAGACACCGTCGGAGATACCTGTAGAGCATCTTTATAGTCACCCAGTTACGTTGTGATGTTTGATACACACAAGTTATTCCTCCGGTGTCAGTGAGTTGCATGATCTCATGGTCGTAGGAACATATACTTGAAATGCAGAAAACAATAGCAATAAACTGACATGATCATATGCTATGTTCATAGTTTGGGTCTTGTCCATCATATCATTCTCCTAATGATGTGACCCCGTTATCAAATGACATCTCATGTCTATGGCTAGGAAACCTTGACCATCTTTGATCAACGAGCTAGTCTATTAGAGGCATACTAGGGACACAGTGTTGTCTATGTACCCACGCATGTATTTGAGTTTCCAATCAATACAATTATAGCATGGATAATAAACGATTATCATGAACAAGGAAATATGATAATAACTAAATTATTATTGCCTCTAGGGAATATTTCCAACAGTCTCCCACTTGCACTAGAGTCAATAATCTAGTTCACATCACCATGTGATTTACATTGTTATGAATCTAACACCCAATGAGTTATGGGGTTCGATCATGCTTTGCATGTGAGAGAGGTCTTTAGTCAACGGTCTGTAACATTCAGATCCGTGTGTTCTTTGCAAATCTATATGTCATACTGCAGATGCTACCACGCTCCACTTGGAGCTATTCCAAATGGTTGCTCCACTATACGTATCCTGACTGCTACTCAGAGTCGTCCGGATAGGTGTCAAAGCTTGCATCGACGTAACCCTTTACGACGAACTCTTTATCACCTCCATAATCGAGAAATATTTCCTTAGTCCTCTAGTTACTAAGGATAATCTTGACCGCTGTCCAGAGATCCACTCCTGGACCACTCTTGTACCCCTTGACAGACTCATGGCAAGGCACACACAGGTGCGGTACACAGCATGGCATACTATATAGAGCCTATGGCTAAGGCATAGGGGACGACCTTCGTCCTTTCTCTTTCTTCTGCCGTGGTCGAGCTTTGAGTCTCACTCAACTCCACACCTTACAAATCAGGCAAGAACTCTTTCTTTGACTGATCCATTTTGAACTCTTTCAAAATCTTGTCAAGGTATGTACTCATTGAAAGTCTTATCAGACGTCTTGATCTATCTCTATAGATCCTGATGTCCAATATTTAAGTAGCTTCTATCCAAGTTTTCCTTTGAAAAACTCCTTTTCAAACAACCCTTTATGCTTTCCAGAAATTCTACATCATTTCCAATCAACAATATGTCATCCACATATACTTATCAGAAATTCTATAGTGCTCCCACTCACTTTATTGTAAATACAAGTTTCTCATAAACTTTGTATAGACTCAAAAACTTTGATCACCTCATCAAAGCATATATTCCAACTCCGAGATGCTTGCTCCAGTCCATAGAAAGATCGCTGGAGCTTGCATACTTTTTAGCATCCTTAGGACTGACAAAACCTTCTGGTTGTATCACATACAACATTTCCTCACGGAAACCGTTAAGGAAACTCTGTTTTGACATCCATCTGCCAGATTTCATAATCGAAAAATGCAGCAACTGCTAACATAATTCCAACAGACTTTAGCATCGCTGTGGGTGAGAAAGTCTTATCGTAGTCAACTACTTGAACTTGTGAAAAACCCTTTGCCACAAGTCGAGCTTTATAGACGGTGACATTACCATCCGCGTCCGTCTTCCTTTTAAAGATCCATTTGTTCTGAATGGCCTTTCGCCCTTCAGGTAATACTTCCAAAGCCCATACTTTGTTTTCATACATGGATCCCATCTCGGATTTCATGGCCTCTAACCATTTCTCGGAATCCAGGCCCATCATCGCTTCTCCATAGCTCGTAGGTTCATCGTTGTCCAACAACATGACCTCTAAGACAGGGTTGCCGTACCACTCAGGAGCAGTACGCATCCTTGTCGACCTACGAGGTTCGATAGTAACTTGATCCGAAGCTTCATGATCAACATCATTAACTTCCTCTTCAACTAACGTAGGCTCCACAGAAACAACTTTCTGCGCTGCGCTACTCTCTGGTTGAAACAAAGGTTCAACAACCTCATCAACTTCTATCTTCCTCCCACTCAATTCTTTCGAGAGAAACTCTTTCTCGAGAAAGGACCCGTTTTAGCAACAAACACTTTGTGCTTGGATCTAAGATAGAAGGTTTACCCAACTGTTACGTTAGGGTATTCTATGAAGATGCATTTGTCCGCTTTGGGTTCGAGCTCATTAGGTGAAAACCCTTTTTCACATAAGCGTCACAGCCCCAAACATTAAGAAATGACAGCTTAGGTTTCCTCCAAACCAAAATTCATACGGTGTCATCTCAACGGACTTAGATGGTGCCCCTTTTAAAGTGAATCTAGTTGTCTCTAATGCATAACCCCAAAACGATAGTGGCAAATCGATAAGAGACATCATAGTTCGCACCATATCCAATAGAGCACGACTACGACGTTCGGACACACCATCACACTATGTTGTTCCAGGTGGCGTGAGTTGTGAAACAACTTCCACATTGTCTTAAGTTGTATACCAAACTCGTAACTCAGATATTCACCTCCACGATCATATCGTAGACATTTTATCTTCTTGTCACGATGATCTCAAACTTCACTCTGATTTTGTTTGAACTTTTTCAGACGTTACAGACTTGTGTTTCATTAAGTAAATATCCCCATATCTACTCAAATCATCAGTGAAGGTAGGAAAATAACGATATCCACCGCACGCTACAACACTCATTGGACCGAATACATAAACATGTATCATTTCCAATAAGTTACTTGCCCGCTCCATCATACCGGAAAACGGGGTCTTAGTCATCTTGCCCATGAGGCATGGTCGGCATGTCTCAACCGATTCGAAATCGAATGAGTCCAAAGATCCATCAGCATGGAGTTTCTTCATCCGTTTTACACCAATATGACATTTAGCGGCAGTGCCACAAGTATGTGGTACTATCATTATTAACTTTGTATCTTTTGGCATCAACATTATGAACATGTGTATCACTACGATCAAGATTCAATAAACCATTCTCATTGGGTGCATGACCATTGAAGGTTTTATTCATGTAAACAGAATAACCATTATTCTCTAACTTAAATGAATAACCGTATTGCAATAAACATGATATAATCACATTTATGCTCAACGCAAACACCAAATAACATTTATTCAGGTTCATCACTAATCCCGAAGGTAGAGGGAGCGTGTGATGGTGATCACATCAACCTTGGAAACACTTCCAACACTCATCGTCACCTCACCCTTAGCTAGCCTCCGTTTATTCCGTAGCTTTTATTTCGAGTTACTAACATTTAGCAACCGAACCGGTATCTAATACCCAGGTGCTACTAGGAGTACTAGTAAGGTACACATCAATAACACGTATATCAAATATACTTCTATCGACGTTGCCAGCCTTCTTATCTACCAAGTATCTAGGGCAGTTCCGCTTCAGCGACCGTTCTCCTCATAATAGAAGCACTCAGTCTCGGGTTTGGGTTCAACCTTGGTTTTCTTCACTGGAGTAGCAACTGACTTGCCATCCATGAAGTTTCCCTCCTTGCCCTTGCCCTTTCTCGAAACTAGTTGTTTCACTAACCATCAACACTTGATGCTCCTTCTTGATTTCTACCTTCGCGGTGTCAAACATCGCGAATAGCTCAGGGATCATTATTTCCATCCCTGGCATTTTATAGTTCATCACGAAGCTCTAGTAGCTTAGTGACAGTGACTTGGAGAACTATATCAATCACTATCTTATCTGGAAGATCAACTCCCACTCGATTCAAGCGATTGTAGCACCCAGACAATCTGAGCACATGCTTACCGATTGAGCTATTCTCCTTCATCTTGCAGGCAAAGAATCTTGTTGGAGGTCTCATACCTCTCAACACGGGCACGAGCCTGAGATCCCAATTTCAGCTCTTAGAACATCTCATATGTTTCGTGACGTTCAAAACGTTTTCGAGCCTCAATTCTAAGCCGTAATGCATGACGCACTGAACTATCAAGTAGTCATCAGAACGTGCCTGTCAGATGTTCACAACATCTACAGACGACGCTCGAGGGGGGTGGTGCACTGAACGGTGCATTAAGGACATAAGCCTTCTGTGCAGCAATGAGGACAATCCTCAGATCACGGACCCAGTCCGCATTATTGCTACCATCATCTTTCAACTCTATTTCTCTAGGAACATATAAAAATTCAAGGGAGCTACAGCGCGAGCTAGTAATCTACAACATAATTTGCAAAGACATTTTGACTATGTTCATGATAATGAGTTCAATTAATCATATTAAAAAACTCCCACTCAAATTGACATCCCTCTGGTCATTCGAGTGTCACATGATCCAAATTCACCAACTCAAGTCCGATCATCACGTGAGTTGAGGTGGTTTCAATGGTGAACATCTTCATGTTGATCATATCTACTATATGACTCATGTTCGACCTTTCGGTCTCTTGTGTTCCGAGGCCATGTCTGTACATGCTAGGCTCGTCAAGTTTAATCTGAGTGTTCCGCACGTGCAACACTGGCTTGCACCCGTTGTATGTGAACGTAGAGTCTATCACACCCGATCATCACGTGGTGTCTCGAAACGACGAATTTTCGCAACGGTGCACACTCGGGGAGAACACTATTTTATCTTGAAATTTTAGTGAGGGATCACCTTATAATGCTACTGTCGTCCTAAGCAAAATAAGATGCATAAAAGGATTAACATCACATGCAAATCATAAGTGACATGATATGGCCATGAACTTGTGCTTTTGATCTCCATCTCCAAAGCACCGGCATGATCTCCATCGTCACCGGCATGACACCATGATCTCCATCATCTTGATCTCCATCAATGTGTCGCCATGAGGTTGTCGCGCCGACTGTTGCTTCCACGACTATTGCTAACTCATAGCGATAAAGTAAAGCAAAAACGGCGAAAATAATTAAAGACAACCCTATGGCTCCTACCGGTTGCCGTACTCATCGACATGCAAGTCGTGATATTCTATACAATACATGATCATCTCATACATCACATATATCTCATCATGTAATTGGCCATATCACAGCACAACATACCCTGCAAAAACAAGTTATTCGTCCTCTAATTGTTGTTGCAAGTTTTACGTGGCTGCTACGGGTATCTAGCAAGAACAATTCTTACCTACGCAAAAACCACAACGGTGATACAACAATTCCTATTCAACCTTCTCAAGGACCACCTTTGTCAAATCCGATCCGACTAAAGTGGGAGAAACAGACACCCGCCAGCCATCTTTATGCAACGAAGTTACATGTCAGTTGATGGAACCGGTCTCTCGTAAGCGTACGAGTAATGTTGGTCCGGGCCGCTTCATCCCACAATACCGCCGAATCAAGAAAAGACCAAGGGAGGAAGCAATCTGAATATCAACGCCCGCAAACTCCTTTGTGTTCTACTCGTGATCTCATCTACACATAGACCTAGCTCTGATACCACTGTTGGGGAACGTTGCATGGGAAACAAAAAATTTCCTACGCGCACACAAGATCTATCCATGGTGATGAGCATCTACGAGGGGGAGAGTGGATCTACATACCCTTGTAGATCGCTAAGCAGGAAGCGTTAAGAAACGCGGTTGATGTAGTCGAACGTCTTCGCGATCCAAATCGCCGAGCATCCCGCGATCCAATCACGATCCGTTCCGCGATCCAATCATGAACCGTTCCGCGATCCAATCACGGTCCTTCCGATCTAGCGCCGAACGGATGGCACCTCCGCGTTCAGCACACGTACAGCTCGATGACGATCTCTGCCTTCTTGATCCATCAAGAGGGAGCGGAGAGGTAGATGAGTTCTCCGGCAGCGTGACGGCGCGGCGGCGGCGGTGGTGGAACTATTCCAGCAGGGCTTCGCCTAAGCGCTGCTGAAAACTAGAGGAATCAATCTATCGGGAGAGAGGGCTGCACTATGGCCTTTTGGGTTGAAGTGCTTTTGCCCTCTCTCCCTCTAGTATATATAGGAGGGAGGGGAGGGGCTGGCCGGCCAAGGGCTCCTCCTAGGAGTCGGCCGAAGTGGGAGAGGTGGAGGAGTCCTACTCCAATCCTACTAGGAGTAGGATTCCTCCTTCGCCACTTGGAAACTCTTTCCACCTTTGGATTTTCCCACCCCTAGCCGCATGGGCCTTAGTGGGGGGTTCGGCCAGCCCACTAGGGACTGGTTTGACTCCTCCCATAGCCCATGAGACCCTTTGGGGCGAGAGGCCCTTCCCGATGGTCCCCCGGTACCCTCCCGGCACTCCCGGTACACTACCAAAATGCCCGAAACTTTTTCGGTGACCAAAACGGGACTTCCTATATATCAATATTTACCTCCAGACCATTCCGGAGCTCCTCGTGACGTCCGGGATCTCATCCGGGACTCCGAACAACCTTCGGTCACCAACATACATAACTCAACTATATCGAAACTTCACCTAACCTTAAGTGTGCAGACCCTGCGGGTTTGAGAACTATGTAGACATGACCGAGACACCTCTACGGTCAATAACCAATAGCAGGACCTGGATGCCCATATTGGTTCCTACATATTCTACGAAGATCTTCATCGGTTGAACCTCTATGTCAAGGATTTAGTTAATCCCGTATGATGTTCCCTTTGTTTTTCGGTATGTTACTTGCCCGAGATTCGATCGTCGGTATCTCTATACCTAGTTCAATCTCGTTACTGGAAAGTCTCTTTACTCGTTCCGTAATACAAGATCCCGTGACTAACACTTTAGTCACATTTCTTGCAAGGCTTGTTGTGATGTTGTATTACCGAGTGGGCCCTGAGATACCTCTCCGTCACACGGAGTAACAAATCCCAGTCTTGATCCATGCCCACTCAACAGACACCCTCGGAGATACCTGTAGAGCATCTTTATAGTCACCCAGTTACGTTGTGACGTTTGATACACACAAGGTATTCCTCCGGTGTCAGTGAGTTGCATGATCTCATGGTCGTAGGAACAGATACTTGACATGCAGAAAACAATAGCAATAAACTGACACGATCATATGCTATGTTCATAGTTTGGGTCTTGTCCATCACATCATTGTCCTAATGATGTGATCCCGTTATCAAATGACATCTCATGTCTATGGCTAGGAAACCTTGACCATCTTTGATCAACGAGCTAGTCTATTAGAGGCATACTAGGGTCACAGTGTTGTCTATGTACCCACACATGTATTTGATTTTTCAATCAATACAATTATAGCATGGATAATAAACGATTATCATGAACAAGGAAATATTATAATAACTAAATTATTATTGCCTCTAGGGCATATTTCCAACAGAAGAAGCTCATGAAGGGAGGAAGCCGCACACAGGTTGCCGCGAAGGGGTCCTGGCAACAGGTCCTTGGTTGTTCCTGGGGATGTAGTATTCTTTTCTTGTAATCTTGGCCTTGGCATTGTCAATGGTGTCACAGGCCTCATCTTCCAGGGTAATGGTCTTGCTAGTGAGTGTCTTCACAAAGATCTGCATCTTGAGGAGATGTCTTGACGAAGATCTGCATGCCACCATGTTGTCGAGAAGCAAAGTGAAGGATGGACTCCTTATGGATGTCATAGCCAACAAGGGTGCTTCCATCCTCAAGCGACTTGACACTAAAGATGAAGCGCTGCTGTTACAAGGAGGATGCCTTTCTAGTCTTGGATCTTTGTCAAAGATCTGCATGCGACCTAGGAGGCAGCCAAGTCTTGCATTACCAGAAGGACGTAGCATCCCATGGAGTGCAAAGCACGACCAAGATGGCTCATGCTTGACGACGACCCTGGTTCTCACGGGACAGATAGTAGCCCCCGGCCCTGCCCCTAGCAGTCAACCTTGATAGGACTGATGTTGGGGCTGGGGGCAACCTTAGCAGGGGCTGCGACATGTGTCAGCCAACTACCGAGAAAAAATAGAGAATCTTTAGATGTAGTGGTGTCGTGGATTGCACTGCATGCGTTCTCATGCGGGACAGGACGTCGCCTCGATCCCCACAAGAAAGCAAAATCGCCTCCTCGGGCGTGAAGGTCATGGGTGTCGTGGAAAACCCCCACATTAACTGGCCGATGAGTGCCACCCCGCATGCTCAGGTATTTAAAAGAATGTGAGGCACTTTGTTTCCGCTTTCTACATCTCTTCTTCTTGTTTGCGCCGTCCCGCTTTCTCCATCTCCAGTGCCACCACTCCTTGCTGCCAAGTTTATCTCAGCTGCCATGGCTGCAAAGATGTCCAAAAAGCCGATAGTGAAAGCGGGTAAAGCTGCAAAGGAGGGCGAAGAGGAGCAACAACCGAGGAGGATGCGCGCGCTCCATCGCTCGTAGTATCTCAATGAGAAGGCCATGTGCAAGCTTCTATATATGCTTCGCAACTCGAAGCATCCTCTTGGTGGGATAGAGGTTAGGCCGGTGATGAGGGACTCCAAGGAGAATGAGACGACAATCTTTATCAACTTCATCGGGGAGGGGGGTGTTGTCACTCTCGGAGTTCTTCTATGCCAATATGCAGACGTACGATCTTTGTCTTATTCAACTCCACTCCAACTCCATTCTTGTTCTCTCCGTCTTCGCCCATCTATGTGAGATATTCGTCGGAATCATGTTGTCTATGGCTTTATTCCAACATTTCTAGTACCCCCTAGGTGTTCTGAATGCCAAGGAATTCTTGAATGGTTACATGAGAACCCTTCGGTGTTTGTCAGAGGTAGAGAAATGATATTTACTAGCCAATTTTGGCAAGACCTTTTCAAGAAGCTGGGAGTCAAGCTGCACTTAGCACACCATACCACCCTCAGTTCGATGGACAAAATGAGAGGGTTAATAAGTGTTGGGGATCGTAGTAGAAAACAAAACGAAATCCCGCCCTACAAATCAAGAACTAGATCACTATGAAGATGCATACAAGGTTAGATCAGATCATTACAACTTTGAGTTGCAGCGGAATAAGAGTTGGTGTAGATCGTTCTTGAAGTCCCTCGAACTGTCCCATGAACGGTCCCTCGAACAAAGATCGAAAGCACGCCCGCTCTACGGATTGCACGGGTATGAGATCGATGATCTCACAACCCTTACGTCCAAAGCTTGGCGTCTTCGGAGAACTAGAGGAGGGAGGAAGAGACTTGTGGTATCTCTCTAAATTATTTGGAGAACTAGAGAGAACTAGAGGTGGCACCTCAACGGGAGAGAACTTATGTGTTCAATAGGGGGTGCCTCCTCAAGTATATATAGGTGGAGAAGGGGGCTAACCGACTTGGAGGAGGGGCTTCCGTCCCTTAGCGCGTCGGCCTAGGAGGAGGAGTCCTCCTCCAACTCTCCACCACCCCCTAGCTTGTCCTCAAGCTAAAGGGGGCGCCTCCCCTTAATGGGCCTTCAAGGCCCATGTGGCTACCCCCCTTTTAGTCTTTAGCCTTTTGGGTAGCCCATGATGCCTACATTAATTCTTTTGGGGGGTGCTACTTGTGAGCTGCGTTGGGATTTTCCCTGAAGAGGAGAGGAGATGCAACACAATAGATATAAGTATTTTCCTCAGTGAGAACCAAGGTTATCGAACCAATACGAGAACCAAGCAAACTGCTTTCAACAGCTCCCACACATACAAAACCAAACACGTGCACCCAACGCGGGCAAGAGGGTTGTCAAGCCCCTTGAACTCGTTACTTGCAAGGATTAAATCTTGATAGAGATAGATAATGTAAAGGCAAAATAAAATAAAAGTAAATAAATTGCAAAAAAGTATTTTTAGGGTTTTTGTGTTTATGTTTAAGTAGACCCGGGGGCCATGGTTTTCGCTAGAGGCTTCTCTCTTGAAAATACCATATGGTGGGTAGACATATTACTGTTGGGCAATTGACAGAATTACGCATAGGTATGACATGTTATTCATGGCAATGATGATGTATATAGGCATCACATCCATAAACAAGTAGACCGAAACGATTATGCATCACTACTATTACTCCACCAATCGACTGACTTCTGCCTGCATCTATGGTATTAAGTTCATAACAAACAGAGTAATGCTTGGAGCAAGGTGACATGATGTAGAGAAAATAAGACAAGCAATATGATGAGATCCCGTCGTTTTATCCTTAATGACAACAATACAAATACGTGTCTTGTCCCCTTCTGTCACTCGGATATAGGGCACCGCAAGATTGAACCCATTACAACGCACCACTCCCATTGAAGATAAATCAATCTAGTTGGCCAAACCAAACGGATCGATCGGAGAGAAATACGAAGCTATAACAATCATGCATAATATAATTCAGAAAAGACTCAATTACTTTCAATGAATAATCTGATCATAAACCCATAATTCATCAGATCGCAATGAACACACCGCAAAAGAAGATTACATCGGATAGATCGCCACGAGAATCATGGTGAACATGGTATTGAAGATCAAAGAGAGAGAAAAAGCCATCTAGGTACTAGCTATGGACCAGTAGGTCTGTGGTGGACTACTCACACATCATCATGGAGGCAACAAGGTTGATGTAGATGGCCTCCGTGATCGATTCCCCTCTGGCAGAGTACCAGAAAAGGTCTCCAGATGGCCTCCCATTTTAGATAATTTATGGGTAAAAGTGTTTCGGGTGGCTCTTTGTTGGTTTCCCTATTTTAGATAATTTATGGAGGTGGAATTAGGTCAGACGGAGCCACGAGGGGCCCACAAGGCATCAGGGCGCGCCTACCCACCTATGCGCACCCTGTTGCCTTGTCGTCTCCTCGTCTCGCTTCCTAGTAACAAAACACTACTAGGAAATAGCTTATACGTAGAACATTACTAGTAGCGAGGGACAAAAGCCCTACGCTACTGTTAATTAGTAGTAGCGTTGTGCCAAAACATGCGCTACTGGTAAGATATAGCAGTAGCGCTTGGCTTTGCACCTAGCGCTACTAGTACGTGAGCCACACCGTACACCCACGGGCTAGCCATAGATTCATCCCATAGATTCGTCAAAACAAGCACACAATGCAACGAAAACTAAATCTGTCTTAAACAGAACAGTCTGTAGTAATTTGTACTCTAACCATACTTCTGTAACTCTAAAAATTCTGAACAATTAAGACAACATAAAGTATTTGTATAGAAATACTGTGTTAAAATTTCAGCTCAATATCACGCTCCAGTAAAAAATGAAAATTCGCACACTGAAGGCAAAGTTTCTGTTTCAGATTCAACATTGTTTCTACTCATCTTATGAATCATCCTAAAGGCTTTACTTGGCACAAACACTAAATAAAACATAAAAAACACAATCATAATAGAGGCATAATTGTGTCAACACTCAAAAACAGAAAGAAAAAGATGAAAATAAATTTATTCATTGGGTTGCCCCCCAACAAGCGCTATCGTTTTACGTCCCTAGCTAGGCATAACGCATAGATTCAAGTATTGTCATCTTTGGTTTTCGTAGAAATATTTTTGTCATGAGGTTTTGCAAATAAAACTTGAAACACATCATCCAGAGAAACCTTAGCACTACCAAGTTGTCCATCTACGTACCCTCTTTGATTCCCGGCCACAATCCAAGAATATTGTTGATTAACATCATTGAAAACTTGTTGGATCATATCTAAAACGGGGACTTCCTTTTTAAGATTCTCATCAAAAATTTGATTATTTCCAAGCAGATGTCTCAACATGTAATCACTATTGTAAAGGATCTCCCCTATTACCGTTTTTTCACGGCTCATACCAAAGAAATCGAAGATCTCCCTAGCTTCTCGTACTATGTGATCAAATTCATTCATGAGAACAAGGGTGGCTAACTTGTTAGCTTTGGGATCCTTTATGACGGGTAGCTCATAAAACAATCTTTGCAAGGTAGGATGGGTTTGAATAAACCTATTTTCAAGTTTTGGAACTAGCGCTGAAATAGCTTCCTCATAAGTTTTAGTTCTTTTCAGTATAGGAGTATCATCGATAGTCAAATTTCCAACGCAATTGAAAAATTCTTGGATAGTTTCTTTTCCTATAACGTTCCCTTGCCCCAAAACAAAAGTTTTAGCATCTAGATTGCCAGAACATTCAATATTAGGAGTCCTGCCATCATCTGTTTCTGCCATACCAAAATCACTCATGATGACAAGCAAACAAGAGATCTGACGAGAAAAAGGCAAACGAAAAAGAGGGCGAATAAAACGGCAAATTTGGTAAAGTGGGGGAGATGAAAACGAGAGGCAAATGGCAAAGAATATAATTGCAAGGAGATGAGATTAGTTATTAGGAACCTAGTAGATGATGATGGTGTCTCCTCAGCGCCAAAGATTGGCACGTGGAAGAGACCACTTCCTCCCCGGCAACGGCGCTAGAAATTCCTTTGACGTGGCTTGAGACTGCGTCGGTATTTCCCCGGAGAGGAAGGGATGATGCAGCACAACGACGGTAAGTATTTCCCTCAGTTATGAAGCCAAGGTATCGAACCAGTAGGAGGATCACCAACACTACGTAAACATCACCTGCACACAAAGAACAAATACTTGCAACCCGACACGAAAGAGAGGTTGTCAATCTCTCTACGGTAAAAAGATAGATTAGGATATGATAGATTGGATAGATAGATCTCTCAAGAACACAAAATAAAAGAGGCAAATAAAAAGTGCAGCAAGGTATTTTTGGGTTTTTGGAATAACAGATCTGAAAACAAAAGCGGCAAAAAGATAGATCGGAAAGTAATATGTTGGAAAATTAGACCCGGGGGCCGTAGGTTTCACTAGTGGCTTCTCTCATGAGTATAGCACACGGTGGGTGAACAAATTACTGTTGGGCAATTGATAGAAGATCAAATAATCATGACGATATCCAAGGCGACAACCATTATATAGGCATCACGTCCAAGATTAGTAGACCGAAACGATTCTGCATCTACTACTATTACTCCACACATCGACAGCTATACAGCATGCATCTAGTGTATTAAGTTCATGGAAAAACGGAGTAATGCAATAAGAATGGTGACATGATGTAGACAAGATCTATTCATGTAGGAATAGACCCCATCTTGTTATCCTTAATAGCAAAAATACATGCGTGCCTCACTGCCCCTTCTGTCACTGGGAGAGGACACCGGAAGATCGAACCCATCACAAAGCACCTCTTCCCATGGCAAGAAAAATCGATCTAGTTGGCCTAACTAAACCAAAGATTCGAAGAAGAAATACGAGGCTATAAGTAATTATGCATATAAGAGATCAAAGAAGACTCAAATAATATTCATGGATAGAAACTGATCATGAACTCAAAATTCATCGGATCCCAACAAACACACTGCAAAATTTTACATCAAATAGATCTCCAAGAGACCATTGTATTGAGAATCGAAAGAGAGAGAGGAAGCCATCTAGCTACTGCCTACGGATCCGTAGGTCTATGGTGGACTACTCACACATCATCGGAGAGGCACCAATGAGGATGATGAACCCCTCCGTGCTGGTGTTAGATTGGATCTCGCGGTTCTGGAACTTGCGGCGGCTGGATGTGTTTTTCTTCGACTCCCTTAGGGTTTCTGGAATATTTGGGAATTTATAGGCATCAGAGGCGGTGGAGGGGACTCCCGAGGCGGACACAACCCATCAGGGCGCGCCCGGGCCCCCTGGCGCGCCCTGGTGGGCTGTGGGCGGCCTGGGCTCCCTGCTGGTAACTTCTTTGGCCCACTAGCCTTCTTCTGGTCCAAAAAAATCTCCAAAAAGTTTCGTCGCGATTGGACTCCGTTTGGTACCGATATTCTGCGAAGTAAAAAACAAGCAAAAACAGCAACTGGCACTTTGGCACTATGTCAATAGGTTAGTCCCAGAAAATGATATAAAGTTGCTATAAAATGATTGTAAAACATCCAAGAATGATAATATAACATCATGGAACAAGCAAAAATTATAGATATGTTGGAGATTATCATGCCCTCCCCCGCACGGCCGCCCTCCCCCGTACCGGCCCTCCCCACGCGGCTGCCCCTCCCCATCCCGGCCTGACTTGGCTTGAGACTGCGTCGGTATTTCCCCAAAGAGGAAGGGATGATGCAGCACAGTGACGGTAAGTATTTCCCTCAGTTATAAAACCAAGGTTATCGAACCAGTAGGAGGATCACCACCACCCAATAAGCAGCACCTGCACACAAACAACAAATACTTGCAACCCGACGTGAAAGAGAGGTTGTCAATCTCTCTACGGTAAAAAGATAGATTAGGTAGTGATATATAGGAGAGATAGATCTCTCAAGAGCACAACATAGAAAAGGCAAATAAAAAGTGCAGCAATATATTTTTGGGTTTTTGGTTTTATAGATCTGAAAACAAAGAAGCAAAAAGATAGATCGGAAAGCAATATGTTGGAAAAGTAGACCCGGGGGCCGTTGGATTCACTAGTTGCTTCTCTCATGAGTATAGCGCACGGTGGGTGAACAAATTACTGTTGGGCAATTGATAGAGAATCGAATAGTCATGACGATATCCAAGGCGATGATCATTATATAGGCATCACATCCAAGATAAGTAGACCGACTCCTGCCTGCATCTACCACTATTACTCCACACATCGACCGCTATCCAGCATGCATCTAGTGTTTTAAGTTCATGGAAAAACGGAGTAATGCAATAAGAACGATGACATGATGTAGAAAAGATCTATTCATGTAGGAATAGACCCCATCTTGTTATCCTTAATGGCAACGATACATGCGTGCCTTGCTGCCCGTTCTGTCACTGGGAAAGGACACCGCAAGATCGAACCCATCACAAAGCACCTCTTCCCATGGCAAGAAAAATCGATCTAGTTGGCCTAACTAAACCAAAGATTCGAAGAAGAAATATGAGGCTATAAGCAATCATGCATATAAGAGATCAAAGAAGACTCAAATAATATTCATGGATAGAAACTGATCATGAACTCAAAATTCATCGGATCCCAACAAACACACCGCAAAAGTTTACATCAAATAGATCTCCAAGAGACCATTGTATTGAGAATCATAAGAGAGAGAGAGGAAGCCATCTAGCTACTGCCTACGGACCCGTAGGTCTATGGTGGACTACTCACACATCATCGGAGAGGCACCTATGAAGAAGATGAACCCCTCCGTGATGGTGTTTAGATTGGATCTCAAGGTTCTGGAACTTGCGGCGGCTGGAATTGTGTTTTGTCGACTCCCCTAGGGTTTTCCGAATATTTGAGAATTTATAGGCATCAGAGGCGGTGCAGAGGGGCCCCGTGGAGGGCACAACCCATCAGGGCGCGCCGAGGGCCCCCTGGCATGCCCTGGTGGGTTGTGCTCTCCACAGCCCACCTTCCTGGATCTTCTTTGGCCCACTGGATGTCTTCTGGTCCAGAAAAAATCTTCAAAAAGTTTCGTCGCGATTGGACTTCGTTTGGTACTGATATTCTGCGAAGTAAAAAAAAAGCAAAAACAACAACTGGCACTTTGGCACTATGTCAATAGGTTAGTCCCAAAAAATGATATAATTTTTTATAAAATGATTGTAAAACATCCAAGAATGATAATATAACAGCATGGAACAAGCAAAAAATATAGATATGTTGGAGACGTATCAGCACCCCCAAGCTTAATTCCTACTCGTCCTCGAGTAGGTAAATGATAAAAACAGAATTTTTGATGTGGAATGCTGCCTAACATGTTCATCATATCCTTTTATTTTGTATAGCATGGACATTTGGACTTGTAGATGATTCAAAGCAATAGTTTAGTTTTAACATAATGACTTCAATACTCAAGCATGCCAACAAGCAACCATGTCTTTCAAAATATCAACACTAAAGAAAGTTATCCCTGGCCCATCATGCTCAATCATTGATCCATTCATGAAACACACTCAAATATTAGCTATACCCAATACTCAAGTACGATCATAGTGCCCCCTAGTTGGTGCTTATAAGAGAAGATGGAGACTCAAAGTAAAAAACAAAAATTGCATAAAGTAAATAGATAGGCCCTTCGCAGAGGGAAGTAGGGATTTGTAGAGGTGCCAGAGCTCAAAGTTTTAAATTGAGAGAGAAAAATATTTTGGGTGGCATGCCTTTCCTGTCAACGAAAACGACAAAGTAGCTCACAATACTTTCCATGCTAGATATATCATAGGCGGTTCCCAAACAGAAAATAAAGTTTTTCCTTTTTCCACCAAACTTTCACTTTCCATGGCGGGCCGTATCCACGGTTGCCTTCCATACCAACACTTTCCAAGGAATTTATTACTTTACAACATAAAGTAAATATTTTTTTTCTTTTTCATTTCGGGAATGGGCATCCCTATTACCGCCGCACTCTTGTGCAATGACAAGTGAATAAACACTCATCTTGAGAATAACACATCTAGCATGGAAAAATATTGGACACTCCCCACCGTTTCATGAGCGGTACAAGCACACAAAAGAGAAGATTTATTTTGAAAATTTAGAGATGGCACATACAAATTTGCTTGGAACGGCATGGAAATACCGCATATAGGTAGGTATGGTGGACTCATAAGGCAAAACTTGGTTTAAGGATTTTGGATGCACAAGTAGTATTTCTACTTAGTACAAATGGAGGCTAGCAAATAGATTGAGAAGCAACCAAACCAAGAAACGAAAATTCACATAAGTGAGCATTGAGCATAACTAACACCGAATAACGCACCACAAGTAGGATGTAATTTCATTGCATAACTATTGACGTTCGTGCATGCATAGGGAATCACAAACCTTAACACCAATATTCCTACTAAAGCATAATTACTCACTAACATGACTCACATATTACTACCATCATGTTTCAAAACTATTACAAGGAATCAAGTTTAATTTGTCCAATGATCTTCATGAAAGTTTTTATTATATCCTCCTTAGACATCTATCACTTTGGGACTAGTTTCATATATTGACATTGCTTTTTTTGACAAGCTCAAACAAATCTAAGTGAAGCACATGAGCATAAAGATTTCTTCTCTCAAAAAGGTATAAGTGAAGCATGAGAGGATTTCTTTAAAATTTACTAACTCTCAAATTAATATAAGTGAAGCATGAGAGTATTTCTACAAAAATTTCCAAGCACACCGTGCTCAACAAGATATAAGTGAAGCACTAGAGCGATTCTATAGCTCAAAAAGTTTAAGTGAAGCACATAGAGCAATTCTAACAAATCATAGCATAATTTTGGCTCTGCCAAATATGTGTGTACAGCAAGGATACAAAGGAAAAACAAACAAGCAAAGCAAAGATACAAGACGCTCCAAGCAAAACTCATGATATGTGACAAATAAAAATATAGCTCCAAATAAAATACCAATGGTCGTTGGAAGAAAGAGGGGATGCCACTCGGGGGCATCCCCAAGCTTAGTTGCTTGTTACTCTTTGGATATATCTTTGGGGTGTGGTAGCATCCTCAAGCTTAGGCTCTTATCACTCCTTATTCCATCATCCATCGTGATCTCACCCAAAACTTGAAAACTTCAATCACACAAAACTCAACAAAATCTTTGTGAGATCCGTTAGTATAATAAAGCAAATCACTACTTTAGGTGCTGTTGAAAACTCATTCATATTTTATTATTGCATTATACCTACTGTATTTTAACTTTACCATGGCTCATACCCTTCAATATAACCCATAGATTCATCAAAACAAGCACACAATGCAACGAAAACAGAATCTATCTTAAACAGAACCGTCTGTAGTAATCTGTACTCTACCCATACTTCTGTAACTCTAAAAAAATTGAAAAATAGGAAAACGTAAAGAATTTGTATATCAACACTTTGTTAAAATTTCAGCTCAAGATCACGTTCCAGTAAAAAATAAAAATTCATATACTGTACGCAAAGTTTCTGTTTCAGATTCAGCATCGCTTCTACTCATCTCATGAATCATCCTAAAGGCTCTACTTGGCACAAACACTAAATAAACCATAAAAACACAATCATAACGGAGGCATAATTGTGTCAACACTCAAAAAAAGAAAGGAAAAAGCAAAAATAAATTTATTCATTGGGTTGCCTCCCAACAAGCGCTATCGTTTTACGCCCCTAGCTAGGCATAACGCATACATTCAAGTATTGTCATCTTTGGTTTTGGATCCATAGGATGCCATCATGATTGATTCATATGGTGGCTTAATTCTTGTTCTAGGGAAGTGTTCCATACCCTTTCTCAAGGGAAATTGAAAACGAATATTGCCTTCTTTCATATAAATCATGGCACCTATAGTGCGTAAAACCGGTCTACCAAGTATAATGGGACAAGACGGATTGCAATCAATATCAGGCACAATAAAATCTATGGGCACATAGTTCCTATTTGTAAGAATAAGAACATCATTAATTCTTCCCAAAGGCTTTTTAATAGTAGAATCCACCAAGTGCAAATTAAGAGAACATTCTTCAATATTGGTAAGACCAAGCACATCACATAGAGATTTCTGAATCGTGGAAACACTAGCACCCAAATCACATAAAGCAAAGCACTCATAATTTTTAATCTTGACCTTAATGATAGGTTCCCACTCATCATGTAACTTTCTAGTAATAGAAATCTCCAACTCCAACTTTTCTTCAAAAGATTTCATCATGGCATCAACGATATGTTTAGTAAAAGCTTTATTTTGCTCATAAGCATGGGGTGAATTCAACATGGATTGCAGCAAAGAAATACATTCAATCAAAGAGCAACTATCATAATTAAAGTCTTTGCAATCCAAAATAGTGGGCACATCACTAGTTAAAGTTTTGACCTCTTCAAACCCACTTTTATCAAAAATTTCATCAAGATTTTCACCCTCCAAATTATTGGGACGCCTTCTAGCTAAAGTTGACTCTACTTCAGTCCCTTTATCATCAATCTTAATATTACTAAACAAGGAATCAATAGTAGAAACACCAATCACTTTAAGATCTTCATCTTTTTTATGAAGGCAATCACTAGAAAATGATTTTTCTAAGATTTCTCTTTTAGCTCTAAGCATAGCGGTTCTTTTCTTACTTTCATCCATAGAGACATATAAAGCTTTAATTGATGCATCAATCTTAGGCACAAAAGCTTTCAACTTGAGATTTTCAACATCATGAGAAATTCTACCAATGCTTCTAGACATATCATCAATCTTATTCAACTTTTCTTCTATCGTAGTATTAAAAGCCTTTTGCGCATTGATAAATTCTTTAATATTACTCTCAAGATCAGAGGTGTTCCTATTATTATTGTAAGAGGAATTGCCATAGGAATTACCATAATTATTAGAGGAATTTCCAGGAAAAGGCCTAGGATTAAAATTACCTCTATAAACATTGTTATTGAAATTGTTTCGCGAGACAAAGTTCACATCTACGGATTCACTATTTTGCTCAATCAAAGTAGACAAAGGCGCATCATTGAGATCAATAGGAGCATTTTTACTAGCAACCAATTTCAACAAAGCATCAACCTTATCACTCAAAGTACTAATTTCCTCAACGGAATTAACTTTTTTACTAGTAGGTGCTCTTTCGGTATGCCATTGAGAATAATTAGCCATAATATTATCGAGCAATTTAGTAGCTTCACCCAAAGTAATTTCCATAAAAGTACCACCCGCGGCGGAATCTCAAAGATTTCTAGAGACAAAATTCAATCCCGCATAAAATTTTTGTATGATCATCCAAAGATTTAGACCATGAGTAGGACAATTTCTTAGCATCAACTTCATTCTTTCCCAAGATTGTGCAACATGTTCATGCTCAAGTTGCTTAAAATTCATGATTTGCGTCCTAAGGGAAATAATTTTCGCAGGCTGAAAAAACTTAGTGATAAAAGCATCCTTGCACTTATTCCAAGAATCGATACTATTGCGAGGCAAAGAAGAAAACCAAATTTTTGCACGATCCCGCAAGGAAAAAGGAAATGATTTCAACTTCACAATATCATTGTCCACATATTTTTTCTTTTGCATATCACACAAGTCTACGAACGTGTTTCGATGGGACGCGACATCCTCATTAGGATTACCGGCAAATTGATCTTTCATGACAAGATTCAACAAAGCGGCATTAATATCACAAGACTCCGCACTAGTGGCGGGAGGAGCAATCGGAGTACTAATAAAATCATTGTTATTAGTATTGGAAAAATCACACAACTTGGTGTTTTCTTGAGTCATTGTGACTACGCAAACAAGATTGCAAGCAAGGAAGAGATCCGGCAAGAAAAAGGCAAACGAAAAAGAGGGTGAATAAAACGGCAAATTGGTGAAGTGGCGGAGAGGAAAACGAGAGGCAAATGGCAAATAATGTAATTGCAAGGAGATGAGATTTGTGATTAGGAACCTGGTAGATGATGATGGAGTCTCCTCGGCGCCTGAGATAGGCACGTAGAAGAGACCGCTTCCTCTCCGTCAACGGCGCCAGAAATTCCTTTGACGTGGCTTGAGACTGTGTCAGTATTTCCCCAAAGAGGAAGGGATGATGCTGCACAACGACGGTAAGTATTTCCCTCAGTTATGAAACCAAGGTTGTCGAATCAGTAGGAGGATCACCACCACCCAATAAGCAGCACCTACACACAAACAATAAATACTTGCAACCCGACGTGAAAGAGAGGTTGTCAATCTCTCTACGGTAAAAGATAGATTAGGTAGTGATATATAGGAGAGATAGATCTCTCAAGAGCACAAAATAGAAAAGGCAAATAAAAAGTGCAGCAATATTTTTTTGGGTTTTTTGTTTTGTAGATCTGAAAACAAAGAAGCAAAAAGATAGATCGGAAAGCAATATGTTGGAAAAGTAGACCCGAGGGCCGTAGGATTCACTAGTGGCTTCTCTCATGAGTATAGCGCACGGTGGGTGAACAAATTACTGTTGGGCAATTGATAGAAAATCGAATAGTCATGACGATATCCAAGGCGATGATCATTATATAGGCATCACGTCCAAGATAAGTAGACCGACTCCTGCCTGCATCTACCACTATTACTCCACACATCGATCGCTATCCATCATGCATCTAGTGTATTAAGTTCATGGAAAAACGGAGTAATGCAATAAGAACGATCACATGATGTAGACAAGTTCTATTCATATAGGAATAGACCCCATCTTGTTATCCTTAATGGCAACGATACATGCGTGCCTTGCTGCCCCTTCTGTCACTGGGAAAGGACACCGCAAGATCGAACCCATCACAAAGCACCTCTTTCCATGGCAAGAAAAATCGATCTAGTTGGCGTAACTAAACCAAAGATTCGAAGAATAAATACGAGGCTATAAGTAATCATGCGTATAAGAGATCAAAGAAGACTCAAATAATATTCATGGATGGAAACTGATCATGAACTCAAAATTCATCGAATCCCAACAAACACACCGCAAAAGTTTACATCAAATAGATCTCCAAGAGACCATTGTATTGAGAATCATAAGAGAGAGAGAGAGAGGAAGCCATCTAGCTACTGCCTACGGACCCGTAGGTCTATGGTGGACTACTCACGCATAATCGGAGAGGCACCTATGAAGAAGATGAACCCCTACGTGATGGTGTTTAGATTGGATCTCGAGGTTCTGGAACTTGCGGCGGCTGGAATTGTGTTTCGTCGACTCCCCTAGGATTTTCCGAATATTTGAGAATTTATAGGCATCAGAGGCGATGCAGAGGGGCCCCGTGGAGGGCACAACCCATCAGGGCGCACCGGGGGCCCCCTGGCGCGCCCTGGTGGGTTGTGCTCTCCACAGCCCACCTTCCTGGCTCTTCTTTGGCCCACTGGGTGTCTTCTGGTCTAGAAAAAATCTCCAAAAAGTTTCGTCGCGATTGGACTCCGTTTGGTACTGATATTCTGCGAAGTAAAAAAACAAGCAAAAACAGCAACTGGCACCTTGGCACTATGTCAATAGGTTAGTCCCAAAAAATGATATAAAGTTGTTATAAAATGATTGTAAACATCCAAGAATGATAATATAACAGCATGGAACAAGCAAAAATTATAGATACGTTGGAGACGTATCACGGCCCTCCCCGCGTTGCCGCCCTCCTTTGTCCAAGACCTCCCCGCGCGACCGACCTCCCCCCCCCCCCCCCCGCCAGGCCCCGCTGTCTCTCTCTGTCATCCTCGACCACCTCCGCCATTCCAAGTCCCATCCGCCGCAGGTAGCCTTCGTCCTCTACCTCTCTTCTTCGTCATTTTAATTTCTAGGGTTCATATGATAGGTAGTTAATTATTGGATGATAATGGCAACAATGATTTGTATTTTTTAGGCTAGATTGGTTTAGGATATATTTAGGGTAGACATATTACTAAGAACAAAGGGTAGACATGGCAGCAAAGTATGCACACTAGATGTATACATGAAAATGACCAACATTTACATACAAAGTTTGTATGAGATCATTTCAATGTTGATACTTTGTACTATTTGGACATGTGTATGTGTATGGACATGAACTTGAGGTGTTGTGTATGTGTTGCCAAAGGTGGCCACATATGTCTCTTTCTATTGCAGGGAAACTCCGAGTGGCCTATGTTTTGTCGGAATGTTGAATTATTTTCGTTCTGGCAAATTTCTGGCACTCGATATGTCCTGTTTTTAACAAAGGCCGTGCCAAAATTTTCGCATGACTTTTGCTATAATGTAGGAAATATTGAGTGCCCGTGATTTGCCGGAACAGGAATTAAACGACATTCCGGCAAAACATAGGCCATTTTATGTCATTACTCCATAAATATAATGTTAATTGACTGATGCTTATTAGGGTTGACTTTCAGTCTGTTGGAGCTCCTTGTGTGACTTTTAGTCTGTTCTTGATGGAGGAATCTCGACTGTTGTCATGGGGGTCACTTCCTCTTCCTCTTCTCGCAGTATATACCTTGGTATAATGCGCGAGAGAGGGAAAGGAAGCGACCATTACCGACGGCCAAAATATCAGAGGAAGAATCCTGATTGTTGTCGTGGGGGTCGCTTCCTCCTTCTTCCCTGTGTGCTACACATTTTGGTAATGCACGCGGGGACGAAGGGAGGAGCGGGCAGCACCGACGGTCGTAATATTATTGTGAGGGAGTGTCCACCACATATATACACCACCATATCAGTGTGAGGGAGTGCCCACCAATACACCATGAGATATGAGAGTTTTTCAAGGAAGCCTTGACAGACCGAAAGTCAACCTTTGCTGAATAGTGATCTGTGTGCTGAGTTCCTGGTATAATTGCCGTAGATTTTTAATCTTTGAATCATGAACACAGGAAATGTCTGACGACGATGGGATCCCCGAGTGCGTTTACTGCACTGACGATAGGGGTATGTGTGACCGTTATCCTCGCTTAGACAATGGTAGATGCTTCACCGTCATGCTAAAGGAGGAGTTCAAAATTTCTACGGTATGTAACGACGACATGTATTTTTTAATTAATCATGACGTGTGCTTTTTTGCTTTAACCTGTAATTTTCTTTTTTACAATTTGACTAGTGCATTACCTTCTCCGCAAGACTGTATGTCTTGGACAAGTTTCTTTTCGAAGATAGGGAGAGTACAGAGACTAAGAGAGCTTATCTAAGGACGGAACATTTCACTTTTGATGTCAAGCTCTTAAATGAAGTAGATCACACATATTTTGGTTGTTCCACTTGGAGAGCACTATGGCCTACGGGTTTCAGGAGGGCATGCAAATAACCTTCGATCTTGGTCATGAAGATGATTGTGAAAATAATATCGAAATTTGGGTGCATGTGGATCACATGATTCCAGTTCTACCTCCATGTGAGTTTGTCAAAAAAAATGTCAAGTAATTCATATTGTTTATTGAAAAATATTTGGTACTCATCCCGACTAAACTTGTTTATTTTTAATTGTCAGCTTATTTCTCTTCTCCAAAAAAAACACGGCGGATAGTAGACCGGACCTACTACAGTTATGGCTCCGAGCTAACTTGGTTGGAGAAAAATCATTTGATCTCATTTATTAATGATGTTGAGCATTTTAAGACCAATTACCTAATTGGCGATAGTTATACTGGATACGTGCCACTAGTGCACGGTTTGAACCATGTTAACATCACTTCAGACATCTTTGTAAGATTTTTTTACTATTGTGTCACTAGTCCATCTTTTGCATACATTCTCTTAAGCAAAACTAGTTTGCTAACTATGTTATTATTATGTTCTTAAACAGGTACTCCCGTCAGAGATTGTGCCTACCGTGATGTTAACCGAAGGTTATTTGGATATGGTTAGCTTACGACCAATTCTGACGAAGAGTTTCCAGGTAGATACTCAATGTCTCGAAGGATGAAACCTTGAAAAATCAAAGGATGGAGCAAAGCAATAAAAGCACGCAGGCAACCACTTGGTGGAGACGATAAGAATTTGCGCAGACCACAAGTTGGAGATAGGTTGATCTGTATCCTTCATACGGGAGATGGATGAGTTTACCTTTTTTATGCTATTTTACCTAGGAAAGAGTAGTAGGTTCTATCTTGTACTCATCTAGCGCGGGTCATGATGATGAGTTATTTAACTAGTATGATAACAATTAGTTAGTGTTGGTAACTTGTGATATGCTAGATGATGAGTTATGATAATATGGTGATGAGTTATGATAATGGTGAGTTGTTATATCATTGGGTGGAGAACATGGATTAGATTATAGTTGATGGGTCCAATTAACCAAGCTAAATCAGTAGGACGATATGATGTTGGGACGGCACAAAAGTGTGCCTATCATTTGACACTTGTGTGCCCAACATCATATCGTCCTACTAATCCAACTTGGTTAATTGGATACATCCAATGTAATCTAATCGGTGTTTTATTAACTACCTATTCGTTGCTGCCGTATAAAAACTTGTATGACGGTGTACAAATAAAAAACAATACAAATACATAGTAGTGGCGCTGGATAGAAACAGGCGCTGCTGCTACTTAGCAGTAGCGCTTGTGAAATAGGCGCCACTGCTATCACCATTATTAGTAGCGTGGCCCGAGAAACGCACTACTGCTAAATATTAGTTGTAGCACCTTAGCAGTATCGGGGTCACCGTGCTACCGGTAGGCCAAAAACCCACGCTACTAGTAAGGTTTTCCCTAATAGTGAAAGATGGCTCCCCTTAGCCTTTTCGAGGTCAAGGGGAGGATGAATTGGGAGGGGAGGAGGACTCCTCCCCCCTTAGGGCTGACACAAGGGGGGTCCTCCTCCCCCTTGTGGCGCCCCTTCCCTCTCCCTCAACTCATGTACTAGAGGATTTGGTCCTTGGAGACACACATGTTTTGGAGCCTCCTCTAGTTCTCTAGTTCTAGTTCTAATTTAGACTTGATCTAGATTGGTGGTAGATCTAGTTCCCTCTAATCCTCATAATATTGAAGCCCCATGAGGTTCTCTTCTTCTCCCTATAATTCTCCGGAAACGACTACCTCTGGATGACAAAGCATTGTCGGATCGTGAAGCATGTACGCCTGCAATCCGTAGAGAGGTCGTGCTTTCGTTTTCAGATCGAGGGATCATGCGTGAATGATTCGAGGGACTTCATCAACTATCTACACGAACTCTTCTTTCGCCGCAACTCGAAGTTGGTAACGATCCGATCTAAAACCCTTACGCATCTTCATTGTGTTCCTGGGATCATGATCATAGGCCAATTTTTTTGTTTTCTACTACGTTTCCAAACATATTCAACTTTCAGGAAAAAGGCAACAATGGCCACCCATTCAGTTTCCCTTTTCATCTGTTTCTATCCATTTTGTAAGACTATAAATCTATAATTCTAGATCCTTCGAGCTCATTCTTGTTGTTCTTGGGTAAACCCTAGCTGCCGGTGTTCTAGGATGGCCCTTAGGTGTATCTGAACTTGCTTCAAATCCTCTTGCAATCAATCACCAAAGCACCTAAGTTTTTTGAGTTTTGTTTTGTTTCTTTGAATTTAGTTCACCGGACCACTCTAGTTTAACAAGTGTTAATTATTTCAACCACATCAATATTTTTCTCATAATTGTTGAATTAATATCTTTTCGATGTAGAAAGAAACCATAGAAAATATGTGCATCGATCAATGCAGAGTTCGGGTCTTCCTCCTTTCCGGAAGAGAAGAAACAAACTGTTCTGCAAGTAAATATAGTATGGTTCCGGTCTAAACAACAATACCTTAGGACAGTGGCGGAGCTGGCACAGGATGCCGGGAGGTGGGGGCAGAATAGAAAAGATGAAGCTTTCAAAGGGGGGTGACCGTTTATAGGCCCCTAATTATTATTTTTGCTTCAGTAATTTTGCTATGCCAATGGGGGGTAAGGGGCGCGACGGTCCCCTCAGGTTTGTATGTAGCTCTGCCACTGCCTTGGGATATGGTTCATATATGAACTTGGTTTAACAACAAAATGAGCTCCTTGATTATTATTCTTGTTGCAAGTACACAATGGCATAAATCCTTGGATCACACAACCGAACCCTATACCCGCCCCAAACGCCCAAGCGGGTTGCTCGGTCACTGACAAAACGAAAAAAAAACACCCAACCGGGTGCCCCATTTCCGGCCCAAATGTCCGGACTAACCGACACTCCCCATATCCAACCCAAATCTGGGACGGGTATGGGGACGCCCGGATGCGCCCAGGCACGCCCGTCCATCGGATTCGGCCCACGCTGGCCCACCCGACCCCACATAAAATGGTCCCTATCGCACTCCGGCCGAAACCCTAGCTGCATACCACTCCACTCCACTCCCCTCCCACACTACCAAGCTCCTCTCCGACCAGCTCTGGTGTTCTCCTCCATGGCGGCGCCAGGATCCGACTCCGGCATGTTCGGATCCGAGGACATAGAGCTCATCCCTTACAACCCCGAGGAGCAGATGGCCGCCCGTGCTACTCTCCGACGGTCCAGGGAGGAGTGCACACTCCCACGATCTTCAGCGACCCGACGGGAATCAGTTTCCCAACTGCAGCCGGATCCGGGGCCGGCGAATCTCATGGCTCGTCGCCGACAGCGGTCACCACGGACCCATGGCGCTACCCCGCCATGCCACCGGAACCTTTAGGTGGCACCTCGTCCCTGTGTCGTCGCGTGCCGAAACTAAGGCCACTTGCGCATCCATGACCAACCGCGAATCCGAAAAGGAGGCGCGGCGTGGCCGCCCCGCGCGAGGCTTCGGGCGCGACTTCAAGCGGAGGCGCCTTCCACAGCCATCGCGGCGTAGGTGGCCATGACATCTCGTGACGCGGAGGAGGCTTCGGCCGCCGTCGATGCGGTGTCGGAGGAATCCCTCCGTGCGAGCATAGCCGAGAAGCAGAGAAGGAGGGCGGTCAAGACGATGGCAAAAGACCAAAGCCGAGGGGGGGGGGGGGGGGGGGGGTCCACGCCATGGCAGGACTGCCCCCAAGGAGGAGAAAGACGAGGATGGTGGCGGATCAGACAGCTCAGGTAGTGAGGAGATCCGCCTCGATCCGTTCCGCGTCTTCGACCGCTACTGCCGCAAACGACGGGGAGGGCAAAGGGAAGGACAAGGCCGGCCGTGGATGAACTTCTCGGTCATCGTTCTCGTTCATAGTTAGTAGGGCATGCCAACTTTTGGTAGTTCGGTGATATATGTTTAGTTACGTAGGGCGTTGCATGAGATAATATGAATTTGATTATTCAATTTAGATGTATCTGATTGTGGAGGAGCAATTTTGCGTGTTGTCCGATCGCTGGCTGCGAAACGGGCCCGGCTACTCGTACAAATGCTTCGCCCCATTTCCTGGTTCCTGCCCATTCTAGTCCTTGCACTGTATCAATCAGAAGATTGATTGCCAAAACCTACCACACATGCAGGAGAGAGACACTTCAGCTTACCGGTCTCCCTGCTTCGATCTTTTCTTTTCACAAATTAAAGTGAGGGGTCCAAGGAAATGAGAGCCCAAGCAAAAAGCAGCACTTTTTGTGTAGTGTCATTGACCTTACCAGACTATACACTTGGAAAGCCTTAGGAGACAAAATTATGGGCCTTAACGCCAAGAATGATGGGATCATATAGGCGTCTTGTACTAGCCAGCTAGCTCTCAAACCTTGATCCCTAGAGTCGCTTGTTACTGAGAGGACGATTTTTATGTTTTGACCTTTTGGTTTAACAAATTTCAGATTTGACCTAGCTTTAAAAAAAAATCGAATCTGACCTTTTTTGGTGACGCCAACATCCCTGGCGTCTGGTTTGCACGGGAGACGTCATGGTCCCCGGCGTCTGGTCCGTCTCCCGCACAACCGGCTAACCTGTTGATCTGCTGACGTGGCAAAGGTCCAGACGCCAAGGACCTCGGCGTCTGGTACCAAACGCCAGGGACCTTGGCGTCTGGATGACGTGGTCCATATTATGGAAAAAATGTTATGTGATTTGCTGGGACCAGACGCCAAGGTCCCTGGCGTTCCTGGCGTCTGGACCTTTGCCACGTCAGCAGATCAACAGGTTAGCCGGTTGTGCGGGAGACGGACCAGACGCCAGGGATGTTGGCGTCACCAAAAAAGGTCAGATTCGAAATTCTTTTTAAAGCTAGGTCAAATCTGGAATTTGTTAGCCCAAAAGGTCAAGACGTAAAAATTGTTCTTACTGAGACGATCTAGACGACACTGCTAATTCCATGTCATCTCACTCTCTCTGTTGGATTTGCTTCTCGGTAAAGCGATGGCCTGCACTAATTACCTTGGTTATGAAGCGATATTTCTACTCCATTTCTGTAGAGCGGCACAGAGTCCACTGGGGCAGCCAGCAGGTCTGCGTCCCGGCCCCCTTCTTGCCTTACCAACCAGCCTGCAAGATGATGGCGGAATGGTTAGGGTATGTCTGGGACGTAGTACTGGAATGATGGCGTCGCAGACATATCGGGAACAAAAGGGAAAAGGGGAAGGGAAACCCTAGAAATATTCTCTTGGTAGCCACTCAATCATCGGTGACCACACATGATTGGGTTAATTACCAACAGCATCGGCGCACAACACGAACCACCATGTGGTCCTGTTTACTTATACTCATGGGAAGCAGCAAATAGTAATCCACACGAATATGCGTAGTAGTATATGGTGTTCTAGCTATAGGAACGAGCGATCTGTCAGTCCTTGCCTGCCTCTACGGATTTTTAGGAATACTCCTGCATTATGATCTTCAGTAAAGTCGCTATGTTAGTCAAGATTCCCTCGAATGCGTGGGGTTCTCGGTTGCCGCCAACGTTTCTTTTTTCTTGGTAGTAGTGGATTCATGCATTATTAGTGTATTATTCACTTCCAGTTCCAGGGACGCTTATATGGAATTATGGATGCAGGGACTTGGCTTACTGGGTATAGTAGGCGCCTAGGCGGTGTAGGTGGGAGAGAAAGAGAGAGAGAGAGAGAGAGAGAGAGAGAGAGAGATGGATGGGTCTTTGAGCGATGTGGGTGACGAAAATGACGCCGGTGATTAGGAGAAACTGCAACCACATGTAGATATAGAGTAGCTATAGGTCGAAGGAAGAATATCTACTGGAGACATCTCCGTGAGAAAGGCACGTAGAGCACTTGATATTGGTAGGAAACCTATCTAGCTGAAAGAGACAAGGTGGACTGTCGGTATCAGATCAAATTCCTTTCCTTTTGTAAGAGAAGACGGTACCGTAGTGGGATATACTATACGTACTAAACAAATACTAGTACATGATGTGTTTAGACAAAGGATATCTGGATATGCAGCTTAGTTTAGTTCCTGTATTTGCATGTTGCGTGCGTGTTGATTTCACAAGCAAAGCTCGTGGAAAAGCAAGATTCTTTGCAGCCGAAAAATCACCAGCCACCTGATCGCGAACACTGCCAAGTTGTGATACAACAGCAGCGGCACGAAAAGAGTTGCCCGGCCGGCACGGCGGCACCGGCCTGGCCATCCCTCTCGCCCGCGATCTCCTCCGCCCAAGGAAGGGCACGAGAAAAACGGCCCCAAAACCACCCACGCAGCCGCAGCCGCAGCCGAGCAAAGCTACAAGGAGTACTGTGGATCATTCCTCCACCCCCCACCCCCACTTGTTAGGGCATGTACAATGATTGATAAGATAGCCTTATCTTAAGTCTTGCGTGTAATTTGAAGATGACAAAAAAAATTATTTACAATGGGTCATCTCTTAGTCTTATCTTCGATAACTAGATATTCCTAAAAACGTGGTGAGACATATTGTGCTAAGAGATCACCTCTTGTCTTCTCTTAAATAAGAGAAGGCAAAGTTTTTTTTCTGAATTCTCTCTCCTCCATCTCATCATGCACTCTTAAGATAGCAGCATTGTACATGCCTTGAAAGCTCCGCCGCTCCGCCCCCGCTGGGCCTCTCTCCTCTCCTCGCTCCCGCTGTTTATCCGACGGCACCCTCCCCGCTTAAACCCCTCGCGCTCCGCCCACCCCACCACACCGCCCTCCTCCCTCCTCCCCGGCGGCGTACGTCCTGCTGCGCGCGCGCTCTAGCCTCGGTCGGTCGATGGCGGAGGCTCTGGGAGCGCTGTGCCGCGGCGGAGGCTGGTCCTACGCGGCCATCTGGCGCTCCGACCGTCGCGACCCACGGTGAGTCATCACACAGCAACACCCATCGCTGATGCGCCTGCTGCCGCTCCTAGATCTGCACCACCTGGGCCTGGGCGGGTCTCTTGCTAGGTGTCTAGCTCCTGCCGGCAGTCCAGGAAAATTCTGGTTCCGTGTTTCTTCAGAAACCGCCCGTGCAACTTCACACCGCGGCGTTCATTTCCTTGGGATTTCCCATGGAGTGCGAGATCCCAACGTCAAACTTGCGTGACACCGCCTCTCGTTCTAAAAAATCAAAAAACAGAAGCGCACATTGGGATCTCAAGCCTGAATTTGCATTTTCGTCTGGTTCAATTTGTCCCGTTTCCTCCCAACCGTTCTGACAAAAAAAAAAGCTTATCTGAACTCTATAGTGTGTGTTATTCTGTATGCTCATTTCTTGCAACAGGGATAGTACACGTACGTAGCTCTCAGGAACTTCCTTTAGGCAGTAAAAGTAGTGCATATCCCACTAGCAGTCCTCTCCTCTTGTTACTATCCGATCTCTGCCTGTAAGCTGTAAGCACGTACGCGACACTGTAGATGTTTTTGGTCAAATCTTCTGAGGATATCTTTTCTTTTACGCACTGCAGAAAGTTAACCATCATCATCAACCATTTCATTTGTATGTGTTTCTTTGCTTATTAGTGTGAGATCTCTTACACCCGTGCAAAGTTTAGACCCTTTTCTCCCTAGAACCTGTACATTTCAGTCTTCCTACTCGTTTTGTATTAAAAATTTCAGAAATCTGCTGATTTGTAATATAAATCTGTAGTTTCTTACCTATGCTTTGCTTCTCATGTACAAGTTTGCTAACAATTGGAGAGTGCCACTGCGAAGATGAAGCCCGAAAAGTTGTAGAGAATATGCTTAATCAAGTCCATGTTGTTGGAGAAGGGTATGTCACAGTGACCTCATTTTATGCTTGATTCTGTTTTCTTTTGCAAGTCTCTACATTGGTCTCTCTGTTTTAAATGGTTTTGTGCCATTCCTCAAAAAAAAAAATTTGTGCCGACTTGTGGCTAAATACTGCAACAAATTTTCATGTTAAGGCGTTATCAAATACTCCCTCAAAGTTAGTACAAAGTTGAGTCACTTATTTTAGGAGGGAGGGAGTAGTTATGAGCACTGATTTTGCAGAATATTTGAGATTAATATATATGGTGTTAACTTTCTCAGTGTCAGCACTATTTTTCTCCACATTTCATTTTTCAATTTGTACTGTTCCATCAAGTTGCTTTTGCTCTCAACTACTTTGTTGATAATGACGTCTTCAATTTCAGCATCATAGGGTCGGCTCTAGTAAGTGGGAAGTGCCGATGGATTTCCGATGATGATTCCTTTAGTTTGGTTCAGACATGCCACGCAGAAAACCTAGGCTTCTTTCAGGTATAAATTTCTTGCCCCCTGTTCACATGTGTTTCTTTAAATGATGTTCTTAGAAATTTATTTACTAAACTATCACATGCATGAATCTTCAAAAAAAATGTTTAGACAATCAAAAGACTAGTTGGCCTCATAACACCTTTCGATAAGTGCGCTTGGATTATTTATTAGAAAAAACACATGGACATATAATTCACGTTTTTCCTGTCCATACTTCCTTTTAGTTTATTGCAGAAAGTAAGAAGTTTCCTTATTTTAACAGCGGAAGGTACCTTCTTGTAGGGCTATACTTGGTGGCAACATCAGTTCATGAGCGGAATAAAGGTTATTCGCCTTTTCTTCTTTCCAAAAAGCTTCTTATAAACATCCATTCTTATGGCAGTTGGGGCAGAACTGTCTTAATAATTAGCAGAACTTGTGATTAGTCACTAAAAACTGCACATCTTCTACAGACTATTGCAGTAGTACCTATCCCGGCGCTTGGTGTGGCGCAGTTTGGTTCGGTGCAAAAGGTTAGTGTATATGAATTTCTCAAATGCAACTCTTACAATTATTCATTATGGAAACACAATGTTTTTCATGATATCAATCTTTCTGTTGCTTCGTGATATCATTGGTTCAGTCTAAAAGAACTGTCCGCATGAGTTCGTTTGAAGCTCTATCTTTTACTGATGCCAATTCTTAGAAAAGAAATATTTCCTGTTTAGACTGCTATATGTTTATTGATATGTCAGTTAGAGAAGAATAATAGCTTGCCATATGCTCTTAGCTATATGTTCTCTGAACTTCCACCTTAGCATAAATGCATTATATCATTATGCATCAGGACATAACAATTGTATACTTTCTAATGAAAATTTAATCTTTCACATTCACCAGGTATCTGAGAACTTAGATTTTCTGGAACATGTTAAAGGCACACTTTGTCGAAGGGAAAGCATCTTATGGGATCCTTCAACCAAACATATTCATGGAGATGCTCTCCCTCATAATACGCAATTTCAACTCAATTCTCTGAGCACAAAGCGTCTTATGCCTATCAAAGATGACCCAGAAAACATGAAAGTTCTTGAGAACATAGTAGGCATAGAATCTCTAGGGAGTTTAGTAAGTACTTCAAGCATTTACTCTCCAAGCTCTTCAAATGGTTTCACTTCCTACGGAAGTTGCAACGGTCGAAATCCTCCTCATATAGTGGCCATGCCAGTGAACTCCAAGTCAATAAATGCAGTCAGATTATTTCATAATGCCAGCAATTTGATGCAGCACAATAGTGGTTCAGAAAATCCATTACAGCTTCGATCTGCTAAACAGCCTGATTCTAGTTTAGCAAGTGCAACCACATCCTATTCCAGTTTAAACAATCTTCCTAGAATAGAGCATGAGCTGTCATGCACACCCAACAATCTAGGATACCACCTTCAAAGTGAAGATTCATCAAGTTACCGTAACTCATTCTCAGCTTGTTTTTCTGTGGGTGATGAGCTCAAACCCATGTTATTTGACAATAACATCAACTCTCCTGTTCAAAGTAACCCAACGCATGAGGTCGGTACTACCGGATTTACTTCACAGGCTAATTGTGCAGTCTATGAGTTGTCAAATGAAATATTGGAAGAAACGACTGTGGGAACGGTAAGCTCTCGCGGAGAAGTAGGCAATGGAAATGTCAGTTTGCTAGAAAGCACGGTATTCGATCCCCTCATGCATGATTGGTGGGATAACAGTGTCCTGCTAACAGGAAACATTCCAGATTTTGGTGCCACTACCACATCCTCTGCGACAGAACAGGCAAATAGTGACCCATTATCAGTTGAAGGGAGGGGGTTGTTTTCAGAATCTGTCCTCGAAGAACTGCTTGGTTCTAGTGGTAATGTGAATACAGATACAGCATGTGGCTCTGTTGTCTCCAGCACCGATCCATTAGCTGGTTGTTTCTCAGGCTGTGAATTACCAGGATACACCCACCACCAAGACTCTTCTTACCCAGCGTCCAAGGAACAAGTACAACCATTGAACTTCCCTTCCAGCAGCTATACATCTGAAAATATGCCAAATGGGGCATCAAAGGCAATACCAGTGTCCCTGGCCAATTTATCTATGGATGACAGTTGCAGTCTGCACACTGCAAATTCCAAGGTCGGCCAGGTAACAAATCCTGAGGGAGTAAAGGTTATGAAGAAAAGAGCTAGACCAGGTGAGAGCACGCGGCCAAGACCGAAGGACCGGCAGCAGATACAAGATCGCGTTAAGGAATTGCGTGAGATAGTTCCAAACAGTGCAAAGGTATACTCATCGATCATACCATGTTTCTTTATGTTTAGTCTGATAGCTAGAAAATGACTGAGCTTTACATTGTGCACAACAGTGTAGCATCGATGCTTTGTTGGACCGAACAATCAAGCACATGATCTTTCTGCAAGGTGTAACTAAGTATGCAGAGAAAATTAAGCAAGCTGATGAACCCAAGGTATGTCATGCTGATGAAAGCCTATAAACCATATAGAACTTCGACATTTCTTCTTAGATTTTCCATGTACTGACTTTGTATTCATGTTATTATGTGAAGATGATAAGCAAAGATAGTGGTGCCGTCTTGAAGGATAACTCAAGTGGTGTTGTCTTGAAAGATAACTCCAGTGCTGCAAGCAACGGTGGCGCCACATGGGCGTATGAAGTTGCAGGACAGACCATGGTTTGCCCAATAATTGTCGAGGATCTTTCACCACCTGGTCAGATGCTTGTGGAGGTATGGTTCAGGAGCGATCTATTACCTTAGATTTGTCTAGATACGGATGTATCTAACACTAAAATGTGTCTAAATATATTTGTATCTAGACAAATCTAAGACAAGTCATTCGAGACGGAGGGAGTACTATTTTTCCTTTCTCCCAGTGCAGAAATTTGAGACGTTCTCTTTGCTGTTTAACAGATGTTATGTGAGGAACGTGGCTTTTTCCTAGAGATAGCAGACACCATACGCGGATTTGGACTGACAATCTTGAAGGGGCTGATGGAGCTCCGTGATGGCAAGATAATGGCACGATTCCTCGTCGAGGTAGAGAAGAAATATTTGTTCGGCATTCTTAATTTTTTGGCGGGAGTGACGTATCATTTTCCTTGCTTCGTTATTTTATCATTTTAACATTATGGTGGCTTTGCAGGCAAACAAGAACGTGACTAGGATGGACATATTTTTGTCGCTTGTTCAGCTGCTACAACAAAATAGCCACAACAGATCTTCTGACCAGCTAGCTAAGGTCATTAGCAATGGGGTTCGATCTTTCGCGGAGCATCAGCAATCTACAATGTTGATTCCGGTTGGACTTGCTGAGAGATGACAGTGAACACAAACATTTGGAGAGGATCATATTAGGGAGTACCAGTTGGAGACATTCAGAGTGTTGAATGGTGCCTGAAGTTCATTGTCGGGCGTTGATAGGAGTCAGAAGTGTAAGTGTATCGAATGTGCATTGCGTCATGAAGAAAAGTTTCAGTTACTAGTGTTTATCAGGAGCTATACAAGTTCTTTTCTTTTTTTGAATTGCTTGTACAAGTTCTGATGTAACCAGTTTAGGAACGTCATGTTAGTTATTTCTTGTTTGTAATTGAAACTCTAATGTGAATGTACGTTATCTGTTGTGTGTGTAGTGATGACTGAATTTTCGACCGAAAAAAATGTTATGTCAAGAATTGAGTTATCTTTGCTCTTTTTGTATCTGAGGTATCACAAAGTGTGCCACTCACTCTGTTTCAATTTTTTTTGAAGTTCCTAGTATATATGGAACTGAAGGAGTACATCTTTCAAATAATTTGGAACTGAAGGAGTACATCTTTCAAATAAAATACTAGTTCTAAGCCGTTTTAGGTTTTCTTTCAAACTTTTAGGCTGGGCTTAGCCGAAAAACCTTGTCTGGCCTGGATGCCAGGCTTTTGTGTCTAAGCCGTCGAACCGGGCTGTCCATGCTCAGGTAGGACATGGCGTGTTTTAACTTTTAAAAAGACATCGAGCGCCCATTTGATTTAGTGGAAATCATAAAAAAAAAGTACCTGAAATCGTAATCTTTTTGGTAGTCCAAGACCAGAAAATGATGGTAGGTAGGCCAAGGTAAACCCTATTTGACGCGTCCAATAGCGAGTAAATCACATAGGGATACACCGATGGCTTGGGGGCCCATCAATGTTTAGTTGTTTTTTTGTCTAATTACTATTTGGATTTTGGATTTTCTTCGTTTTTTTAGAATTATTTCCTTTGCGGCTTTCCTGGTGGTTTTTCCTTTCCAATTTCTATTTTTTTTATTTGGGTACTCATTGTTTTTTTGGGGGGTTTTATTTTATTCTATGGAGTCTTCCATTATCCGTTTCCTTTTTGTTTTACCTTTTAGAATTTTTAAAATATATTATTTGGTGAATGCATGAATATTCTTGTAACTACTTAACGTCCATTTTAAATGATGGACATTGTTGAGTACAAACAAACTTTTAATACACGGTGAACTATTTTTAATATATTAAAAAAATCGTCAAAACCCACCTAAAATGTTTTTTGAGGGCTATGCCCTTGGGCGCGCTTTATTAAAATTCAAATGACAGTTACATCAAATAAAATGTCCGGAAGAATGAAGCTTGGTGGATCGCCATCCCAATCCGCTTCTACATTCAAATCATAAGTACGTCTAGCTAAATTATGCGCCGCCCGGTTTGCATCCCTAGGACAATGGGTGAAACTCATTGCACCTATAGAAAAAGCCATTTGAAAGCAATCAGCCAAAATGGTTGAGTAAGGTGTCCACACTTTGATGATTCCATAAGCTCCAAATAATAAGATTTCATAATAACGTCAGTGCATCCGAGATCTTGTACCAAAGAAAGCCCCCTTTGTAACGCTACGGCCTCCGATGTTGTGCTATTAAGTAAATTCTTGAGAATCCATGAACGACCTGCCATTGCTTCCCCCTTTGAGTTCCGAAGTATAGGAGCTGCAGCTCCTGACCCATCTTCAAAATAAGCAGCATCAACATTCATTTTATAACCACCAGTGTGAGGTCTCTCCTAAGTGATTTTACGTGGGTCAGCAAAGCCAAACGATTTTGCAAAGTTTGTTGTTAAAGCCTGGATTGCAAACACGGTTCTTTCCGGTGAAACAACAGAGTTTCCTTTGACTGACTCCCTTCTTTGCCACCATATGTACCAAGCACCAACACTAATAGATTCTTTGAATCCCAGATTACACAAGTTCGGTGATAACTTGATCTCATTTCTCAAAAGTTCTTCAAGGACCACGCTGCTGGAGCGGTCAATTATTAAAGCTTCTTTAATTGCATCCAGTAATCCAAAAGATTTCCAGGCTTCCTTCGCTCTTTGACATGTGAACATCAAATGTCTCATATCTTCAGCTCCTTGCAGACAAACTGGACACTGAGCACGTACATTTATATGACGACTAGCAAGCACAGAAAAGCCTGGGATCGTGTCGTGTAAAGCTCTCCATACAAAGATTTTAACCTTGTTAGGAACCTGTAGTTTCCACAAAATACCCCAAACGGGATTAGTTTCCAAAGCTCCCTGACCATCACTTCTTCTTATTTTAGAACCGTATTGATGCTGCCATTCACGATAATATGCCGATCGGACCGAGAAACAATTATTTTATGTAAGGTTTCAGGCCACAAAATCATCCAGAAGCTCCACATTTAAAGGGATTTTCATAATCCTTTCAGGATCAATGGGGCAAAAAACTTGACGTATAAGGGCCTCATCCCAATCACCTGTATGAGGGTCAATTAGTTCATCTACTTTACTCAAAAGCACATGAGCCCTGGGTGTTATAATTTTCTTGTTCAGGCTTCCCGGCACCCAACAATCATCCCATATATTAATGTTTGAACCCGTGCCTACTCTCCATATGTGCCCTCTAATGAAAGTATGTAGACCAGCAACAATACTTTTCCATGTGAAAGAGGAGCCCTTCTTATTACCAACTTTGAGTAAATTACCATCCGGATAATACTTTGCTCGAAGCACACATGCACACAATGTATTTGGATTACTTATAAGCCTCCAACTTTGCTTTGCGAGCATAGCAAGGTTAAAAGCATGCAAATATCTAAATCCCATACCTCCATCTTTCTTTGGGATGCACATCCGCCACCAAGCCCACCAATGCATTTTCTTTTGGTCCTCATCATCACCCCACCAAAATCTGACATAGCATCAGTAATTTCCTTACAAAATTTCTTTGGGATATTAAATACTCCCATCGCAAAAACTAGAAGGGATTAGATAACCGCTTTCAATAAAATTTCCTTTCCTCCTAAAGACAGCCATTTCTCCTTCCAACCCTTCAACCGAGCAATCACCCTTTCGATCAAATATTGAAAGCTATCACTTCTTCTGCCCCAACCATTGCAGGTAAACCCAGGTGAAAGGACGTGGATGTCGCCTAGAGGGGGGGGGGGCGAATAGGCACTTTAAAATAATTACGGTTTAGGCTTGAACAAATGCGGAATAAAACTAACGTTTAATATGTCAAGCACAAAACCTAAAACAACTAGGCTACCTATGTGTACCAACAACTTATGCTAAGCAAGATAGACAACTAAGTGATAGCAAGATATAAAGCATGAAACAATATGGCTATCACAAAGTGAAGTGCATAAGTAAAGGGCTCGGGTAAGAGATAACCGAGGCACGCGGAGACGACGATGTATCCCGAAGTTCACACCCTTGCGGATGCTAATCTTCGTTCAGAGCGGTGTGGAGGCACGATGCTCCCCAAGATGCCACTAAGGCCACCGTAATCTCCTCACGCCCTCGCACAATGCAAGATGCCGTGATTCCACTAAGGGACCCTTGAGGGCGGTCACCGAACCCGTACAAACAAGGTTGGGGCAAACTCCACAACTTAATTGGAGGCTCCCAACAACACCACGAAGCTTCACCACAATGGACTACGGCTTCCGCGGTGACCTCAAATGCTCGGGGCAATCTCCACAACTTAATTGGAGACCCCGACGCTTGCCCGGAGCTTTGTACCACAATGATTGAGCTCCGAGGCACCACCAACCGTCTAGGGCGCCAAAGCACCCAAGAGGAACAAGCTCTAGGGTGCTCAAACACCCAAGAGTAATAAGCTTCTCAACTTCTCACTTCCACGTATCACCGTGGAGAACTCAAACCTATACACCAAATGCAATGGCAAGGGCACACGGAGTGCCCAAGTCCTTCTCTCCCAAATCCCACCAAAGCAACTAATGCTAGGGAGGAAAATGAGAGGAAGAACAAAGAAGAACACGAAGAACTCCAAGATCTAGATCCAAGGGGTTCCCCTCACTTAGAGGAGAAAGTGATTGGTGGAAAGGTGGATCTAGATCTCCTCTCTCTTTTCCCTCAAGAACTAGCAAGAATCATTGGAGGGATTGAGAGTTAGCAAGCTCGAAGAAGGTCAACAATGGGGGAAGAACACGAGCTAAAGAGATAAGGTTCAATGGGGAAGAAGACCCCCTTTTATAGGTGGGGAAAAATCCAACCGTTATCCTCACAGCCCGCACAGAGCGGTACTACCGCTAGGGCAGTAGTAGCCATATGAAACACTACTGCAATGAGGCAACAGGCCAGTAGTACTGCCGGAGCGGTACTACCGCCTGCCCTCGCGGTACTACCGCGGGGGTAGTATTCAACGACCACTCAGGTGCAGCACACGGCAGAAGACACCGTGAGGCAGCGGTACTACCGCTCAGGGTAGCGGTACTACCGCGCGTCCACGGATGTAAAAAATTACTTCCGGGCTACATCCGCTGGAGCTAGCTTCGAGAAAATATCCGGCACGGTAGTACCGGAAGTAATTTGCGGTACTACCGCCCGAGGGGCGGAAGTAAAAAATTACTTCCGTGCAACTACCGTAGGTGTACGCTACAGGTGCTGGAGACAGCGGTACTACCGCTCTGGGTAGCGGTACTACCGCTGGCACCTTGCGGTACTACCGCTCCGAGGAGCGGTACTACCGCTAGCCACTGTACTGCAGCACCTTGCTGCCTTCAACTACTCAGCTAGGAAAACGGAAGGATACAGTAAAACCAGAACTGCCATAACTTCTGCAAATGAGCTCCGAATTGAGCAAACTCAAGCTTGTTGGATTCAGGATGACAAGAGCTATCCAACAGCGACAGTATGAAAGTGCCAATGATATAGAGATGTGAAACCTCTATCAATGAAGAACCGGCAAAAACTCCAACATCGAAAACATCATAGAAGATGCATATGGACTCCGTTTTCGATGAACTTGAGCTTGTCATGAAGCTGACCATAAGCTCAAGAACCCACATAGAGAAAAGCCAACCAAGAATCAAGAAAGATGATGATGCCAAGAATGCAATGGTTTGAGCTCTCAACGAACGATACGATCAAGCTACTCACTTGAGAGCCTCCCTTGATAGTACGGCTATCGATCCTATAACCCGGTCTCCCAACTACCACCATGAGACCGGTAAAATAGAAAACCCTATCAAGGTCAAACCTTTGCCTTGCGCATAGTCCACTTGATCTAGATGATGACGATCTTGTCCTTCTCAAGATGGACCACCTTTCTTGATTGCGTCGGCTCGATGAAGACTAGTAGATTGCTCCCCCATACTCCACTATGGGAGAGCCACTCTTCGGCACATCTTCACAAGTCCATTGTCACCACAATGGACGGCAAGCTTCAAGCATGATCTCTCCGTGATGCTTCACTTGAACTTGCACACCGCAACCTTGATGACGATCACCACTTGATGTCATCCTCCATGGGTTGTATGAGATCTTCCTCTTGACGCAAACCCATGGAAATATACCTAACCCCACAACGAACTCTCACGTAGACCATGGGTTAGTACACAAAGCGTAATGGACAATGCTTACCATACCATGGGATCACTTGATCCCACTTGGTACATCTTCTACGCTTTGTGTGTTGATCAACTTGAATCATTCTTTGCCTTAATCTTGATCAACCTTGTGTCTTCTCTTCTCTCTTCACAAAGATGATGTCTTGAAGGTAAACATGAATGTTCACACAATCTTCTTCTTCAAGACATGCTTGCAATGAGATCAACTCTCACATGACCAATCCTTGGATAAAACCTTGAATACCACCTTGGTCACCATATAAACTCCTTGAAACCAAGAGATGGACTTCAAGAAGTACCTACGGACAAATCCTTCGAATATAACTCAAGGCAACCATTAGTCCATAGGGATTGTCATCAATTACCAAAACCACACATGGATAAATGTGCTCTTACACCAGGTATCTATTAGATAAAGCTTCAAGACATGCTTGCCTCAATGAGGTTGCATTATCCAAATTTGCTTTCATAAGGATCAAGGAATCATCAGCGAAAAGTAAGTGAGATATTGATGGTGCATTTCTGCAAACCCTTACACCTTCAATGCCACGAACCTCCTCTCGATGAGCCAAAAGACTTGAGAACCCTTCTGCACACTATAGGAACAAGTATGGTGATAGTGGATCCCCTTGACAATAGGCTCAAAGCCCTCCGTTTCCTAATTATTAAATCTCACCTTATATTTTACTGAGTGAACACAAGCCATGATCAAATGAACAAAGTATCCGGTATAGCCAAGCTTGTGCATCATCCTCTCCAGGAACACCCATTCAACACTACGCCTTCTTCATATCTAACTTGACATCACAATAACCATTATTCCCTTTCTTGCACGCCTTGATTTTGTGTATGCACTCATAAGCGATTAGAATATTATCCGTTATTAACTGCCCAGGCACAAAAGCACTTTGCACCGGTGAAATAACTTCATCTAGCACACCCTTGAGCCGGAATGCAATCATCTTAGATATGACTTTGTACAACACGTTACAAAGACCGATGGGCCTAAATTGAGTGATTAATTCAGGATTATCAACTTTAGGAATTAAGACTATGACCGTGTCATTCCAACCATCCGGAATTACCTTATTATTAATTGCATCCGGCACCTCTTCTGTTAGCTTGTCTCCAAAAATATGCCAACATTTTTTGAACAACACCGAATGCAATCCATCAAGTTCCTTTTTTACATCATCCGTTGTATATGGCCTTGTCAAAGAAATGTTCATTGCTTCAGATACACGCGGTTACACTTTATTCAACACTTCCGGGTCAGGCTCCTCTACCTCGGTTGAGAACAGACCGGCAAAGTGTTGGAAATATGCCCTAGAGGCAATAATAAATTGGTTATTATTATATTTCCTTGTTCATGATAATCGTTTATTATCCATGCTATAATTGTATTGATTGGAAACTCAAATACATGTGTGGGTACATAGACAACACTGTGTCCCTAGTAAGCCTCTAGTTGACTAGCTCGTTGATCAAAGATGGTTAAGGTTTCCTAGCCATTGACATGAGATGTCATTTGATAACGGGATCACATCATTAGGAGAATGATGTGATGGACAAGACCCAAACTGTAAACGTAGCATTTGATCGTGTCAGTTTATTGCTATTGTTTTCTGCATGTCAAGTATCTGTTCCTTTGACCATGAGATCATGCAACTCACTAACACCGGAGGAATACCTTGTGTGTATCAAACGTCGCAACGTAACTGGGTGACTATAAAGGTGCTCTACAGGTATCTCCGAGGGTGTCTGTTGGGTTGGCATGGATCAAGACTGGGATTTGTTACTCTGTGTGACGGAGAGGTATCTCAGGGCCCACTCGGTAATACAACATCACAATGAGCCTTGCAAGCAATGTGACTAAAGTGTTAGCCACGAGATCTTGTATTACGGAACGAGTAAAGAGACTTGCCGGTAACGAGATTGAACTAGGTATAGTGATACCGACGATCGAATCTCGGGCAAGTAACATACCGAAGAACAAAGGGAACAGCATACGGGATTAACTGAATCCTTGACATAGAGGTTCGACCGATAAAGATCTTCGTAGAATATGTAGGAGCCAATATGGGCATCCAGGTCCCGCTATTGGTTATTGGCCGTAGAGGTGTCTCGGTCATGTCTACATAGTTCTCGAACCCGCAGGGTCTACACACTTAACGTTTGGTGACGATTAGTATAATTGAGTTATTATGTTGGTGACCGAAAGTTGTTCGGAGTCCCGGATAAGATCCCGGACATGACGAGGATCTCCGGAATAGTCCGGAGGTAAAGATTGATATATGTGATAATAGTGTTTTGATCTCCCGAAGAGTTCCGAAGTTCACCGGAAGGGGTTCCGGATGTTTACCGAAGTGTTCGGGTGCAGCAACACTTTATATGAGCCAAAGGGATAAAGCCCACAAGGTATTGGAAAGTGCAAAAGTAGTTTTGCTGCCGCGTAAGCGGTACTACCGCTTGGTGAAGCGGTACTACCGCCGGAGCGGTACTACCGCTTGTGTGAAGCGGTACTACCGCCCAAGCGGTACTACCGCTTGTGTGAAGCGGTACTACCGCTTGTGCGCGGCTGTGCACGGTTCGGCCGGGATCCGAGTTGGACTCTTTCCCTGCGGGCCAAACCGACCTTGTGCGGGCAAAACCGACCTAGAGGAGGCTTTTACTCCAAGTTTAGACCCCAAGGCTCAACATATAAATAGAGGGGCAGGGCTAGCACACGGGACACATCAAGATTTCCCCAAGCCGTGTGCGGCAACCCTAACCCTCTAGTTCCTCCGTCATAATCTCCGTAGTGCTTGGCGAAGCCCTGCAGAGATTGTTCCTCACCACCATCACCACGCCGTCGTGCTGCTGGAACTCAACCACTACTTCACCATCGCTCGCTGGATCGAGGAGGTGAAGGCGTCATCAAGCCGTACGTGTGTTGAACGCGGAGGTGCCGTCCGTTCGGCACTAGATCGGAAGGATCGTGATTGGATCGCGGGACGCTCGGCGATTTGGATCGCGAAGACGTTCGACTACATCAACCGCGTTTATTAACGCTTCCGCTTAGCGATCTACAAGGGTATGTAGATTCACTCTCCCTCTCGTAGATGCTCATCACCATGGATAGATCTTATGTGTGCGTAGGAAAATTTTTGTTTCCCATGCAACGTTCCCCAACAGTGGCATCATGAGCCAGGTCTATGCGTAGATGAGATCTCGAGTAGAACACAAACGAGTTGTGGGCGTGGGTGTATACATATTGCTTGCCGTTACTAGTTGATACTTGATTCAGCGGTATTGTGAGATGAAGCGGCCCGGACCGACATTACGCGTACGCTTACGCGAGACTGGTTTTACCGCTGCGTGCACTTGTTGCATAAAGGTGACTGGCGGGTGTCTGTCTCTCTCACTTTAGTTGAATCGGTTCAATGAAGAGGGTTCTTTTAGAAGATCAAAAAGCAATCACTACACCACGTTGTGGTTTTGCGTAGGTAAGAACGGTTCTTGCAAACCCGTAGCAGCCACGTAAAATTTGCAACAACAATTAGAGGACGTCTAACTTGTTTTTGCAGGGTATGTTGTGATGTGATATGGCCAATTACATGATGAGATATATGTGATGTATGAGATGATCATGTTTTGTATAGAATATCACGACTTGCATGTCGATGAGTACGGCAACTGGCAGGAGCCATAGAGTTGTCTTTAATTATTGTATGACCTGCGTGTCAATCATTAAGCGCTATGTAATGCTTTACTTTATCGCTAAACGTTAGCTATAGTCGTGGAAGCAACAGTCAGCGCGACAACCTTATGGCGACACGTTGATGGAGATCAAGATGATGGAGATCATGGTGTCATGCCGGTGACGATGGAGATCATGCCGGTGCTTTGGAGATGGAGATCAAAAGCACAAGTTCATGGCCATATCATGTCACTTATGATTTGCATGTGATGTTAATCCTTTTATGCATCTTATTTTGCTTAGGACGACGGTAGCATTATAAGGTGATCCCTCACTTAAATTTCAAGATAAATTGTGTTCTCCCCAAGTGTGCACCGTTGCGAAAGTTCGTCGTTTCGAGACACGCCGTGATGATCGGGTGTGATAGACTCTACGTTCGCATACAACGGGTGTAAGCCATGTTACACGTGCGGAACACTCGGGTTAAACTTGACGAGCCTAGCATGTACAGACATGGCCTCGGAACACAAGAGACCGAAAGGTCGAACATGAGTCATATAGTAGATATGATCAACATGAAGATGTTCACCATTGAAACCACCTCAACTCACGTGATGATCGGACTTGAGTTGGTGGATTTGGATCATGTTACACTCGAATGATCGGAGGGATGTCAATTTGAGTGGGAGTTTTTAAGTAATATGATTAACTAAACTCATTATCTAAGAACAATAGTCTAAGTTGTCTTTGCTATATTTATGTTGTAGATCATGGCTCGCGCAGTAGCACCCCTGAATTTTAATGCGTTCCTAGAGAAAGCTAAGTTGAAAGATGATGGAAGTAACTTTGTGGACTGGGCCCGTAATCTAAGGATTATCCTTACGGCTTCCCAGAAGGCTTATGTCCTTGATGCACCGCTTGGTGATCCACCCGCTCCAGTTGAGTCTCTAGACGTTGTGAACGCCTGGCAGGCTCGTTCTGATGATTACTCAATAGTTCAATGTGCAATGTTGTATGGCTTAGAACCGGGACTTCAAAGACGTTTTGAACGTCATGGAGCATATGAGATGTTCCAGGAGTTGAAGTTTATCTTTCAGAAGAATGCCCGGATCGAGAGATATGAGATCTCCGATAAGTTCTATGCTTGCAAGATGGAGGAGAACGGGTCTATCAGTGATCACGTGCTCAGAATGTCTGGGTACTCCACCCGTCTGGCTGAGTTAGGGATGCCCCTTCCGCCAGAGGCTATCACTGACAGAGTTCTTCAATCATTGCCACCTAGCTACAAGAGCTTCGTGTTGAACTATAACATGCACGGGATGAACAAGTCAGTCGCCGAGCTGTTTGCGATGCTGAAAGCCGCTGAGTCTGAAATTCAGAAGGAGCATCAAGTGTTGATGGTCAATAAAACCACTAGTTTCAAGAAAAATGGCAAGGGTAAGAAGGGTAACTCCAAGAAGAGTGGCAAAGCAGTTGCTCCTCTCGTGAAGAAACCCAAGGCTGGACCCAAACCAGAAACTGTGTGTTTTCATTGCAAGGGAACTGGACACTGGAAGCGGAATTGCCCCAAGTATTTGGCTGACAAGAAGGCGGCCAACAACAAACAAGGTATATATGATATACATGTTATTGATGTGTACCTTACCAACTCTCGTTGTAGTGCCTGGGTATTTGATACCGGTGCGGTTGCTCATATTTGCAACTCAAAACAGGAACTGCGGAATAGACGGAGGCTGGCAAAGGACGAAGTGACGATGCGCGTGGGAAATGGTTCCAAGGTTGATGTGATCGCCGTCGGCACGCTCGCTCTTCGATTACCGTCAGGATTAGTGATGAACCTAAATAAGTGTTATTTGGTGCCTGCGTTAAGCATGAACATTATATCTGGATCTTGTTTATTGCGAGACGGTTACTCATTTAAATCAGAGAATAATGATGTTCTATTTATATGAGTAATATCTTTTATGGTCATGCACCCGATGTGAGGGGTTTATTCTTATTGAATCTCGATAGTAATGATACACATGTTCATAACATTGATGCCAAAAGATGTAGAATTGATAATGATAATACCACTTTCTTGTGGCACTGCCGTTTAGGTCATATTGGCGTAAAACGCATGAGGAAGCTCCATGCTGATGGACTTTTGGAGTCACTTGATTTTGAATCACTTGACACATGTGAGCCATGCCTCATGGGCAAGATGACTAAAACGCCGTTCTCTGGAACAATGGAACGGGCAAGTGACTTATTGGAAATCATACATACTGATGTGTGCGGTCCGATGAGTATTGAGGCGCGCGGTGGTTATCGTTACTTTCTCACCTTCACTGATGACTTAAGTAGATATGGGTATATTTACTTAATGAAACACAAGTCTGAAACATTTGAAAAGTTCAAACAATTTCAGAGTGAAGTTGGGAATCATCGTAACAAGAAGATTAAATTCCTACGATCTGATCGAGGAGGAGAATATCTGAGTTATGAGTTTGGCAGTCACTTAAGACAGTGTGGAATTGTTTCACAATTAACACCGCCTGGAACACCACAGCGTAATGGTGTGTCCGAACGTCGTAATCGAACCTTATTGGATATGGTGCGATCTATGATGTCTCTTGCCGATTTGCCACTATCGTTTTGGGGTTATGCATTAGAGACAGCTGCATTCACTTTAAATAGGGCACCATCGAAATCCGTTGAGACGACGCCATATGAACTTTGGTTTGGCAAGAAGCCAAAACTGTCGTTTCTTAAAGTTTGGGGATGTGATGCTTATGTCAAAAAGCTTCAGCCTGAAAAGCTGGAACCCAAAGCGGAGAAATGCGTCTTCATAGGATACCCAAAAGAGACAATTGGGTATACCTTCTACCTCAGATCCGAGGGCAAAGTGTTTGTCGCTAAAAACGGAACATTTCTTGAGAAAGAGTTTCTCTCGAAAGAATTGAGTGGGAGGAAGATAGAACTTGATGAGGTTGTTGAACCTTTACTTCAACCTGAGAGTAGCGCAGCGCAGAAAGTTGTTTCTGTGGAGCCTACATTAGCTGAAGAGGAAGTTAATGATGATGATCATGAAGCTTTGGATCAAGTTGCTATCGAACCTCGTAGGTCGACAAGGACGCGTACTGCTCCCGAGTGGTACGGCAACCCTGTCTTAGAGGTCATGTTGTTAGACAACGATGAACCTACGAGCTATGGAGAAGCGATGATGGGCCCGGATTCCGAGAAGTGGTTAGAGGCCATGAAATCCGAGATGGGATCCATGTATGAAAACAAAGTATGGACTTTGGAAGTATTACCTGAAGGGCGTAAGGCCATTCAGAACAAATGGATCTTTAAGAGGAAGACGGACGCGGACGGTAATGTCACCGTCTATAAAGCTCGACTTGTGGCAAAGGGTTTTTCACAAGTTCAAGGAGTTGACTACGATCAGACCTTCTCACCCGTAGCGATGCTTAAGTCCGTCAGAATCATGTTAGCAATAGCTGCCTTTTTCGATTATGAAATTTAGCAGATGGATGTCAAAACAGCGTTCCTTAACGGTTTCCTTAAGGAAGAGTTGTATATGATGCAACCAGAAGGTTTTGTCGATCCAGAGAATGCTGACAAAGTTTGCAAACTCCAGCGATCCATTTATGGACTGGTGCAAGCATCTCGGAGTTGGAATCTTCGTTTTGATGAGGTGATCAAAGCGTTCGAGTTTATACAAGTTTACGGAGAAGCTTGTATTTACAAGAAAGTGAGTGGGAGCTCTATAGCGTTTCTAATATTATATGTGGATGACATATTGCTGATTGGAAACAATATAGAAATGCTGGAAAGCGTAAAGGAATATTTGAACAAGAGTTTTTCAATGAAGGACCTAGGAGAAGCTGCTTTCATATTAGGCATCAAGATCTATAGAGATAGATCGAGACGCTTAATAGGACTTTCACAAAGCACATACCTTGATAAGATCTTGAAGAAGTTCAAAATGGATCAGTCCAAGAAGGGGTTCTTGCCTGTTTTGCAAGGTGTGAAGTTGAGTAAGACTCAATGCCCAGTGACTGCAGAAGATAGAGAAAAGATGAGTGTCATCCCCTATGCTTCAGCCATAGGCTCTATCATGTATGCAATGCTGTGCACAAGACCCGATGTCAGCCTTGCCATAAGTATGGTCGGAAGGTTTCAAGGTGATCCAGGAATGGAACACTGGACGGCGGTCAAGAATATCCTGAAGTACCTGAAAAGGACTAAGGACATGTTTCTCGTTTATGGAGGTGATCAAGAGCTCGTCGTAAAGGGTTACGTCGATGCAAGCTTTGACACTGATCCGGATGACTCTAAGTCGCAAACCGGATACGTATTTATTCTTAATGGGGGTGCGGTTAGCTGGTGCAGTTCCAAGCAAAGCGTGGTAGCAGATTCTACATGCGAAGCGGAGTACATCGCTGCCTCGGAGGCGGCGAAGGAAGGTGTCTGGATGAAGGAGTTCATGACAGATCTTGGAGTAGTGCCTAGTGCACTTGACCCAATGACTCTGTTTTGTGATAATACTGGTGCCATTGCTCTAGCCAAGGAACCAAGATTTCACAAGAGGACCAGACACATAAAGCGACGTTTCAATTCCATCCGCGATTACATCAAGGAGGACGACATAAATATTTGCAAAGTACACACGGATCTAAATGTTGCAGATCCGATGACTAAACCTCTTCCAAAGGCTAAACATGAACAACACCAGAACTGCATGGGTGTTCGATTCATTACAATGTAAATCACATAGTGATGTGAACTAGATTATTGACTCTAGTGCAAGTGGGAGACTGTTGGAAATATGCCCTAGAGGCAATAATAAATTGGTTATTATTATATTTCCTTGTTCATGATAATCGTTTATTATCCATGCTATAATTGTATTGATTGGAAACTCAAATACATGTGTGGGTACATAGACAACACTGTGTCCCTAGTAAGCCTCTAGTTGACTAGCTCGTTGATCAAAGATGGTTAAGGTTTCCTAGCCATTGACATGAGATGTCATTTGATAACGGGATCACATCATTAGGAGAATGATGTGATGGACAAGACCCAAACTGTAAACGTAGCATTTGATCGTGTCAGTTTATTGCTATTGTTTTCTGCATGTCAAGTATCTGTTCCTTTGACCATGAGATCATGCAACTCACTAACACCGGAGGAATACCTTGTGTGTATCAAACGTCGCAACGTAACTGGGTGACTATAAAGGTGCTCTACAGGTATCTCCGAGGGTGTCTGTTGGGTTGGCATGGATCAAGACTGGGATTTGTTACTCTGTGTGACGGAGAGGTATCTCAGGGCCCACTCGGTAATACAACATCACAATGAGCCTTGCAAGCAATGTGACTAAAGTGTTAGCCACGAGATCTTGTATTACGGAACGAGTAAAGAGACTTGCCGGTAACGAGATTGAACTAGGTATAGTGATACCGACGATCGAATCTCGGGCAAGTAACATACCGAAGAACAAAGGGAACAGCATACGGGATTAACTGAATCCTTGACATAGAGGTTCGACCGATAAAGATCTTCGTAGAATATGTAGGAGCCAATATGGGCATCCAGGTCCCGCTATTGGTTATTGGCCGTAGAGGTGTCTCGGTCATGTCTACATAGTTCTCGAACCCGCAGGGTCTACACACTTAACGTTTGGTGACGATTAGTATAATTGAGTTATTATGTTGGTGACCGAAAGTTGTTCGGAGTCCCGGATAAGATCCCGGACATGACGAGGATCTCCGGAATAGTCCGGAGGTAAAGATTGATATATGTGATAATAGTGTTTTGATCTCCCGAAGAGTTCCGAAGTTCACCGGAAGGGGTTCCGGATGTTTACCGAAGTGTTCGGGTGCAGCAACACTTTATATGAGCCAAAGGGATAAAGCCCACAAGGTATTGGAAAGTGCAAAAGTAGTTTTGCTGCCGCGTAAGCGGTACTACCGCTTGGTGAAGCGGTACTACCGCCGGAGCGGTACTACCGCTTGTGTGAAGCGGTACTACCGCCCAAGCGGTACTACCGCTTGTGTGAAGCGGTACTACCGCTTGTGCGCGGCTGTGCACGGTTCGGCCGGGATCCGAGTTGGACTCTTTCCCTGCGGGCCAAACCGACCTTGTGCGGGCAAAACCGACCTAGAGGAGGCTTTTACTCCAAGTTTAGACCCCAAGGCTCAACATATAAATAGAGGGGCAGGGCTAGCACACGGGACACATCAAGATTTCCCCAAGCCGTGTGCGGCAACCCTAACCCTCTAGTTCCTCCGTCATAATCTCCGTAGTGCTTGGCGAAGCCCTGCAGAGATTGTTCCTCACCACCATCACCACGCCGTCGTGCTGCTGGAACTCAACCACTACTTCACCATCGCTCGCTGGATCGAGGAGGTGAAGGCGTCATCAAGCCGTACGTGTGTTGAACGCGGAGGTGCCGTCCGTTCGGCACTAGATCGGAAGGATCGTGATTGGATCGCGGGACGCTCGGCGATTTGGATCGCGAAGACGTTCGACTACATCAACCGCGTTTATTAACGCTTCCGCTTAGCGATCTACAAGGGTATGTAGATTCACTCTCCCTCTCGTAGATGCTCATCACCATGGATAGATCTTATGTGTGCGTAGGAAAATTTTTGTTTCCCATGCAACGTTCCCCAACACAAAGTAATCTGAAATAAAAGGATTTAAGAACGTCAAGACGTCTTGCCATATACCTTGATCATCCTTTAACCTTTTAATCATGTTTCTCTTTCTACCCCCAGTCGCAAAATTCTAGAAATAATTCGTGTTTTTGTCTCCAAAGAGAAGCCAGTCTATGCGCCCTCTCTACGCCCAATAAATATCCTCTTGCTCCAGCAGTTTTTCAATTTCTAGCGACAACTCCTTCTGCTTTGCCAGGTTATCATCAGTTATAGCTTCCCTGGTCACCCTTTCCAATTCCCTCTGGGCCCCTCTCAATTTATTTTTTGACTTCTTTAGCATTGTTTGGTCCCAGAAGTGTAGCTGGGAATGAAGCAAGGAAAGCTTTTCTGTAAAAGTATAATTTGACGAGCTAGTATTTGCATTTGCCCAGGCTTCCTCTACTGTTTCCCTTAAATTTGCTTCTTTAAGCCACCGTGCCTCAAACCGCAATACTTTCGGCCCACTAGCCACATGAGCAGACTCAACTTCAGGGTCGAGAAAAAGTGGGCGGTGGTCAGACCGGTAGTAGTCCATATGTTCAGGAATTGCACCCGGAAATCGGACATTCCATGCATCGTCAGCTAGACCCCGATCTAATCTTTCTCGGATCCTTCCTCTTTTCCAAGTAAACTTGTCTCCCGTAAACCAAGGTCTATGAGGTTACAGTCTTCAATGGCATCTCTAAAATCCTGCATAAAATGATGCGGCCTAGGATTCCCTCCATCCTTCTCAAAGGAGAACATGATTGAAAGGACGTGGATGTCGCCTAGGGGGTGGGGTAAATAGGCGCTTAAAAATTATGGTTTAGGCTTGACCAAATGCGGAATAAAACTAGCGTTTAATATGTCAAGCACAAAACCTAAAACAACTAGGCTGACCTTTGTGCACCAACAACTTATGCTAAGCAAGATAAATAACTAAGTGATAGCAAGATATATAGCATGAAACAATATGGCTATCACAAAGCAAAGTGTATAAGTAAAGGGCTCGGGTAAGAGATAACCGAGGCACGCGGAGACGACGATGTATCCCGAAGTTCACACCCTTGCAAATGCTAATCTCCGTTTGAAGCGGTGTGGAGGCACAATGCTCCCCAAGATGCCACTAAGGCCACTGTAATCTCCTCACGCCCTCTCACAATGCAAGATGATGTGATTCCACTAAGAGACCCTTGAGGATGGTCACCGAACTCGTACAAACAAGGTTGGGGCAAACTCCACAACTTAATTGAAGGCTCCCAACAACACCACGAAGCTTCACCACAATGGATTCTGCCTCCGAGGTAACCTCAAATGCTCGGGGCAATCTCCACAACCTAATTGGAGACCCCGACGCTTGCCCGGAGATTTACACCACAAGGATTGAGCTCCAAGGCACCACCAACCATCTAGGGCGCCAAAGCACCCAAGAGGCACAAGCTCTAGGGTGCCCAAACACCCAAGAGTAATAAGCTTCTCAAACTTCACTTCCACGTATCACCATGGAGAACTCAAACCTATGCACCAAATGCAATGGCAAGGGCACACGGAGTACACAAATCCTTCTCTCCCAAATCCCACCACAACAACTAATGCTATGGAGGAAAATGAGAGGAAGAACAAAGAAGAACACGAAGAACTCCAAGATCTAGATCCAAGGGGTTCCCCTCACATAGAGCAGAAAGTGATTGGTGAAATGTAGATCTAGATCTCCTCTCTCTTTTCCCTCAAGAACTAGCAAGAATCGTTGGAGGGATTGAGAGTTAGCAAGCTCAAAGAAGGTCAACAATGGGGGGCAAACACGAGCTCAAAAGATGAGATCCATTAGGGAAGAAGACCCCCTTTTATAGGTGGGGAAAAATCCAACCGTTACCCCCACAGCCCGCACACAAGCGGTACTACCGCTCCGGAGAGCGGTACTACCACTTATAAGCGGTAGATCTAGGAAAGAACAAGCAAACGGCAGAAACCTCGAGGCGGTAGTGCCACCGGAGCGGTACTACCGCTCCTGCCAGCGGTACTACCACTTAGTATAGCCGCTCTACTTCCGCTCTGGTGGCGCGGGGCATCGGGCATCAAACACAAGACAACAGGTGTCTGGTGGCTTGCGCGGACGCCTGAACCACCTGAGCGGTACTACCTCTCCATAGCAGCGGTACTACCGCCTGAGTGCTGAAAACTGTCCAGAGAAAGAAACTACCATAACTATCGCATACGAGCTCCGAATTGAGCAAACTCAAGCTTGTTGGATTCAGGATGACAAGAGCTATCCAACAGCGATGTGAAACCTCTATCAATGAAGAACCGGCAAAAACTTCAACATCTAAAATATCATAGAAGATGCATATGGACCCCGTTTTCGATGAACTCGAGCTTGTCATGAAGATGACCATAAGCTCTAAAACTCACAAAGAATGCCAATGATATAGAGATGTGAAACCTCTATCAATGAAGAACCGGCAAAAACTCTAACATCGAAAACATCATAGAAGATGCATATGGACTCCGTTTTCGATGAACTCGAGCTTGTCATGTAGATGACCATAAGCTCTAAAACTCACAAAGAATGCCAATGATATAGAGATGTGAAACCTCTATCAATGAAGAACCGGCAAAAACTCCAACATCGAAAACATCATAGAAGATGCATATGGACTCCGTTTTCGATGAACTCGAGCTTGTCATGAAGATGACCATAAGCTCTAAAACTCACAAAGAGAAACACCAAACAAGAACCAAGAAAGATGATGCAAGGATGCAAATGGTTTGAGCTCTCAACAAACGATACGATTAAGCTACTCACTTGAGAGCCCCCCTTGATAATACGACAATCGATCCTATAACCAGGTCTCCCAACTACCACCATGAGACTGATAAAATAGAAAATCTATCAAGGGCAAACCTATACCTTGCACATAGTCCACTTGAACTAGATGATGACGATCTTGACTTCCTCAAGATGGACCACCTTTCTTGATTGCGTTGGCTCGATGAAGACTAGTTGATTGCTCCCCCATACTCCACTATGGGTGAGCCACTCTCCGGCACATCTTTACAAGTCCATTGTCACCATAATGGACGGCAAGCTTCAAGCATGATCTCTTCGTGATGTTCCATTTGAACTTGCACACCGCAATCTTGATGACGATCACCACTTGATGTCATCCTCCATGGGTTGTATGAGATCTTCCTCTTGACACAAGCCCATGGAAACATACCTAACCCCACATAGAACTCTCACGTAGACCATGGGTTAGTACACAAAGCGTAATGGACAATGCTTACCATACCATGGGATCACTTGATCCCTCTCGGTACATATTGTTTGTATGTTGATCAACTTGATTCACTATTTGACTTAGTCTTGATCAACCTTGTATCTCATCTTCTCTCTTCATAAAGATGGTGTCTTGAAGGTAAACATGAATGCTCACACAATCTTCTTCTTCAAGACATGCTTGCAATAAGCTCAACTCTCACATGACCAATCTTTGGATAAAACCTTGAATACCACCTTGGTCACCATATAAATTCCTTCAAACCAACAGGTGGACTTCAAGAAGTGTCTATGAACAAATCCTTTGAATATAACTCAAGACAACCATTAGCCCATAGGGATTGTCATCAATTACCAAAACCACACATGGATAAATGTGTTCTTACAATGATCTCGTTCATATCCCCCATGATAGGCCATGGTAGATCACTGTTGGCATGAAGATCTCTCATGCGCTGCCAAGTCATATGTTTATTTTCCCAGCGTGGTTCTCCGTAAATTCCAGTGAACCTCCATGCATTTTCCACTCCACTTCCAACTAGCACATCAATAAAATTTAAACACTTAAACCTCAAGGAAACCTCTACCTCTTTTTTCCACAACAGCTAATCGGATCCACCATTGAACCCACCTAAAATGTTGGAGGAACCAGAAACCATTTTTTAAGGGAGGAGGAGCGCTCAATGGTGGATCCGATTTCGAACGTGATCACTGGGTAGCGACCAAACAAGCACCGGACGAGCGTTAATGGGTCGGCCCACATGGATGTTCTGTATGTCTTCTACCATTTTTTAATTTTGTTTGTCTATGTTTATTATTAGCCAATTTTATGGATTTTCTTATTATTTTTTACATTTTATGTTTTTTCTATTTTTATTTTTATTTTCTCCATTTCTAAATTCGTGATCATTTTTCGAAATTTGAGAACATTTTATTAAATACAGGAAATTTTCAAATACATTTTTTCAAAATTTGAGAACATTATTTGAATCCATGAATTTAAAAAAAAAATCTTGATCATATTTTAAATTAGGAGGAATTTTTTAAAAAATACGTGAATACTTGTTAAATCTGCAAACATTTCCAATTATGTGAATGCTTACCTTTTTCAAATTCGTGAGCATTTTCTGCAAATTAAATTTTTTTGAATTTTTAAAAAGAAATCTTGAACATTCCTTGCAAACATTTTCTAAAATTAACGATTTTTTAATTACTGAACATTTGCTGAATTTTAGAAAGTACTTTTAATTGGTAACCACGTGTGAAAACTTGCTTGAACAAAATTTGCTTGCACTATGCAAATTTGCTTGTATTATACATATGGCCCGACTACCAACGTTCTGCGCGCCCGATGTATACTGAAATCACAAGTTAAGGTTATCGCATGCAAAGGTCACTCGCACCGTCTCAGACGAAGGCTAGTGATGTACTGCATGTGTCTCATTTGTCGCAATCTGTGAGTTTTATTTCATAGATTCGTTTATTAAAAACGTTTCATCACTTGAACCATGCGTTTATACCCCGAGTCATTTTCACGTTTGATTTCTCGTGTCAAGATTTTCAAAACTAGACACATTTTACTAGGTTTCGACGAACTTTGTTTTCCATGAAAAAAACTAAAAACTGAAAAAAAACAGTACAATAAAGATAAAAGAATGGAAAAAAAGGCAGGCAAAAAAAAAAGAATGTAAAAATAGAAAAAAGGGAGCTGAAAGCACGGTTATTCATTTTGTTTTTCCGCTTCGAGAAGCACAGAGCACAGTTGTGTTTCTCGTGGAAAAAATTGTGCTTTCACAAGATGCATATTTTTTTTCCTTTCTGAGAAGCACCGCTATACTTCTAGTGAAAATAAATTTGTGTCTCCAAGAAAAGTAAATATGTCCTTCTTGTGGATATACAGTTTGTTTTCAAAAAGCACAGTTATTCTTCTCGCGGAATCAAATTTATGCTTCCACGAAAAGAAAATTGTGCCTCTCGTGGAAGCACATATTTTTTTTCCTTTCCGAGAAACACAATTGCGCTTCTTACAAAAGCAAATTTGTGCCCCCACGAGGAGAAAATATGTGTTTCTCATGAAAGTACAGATTTTTTTTCTCTTTCTGAGAAGCACAATTGTGCTTCTTGCGGAAGCATATATTTTCCCCTTTCCGAGAAGATTGATGTGCTTCTCGCAAAAGCAATTATGTGCTTCTCACAAAAACAATTTTGTGCTTCTCGTGGAAGCACATTTTTTTGCGTAAAAGCAAGGAAATTCACTTTTTTAAAAAACCTAGGTAAAAGCGGACGAAAAAAACTCATCTAAAACCCAAAAACGTGTACAGAAAATTAGAAAAAAATAAATCCAAAGAAAGCGCCCAACATATGACAGATGGCGGCTGAACGCACCACTTGGCGTGCTTCCAAGGCACAAAAAGTGAACCCTCAAGTTAGGTGTTCTCCATGAATCCTACTTGATGCTCGGTGGGACGGAATGTCAAGCAAACCCACATGAACGAGTGAGCGAGCGAGCACGGGCTGGCCCATTTAGTGCAAGACGAAGTACTCAGTGCTCTGGTCCATTTTTTTGTTTCATTTTCTTTAAGAAAATCTGAATTATTCTCCTTGTTTTCTTTTAAAATGGTTCCAACTTTTAAAAATATTTTTGTTAAATTTTAAAAGTTGATTCTTTTTAAAATGTTTGTGTTTCAAAAATAGTTCTGAAAATTATTTAAAAAATCGTTTTAGAAAAATCATATACTTTTTGGAAACCAAAATTAAGAATCTGCTGAAAATATGAAAAAAAGAAAGGAAAAGAAAATAATAAAATAGAGAGAAACAACATGCTATTGTACCCGTGGTTTGCATGGGCGGACCTTGTCAAGCGCATCCTTGTTTGAAAGGGTGACAAACCGTCACAAGAAGTGACATAACCAAATTGAGGCGTCTTGTGTCTGCGTGGCTATGTAACGGGTGGTTCTGATGTGATGTATATTGTGTTAAACAGTTGGCTATTCGCACAGGGAAAGTGAACAAATACAGCAAAGTCGCTCGACACATTTAGGTAGGGCATCCATTTTGGGGAACTATTTGAAGGTTTCGATCCAATTGTGTTTCGTTATATCTTTTCATGTCATTTTATTTTCTAAATTTTAGAAAATAATCATGTTTTAAAAAAGTGTTCCTTTCAAAAAAGTGTTCAAACTTTCAAAAGTTCTTCATGGTTTTAAAAAGTGTTGAAAGAAATGTCAAGAATCTTAAAAAATGTTCATGTTTATAAAAAAGTTCAGGATTTTTATAAACTGTTCTCAAAAAGTTTCAAACAATGTTCGCCTTTTCTCAAAAATGTTCATCACTGTTAATCATATTGGAAAAATCTTGCTTACCATTTTCCATATAGATACTTCTTTCTCGGTTTTCACTACCTTTTTTATTGTCTTTCTGTTTTCTTCATTTTCCTCGGTTTTGTCTGCTTCTTTTCTCATTTCTCATTTATTTTATTTTATTTTTTCTCTTGTTTTCACCATTTTCTATACGCATTTTTGGTATATATCTAATCCATTTTTCCAATACATATTTAACATTTTTCAAATATGATTAACAGTGATGAACATTTTTTAATACATATTTTAACATTTTCAAATGCGTGATTACCATTTTCCATATATCAAATTAACATTTTTTTAATACATGGTCAACTTTTTTCTATACAAATTTAACATTTTTCCAATGCTTGGGTATCATTTTTATAATTCAAGTTTAACATTTTTTAATGCATGGTCAATGTTTTTTCTATACACATTTAACACATTGCAAATAAAAGCTTAACATTTATTGAATACATGGTAAAACAAAATCTATGCACATTTAAAATTTTAAAATACAAGTTTAACAATTGTAGTACATGGTCAACTTTTTATAGACACATTAAAAAATCAATAAAATTTGACATTTTTTAATACATGGTCAATAATTTTTCAATAAAGATTTAACATTTTTTATATACACATTTAAGATTTTTCAAATACAGGTTCAACACTTTTTTAATACATGTTCAACTTTTTTCTATTCACATTTAAAAAAAGTCAAATACAATTTTAACATTTTTCGAACACTTGTTCAACATCTTTTTACAAATGCTTGGATTAATATCTTCGAATTACATGGTCTACATTTTTTCTATACACATTTCTCGTTGTATATTTTTTGTATACATGGGAAATATTTTTATACATATTGAACATTTTGAAAATGTTTGATTACCATTTTTTTAAAATATTTTATCTAAAGTATTTTCTGTAATATGGAATATATGGAAATATAAATAAAGTAAAGGAAAAAAAGACGAATAAAAAATTGAAATGAGAACAGAATATGTTATGTGGACAGGGGCACGATGGCCCTGCCCAATATCGAGCTCGCCTTTAGTGGGACTTCCTCTCGTCTAGCTTTACGCGAGACATATCAGGGCCCAATAGCACAAAGCCGACTGATAGAGCAATTGAACAGGCCAGTCAGCTCATTAGGCCAGGTTATGTTCCTTGGTTCCTCAGTTTATTTCTTTTTTTGGCTCTTGTGTTTTTTCATATAATTTTGTAAATCGGAAATTGAGGGAGTCCTGGATTAAGGGGTCCTCGGGAGGCCGACCTATTTTCTATGGGCCGGACTGTATGGGCCGTTCGCCGGACACTGGATGGATCGAGGGTCTTGTCTCCAGGATGGAAGCCTCAAGGATCGTGGCGTGTCCTCCAAGTTTAAAGTAGTGAATAGGCATGTTTATCCCTTCGACGTGTAACCGACCATGTGTAAACCCTAGGTACCCTCGGCGTCTATATAAGCCGAAGGGTTTTAGGTTGTAGGCCAACAGAACTCATCTAGGGTTTTAGCTACTTGATCTCGAGGTAGATCAACTCTGTAATCTCCATACTATCAATATAATCAAGCAGGACGTAGGGTATTACCTCCATAGGAGGGCCCGAACCTGGGTAAAACCTTGTCCCCTTCGTCTCCTGTTACCATCATTCCTAGTCTCACAGTTCGGGACCCCCTACCCGAGATCCGCCGGTTTTGACACCGACATTGATGCTTTCATTGAGAGTTCCGTTGTGATCACCAGAAGGAATCGATGGCTCGCCTTGTCATCAATGAAGAGGTCCGTAACCCGGGCGCTTTCGTCCCCGGACAGATCTTCGCTTTCGGCAGCGTTGTGCTGCACGCCGACCCGACCGGCCATCTAGGCCGTATCGGAAGCTTCGCCCCTGATCAAGAGGTCAGATTCGGGAACTTAGAGTTCTCCGTAGATTCTCGGGGCGATCTGTCGCCAACCGGGCTTGCAGTCTCGCCTGCTATGCCCGAAGACTCCAAGGTTTTAACCTCAGATCCATCTTCCGGCCCCGCCCCCGGGATCTACCCGGGCGAGGGCCCGCCTCTTAGTACGGATCCGGTCATAGTGCCGGATGTCCGGACATCTGTTCTTGCCGAACACTCTCCCCGCGCGGACGCATCGGAGGTTCACTCCGGAAGCTCTGGGCAGGCCGACCCGATCGAGCTCTCGATACTCAACGAGGCTCTAGATCGGATCTCGTCGATGAAGATTGCTGACGACACCAGAAGGAATCGATGGCTCGCCTTGTCATCAATGAAGAGGTCCGTAACCCGGGCGCTTTCGTCCCCGGACAGATCTTCGCTTTCGGCAGCGTTGTGCTGCACGCCGACCCGACCGGCCATCTAGGCCGTATCGGAAGCTTCGCCCCTGATCAAGAGGTCAGATTCGGGAACTTAGAGTTCTCCGTAGATTCTCGGGGCGATTTGTCGCCAACCGGGCTTGCAGTCTCGCCTGCTATGCCCGAAGACTCCAAGGTTTTAACCTCAGATCCATCTTCCGGCCCCGCCCCCGGGATCTACCCGGGCGAGGGCCCGCCTCTTAGTCCGGATCCGGTCATAGTGCCGGACGTCCGGACATCTGTTCTTGCCGAACACTCTCCCCGCGCGGACGCATCGGAGGTTCACTCCGGAAGCTCTGGGCAGGCCGACCCGATTGAGCTCTCGATACTCAACGAGGCTCTAGATCGGATCTCGTCGATGAAGATTGCCGACGACACCAACCCGATCTGTTCGCTGATCGGGCTCCAGACGGGTCAGGGCGAATTTTTTGTCCCACCCACCACCCACTTAGTAGCCACTGTCGAGGATTTAACCGACATGCTGGACTTTGCCTCCGAGGAGGCAGATTACATGGATGAGGAGGATCACGCCCTCGCCCCTGTTAACACCGGGCGATGGACCGCCACCTCCACATACGACGTCTACATGGTGGACACTCCAAGAAAAGATGGTGACAAATCGGATGACGCGCCATCAAGGCGCCGAAAGCCGCATAAACGGTCAAAAGGAAAAAAAGGGAAGAAAGGCTACCGATGGCACCCGAGACGGAGATACCCCGGAGGACCTCGGTGATCCCGAAAACCCCGAACACCCGCTAGAGGGTCAGGAGAGGCCCGAAGACCGTCGTAACCCCGATGATCCAGATGATCCCGATGACGACGACTACCTCCGCTCTATCGAGGGGGAGGACAATGCGGAAGCCGATGACTTCGCCATCCCCGACAATCCTGCTGACCAGGAACTGTTCAGGCAACAGCTCATATCCACGGCCCGCAGCCTGAAAGCAAAAGAGCGGCAGCTCAAAGCCGAACAAGACGACCTCAATGACCGATGGACGAGAGTCCTCTCAGCTGAGGAAGGATACGACACCAGTCTATCGGACCAACCCAGGAGCTACCCACGCAGAAGGCTGCTGCCACAATTCGATGACGAGCTCACTGATACGCCGTCTCCTAAGCATACCCAATACGACAAGCCAGACCGCCCTCCTCGAGGACGAGATAGGACGGCTGACGACACCGGCTATAGGCCGATGATACCCTGAAGACGGGGAAAAGAGCCACTAGAGCCCGATGACAGGTTCGACCTGCGACACGACCTGGACGATAGAGCAGGTCGTACGCGTTCCATCTACGGATCCAGAGGATACTCACCCGATAAACGGGAAGGGTACCGGCCCTGGCTCGACCGCAATAATGAAGGTCGGGAACGGAACCGGACCAGAGCAGACGCCGATCACCGGTGCGACATAGCTCGGGTCCGAGGAGCTGCACACCCACTGTGTTTTACGGATGAGGTGATGCGGCACCAGTTCCCGGAAGGGTTTAAACCCGTAAACATAGAACAATACGATGGGACAACTGACCCAACCGTATGGATCGAGGATTTCCTCCTCCACATCCACATGGCGCGAGGAGACGACCTCCACGCCATCAAGTACCTGCCCCTGAAGCTGAAGGGGCCAGCCCGGCATTGGTTGAATAGCCTCCCCGAAAACTCAATTGGGTGCTGGGAGGACCTGGAAGACGCATTCCGATCTAACTTCCAGGGCACATATGTTCGGCCGCCGGACTCCTCCGACCTGAGCAACGTCGTCCAGAAGCCAGGAGAATCTGCGTGACTATTCTGGAATCGGTTCTTGACCAAGAAAAACCAGATAGTTGACTGCCCTGACGCCGAAGCAATAGCTTCCTTCAGGCATAATATTCGGGACGAGTGGCTGGCTCGCCAGCTCGGCCAGGATAAACCAAGGACAATGTCCGCCCTCACATCACTCATGACCCGCTTTGGCGCGGGCGAGGATAACTGGCTAGCTAGACGTAGCCACAACCCCGAAGACCCCGGAACCTCCGAAGTTCGGGATGGAAACGGAAAACCGAAGCGCAACAAGAACAAGCGCTGGCACAACAATATTGATGCCGATGACACGGCCGTTAACGCCGGCTTCCGCAATTCCCGGCCTGGGCTGCGGAAGAAGCCTCCTAAAGGCAAACACGACGGACCTACCCCACTGGACAAGATCCTGGAGAGGCCTTGCCAGATCCACGGCACTCAGGAGAAGCCCGCCAATCACACCAACCGTAACTGTTGGGTCTTCAAACAGGCCGGCAAGCTCGCATCCGAGGACCAAGGCAAGAGCCCACGCAGTGAGGACGAGGATGAACCCCGTGGTCCGATCGGTGGCGGACAAAAGAAATTTCCTCCAGAGGTAAAAACAGTAAACATGATATACGCCACCCATATACCCCAAAAGGAGAGGAAGCGCGCCCTTCGTGACGTCCACGCCATAGAGCCTGTAGCCCCGAAGTATAACCCATGGTCGGCATACCCGATCACCTTCGATCGACGTGACCATTCGACCAGTATCCGTCATGGGGGTTCGGCCGCACTCGTCCTAGATCCGATCATAGACGGGTACCACCTCACTAAAGTCCTAATGGACGGTGGAAGTAGCCTCAATCTGATTTACTCAGATACGGTGAAAAAGATGGGCATAGATCCGTCAAGGATCAAGCCCAGTAACACTACCTTCAAAGGAGTGATACCAGGCGTTGAAGCCCGGTGCACAGGCTCTGTAAGCCTGGAAGTAGTGTTCGGCTCGCCCGATAACTTTCGAAGCGAAGACTTGATCTTCGACATCGTACCTTTCCGTAGCGGCTATCACGCCCTGCTCGGCCGTACAGCGTTCGCTCGCTTTAACGCCGTCCCGCACTACGCATACCTCAAGCTCAAGATGCCCGGCCCTAAGGGGGTCATTACAGTCAATGGCAACACAGAGCGCTCCCTCCGAACTGAGGAACATGCGTTGGCCCTGGCGGCCGAATTCCATTACACCGATGATTGGCAAGCGCCGACATCTGCCGTAAAGGCACCCAAGGCTGGGAAGCGAGCTCGGTCTCAATCCGAAGTACCAGAACCTTCCTCTCCCCATAAATAGGGACTCGCCCCCCATCGCACGATCCTAGAACCGGCAAAGTACGTGCCAAGGAGGCACAACTTCGCGCTCAAAATTCCATGGGCAGCGGTGGGGAAAAACTATTAGAGGTGTTCGGCTGGATCGAACTATTACCGTCAACACGTCTTCGGACATACTACAGGTACCATAAAGTGCCTGCTAAGGCGTCAAGCTCATCTATACTTCGGCAACTTCTCAAGACTTTTTCTTCAAGGTCCGTTCGCCGAACAAGCAAAGCCCATAAAGGCATACACCTCCTTAGGTGACGCAGGAGCAGATAAGCGACAGGGCACATCAAGGACGTCAGGTCATTCATCGAAGGCCCTTGGTACAGCCCCTCCTGTAAAGTTTATATTTCATTTATCAAATACCTGTAAACAGTTGCATCGGTAATTTGAATAATAAGAGTTGTTGAGTAAAATACGGATATATCATATATTATCTCCTTGTTGTCCCTTTTCGGAACACTCCCTATTTTCTCCCTCTTCTCGCGAACCTGTTCGGTATACTTTACGATGCAACCGGCTAATAGACCGGGGGCTCGACCTTAAAAATCGCCCTACACACAAATGATTCAGTGTTCGGCGTCTTGGAATTCCGCTTTATATGCATTGGTTCCGAACTATGTCTTGGGTCAATAGTTGGGTTGCCCGGCTCCTATGCTTGCCCCTTTATGTTCCGCTCGTTCGGCTAAAAGGGCAAAGGGAGCACCGCTGCGATTGCGCTTCCGGCTAGTCTGGTTAAGCGCCTCAGCGGAGAAAGCCGAAAACTGACTGTCATGGTATGCGAGAACCGGTTTGCGAATCCGAGCTTAACTAAATCTCCTTAGAGGTTATTCCGTGTCATACGATGGGTTTGGTGTTAGTACAAACCAGGTGATATGGGCTTCGGCCGCGGTTCATCCGAACATCACAAACACCCGGGGACCAGTCATTAGCCCCCGCACTCCTTTCTCGCGCCCCTACGGCTAAGTGAAAGCAATAAAGCATTATGGTCTGATTGCCTTGTCCGCCTCACACTACCGCCTTCGGGTACCGATAGCTCGGCTAAGGGTCATAGTGCGATTGGCAGAGACACCCCGCGTAGTATCTGCGTGGGGGCTGAAGCCGACGACTCGCAGCTTTCAGTTTCAGCGGCCACACAGGAGTTATAAAGGATGCGAAGCATGAAAGACATGATAAACCATGCAGCTTTAAATACAAACGCGTTCAAAGGTCTTCGGGCATATTACATAAGCGTTTACTCATACACATTCTCTCGCGAACACTGCGCCTCTATTGCCCGAGCACCTTCCATTACGCCGGAGAAGTACAACTCGGGGCGCCTATGCTCTTTACCGGTAGGCGGAGGAGCGGTGGCGATCTTCATCGGATCCAGCCCCGGCCAGTGCACCTTGGCCTTCGCAAAGGTCATTCGAGCTCCCTCGATACAGGAAGATCGCCTTAGCGCGTCGACCCGGGGCGAGGCGTCGCTCAGCTTCTGCACCAGGCCGAAGTAGCTGCCCGGCAGTGGCTCGTCGGGCCATAGCCGGATGAAGAGATCCTTCATGGCCGGCTCCGCCATCCGGTGTAGCTCCATCAGCTGTTTCAGCTGCTCGATAAGGAGAGGAGAGCGCTCGGGGGCTTCGAACTGTGCCCAGAATAGCCTAGGTTCATCTCCTTCTCCCCGCGAAGCATAGAACTGCTTCGCGTCCGCCATGCTCCTCTGGAGGTCCGAGCAGGCGCCTGGGGAACGCCATACTTGGGTAAGCAACTCGAACTTGCTATCCCCGAAGATACACTGCAATGAATACGGCTTACCATCCATGATAGCTTTGGCCTGGTTGACCTCCTCTTCAAAAGACCGCCTATCCACCCGCTCCTTTTGGAGATTAGTTTTAATGGTGGATAGTTCGACGGCCTGCTCCTTGCCCTTGCGCTCCAGGTCCTCGCACTTTTGCCCGGCGTCCTTAAGCTCCTGTTGGATTTCCTCCACCCGAGCCTCGTGCTTGTCACTGATGGCTCTTAGGGCGGAGAGCGCGGTAGCCGCTTCTTTGGCTGCCGCCTTCTCCACCACAGCCTCCTGCTTTGCCTTATCAAGTTCGACCTTGAGCTTCTCAAACTCCTTCGCCGAGGCTACGTAAGCATCGACTTATATCAAGAAACCGTGTTGATAGTACGGTAAAGAAGAGTTTTGATACTCTAATCTGGCTTAACTTGCGCCTCGTCGAATCTCTTGTTTAGAGCGTCAAGCTCGTCTTCGGAGCTCTTGAGCTTCCGATTTAGCTCATCTAGCTCGGCAGCGTTAGTTGCCGCTGCCGTCGACGAAGCCTGTAACAAACAAAATCATATAACGTTACAGGGGCTTACAACCTCCGAACTGTCACTAAAATGATCCTGTGTCCGGTCCTCTTAAGGGCTGATAAAACGATCCGAACACATATTGTCCTATGCACAGTTCGGATAAGGATCTATGTTTGACCCCCAGGTAAGTTTTTCAAACTCACCTAGGGCTCGGGGGCTGCCGTGTATATAATCATAACTCAAAGAAATCAATATTTCACAAAATAGAGCATTACATGGCTTACCTGAAAGCCCGTCAGGAGACCGTTGAAGGCCTCCTTTAGTCCGATATCCACGGACTGAATGCTCTGCAGTACCGCACCCATAAGGGTGCGGTGCTCTCCGGAGATGGAGGCGCTTGACAGAGCCTCCCCCATAGCCGACCACCCAGTGGCCGGCAGCGCCGGCGGTGATCGATTGACCTGATCTCCAACCGAGGATTGAACCTGTGCCTCCGGAGGCATGGTGCGCTCCGGAGACGACCTTGGAGGTGACTGGACATCACCTTGTCCGGTCTCCTCAGTATCCGGGAGGGGCTTCTCCCCCGGGTCTACGGCGGCCGAGGTGTTAGCCTCGGCCATAATGTCGTCGCCCCTGCCTCCAGTGTCCGGCTCCAAAGGAGCCTGTTGGGAGGACACCTCCGCGGCGTCCTTCGCAACGCCCGGAGGAGAGGGGTGCGACGCGGTCCCGCTCTCCGCTAGTTCGGCGGGTGGGGTCTCCCCATCCGAAGACTGATCGGTGGGGAGAACTTGTGGTGGGCTGCAAGTCACAAAGGCACTCACATGATTAATCATATTCAAAACTTAGCACTAATAGATCGGAAAGATCTTCGGATCTGTACCTTCGAGGTGGGGGCTTGACCCTGAGGTTCCTTCGCAGAACCCTCTCGAAGTCCTCGGACTCAGTATCCGAGTCCGAACTGTCGTCGGACAGGACCACATGTGTCCGACGCGCTTTCTTCGGGGCGGGAGGATCTAAGTCCTCTGGGGCGTCCGATGACGCCGCCCTCTTTCCTGCGAGGGGGGAATCGCCTCCCTCCTCACCCTCATGCTCTTCCTCTTGATTCGAGGAGGCGTGGGTTTCTTCGGACGCAGCCTCTGGCTGGTCCCTGATGCGCAGGCCTGTTCGGCCTGGTTTCTTCTTCTCCTTCTTCTCCGGTGCCTTGTAAGGCGCCACGACGAGCATCTCCAACAGCAGCGGAGACCTGGTGTCTTCGGGCTATGGAGCCGGACACTTAATGCCCGTGGCTTTGCTCAGCCATTCCTGCGGAAGTGATCGGAAAGCGCTTAGATTTTCTTCGGGAAGATAAAAGCCGATCTACTAAGACTGTGTCATACCTCGGAAGGGAGCTTATCGGCGCGTAAGCCCTGGTCCTCCCTCTTGGCCGGCCAGTTCTCCTGCGCCTTGAACAACGCCTTCCACAGCTTCTAGCGTGTGGTGCGGAAGAGTTGACGAATCGTAGGCTCGTCGTCAGTCCGGTAATTCCACATGGGGGAGCTTCGGCGCTGGCAGGGGAGGATGCGCCGCTGGAGCATAACCTGGACCACGTTGGTCAGCCCGACTCCCTCCTTGATCATGGAGGCGATGCCCCTCTGCAGGTCATCCACCTCTGTGTCCGACCCCCAGTCGAGGCCCTTTCGGACCCATGAGGTCAATCTGGCCGGGGGGCCGGACCTGAATTCGGCAGGAACAGTTCCGCCCTCCTCCTTTGGCTCGGTGATGTAAAACCACTCTTTTTGCCAGGTCTTGATGGTGTCAATGAAGGTGCCGGACGGCCATACTGCACGCGGGAGCTTGCCGATGACCGCCCCGCCGCAGTCTGCATGTGCGCCGGCAACACACTTCGGCTTGATGTTGAAGATCTTGAGCCACAGTCCGAAGTGTGGTTCGACTCGCAAGAAAGCCTCGCAGACGATGATGAAGGCCGATATATGCATGAAAGAGTTCGGCGGGAGGTCGTGGAAGTCGAGGCCGTAGAAGAACATGAGGCCCCTCACGAAGGGGTGGAGCGGGAAGCTCAATCCTCAGATGAAGTGGGGAAGGAAGACCACCCTCTCACCAGGTTTGGGGGTGGGAATCACCTGGCCCTCCTCCGCAGCGCGGTGGAAGACACTGGCGGGGAGGTAACCGGCGTCCTTGAGATCCCGGATGTCCTGGTCTGCGACCATGGATGCCTCCCACTTGCCGCTGGATCCGGAGCTGGCGATGGCTAAGCTCGGAGGAGGAAGAATGTAAAACCTAGATGTGGGCTCTGGAAGCTCGGAAGATTGGGGAAGCAGGGATGCGAATGGGAAGTGCGGATAAGCCTTGGGGTTTTCTTTCCCTTTTATTGAGCTTACTGCCGGATAGCCTCCCTTCATGGCGTCGTGAATCTCTCCGCTTCCCGAGGCGTGCGTGCCGTTATACGTGCATGATTAAACATATCCCGTGTAAAATGGGGCACGATCTGTGCATTGATGGATCGTGCTGATGGAAACGGCCTTGAACCGCGAATTGAGTCTTTACGACTGGTTTAGTGGTCATGGTGGGCCGTGACCTTTCGTCTGAAAGGTTGTCAGAAATCACTATTCTGACGTTTGGCCTTCAGGGCCGGTTACTTATGGTGTTCGGACGATCTATGATCGGAGAAAGTACACGTCATCGGGGGCCAAACTATCTCGGCCGATCACTATTTGGAGGAAGGAACTCGCCTCGCAAGCCGAAGACTTTTGATCACATGAAGCAGCTGAAGCTAGGACTCTTGGCGTTGGAGGCTAGTTCGGGGGCTACTGAGGGAGTCCTGGATTAAGGGGTCCTCGGGAGGCCGACCTATTTCCTATGGGCCGGACTGTATGGGCCGTTCGCCGGACACTGGATGGATCGAGGGTCTTGTCTCCAGGATGGAAGCCTCAAGGATCGTGGCGTATCCTCCAAGTTTAAAGTAGTGAATAGGCATGTTTATCCCTTCGACGTGTAACCGACCATGTGTAAACCCTAGGTACCCTCGGCGTCTATATAAGCTGAAGGGTTTTAGGTTGTAGGCCAACAGAACTCATCTAGGGTTTTAGCTACTTGATCTCGAGGTAGATCAACTCTGTAATCTCCATACTATCAATATAATCAAGCGGGACGTAGGGTATTACCTCCATAGGAGGGCCCGAACCTGGGTAAAACCTTGTTCCCTTCGTCTTCTGTTACCATCGTTCCTAGTCTCACAGTTAGGGACCCCCTACCCGAGATCCGCCGGTTTTGACACCGACATAAATCTCGACGCAATAAATTGCAAAGCGTTGATGAAAACAATTCGGGATTTGGACGTCAAGAAATAAAACGCTTTGAATAAACGAATCTATAAAAAAACACAGGTTTCAATAAGTGACTCACATTCAATGCGCCACATGTCAGCGCCTAAAAAGGTGGGAGTGACCTCTGCAATGGGCACCACTTAACTAGTGATTTTGCCTCTCTTCCCTTCCATGACAAAGACACTTTGTTCCCCGACCTACGGACTAGAAAGTGAGCTAAAACGCACTCCAGCTCCCCACATGCGTCATTTTGGGGCAGCCCATGTGCGGGTTGGGCGCTCCTGTTCTTTTGTTTTTCTTCTACATTTCAATATTTTTTGTTTACTTTGGAAATTGTTCAAGAATCTCAAATTTAAAAACATGTTCGGGATTTTAGAATATGGTCTTAATTTCAAAATTGTTCACGAATTTGAAAAAATGTTGCAAATTACAAAAGTATTCACTACTTTAAAAAATGTACGGTATTTCATAAAATGTTAATGAAATAAAAAAGTTCATGAATTTAATAAAAAAGTTCATGAATTTAATAAAAGTTCATAAAATTTTAAAAAATCGAATTCATAAAATGTTCACAAATTTAAAACAATTTTCTTGAAACTTTAAAAATATTCCCAAATTAAAAAAAGATCATCTATTAATTATTTATAAAATTCAAAGAAATGTTCACAGTTGTTTAAAAAAAATCTGAAATGTCAAAAATGTTCACGATTTGGAAAAATATTCGCGAGTTCAAAAAATGTTCACAAATTTGGAAAAAAACGTCGCCGATATGAAATATGTCCCAGATTTCACAAGGTTTATGAATTTGAAAATAAATAAAATGAAAATAAAGTAAATAACGAAAATGAAAAAAAACTGAAAAAAAGGAAAGAACAAACCTAGTCTAGGAAGGTTCTAGAACCTTCCAAAAAAAGGAAAGAAGAGCTTTTTTGGTTGGCCCAGTGTACATTTCGGGAGCACGGGAGGTACGCAACACGCGACTATGCTCCAACCTATGCGGTAAATAGGATTTTGCCTCCCTCGCGTCCGCCCAAATCATGTGCGTCGTCAAATTTTCGCTCGTTTCTTTCAATAACAATTCGATGTCCTCTGCCCACCAATCCTGTCGTTTTTGTAAGCGTTGCCCGCACCACAACATGCATCTCGCGCCCTCCCATGTTCTCCTCTTCGACGGACGTAAATACACTAAGGGTGGTGGGGGTGCGAAGAGGGAGAGGGGGCTCCATGGCGAAGTTATACGTGCAGGCGGTGCCGCGAGTGGGGTTGACACTCAAAAATGGCACATTGGCAAAATTGTGGCTTGAATTTATGGCAAGATGAGATCAATTTTAATATTGTAAGTCACCATTGAATGGTCCTCTCCGTGAAGATCAAGATAGATATGTGGATGGTCCAAAACGAAACACACACGTGAAAGTTATGATAATTTCACAGAGTATGTGTTGACGTCAGATTATGGCAAGGATGAAAATACAATTAAGATGGCTTGAATGAAATGAGAAAGTTTTCAACATGAAAATCTATGTATCATTGAAACGAATAACACTGATGTTTGGCGAAAGTGCTCTTCTGAATAGTAAAATCGAAAAAAATAGTAAAACATTTCAAAAACATCTGAATTTTTTTTGTGAGAAACATTGATGTTTTTCCCACATGGGTGCAAATTTTCATCACCATATGACTATAGTGGAAAATGGAGCAAAAAAAAACAAAATCGATGCTCCAAAATGCTACAAAAAGCAGACTTTTTGGAACATCGTTTTTGTTTTTTTTGCCACATTTTCCACGAATGTCATCTAGTGATGAAATTTTGCAAGCATGTGGAAAAAACATCAATGTTTCTCATAAAAAAAATTCAGATTTGTTTGAATTTTTTTACTATTTTTTTCGATTTACTGTTCACCCGAGCTCACATGAGCTCGGAATCAGGACAGCTGCGTCCGATGTTTGGGCCATATCCACCCGAGTTCATCTTGATGGCCAAAATAGTGTTCGAGGTGCTAAAAGTTGCTGCTCGTGGAACATGCTCAAGATCACCTCGGATGGGGAAGTGTTGTACATTAAAAATTGTCGTCTCGTCGAGGCAAACAATTTTGATATTTGAATTATCTCCATCAAACATTGTATGCCAAAATTACAGCCAACATAGTGTGACCCGACCACGAGTAAAAAGTGGCGGGGGGAACCAGATACCCATTTATACCCATGTACCATGTATGGAGCTAGTAATCATTGTTTTGCATGCAGGATATCACCCTCAAGATAGCCTCCGATGGAAAAAATGTTCAATGTAAGGTTTTTTCTTCATCTTATCGAGGCGGTCAACTTTGCTATTTGGGTCATCTCGATTTGAAGTCATATGTGACATGTGCGTCCTAAAAACCGAACTCTTGTCTCAGCGCACCCGTAATCAGAGTTCACTTAATTTTGAAAAATATTTGAACGACATCTGGAGTCTTGTACGGGAAGTCCAACTGCCTCATATGCTATATAACTAATCCCCCTAGGATTGGAGGCCTCACAATCAATTGAGGTCTTCAATTGGGATTTGGTCATCCGATTTTGATTGGGTCAATAATTCCTCAATCCCTCTCATTTAATTTTTTACACAATACACTATGCTTCCTCATTTTTAAATCTTCACAATTAATTGAGACTTCAATTTAGACTTTGGTCACCTGATTTTGACCGGGTCAACAATTTCTCACGGAGGTCTCCTATTTAATTATTTTAATTCTCTATGCTCCCTAATTTTAAAGCTTTTTCATTGGATCGAGTTATTCAATTTTAGATTTAGTTTGCGATTTTGATCGGGCCAACGATTTTTCAAATCAATCAGCAGCAACCGGCCTATAAAAACATATCAAGCCCTCGCAGACTCCTATCACCCATAAAAAAGCGTCACCATGTGATACTTAGAAAGAATATAGTACATGCAACCGACGACGAAAAAATATTCCCACATAAATATGGATTGATTAGCGGATAACACAAAATCACACCGCGAAAGACCCACTAAATAACCGCATTATAAATAAACGTAAAACACACTCCATCGTCTCCCCACCGGCCAAACTAAATAATCCATCACGTTTAAAATATAAGGGTTATTAGTTTTTTGGAAAGTCAAATTTATTTAATTTTGACCAAGTTCGGAGCCAAAAATATCGAGATCCATAATATTAAACAAAATAATTGAAAATTAATCTCATGATGAATCTAATAACACCGATTGGATATTATGAATTTTAATATATTTCTCTATAAATTTGATCAAACTTAAAGAGGTTTGACTTTTCAAAAAAGTAGTACACCACATATTTTGAAATATAGAGTGAGTAATTTTTTTTAAAATCCCAATAAATTCAACGGCGTAGCAAAGTGCGCACAATCCTTCTAGTATATATGAAAGGTGATGGCCTATTGAACAACAAACAATTGATCGATCAATCTATCGCTTTTATCTTTTACCTTTTCTTCATTATCCTAATTTTCTTCTTTCTCATTCTTTGTTGTTCTTCTTATTCCGCGCTCCTAGCATGTTCCCTCTCGGGCATGTGGGGTTTGGGGGTAAAAAAAAATCTCACCGGCGTGTCTTGCGTATCATGCTTACAGAGAGTCCCCTCCAGCGACATGTCATGCATACCGCGCTCGAAGTTGGAGGTACATGATGGCATGTTCCTTTGCGACGTTACTTTTTGACGACTCCACTAGGGACAAAGTTTCTAACGGTCCATCGTAAGTTGTAGCTACGAAGGGTTCATCATCAAGAGTAATGTGAATATGCAGTTCACTTATGTAGATGCAAATAATTCATATGTTGTTGCTAGATCGTTTAATGAGCATAATATATGAACTAGCTCTAATTTTATCAGTCATGCATCAGAATGGTATATGTTTAGGGCCTACTTAGTTGAGCTGATCAGAGTACTAGTGACTAGGCTTAAAATTAGAAGTTACCAGCAGATGGGTATTACACTCGCCTTGTATAGAGAGATGCAGAGAGCCTGTAACTGGTGGTGTATGTGTCAGATGCTACATGTACAGTGCCAGGTCAACACTACAGTGCCAGGAGTACAATTTATGGTAGGAATCCCAGTTCTGCATGTGTTGATGGACAGTGTGTCAAAGTCATGACTAACAGTTGTCATGGCAGTAGCTATGCACAACTGCAATCAGTATTCTACTAGTGCATCATTACCTGTGTATCAAGTGTCAGCATTGTCGTTCCTATGGTCAGAAATGTGCAATACGAGACTTCAGGGTGAGATGGCGAACTCTGTACTGTTAAACAGCTGATGTATACAGGGTAACTCTGTCACCAATCACAACTAAATTAGCAGCGGCTTGCTTCCATTTGGGATAAAAAGAGAGCGACATCCGGTGAAAAAGAGGAGAGCGACGCCGAGCACCTGTCAACAGTGCCGCCCACTGCCGAGCACCCGCCCCGCGCGCGGCTACTGTTGCCCGCCGATCTAGACACGGCCGCTGTTCCGGTCCCGACCAGGCAACAGCCTTTGTTCCATTCATCCTTGCGCAACATCTGAATCATTCCCCGCGCGACGGGCGGCCATGCCGCCGCGGAAACCAAAATTCCAGCTTCCTGGCGCCGGCTCCGCGTGTCAGATAGAATTCGGCACAAGGAACATGCCGCTCGTGTGAGAACAAAGCTCCCATGCGCTACATTTGCGCCAACGGGTCAACGAATGGCGCAAAGTGCGGGCGAGACAAGCTAGGTGCCGCCGACGGGTATCAGTGACCGGCCGGCAGGCTCGCCACTCGGCGGTCAGTGGCTGTATATTGCCAACCTTCTGCCCCGGCCACCGACGTCGCCCGACAGAAGCGAATGGGATGGCTTTTCGCGGTGGGCCGGCGGCTTCTTCGTGGAGATCGCGGTGGCGAGGGCGGATGGGGAGAGAATGCTGTCACCTCTCCTTTTTCCTGCCACAGTGATGCTCATCTGAGATCTCAACATGTTTTTCTAACATAGAATAGACGTAGATGTTTATACATAACTTTTGTTTTTTAGAAATCTCGCTCACTTTATTGATTCAAAAGAATATTCAGAGGTACAACGCTTTGGTCGTGGAGTAATCCCAGCCAAGTAAACCGGCCACAAGATTACAGCCAAACCTTGCGAGATTGTGGGACTCGACATTAAAAGATCTCTGTTCATGACTAAACTTACAAGAACTGCAAGCATTCTTGCTCATTATGATCTCCCGAATGATAGCTCCTTGTATTCCACCAGATTCTTGCCTCATATCCTTGATCGCCCCTTCACAATCAGAAGCTATATGTATGTATTGCTGCATCAGATCTGCTGCTAGGGCGAAAGCTTCTCGGACTGCATACGTTTCCAGCGTTTCAGGATCTGTCATGCCTGCGAAGACCACCACAGAGGAACCAAGATACACTCCGTCGTTGTCCCTACAAACCGCAGCAACTCCACCCTGGTTCTCACTTCTATTGAGCACGCCATCAACATTGATTTTTACATGATCAACCTGAGGTGGTATCCATCTGGCTACACCCGGAGGAGTTGGGACACCACCGGCCGGTACATGTACCCTCCCTGCTGGCCTCGGTATTGCTTGTATGTCCAATATATAGTTGGTGATGAAGGTGTGTGTTTGCTTCGGATTCTGAAAAAATCCCCTCATACACAGCTTTCCTTCGTACGTACCAAATGGACCATAGCGTGACAACCATCTTAGCGAACTGATCCTGGTTCAATGTTGCCTGCATATCACATATAAAATTCTTAGCATTTGGTTCATTGTTCTCTGCCATATAGTCAACCAGTTCCTCATCCGATAGGGCCCATATACTTCTTGCCATGGTGCAACTGATCCGTGCGTGACGCCATGAGTCTTGCCTCCCGCATAGAGGACATGCATCAACCGTCGCCATGTTTCTATCCTGAAGAACATCGAAGGTAGGCAATGAGTGGCGGGCTAGTCTCCACAAAAATAACTTGACCTTGGATGGTACTGAAAAATTCCACAGCGACACCCAGTCCTTCTCATGTCTCGTGTTATCAAATGTACTTCCCCTCCCATCCAGCCAAGTCTCCCTCTGAGTTTTTGTGTCAACGATTAATTTGTACGTAGAGCTTAACGAGAATTGACCTTTGCTATCTGGATACCAAGCCCAGAAGTCCTCCACATTCCTTATGCAAACAGGGATATTCAAAATTGCTTCAGCATCATTAGGCAGAAAAATTGTTCGAATTGGCGCCTCATTCCACTGAGCCGTCGCCGACACCAACAGCTCAGACAACATAGTTGGGGGATTGGGTACAAGAGAACGTTGGTCTGAGATAGTTCTTTGGGATCCAGCTATCGGTCCAGATTGGTGTTGGTTGCCCATTGCCAATCCTTCTGATAATGCCTTGCTTCATAAGCTCTCTGCCATCTAAACTCGCACGCCATATCTGAGAGGGGTGAGCACCCAGTTCTGCTCCAAGAATATCTCCATTAGGGTAATAAGCGGCTTTTAGAATTCTGGCACTGAGGGAATTATGTTCTTGCAACAACCTCCATGCTTGCCGAGCCAATAGAGCTAGGTTACAAAGTTCCATGTCACGGAATCCTAGTCCTCCGAGATACTTAGGCCTTGTCATAATTTCCCATGACACCCATGCGGGTTTCCTCTGCCCTGATGACCCACAAGTATAGGGGGTCAATCGTAGTCCTTTCGATAAGTAAAAGTGTCAAACCCAACGAGGAGCAGAAGGAAATGACAAGCGGTTTTCTGCAAGGTAGTTTCTGCAAGCACTGAAATTGTAGGTAACAGATAGTTTGATAGCAAGATAATTGGTAACGAGCAAGTAACGGTAACGGTAAATAAAGTGCAGCAAGGTAGCCCAATCCTTTTGTGGCAAAGGACAGGCCAGAACAGTCTCTATAATAGGCAAAGTGTTCTTGAGGGCACACGGGAATTTCATCTAGTCACTTTTGTCATGTTGGTTTGATTTGCGTTCGCTACTTTGATAATTTGATATGTGGGTGGGCCGATGCTTGGGTGTTGTTCTTACTTGAACAAACCTCCCACTTATGATTAACCCCCTCGCAAGCATCCGCAACTACGAGAAAAGTATTAAGATAGAATCTAACCATAGCATTAAACGTTTGGATCCAAATCAGCCCCTTGCGAAGTAGCGCATAAACTAGGGTTTAAGCTTCTGTCACTCTAGCAACCCATCATCTAATAACTACTCCACAATGCATTCCCTTAGGCCCAAGGATGGTGAAGTGTCATGTAGTCGACGTTCACATGACACCACTAAGGGAATCACAACATACATATCATCAAAATATCGAACACATATCAAATTCACATGATTACTTGCAACATGACTTTTCCCGTGACCTCAAGAACAAAGGTAACTACTCACAAATAATATCCATGCTCAAGATCATAGGGGTATTAAATAGCATAATGGATCAGAACATATAATCTTCCACCAAATAAACCATATAGTAATCAACTACAAGATGTAATCAACACTACTAGTCACCCACAGGTACCAATCGGAGGTTCTGGTACAAAGATTGAACACAAGAGATGAACTAGGATTTGAGAGGAGATGGTGCTGTTGAAGATTTGATGAAGATTGGCCTCCCAAAGATGAGAGGGGTGTTGGTGATGACGATGGCTTCGATTTCCTCCTCCGGGAGGGAAGTTCCCCAGGCGGAATCGCTCCGTCGGAGGGCAAAAGTGCTCCTGCCCAAGTTCCGCCTCGAGACGGTGGCGTTCCGTCCCGAAAGTCATCCCCATATTTTTTTCTAGGTCAAAAGACCTTAAGTACCAGAAGATGGGCACCGGGTCGGAAGACCCCCTTATTTTTTTCTAGGCATGCACTAACGCTGTATTATACGTCGCACACGGGTCGGAAGAATCTCTGACGATATTTCCCGGGTCTCAGGCTTTTACCGGACAGACGGAAACGATTGAAAAGTTCCATGTTTGCTATGCTAGAGGCATGCGACAGACTAACGGACAGCGTAGTCGGATTCGTGGAATTATTCTGATCAACTTTCATGTTTGAAACTTTTTCATCCGAGCTACGGATTATTTTATATTAATTTTTAAAGTTTTATTAATATTTTGGAATAAAACAGATTAAATTTAATTCGAAAATAGCATTATGACATCAGCATGACATCATGCTGATGTCAGCAGTCAACAGTGCTGTTGACCTGGTCAAACTGACGTGTGGGTCCCACTGTCATTGACTGTTTAGTTTAATTATCAGATTAATTAAGTTAATTAGGTCATTAAGCTAATTAAACTTAATTAGTTAATTTAAACAGACTTAATTAAGTTAATTAGTTATTAAATTAATTAATTAATTAGTTAGTTTTTATTTTATATATTTTTATTTTTTTTAAATGTTCTGGGGGGGTGGGGCCCCCATGTCAGTGTCTCGGGGGGGGGGGTTAGCCCCCACTAAACCGGATCGGGGGGAGGCCGGGGCATGGCTAGGGCGGCCGTGGCCGGCGGTGGGGGTGGCCAGCGGTGGCGGCGCGACGAGCGGTAGGAGGGGCGGTGACGGGCAACGGCGGCGGCCAGGCGCAGTGGTGCTGAGGCGGGCGCGCGCGTGCGGGCTGGTGCGGGAGCGCGCGCGGGGCCAGGCGCCGGCCGGAGGGGGCGCGGCCAGGCCGGTGCGTCCCCGGGCCCGGCCGTGGGCGGCTAGCGGCAGCTCGAGACAGGAGGCGAGCGGGGCGCAGCGGTGCGGGCCAGGGTGAGGTGCGCGCGGCGGCGCCCAGCGAGATGGGGGGGGGTGAGCGCGGCGGTGCGGGCCGGGGCGCGGTCAGCGGTGGCACGACGGATGCAGCAGCGGGGCGCGGGCAGCGAGCGCGCAGAGAGGCACGCGGGGCGAGGGCGAGCAGGGGGGCACGGGCGCGCGGTGCTCACATGCGATGCAGGGGCGAGGGGCGGCGAGGCTCGATGTGGGCCGGCGGGGAGGAGGACGAGGAGGCAACGGCGACGGGGTGGTGCTCCGGCGACGGGCGGCGAAGTGCGGCGGCGGGCGTCGGCCCGATCCAGATTTGGATCGGGAGAGGAGAGGGGGGGGAGTGCGGGCGCTGGGGCTAGGGTTTCTGAGTGCGGGGGGGGGGGGGGGGTTGTAGGGGCGGGGTGGGCCGGCCTGGTGGGCTGGCCGGTTGGGGAGGCCAGGCTGGGCCAGGCCCAGTGGGGGGTGTTTGTTTTTTTATTTTTATTTTAATTTAGTTTTTGTGTTTATTTATTCTAGCACTATTGGACCTATGCAAAAATATGTGATCATGCCCATAATTCAAAGTGCAATTTTAGACAGCGCCACAAAAGAGATTGGGGGCAATTGAAACTACCCTGGGAATTTATATAATTGAAAGGCATTTAATATTTGTTTTGGCATCTGTTAAAACAGTTTTGAGGCACAAAACCATACGATAAAATGTTGGTTCCAATTTTAGAATAGCTTAGGGAATAATTGCAATCTAAGCATGATTTTTAATTTGAGGTTTTGCAAAACTTTGAATTCCACTTTTCAAATAATTTTGAATTGCATTGGGATTTGAACGAGAGATTGATTTCAACAGTGTTCACACATGTATTAGCAAAATAGATTAGCATAATCCTCAGATTACTGTAGCTTGATTACAGAGTTTACTGTAGTAGCAAATCCAGGGCGTCACAATTCTCCCCTACTAACAAGAATTCTCGTCCCGAGAATTAAGAAGTAGAAGGAAAGAGCCCGGGGTATTCGGCACGAAGATGATCTTCGCGTTCCCAAGTGGCTTCATCCTCAGAATGATTTGCCCACTGCACCTTGAAGAACTTGGTAACCTTCTGACGAGTCCGACGTTCAGTTTCATCGAGAATGCGGACTGGTTGCTCCTTGTAAGTGAGTTCTTGTTGCAGTTCAAGCATATCATGATCCACTGCTCGGATAGGATCCTTGAAGCAGCGACGAAGTTGTGACACATGGAACACATCGTGAACCTGAGAAAGGTTTGACGGTAGTTCCATTTGATATGCCACCTTACCACGCCTTCCGAGAACAGTGAAAGGACCAATATATCGAGGAGCCAGCTTGCCCTTGATCCCAAAACGGTGTGCACCTCTCATTGGCGTGACTCGAAGATAAGCCTTTTCGCCAGGTTGATAGACCATATCTTTGTGATGACGGTCATACTGACTCTTCTGACGAGACTGAGCAGCCTTCAGTTTTGCATGAATAATGCGGACTTGATCTTCAGCTTGTTGAATAATATCTGGACCGATAAGTGTACGTTCCCCAGTTTCTAACCAATTCAGAGGAGTCCGACACTTACGTCCATATAATACTTCAAAGGGAGCCATCTTCAAACTAGCTTGATAGCTATTGTTGTAGGAGAACTCAGCATACGGGAGAGATTCCTCCCATTTCTTGCCGAAAGAAATGACACAAGCTCGAAGCATGTCTTCGAGAATCTGATTGACTCTTTCAACTTGTCCTTGGGATTGAGGGTGAAAGGCGGTGCTGAATGACAAGTGAGTTCCCATAGCTTCCTGGAAACTTGCCCAGAATCTTGAAGTGAATAAACTGCCACGGTCTGAACTGATAACCAGTGGAATACCGTGAAGTGAGACAATTCTGGACATGTAGAGAGTTGCCAACTGACTAGCAGTGATCGTTTCTTTAACGGCTAGAAAATGTGCAACTTTGGACAACCGGTCAATGACGACAAGAATAGCATCATTACCTTTCTGCGACCTGGGAAAACCAGTAATGAAGTCCATTTCAACATGATCCCATTTCCATTCAGGAATAGAAATAGGTTGCAGAGTTCCAGCAGGCTTTTGATGTTCTGCTTTGATCCGACGGCAAATGTCACATTCTGAAACATAGCGTGCAATGTCTTGTTTCATATTTGGCCACCAGAACCTTTGACGGATGTCTTGGTACATCTTGGTACTACCCGGATGAATAGACAACGGAGTATCATGAGCTTCTTTCAGTATTTTAGCAGTAATATTCAGGTTTTTCTTCTTTGTGGGAACGAATAAGCGACCCTTGAAGTACACGGCTTCATCATCAGCAACGGTGAAGTAAGAGGGTTTACCTTCCGCCAGATAGCGTTTAATCTTTTCGACTTCACTGCAATAGTGTTGCATAGTTTTGATGCTGTCCACGAGATCTGGCACAGCAACCAAATTGCTCAGAGAACCCTGATTAACAACACGAAGGTGCATCTTACGGGCCTCCGGTGGAGGGGGAACGAGATAACCCCGAGGAACAATATGGAGGTTCAGCTTGCGGAATTCCTTTTGGAGACGGGGGTGGACCTTGTGAACCTGGAGGTGGTTGCAATAGGACTTGCGGCTCAAAGCATCAGCCATTACATTAGCCTTGCCAGGTGTATAAGAAATTCCCACGTTGTAATCTGCTATTCGCTCCATCCATCTCTGTTGACGGAGGTTCAGATCTGGCTGAGTAAACAGATACTTCAGACTTTGGTGATCGGTGTAGATCTTGCAACGATTACCAACAAGGTATTGCCGCCACTCTTTCAGTGTGTGAATTACTGCAGCAAGTTCAAGGTCATGAACTGGGTAGTTCTCTTCATGAGGACGCAATTGACGAGACGCATAAGCAACCACTCTGCGCTCTTGCATTAGGACACAGCCCATTCCCTGACGCGAGGCGTCTCAATAAATGACGAAGTCCTTACGAGTATCCGGAGGAGCGAGCACTGGAGTAGACGTCAGCTTGTCCTTAAGTGCCTGAAAGCTCTCCTGACATTTTTCTGTCCACTCATATTTAACACCTTTGTGAAGCAGATTGGTTAAGGGCTTTGCAATCTTGGAGAAGTTCTCGACGAATCGACGGCAATAGCTGGCGAGTCCGAGAAAACTTCTGACTTGCTTGATATTCTTCGGGGGAATCCAGTCAAGAATAGCCTGAACTCGTTCAGGGTTGACCGCAATACCATCCTTGGAGATCACATGACCAAGGTAGGTTACTTCATCCATCCAGAACTCACACTTTGAATACTTTGCATAAAGTTGATGTTCTCGAAGCCTCTCCAGTATAAGACGAAGATGTTCAGCATGCTCTTCTTTATTCTTGGAGAATACCAGAATATCATCTAGATAAACCACGACGAATTTATCGAGGTAGTTCATGAAGATATAGTTCATCAGGCGAGAAAAGGTTGCTGGAGCATTGGTTAAGCCAAAGGACATAACGGTGTACTCGTATGAACCATAGCGAGTAACAAATGCAGTCTTGGGAATATCCTCTTCGCGAACCCGGATCTGATGGTAACCCAACCTCAAGTCGAGTTTTGAAAACACTGACGAACCAGCAAGTTGATCATACAGATCGTTGATCCGAGGAAGCGGATATTTGTTTTGAATCGTTGCTTGGTTGATGGGACGGTAATCTTGGACCAATCGATTCGTACCATCTTTCTTCTTGACAAAGAGAGAAGGTGCTCCCCAAGCAGAGGAACTTGGACGAATGAAACCCAGACGAAGCGAATTGTCAATTTCTTGCTTAAGTTCAAGGAGTTCATGTGGTGGCATCTTATACGGACGCTTGGATATTGGAGTGGTACCAGGTACCAAGTCGATGACAAACTCGACAGCTCTAGCAGGAGGGATCCCTGGAAGTTCTTCCGGAAAAACATCTTGGAAATCCCAGACAACTGGAATGTTTTCGATCCCTTCAAGAGGTGACTCATTTAATGCATTCAGGGCATATAGTCGGGCTTCAGCATCTCGAACAAGGTGAGCATGGTAGCTGACTATCTCATTCGAAGGATGTAGAAGGTGGACAGTTTTGGTGGCACAAACGACGGAAGCAGTATGTGCTTTCAACCAATCCATTCCGAGAATAAGGTCGATCTTGGAAGACTTCAATATAATGGGGGAAGCATGGAATTCCATTCCTTCTATTTCAATGGGGACATCTTGACAAACCATTGAGGTTCGACATTGGCCAGCGGGGGTGTTTACCACTATTGGAATGTTCATCTCCTCGTACTTAATGCTATGCATGTATGCAAAATCTTCAGACATAAAGGAATGCGATGCTCCTGTATCAAACAATACAGAAGCTGGTACTGAGTTGACGAGAAGAGTACCCATCACAGTAGCAGGCTGGTCTTGAGCTTCATTCAGATCAACATTGTTAGCTTGGACACGACCAGTGTTAGACCTGGCATTGTTGTTGCGGGGCTGGTTGGAAGGCAGTGCAAGTTGATTCTGATTCTGCCTGCATTCTCTAGCACGGTGTCCTGGACGACCACACTTGAAGCACAGCCCATCCTCAGGACGAGAAGGGGGAACAGGAGCTCGTGGTGGCGGAGCTGGGAGCCTCGGCTGCCTAGGTGGGGGTGGAGGCAGACGAGGTGCAGCATAGGACGGCCTTGGAGCAGGAGCAGGTGCATGGTACATGTTGTGGGGGATCCAGATCTTGCGCTTCTGAGCAGATGAGCCCGAAGATGAGCCCATGTCACGGTTGCGCTTGCTGCTCTCCTAGTAGTCCTGCAGACCCGTTTCCACTATAATAGACTTGTTCACCAAGGTGGCAAAGTTACCGAAGTCTTGAGCAATGAGTGCCAGCTTGATATCCGGGTGGAGGCCTTCACGGAACTTCTCCTGCCTACGAGCATTAGTTGCAACGTCTTCTTCAGCATAGCGAGACAAGTCCAGAAATTCCCGCTGATAAGCATCCACAGTCTTGTTGCCCTGGACTAAGTTGCGGAATTCACGCTTCTTCTTATCCATCATTCCCTGAGGAATGTGACGAGCACGGAACGCAGCTTGAAACTCTGGCCAGGTGATGATTGTTCCAACAGGCTGAGAGCGCCTGTGGCTGTCCCACCATTGAGCAGCGGGGCCCTTCAGAAAGTACGAGGCAAAAGTGACATAACTAGCCTCTGGGGCGCCTGAAGACTCCAGCTCATAGGTGATGTCACGGAGCCAGTCATCTGCGTCAAGCGGCTGAGTTGAGCTGTGGTAGATCGCAGGGTTGAGTCACATGAAGTCTTGCAGAGTCATTGGGGCTGGCTGCTGGTTCATATTCGGCCTCAGGAACTGGTCCATAAGCCCTTCCATAAACTGGCGATTCAACTCAAACTGTTGCATCATACCAGCCATGTATTCCGGTGGTGGTGGTGGTTTAGGAGCACCACGACCATGACCAGCTGGCCTAACCATTCTGTCAAATTTTAACAGTGGTAGTTTAGCATCGGGTAATTGCAAAAGCAATGAATCATTCATGAAGTAAATTGCACAAAGAAGGCAGTGCAATAGATACGACATAGTAGTTCAAATTCCAACATACAGATCCATACATAGGTCTATTACAAACCATAAGTTCGTTACGAAATAGACGATAGGTCCGGCATGAAATTAACCTAGACAACTAGGCGGCACGCAGGCACGCGGTGGAGGGATACAACAATGAGGCATAGCGATATGCTACACCAACGTCGGAGACAACAATATAATCAAACCATCATCTGGAAGTAGGGGCTCTCCGGGAGGAAGAAGTTACGAGAACCTAGAGTTAGAGTTAGCAAAATCTTTAACCCGAAAGAGAAGAGAGATCAGAACCCAGAGTATAGATGAGGAATAAAAGATCCTAATACCACCCGATTGAGATGTGGGCCCGTAAGCCACACAAGTATGTTAGTAAAAGTTTTTCAAGTACTAGACTCAACTTTGGCCAATGAGTTGGAAAGGGGGCTACCTACAGGCAGTTGGCTCTGATACCAACTTGTGACGCCCCCAATTTCGACCGTACGCTAATCAAACACGCAATGCGTACGATCAAGATTAGGGACTCACTGATCGATATCACAACACAACACTAGACACAAATTAAAGTCATACAGCTTCATATTACAAGCCAGGGGCCTCGAGGGCTCGAATACAAAGCTCGACAAGCACGAGTCAGCGGAAGCAAATAATATCTGAGTACAGACATAAGTTAAACAAGTTTTGCCTTAAGAAGGCTAGCACAAACATAAGCAGCGGATCGAAAGAGGCGAGGCCTCCTGCCTGGGAGCCAACCTAACTACTCCTGAGCGTCGGCATTCTCCACGTAGTAGTAGGCTCCAGCGGTGGTGTAGTAGTCGTCTCCGGCGTACTCCATCTCCTGGGCTCCATCGTCTGAACACGGTAATCGTATCGAAGTGGAAAGAGGAATCAAAGCAGCGGTGAGTACTCATCCAAAGTACTCGCAAGACTGACATCAGGACTATGCTAAATATGCATCATTATCAAGGGGAGGGGTTATATCTGGACTGACTGCAGAAAGCAAGAATAGGGAGAAGGCCTAGTCCTATCGAAGACTAGCATCTTCAGCATCTTGCAGCATTAGAAGAGAGTAGACTGGTATCTCATATATAGTCATATTATTGTAGCAATTTTATTAAGTAACCACGCCCGGAGATTCTTCCTCGACTCCCTGCGAGGAAGCAATCCCGGAGCCACATTCATTTCAAATTAAATCACAATTATAGTTGTATAAGGTCAAGGTACAACTCCAAGTCGTCCTGTTACCGTGGACACGGCTATTCGAATAGATAATTTCTTCCTTGCAGGGGTGCACCACATATTCCCCAACACGCCTGAATCACCTCCGGCCGGACACACTTTCCTGGGTCATGCCCGACCTCGGGATATCAGCACGTCGTCGCCCCACCTAGGCTCAACGAAGAGGCCAGCCCGGCGGTCCAAATCCTAAGCGTGTAGGTTCGTGGGCCCACTTGCCCTTGCACTCCTGCACGATGCGAAGGTGGCCGGAAGCAGACCTAGCACACTCCAGTCCAAGAGCTGTATCGTCCAGTCCAATCCGGCGCGCGCCGCTCCATTGCTGACGTCCGAAGAGCTTCGGCTGATACAACGACGCTGAGTACCCATAACTTCTCCCACGTGAAGGTTAGTGCATATTAAGGCCAACGACCTAACTCAGATCAAGTACCCAACCCATTAGCATTTTATTAATGCGGGGAAAGCACGACCCATGAAGTGCGGTCCGTTGCCCCGCCTCGGGGACCGTGGCAAGGGCCTCTCCTGCCCGTCCACGCCTCATCAACATCAAACCGTGGGTACCCCTCAGGGCCGACCCATCACCAACATGTTTCTGAAACCAGGTCATAGTAACTGTGTGTATAAAACATCAAGACGGAACCTGAGGAATCACCCTCAAAGGGTCCCGCTCGATGAAACCGTCAATGTGGACTTAGAGGAATCACCCTCGAGGGTCCCACACTTGAGGGGTTGCACGACAGAGTCATCGTCGGGAGTGGCGAAGGAGGAATCACCCTCGATAACCACGACCGACTAGCTACACTACAGAGCTAGCATCATGAGTACTTCACGAGGTGTAACCCTCGGTACTCGATAGTAGCGCTGCAGAGTCGTACAACTAAGGGGTGTGCGGTGATGTGAGGGGCCTGGCTTGTCGGTCGGTTGACCGAGTCTTCGACTCGTCGAGTCGTCGATGAAGAAGCAGGGGCAACTGGGACTAAGGGGTCACTGGGGATTCACTGATCAACCTATACTAAGCAGTTGATATGATTGCAGGTATAGTAGCAGTTTATCAAAAGCAGGCTATGCATCAGAATAGGAGCTAACTAATACAACAGCAAAATCTAATGCAAGAATAAGAGGAAAAGGAATGGGCGATATCAGAATGCTCAAGGGGGGGGGGTTGCTTACCTTGCTGCTCTGCGACAAAGGGCTGATCGTCAACGGCGTAGTCGTACCCGGCAGCAGCGTCAGTCTCGGGGTCTACCAGTAAGAAGAGGGGGGGAAGAAACGATAAATATAAAGCAGACAAATGCATCACGATGCATGACATGGCAATATGCAAAGCTAGGCATGCACTAACGCTGTATTATACGTCGGAGACGGGTCGGAAGAATCTCTGACGATATTTCCCGGGTCTTAGGCTTTTACCGGACAGACGGAAACGATGGAAAAGTTCCATGTTTGCTATGCTAGAGGCATGCGACAGACTAACGGACAACGTAGTCGGATTCGTGGAATTATTCTGATCAACTTTCATGTTCGAAACTTTTTCATCCGAGCTACGGATTATTTTATATTAATTTTTAAAGTTTTATTAATATTCTGGAATAAAACAGATTAAATTTAATTCGAAAATAGCATTATGACATCAGCATGACATCATGCTGATGTCAGCAGTCAATAGTGCCGTTGATCTGGTCAAACTGACGTGTGGGTCCCACTGTCATTGACTGTTTAGTTTAATTAGCAGATTAATTAAGTTAATTAGGTCATTAAGCTAATTAAACTTAATTAGTTAATTTAAACAGACTTAATTAACTTAATTAGTTATTAAATTAATTAATTAATTAGTTAGTTTTTATTTTATATATTTTTTATTATTTTTATTTTTTTAAATGTTCTGGGGGGTGGGGCCCCCATGTCAGTGTCTCGGGGGGGGGGGGGGGTTAGCCCCCACTAAACCGAATCGGGGGGAGGCCGGGGCATGGCCAGGGCGGCCGTGGCCGGCGGTGGGGGTGGCCAGCGGCGGCGGCGCGACGAGCGGTAGGAGGGGCGGTGACGGGCAACGGCGGAGGCCAGGCGCAGCGGTGTTGAGGCGGGCGCGCGCGTGCGGGCTGGTGCGGGAGCGCGCGCGGGGCCAGGCACCGGCCGGAGGGGGTGCGGCCAGGCCGGTGCGTCCCCGGGCCCGGCCGTGGGCGGCGAGTGGCAGCTCGAGACAGGAGGCGAGCGGGGCGCGGTGGTGCGGGCCAGGGTGCGGTGCGCGCGGCGGCGCCCAGCGAGAGGGGGGGGGGTGAGCGCGGCGGTGCGGGACGGGACGCGGTCAGCGGCGGCGCGGGCGAGCGCGAGCGCGCGCGGCAGCGGGCGGCGCGGCGAATGCAGCAGCGGGGCGAGGGCGAGCAGGGGGGCGCGGGCGCGCGGTGCTCACATGCGATGCAGGGGCGAGGGGCGGCGAGGCTCGATGTGGGCCGGCGGGGAGGAGGACGAGGAGGCAACGGCGACGGGGTGGCGCTCCGGCGACGGGCGTTGGCCCGATCCAGATTTGGATCGGGAGAGGAGAGGGGGGGGAGTGCGGGCGCTGGGAATAGGGTTTCTGGGTGCGGGGGGGGGGGGGTTGTAGGGGCGGGGTGGGCCGGCCTGGTGGGCTGGCCGGTTGGGGAGGCCAGGCCCAGTGGGGGGGTGTTTGTTTTTTTATTTTTCTTTTAATTTAGTTTTTGTTTTTATTTATTCTAGCACTATTGGACCTATGCAAAAATATGTGATCATGCCCATAATTCAAAGTGCAATTTTAGACAGCGCCACAAAAGAGATTGGGGGCAATTGAAACTACCCTGGGAATTTATATAATTGAAAGGCATTTAATAATTGTTTTGGCATCTGTTAAAACAGTTTTGAGGCACAAAACCATACGATAAAATGTTGGTTCCAATTTTAGAATAGCTTAGGGAATAATTGCAATCTAAGCATGATTTTTAATTTGAGGTTTTGCAAAACTTTGAATTCCACTTTTCAAATAATTTTGAATTGCATTGGGATTTGAACGAGAGATTGATTTCAACAGTGTTCACACATGGATTAGCAAAATAGATTAGCATAATCCTCTGATTACTGTAGCTTGATTACAGAGTTTACTGTAGTAGCAAATCCAGGGCGTCACACCATGAGCAAAAAGTTTCAACCGGACACATAGAAAGATAGGGGCTTATAGTTTCACCTCCCAACGTATTCACCTCAAGGGTGATGTCAATAATAATAACTCATGCTCACTCATAGCCAACTAGATATATGTGCCTAGATCTTTCCTCACCACATGATTCTTGCAAAAAGAAAAAGTAAAAAGGAATAGGGAAGAATACTTTGACTCTTGCATAAAAGTAAATACATAAAAGTAAAAGATAGGCCCTTCACAGAGGGAAGCAAAGGTTGTCATGCGCTTTTTGGTTTGTATGCCAAATCCCTTAATGTAAAAGAACGTCACGTTATATTGCCCCCTATGATAGCAACCTTTATTATGCAGTCCGTCGCTTTTATTACTTTGCCATCATAAGTTCGTACAATGCTCAATTTTCTCTTACACTAATTGATCAAACACATTTAGAAGCAATTTTTATTGCCTTAGTGCACCGATGAAAACTTACTTGAAGGATCTTACTCAATCCATAGGTAGGTATGGTGGACTCTCAAAACATGAATTTGGGTTTTGGGTTTTTGGATGAACAAGTAGTATCTCTACTTAGTACGGAATTTTTGGCTAGCAAAGATATTGAGCAAGAACCACATGTTGAAGGATCTATGACAATATAACTTCTATGTGAATATGAACAAACATAAATCATTACGTTATCTTCCTTGTCCAACGTCAACAATTTTGGCATATAATATTTAATGGGGGCTCACAATCATAAAAGATGTCCAAGATAGTGTATTTGCATGTGAATCTTCTCTTCCCTTATTAATTCTTTCATGAATTGCATCATTAACCAATGCTATGTTTGTCAATCTCCAATAAATTTTACCACTTATACTTTTCCTTATGTGATGTCATTACTTACCATAAGATTAGCATATGATGCTTTTCATTTATTCCCTTTTTTATTTTGATTGCAACAAGAAAGTAAAGAAGCAAAAGCTCAAACTAAACTTTATTATATAACTCTCACTCGATTACATAGATAGATAGATCACGAAACTAGCACTCGAAAATAGATCATACTAAATTTTTATTCAACTAAATCACGAAAGAGCTAAGGATCAAACTAAAATAGGTAAAGGTAAGTAAAAGTGATGGTGATACGATACCGGGGCATCTCCCCCAAGCTTGGCTCAAGCCAAGGGGAGTACCCATACCCGTGTACTCAAGTCTCCTTTGGAGGTGAAGATGATGAAGTTGGTGGTGATGAAGTAGCCTTCTTCTTCAACTTATATTTGAGCATAAAATTTTCCTCCCTTAGATCCTCATTCTCTAACTTGAGCTTTAATATCTTTTTAAATAATCCCGCCTTGCTCTCCTGCAGAAAACGAGATGGAATAAATTGAATCTTAGGTTTGTATCCTTTCGGGAGGCTTGACTTCTTGAATTCCACATGGATGTCTCCAGGCTAAGGTAGTGGGTCGTCCTCTTCCTCAGATCTATTATCCTTTGTTTCTTTCATGGCGGCGTATTCCTCCTCATTTGTGGTCCATCCATAATGATCCACCTCTCCATAGATCTTAGGGTTTGCAATATACTCCCTCCGTTCCTTTATGTAAGGTGTATTTGTTTTCTGATAAAATGCCACAATGTAAGGTGCATTTCTTTTAATTCCTCATAATCCCTTTTTTAGCCCTTCAGGAAAAAGGAATGTATCTTTCTCCCGATTGCATGTCTCTCTCCTTCTAGAAAAAAGAAGGAAAGTATCTCTGCCCTGATTGCCTATATCTCTTTCTTTCCTAGTCTAACTGATTTACTTGCCACTAACAAACAAATTTGCTAAGGGTAATTTCGTCCTAATATCTCTATAATTTGGTGCCTTGGTCACCGTGCCCAAAACAATACACCTTACATAAAGGAACGGAGGGAGTAGTCAGCAACATAGCTCTCCCCCTCTGAATCTTGAGAAGACATATTTTCAGACCTGTCAAGAAAACAACACGAAACAAGAACAGAGAATTATTCTGCGATGCGGTGGTCAAGACAATCGGGCGTATATATAAAGAATTTTTTTATCTTGGGAAGCAAGAAGGAAAACGGAGTCGGGAAGGCGTCCGAGGTGGGCACAACCCACCAGGGCACGCCTGGCAGGGCTGGCGCGCCCTGGTGTATCGTGCTCACCTTGGTTGCTTTCCTGTTTATTTCTTATTTTCCTAATTTTTGTAATATTCCAAAACTGACAGAAAATATTTTTGCGGATTTTTCGGAGTCCGTTTACTTACCTTACCATGTACCTCCTCTTTTTCAGAATTCTGGAGTGTTCCAGAAGGTTTCTTTTATGTGTTCCTCCGGTGTCATGGTTTGGATAATATTGCTTTCAACATTAATAGGCATACCTGAGATATAGTGTTTAATTCTTTGTCCATTGACCACCTTTGGGTTAGTACCTTAGGCATTATTAATCTTGATAGCTCCAGAACGATAAACCTCTTCGATAATATATGGTCCTTCCCATTTGGAAAGAAGATTTCCTGCAAAAAATCTAAAATGAGAGTTGTACAAAAGAACATATTCTCCAACTTTGAATTCCTGGTTTTGGATTCTTTTGTCATGCCAACTTTTAAATTTTTCTTTGAATAGCTTGGCATTCTCATAAGCTTGGGTTCTTCATTCATCTAGTGAGCTAATATCAAATAACCTCTTCTCACCGGCAAGTTTGAAATCATAATTGAGTTCTTTAATTGCCCAAAATGCTTTACGTTCTAACTCTAGAGGTAAACGACAAGCTTTTCCATATACCATTTTGTATGGAGACATACCCATAGGATTTTTATAAGTTGTTCTATAGGCCCAAAGTGCATCATCTAGTTTCTTAGACTAATTCTTTCGAGACCTATTGACAGTCTTTTGTAATATTAATTTTATTTCTCTATTGCTAAGTTCCACTTGACCACTAGATTGAGGATGATAGGGTGATGCAATTCTATGGTTAACATCATATTTAGCAAGCATCTTACGGAAAGCACCATGAATAAAGTGTGAACCACCATCAGTCATTAAATATCTAGGGACTCCAAACCTCGAGAAGATAACTTCTTTAAGCATTTTAATGGAGGTGTTATGATCAGCACTATTAGTTGGAATAGCTTCTACCCACTTAGTAACATAATCAACATCAACCAAGATATGAGTATACCCATTAGAGGAAGGAAAAGGTCCCATATAATCAAAACCCCAAACATCAAATGGTTCAACAAGAAGTGAATAATTCATAGGCATTTCCTGACGCTTACCGATATTACCAATTCTTTGACATTAATCACAAGACAAGACAAACTTACGGGCATCCTTGAAGAGAGTAGGCCAATAAATACTAGATTGCAATACCTTGTGAGCAGTTCTATCTCCCGCATGATGTCCTCCAGAAGCTTTGGAATGACATTTCCGTAGGATTTGTTCCTATTCATGCTCAGGTACACAACGTCTAATAATACCATCTAGCCCTTCTTTATAAAGATGCGGGTCATCCCAAAAGTAATATCTTAAATCATAGAAGAATTTTTTCTTTTGTTGGTATGTGAAACTAGGTGGTATATATTTAGCAACAATGTAGTTAGCATAATCAGCATACCAAGAAGTATTTTGAGAAACAATTATTGCAGCTAAATGTTCATCAGGAAAACTATCATCAATGGGTAGTGGGTCATCAAGAATATTTTCTAACCTAGACAAGTTATCATCTACGGGGTTCTCAGATCCCTTCCTATCAGTGATATGTAAATCAAATTCTTGAAGCAAGAGAACCCACCTAATGAGTCTATGTTTAGCATCTTTCTTTTCCATAAGATATTTTATAGCAGCATGATCGGTGTGGCAATGAATTTGGAATGAACAATGTAGGATCTAAATTTATCACAAGCAAACACAATTGCTGAAAATTCTTTTTCAGTAGTAGCATAATTTCGTTGGGCACTTTCTAGAGTTTTGCTAGCATAATGGATAACATTTAATTTCTTATCAACTCTTTGTCCTAGAACTGCACCAACAACAAAATCACTAGCATCACACATAATTTCAAAAGGCAAGCTCCAATCAGGTGGTTCAACGATAGGTGCAGAAGTCAAGGCTTTCTTGAGTGTTTCAAAGGCTTCTACACAATCATCGTAAAAAACAAATGGAATATCCTTTTGTAAAAGATTAGTAAGAGGCCTAGAAAATTTAAAGAAGTCTTTAATGAACCTCCTATAGAAACCAGCATGACCAAGGAAACTCCGAATACCTTTAATGTCTTTAGGACATGGCATTTTCTCAATTGCATCAACTTTAGCTTTATCCACCTCAATACCTCGTTCAGATATTTTATGCCCCAAGACAATACCTTCATTCATCATAAAGTGGCACTTCTCCCAATTCAAGACAAGACTAGTTTGTTCACATCTCTGCAAAACTCGGTCAAGGTTGCTTAAGCAATCATCAAAAGAAGTTCCGTAAATGGAGAAATCATCCATGAAAACCTCCACAATCTTTTCACAAAAATCAGAGAATATAGCAGTCGTACATCTTTGAAAGGTAACAGGTGCATTGCATAAACCAAAAGGCATACGTCTATAAGCATAGGTTCCAAAAGGACAAGTAAAGGTGGTTTTCTCTTGATCAGATTGTGATACAGGTATTTGAGAGAAACCAGAATATCCATCCAAAAAACAAAAGTGTGTGTGCTTAGATAACCTTTCTAGCATTTGATCAATGAAAGGCAGAGGGTAATGATCTTTTCTAGTAGATTTATTTAATTTTCTAAAATCAATTACCATTCTATAGCCAGTGACAATTCTCTGTGGGATGAGTTCATTTTTATCATAAGGAACAACAGTAATACCTCCCTTCTTAGGGTATGAACGGGACTTACCCATCTACTATCAGCTATGGGATATATTATACCCGCTTCAAGAAGCTTCAATATTTCAGTTCTTACCACTTCTTTCATCTTAGGATTCAATCGTCTTTGGTGATTAACAACGGGTTTGGCATCAGATTCCATATTGTTCTTGTGCTGACATAGAGTGGGACTAATGCCCTTAAGATCATCAAGAGTATATCCAATAGCAGCCCGGTGCTTCCTTAGAATTTTTAATAATCTTTCTTCTTCATGTTAGGAAAGGTTAGCACTAATAATAATAGGATATATCTTTTTTCTCATCTAGATAAGCATACTTCAAAGTGTCAGGCAATTGTTTTAATTCAAACACAAGATCACCTTTAGGTGGAGGAGGACCTCCTAGAGTTTCAATAGGCAAATTGTGTTTTAGGAGAGGCTGTTGTTCAAAGAATTTTTTTTTCTATTTCATTTCTTTCATGCAAGTGCATATCATTTTCATGGTTTAGCAAATATTGTTCTAGTGGATCAGTAGGAGGTACGGCAATAGAAGCAAGACCAATTATTTCATCCTTACTAGATAATTCTTTATCACGAGGTTGTCTACTAAACTTGAAAAAATTAAATTCATGAGACACATCACAAAAACTAACACCGACAGTTTGTTTTTCACAATCTATCTTAGCATTGACGGTGTTCAAGAAAGGTCTACCAAAGATAATGGGACAAAAGTCATCTTGTGGGGAACCAAGAACTAGAAAATCAGTAGAATATTTTATTTTCCCACACAAGACTTCAACATCTCTAACAATCCCAAGTGGTGTGATGGTGTCTCTATTAGCAAGTTTAATAGTAACATCTATGTCTTCTATTTCGACGGGTGATATATCATTCATAATTTCTTGGTATAAGGTAAAAGGAATAGCACTCACACTAGCACCCATATCACATAAACCATGATAGAAATCATCTCCTATTTTGACTGAGACAACAGGCATGCCCACTACAGGTCTATGTTTATCTTTTTCATCAGGTTTGGCAATTTTAGCAGCTTCATCATAGAAGTAAATAACATGCCCATCGATATTTTCTACCAAGAGATCTTTAACCATAGCAACACTAGGTTCTACTTTAACTTGTTCAGAGGGCTTAGGTGCTTTAATATTACTTTTGCGAACCACCGTTGATACCTTAGCATGTTCCTTTATCCTAACAGGGAAATGTGGTTTTTCAATGTAAGCAGTAGGCACAACTGGATCAACATTGTAAATGATGGCTTCGTCCTTAGCTTTTACTGGTTCTTTAATTTCTTCTTTAATAGGGGGATGATATTTAAACCACTTCTCCTTAGGGAGATTAACATGAGTAGCAAATGATTCACAGAAAGAGGCTACTACTCAGGGTCAAGTCCATATTTAGTGCTAAACTTGTGAAAAGCATCGGTATTCATAAAAGATCTAACACAATCAAACTTAAGCTTAATACCTGACTCATTATCTTCGTCGAGTTCCCAATCTTCAGAGTTGCGTTTAATTCTTTCTAAAAGATCTCGCTTGAATTCAATAGTCTTCTTCATAAAAGAACCAGTACAAGAAGTATCGAGCATGGTCGATCATTACTAGAAAGCCGAGCATAAAAAGTCTGAATACTAATTTCTCTCGGGAGCTCATGATTGGGGCATGAATATAACATTGACTTAAGCATCCCCCAAGCTAGAGCGATGCTTTCTCCTTCACGAGGCCAAAAATTATATATATGATTCCAATCACGATGAACTAGATGCATAGGATAAAACTTTTGGTGGAATTCTAATTGCAATCGATTCCAGTTCCATGATCCAATATCATCACATAGCCTATACCATGTCAATGCTTATCCCTTAAAAGATAAAGGGAAAACCTTCTTCTTAACTTCATCTCCGGATAAACCTGCTGTTGGAAATATGCCCTAGAGGCAATAATAATTTAGTTATTATCATATTTCCTTGTTCATGATAATCGTTTATTATCCATGCTATAATTGTATTGATTGGAAACTCAAATACATGTGTGGGTACATAGACAACATTGTGTCCCTAGTATGCCTCTAATAGACTAGCTCGTTGATCAAAGATGGTCAAGGTTTCCTAGCCATAGACATGAGATGTCATTTGATAACAGGATCACATCATTAGGAGAATGATGTGATGGACAAGACCCAAACTATGAACATAGCATATGATCGTGTCAGTTTATTGCTATAGTTTTCTGCATGTCAAGTATCTGTTCCTATGACCATGAGATCATGCAACTCACTGACACCAAAGGAGTACCTTGTGTGTATCAAACGTCGCAACGTAACTGGGTGACTATAAAGATGCTCTACAGGTATCTCCGAGGGTGTCTGTTGAGTTGGCATGGATCGAGACTGGGATTTGTTACTCCGTGTGACGAAGAGGTATCTCAGGGCCCACTCGGTAATACAACATCACAATGAGCCTTGCAAGCAAAGTGACTAAAGAGTTAGCCACGGGATCTTGTATTACGGAACGAGTAAAGAGACTTGCCGGTAACGAGATTGAACTAGGTATAGAGATACCGACGATCGAATCTCGGGCAAGTAACATACCGAAGAACAAAGGGAACTGCATACGGGATTAACTGAATCCTTGACATAGAGGTTCAGCTGATAAAGATCTTCGTAGAATATGTAGGAACCAATATGGGCATCCAGGTCCCGCTATTGGTTATTGACCGTAGAGGTGTCTCGGTCATGTCTACATAGTTCTCGAACCCGCAGGGTCTGCACACTTAACGTTCGGTGACATTTTGGTAGTATTGAGTTATGTATGGTGGTGACCGAAGGTTGTTTGGAGTCCCGGATGAGATCTCGGACGTCACGAGGAGCTCCGGAATGGTCCGGAGGTAAAGATTGATATATAGGAAGTCCCGTTTTGGTCACCGGAAAAAGTTCGGGCGTCACCGGTAGTGTACCGGGAGTGCCGGGAGGGTTCCGGGGGTCCACCGGGAGGGGCCCACTCACCCGAAGGGCCACATGGGCCTAGGGGGTGGCGCACCAGCCCCTGGTGGGCTGGCCAGCCAGCCCCTAAGGGGGCCCATGCGAATTAGGAAAGGAGGAGGCCAAGTGGGAAGGAGTCCTCCCAAGACTCCACCTCCCTTGTGGGAGGAGGAGTCCTAGTTGGGGGAGGACTCCTCCTCTATGGTTTGGCCGAACCCTCCTTGGTGGAGGGTTTTGGGCTGCCTCGTCCCCTCCCTTCCTCCTATATATACTAGAGGATTTGAGGGCAGCCTTCACCTGAAAAGCCACGGCTGCCTCTCTCTCTCCCTCTAGATCTGTTCTCCACTAGATCGTCTCGGTTGTGCTTGGCGAAGCCCTGCCGGGACAGCTTCACCACCACCGCCACCATGCCATTGTGCTGGCGGAGAACTCATCTACCTCTCCGCTCCCTCTTGCTGGATCAAGAAGGCGGAGATCGTCATCGAGCTGTACGTGTGCTGAACGCGGAGGTGCCGTCCGTTCGGCGCTAGATCGGAAGGACCGTGATTAGATCGCGAGACGGTTTGTGATTGGATTGCGGGATGGATAGTGATTAGATCGTGGGACGGCTTGCGATTTGGATCGCGAAGACGTTCGACTACATCAACCGCGTCTCTTAACGCTTCCTGCTTAGCGATCTACAAGGGTACGTAGATCCACTCTCCCTCTCATAGATGCTCATCACCATGGATAGATCTTGCGTGTGCGTAGGAATTTTTTTATTTCCCATGCAATGTTCCCCAACACCTGCAAGCTTAAATAATCCACAAATTTCATCCACATGTATTAGATGCATATCAGGATGTTCAGTTCCGTCTCCTGCATATGGATTAGCTAGAAGTTGTTCTACCATACCCGAAGGAATTTCATAACCAATATTTTCAGTAGGTGCAGTAGGTTGAGGGGCAACTAATTGTGGTTCCGGTCGAGGTGAAGATACCCCAAACAAACCCCTCAAAGGATTGTTTTCCATAGTAGCAAGTGACAATAAATTTCAGCACGTAGTATAAGTTTTTCCTCACCGATTTCCACTTACCAAGAGCGCTTCACTCCCCGGCAACGGCGCCAGAAAAGAGTCTTGATGACCCACAAGTATAGGGGGTCAATCGTAGTCCTTTCGATAAGTAAGAGTGTCGAACCCAAAGAGGAGCAGAAGGAAATGACAAGCGGTTTTCAGCAAGGTAGTTTCTGCAAGCACTGAAATTGTAGGTAACAGACAGTTTGATAGCAAGATAATTGGTAACGAGCAAGTAACGGTAACGGTAAATAAAGTGCAGCAAGGTAGCCCAATCCTTTTGTGGCAAAGGACAGGCCAGAACAGTCTATTATAATAGGCAAAGTGTTCTTGAGGGTACACGTGAATTTCATCTAGTCACTTTTATCATGTTGGTTTGATTTGCGTTCGCTACTTTGATAATTTGATATGTGGGTGGACCGGAGCTTGGGTGCTGTTCTTACTTGAACAAACCTCCCACTTATGATTAACCCCCTCGCACGCATCTGCAACTACGAGAACAATCACTAGCAATAGGCAAAGTGTTCTTGAGGGTACACGGGAATTTCGTCTAGTCACTTTTATCATGTTGGTTTGATTCGTGTTTGCTACTTTGATAATTTGATATGTGGGTGGACCGGTGCTTGGGTGCTGTTCTTACTTGAACAACCTCCCACTTATGATTAACCCCCACGCAAGCATCCGCAACTACGAGAAAAGTATTAAGATAAAATCTAACCATAGCATTAAATGTTTGTATCCAAATCAGCCCCTTACGAAGTAGCGCATAAACTAGGGTTTAAGCTTCTGTCACTCTAGCAACCCATAATCTAATAACTACTCCACAATGCATTCTCTTAGGCCCAAGGATGGTGAAGTGTCATGTAGTCGATGTTCACGTGACACCACTAAGGGAATCACAACATACATATCATCAAAATATCAAACACATATCAAATTCACATGATTACTTGCAACATGACTTCTCCCGTGACCTCAAGAACAAAGGTAACTACTCACAAATAATATTCATGCTCAAGATCAGAGGGGTATTAAATAGCATAATGGATCTGAACATATAATCTTCCACCAAATAAACCATATAGTAATCAACTGCAAGATGTAATTAACACTACTAGTCACCCACAGGTACCAATCCGAGGTTCCGGTACAAATATTGAACACAAGAGATGAACTAGGGTTTGAGAGGAGATGGTGTTGGTGAGATGATGGTTTCGATTTCCCCCTCCGGGAGGGAAGTTCCCCAGGCGGAATCGCTCTGCCGGAGGGCAAAAGTGCTCCTGCCCAAGTTCCGCATCAAGATGGCGGCGTTCCGTACCGAAAGCCATCCCCTTATTTTTTCTAGGTCAAAAGACCTTAAGTACCAGAAGATGGGCACCGGAGGTGGGCTAGGCTGAGCACAACCCACCAGGGTGCGCCTGGGGCGCCAGGCACGCCCTGGTGTCTTGTGCTCACCAGGTGGGCCCCCTCCGGTAGTTATTTGCTCCAGTATTTTTCATATATTCCAAAATAATTCTCCGTGAAGTTTCGGCTTATTTGGAGATGTGCAGAATAGGTATCTCTGATATGCTTTTTCAGGTCTAGAATTCCAGCTACCGGTATTCTCCCTCTTTGTGTAAACCTTGCATATTATGAGAGAAAAGGCATTAGAATCACTCCCTAAAGCATTATTATGCATAAAAACATTTTAAATAACAGTAGGAAATCATGATGCAAAATGGACGTATCATGCCCCTGTTTGCAGCCCCACCAAAACTAACGTAAAATTGAGTTGATATTTTTGCACAGTCCTTTTGGCAACTTAAAGCACGACATAGAGTACACAGGGATAGCTTGGGCTACTGATTTAATCAAGACATCCTTTCCCCCTGCCGATAAGAGTTTACTCAACCATCCTTTGACCTTCTCCCAAACACGGTCACTAATATATTTGAAAGTACCCATCTTCGAATGGCCTACATCAGTCGGCATGCCCAAATATTTATCGCTCAATGATTCATTAGGAACATGTTGTTGGCCTTTAACTGCATCACGGACTATTTGCGGGCACCCCTTACTAAAGAAGATAGATGACTTGTCTCTATTTATTCTCTGACCAGATGCTGCACAGTAGGTTTCAAGTAGGTTTGACACCTCCTCAGACCCATTACTTGCCCTGAAAAACAGCACGTTGTCGTCTGCGAATAACAAGTGGTTCACCGACGAGGCCGATGGAGCCACCTTAATTCCACTAAGCTAAGACGACTGATGTTCGGATTTTAAGAGGCACGAAAGGCCCTCTGCTGCTAACAAGAAAAGATACGGGGAGATTGGGTCTCCCTGCCTGATGCCCCTGGTTGGCTTGAACTCCTCCGATTTTGAGCCATTGAACATGACAGAAAAAGAAACCGAGCTTACCAAGTTCATGACAATATTTATCCATGGTAATGCAAAGTCAAGCTTCTCCATAATTGCTCTTAGGTAACACCACTCAACCCTGTCATATGCCTTCATCATATCCAATTTGAGTGCACAATAACTATTGTTTTTTGACTTGCTTCTCTTCATAAAATGCAAGCATTCATATGCCAAAATGATATTATCAGTTATTAACCTTCTAGGCACAAACGCAGACTGCTCTTCAGAAATAATATCAGGCAGTATATTTTTTAGTCGATTCGAAACCACCTTACAGGCAATTTTATAGAAGACGTTGCATAGGCTGATTGGATGGAATTGAGATAACAATGATGGATTGGATACCTTCGGGATGAGAACCAGAATGGTGTCGTTGATGCAAGCTGCACTTTCTTCACCCCTTAGAATTCCCAATATTTGCGTCTGTGACAGGCTCGCCGCACACATCCCAATGCCGTTGGAAAAAGTGAGCTGGGAATCCGTCAGACCCGGTGCCTTGGTTGGAACATTTGGAATAGGGCACACTTCACTTCTTCACCCGCATACGGTGCTACCAAGCTTTCATTCATCGCCGCCGTTACCTTAGACGGGACATGCTGCAAAACATCCTCCATGCTGTGTACTCCCTCTGACGGCCATGTAAAACTCCAAAGCCAAGGCTTGCATCTCAGATGGGTTTTCTGTTAAGGATCCGTCGGGACCCTACAAAGCTTTAATCAAATTCCTCCGTCTCCTCATCGAAGCATGGAGATGGAAGAAATGTGTGTTGCGGTCACCTTCAAGAAGCCATTGGATGCGTGACCTCTGCCTCCACATGGTCTCCTCCCTCAAATAAAATTCGGTCAGCCTATCATTTATCTTAACTTCTTTGTGACTCGGGCATGATCTAGCTGGTTGGCTGATACGTCTCCAATGCATCGATAATTTATGAAGTATTCATGCCATATTCACCTATGTTTACAATACTTTTATATGGTTTTGATGAACTTTATATGATTTATTTAGAACTAACCCGGACTGACGTTGTTTTTAGTAGAATTACCGTAGTGTTGTTTTTGTGCAGAAAATGGAAGTTCTCGGAATTTCCCAAAACTTTTTGGTGATTTTTTCTGGACCAAATAAACAATATTGGAGCAAAGAACCACCGGAGGGGGTAGACCAGAAGGCCACCATGCAACCGGCCGCGCCGCCAGGGGGGCGGCCAGATGGCTTGTGGGGCCCTCGTAGCTCCGTTTGGCGTGATTCCAACGCTAAAAAATCCCATAAATACCAGAAACCCCAGAAATAAAGAGAGACTTCTCGTTCCGCCGTCGCAAATCTTTGTATCGATGAAAAACCAATCCGAAGGTGTTCCCGTACCCTGTCGGAGAGGGTAGATCATCTCCGATGGCCATCTTCATCATCCCGGTGGAGGCCATGACGAGGAGGGAGTAGTCCACCCTCGGGGCTGACGGTTTGTACTAGTAGCTATGTGTTCAATCTCTCTCTCTCTCTCTCTCTCTCTCTCTCTCGTGTTCTTGTGATGGCACGATCTTTATGTATGACGGGCTTTGTTAATATAGTGAGATCATATGATGTTATTCCCTTGCTACCGTGTTGTGATGAATTGAATCTTTACCTTTGAGATCTCGTTATGTTGGATTGAGTATTATGGTTTGAGAACCCTTGATGCAAGTCTTGCATGGGATAGCCGTAGTAACATTGGGGTATTCTATTGATTCACTTGATATATGTTGAGGCATCAACTTGCGGATTCCGGTGACCTAGGGGATCTATGCATAGGGGTTGATTGCACGTTTTCATACCACGTTCTCCAATAGAAATCTTGGGGTGCTCCTTGAAGTTCTTTGTGTTGGATTGAATATGATAGATCTAAAATTGTTTGATGCATGTCGCATAATTTACCCACGGACACTTGAGGTGAAATTGGAGTATCTAGGTGACATTAGGGTTGATTGATATGTATCATTGGTGTTATTCTAGTAGGAACTCTAGGGCTGTTTGTGACACTTATAGGAATAGCCGAATAGATTGATCGCAAAGAATAACTTTGAGGTGGTTCTACTACCTACACCAATTTCATCTTATTGTTCTCTGCTAGATAGGAACTTTGGAGTGATTCTTTGTAGCACGTTGAGGGATGATCATATGATTCAACAATGTTAGCATTGTTGGGAGATTGCACTAGCGAAAGTATGAACCCTAGGCCTTATTTCCAAGCATTTATACACCATTTTGCTTGTTATTTTACACTTGCTACCTTGCTGTTTTTATATTTTCAGATTACAAAAACCTATATCTATCATCCATATTGCACTTGTACCACCATCTCTTCGCCGAACTAGTGCACCTATACAATTTGCCATTGTATTGGGTGTGTTGGGGACACAAGAGATTTCTTGTATTTGATTGCAGGGTTGTTTGAGGGAGACCATCTTCATCCTACACCTCCCACGGATTGATAAACCTTAGGTCATCCACTTGAGGGAAAATTGCCACTGTCCTACAAAACTCTGCGCTTGGAGGCCCAACACGAGTCTACAAGAATAAAGTTGCGTAGTAGACATCAAGCTCTTTTCTGGCGCTGTTGCCGGGGAGGTGAGTGCTTGAAGGTATATCTTTAGATCTTGCAATTAAATCTTTTAGTTTCTTGTTTTTCACTAGTTTGGTTTTATAAAAGAAAACTACAAAATAAATATAAATGGATCCTCACCCACTTGCTAATCTTTTCAAAAGACCCGATTATGTTGGAAAAATTGCTAGTGAGAGTTCACTAGATTATCTTTATGATGTCTTGAATGAAAAGCATGATAGCAATATTGTTAGTTTGAATTCTCTAAATATCCATGATGCTAATAATATGCAAAGCCACAAGCTTGGGGATGCTATGTTTGATGAGGATGATATTTTTTGTCCCCCAATTTTGATGAGCAAATTTATTTTGATGATTGCATGCCTCCTATCTATGATGATTATGATGATGACATGTATGCTATAAAGAGTGATAGTAACCATGAAAATTGTCATCATGATTTTAATATTGAATGTGGCTATGTCAATCAAGTGTCTCATGATAGTTATTTTGTTGAGTTTGCTCCCACTACAATGAATGAGAAGAAATATGCTTATGCGGACAGTAATAAATTTTCTATGCTTGTGGATCATGAAAATAATGCTCTATGTGATATTTATATTGTTGAATTCCTTCATGATGCTACTGAAAACTATTATGAGAGAGGAACATATGCTTGTAGGAATTGCAATACTATCAAGTTTCCTTTCTACGTGTTCAAAGTTTTGAAGTTATGCTTGTTTTGCCTTCCTATGCTAGTTGATTCTTGCTCCCATAAATTGTTTGATCACAAAATCCCTATGCATAGGAAGTGGGTTAGACTTAAATGTTCTTGTCATGAGATTCATGATGCTCTCTTGAATGTTTCAATTACTATTCCTATGTGAGCATCATTGAAATCATCATGCATAGCTAAAAGGCATTAAAGAAAAGCGCTTGTTGGGAGACAACCCAACACTTTTACTTTATGTTTTTGTGTGTTCACATGATTAATCTACTGTAGTAATCATGTTTTGTTCCTTTTATTTCAATAAAGTGCCAAGTAAAGCCTTTGGTATAGTGTGGAAACTTGTTAGTTTGATTCTGTGCAAAAACAGAAACTTTTGCCTCCAGTAAAGAATTTCTCTGATTTTACTGGAGAGTAAAAAAATTCTGAAATTTTTAAACAGTATTTACAAGCAAATTACTTAAGTTTTCCTATTTTTCAGAATTTTTAGAGACATGTAACTATGGTTAGACTACAGATCTTCACAGGCTGTTCTGTTTTTGTCAGATTCTGTTTTGCATGCATAGTTTGCTTGTTTTAGTGTTCTCATAGCTTATATTCAGTGATATAAATTATGTTAATGGTATAATACAGTAGGTATTATGTGATAACAATTATGAATCTTGTCTTGACAGTACCTAAGTGAATGATCTTTATTTATTATACTAACCCATCTCACGAAGTTCCGTTAAGTTTTGTGTGATTGAAGTTTTCAAGTTTTGGGTGAGACACCGACATGAGGAGAATAAGGAGCAACAAGAACCTAATATTGGGGATGCCCAAGGCACCTCCAAGGTAATATCCAAGGAAGACTCAAGCGCCTAAGCTTGGGGATGCCCCGGAAGGCATCCCCTCTTTTGTCTCTAACATTATCGGTATATCTTACTTAGAGGTATATTTTTATTCGTCACATAATATGTGTTTTGCTTGGAGCGTCATTTTATATTGTTATTTTCTGTTAGGTGTTATTTATAATCTTGTTTTTCAATAAAAATTTCCAGGAATTGCCTTTAGGATGCTTGAATTGCATGTTTGATGTGTGCTCTGTAAAAACAGAAACTTTTTCCGTAGTTTTTGAATTTTTATATTTTACTGGAACGTGGAAACTTTCTTAAATTTTTACACAGTGTTTTAATATAAATTATTTATAAAGTCCTAAATTTCCATAATTTTTTGAGTTACATAAGTACACTGGTTTAATTGATTGCTACAGACTGTTCTGTTTGGACAAATTGCTGTCATAGTTTTGGTATCTACTTATCCTATAGTTTCCATAGCCTATATTGGTAGATATAAATTGTGGAAATGATAGTAAACAGTAGATGATGTTTGAAAATTATTGTGCAACTTGTATTGGCAGTACATGAAGTATTCATTTGTTCTTATGTGTACTAACCTATCTGACGAGTTCTTCTTAAGTTTTTTGTGGATGAAGTTTTTGAGACTTAGGTGAAACTGGGATATGAGAGGATTGAACGAGATACAAAAGCTCAAGCTTCGGGATTCCCAAGGCACCCCAAGTAAATATTTCAAGAAGTCTCAAGCATCTAAGCTTGGGGATGCTACGCATCCCACCTCTCTTCGTCAACTATCGGTTAGCCTATGTTGAGCCTAAATTTGTATTTGTCCACATGATATGTGCTATTCTTGGAGTGCTATTTTTCTTTTGCTCGCTGTTTAAATAAAATACTCAGATCTGAAAATCTTTATTGAGAGAGAGTCCTCACATAGCTACTTAATTGTTTGACTACTCATTGATCTTCACTTGTATCTTTTGAAGAGTAGTTTGATGTTTACCCTTGTGCTTCACTTATATCCTATGAGTAAATTGGGAATCAATGAAATATCATAAATATGAAATTATCAATGTGCTTTATGCTTAGTAGTAGCTTCACATCTGGTTTATAAAGTAAAATCTATTGAAGTTTGACAATCATCAAATTGGTCATACAAGCAGTTCATGAATGATTAGTATAAGAAAGAGAACTTTCACATATAAATATATTATCTTGGACATCTTTTATGATTGTGAATACCATTAATTATTTTCAAACTTGATCAAATAGTTGAAGTTGAACAAGGAAGACAACGTAATGGTTATGTTTGGGTATATTTGCATAGAAGTTATATTGTTATGGATCCTCCAACATGTGGAGCTTGTTTAGAACCTTTTGCTAGCCAAAATTTCGTACTAAGTAGAGATACTACTTGTGCATCCAAATCCTTGAGCCATGTTTCTTCCATGAGAGTCCACCATACCTACCTATATATGGTATTTCACTGCCATTTCAAGTAAATTTGCATGTGCCACCTCTAAACATTCAAATAAACATCCGTTTTGTGTGCTCGTACTGCTCATGGAGCGATGGGGCGGTCATTATCTTCCATGCTAAGCGAGTTATTCTCAAGATGAGTGTTTATTCACTTGTCATTGCACGAGAGAGGCTAGTAAAAAGGATTCCCAGTCCTGCATAATACAAAAATAAATAAACAAAACTCCCCCTAGAATGTTGATTGTTTGGAGGGCAACCGTGGATTCGGCCAGCCATGGAATGTGTTTGAATGGTGGAGGGGGAGTAAAAATTTAAATTCTGTTTGGGAACCGCCAATAATGTGATTAGCATGGAAGATATTGAATACTCTATTGTGACGTTGACAGGAAAGGCACACCACTCAAAATTACATATTCATCTCTGTTTTAAATAATGAGGTCTGGCACATATGCAAATCCCTGCTTCCCTCTGCGAAGGGACAATCTATTTACTTTCATGTTACTTACTTTCATGTTGAGTCAACTTCTTATTCCAACCTCAATCTATTACTTGGCAAGCACCATGTGGTGGGGAAAGACCCAAACATATATATCCACTCAAATATATTTGATCATGATTCATTATTGTTGACAATTATCTTTATGATAAGTGTGTTGGGAGGCGAAACATCAAGCCCCTAACTTTCTCTGTGTTCGATGGATGTTGTTTGTTGTAAAAATATGCCTTGAGTATTAGCAATCATAAAAAGACTATATGATAATTGAGTATGTGGATCTCTTACTTAGACTTGATGATGTATTGAAATTGTTTGGTGACAAAGAACATAGATTGTTAAGTTGCAATAGAATGCATTGTTGAACCATGACATGTGAATTGATTGCTACTCTATCATGATGATTTTTATGAGAAAAAGTTGCTGGTTATGATGCTAGAAAAGTGGCTGAAATTATCAATGATCAAAACTATTCACTAAGCTAGCATTCACACTTCATAAATTATTTCTTTTATCATTTACCTACTCGAGGACGAGCAGGAATTGAGCTTGGGGATGCTGATACGTCTCCAACGTATCGATAATTTATGAAGTATTCATGCCATATTCACCTATGTTTACAATACTTTTATATGGTTTTGATGCACTTTATATGATTTATTTATAACTAACCTGGACTGACGCTGTTTTCAGCAGAATTACCGTGGTGTTGTTTTTGTGTAGAAAATGAAAGTTCTCGGAATCGCCCGAAACTTTTTGGTGATTTTTTCTGGACCAAATAAGCAATATTTGAGCGAAGAACCACCGGAGGGGGTGGACCAGAAGGCCACCACGCAACTGGCCGCGCCCCCAGGGGGCGCAACCAGATGGCTTGTGGGGCCCTCGTAGCTCCGTTTGGCGTGATTCCAACGCTGAAAAATCCCAGAAATACCAGAAACCCCAGAAATAAAGAGAGACTTCTCGTTCCGCTGCCGCAACTCTCTGTATCGACGAAAAACCAATCCGGAGGCGTTCCAGTACCCTGCCGGAGAGGGTAGATCATCTCCGGTGGCCATCTTCATCATCCCGGCGGAGGCCATGACGACGAGGGAGTAGTCCACCCTCGGGGCTGACAATTTGTACCAGTAGCTATGTGTTCAATCTCTCTCTCTCTCTCGTGTTCTTGAGATGGCACGATCTTGATGTATCACGGGCTTTGTTAATATAGTCGAATCATATGATGTTATTCCCTTGCTACCTTGTTGTGATGAATTGAATCTTTACCTTCGAGATCTCGTTATGTTGGATTGAATGTTATGGTTTGAGAACCCTTGATGTACGTATTGCGTGGGATACCCGTAGTAACATTGGGGTATTCTATTGATTCACTTGATATATGTCGAGGCATCAACTTGCGGATTCCGGTGACCTAGGGGATCTATGCATAGTGGTTGATTGCACGTTTTCATACCATGTTCTCCGATAGAAATCTTGGGGTGCTCCTTGAAGTACTTTGTGTAGGATTGAATATGATAGATCTGAAATTGTTTGATGCATGTCGCATAATTTACCCTTGGATACTTGAGGTGACATTGGAGTATCTAGGTGACATTAGGGTTGATTGATATGTATCATTGGTGTTATTCTAGTAGGAACTCTAGGGCTGTTTGTGACACTTATAGGAATAGCCCAATAGATTGATCACAAAGAATAACTTTGAGGTGATTCTACTATCTACACCAATTTCATCTTATTGTTTTCCGCTAGACAGGAACTTTGAAGTGATTCTTTGTTGCACGTTGAGGGATGAGCATATGATTCAACTATGTTAGCATTGTTGGGAGATTGCACTAGCGAAAGTATGAACCCTAGGCCTTATTTCCAAACATTTATACACCGTTTTGCTCGCTGTTTTACACTTGTTACCTTGCAGTTTTTATATTTTCAGATTACAAAATCCTATATCTATCAGCCATATTGCACTTGTATCACCATCTCTTCGCCGAACTAGTGCACCTATACAATTTGCCATTGTATTGGGTGTATTGGGGACACAAGAGATTTCTTGTATTTGATTGCAGGGTTGTTTGAGATCTTCATCCTACACCTCCCACGGATTGATAAACCTTAGGTCATCCACTTGAGGGAAAATTGCTACTGTCCTACAAAACTCTGCGCTTGGAGGCCCAACACGAGTCTACAAGAATAAAGTTGCGTAGTAGACATCATTGACTCCTCAACTTGTCCAGTTCACTTATGAACTGAGACCAGGGCACCTTCAAGGCAGGCCCGGCCCGTAAATCTTCCGCAACCGTTTAGACCGTGCGGTTTGGACCACAGAAGCCATCCAACGCGGCCCTGTATTGATATGTGGGACGGTCTGGACGCGATTTCTCCCGCAAATAGGAGAAAAAAGTGGGGGAGGTTTGCTCGAGTCCGGACACGAGAAACATCGCTATCCTCCGCCTCCAGCCAACCAAAAACCCTTCCCGGACCCTAGCGACTCCATCCTCCTCATTTTCTCTCCTACCTTCTTTCTCTCTTGCCTTCGTCGCCGCTCCACCATCCCGACCACCATGCCACACCCCTGCTAGAATTCTGCTTCTCCGTCACCCTCCGACACTCCAGCAGGGCTCCTCGCCGCTTCCCCTCCGTCTCCTTCAGCTCCTATCCCCGACCGCCCTGCTAGGTACCATCCTCTACTATTAATTCTCACCATGCTTGCCAACTGTTCAATGAATCACCGGAGCTGGAAACAGTTGTCCCTTCTTGTTTCTAGCAATGGATTCCGATTTGGAGTACATATACGAGCATTATGTTGAGTCGTCCGACGGCTCGTCGGACGAGCAGGACTATTCCGATGAGACGGCGATGATGCAGGTGGTGCTTGAAGACACGGAGCGTGCGGAATAGCATGTTCATAATTTCAAGGGCTCGATCAAGGGTTATCGAGCGCTCAACCGCAACAGAGCACACGGGCTTTTGACACTGATGGCCGACTAATTTTCCTCCTGTGCACTATTTGTTGCCCATTTTCGCCGGTGTTTTTGGATGCGCAGGACTATCTTCAATCGTTTGTACCTTGGCGTCCGGTCATACGATGACTACTTCATCCTGAAGAAGGACGCCATGGAAACGATGGGCTTCTTTGGTTACCAGAAGTGCACGGTCGCACTCCGGATGCTTGCATATGGCACGGCCGTCGATTATTGGGACGAGTACCTACAGATGTCTGAAAGCACCTGCGGAGCTGCCATGGTCAGGTTTGCAACTGCCGTGGTCGAGGTGTTCGGACCTCAACCTGAGAGAACTAATCGTGACAGACACCGAGAGGCTCTTGGCAAACAGATAAGCAAGATGGTGGCTAGGTTTAGTTGGATCTCTAGACTACATTCATTGGAAATGGAAGAACTGCTCGAAGGCTTTGCAAGGGCAATAGCAGGGTCATGTTAAGAAGCCCACCATCATTCTTGAAGCAGTTGCATCACATGATATTTGGATTTGACACACTTTCTTTGGCGTGCCCGGGTCTCACAAGGACATCAATGTGCTGCAACGATCGTTGTTGTTTGCGAGGTTGATTGAACGAAAAGCTCCTCCTTGCCACTATACTATCAATGGACATGAGTACACCATGGGTTACTATCTGGTTGAGGGTATCTATCCTTCATGGTCTACCATTGCCAGCACTATCTCTAACCCAAAAGGCCCAAAAAAGTCTCACTTTGCGCAAAGACAAGAAGCAGCTAGAAAGGATGTCGAGAGGGCATTTGGAGTTCTGCAGTCCCGTTTTGCAGTTGTCTGTGGACCTGCAAAACAATGGGATCCAGAGACCTTGTGGAAGGTGATGACATGTTGTAAGATCATGCACAACATGATCATGAGGATGAGGGTGAGGATGCTGCCGCAAGTCTTGAATTTGAGAACATGGGTGATCCTATCCAACTTCCGAAACAGAATCCGGCCACATTTGAAGAGTTCATTCAAATGCATCAACAAATTCGACATCGAACAATTCACGAGCAGCTGAAGGAAGATTTGATTGAGCATCAAGTGGGCGTTGAAAGGGGACAACAATGTTAGGATGTAATATTTAAACTTTTTAAAATTTAAACTAATGATGCATGAGGCTATTTTAACATATGTATCCTTTGCATTCGGCTATTTGACCGTGCGGACTTGCAGACAAAAATGAGACGGGCCAGATGTATGCGACCACGGTTGGATGTCGCCCTCCCGCATCCGTGTCGGAGGACGGATGCGAGAGGAAATTTACGGGTTGCCCTTGGAGATGCCCTCAGGTGACTTGTATTTGGACAGTCACGCTGTAACATGCACCTGTATATCTACCATTGAAACACCATCTAACGAACATCATGCATCCAAAGCCAAAAACTCCCAAACTTGACGAACGAGGCATCCAGTCGAGGACAACCGGAACAAAGTTTAGTTATTCAGTCTGTTTTCAATCATTAGAAAATACAACATTTTTTCAGTAAGTTAACAATACGAACACCAAAATACATACACACACATCATCACTGTATACTATTGAATGCGGGTAATTAACATTTTTTCAGTCAGTTAACAAACAACATTATGGAAGCTCTTTTAGTAGTGTGATATGTATAAGCTATAGAGTAGGTTCAAACAACAACAATTTTTCAGTGAGTTAACAAACACTAGCAGTTTTACTACTAAGATAATTACAATTTTTCATTCAGTTTTACTACTGAGATAAGCTATAGTTTTTCAGTTAACAAACAACAACAATGAAAGGATCGAAGCAGTTTAGTACTAAGATAGGCATCATTTTTCAATCTGTTTTACTACTGAGATAAGTTGTAGTTTTTCGGTTAACAAACAAGAACAGCTAAGGGTCGCCACGGTCGATTAGAGGGGGGAGGGGGCTGAATAGAAGTTTACAAATTTTAATCTTGTTTGTCAATTTTAGGGGAAGCGGATAAATAGGGTTCACTAGATATGCAACTTGGTGAAGACAACCCATATGACAAGCAAGCTTAAAGCCAAATATGCTAGGCAACAATCTTGTTAGCAAGCCAAGAAGCATACAAAGCAAATCAAAGTGTAGGAAAGGATTAACCACAAGTGAGTCGAGGACACGGATTTTATCCCAAAATTCACTTTCCTTGGGGAAGAGCTAATCTTCGTTGGAGCGGTGTCACAGGCAAAGCTTGCGGAACACCATTGAAGGCTCACCATATTCTTCTCGAGTCACCCCCAGAGGATGAGCCTCGAATTACTTGGGGTTGGTCTTGAAGGCGACCACCACACCTTTACATATGTCTCCAGAGCACATCGCAAGCAAGGAAGCTTCCGAAGGAACCTCTAACCGTCGAGGAGCCTAAGCTCCAAGAGTAACAAGTATCTCAATGAAATAACCGAGGAACTCAAAATTGTTTGGTGAAAGTGTAGATCGGGTGATCCTCTCTCTTTTCCCTTAAAGTAGTGGAGTGATTTGGTGAGGGGATGAAGAGAATATGGACCTTTTGACCTTTCAAAAATGGAGTAGGAGAGAGAAATATCTCAACTCGATTTCGTTCAAGAGCCCTTGGGGAAGAAGAACTGGGGCTTTTATAGCCACTCCAAAATCTTCCCGTTGGGCTACGCAAACACCTCCCGTAGTATGCTCGGGAGTAGCCTCCGAAGCACAACCGAGAGCACATAGAAGCTTCGAAGTAGGTGCCGGAGTGCAGTTACTCCAGTATATCGACATGTACTCTAGAGTTACCCTCCAGAGTGTCAATACCCTGGCATGTACTATGGAGTAACCTCCGAAGTAAGTCAGACAGAAGCTCATGAACAACTCTGGAGCCTACTCCGGAGTAGGTGCCAGATTTCGGGCACTCCAGAGTATCCAAGGGGGACTTCAGAAGGTGTAGGGGAGCTCAAATCAGGATCAAAATGGCATGGAATGGATTTTGGCTTCCTCGGAGAGAATATGGAGGGTAGAGAAAATATTCGGAATGACTATATTGGTGGCATGGGATGTGTATAGGAAAGACCAAGATAAGTTCCACCATATCTCCAAGGAGAGAGCCCTCCTAATAGTGCGGCTTTCCTAAGACTCAAATAAAACCGAAAAACGTTTGAGTCTACAAAAAACCAACGACCTTTTCTTTTTGAATTAGGGGAGTGAAAGAGCATGGTGCCCTCATGTTTGGTTTTTTAATTGATGACAATACCTATGGATAATGGTTGCCTTGATTTATATTTGAAGGGTTTGCCCATACGCGTTTCTTTTAAGACCGTATGTTGGTTTCAAGGTTATATGAAGGAGTTCATGTGTTTACCAACAATGGTATTCAAGGAGTTATCCAAAGATTGGTCATGTGAGAGTTGAGCCTATTGCAAGCATGTCTTGAAGAAGATGATTGCGGGAACCTTCAAGTTTACCTTGAAGGCATCATCACTATGAAGAGATAGGATATGATGCAATGTTGATCAAGAATAAGTATAAAGAGTGGATTCAAGTTGATAACCACACAAAGCATAGAATATGTACCAACTGGGATCAAGTGATCCCATGGTATGGTAAGCATTGTGCATTATGATTTGTGTGATAACCCATGGTCTATGTGAGGTTTCTTTGTAGGGTTAGGTATGTTTCCATGTGCGTGCATGAAAAGAAAGATCTCATATGATCCATGGAGGATCACATCAAGTGATGATCGTCATCAAGGTTGTGTTGTGCAAGTTAAAGTGGAGGATCATGAAGTGATCACATGCTTGAAGCTTGTCGTCCATTCTCTTGATAATGGATATGTGAAGATGTGCCTAAAATATGGTCACCCATAGTGGAGTATGGGGGCGAAATTTACTAGTCTTCATCGAGCCAACACAATCAAGAATGGTGTTCCAACTCGAGGAGGGCATGATCACCATCATCTAGCACAAGTGGATTATGTGCAAGGCAAAAAGGTTTAACCTTGATAGGTTTTCTATTTTACCGGTCTCATGGTGTTACTTCCGCTGGTATGCTGCGGCCACTACCGTGAGGTTCTCTGTTAAGCCTCCAGTAATTCGCGGTAGTGATGAGGGAGTGTAGGTGCACTATTACGCGGTAGGAATTGCAATTTTTCTCGCATTTTTTTTCCAATCAAAATCAAGGGAAAAACTTTGCTTCTTATCTTTCTTTAAAGATTAACGAATAAAATGATATTTCTGTTCTACTTTCTGCTGCTTCTTCTCCCTCTGAATCAAACTCTTTTTTGCCATGATGTGCCATTGCTATTATTATCAAGCATACGGTGCTAATCCTAGATGGAAAAATAAATAGAAAAAGAAATCTAAGAAGGCGGATCACCACATGTTCTACCATGGGATTCTCTGTTAGCCCGTCTTTAATTCATGGTAGTACCGCTTATTTTAGCTAGTAGTACCGCTCCGGTCGAGTTACCATGCTAGTACTGCTTCGGTACTCACTGGGTCTCTGAATCCCATATTTGTGTTTAGTGGTAGTACCGTTCCCTTGAGAGGTAGTTCCACTTAAGCACATGCAGAACATAATGGTTGGATATTTACCCCCACTCTTTAAGGGGATCTTATTCCCGTTGACCCTAACAATTTTGAGAAAGTCCCCCCCGCCCGCTATTGTTGACCTCTTGAAGCTTTATTTATCTCCATTCCTCCCATGATTCTTCATCTTTTTTAGGGAAAATAGAGAGGAGATCTAGATCTACATTATCCACCGATCCATCTCGCCTCTTAGCGAGGGGAACCTTGTGCATCCAGATCTTGGAGTTCTTTTGTGTTCTCCCTATACCGTGTCTCATATTTTTCCATAGCTTTTGTTGCTTTGATGGGATTTGAGAGTGAGAGACTTGACCAATTTGCGTGTTCTTGCCATTGCATTAATTGCGTCGGTTTGAGTTCTCCACGTTGATACGTGGAAGTGAAACTTGAGAAGCTTATTACTCGAGTGTTTGGGCACCCTTGAGCTTGTGCTTCTTGGGTGCTTGGGAGCCCTAGATGGTTGGTGGTGTCGTGGAGCTCAATAATTGTGGTGTGAAGTTCCGGGCAAGCTTCGGGGTCTCCAATTAAGTTGTGGAAATTGCCCAAGAAATTTGTACGTGTTCGGTGACAGCCCCCAACGGTTGCCAGTTGTACGGATTCGGTGACCTCCCTCGAGGGTCCCTTAGAGGACTCATGACACCTTGCATTGTGCGAGGGCGTGAGGAGAATATGGTGCCCTTAGTGGAATTTTGGGGAGCATTGTGCCTCCACACCGCTCTAATGGAGGTTAGCATCCGCAAGGGTGTGAACTTCGGGATACATCATCGTCTCCGCGTGCCTCAATTTTCTCTTACCGGAGCCCTTTAGTTATGCACTTACTTTGTGATAGTCATAGTGCTTCAGTGTATATATCTTGCTATCACATAGTTGTTTATCTTGCTTAGCATAAGTTTTTGATGCACTTAGTTGAGCCTAGTATATTTATATTTTGTGCTTGGTAACTTAAACGTTAGTTTTATTCCGCATTTTCAAGCCTAAACCATAATTGTTTTAAAACACCTATTCACCCCTCCTCTAGGCGACATCCACGTCCTTTCAGGGGGCATCCATCTCCTCCGAAGAACTCCGTGTAACCAATGTCCTAAGATAAACTTGATAATCGACATTAGTCCTCACTAACCCCATTGTCATCAACACCAAAATACCATTGGGGAATCAATGCACTTTCAAGCTGTTAAGAAACAAAAACACTTTTACTATTGAGATAAGAAATACTTTTTCACTCGGTTAACAAACACCAACAATTTTTCAGTAACATCTTTCATGTATACTTCCATTGCATAAATATGACCAGAGATAAGCTACTATTTATGTAAAGAATGAATCAAAAAATAGTAGATAAACAATTCTTGTGTAAACTACTTCTCTTCAGATTTCTTGAGGACAATGAGCCACTTATCATTGAAATTCAGAAAGCTCTTCTACATTTTTGGAACCATGTGCTATTACTGAAACAATGATTCAAGTGTAGAAATTTGACCATTTCACTTGTACAATTAGGCCACAAAACATGGTTAGCCCCAAAATACTATAGTTCACCATGTCTAATAAATATCTAACGAACTAGCATGCTAGAATGGATAATCATCATAACAAGGTGGAGCCGCCAAAGACTAGGTGAATCTGATGATGCCCGTGCTCTCTTAAAGCTCCAAATTTCCTCCTTTGTTGTTTTCATACTTCTTCACTTGTACTTGAGGATCCACATCATGTATGTTTGTTTTGTTTAACACCATCCATTTTCTTTTATTGCTGGCAATGAAAAGTATGGTAATTAATTTACAATTGAACATTACAACATATCATGCACCATTTGCAACATACCTTTGCTCCCTTTTTTGTTGGTGTGGTAGCTTTAGTTGGTTTGTGCTTCTCCTTGAGTAACTTATCAAGCCAAGTTTTCTTTCTCCATAAGTTTGATGAGTAAGTTTCTTATTACCATCCAATACTCTACAACTTGCATCCATTGATCTTTCATACTCACCTTGGAAAGGTTCAAAATAATTGGAGCGTATACTTTACTTACTTTCACTAACATAAGGGTGCACATATTAATTCTTGGCAACTTATTCCTCGCCTCCAATTCAGAGTCCAATTCCTTTCTTGTTTTTACTTCCACTGCCCTCTCAAAATGCATCACAAATCAAACAATATGAACATCTGATTTCAAACGATTCATCAATGCATTGTTTCTCACTTAATTGTGTACTTATACCTCCTAAACTAAAGATATCTCTCATATAACATTCAACCCATTTTTACTTCACATTGTAGATACTATCCAACCAGGTTATCTTATGCACTTTTAGCCACATATGGCCAAATGCTTCTTCAAATGTTGTCTTGTCCTCATAGCCATAAATACAACACGTAACCAAGGTTAATTGACCCACTAACTTGACGACAAGCAAACCCATGTGCGACTTTTAGCCTAATTCCATAATCATCGGCGGTCTCTATATTGAAAGTTCACACGCCTAGAATCCTCCTTTGTGATGCCAACAAGGCAACAAGTGACGAGTTTGTGGGAACTGAAGGTAGTGGTTGTGTTCCAGCAGAACATTAGTAACTTCATAATTTTCTGTTGCTTGATCCAATGTAACAATCATCCAAACTCTACAACTAGTTCTTGTTACAGCTTTTAAACTCTTTCGATTGCGATCGTTTTGGCATTTCCTTCTAAGCTCCTCATTGGGGCAAACAAATATGCGTGGAGTCACCTTCCATCAATTTTGCTTTTGGTGGTGCATCTTTTCCTCACGTCAAACCCTATGTGACCCTCATCCGAATATCTGAATCTCATACCAACTTGAGGTGTTATCTTACCAATTTGTGCCCTTCAACAGGACTTTCACAATTGCATAATACACCAATTTCCAAAAAAAAATCAAAACGACATGTATAAGTAGTGGCAAACCGATATGGCTACTAAAAAAATAGAATAAGAAATGTACATATATGCAAAAAAGGAAGCACTGTAGTGTCGGGTCACGATGCACACGATCACCTATGGGGCCACGGGCCCCTTTGTGGTTCGGCAGGGGTGAGGTCACGTTGCACAAAGAGCAGAGGTGATGAGACAGCACGACGATGAGACGCTGGTGTTTTACCCAGGTTCGGGCCGCTGGGAAGCGTAAAACCCTACTCCTGCTTTGGTGCATTGATCGGGGGAACATGAAGCACACGTATGCTCAAACCCGACAAGGTTGCCTTCGGGGGAGCTACTACGTGAGTACAAGTGTCCAAAGGTCTGAATCCTTAGCTAGGTTGCCTTGGGCCTCCTTTATAGCTCAAGGGGCAACCACAATGGCAAAACATACATTATCTAGTGATTAGATAGCCAACAGTGCTATCATAACTAACTCTGGCACTTAGGACAAAATGCCATAAATGCTAGCCTAGGTGGCGTGCGGGGACGCATCCCCGGCAGGCTTCTACCACCGCTTTGGCTGACTATTGCCTAGTATCTTGACACGCCTCTGGGCGGGTGTCAAACGGGCATAATCTGCCTCCCAGCGAGTCGCCACGTACTTAGCGAGAGCCACTTAGCCAGCTGAGGGCTCGACACCGCATCGACAAATGACTGGCGTTGCGATGTGGTGGACGGTAGCCGATCGGCCCGCTCCTACCGGGGGATGGCTTGCCGGGTCTTCCTGAAGGTTTGTGCACCTCGGTCCCCGGCAGGCACCGGGGACGTGACTGGCGCAGTTCGGGCCCGTCCTGGGTCGTTGCATCGACCTTGCAGGCGTTGCTTAGCCAGCGTAGGTTTCTTCTGTCGGAGTCTTGGTCTTGAATGCTAGTTTCGTCTTCTTGATGCGCTCCTTGATCTCTCGTAGAGCGGCTTCTCTGGTTTGGTCTGGTTTTGACGGGGTAGCAGCTTTCCCCGGCAGGCTTAGGCCATCGGGTTGGAGGCTAATTGTCTGTGCACAAGTCAGGGGGGAATAAACATCCCTGTTTGTGTACCCCGACAGAAGCCCCCGGGCCTGAGCCATACGTGTCGCTTGGCATCATTGGGTTAGGCCCCAAACAGTGCACGGACACGCGTCAAAGAAATGCCGCCTTCACATCTTTGGTTGTGATGGCTCGTCAAACCCACGTCCACTCTGCGTAATTACCGCAGGTCATGGGGTCGTGGAGCAGTAGCCGTTGGAGAGTAAAAAAACACCAGTAAAAGAAAAGGCATTTTTCCGAACAGATAGCGAAGAGCCAGCCCCCGTGCGGGTTCCCAATAAAAAGGTAACGCGCAAGGGCGCTACTCATTCGCGTCCGTTTCTCCTTCCTTCATCTTCCTCCTCAAGCCAAGAAATCGCTTCTGCCACCGCCACCCGCCCACCAAGCGCTGCAAGATCCTCCGCCGCCCTTGAGAGCCCAAGAGATGGGGCGGAAGACGAGTGCTGTGAAGGGGAAGCAGACGGCCGTGCCGGCGGACCCAGCTGCTGAAGAGAGGAAGAGAAGAGCAGAAGAGCTGGAGAGGCGGCAAAAGAAAGATGTGGTTTTCTCCCCGTCGAACCTAGACGGCAACACCTTGATCACAATGTATGCCTATATGTGGGGGAGGGAAACGAATGGGCATGGAGCGCCCGTAGTTCTGTCGGACAGTGCCAAAGAAAAGACACCATCAGATTCGTAACGCTTCTTCTGCGCGTACTTTCTCTGTGGCCTCTCCTCCCCCTTCTCTGTTTTCTTTTGCGCCATGGTGACGGTGTAGGGATTCCACCTTTTGGATTTCACGCCCAATGCAATGGCGTGCATGGCGATCTTTGCCCATCTGTGCGAGAATTTTGTTGGAGTTACCCCAATGTGGATTTGTTCAGACACTTCTTCGTCCCTCGGATAGAAGACAAATCCCACCGCTCGGGGAACATAATCTGGATTCCTCGGTGCAGGAGGGAAGACTGGGATTATCTCCCTGGCCAGCAGCGCAGGAAACGGGAAGAGTGGAGGGGTGACTGGTGCTGGATCAAGGATGAAAAAGCCCCCCGAGTTCTGCTCGACGCGGATTGGATGCGTCACGCGCGGAAGCGACTGGAGTAAGTTGGGCCTCACCGACGACAGGCTACGCCCGGTGCTAAACAGGATTACTCGTCTGAAAGCTACCGGGCTGACCATCGAACATGTGGGGGCCGACTTCCTCCGGCGCCGCATTGCGCTGCTGCAGAGGAGGGAGAGGTTTGCATGGGAGCACAACGGTTCCGCTGACAGGATGTGGTTGTACCCAGGCCCCACCAACAATCTGACGGTTTACGGCCATGGTTGGCTGTGCGAGCAGCTGTTCGGCCATCTTGGGCCATTCCATTTGCCGGCAAGAGTCGTTCCCCTGCATCTCAATTATGCCCGGAGCCAAATCCTGCAATGGATGCCCGACTGCAACGCCTCCGGGGTCAAGCACGATTGGGAGCTGCCTGCCCTGGATGACGAGATAGATTGGGTCTCTCGCTTGGAAGAAAGAGCTTCCAAGGCGGAGGACAATCTGATCAAGCCAACTACCAAGGCGGAGGAGGCATTCATTGCCGCTCGGATTGAAGAGGACAAGAAGGTCAGAGCCACCAAGCAAATGGGCTCCGGGGAAGAGGAAGAGGAGGAGCCCGAGGGTGATGATTCTTCTGAAGAGGGGAGCGAAAAGCGCGCCACGAAGGAGGCTGCTGGGTTCGAGTCTGTCGGGGCTGGGGCTTCCCAAGCTACGGTGACAGAAACCCAAGAGGGGGGTGAGATGAAGGAGGCGAAGTAGTCAGAGGTGGAGGAAGAAGGGCTCGAAATGGGCCCTCAAGCTACAGAGCCAGGGCGCCGCCTCCGCGAGCGCGTCAACTGAGAGTCAGCGGCCCCTGCGTCTTCACGGAGCACCCAGAAGGTGAAGAAGACGACCACTAGGGAGGAAAACACGACGCAACATGCCGCCATTCCCTCCGCCTCTCTCGGGAAGAGACGGACGGTCACGGGGGTGGACCCCAGCCCCCGGCAAGCCCAACTTCTCTGCCAAGTTAGACCCTGCCAGAGGTCCCGGTCCCACCGCCAAGCCCCGCTCCTCCAACTTTGAAAAGGGGCAGATCAACTCCGCCGCCTGTGTCATACGAGCTAGGCTCCATGCTCATCGCCTCAGAGTGAGTTGCTCAATTATGATCCTTGTCAATGTTTTGTGTCCTTGATTTCTTGACTGATCTTGTATAGCTATATCTGACAGGGATAGGGAGACCCTTGCGCATCAAGCCAAACGGGTCAAATCCGCGGCAGGGCCGGGTTCCACGGCAGGCATGAGCCCGGTAGGAGGCGCGGAGGAAGATCCTGCGCCTAGCCCCCGGTCCAGCCCTCTTCGCGAAACCCTAGGGTTAACCTCGTCTGCTGGCGGGGATGAGGAAGGGCATCTTCCCACACCTGACATGGAGATGGGAGAGAGCTATCAAGGAGGGATTCGCCAGGGGGAGCCCTCCTTCCAATATCCCTCGTCGACCATCACCCGTGGGGAGGAGTCACCGGCAAGGGCCTTCACCGAGGGGTTTGCCCATGCTGAGGTCACCACCGAAGGGGTGGTGACAGACCGCACGCCGGCAACCGATGTTGCCGGGGAAGAGGATGCTCCTCCTCAGCAACCACCATCGGGTAACCCACTTGACTGCGTTTTCACTTCTCCTTTTCTCTCTTCTTGTGTGCCCTGTTGATTCCTGACTATCATTTTTCCGCTTCCTGCTTTTGTCCGTAGCTTCGCCATTTGAAGAGCCTGAGTTGCTGGAAGAAGTGGCCGGCATCGGGAAAGATGCTGCTGAGGAGGCGATGAAGATTGCTGCCGCGGAGGGCCACGTGCAGGTTGCCGGGGACGTTCAGGAATCCTCAGAAAGAACGAAATCAGCCCCCGGCGGCACATCTGGCCCAGATACAGTCATTGAGGAGAAGACTCCTCTCCAGTCCATGGGGCCCTCCACTTCGAGCTATCCTCTGGCCTCAGCCCTTCAATCTCCCCTGAGCAAACTGGCGCAGGTCACTGCTCAACTTGGTCCTACAACTCCTGGCTCATCCTTCTCAGCGGGCGCGAATTTTGATGAGGAAATCAGACGGGTACTGGCGCCGCTGTCTCAGAGGGTTGAAGAAGCTGACGGTTCCACTGATGGTGCCAAAGATTTGGCTTTCTTGGAATCCATGGCGGCAGGGCTCAAGGATGTGCAGAACAGGTACAACCTCAAATGGCAGGCGGTCAAGGAGCAGCGCGACTCGGCCGAGCTCGTGGACCAGCAGCTGAGGGACAAAGGGAATGAGCTGCGAGAGTGGTACAACCAGTAGGTCCTTTCTCTTAAGAGGCAGTATGAGACGCTGGCCATGGCCAAGGAGGATGTTGCAGCCCAGGAGACTCGACTGGTGGAGCGCGAAGCGCTTCTGAACACCAGAGTGACGAACATCTCCTCCCGGGAAGGGGCCCTCGAAGCTACTCTCCACGGCAAGGACGAGGAGTTGGAGGTCCGTGTTTAGCAACGCACCAAAGAGCTGGAGGACGACCACAAGGCCACTCTCGACGCGCTCTCTCTGGATTCCTCAGCCCAACTGAAGAAAGTGACCGACGAGCTCGCTGCCGCATCTACCGCCAAGACCAATCTCGAGGCCCAACTGAGCAAGCTGACTGAAGACCTTGCCGGGAGCAACAGGGAGATCGAGGCCCTCAAGGAGGAAGCGCGGAAAGCGAAAGCCACTCTGGAAGAGGCGCAATCGCAGCTTTTCTCCAAGAGCCAAGATCTCGACGCTGCCAACAATGCCACCTCCAGCATGAAATCCAGGCTTGCTTCTTTGGAGAAAGACGTTGAATCTATCGGTGTCCGCGAGAAGCTACTGTTGAAAGACCTGACCAATGTGAAAACCCTCCAAAAAGATGCAGAAGACAAGCTCGAGAACTAGATTCAGCAGCGCGACCTCTGGATCAAGAGCATGATTGACATCGCCAAGCGCCTCACTACTCAGATTGCGAGTATGGACATGAAGAGCTGGGCTTTGTCCGTCGGCAAACATGAGGTTCCAAGCGTCAAGCTGACACTCTTCTTCGAAGGCCTGATCGAGGGGTTGAAGATGTACGAAGACGACAGGGCCGCCTGCTTTGCCAACGAATCCCGGAAGCTGGCTCGCGACGTTCTCTTCCTGGTCCTGAGCAACCTCGCCTTCTTCCACCCGGACCTCGACCTCTCCGATGGTTTCAAGAAGCTGCCGCCATGCATCGACACCTCTGCTGCCACGAAGAAGGCCGGTCCCCTTGCTGACAGGGTCCTCTCAGTCCCAAGAACCTAGGGAAGTCACCGGGGTTAGCCTTGAGTCACCCTTGCTGCCGTGATGTCCTGTACTTAAGACACAATATGTATCCCGTATTAGATTATGCACTATCTTTGCTTTAATGTTTGTTGAACTGATGTCTTTATGTAACGACATGCTATCCCCCTCGATTTCCTACTGACATTCGTACGGTCGTTTTCTTTGCGCGCTTTGGTTACCCGTCAACAACGTGCTGCCGCGATTGCTTTCAGGAATGGGTCATTACCATTCTGCTGGCAAGGACACGCTGCCGGTGAGTTTTTCCTTGACGGTGTTTGATGCTGCCACATGTTTTGTTGAGCGGACTCGAAACAAAGCAAGGGCGCAAACAAATACAGTAAGGTTCCATCGCGCACAAGACCCGCCATACGAAGCCTTGGTTGCTAGGGGGCGGGGAATATACAAATGCGAGCTCTAATGAAGGTTGATAATCATGTCAACTTAGCTTTCGTCATGGCTCCCTTCCGTCCTGGCGTGTATTTATTCATGCACATTGTCCTTCCCTCCATTCACGGTCGCCCTTCCTCTTCACCTTTCCTGGTGAATACATGTGCGTGTACCCACCTTTGCCCTGAGATGAAGGGAAAACGAAGAGGGGCAAATGGATAAACTTGGGGGCCCGTTATGTGACGCCCCCAATTTCGACCGTACGCTAAACATACACGCAATGCGTACGACCAAGATTAGGGACTCACTGATTGATATCACAACACAACTCTAGACACAAATTAAAGTCATACAGCTTCATATTACAAGCCAGGGGCCTCGAGGGCTCGAATACAAAGCTCGACAAGCACGAGTCAGCGGAAGCAAATAATATCTGAGTATAGACATAAGTTAGACAAGTTTTGCCTTAAGAAGGCTAGCACAAACATAAGCAGCGGATCGAAAGAGGCGAGTCCTCCTACCTGGGAACCTCCTAACTACTCCTGAGCGTCGGCACTCTCCACGTAGAAGTAGGCTCCAGCGGTGGTGTAGTAGTCGTCTCCGGCGTACTCCATCTCCTGGGCTCCATCGTCTGAACGCGGTAAACGTATCGAGGGGGAAAGAGAATGCAAAGCAGCAGTGAGTACTCTCCAGCGGTGGTCTAGTCCTATCGAAGACTAGCATCTTCAGCATCTTGCAGCATTAGAAGAGAGTAGACTAGTATCTCATATATAGCAATATTATTGCAGCAAATTTTATTAAGTAACCACGCCCAGAGATTCTTCCTCGACTCCCTGCGAGGAAGCAATCTCGGAGCCAACATTCATTTCAATTTAAAGTCACAATTATAGTTGTAGTAGGCCAAGGCACAACTCCAAGTCGTCCTGTTACCGTGGACACGGCTATTCGAATAGATTATTCATCCCTGCAGGGGTGCACCGCATTTCCAACACGCCTGATCACCTCCGGCCGGACACACTTTCCTGGGTCATGCCCGGCCTCGGGATAGCAGCACGTCGTCGTCCCACCTAGGCTCAACAGAGAGGCCAGCCCGCCGGTCTAAATCCTAAGCGCGCAGGGGTCATGGGCCAATCGCCCTTTGCACTCCTGCACGATGCGAACGCGGCCGAGGTCAGTCCTAGCACCCCTTATAACAAGCGCGATGCCGTTGCGGACCACTCGGGCGCGCGCCACTCCATTGCTGACGTCCGAAGAGCTTCGGCTGATACAACGACGCTGAGTACCCATAACTTCTCCCACGCGATGGTTTGGTGCGTAAAAAGGCCAACGACCCAACTCAGATCAAATACCCGACCCGTTAGCATTTTATTAATGCGGGGCAAGCGCGACCCATAAAGTGCGGTCCCGTCACCCCGACTCGAGGATGTGTGGCAAGGGCCTCTCCTGCCCGTCCACACCTCAACATAATCCTTTGGATGCCTTACCGGCGCATCCCACCACATCTCACACACGGGTACCCTTGGGGCCGACCCGTCTCAAGACTGTTGGGAACTCAGGTCCACCTCAACCAGGGTGGTACCGCCTGTCCCTCCAGTCCCGTCTTTCACATGTAAATAATGTCAAGTTAAAGTAATTGTGTGTATAAAACATCAAGACAGAAACTGAGGAATCACCCTCAATGGTCCCCGCTCGATGTAACCGTCAAGGTGGACTTAGAGGAATCACCCTCGAGGGTTCCACACTTGAGGGGTTGCATGACAGAGTCATCGTCGGGAGTGGTGCAGGAGGAATCACCCTCGATAACCACGACCGACTAGCTGCACTACAGAGCTAGCATCATGAGTACTTCACGAGGGGTCACCCTCGGTACTCGATAGTAGCTCTGCAGAGTCGTACAACTAAGGAAAATGCGGTGATGTGAGGGACCTGGCTTGTCGGTCGGTTGACCGAGTCTTCGTGTCTTCGAGTCGTCGAGTCGTCGATGAAGAAGCATGGGCAACTGGGACTAAGGGGTCACTGGGGATTCATTGACCAACCTATACTAAGCAGTTGATATGATTGCAGGTATGGTAGCAGTTTATCAAAAGCAGGCTATGCATCAGAATAGGAGCTAACTAATACAGTAGCAAAAACTAATGCAAGAATAAGAGGGAAGAATGGGCGATATCGGAATGCTCAAGGGGGGTTGCTTGCCTTGCTGCTCTGCGGCAAATGGTTGATCGTCAACGGTGTAGTCGTACCCATCAGCACCGCCAGTCTCGGGGTCTACCGGTAAGAAGAGGGGGAGAAACAATAAATATAAAGCAAACAGATGCATCACATTGCATGACATGACAAATAGCAGAGCTAGGCATGCACTAACGCAGTACTACACGTTGCAGACGGAGCGGGAGAATATCTGACGACATTTCCCGGGTCTTTGGATTTATCGGACAGACGATCCGGAGGGGAAAAGTTCCATGTTCATCATGCTAGGAGCATGTGATAGATGAACGGATGGCATAATCAGATTCGTGGGATTTATCTGATCAACTTTCATGTACAAAACTATTTCATCTGAGCTATGGATTATTTCCTATTAATTTTTAAAGTTTTAATCATTTTCTGGAATTTACAGATTTAAATAAATTCGAAAAAGCATTTATGACGTCAACATGACATCAGGATGACGTCAGCAGTCAACAGTGGGGCGTCAGCAGTCAACAGGGGTGGTTGACTGGTTAAACCTGACAGTGGGCCCCACTGGTCAGCCTCATAGTAGTTTAGTTAGGTTTTATTTAAACTAATTAGGATTAATTTAGGGTGGGGCCTGCTGGTTAGTGAGTGATTAACTAACTAATCTAATTAACAATTTAATTAACAATTTAATTAACAGTTTATTTATTTTTAAAATTGTTTTAAACCGCGCGGGACCCACATGTCAGCGGGCGGGGCCGCGCTGACCAAGTCAACAGGGCCCAGTGGGTCCCAGTGGCAGTGGTTGAGCGGTGGGGCCCGTGGTGCCACGTCGGCTCCAGCTGGACGCCGGCCACCGGAGCAAGCCGGCGAGCTCGCCCGCGACGGCGAAACTCCGGCGAGCCCTGGTTTTCGCTACACTGCACCAAATCGAGCGCCGCTTCTTGCAATCGATCGAGCACTCCGAGCCGTGTCGATCTAGCCTAGCGGCGCAAACTACGGTGGTCGGAGCCGAGCGCAATGACCTCACCGGCGGCGAGCATTCCGGGCGAGATGCGGGATCGACGAAGCTGAGCGCACACATGCGAACTAAGTGGTTAGCGAGAGTCTACGCGCGCGCGCGTGCAAGATGGGCATGAGCCCGAGACCATTTGGTCATCGGAGCCTTGCCGGCGACGAGGCGGGCGGCACAGTTGTTGGGCACCTCCAATACGGCAAGCTACGGCGTCGATAACGCGCAAGGGAGAGTGGGGAGAGGTGCGGCAGCTCACAGGGGACCCGTAGGTGTGCGAGAGTGAGCCCGGGGAAGGGCGACGGCGGTGAATCGGGGCCGGAGACGAGGATGACCGTGCGGGGACGACGAGCTCGAGGAGGATGATGTAGTGGCGCCGGGCTCCAACGCGCGGCGTCAGGCGACGTACTCGAGGACGGGGAACACGGCGGGCATGGCGGAGCGATGATCGGGGCACGGTGGCCGCGGGATCGAGCGTCGGCGGCGGTGGGCTCTCGGGTGGTTGCGCGAAACGGAAGAGGGAGAGCGAGGCCAGAGAGGGCACAGGGGGGGGGGCGCAGGGGGATCTGGGAGGCGGCTAGAGTTTGCGGGGGAGGGAGAGAGAGCATGGAGGCTCGCTCTTATCCTCCAGCGGTGGCCGATGGCCGCACGCGCTCGCTGGCCGCCATGGCGAGCCGGCCTTTCCCTGGCGCTGGCGGGAGGTAAGGGAAAGGCTGGCCTAAATGGGCCGGGCCAGCCTGTAGCAGCTAGGCCCAAGTGCCCAGTGGGTTTCTCTTTTTTCTTTTCTTTTTAATTTCCTTTTCAGTTTCTATTTAAACCTTTCTGTTTTGAATTAGTTTTAGGACTTAATGACTTTTGTAAAATATGGGATAGGGCCCAATATTTGCAATGCAATATTTGGTACTGTTACAAAAAGTTTGGGGCCCTTTTGAAAAGTTTGGAAATTTGAAAAATCCAAAAAGGGCATTCAATAATTGATTTGGCCTCTGCGATTAATTGTTTAGAGGCACTTACACAATTGATAAAATGTTGCTTGCAATTTTATAAATACCAGTGGATTATTTGCAACCCATGTAAGATTTTTATTTACTGGTTTACAAAACTTTTAATTTCACCTTTCAAATGATTTTTGAATTGCATAAGAATTTGAATTTGCATTTGATTCCAAGGTGATCACATTGGGATTAGCAAAATGGATTAGCCTAATCCACATGTTACTGTAGCTTGATTACACGGATTACTGTAGCTGCAAATCCAGGGCGTCACAACTCTCCCCTACTAAAAAGAATTCTCGTCCCGAGAATTAAGAGGTAGAAGGGAGTAGTTCTGGTTACGAAATTCTAACGAGTCTTCTCGGTCTTGGTTAATCTCCTCGAAGAAATTGATCCCTTTCATTGATGTCTTCAATCCTTCGTTTCAGGTCATCTTGAATAAGTCGTCATCCTTCCTTCGGGATCTTCATCGTCCTACGAATGCGATTAGAGGGAAAACTCTGGAAGAACGTATCCCTACAAGGTTGGGCATCTGACGGCGAACTCGGGGAAGAAGACATGAACCATTCCTCTAGTTGTAACTTAGGGAACTCATTGAGCGTAATAAGCGACGGTACAAAAGTTTCAAACGGGTAGGCAATCATTTGATGCCTAATCTGAAAGCGAAAGGGGTTCAGAGCAACGAGGAGAAATATCGCGTCTGATATTAGAATAGATCATCCCTTGGACGGTGGCTCGGGAATTACAAACGAAGACAAGTGCAAAGGATATTTTGGAATCAAAGATGTACATGAGAGTCAGGTTTCGATCCTGTGGAACTGAGGGTTATGGGTCGACCATGTGGTTAAGAGCCGGGAGAGCGGTGACAACTTGCACGGTCATGAAAGAAGACGTGTCAGAGGATAGCTGGTCAGATATGTTGGCAACAATGTCGGTACCAAGGGCGGGGGACGAATAGAACCATCTTCCTGCTCATCGAAACGAGGTGAACCAATAGGCAAAGTTCTCGTCCACCGGCGGTTACCGGAATGTTATCAACAATAGTAACAGGATCTTACTGACAGACTTGTTCACCGAGGTGTTTACCTAAGCAGAGAATTATTACTGCTTAGATCATATAATCTCAAGAAAGGTTAAACAGACCAATGAAAAGGAAAATGTGATTATTAGATCAACCAGACCAATGGAAAGGAAAATGTGTTCATCACATTAAACAGACCAATGGAAAGGAAAATGCGTTTATCACATTAAACAGACCAATGGAAAGGAAAATGTGGTTATACTCAAGTTTTAGGAGTATATATTTCCCAAGGAAAAACAGAGCATGATATACATGACAGAATTAGCAAGTAGATAACCATTTAGGAAAAAGGGGCGAGGAAAATCCATAACATGCCCATACACTGGGGGTTTGAATAATTGATCAAGAAACAATTAGCATTGAGCTTACATTATTCCTTTTGATGATCGATATACCACATCCATGCTTCGGGATAGCAATGATATGGTGTTTCGAGTAAAGGATGGAGTTTGGATACACAAAGGATCCAGCAGGAACAACTTATAAATTAAGTCTTATAATTTCTCCATGGAAGAATGGCAATCCTTGCTGAACAAAGCATTATAACAATAGGTCATCCGGCCAGGTGTGCTAACTATAGCATCACCTTACCGAGTAATAAAGACCAAAGTTATAACTCTTGATAATGTTCCAACCACCATATCTGTCCGAGATTCAGATCTGGTTGGTGTCAGGATACTTCAGACAAAGAAGGCCTGAGGAGAAAAGGATGCAACACAGACCTACGAGATGATGTTGCAAGAATCTCGGAATGAACGACAGAAGCAAGACTTGAATCATTAGCTAGACTACAAGACATCTGAACACAAGGTCAAGACATTCGTGCCCACATGGAAGTTTCTAGAATGGAGGGCAATCAAGTTCTGATTGGGGACCATCATAGAGGATATCAAAGTTCCACGTGTAAGTCTGGACTAGGACAAATCAAATCAATCAGCGGCCTGGCGTGCTAGGAAATACATATGGAGTGAAGGTAGCAAATCTATCAAACCATAGAATACTTCGCACATGCCTGAATTAATTGGAACGATTCCAGAGGAAGCGAGACAAAATTTTCCCATAAGCATGGTGGCAAAATGCACGTGAACTTATAGAAAAACACTTCTTTTATCAAACATATTCTTCATGAACTAGGCACAAAGATAATGCTTTCAAGGTTTCCAACACTAGCTTAAATGTTCATCATGAACCACGAGGGAGAAGAGGAGGTGGCTGATGGGCTCAGCAACAATTCGTCGAGATTCCCACAAAGAAGGATCTCCACGATTGAGTGAACAAAACCAGATGATATATTGAGGTATGTCCGAAGGAAACATCCACAATTAAACATTAATCGATAGGTGCACCCAAAATACAGACTAAGTAGCACGACCAATGTTAGAGTGCTGACTCAACAGCCAATATACTAAGAATGGACTTATTATTCATTAACTCCAAGGTGATAGAGTTGGTATGCCATAAGTATTGAATTTACACATCACATTCCATTTGTCAGTATTCCGGTTAGAAACAACACGGGAACAAAGAAATGAAAGGTGATGTCAAGGATGTCGCCAATGACAACACCAATTACCACGGACAAGGATGCTACTCTCATCAGGAATTTAATTGATATCCTGGAAGAGCCCAGAAAGCTGATGAGGGTCATGACACATTTGTCGAGAAGCCTCATGAAGATGTAATCGATCAGCGACGACATCAAGCAACGAATGGTGAAGCAAAAACTTGTCGGAACCACAGATGAGGGTGCTAGCTCAAACTCGAAATAGCCTTTCAAGACAACCAACATGACGTTGAAAGCTCGATGTAAGCTTAATGCACTGTTGGAATGGTGTTCCGGGGATGAAGGACATGGATAGAATGGTCAAGCTCTAGCATGACGATGATGATGGAGTCTAACAGCTTGGAAAGACATGATCGAGTACAAACTCATAAGCAAAGAAGAGTACTAAGAGTTGTTGAATCGCAATGTGGACTCGATTCAATTATCGGTGTCCTTGAGTGTCCAACAACTCAGAACACGAGGAAACTGGAATCAGTGAAGGAAAACATAGCAGATGAGGAGCTTATAAGAAGCTATGTAGCTCCATGATTTTCTCGAGATACCAGGGGTAATACTCGGATGTAGATTAGAATTAAAGCTTGGACCAATGTATTGATCTGCAGAAGACAAGTTCTTAAACTGGTCTAAAGATGGGATCAAAGAAGAGCAATCATGGTCGGAACCACGGTTGTAAGGTATCAATTCACAGATACAAGGTCACATCATACAAAGAGAAAGATTATTATTACGAGAAGCTCCTATGATAAGATCAATGAGGGAGATGCACAAAGTTCAAGGTCGACTCCCACTTCATCAATGCATCAACTTCCATTTACTCCTCGCCTTTGATAAAGTTGTAGTTTTGAAAATTTAACTGGCAAAACACCAGGAGAGTATGACTCGTGAAAACTGTCGGGTTCACACGAATTTAGGAAGGCATAGGTCCAACCCATCGGGGCATCTTAGGAACATATACCACAAGCTTCAAGAGTAAGTAACACATGCTTGCAAACAGAGCATGGCTGACGAAAGCCTAGGATACAACTTATCAGAGGGAGAAGACACAGCTTACCAATGGTATCATGTATCAGGGGAAGAACATCACAAGAATTTTGAATGTGAAGGATGCTATCGGATAATAACCCAACGCTGGGTCTGGCGGTCCACAAAGGACCTGATGTGAGTATCGGTACTCAATCAGAGGGAGAAAGAATGCAAGGCATCAGATTACAGAACATCCAATAATTTGATGCCTAAATAACCAAAGGAATTAAAATTTCCAAATTGGTGTATCGGAAACAGATGTTCCGATCAAATAGAAGTAAGATGAAAGGACCTAGATGGGCAATCAATCAAGGTTGATTTGTCAAGAACCAACTCATGTTTAGAAAGACGTCTGAGCCGGACAGATAATTTATGATAAACAACTGATGACTGTGTGCATTCACACACAGTTTGAATCAATAAAATCAAATGAAAACGACAAAGGATTTACTTAATATTGTTAGACATATGGAATTAACCATAATGCAAGCAGGTGAGAAAGGTCAAGAGCAAAAGGCTACTGAGGATTACAGAAGATCAAATAGCGTTTCAAAGAATTCTGTGAAACACATGATCAACCGAGGAAGAACGAATTCCCGGTAAGATAATTTGATGTACCTTGTAATAACAAGAGCAACTGGATATGAAAGTATGAGCGACAATTGCAAGTAGTCATCCATAGGGGTTGACGGTGGAAGGGAATCGCAAAAGCGATTATCACAAGTTCTCGGGAGGACATCGGAGAGTATCTTCGTAGTCTTCTGATGAATCAAGCCATCATCTGGAATGAGGGGCTCTCCGGGGGAAGTAGTTACGAGAACCTAGAGTTAGAGTTAATAAAATCTTTAACCCGAAAGAGAAGAGAGATCAGAACCCAGAGTATAGACGAGGAATAAAAGATCCTAATACCACCCGATTGAGATGTGGGCCCGTAAGCCACACAACGATGTTAGTAAAAGTTTTTCAGGTACTAGACTCAACTTCGGCCAAGGAGTTGGAAAGGGGGCTACCTACAGGCAGTCGGCTCTGATACCAACTTGTGACGCCCCCAATTTCGACCGTACGCTAAACATACACGCAATGCGTACGACCAAGATTAGGGACCCACTGATTGATATCACAACACAACACTAGACACAAATTAAAGTCATACAACTTCATATTACAAGCCAGGGGCCTCGAGGGCTCGAATATAAAGCTCGACAAGCAAGAGTCAGCGGAAGCAACTAATATCTGAGTACAGACATAAGTTAGACAAGTTTTGCCTTAAGAAGGCTAATACAAACATAAGCAGCGGATCGAAAGAGGCGAGGCCTCCTGCCTGGGAACCTCCTAACTACTCCTGAGCGTCGGCACTCTCCACGTAGAAGTAGGCTCCAACGGTGGTGTAGTAGTCGTCTCCGGCGTACTCCATCTCCTGGGCTCCATCGTCTGAACGCGGTAATCGTATCGAGGGGGAAAGAGAATGCAAAGCAGCAGTGAGTACTCATCCAAAGTACTCACAGGACTGACATCAAAACTATGCTAAGTATGCATCAGTATCAATGAATGCGGTTATATCTGGGCTGACTGCAGAAAGCAAGAATAGGGGGAAGGTCTAGTCCTATCGAAGACTAGCATCTTCAGCATCTTGCAGCATTAGAAGAGAGTAGACTGGTATCTGATATATAGCAATATTATTGTAGCAAATTTTATTAAGTAACCACGCCCAGAGATTCTTCCTCGACTCCCTGCGAGGAAGCAATCTCGGAGCCAACATTCATTTCAATTTAAAGTCACAATTATAGTTGTAGTAGGTCAAGGCACAACTCCAAGTCGTCCTGTTACCGTGGACACGACTATTCGAATAGATTATTCATCCCTGCAGGGGTGCACCGCATTTCCAACACGCCTAATCACCTCCGGCCGGACACACTTTCCTGGGTCATGCCTGGCCTCGGGATAGCAGCACGTCGTCGCCCCACCTAGGCTCAACAGAGAGGCCAGCCCGCCGGTCTAAATCCTAAGCGCGCAGGGGTCTTGGGCCAATCGCCCTTTGCACTCCTACACGAGGCGAACACAGCCGACATCAGTCCTAGCACCCCTTATAACAAGCGCGATGCCGTTGCGGACCACTCGGGCGCGCGCCACTCCATTGCTGACGTCCGAAGAGCTTCGGCTGATACAACAAAGCTGAGTACCCATAACTTCTCCCACGCGATGGTTTGGTGCGTAAAAAGGCCAACGACCCAACTCAGATCAAATACCCAACCCATTAGCATTTTATTAATGCAGGGCAAGCGCGACCCATAAAGTGCGGTCCCGTCACCCCGACTCGAGGATGTGTGGCAAGGGCCTCTCCTGCCCGTCCACGCCTCAACATAATCCTTTGGATGCCTTACCGGCGCATCCCACCATAGCTCATACATGGGTACCCTTGGGGCCGACCCGTCTCAAGACTGTCGGGAACTCAGGTCCACCTCAACCAGGGTGGTACCGCCTGTCCCTCCAGTCCCGTCATTCACGTGTAAATAATGTCAAGTTCAAGTAACTGTGTGTATAAAACATCAAGACGAAAACTGAGGAATCACCCTCAATGGTCCCCGCTCGATGTAACCGTCAAGGTGGACTTAGAGGAATCACCCTCGAGGGTTCCACACTTGAGGGGTTGCATGACAGAGTCATCGTCGGGAGTGGTGCAGGAGAAATCACCCTCGATAACCACGACCGACTAGCTGCACTACAGAGCTAGCATCATGAGTACTTCACGAGGGGTCACCCTCGGTACTCGATAGTAGCGCTGCAGAGTCGTACAACTAAGGGAAGTGCGGTGATGTGAGGGACCTGGCTTGTCGGTCGGTTGACCGAGTCTATGATTCTTCGAGTCGTCGAGGCGTCGATGAAGAAGCAGGGGCAACTGGGACTAAGGGGTCACTGGGGATTCATTGACCAACCTATACTAAGAAGTTGATATGATTGCAGGTATGGTAGCAGTTTATCAAAAGCAGGCTATGCATCAGAATAGGAGCTAACTAATACAGTAGCAAAAACTAATGCAAGAATAAGAGGGAAGAATGGGCGATATCGGAATGCTCAAGGGGGGTTGCTTGCCTTGCTGCTCTGCGGCAAAAGGTTGATCGTCAACGGTGTAGTCGTACCCGTCAGCACCGCCAGTCTCGGGGTCTACCGGTAAGAAGAGGGGGGAGAAACAATAAATATAAAGCAAACAGATGCATCACATTGCATGACATGACAAATAGCAGAGCTAGGCATGCACTCACACAGTACTACACGTTGCAGACGGAGCGGGAGAATATCTGACGATATTTCCCGGGTCTTTGGATTTATCGGACAGACGATCCGGAGGGGAAAAGTTCGATGTTCATCATTCTAGGAGCATGTGACAGATGAACGGATGGCATAATCAGATTTGTGGGATTTTTCTGATCAACTTTCATGTACAAAACTTTTTCATCCGAGCTACGGATTATTTCCTATTAATTTTTAAAGTTTTAATCATTTTCTAGAATTTACAGATTTAAATAAATTAGAAAAAGCATTTATGATTTCAACATGACATCAGGATGACGTCAGCAGTCAACAGTGGGGCGTCAGCAGTCAACATGGGTGCTTGACTGGTCAAACCTGACAGTGGGCCCCACTGGTCAGCCTCATAGTAGTTTAATTAGGTTTTATTTAAACTAATTAGGATTAATTTAGGGTGGGGCCTGCTAGTTAGTGAGTGATTAACTAACTAATCTAATTAACAATTTAATTAACAGTTTATTTATTTTTTAAATCGTTTTAAACCGCGTGGGACCCACATGTCAGCGGGCGCGGCCGTGCTGACCAAGTCAACTGGGCCCAGTGGGTCCCAGTGGCAGTGGTTGAGCGGTGGGGCCCGCGGTGCCACGTCGGCGCCAGCTGGACACCGGCCACCGGAGCACGCCGGCGAGCTCGCCCGCGACGGCGAAACTCCGGCGAGCCCGGGTTTTCGCTACACTGCACCAAATCGAGCGCCGCTTCTTGCAATCGATCGAGCACTCCGAGCCGTGTCGATCTAGCCTAGCGGCGCTAGCTACGATGGTCAGAGCCGAGCGCAATGACCTCGCCGGCGGCGAGCATTCCGGGTGAGATGCGGGATCGACGAAGCTGAGCGCACACGGGCGAACTAAGTGGTTAGCGAAAGTCTACGCGCGCGCGCGAGCAAGATGGGCATGAGCCCGAGACCATTTGGTCATCGGAGCCTTGCCGGCGACGAGGCGGGCGGCGGAGTAGTCGGGCACATCCAATACGGCAAGCTACGGCGACGATAACGCGCAGGGGAGAGTGGGGAGAGTTGCGGCAGCTCACAGGGGACCCGTAGTTGTGCGAGAGTGATCCCGGGGAAGGGTGACGGCGGCGAATCGGGGCCGGAGACGAGGATGACCGTGCGGAGACGACGAGCTCGAGGAGGACGATGTAGCGGCGCCGGGCTCCAACGCGCGGCGTCAGGCGACGTACTCGAGGACGGGGAACACGGCGGGCATGGCGGAGCGATGATCGGGGCACGGTGGCCGCGGGATCGAGCGTCGGCGGCGGTGGGCTCTCGGGTGGTTGCGCGAAACGGAAGAGGGAGAGCGAGGCCAGAGAGGGCACAGGGGGGGCGCAGGGGGATCTGGGAGGCGGCTAGAGTTTGCGGGGGAGGGAGAGAGAGCATGGAGGCTCGCTCTTATCCTCCAGCGGTGGCCGATGGCCGCACGCGCTCGCTGGCCGCCATGGCGAGCCGGCCTTTCCCTGGCGCTGGCGGGAGGTAAGGGAAAGGCTGGCCTAAATGGGCCGGGCCAGCCTGTAGCAGCTGGGCCCAAGTGCCCAGTGGGTTTCTCTTTTTTCTTTTTTTTTAATTTCCTTTTCAGTTTCTATTTAAACCTTTCTGTTTTGAATTAGTTTTAGGACTTAATGACTTTTGTAAAATATGGGATAGGGCCCAATATTTGCAATGCAATATTTGGTACTGTCACAAAAAGTTTGCGGCCCTTTTGAAAAGTTTGGAAATTTGAAAAATCCAAAAAGGGCATTCAATAATTGATTTGGCCTCTGCGATTAATTGTTTAGAGGCACTTAAACAATTGATAAAATGTTGCTTGCAATTTTATAAATACCAATGGATTATTTGCAACCCATGTAAGATTTTTATTTACTGGTTCACAAAACTTTTAATTTCACCTTTCAAATGATTTTTGAATTGCATAAGAATTTGAATTTGCATTTGATTCCAAGGTGATCACATTGGGATTAGCAAAATGGATTAGCCTAATCCACAGGTTACTGTAGCTTGATTACACTGATTACTGTAGCTGGAAATCCAGGGCGTCACACGTTAGTTATGAGTACAATCCTCGGCACGAGCCTGCCGGGTTAATGTAAACATTCACAACTAATCGAAAAACGGGGGAGTAAATATGAATGGCTGAGCCTTCTCTCCTTTCCTTCGGGTCCAATGGTCCCGTAGCGACCAATGCGAAGGATGCGTTGGCGAACGGGACCTTGCCGTGGTTCGCTTGCCGGGGGTGCCAACTGATGGATTCGCTCTAGCATTCGGCTTGGTATTTACCCTTGACGGGATAAATGCAGGACCAAGCCTCACACGAGCTTATCGACTCTGGCAGCACCACCGCTATGCAGAACTGATCATAGGCGGGGAAGGAGAGGAGAGAGGGGTATAGCCGGTTACCCTTTTCTTGCCTATCGGACCGAGCTGCACCTCCCTGGGGTTAGGTGGGCTTGCTCGATGATTGCGATGGGACGGTACCACCGCTCAGTTCGCCTCCTCCTTGACCGTGGTCTACACTGCGCTTGTGCTGCCTACGTCGGACGCATTAGTCGCAGCGCCGACGCCCCTCATCCTTGTCGCCGCCATCGCTGTAGCGGCGACATGCGATGGGCTCCGGGGAGGAAGAGGCTTAGGGAGCAGCACTGCTCCACTCCTTCGACGCCCTCGGCGGAGGAAATGATGACGAAAATCGATGCCCTGCCCATGACCTCAGGTTCGCACAAATGGCGCCCTCACCCCTACCTGGCGCGCCAAAGATGTCGGGTCACGATGCACACGATCACCTATGGGGCCACGGTCCCCTTTGTGGTTCGGCAGGGGTGAGGTCACGTTGCACAAAGAGCAGAGGTGATGAGACAGCACAACGATGAGACGCTGGTGTTTTACCCAGGTTCGGGCCGCTGGGAAGCGTAAAACCCTACTCCTGTTTTGGTGGATTGATCGGGGGAACACGAAGCACACGCAGTGCTCAAACCCGGCAAGGTTGCCTTCGGGGGAGCTATGTAACACCCCGTTATGCCTGGAGGGATCTAGACTGGCCCCACAGACCATCACTAGTCTTTCCGGCGCACTTTGTCCTCACTCGTGCGCACCCGGGACCAACTTCCCGGTCGGTCATCCTTCCTAGAATTGCTCGAAGCCAAGCACGCTTAACTTTGGAGTTCTTTTCGCATGGGCTCCCGGAAAAGAAGGAATTCCTTGTTGATATGAGTAGTCTATCATTCCTATTAAGCTAGGCTCTCACATACACCCCCACTCAAAGGAATCGACGTCCTCGTCGGCCCATCAGGAACATTCCCTCTTGGCACACGTATGCGTGTCCAGTCCAGCACATGTGCCATGCCGTGCGCCACAACGGGCCACACGCGCCATGCGTCACATGCCTGCGCACCTGGCCCACGCATGCCCGTGTAACCGCAAGGGTCGGCTCTGATACCAATTGTAACACCCCGTTACACCTGGAGGGATCTAGACTGGCCCCACAGACCAACACTAGTCTTTCCTGCGCACTTTGTCCTCACTCGTGCGCACCCGGGACCAACTTCCCGGTCGGTCATCCATCCTAGAATTGCTCCAAGCCAAGCACGCTTAACTTTGGAGTTCTTTTTGCATGGGCTCCCGGATAAGAAGGCATTCCTTGTTGATATGAGTAGTCTATCATTCCTATTAAGCCAGGCTCTCACAAGCTACTACGCGAGTACAAGTGTCCAAAGGTCTGAATCCTTAGCTAGGTTGCCTTGGGCCTCCTTTTATAGCTCAAGGGGCAACCACAGTGGAAAAACAAACATTATCTAGTGATTAGATAGCCAATAGTGCTATCATACCTAACTCTGGCACTTAGGACAAAATTCCATAAATGCTAGCCTAGGTGGCGTGCGGGGACGCATCCCCGGTAGGCTTATACCACCGCTTTGCCTGACTATTGCTTAGTATCTTGACACGCCTCTGGAAGGGTGTCAAACAGGCATAATCTGCCTCCCAACGAGTCGCCATGTACTTAGCAAGAGCCACTTAGACACCTGAGGGCTCGACACCGCATCGACAAATGACTGGCATTGCGATGCGGTGGAGCGGTGGCCGATCGGCCCGCGCCTGTCGGGGGATGGCTTGCCGGGTCTTCCTGAAGGTTTGTGCGCCTCGGTCCCCGGCACGCACCGGGGACGTGACTGGCGCGGTTTGGGCCCGTCCTGGGCTGTTGCATCAACCTTGCCGGCGTTGCTTAGCCAGCGTAGGTTGCTTCTGTCGGAGTCTTGGTCTTGAATGCTGGTTTCGTCTTCTTGATGCGCTCCTTGATCTCTCGTAGGGCGGCTTCTCTGGTTTGGTCTAGTTTGGCAGGCTTACGCCATCGGGTCGGAGGCTTATTGTCCGTGCACAAGTCAGGGGGGAATAAACATCCCTGTTTGTGTACCCCGACATGTAGCCTCTCTAAAGTGAATGCATGTTGCCATTAGTACATGTACATGATTGTGCTTCATGTCCACATTACTTCATAAACTGAAACTAGTCATCATAGCATGACCACCATAAATAAATATCGCATAGAAGTAGCAAATGTGGAGGTTTCCTCTCCTCTCTTTTTTGTTACTTGTCACCAAATAGAACAACATTTCTGAGATGGGACATTGTATACTATTTACTAAATCAAACAACATTGCACAGAAGCTACATTGAATACTCTAGTTAGATAATCAACAACCAAGATAAGCAACAAATTCATGGATGTGGGCATGGTATACGACTAAGAACATCTTTAGCCAAAGCAAAGATTCCGAAAATGTTGCAGCCTGAATACAAACATGCAAGAGGCTCACGACAATATCGTCCGAAGATATTCATGTAGAACCACGTGGTGCGGTGGAGGCGGCTCCCCTCACTCCTATACAACAATGACGCATCCCCTCGTCGCTTTCCTCCATGGCGGCACTACCCCTACTCACTCTCCTCTGCGGCGTCATTTGGTTACCTCGCTTCCACCATGGGGTGCAACTTTCCTCCCTCTCCACTATGTGTTAGCTCGTCGTCCTCTCCTTCATGACCGTGATGATCTCCTTCCACCCTTTCGTTCATGGCGCGGCACGAGAGAGCACAAGTCTCCCGTAAAATCCCTAAACTACAAAATGTGTGCTATTCTATAACAAAAACCATGCTGACGAAGAACGAACTGTCACGTAAGATCATTATTTGTCAGGTAACCGTCGCTAGCAGATTTCCTCTCGTGTCAGCGCCCTCACCAAATTTGGTGACATACTAGCCTCATTTTAGGTGATGTTTTTTGTCCGTTGCTAAGCTGGTCTGTTTTCTAGGACGTTTATTATTGCCACATAAAATATTGGGGCAGCGCCTTTATGAATGATTTTAGAGGATTAACAATAGAAGGACACGTGTCAGCATCTGATGACTTCAGTGTAGGCAGACACTATGCAACTAGGAGGCATGTCTGCAGGTGGCCCGGACATGTGTTTGCAGCCGACTTGGAGGCGTGATTGCAGGCCGCGTCAGAGTTTCTCATCAAATTATTTGACTCTTTTTACCCACGGTCGTTACCCGCCGTCGTAGTCTATGCATACTGGAGGCGTGAGAGAAGGGCCGCGGTAGCCTATGACCGTCCTTCGGCCGCACACATTTTGACTACCCAACTTCCTCCAGTTAATGGTGAGCTTGGTCGTGACGGCCTACAAGATAGTGGTTGGACCTTCTCTTGCCCTACACCTCTTTGGTGCTATTCCTTTTCTCATCTCCAATCCAACACAAACAGCTCGTCCATGGGGCATCCGCATGAGCATCCCCTCGTCTTTTTTGGGCGTCACTGAGGAGGTGCAGGATGAGGATCCTATGGCCCACTTGTGGGCCGAGATTGACAAGGCGCTGGAGGAGGTTGCATAGATGGATTCGAAGGCTGAGCAGATGGACGCGCCCGCGCCCTTGCTCGTGTTAGTGCCTATGCCCAGGCCCATGCTCGGGTTCCCGCCCGAGCTGTATAACGCGGACGGTTGGCTGCAGTGGGCCGTGGCCGCCAGAGCCATTACCCCGACAACCAAGCCGTATTTCACGCATTCTACCATGGCGATGGACGCGACAGTGTAGCTGGAGGTGGTTGTTGTTGTGGCGGTGCCGTCGGTCATGGCACCGGACATGGATGTGGCGGCATCCATGGCATCTGTGTGTGCCTTGGCGGCGGCCATGGCTGGAACTAGGCAGTGACCATGGTCGTGGCCGCTACTAGGCCGTGACCATGGTCGTGTCCACAAGTACATCGTGGCAACAACTATTTTGTGGGCACATGTAAATATTAGTTTGTTAAAATAGTTTGTATTATTACGTGTGAATATTGGGAGGAACTCAACTATCTTTGTCTTAATTTGTGCAATGCTTCTAAAATTATGGGACCAAAATGTTACTATGTTTGTGTGCACTTCAATGTCTGAAGTTCAGTGAAATTCAAGCAAAATTCAGTGGAAGTGAAATCAATGTTGTGTACTACTGAAACTTTCCACTTATAAAGGCATATGCGTTATCAGCACACCAGTAGGGAACCACCTTATATGATTTTAGTACTAGTAGCGTTCGGCTAGAAACGGACGCGACTGCTAACTTGCCTAGCCACCAGCAGCGTCCAGGAAAAGAGTGAACGTCCTTGTCTTGTAGACATTAGTGGAGTCCGACCACGAAGAACGCTGTTAGAGTGCTACGCAAAAATACTTGTTGGGCCATAAACAACTAGCAGCGCGTGCCTATCACGAACGCCGCCATAGTTGGTAAATGTAACAACGTGTGCTGTAAACCCGAACGCTGCCAATCTGATGTCTGACACCCTGTCCATTGGTCGGATGTGGATCTCAAAATCTAGCAGCGCTTAAGAACTGCAATCGCTGCTAAAGTGCAAACACTATTCGCGTTTGTTTTGCTTACACGCCGGGAATTGTGAACCCAATATATAGTTTGTTAGGTAATACCTAACCCATCTCATAAAAAACAACATATTCTACTGATCATATATATGATGCATGACACCATGCAAAGTTTCAATTTTTATTAATTTTTCTTAAAATCCTAAATAAATTTAGCCGCGTGCACATATAAGATAATCACTGTTATTATGTTCACTACAAACGTTCACCGATAAGTGCACGCCGCAAACTCTATAATTATATTATGTTGTTCTCATATAGTAAGTTCCATCTCATATAAATCCAAATTTTGAAGATGCAACTTTCATTTGCCAACATTAAATTTATACAAGATTTTTAGGTCCCAAAAATAGCAACCTTCCCTCTAAAGAGTCGATGATGATAACCCACAAGTGTAGGGGATTGTTTGTAGCCTTTTCGATAAATAAGACTGCGAAACCAATGAGGAGCTAAATGTAGAATTAATACCCTCTCAAGTTTTATCGACCACTGATACAACTCTACGCACGCTAACATTCACTTTACCTAGAACAAGAATAAAACTAGTTTGTAGGTGTAATTGGATAGTTTTGCAAGATCATAAAGAATGTGGAAATAAAAGTTAAGTGCTGTTCTAATAAAAGAACAATTAAGTTAATATAGCGAGCGTGGAAAATTGGTGGTAGGATTTGTGAAATTTTCCCTAGGCAATCGGTAACTAGACCGATAGTCATTATTGCAGTTTTATATGAGGTAGAGGCATAAGCTTGGCATACTTTCCTTACTAGGATTACATGCCCTTAGAATTGTCACTCTAACAGGCATCCACAAATACTAAAGATCATTATTGTAAAACCAAACCATGGAATTAAGTGTAAAGTCCCCTATGCTCCCATATGTAATATAATCCACTTACTCCGATTTAACCTTTTGTCACTCTCGCAAATCCACTATAGGCAAATTATGAACATATTGCAACACCCTACATCGACAACCACACATGCTGGCGTGACATGGCGGACACCATAGGACAACACCAAAATAAAACATACAAATCAAACAAATCATGATCACCAATCAACCATAGGACAAAAGGAATCTACTCAAACATAATAGAGGTGCAACACATCATTGGATAATAATATATAGCATACAAAACCATGTTCAAGTAGGGGGTACAACGGGTTGCGAGAGAGTGTCCTGTTGATATTAGATGAGGGAAGGTTATGGAGGTGTTGAGGAAGACGACAGAGTTGTTGGTGTAGATCACCGCCACGATGATTCCCTCGGCAGCGCTCTGACACCACTAGGAGAGAGGGGAAGAGTGCCACCTTGTTGTTGTTCTTCTTCTTTCGTGTCCTTCCCCCTAGATAGGAGAAGTATTCCCTCTCTGGTCCTTGGCCGCCATGGCACCCGAGGGTGGGAACACCGCCACGACCTCGGTTTCTGGACGAACACCGTTACTTAAATATCCGGAGATGTGTAACTCCGACCGGGCTCAAAATTTTACACGTTTTTTTTCGATATAAGCTTCCTTATGCTCAACGGACAGCTGTTACCGACCTTTGAGGAAGCCACAAGCTCACCCTACACGCTCTAGAGGGGGCACCCCTTGAGATTGTGAAGCCCAAGAACCTCTGGATTTGATTTTTAAGCCAAAAGTTCACATATATTCCATAAAAAATCTTTGTAAATTTTTATCGCATTTGGACTTCGTCTGATATGGATTTTCCGTGAAATAAAAAAACATGCAAAAAAACAGGAAGTGGCAGTTGGCACTAGATTAACATGCCACTCCAAGAAAATGATATAAATTTTTGCCAAAAGTATGTGGAAATAGTAGGATAGTGGCATGAAACAATAAAAAATTATAGATACGACAGAGATGTATCAATATCACCAAGCTTAATTATTGCTCATCCTCGAGTAGGTAATGATAAAAAACAAAGATAATTTTTGATGTGGAATGTTACCTAGCACAATATTGATCAAATAATATAATCATGGCATGAATATTATGATACAAATGATTCAAGGCAACAATCTATCAATTCAATATTGAAATGATAATACAAAACATGCATGTAATTCATCATTACCTTTCATAATAATGAAGATAAAGAAAGCAACCGGTATACACTTAGTTATGGTAAGCATGAAACGCTCAGTCTTCCCTGCATAGATATATCAAATAAAAAATATCCCGGTTCCAAACTAAGCAATTGGATCATACTTACTCTCGCTTAAGCTTTTTGAACTTTACTTAATAAATGAGCGTGAGCCATGAACTTTGCACTTCGGATGGTAAAGAGAATGATGATGGGTTTTATAGGAGCACAAAAGGTGGAGAAAGTCTCACATCAACACAACTGATTGTTAGGCAATGTAGAGGCCTTACAATCGAAGTCAATGTGAGGATTAGGGATTGCCATGCAATGGATGCACTAGAGCTATAAGTGTATGAAAGCTCTCCTAATGCAACTAAGTGGGCGTGCATCCAACTTTCTTTCTTATGAATACCTCAAGAATTTGAGGAAGCTCATCATCAGAATATACAAGCCAAGTTCTATAATGTAAGTGCCCACTAGCATAATCATGAAGTATATGAAAACTCTCTATGTGAAGATCATGGTGCTAATGATACGTGCATTTTGAATCATGATTTCCTACTATTATTTACAATGGTTTTGATCATTATGATGCAACTCTTATGCCTTTTCTCTCTTAATTTGCAAGATTTACTTGAATAGGGAAATTGCTGGCAGCTGGAATTCTAGACCTAAAAGAGCTACAACAGAGATAGCTATTCTCCGGAGCTCCAAATGACCTGAATTTCTTTGGAGATTAATTTTTTAATATATAAAAAATATTGGAAGAAAGAAGTTCCGCGGAAGATCAACAGTGGTCCCATAAGGGCAGCGGGCGCGCCCTCCCCTCTGTGAAGCCCATGGGGGGGCTCCGGTGCCCATGTTCTACTATATGAAGCCATTTTCCCTTGAAAAAATAATAATATAAGACTTTCGGGATGAAGCGCCGCCGTCTTGAGGTGGAACCTGGGCAAGAGCACTTTTGCTCTCTGGCGGAGCAATTCCACGGGGGATACTTCCCTTCGGGAGGGGGAAATCGAAGCCTTCATCATGACCAACACTCCTCTCATCGTGAGAGGACTCATATCCATCAACATTTTCACCAGCACCATCTCGTATCAAACCCTAGAACATC